>JASUUL010000077.1:4830000-7230000 GCA_030449875.1 Aegle marmelos | reverse complement strand
TTGCTATTTACGAGCCCCATTGCAACCTAAATAAGTTGCTGCTTATTCATAACTATAATACTTCCTAAATTTATGTAAATCACAGAGTTGGGTTCCTTGGAATCCAGCCACTGTAAACACTGCGATTCTTCTTTCAATAGACTGTAACCAATAGAGTTTAACATTCCATCTTGTTCTTCAATTGGATTGAGAAGAAGCTGGAGTGGACCGATGGCGAATAAATGATGAGGGAACATAAATGAGAGAGCATTCAAAACTTGTTGTTCCAATGCATCGAACGTATGAATAATAATTGCTGATGCTTTGGTTGCACTTTCGGCTGCTTCCATGGCGGAGTTGAAGAAAAAATCGTTCGGATCTGTTGATCAAATATAACTTGGAAGATCTCTAATACGGATGTCCTTCAACCCCGGAATCCAGTCTATAACTGAGTCCAAATACTCCTTTTAAAGGCAGCATTCATCTGCAAATTAATTAAGACAATAACTGAATTAATTATCAGCTTTTGACAAGTAATTAATAGCTAGTATGACCACCTACCTATCAAACCAAAAGAGAGGAGAGGAGAGAAGAGGATTTGAGAAAATGGAAAGAAATAAGAGAAGTAAAGATGATTTCAAATCAAAGCAGCTAAATGAAATTGAGATTGACATTCTTCTTTTCCTCATTTTCTCTCTTGCTCTCTTCTTTCCCTTCCCCTCTTAAATAAGCCGCTAATTAAAAATGTAGTTTAGTACTTAGTAAATTATACTGTTGTGATTGCTATGAATTTGAAAAGTAAAATATATGTATTTAGTAAATTTTATTACGAAAGTATTATTTTATTATATAATAACTAAAATAAATATAAATATAAATTCTCTTATTTTTAGAATATATTTAATAAACTATTTAGACATACCTTTTTTTTTCTTAAATATGTAAAACTATATTAAAAAACTCAACTAAAAAAATTAAAAAACTTCATAATCCATTACAGAAAATATGATTAAAATTCATAATTATACATAATCCAAATAAAATAAAAAATAATATGAGTTATATTGACATTAAATTTTTTACAATAAAATTTCTCAAATTGTAACGGTATTATGACATTGAATGATTTATATATTAGGGTTTATTGATAAATAAGATATAATTATTTTTTTTAATATTAAAGTTATACTAAAAATTTTAAAAAGGTGCATTGGCTTATATCTTATTTATCCATAAAAGAACTTGGTTCACAAATTTTTCCAAATTTGTTGCAGAGGATCCATCAGGAGCTGCTGCTTCCTCTGCAGATCTCTTCCATTCTGAGGCCTTTTTTCTGGTTTGCTTGCCTTTCTCTCCCTCAATCAACTGTCTCACCTGCCTCTCTACTTCACTTCTACACACTCGATTATCATCTTCACTATTAATGATCTCCAGTCCAACCCCCCACTCGTTGCAAGTGTACCTACAATTTGTGGGTTGATCAGCCAAAAAAGGCCAACAAATCATGGGCACACCAGCACATAAACTCTCAATCGTTGAATTCCATCCACTGTGAGTAAGAAATGCTCCCACTGCTGGGTGGTTCAGAACCTCCTCCTGTGGGCACCACCTTGCAATAAAACCTTTTTCTTTAGCTTTAACCTCAAACTCATGTGGCAAATCTGCTGTCTCACCAGAAACAAGGTCAAGCCTGATTATCCATAAAAATGAGTGATTGCTATTTACGAGTCCCATTGCTACCTCAATAAGTTGCTGCTTATTCATAAATATAAAACTTCCGAAATTTACGTAAATCACAGAGTTGGGTTCCTTGCAATCGAGCCATTGTAAACACTCTGTCTCTTCTCTCAACAGACTGTAACCAATAGAGTTTAACATACCGTCTTGTTCTTCTATTTGATTGAGAAGAAGCTGAAGTGGGCCGATGGTGAATAGATGATGAGGAAACATAAATGAGAGAGCATTCAAAACTTGTTGTTCCAATGCATCGAACGTATGAATAATAATTGCTGAAGCTTTGGTTGCACTTTCGGCTGCTTCCATGGAGAAGTTAAAATAAAAATCGTTTGGATCTGTTGATCGAACATAACTTGGAAGATCTCTAATTCGGATGTCCTTCATCCCTGGAATCCAGTCTATAACTGAGTCCAAATACTCCTTTTTAAGACAGCTTTCATCTGCAAATTAATTAACACAATAACTGAATTAATTAATAGATTTTTTCAAGTAATCAATAGCTAATATGACCACCGCATCTACTCACTTATTCTTGACAGTCAGTGATTTAATATGAATGTTGAAACATGAAATTTTTGTTACCTTTTAGTGGGAAGAGACCCTTTTCTTTCAGTGTCTGAAATTGTTTAAATCCCATGAAACTGCAAGCAGAGATGGTGAAAAACAATGCAATAGGAAGTCCAAGTCGTTGAGCAGCTGTAATGGTGAAAGCCATGAAGCCATCTGAGATGATGCAGTTGACTGCAGGGCTAACATTATTTGAAGAATCATTGAGTTTGGCAAGCAGGTCAAGAAATGGCTGCAACAAGACACTATCCATGATGTTTTCACAGAGAGAATGAATGTCTTGAGTAGTGGAGCTTCCATCTGAAGAAGCTGGAAGTCCATCTGGGATTGTTTCGAATCGAAAATTGGGCAAGCCATCCAAAGAGTGTTGGCCTCCTGATTTGAGTAAGCGTCTATGATTGAACTCTGTGTTGACAAAAGTTATGTGGAAGCCTTTGTGATAAAGAAGCTTTGCCAGTTTAAGCATTGCTTTTATGTGGCTTTGAAAGGGGCATGGGATGCAGACTGCATGAACCTTGCTACAAGCTTTAGCTTTCGATTCCATCTTGATCTCTTCTCTCTTTGTCTTTGCAATTAGTGATCTAAAAATACTAGAGCAAAAGATTTTACATCCAACCAAATATTTATTTCACTCCCACGTATGCAACCTTGATTGCCTTATATAGTTTGGAGAGAGTCAATGTGTGCGTATATATTAACCTAATAAAATAATGTATGCATATATATACTAACCTGGTGTAATAACGGGTGCGTAGAGACATGAAACATTGTGAACTCCTTTCCGATATATCTCATGAATTTTCAACATGGGAATTGTGTGTATATATGCTCTGGGTAGACCTCTAAATTTTATAGACGGAAAGAGATTGTCATATAAGTTGAAAATTAAAGTAAAAAGCAAAAAACTTACCAATTATATCACTGATAATTGAGGTGGAACCAATATCACATTCGCATGCATGGAATCTATAGCACGCACATATGTCAACTAATAAAACTTGAACAAATAATTTGGATTTGAAAGAGAAGGGATGCTAGACAGTCGGATACAATGATGGGTTTCTAGAAGGATAAATTTAAATTTATATCCTATTTAGAATGATAATTTTTAAATGATCTAAAAATGTGAAAATATTATTCTACCTCATTTACCGTAAAGAAGACCAAAAAAAAAAAAAAAAATCATCAACGTGCCCCACATTTATAAAATGAGACCAAAATGCTTTTTTTTTTCAAATCATAAAACAGCATTTTTAGTTCTTGTTATGGGGATGTTGATGACTAGTTCGTTTCCCAAGACAAATTTTTCCAAATTTGTTTGCGTCCCATCAGCTTCCTCTGCAAATCTCTTCCGCATCTACCTCCATAAACTCTCTCACCTGCGTCTTAACTTCATTTCAACTGACTCATTATGGCTTCCACCGCTAATGATCTCCATTCCAACCCCACATTTATTGCAAGTATATCTCCAATTCGTTGTCTGATCTCCCAGAAAAGGCCAACAAATCACGGGCACACCTTTACATAAACTCTCAATTGTTGAAATCCATCCACTGTGAGTAAAGAATCCTCCGATTGCTGGGTGGTTTAGAACCTCCTTTGTGGGCACCACCTCGCAATGAAACCTCTTTCTTTAGCTTCAAGCGCAAACGGCAAATCTGCTGTCCCACCAGTAGCAAGATGAGGCATAATTATCCATAAAAATGGGCGACCGCTCTTAGCAAGTCCCAGTGCAACCTGAACAAGTTGATGAGCAACAGTGACGGCTAATGGCATGGAACCATCCGAAATGATGCAAGTGATTGAATTTGAAGAACCGTTAAATTTATGAAGCAGGTCAATAAAATATTATTAGTGATGGATTCAAAGAGAAGAGTTTGCATCTTGATAGGCGTTACCATTTAAACGAGCTGGATGGCCATCTGGGAAGGTTTCAAATTGAAATTGGACAAGCCATCGTCTAAATAAGAGTCATGCCCTGATGATGATGGTAATCTTCACTTAAGATAGCCATCATCTGTGATTGAACTTAGTGTTGACGAAAGTTATGAGAAAACCTTTGTGATGAATAAGCTTTGCCAATTTAAGCATTCCTTGTAATACCCCAATTTCACTATCAAGATAATAAAGTGAAATTGAATTGAAACTGCATTTCATCATTTTCATTTCTAAAACTTTAAGAAAATAATTAATAATAATTATTCTAAACTTTCAAAAACATAAATTTTAAAATAACATATCCTTAAATAAATAACATACCAAAGGAAGCTAAATTATTTTTAGATTATCAACATAACATTAATCTCCAAAAGATCAGAGCTCTTATTTTTCATTCTAAGTCATGATCTCACGTTATCTAACTCTCTCTGTAAAAAAATGTGATAATAAGGGGTGAACTGTCAACTCGATAAATAGACACATGTACGATACAACAAACCATTAAAATAACATCAATTGAATTTCTTAGTGACACATGATAATAGTAATAATGGAAATTATCTTTGTAAATCATCTTTTCGCAAAACTAAATTATAACATCATAAAATCAATTAAATCTCTTAAACATAATAATAGCATGTTAAACACATGAAACATAGTTAGCTGATGCCACATAGTATTGCTTGTAGACCCGATGACTTGGCGATATAACATTATTCAGGATACTATACCCTGTGAAAATCAATGACATTAACATTATATATGCACATAATTTGACTGACCTTCCATAACATAACATAATATCACTATAGATAATGAGGCAAAACAGTTAAAACTATCCTTAAACTTTTAAGTATTTGTAAACTTCCGTAAATTATTTTTAAATAATTGACAATTATTTCAAAGCACCTGACTTAAAACAATTGGATAAAGTTTTTCATTTTAAAGACAATTCATTAAACAAATTTTTAATAAATAAATTTTTGTTATAAATAATTTTGAAGAATGATTTTACTTAATAAAATATTGAAATAAACTAAAACAAATTAGTTTTATATGCTTTTCATTAACATAATACATAGCTTGAATTAAAAGTAATTTATTAGTAAGATACATATACCATACATAAATCTACTTTTCTCGATCCTTAGCAATAAAGAAAAGAGTGGTAACCTCAACTACATGCTCATGCTCGTCCTAAATATCAAAACACGTTCTTATCAATATTATTATTCATTCGACCCTTGATATAAATCCAACATAATCAAGCCAAGCCTAATCATAAGTACTAAATCATCAAAGCTAGTTTAAATCTAACCATCCTACACAAGCTGATTTTTACCAAGCTAACCATATGTTAGAAAATTGAAAACTCAGAGAAAAAAAGGCATAAACATGTGTAACATTTCACATAAAATTTAAGAAAAAGAATAAAAATTAGAAATATAATACAAAGAGAATTTTATATGTAAATTTCAATACTGTCCAGCAGTGATAAAAACAGAGACAACTGAATTAGAAAATTCATAAAATATTTAATAGAACTCATAAAAATTAGATCAATTGATTTTACAAAATTGGAAATATCAAGAAAAAACACATCAAATTATTAGAATTTTTAAAGATGTAAAACTATTTTAAATGAATTTATATTAAGAGACTAGCAAACCGGTTCAGGAACTTTAAAGTTCAAGGTTTGCATTTCAAAAATTCATGCCTTAATGCCAACTCAATGAAAATTAGTCAAATAAAATTTAAATGATAGGTAATTCATATTATTATAAGAATGTAATTTTCATAGGCCATTCTAAAGTCTTTTAGTAGCCTAAACTAGTTTTTCCATTAGTAATTGTAATTTTGGAAAGTAGTTTCTAGAACTTCAGTAGCCCAAGATAATGATTTTTAATAATTTTTATACTAACTAAAAATTATGAAATTAAACATGCAATTGTTAGGCATAGCGAAGATTGAATAGAAAATCAACATAATTTTCAGAGATCATTTGGATAGTTAAAAAAATCATGAAATTAGACATAATGTTGAAAACCAAAATTTTCTAGCACCACTATTCCAATTTCGAAAATTCACAGCAAATTGATTTTTTAGAATCTCTTTACACAAAATATATCATTGAAAACTTTAGGATATCTAATTTAATGTTTTGAAAAATCTCGTATATAATTGAATCACAAGTAAACAGAAGACGGTGATAATATCACAATATTTATGCCTTTTGATGTCTAGCTAACATAAAGAAAATGATTCATGCATTTATTACCAAACACATGAGATTAGAAAACATGTGTTCGGTAAGATAATTACTTTAGAGCTTATTTTAAATGTGCTTAAACAAAGAAACCTTAGAATTCTTTGCTTTTATACAGCTGTTAGGTTAAATGATTTTAATTATAAAGAGAGAAAAAGTTTAAATCTTATAAAAATTATTTTTTTAAAAAAATAGATAAATAGATAAGTAAAGGAGTTATACGTTATCTCAAATTATTTTAATTAAATCGATTTTGTTAAATTAAAAAAATAAATAGGTAATCATAAACAATAAACACGGCATGGGTGTTACATTCCTTTTACGTTCATGAGCTCTGTAAGTATAATCACAAGCTTCCATTTTCATCTCCTCAAACTTGCTTCGGCATTACGAAATTTTGGCTCTCTAGGGTGTCTTGATTTCTTGCTTGTACTATGTTAAAACTTATCCGAGTATATTGTTTACTCATCTCCAAGAGTCTGCACAGAGTTTGTTAATTTGTACGACTGAGTTTTCATGTTACCAAATCCTTTATCAAAATGACTGAAATACCCTTACCATTTAGTTATTATTTATTTTTTGGTCGCCAAAACTGAAATCACAAGGGTATTTGATTATGGGACAGGGTCGGGACCTGTTTGATAAAAATAATAAAGTGTGCGTGTGTGTACATATATATATACACACATACTCGATTGTTATCACCCATCAATTGTTCATTAATAGGAAGTCCAAGTTGTTGAGCTGCTGTTATAGTGAAAGGTAAAAATCCAAAGCCAAAGCTAGTTTGTTTGCAGCAGTCTCAACTTCCATTTTTAATAGAATAATGACCATGAGAACTGCCAAAGAGATTTGTGATTTCTTAAAGCAAGAGTATGAAGGAGGCGAAAGGGTCAGAGGTATGAAAGCAGTAAATTTGTGCAGAAAATTTAAGTTGGAAAAGATGAAGGAATCAGAGACGATCAAGGAATACTCCGATAGACTGCTTGGCATTGTTAACAACAAAAGACTCCTTGGCACTAATTTCTTTGATTCTAGGATTGTGCAAAAGCTCCTCGTCACAATTCCTGAGAGATTTGAGACTACAATTTCATCTTTGGAAAACATAAAAGACCCGTCAACCATCACTTTGGCAGAATTATTGAATGCTTTGCAGGCGCAGGAACAAAGGAGACGCATGAGACAAGGAGAAACTGTAGAGGGTGCTCTCCAAGCCAAATCACAGAGCTTCAATGGTGGCAAAAATAAGAACAAGATGCAGAATAAAAACAAGCAGACTGGAGGTTCCACAGATGACAGCAAAAAAGACAACAACACTCAAGTTTTTCCATATTGTCCTTATTGTAAAAAGACCAATCACCCATAAAAAAGGTGTTGGTGGAGGCCAGATGTGAAATGCAGTAAGTATGGACAGTTAGGACATATGCAAAAAATATGTAGGTCTCCACAACAAGAATGAGAAGCTGCTCAAAATTCACAAGATGGCGAGCAAATGTTTGTGGCATCCTGCTTCACCACCAGCAACTCAACCGAAAGCTGGCTTATAAATAGTGGTTGTACAAACCATATGTCTTATGATCGTGAATTCTTTAAAGAGCTTCATCAAACTGCTATCTCTAGAGTCAGAATTGGAAATGGAGCATATATCGCTGTGAAAGGCAAAGGAACAGTGGCAATTGAAGGTCACACAGGTTTGAAATTAATTTATGATGTCTTATATGTGCCTGAAATTAATCAGAACCTTTTGAGTGTTGCTCAGCTGTTGGAAAAAGGATATAAGGTACTGTTTGAAGATAAAAACTGCATAATCAAAGATGCAGAAAATAGAGACGTGTTGAAAGTCCATATGAAAGACAGAAGCTTTGCTTTAGACTTGATGCAAGAAGAGCAGGTTGCTGTACATAAAGAAGAAAGCAATACTTTGCTTTGGCACAAAAGGTTGGGGCATTTTCACTATGCCGCTATACTTTTTATGAAGAAAAATAATCTTGCAAAAGACTTGCCTCAATTAGAGAAGGAGTTACCTGCATGTGAAATTTGTCAATATGGGAAACAAACAAGGCTCCATTTTCCACGAAATAAGACTTGAAGGGTTGTTCAGAAATTACAGTTAGTACACACTGATGTAGGAGGGCCCATTAGAACACCATCATTGAACTGCAGTAAGTACTACATTGCTTTCATTGATGATTACATAAGAATTTGCTGGATTTATTTCATGAAGTTGAAATATGAAGTTGCTGACATTTTTTGGAAGTTTAAAGCTTTTGTGGAAACTCAAAGTGGTTGCAAGATGCATGTGATCAGATCTGATAACGGAGGTGAATATACTTCTGAAAAATTTAACAAATTTTGTCAAGATGCAGGCATCAAACATCAGTTGACTGCACCTTACACTCCACGACAAAATGGCGTGGTGGAGAAAAAAAATAGAACAATTATGGAGATGGCAAGGTGCTTACTTCATGACAAAGGGCTGCCAAAGGAATTTTGGCAATGAGGCAAACAAATATCAGATATCACTCGTCGTGATGAAAAATTGCCCATCATCGCTTAAATGAACAACGATCCAAATAAATAAAAGGAAACACAAATGTTTATTTACTTAACAGACTTCCAACTAAAGCTTTGCATAAAAGAACTCCATTTGAAGCATGGTATGGCTACAAACCAAAATTTGTTAATCTGAAAGCCTTTGGTTGCTTGTGTTTCTCTTACATTCATCAGATTAAAAGAGACAAATTGGACAAGAAAGCAGATGCTTAAATTTTGTAGGCTACAGCTCATCCTCAAAGGCCTACAGAATCTACTTGCCAAACCACAACAAAGTCATAATCAGCAGAGATGTCCAATTCCATGAGTCAGATAATTAGAGTTGGGATACTGACAAAAAAATTGAGCTTCATGAGGAAGTTGAAAACATAGATGATGAACCTGTTAGAGGAACCCGATCACTTTTTGACATCTATCAAAGGTGTAATGTTGTTGTAATGAAGCCTGCAAGGTATGAAGAAGCAGCAACTGATAAAAAATAGATGGCTGCAATGAAGGAGGAGCTTAGCATGATTGAAAAGAATCAAACATGGGAATTGATGGACAAACCAAATCACAAGAAAGCTATAAGAGTGAAATGGGTTTATAGAACCAAACTCAATCCTGTTGGTTCTGTGAATAAGTACAAGGTGAGGCTGGTCATCAAGGGGTATGTGTTGTGCAAATTTTATTGAACTCGCAAGCGCACGAATCTATTGTAAAATAGATTAATGGTGACGAGTGTCGATCCCACGAGGAGGTTGATTTTAATTATATGCTGAATTAATTTTCTTTTAATGGAAACAATTAAATTATGGTAATTTTATCCTAAATTGTGAATTAAAATGGTGGGAATAATTAAAACTGTAACTGTTATAATAAAGCACTTGGGTATCCGGATTTGCATCAACATGCTCCATGGGCTAAATATTCCATATTAATACCAATTAAATCATAAGGGGGGATTCCACACCTCATGAACCACTCTCCAATAAGTATGGTGTAAAGGGCTTATCGTGCCAAATAATAATAACCTTGTACTAGGGTGCCGATTTAACCAGAGCTGTATCTAGACAAGACTATTATTTTTTGTCGACGAAAAGTCAAAACAACCACAAATATTAAAGGGGAAGAGAAAGTAAATTTATCAAATTAAGCCCATGGAATATGTTGAGACTTCACCTTCAACCCAAGCTCAAAAAGAAATTAGTTACTCATATTTTAACTAAGGATAAAAAAGGAAATTTTATTAAAATACAAAGAAACTACAAGAAGGAGATGAAATTTTAGAAATCTAAGCTTAAAAATGAATTCAGGGGTGCCAAATTAAGGGGGGAGAGCCCCCTTTTTATAGATACATTGAGTGAATCTTGACCATCGGATTAAAAACAGTTCGGATGCTCAAGATTACGCCACGTCATCAGTCAACAGTCAACATTTGCACAGTAACGCCGCCTGAATAGTAAATAATTCCATGTAAGCGCATGTACTGTACACACGATTTTTGCTCCACTGAGATGCTACCACGTCATCGATCTATAGTACATAAGAAATTTAGTCCAATAAGATCGTGACACATCATCGGTCAACGTCACATCATCGGTTAACGCCACATAAACAGTCATTACCACATAATTCGTCCCAATCGAAATCATCACACGTCATAGGTAGTTGCCATTCTCAATAATCCCAGTCATTCAAGACATCGCTCGCTTCTTGAAAAATCTCTTTCGGTAAAACTGAATTGTTTGTTTTAATTATGTCACATCATCGGTCCGTCCGATAAATTCTCGTATTTAAATATATATGAAGCGGTGTTAAAAACAATACCGTGAAAATACGATAAATGAAAATGATAAATAAAAAAATAAAATAAAAAGAAAATTACATGAAAAATAAAATTAAATTACATATATGTGAACAATGACTTTTTTTCTTTAATACTCCTCTTAAGGTTTTCGACCGTCCTGAGTCTAAATATAACGTCCGTTTTGCTATCTGATCACTCGTTCATTGTGAAACGATCATAATGCCCCTAAAATACATAAAATACATAATTATAATAAAATACATATAATTAAATAACAAAATACTTAAATAAATAAAAATAGCAATGTTAGTGGGATTTAAAGTGTAAAATGACAATTTTCTCCTTTATAAATATACACTTTCTAACACTCAACAGTATGCTAAAATGTTTGGGGTTGATTTTTTAGAAACCTTTGCTCTTGTTGCGAGGATGGATACTGTACGAATGTTACTGGCCCTTGTTGCACAAAAAGGTTGGCTTGTACATCAAATGGATGTAAAATTAGCATTCTTGAATGGGTACTTGGAGGAAGTAATATTTATTGAACAACCACAAGGCTTTGCTATTCAAGGAGAAGAAGAGAAGGTGTATCAGTTGAAAAAGGCCCAGTATGGCTTAAAACAGGCGTTGAGATCTTGGTACAGTAGAATTGATGCATACTTGCTTGACTTAGGTTTTAAAAGATGCCTAAGTGAATTTACTTTGTATATCAAAAAGAGTGGTGATGAAATACTTGTGGTGTCTCTCTATGTTGATGACCTACTTGCAACAGGAAGTAGACTGGAGCTGATTGACAAGTTCAAGGAGGAGATGAAAGAGGTCTTTGAAATGACTGATCTTGGAGAAATGACATTTTTGCTTGGTATGCAGGTACAACAAAAGAAAAATAAAATTTTTGTATGCCAGTAAAAATATGCAAAAGTAGTCCTCAACAAATTTAACATGGAAGTATGCAAGTTAACTGCAACTCCAATGAATCAAAAGGAGAAGTTTTCGAAAGAATATGGATCTGAAAAAGTTGATGACAAACTGTTTAGAAGTTTAATTGGCTGTCTGATGTACTTGACAGTAACCAGGCCAGACATCATGAATGCTGTGAGTTTGTTATCAAGGTACATGAACTGTGCTAGTGAAATTCATTTTCAAGCAGCAAAAGAATTCTGAGATATGTAAAAGGCACAATTGATTATGGCATAGAGTTCAGTCAGGTTGAAAATTTCAGTCTCCATGGTTATTCGGATAGTGATTGGGCTGGATGTGCTGATGATATGCGTAGCACCTCAGGTTACTGTTTTAGTCTTGGTTCTGGAATTTTTTCCTAGTACTCGAAGAAACAAGAAATCGTTGCACAATCTACAGCAGAAGCAGAATATGTGGCAGCTACTACTACTGTAAATCAACACTCTGGATCAGAAAACTTTTGATAGATTTACATATGGAGCATGAGGAAAGCACAAAGATATTTGTGGACAACCAAGCTGCAATATCAATAGCTAATAACCCGGTGTTTCGTGGCAGAACAAAACACTTCAAAATAAAATTATACTTTCTTCGTGATGTTCAAAAGGAAGGAGAAGTGCAGTTGGTTTATTACAGTATAGAAAATCAATATGTTGACATTTGCACAAAGGCATTGCCTAAAGCCAGATTTGAGTTCTTAAGGCAAAAGCTTGGAGTTTGCAGCTTCAACATCAAGGAGTGTTAACTTTTATGATTTTTAAAGCTATATTAGTTATATTTTGTTCTAATCCTTAGGCAAATAAGATATCAGTCCTTATTATTAGGCAAATAAAGTAGTCAAAATCAGTTTAGATTATCTTGATTTGTGGCAGATTTTTCTGTATTTTAATTTCAAAATTTTGCTGTATAATTAGATGACTTGACTATTCAATAATATGATGATTTCTGCAAGTTCTTAAAATCACTTTCAGTTCTAGTTTACCAACACTGAGATGATGCAGCTGACAGCAGGATTAACGCTATTTGAAGAATCATCGAGTTTGGCAAGCAGGTCGAGAAATGGATGCAACAAGACATTATTTACGATGTTTTCACTGAGAGAAGACAAGTCTTGAGCAGTGAAGCTTTCATCTGAAGAAGCTGGAAGGCCATCTGGGATTGCTTCGAATTGAAAGTTGGGCAAGCCATCCAAAGAGTGTTGGCCTCTTGCTTTGAGAAAGCGTCTGCGATTGAACTCTGTGTTAACAAAAGTTATGTGAAAACCTCTGTGATGAAGAAGCTTTGCCTGTGAAAACCTCTGTGATGAAGAAGCTTTGCCAATTTAAGCATTGCTTTTATGTGGCTTTGAAAGGGGCTCGGGATGCAGACCGCATGAACCTTGCTACAAGCTTTATCTTTTGATTCCATCTTGATCTCTTCTCTCTCTAGGCCTCTACAACTAATGATCAACCTTCCATTCTATCTTAGCCACGAGTTAAATATCTGTTATCCAAAATAATTTTCATTTTATTTTGTTTTTCCACCATCCATTCAAACCCGACTGAGGGAGACTCTGTTAGTAAATAATATTTCACTCATCGACCAATTTAATTATTTGCTTTTTCAAATTAATATTAGTCGATTAATCTTGAAATTTTATTTAGAGAATCTCGATAATGTGTCTGTTAAAATTATTATTTCTGATGTGACGAAGTGAAATCTCTCTTAAAGAATTTTTTTTTATAATTGCACTTACACTCAAATTTATATTTTAAATGATATATCTGACTTTTTACCCGTTGATAAAATTGTAAAATTAAAAAAATTACTGCACATGACAAATAGTAGTGATAGGCGATGAGTTATTATAAATGTGATAATAATTTTTTTAAATGCTTATAAGTTGTAACATCAAAGTGATATATTTGTATGGGAGTTGTGGATTCCACGATATTATTTTTATAATAAAAACTATCCGTATCATATTTGTCTTGCTTAATTCTATCTTAATCATATTGAGTTTTTCTTTATAATAAAAGGAAGTGGACAAGTGAGTCTAATTTGATCTTAATCGCATTGACTTGATTAGATGTAATCAACGATTTTTTATTTATACTAAAAGTAATTGGACAAATGATACACATTAAAGATATCGAAAATTGGGAAATCGATCTGTAATAATAGTTTGTCCACATGCTATAGCAAATTCGAACAACTTTAATTTAATTTATTATTGTAATTTGTCATTTTATAAAAAGTTACGAATTATAATATATGTTTCACTAAAAGGAAGGTTTGTAATATTTTTTATAATGATAGGTCTAGTGTGTGAGGAATAGTTTTATTTACCGAGTTAATGGTCCATCCCTCGTTATTACTTTTTGCATATTAAGTTCCTATTGAGAGGTGTACTTAGCATTGGAGTTAGAGATTAATTTTATTTTGCTAGTTGAATAAGAAGAGAAATAAACTCATGATCTTTTTAAGTTTATTTTTGTTATGAACTTGTAATTTGGGAGATTTAAGATTTTTAGTATATTTATATCTTTAGAAGATATTATTTAGTATTAGACATATATTTGTGGATTTATTTGAATGAGCATTTGAGGTATTTCAATTTAAATTTTATGTGTAAGAATTTTAATTTGTAAATAATCTCTTTTCATCACATGTTCCACACGTATTAATTTGGGGTGTTACACGACTTTTGCGATTCATTAGAAACATCCACATTAATATCATCTTCATTAACATTCCTCGACCCACCAATACTTGCAGCGAAAGATAAATTTCCAATCCCGTGCGACTGAAGAAATGCCATTTTGCCTTTCCCTCGACAAGGGTATCAAATCCCTCTGAAAATCGCTTCTTTCCAACCTGCGCAGTTGTAGTCCATTTAGGTAAGTGAGCTTGACAAGCAAGCTTCTTTATCTTTGTCTTTGGAATAGGACTGACAGGAGAGTTCACGTTAGCTGAAGAGGAAAGTTCCAGAAAAGATATTGATTATTCCTTGGAAATTTGATTCACAGCAGCCACATCAAAAGCCTCTGTACTTTTGTAATTGTGTAATTGCCACGGCAATCTCATTTTTTGATAATAATTCGCACATGGCTGTTCATGATCCTTTGGCCTCACCACACGTCCTCCATCATCCGCAACATCAACACATGCAGAATTTAAATTGCCTCGGCCATCGCTGATTTGAGCCTCAGCCACAAGAGCCTTTTCTCACTGGTTTATGAAACCACCAGTTGATGCTCTTGTCCAATTTTCAAAAGGAAGAGGGGGTGGGAACCATCCTCAGCCATTGCTAACAAAAAATCTGTAATTTCTCATACCATAAGGCAACACATATTCAGGATCCGAAGCGTGGAATTGCACACATAAGCCCGGCTTCAGCGGAAGAGAAATATCAAGTGTAACACGGACACGGAGATATCGTCCCACACAATCCCTAGATAATACCATATCTACTTTCTTTACGGTTCCCAATTTACTCCCAAGAAGTCACCTCTTTAGACATATAATAATGGGACATTATAAATTTGCTCCCGAAAAGCCACTTTGTTAAAACATTGCACAGATAAATCACCCGTTACCTATTAATGGAGTGGGAACAACCAATGCCCTATCAAAATGCCAAGGGCCTAATGAAAGAATTCGTTGACATTCCTGTGCGGAGGCAAACCAGAACAGGAAGACATTCTTCTCCAAACATTCTATCTTAACTCCCTTAACGTTCGTCCAAATCGCCGGAAAGTCTTAATGGAGATCTCTTTAGGAATCACTTGCTTCGTCAAAATCTTACCAATCAAGCAATTCGCAGCCATTTCCTCCCCATCATTTTGTTCAGCATCTGAGACCACAACTGTAATAGCTTCGTCGCACAAAGTTATAGAGCTACAAAGTTTCACTAAATCCACAGTTTCCATCATATAGATCACTGATGCCAGCAATGAAGAAAAAATTATAATACACAAGATGCACCAAACAAGAAAAAAAAGAAAAAAAAAGAAACCTAAAACACTTACAAAGAGTGAAGGGGGCAAGTAAACACTCACTACACCATTCCCACGCTACTAACTACTGGCAGAACAAGAGAGTCCGAGAGGAGAGAACTTTGAACGTGTTAAATTCTTTATTACAACAATTATTTGAAAAATGATAAGAAAATCAAGCTCTCATAATACAGTACCACAATGAACACATTTAATCTACACTCCTCATTGGACGCATTAGTTTTGGGATGGTATGAGCCCTTTTGATAAAACAACTTGGTTCACCAATTTTTACGAATTTGTTGCAGAGGATCCATCAGGAGCTGTAGCTTCCTCAGCAAATCTCTTCCACTTTCAGGTCTTGTTTCTCATTTGCTTACCTTTCTCTCCCCCAATCAACTCTCTCACCTGCTTCTAAACTTCATTTCTACTCACTCGATTATCATCTCCACCATTAATGATCTCTAGTCCAATCCGCTACTCGTTGCAAGTGTATCTAAAATTTGTGAGTTGATCGGCCAAAAAAAGCCAACAAATGATGGGCAAACCAGCATATAAACTCTCGATTTTTGAATTCAATCCACAGTGAGTTAAGAATCCTCCGACTGCTGGGTGTTTCAGAACCTCCTCTTGTGGGCATCCTTGCTATGAAACCTTTTTCTTTAGCATTAACCTCAAGCTCAGCTGGCAAATCTGCCGTCTCACCAGCAACAAGATCAGGCCCAATTATCCACGAAAATGGGTGGTATTTACGATTCCCAGTGCAACCTCAATAAGTTGCTGCTTATTCATAATTATAATACTTCCGAAATTTACATAAATCACAGACTTGGTTCCTTGGATTCGAGCCTTTGTAAACATTCTGTTTCTTCTTTCAATAGATTGTAACCAATACAGTTGAACATATCATCTTTTTTTTTTATTTGATTGAGAAGAAGCTGAAGTGGGCCGATGGTAAATAAATGAGGAGGAAAAATAAATGAGAGAGCATTCAGAACTTGTTGTTCCGATGCATCGAATGTATGAATAATAATTGCTGGAGCTTTGGATGCATTTTCGGTGGCTTCCACACACAAGTTGAACATAATAGCTTTCGGATCTGTCGATCGAACAAAACTTGGAAGATATCTAATTCGGATATCCTTTATCCCTGGAATCCAGTCTACAAGTCTGTTCACAGTCTCCGCGGCCTATTTAATGGGAATTAAACAATTCCGGAAGCTTAAAGGGAAAGGTCTAACACCAGTTTAACGGCAAGCGTACTAAAGACTTGGCGTCAGTTCTGAACTACATAAGCATTAGCTTTTAATTTCATTCTATTTGCAGACGAAAGCTGTTTTACAAAAGAGTATTTAGACGCTGTGATTGACTGGATTCCGGAAATGAAAGACATTCGGAAAGGGGATCTTCCAAGTTTTGTTCGAACAACTGATTCTAACGATATTATGTTTAACTACGTCATGGAAGCAGCTGAGAATACATCTAAAGCTTCGGCAATTGTAATCCATACATTTGATGCATTAGAAAGGCAAGTTTTAGATGCTCTCTCGCCTATGTTACCTTCTCTAATTACCATCGGTCCACTTCAGCTTCTTCTCAATCAAATAAAAGAACAAGAGGATGGTTGTATGTTAAACTCGTCTTTGTTTACCATTAGCCCACATCAGCTTCTTCTCAATCAAATTAAAGAAGAAGAGGAAGATGGTATGCTAAGCTCCATTGGATACAATCCGTGGAAAGAAGAAACTGAGAGTCTGCAATGGCTGAATTTCAAGGAACCTTCTTGACTGGCATGACTCATGAAGGTAAATCAGTTGCTATTCTTTAGGGACTATGACCACTTCTTCATACTATTTTCTTGCACTTAGGTATTATGCTTAATATGTAGCAGATTTTTGTACACTTCAGTTTTTATTATGCTGTATAAATTGATGATTTTATTGCTCAATAAAAATATATCTTGCAGTCTCAAAATTAGCTTTCCTGTTATTATTCTTATATCCAACAAAATGGTATCAGACCATTAATCTTTAGGGACTTGTGAGATTGAAAAAGCTTGAACACAATTCCTAAACAATTATCATCTATCTCTCCGAGAAAAAACAAAACCTTTCCAGAATGAATTTAGAAAATCCATTCACTGCAATTGCACCTCCAGTGTTTGAAGGAACAAATTATCAAGCATGGGCTGTTGAATGGAAGCTTATCTTGATGCTAATGATTTGTGGGAAGCTGTTGAACAAGTGTATGAAGTTCCACCCCTACACAACAATCTAACACTTGCATAAATAAAAAATCAAAAGGAGAGAAAGCAAAGAAAATCAAAAGCAAAAGCAGCCTTGTTTGTAACAGTCTTATCCACTATTTTTTTTTCCACAATAACGATGCTGAAAACAGCCAAGGAAATTCAGGATTTTTTGAAACAAGAATATGAAGGCAATAAAAGGGTCAAAGGGATGCAAGTGCTAAATTTGATCCGTGAATTTGAAATGCAAAGGATCAAAGAATTAGAAACAATTCAGAAATATTCTGACAAACTTTTTTAGGGTGTCATGTCACGACCCGTCTCGAACCCTGGGACGAATCGCGACTGATCCTCGAAATTCGACTAATAACTATTCTAATATTAATCACAATAATATTTCTACTAAAATTTCCAATAGAATTTCACTAAGATTTTGAAATTTCCAATCCTACAATTAATAAGATAACATTCCCAAAATAATTTCCATATACAACCAACTCCATTAATCAATATCCCAATAAATACCAAATATTATCCGAATTATTTTAATACTAAACACAGTAAGTTATTCTAAATTGTAATATTATACAATCCGAAATATTCTACACAGAACTTCACAAATCCTAGGACAAACACGTGGCCAAATACACATAACTAGCGTTCTTTGAGTCAACTTGTCAGACTGCAAGTCTCCTGTGGGGGGGAAAAATATAATAAAACGAAAAAGAATGGGGGTGAGTATAAAACTCAGTGAAGGTCAGTGAGTGGATAATAGTTTTTCCGAAAATAATTTTATTCTTAAAATAACTGTATCAACTTTAAATACACAATTCTATCAAATCATAAACGAGAAATATCAATAAATCACTTCACATTTATAATTCAATCACTAACTTCGAAAACATATATAATATCATGTGAAATAACCAAGGAAGATTATGTCATAACATCGTATAAATACTCAATGTGAAATCATCACCAAATACTGCGTAAAACCGAAGAAAATTCGCAACATAAAATATCAATTTCGAATACTGAAAACTTTCACCAAACAAGTACCTGGGGAAATAATCTCATCCTATCCGGACCTCAACGGACAGGTAATCAAGCAACCATCATGCCCCGGAGCTACACGGATAATCCGGACCTCAACGGACGGGCAATCAAGAAACCATCATACCCCGGAACTACACAGATAGACGGGGAAATAATATCTCATATGTCATCTCATATCGACATATCTCATCATCATAATTATGCATGCATAGTCCCCAAAGGACAAAAGCGTCCAAGCACACGGCCCAAAGCCTCTATGTGTACTCCGACGGGCCCCAAAGGCCTATATCTCATATCATCACATCACAAACAGATACGGGGAAGTCTTGTCTAATGACTTAAAAACAATCGAAAATACACATGTATACAAACATCTGATAATATCCGAAATCACATTCTCTTTTATTCTCAACAACATTTAAAATCCATTTTTTTTAAAAAAATATTATTTATACACATATATTCAAAATCAAAGATAAAACCATTTATCATACGCAATTCCGATAATAAACAACATTATGCCGATAAAATCCATTTTTCACAAAATCATTAAATTGGGCATTTAAAAATTCATTTGCAATCATACTTATCATAATCAAAAATCATAATAATCCACAGAGAAAATAAGTTTTGTATATTCCACTCACAGTAACGACGATCAAATCTGGTATCGTCGATGTCCGTGGGTTGGTTCTCGTTCACAGGTCCTCCTAATCAAATAAATCGCATAATAATTATTAGTTACGTAAACTACAACTAATTTGTAGTTAATAAAACCTGAATTCTCATAATATGACTCCCGAATATTTAAAATTATAAAGTTTTCCTTATTCCCAAAAATTATTAATGATCTCAATATCAAACTTTATTTAATTGCCCCCAATAATATATTTATTAATTTATCCATAAAATTCTCAATTTCTGAAATATCCTCAAATCCTTTAAAATTACCGAACTGCCTTGAATTCAAAATTATCGAAATATCCCAAAAATCATAATTTACCAATTTAATCCTCAAGATCATAAATTATTACTTATCCTTAATTTAATCAATTAATAAAATATTCACATATTAGAAATTATTAAATTATCTATGAGGTGTAAAATTATCGAATTACCTCCAATCACTTAAATTATCGATTTACCATCGAAATCTTAAATTACCTAACTATCCTTATCCATAATTATCAAATTACCCACAACTTTCAAACTACAAAATTAACCCCAAAATTCTCGGTCTTTACCGAATTGCCCCTCACCGGTCAACGGTGACCGGACTTCAGATCAAAGGATGGCGGGAAGCTTAGATATTGTAGTTCGAGTTTCGGTGAGTCCTACGGTACCGGCGGTGTCCTTAGACGCACGGTTACGTAGTCGGATCGTGCTTCCTAAGGCCGCGGATTGCATGTTACCGGTCACCTTCAATCCGGCCGATTCAGATGCCGAGACCGGTCGGAAATGGAAGCTGGAGGTGAGAGCAATGGAACCCACCGTGGCGTGGCCAAACTCCTACTGAATCGAATCGACGGCAACAAGAACAAGTGTTTTGGCCGAAACTTTCGAGCTTTACCGGCGGCGTTCTGGTTGTTTTCCGGCAGTGAGAATGGCAAGGATACGACCAGCGTCTCAAGAGCTTCAAATCGATACCAAGATCGTCGGAAACGGTGGCCGGAATTGGGAGATCCGGCCGGGTCAAGATTGCGGGTCGCGGTCGGATCCGGATCGAGTCTCTTTCTCTTTCTCTTTCTTTCTTTCTTTCTTTCTCTCTCTCGACTTCTCTCTCTTTATTAAAATATAAATAAATAAATATATATATATATACACGTAAATATTACATGTCAACAAGGTAAGAATCCTTGGTACTGATTTTTCTGATTCTAGAGTTGTTCAAAAAATACTACTCACATTTCCTGAAAAGTTTGAAGCTATATTTTCAGCTTTGGAAAGCTAAAGAGATCTATCAAGTATTACCCTAGCAAAATTGTTGAATGCACTGCAAGCACTGAAACAAAAGAGGCTTATAAGATAAGAAAGGTCTGTAAAAGGTGTTTTTCAAGCCAAATCACAAAACAACAAAAGTGGCAAAAGCAAGAAAAAATAAAATAAAGACAACAGGCTTGGAGGTTCTACAAGGAGTTACAAAAATAGCCAAAGCAACAATACTAAAGTCTTTCCACCTTGTATTTTTTGCAAAAAAAAAAAAAAAAACCAACCATCCAAGAATAAATATTAGTAGAGACTAGATGCAAAAATGTCACAAGTGTGGTCATTTAGGGCATATGGAAAGGATATGTAAGAC
Source organism: Aegle marmelos (assembly GCA_030449875.1). Taxonomy (NCBI): domain Eukaryota; kingdom Viridiplantae; phylum Streptophyta; class Magnoliopsida; order Sapindales; family Rutaceae; genus Aegle; species Aegle marmelos. The sequence continues at coordinate 7,208,634 of JASUUL010000077.1, read as the reverse complement.
TCAACAATAAAGTGAAGCCAAGGCCTCTAAAGATCAACCTCAAGAGGAACAATTGTTTGTGGTATCATGTTTTGCCACCAATAGCTCCCCAAAGAGTTGACTTATAGATGGTTGTACAAACCACATGACTTATGATCAAGAGCTTTCTAAAGAACTTGACAAGACTACTATTTCTAAAGTTTGAATTATAAATGAGGCACATATGGCTGTGAAAGGCGAAGGAACAGTAGCGATTAAAGACCATACAGGTCTGAAATTGATTTTTGATGTTTTATATGTTCCTAAAATTAATCAAAATCTTTTTAGTGTTACTCAGTCATTAGGAAAAAGCTATAAGGTGTTGTTTAAAGACAAGAACTGTGTGATCAATAATTGATAAGACACATTTTAGGATATATGAGTACTTTAAAAATAAAATTGTGTAAGTCTTGTTAATACCCAAATTGGACAATATCTAGCCAGGCCTAAGTTGGGTCATGACAAAATAATTTTTAGATTTCAAAACATTTATACAAACTAATTTTGTTATGAAAAATAATTGATTTTGGAAAGCTAAAAACACTTATACTTATAGTAGTATTAAAATAATCATACTTATCTAGTACAATGAGAATAAAATTACTTACCTCAATTCTCTAAATTGATCTAACACACTTATAAATCTTTAAGAGTCTCAAACACCTTAAACAAAATACAAGATATAACTATTAATAGCTTATTCTAAGAATTTGATTTTCTATTCATACCTATACTTATCTTATTCTTGGAATTTTAACTCTTAACCTAGAAATTAGAATGATATAATATTCTATAGAACTATTACGGACATCCATGGGTATCTTCTATAAAATTTTCAAGAAGAACCAATACTATACATTTTCAAAACATTTTATTTCTTGACATATTTGAAACTGTTTTATAGTACCCTTACTAAACAGAATAGATTCTGAGATTTTTATAAAATTAAAAACGAACTAAAAAATTATAAAATTAAAATTATGAATACTAGACACATATTCAGTCTCTGCTCAAAATTATGGAATTTTTTGAAATTTTTTGATGGTGTAAATAATGTTGTGAATCTAGTTATTCTACTGGAATTACAATTTTCTAGTGTAATCGTGTCTGCTTTGAAAATATAAATATAATTGAAAACAAAGTCAAATTTTATGAAACAAATTTTTTTCATTAAGTTCTACATATCTAGTTTTCTGAAAAGATAAATTTCTTAAAAAACCATTCAAAAATAGTTGTTTAAAATTTGAGATACTCATGCTTTCTATAATTAGATAATGTGCCAAAAGTAATAAGGATTGATTAACAAGACTCAACAATAAATTAGAACCTTAAATAGAATCTAAACATATACTAAATCAGGTAGTATGAAACGTAATAATCCATAAGCATGCTAATTCAAAATCCTAATTAGAGTGATATGGAAGATTATAGAAAAAGAGAGAGTAAACTTATAAAATTACCTTGATTCTTATTCTAAACAAGGGTTTGAATATTAGGGTTTAGCCGATAGCATAATGAGAAGCAGAGAAAAGAAATAAATATCATGGACTTAGGGTTATGAAAGAAGAAAAAGTATGTATTTATAAAGTCTTAAGAAACCCTACTAAATTTTGGAAAATAACATTTTTTCTCAAAATTACTCATGAATAGCCCTATAGATAAGGGCAATAATGCTATTTATAAATTCTGCTAAAGCAAAATAAAAAAATGAAAATTTAGGCATTACATGATCAAACATAATTAGGCCAAACAACCATAGTTTATCAATACCTATTATTACTCAAGGCTTGAAGTACAAACACGCATAAGAGTCGATGTCCTTTCGACACATGAAGCATTCAAGGCACAAATTGACACACCTCACAAAGTGCATATGCATCCCTATGCAAACTAAAAAATTAAAATTATAGGGTGCATGGCAGAAAGCTTACTTGCATCATAGACCGGGGATTAGCAGTATAAGTTGTCTCAATAGTCTTAAAGGAAAATAAGAGTAAATTAATTTTTTTTAGATTCTTAAAAAATAGTATTTTTAGCCTTTTTTTTTTTTAGGTATTGATGAAGACTTCATTTTCCAAGATCAAAATACTCATTGGTTCAAACTGATTTTGTTTCAACTATTGAACATTGACTAAGAATAAAATTGTTGTGCACCAAATAAGGAATCAAGTGCGCCAAACACAGAAAAGTAAAGGACACAAGAATTTTTGTGTAATTCAATAATATACTTATGTTCACAAGAGTAAGAGAAAATAATTATATCACTAACAATTATTAGATTATAATATTTGAGTTAAAAAATTATTTTCCTGAACTCAAATACACTCAATACTTTTACACACTTGAAAAAAAAATCTCTCAATTACACACTCTCCAATTGCTCGCTCTCAACATCTATAAACGAATTATTATTCCCTTAATTTTGGAATGATTTACAAATGAAAAACTCCCTCTATTTATAAGAAGTATTTTGCACTATTACAAATTTGGTGCCCAACTAATTTTGCTAAATTATCAAAGTTGTTGTGAAATTATAAAATTGTCACATGCTTCTCCAACTCATTTGGCTTCAATTTCTATGATTCTGACCATATGCTTTATCAACACTTACAATATTGCGGCTAGAAGATTATGCATCTCAAATTTCTTGACTTATCAACAAAAATGTGGTTGCATGTCAATTGATGGTTCAATGGGTAAAATCTGTAAAATCTCCAATGGTGGTATAAGAAGGTTACTCATATTGGAGGAGAGGATTTTGTTTACGAAGAGGTGGACTATCCTTTAAGAAAAAACATTCAACATATTAATATAATTCTTATTAACCTTATACAATTCTTATTAATCTTATATACTAATACTTAACAAACAATTATTTTAAAAATGATAAGAAGACCAAGCTCTCATAATGCAGTACCACAACGAAAACATTTAATTTATACACTCCTCACTGGATGTACTAATTTTTGGACAGCACGGACCCTTTCGATAAAAGGACTCGGTTTATAAATTTTTCCAAATTTGTTGTAAAGGATCCATCAGGAACTGCAGCTTCGTCTGCAAATCTCTTCCACTCTGAGGCCTTGTTTCTCATTTGCTTACCTTTCTCTCCCCCCATCAACTCTCGCACATGCTTCTCAACTTCATTTCTACTCACTCGATTATCGTTTTCACTATTAATGATCTCCAGTCCAGCCCCCCACTCATTGTAAGTGTACCTACAATTTGTGGGTTGATCTGCCAAAAAAGGCCAACAAATCATGGGAACACCAGCACATAAACTCTCAATCGTTGAATTCCATCCACTGTGAGTTAAGAATCCTCCGACTGCTGGGTGGTTCAGAACCTACTCTTGCGGGCACCAACTTGCCATGAAACTTTTTTCTCTAGCTTTGACTTTAAACTCAGCTGGCAAATCTGTTGTCTAACCACTAACAAGATCAGGCCCGACTATCCATAAAAATGGGTGATTACTATTTACGAGTCCCATTGCAACCTCAATAAGTTGCTGCTTATTCATAACTATAATACTTCCGAAATTTACATAAATCACAGGGTTGGGTTCCTTCGAATCCAGCCACTGTAAACACTCTGATTCTTCTTTCAATAGACTGTAACCAATAGAGTTTAACATTCCATCTTGTTCTTCAATTGGATTGAGAAGAAGCTGGAGTGGGCCGATGGCAGATAAATGACGACGAAACATAAATGAGAGAGCATTCAAAACTTGTTGCCCCAATGCAGCGAACGTATGAATAATAATTGCTGAAGCTTTGTTTGCACTTTCGGTCGATTCCATGGTGAAGTTGGAAAAAAAAAAAATCGTTTCGATCCGTTGATCGAACATAACTTGGAAGATCTCAAATTTGGATGTCCTTCATCCCTGGAATCCAGTCTATAACTGAGTCCAAATACTCTTTTTTAAGACCGCTTTCATCTGCAAATGGATTAACCCAATAACTGAATTAATTCTCAGCTTTTGACAAGTAATTAATGGCTAATATGAACATGAGATTTTTGTTACCTTTTAGTGGGAAAAGACTCTATTCCTTGAAGGTCTGAAATTGTTTAAATATGAAACTACAAGCGGAGATGGTAAAAAACAATACGATAGGAAGTCCAAGTTGTTGAGCACTGTTATGGTGAAAGGCAAGAAGCCATCTGAGATGATGTGGCTGACTGCAGGATTAACACTATTGTTGGAAAATAGCATATTAATATGCTAATTTGTGGATACATTTTGAGTGGGTTTCACTTGTCGAAAGTGGAAAAAACTTGAGAAATACGGATTCTACTCCGTGAATACTTCAAATATATTTATTTATTTACTCAAAATGGTGTATGGGTGAATGAGAAATTGCCTTTTAAAATGCGCCCATGAAGTTAAAAATTTGAAAGGAAATGAGGCTTATCTCACATGGAAAAAATAAGTCAAGGGAATTGTATTTATATATAGACATTTATCCATGCATGAGTAAGAATATTAAAAATAAAGTCTTTCTCCACACGTTCCTGTGTAAGGGGTGCAAATCTTAAACTAATTTGGTTGAACTCGTGTGCTGACGTGTCCTACGTACGCGAATGTTGGCTTGATATGACCAAATGAAATCTCTCATAAAGAATTTTTTTTATAATTGCACTTGCACTCAGCTTTATGTTCTAAATGATATATCTGACTCTTTACCCGTTGATAAAATTATAAAATTAGAAACATTACTGCACATGACAAATAGTAGTGATAGACGATGAGTTTTTATAAATGTAATAATAATTTTTTTAAATGCTTATAAGTCGTAACATCAAAGTGATATATTTATATTATTTTTATAATAGAATATAATGGATTCCACTGCGTTATTTTTATAATAAAAACTAACCGTATCATATTTGTCTTGCCTAATTTTATCTTAATCATATTGCTTTGGTTAGATCTAGTCAACGATTTGCTCTTTACAGTAGAAGAAAGTGGACAAATGAGTCCAATTAGATCTTAATTATTGATTTGATTAGATCTAATCAGTGATTTTTTTATTTATAATAAAATAAGTGGACAAATGACACACGTTAAAGATACCGAAATTGCTAAATCGATCTGTATAGCCACTTGCTATATTAAATTTGAAAAACTATAATTAAATTGGTCGATATGTGTGAAACATTAGTCAGCACATTTTTCGACGGCAGAGTCTCTCTAGTCCAATATGGATGGTGGGAAATAAAATAAAATAAAATGAAGAATATTTAATTAAATTATTTATTTAATTTCTTCAGTAGAAATGCTTAATTTGCATCCCAAATGGCAAATGATACCCGTTTTTAATGAAATTTCATCATTTGAATCATCAGCAATAGGATATAATAATTAATTATCAGTTGAACCAATCAAATACTGACACACTATTTATTATAATTATTAGATAAAAACTAAGGGTCCTAATTCATAAACATTATTGACAAACTAAAGTACTCCCACAGTCCTACTTGCCTTTTATCTATCTTTAGTGAATATGTACCATATTTGAAGAAATAATGAAAATCAAGGAAGAATATGCGCAGCCAAATCAGATTTCTGATTCAAAACTCGCTATGCAACTTGCCCACGACTAGTTTCGTCAATGTTTTGCTAGTTAGTCAATTTAACAAAATGATTAAATGACAACTTTCCGATCTTATCCATTCAACCACCTTCAGTTTTCAGTTTCTTTTTCATTATAAGTACTTCGCACAAGCTCTGATGAAGTAAATAAAGAGAATGGAAGCTAATACATGTCGTAACAAGCCCCACGCAGTTTGTTTTCCTTGCCCAGGTCAAAGCCACTTAAACGCCATGCTTCAATTGGCAAAGCTTCTTCACCACCAGAAAGGTTTCCACATAACTTTTGTAAACTTTGAGAACGTACACAAACGCTGTCTCGAATCAAGCGGCCACAACAACTCTTCAGAAGAAGAATATGGCTTCCCAAGCTTTAGATTTGAAACACTCCCGGATAGCCTTTTACATCGATCACAACAGGGCCTTTATTCTTTTCGTAAATCAGTCAGAAACAATATGATGTTGGATAAATTTCTTGATTTGCTCACCAAACTCAACGATTCTTCTTCAACAAATGGCAATCAGCCCGCAGTCAGTTGCATAATCTCAGATGGGTTCATGCCATTCACTGTTGAAGCCGCTCAACAACTTGGACTTCCCATTGTAATGTTCCTCACCGTCTCTGCTTGTAGTTTCATGGGATACAAGCAGTTTCGGACTCTCAAAGAGAAAGGGCTTGTACCACTCAAAGGTAAAAGGCTGAAAAGATTCATTTTCAATTCTGAGATACAGCCATTAATTTAATTCTACTTGTATTAATTAATTTGCAGACGAAAGCTGTTTTACAAGAGAGTATTTGGATACTGTTATTGACTGGATTCCTGGTATGAAGGGCATTCGAATAAGGGATCTTCCAAGCTTTGCTCGAATAATTGATCCAAATGATCATATGTTTAACTTCACCTTGGATTCAGCTGAGGTTGCTTCTAAAGCTTCAGGAATTATCTTTCATACATTTGATGCATTAGAAGGACAAGTTTTAGATGCTCTCTCAGCAATGTTTCCGAATTTATTTACCATTGGCCCACTTCAGCTTCTTCTCAATCAGATAGAACAACAGAATTGTAAGTTGAATTCTATTGGCTACAATCTGTGGAGAAAAGAAACAGAGTGTTTGCGATGGCTTGATTCAAAGGAACCCAATTCTGTGATTTATGTAAATTTCGGAAGTGCTATAGTTGTGAAGAAGCAGCAATTTATTGAGGTTGCAATGGGACTTGCTAATAGCAATCACCCGTTTTTGTGGATAATTAGGCCTGACCTTGTCACTGGTGGCGGTGACACAACAATGTTGCCATCTGAGTTTGAAGCTAAAGCTAAAGGAAAGGGTTTTATAGCAAGGTGGTGCCCACAAGAGGAAGTTTTGAACCACCCATCAATCGGAGGGTTCTTAACTCACAGTGGGTGGGGTTCAACTATTGAGAGTTTGTCTGCAGGAGTGCCGATGATTTGTTGGCCTTTTGAGGGGGATCAAATGACTAATTGTAGATATATTTGCAAGGAATGGGGCGTCGGCATAGAGATCAATGTTGACGAAGATGGGAGCAGAAATGAAGTTCAGAAGTCGGTGACAGAGTTACTGGAGGGAGAGAAGGGTAAGCAAATGAGAAACAAGGCCTCAGAGTGGAAGAAATTGGCAAAAAAAGCAGCAGCTCCTGATGGATCCTCATCTAAAAATTTGGAAAAATTTGTGAATGAAATTCTTTTGCCGAGAGAGCATGTAACGGCCGAAATTCAATACAATGTAATTTGTATGAATCAAGCTAAGTGTTTTAATTGTACTGCTTGTTGATTTTGTAATATAAAAATTTGGTATTAGATGGAGCTGGGTTACAAAATAATATAATTTTTAAGATGTTCAATTTGAGATATATAAACATGAGCAGAGGATGCAGACCACTTGAAATCAGTTTTTGGAATACATGGGGTGACGTAGTTGCAGCTTGTGTGGAGGATAAGGATTGAAAAGATAAGAGCAAACAAACGCTTATTTAATATTATATATGGTAATATATATATAGTACAGGTAGTGCTTAGATACTGCACGAAACTTTATATCAGTAAGTTTTTTAAGGAAAAATACAAAAGCTACGGCCATTATTTCCAGCGTAATATTTTTTGTACATATATAGGCAATCTTGAATGCAAAACATCATCCTTTCGTCATTTTACTTCAGAGACGAGAACGTAGAAGCGTTAACTATTTTGATGCATGAGAGAGGCAAGTTTGGGTTGCCCTCTCATCTATGTTTTCAAATTTATTGCCATCTGTCCACTTCAGCTTCATCTCAATCAAATGAAAGAACAAGATGGTATTTACACTCCAAGGAACCCAAGTCTCTCATTAATGCAAATTTCCGCAGTGTTATAGTAATAACAGAGCAACAACTCGTTGAGATTGCTATGGGACTTGCTAATAGTAGTCACCAATTTTTATGGACAATCAGGCCTGATCCTGTCACTGGTGACACAACAATACTGCCATCAGATTTTGATTTTAAAGCTATGGAAAGTTTTGAAAGTTTGATAGCAACTTCAATGTCCGCTAGAGGAAGTTCTGAACTACCCATGAAATTGGAGGATTCTTAACTCACAGTGGATAGAATTCAACTACTGAGAGTTTATCTGCTGGACTACCTGCGATATGTTGTCCTTTTTTTTAATAACAGATCCAATGACAAATTGTAGATATACTTGCATTGAATGAGGCATTGGCTTGGAGATTAATGATCACGAGAAGTATATAGAAATGAAGTTGAGAAGTCGGTCAGAAAGTTGATGGAAGGAGAGAAGGGTAAGCAAATGAGAAACAAGGCCATGGAGTGGAAGAAATTAGCAGTAGAAGCTGCGGCGCATCATATACAAATTTGGAAAAGCTGGTGAATGAAATTCTTTTACCAAAAGAGCATATTCAAAAAAAAAACTAATACAATCAATTCGGATGAATTTAGTGCTTTTTTAGTGGCACTCGCTTTGAGAGTGACTGTTGATACATAATGTTATCAGAATAAGGATTATGTCAATGGTGTAAGCAGCTGATCCAAACAAAGTATGAGTTATTGGTTTGGTGAGAAAGAGGGATGGCCGAAATGCTCGAGCTCAGCCTCCTACTTGGCCCAACTTAATATTAGGAGGCTTTTATGTCTAGACCTAAATCAAATTCTATTATTAATCCTTAAATAGTGATATTTGACTTGCTTAACTTCTCTCACCAATCTCACTTTCTAATTAGTCTCACTCACTTTCACAATTATCCTTGTTAAACAATTAAAACAATAAATAAAATTCCACCACCTGAAAAATATAAATACAATTCCAAAAATCCTAGCCATCTTCTACCACCGCATCACTAGTCTTTAGCCATCAATTAGCCATGCTAATAAATTCCCTTGGCCCGCAATCCCAAATTTGATTCACGCACCAAGCACATTGAGCTTGTGTTGCAACTAAGGCTTTAGTAATAATGTTTTGCAATGTTATTGGCGCGGGGAAAAATGTGAACAAGACAAGCTAAAATGTAAAAAATATCCCAACTCCAATACAAGGTAAACTACGGTTTAGAGAGCAAACGGGCCAGGGTTGTTAAAGGACTACATAATGTGACAGGAAACTTACAACCAATGCATAATCTTTCCAAAAAAAAATTGAAAAGTTGTTAAAAATAAAAAAAAAATTGTCTCTCTCTATCACGCGTCCATTAAATTAATTATTTGCAAATACCGGGTAACAGATTGATTTAGCAATCTTCAGCATAGTCGGCCATTTTTTACTTTCTTCTTCACAAAGTTGTTCTTTCTGATTTATACATAGTACTAGATTGACTCGTTGGTCGCTCTTGCAAGTGAAGAAAATGGAAGCTAAACTTGATTACAAGCCTCATGCAGTTTGTTTCCCATGTCCAGGTCAAAGCCACATAAAAGCCATGCTTAAATTGGCTAAACTTCTTCATCACAAAGGCTTTCACATAACCTTTGTCAACTTCGAGGTCATCCAAAAACGCTTCCTCAAATCAACAAGAGGCCGAGGCCATAACTCATCAGATGGCTTCCCAAGCTTCCGATTTGAAACACTAGATAGCCTTCTATCTCAAGGCGTCAATTCTTTTTGTGAAAACGTCAGAAATAATGTGATGCTACAGCCATTTCTCGAGCTGCTTGATAAAATCAACAATTCTTCTTCAAACGACAGTCAACCTGGAGTGAGTTGCATAATCTCAGATGGTTTCATGCCGTTCACTGTTGCTGCTGCTCAACAACTTGGAGTTCCTAGTGTAATGCTTTTTACAATCTCCGCGGCTTATTTAATGGGAATTGAACAATTCCGGATGCTCAAAGGGAAAGGTCTAACACCAATTATGTTGGTAAACTAAAACCGAAAGTGATTTTAAGAACTTGCAGAAATCATCATATTATTGGATAGTCAAGTCATTTTTTTATACAGCAAGATTTTGAAATTAAAATGCAGAAAAATCTACCACAAATCAAGATAATCTAAACTAATTTTAACTACTTTATTTACCTAATAATAAGGACTAATATTTTATTTGCTTAAGGACTAGGACAAAATATAACTAATGTACCTTCAAAAATCATAAAAGTTAACACTCCTTGATGTTGAAGCGGCAAACTCCAAGCTTTTGCCTTAAGAACTCAAATTTGGCTTTAGGCAATGCCTTTGTGAAAATGTTAGCATATTGATTTTCTGTACTGCAATAAACCAACTGCACTTCTCCTTCTTTTTGAACATCACGAAGAAAGTAGAATTTTATTTTGAAGTGTTTTGTTCTACCATGGAACACCGGGTTATTAGCTATTGATATTGCAGCTTGGTTGTCCACAAATATCTGTGTGCTTTCCTCATGCTCCATATGCAAATCTATCAAAAGTTTTCTAATTCAGAGTGCTTCATTTGCAGCAGCAGTAGCTGCCACATATTCTGCTTCTACTATAGATTGTGCAACGATTTCTTGCTTCTTCGAGCACTAGGAAAAAATTCCAGAACCAAGACTAAAACAGTAACCTGAGGTGCTATGCATATCATCAGCACATCCAGCCCAATCACTATCCGAATAACCATAGAGACTGAAATTTTCAATCTAACTGAACTTTATGTCATAATCAACTGTGCCTTTTACATATCTCAAAATTCTTTTTGCTGCTTGAAAATGAATTTCACTAGCATAATTCATGTACCTTGATAACAAACTCACAGGATGCATGATGTCTGGCCTGATTACTGTCAAATACATCAAACAGCCAATTAAACTTCTAAACAGTTTGTCATCAACTTTTCAGCTCTATCTTCTTTCGAAAACTTCACCTTTTGATTCATTGGAGTTGCAGTTAACTTGCATGCTTCCATGTTAAATTTGTTGATGACTTCTTTTGCATATTTTTGCTGGCACACAAAAATTTCATTTTTCTTTTGTTATACCTGCATACCAAGAAAAAATGTCATTTCTCCAAGATCACTCATTTCAAAAACCTCTTTCATCTCCTTCTTGAACTTGTCAATTAGCCCCAATCTACTTCCTGTTATAAGTAGGTCATCAACATAAAGAGACACCATAAGTATTTCATCACCACTCTTCTTGATATGCAAAGTAAATTCACTTAGGCATTTTTCAAAACTTAAGTCAAGCAAGTATGCATCAATTCTGCTGTACCAAGATCTTGGCGTCTGTTTTAAGCCCTACAAGGCCTCAACCGATACACCTTCTCTTCTTCTCCTTGAACAGCAAAGCCTTATGGTTGTTCAATAAATATTTCTTCCTCCAAGTGCCCATTCAAAAATGCTGATTTTACATCCATTTGATGTACAAGCCAACCTTTTTGTGCAGCAAGTGCCAGTAACATTCATACAGTATCCATCCTCACAACTAGAGCAAAGGTTTCAAAAAAATCTACCCCAAATATTTAAGCATACCCCTTGACGACCAGCCTCGCCTTGTACTTATTTACAGAACCATCAAGATTGAGTTTGGTTCTATAAACCCATTTCACTTCTATAGCTTTCTTGTGATTTGGTCTATCCACCAATTCCCATGTTTGATTCTTTTCAATCATACTAAGCTCCTCCTCCATTGCAGCCATCCATTTTTTATCAACTGCTGCTTTTTCATACCCTGCAGGCTCTATTACAGCAACATTACACCTTTGATAGCTGTCAGAAAGTGATCGGGTTCCTCTAACAGGTTCATCATCTATGTTATCATCTTCCTCATGAAGCTTAATCTTTTTGTCAGCATCTCAACTCCAGCTATCTAACTCATAGAATTGGACATCTCTGCTGATTATGACTTTGTTGTGGTTTGGCAAGTAGATTCTGTAGGCCTTTGAGGATGAGCTGTAGCCTATAAAAATTCCAGCATCTGTTTTCTTGTCCAATTTGTCTCTCTTAATCTAATGAATGTAAGAGAAACACAAGCAACCAAAGGCTTTCAGATTAACAAATTCTGGTTTATAGCCATACCATACTTCAAATGGTGTTCTTTTATGTAAAGCTTTAGTTGAAAGTCTGTTGACTAAATAAACTATTGTGTTTGCTGCCTCAGCCCAAAATTCCTTCGGTAGCCCTTTGTCATGAAGTAAACACCTTGCCATCTTGATAATTGTTCTATTTTTTCTTTCCACCATGCTATTTTGTTGTGGAGTGTAAGGTGCAGTCAACTGATACTTGATGCCTGCATCTTGACAAAATTTGTTAAATTTTTCGGAAGTATATTCACCTTCATTATCATATCTAATCACCTACATCTTGCAACCACTGTGAGTTTCCACAAAAGCTTTAAACTTTAAAAAAATGTCAGCAATTTCAGATTTCAACTTCATGAAATAAGTCCAGTAAATTCTTGTGTGATCATCAATGAAAGCAATGTAGTACTTACTATCGTTCAATGATGGTGTTCTGATGGGCCCTCAGACATTAATTTGTATTAACTGTAATTTCTGAACAGCCCTTCAAGCCTTATTTTGTGGAAAATAGAGTCTTGTTTGTTTTTCGTATTGAAAAATTTCACATGTAGGTAACTCCTTCTCCAATTAAAGCTAGCCTTTTACAAGATTATTTTTCTTCATAAAAAGTATAGCGGCATGGTGAAAATGCCCCAACCTTTTATGCCAAAGTAAAGTATTGCTTTCTTTTTTGTGTACAGCAGCCTGCTCTTCTTGCATCAAGTCTAAGACAAAGCTTTTGTCTTTCATATGGACTTTGAACAAGTCTCTATTTTCTACATCTTTGATTATGCAGTTTTTGCCTTCAAACAGCTCCTTATATCCTTTTTCCAACAGCTGAGCAATATTCAAAAGGTTCTGATTAATTTCAGGCACATATAAGACATCAGAAATTAATTTCAAACCTGTGTGACCTTCAATTGCCACTGTTCCTTTGCCTTTCACAGCGATATATGCCCTATTTCTAATTTTGACTCTAGAGACAATAGTCTGATGAAGCTCTTTGAAGAGTTCACGATCATAAGACATATGGTTTGTACAATCGCTATCTACAAGCCAGCTTTCGGTTAAGCTACTGATGGTAAAGTAGGATGCCACAAACATTTGCTCGCCATCTTGTGGATTTTGAGCAGTTTCTCCTTCTTGTTGTAGAGACCTGCATATTTTTTTCATATGTCTTAACTGTCCACGCTTATTGCATTTCACATCTAGCCTCCACCAACACCTTTTTTGTGGGTGATTGGTCTTTTTACAATAAGGACAACATGGAAAAATTGAGTGTTGTTGCCTTTTTTACTGTCATCTGTGAAACCTCCAGTCTACTTATTTTTATTCTGCATCTTTTTCTTATTTTTGCCACCATTGAAGCTCTGTGATTTGGCTTGGAGAGCACCATCTACAGTTCCTCCTTGTCTCATGAGTCTCCTTTGTTCCTGCGCCTGCAAAGCATTCAATAATTCTACCAAGGTGATGGTTAACGGGTCTTTTATGTTTTCCAAAGATGAAATTGTAGTCTCAAATCTCTCAGGAATTGTGACGAAGAGCTTTTGCACAATCCTAGAATTAGAGAAATTAGTGCCAAGGAGTCTTACGTTGTTGACAATGCCAAGTAATCTATCGGACAAATTTACTGTTTTCATACCTCTGACCCTTTCTTCTCCTTCATACTCTCACTTTAAGAAATCCCAGATCTCTTTGTCAGTTCTCATGGTCATTATTTTATTAAAAATAGAAGTTGAGACTGCTGCAAATAAGCTAGCTTTGGCTTTGGATTTTTGCAGTTTCTGATTCTTGTGATTTTTTATCTGAGCCATAATTGGATTGTTTAGTAAGGGAGGAATCTCATATTCCTGTTCTACAGCTTCCCACACATCAATAACATCAAAATAGGCTTCCATTCTAATAGCCCATACTTGATAATTTGTGCCATCAAAAATCGGAGGAGCAATTGCAGTGAACGAAGCTTCTGTATTCATGTTTTTAATGGTTTTGGTTTTATATTTATGTAGGTGGATAAAGAGTGTTTAGGTTTTTTTTAGGTTGTTTGATTTCACAGGTCCTTTAAGAATATGCTCTGATACCAATTTAATGGTAAACTAAAACCGAAAGTGATTTTAAGAACTTGCAAAAATCATCATATTATTGAATAGTCAAGTCATCTATTTATACAGCAAAATTTTGAAATTAAAATACAGAAAAATCTGCCACAAATTAAGATAATCTAAACTGATTTTAACTACTTTATTTGCCTAATAATAAGGACTGATATTTTATTTGCCTAAGGACTAGGACAAAATATAACTAATGTAGCTTCAAAAATCATAAAAGTTAATAAGTTAAAGGTAAGCGTACCAAAGACTACGCGTCAGCTCTAAACTTGTTGACTGGCATGACTCATGAAGCTAAATCAATTGCTACTCTTTAGGGACTAGACTACTTCTTCATGCTACTTTTTTGCACTTAGTTATTACGCTAATATGTAGCAGATTTTGCTGCACTTCAGTTTTTATTATGTTGTATAAATTAATGATTTTGTTGCTCAATAAAAATATATCTTCAGTCTCAAAATTAGCTTTTCTATTATTATCCTTATATCCAACAAAATGGTATTAGAGCATTAATCTTTAGGGACTTTTGAGATTGAAAAAGCTTAAATACAATTCTTAAACAAATCACCTATCTCTCTAAGAAAACAAAAAACCTTTCCAGAATGAATTCAGAAAATCCATTCACTGTAATTGCACCTCCTTTGAAGGAACAAATTATCAAGCGTAGGCTGTTAGAATGGAAGCTTATCTTAATGCTAATGATCTGTGAGAAGCAATTGAATAAGTGTATGAAGTTCCGCCCCTGCCCAATAATCCAACACTTGCACAAATCGAAAATCAAAAAGAGAGGGAGCAAAGAAAATCAAAAGCAAAAACAACCTTGTTTGCAACAGTCTCATCCACTATTTTTTTCCATAATAAAACGCTGAAAACAACCAAGAAAATTTGATATTTTTTGAAACAAGAATATAAAGGCAATGAAAGGGTTAAATGGATGCAAGTGCTAAATTTGTTCCGAGAATTTGAAATGCAAAGGATGAAATAATCAAAAACAATCCAGAAATACTCTGATAGACTTTTTGAGATTGTCAACAATGTAAGACTCCTTGGTACTGATTTTTCTAATTCTAAAGTTGTTCAAAAAATCTAGTGACAATTCCTGAAAAATTTTAAGCTACAAGTTCATCTTTGGAAAACTCAAGAGATCTGTCAAGTATTACCTTGTCAAAATTGTTGAATGTACTGTAGGCACTAGAACAAAGAGGCTTATGAGACAAAAAAGATATATAGAAGGTGTTTGTTAAGCCAAATCACAAAACAACAAAAGTGGCAAAAATAAGAAAAAAAAACAAAACAAAGACAACAAGCCTAGAGGTTCTACAAGCAGTAACAAAAATAGCCAAAGCAACAACACTCAAGTCTTTTTACTCTGTACTTTCTGCAAAAAAAAACCAACCATCCATAGAATAAATGTTGGTAGAGACCAAATGCAAAATGTCACAAATGTGGTCAGTTAGGGCACATGGAAAGGATATGCAAGACTCAACAACAAGGTGAAGCCAAGGCTACTGAGAATCAACCTCAAGAGGAACAACTATTTGTGGCATCATGTTTTGCCACTAATAACTCTACAGAGAGTTGACTTATAAATAGTGATTGTACAAACCATATGACTTATCATTGAGAGCTTTTCAAAAAGCTTCACAAGACTACTATTTCTAAAGTTTGAATTAGAAATGGGACACATATTACCATAAAAGGCAAAGGAAGAGTGGTGATTAAAGGCCATACAAGTCTGAAATTAATTTCTGATGTTTTATGTATTCCTGAAATTAATCCAAATCTTTTAAGTGTTACACAATTATTAGAAAAAGGGTATAAGGCGTTATTTGAAAACAAAAACTGTGTGATAAAAAATGCAAAGAAGAGAGAAGTATTCAAAGTTTAAATGAAAGACAAGAGCTTTTCCTTAGAATTTATGAAAAAAGAGCAGGTTGTTGTACATAGAAAATGTAGTAATATAGTGCTTTGGCACAAGAGATTAGGGCATTCTGTTATGTTGCTCTACTTCATATGAAGAAGAATAATCTGGTCAAAGACTTGCCTGAATTAAAGGAAGAGCCTTCTAAATGTGCTACGTGCCAGTATGGGAAGTAAACCAGGATTCTGTTTCAACAAAACAAGGTCTGGAAGGCTACACAGAGATTACAATTAATACACACAGATGTTAGAAGACTAATGAAAACACCATCTCTGAATGGCAATAAATATTATATTGCTTTCATTGATGATTACTTAAGAATGTGTTGGATTCAATTTATGAAGCTTAAATCTGAGGTTGCTGACATATTTGTGAAGTTTAAAGCTTGGGTTAAAACTTAAAGTAGATGCAAGATATGGGTGATTAGGTTTGACAATGGAATGAAATATACCGCTGAAAAATTTAACAAGTTTTTTAAAAATATAGGCATTAAACATCAATTGATAGCACCTTACACTTCTCAACAAAATGGTGGAATGGAAAGGAAAAATCGAATAATAATAAAGATGACAAGATGCTTACTTCATGACAAAGGGCTGTCAAAGAATTTTAGGCCGAAGTCGTAAACACTATAATTTTTTTACTAAACAAATTGCCAACAAAAGTTTTACAGAAAAAGACTCCATTTAAAACATAGTATGGTTATAAACCAAAGTTACTTAATCTGAAGATATTTAGTTGTCTATGTTTCTCTTACATCCTTCAAATTAAGATAGGCAAATTAGATAAAAAAAGTAGAACCTGGGATTTTTGTAGGCTATAGCTCAACTTCAAAAGCTTACAGGATATACTACCACAAAGTAACAAAGTAATAGTTAGCAGAGATGTTAAATCTTTGAGTTACGTAACTGAAGCTGAGAGAATAATAAGAAGTTTAAAGTTGAGGAAGAGAGTGATGATATGGATGATCAAAATGTTAGAGGAGCTAGATCATTATCTAACATCTATCAGAGGTGTAATATTGTTATAATAAAGCCTACAAGTTATGAAGAAGCTACAAATGATCAGAAGTTGATAGCTACAATGAAGGAAGAGCTAAAAATGATTGAAAAGAATCAAACATGGGGGTTGGTAGATAGACCTAAACACAAGAAAACTATCTAAGTTAAGTGTAATTATAGGACCAAGCTCAATCCTGATGGTTCTATAAACAAGTACAAGGTAAGACTTGTTGTCAAGGCATATGCACAGAAGTTTGGGGTAGATTTTTTTGAAACTTTTCCCCCAATTGCCAAGTTAGATACCATAAGGAAGTTGCTAGCTCTTGCTACACAACAAGGTTGGGTTATACAACAAATTGATGTCAAATCAGTCTTTTTGAATGGATACTTGGAAGAAGAAATTTTTGTGGAATAACCTAAAGGATTTTTTTTTCCAAGACAAAAGGAAAAGGTATATCGACTAAAAAAAAAGCCTTATATGGTTTAAAATAGGCACCAAGGTCCTGGTATAATAGAATTGACACAAACTTAACAAACTTAGGCTATGAAAAAATTTTGAGCTAGTCTACTTTATAAATCAAAAAGGCTGATAATGAAATACTTGTAACACCATTATATGTTAATGATCCGCTCATCACAGGAAGCAGCAAGGAGTTAATTGATAAGTTTGAAGAAGAAATAAAAGATGTCTCTGAAATGACAGACCTTGGGAGGATGACATTCTTCCTTGATATGCAGCTATGAAGTTCTTAAGAAATTCAACATGGAAGATTGCAAGCCAACTACAACTCCAATAAAGCAAAAAAGAAAGTTTTGTAAAGAATATAGAGCTGAAAAAGTGGATGAAAGACTGTACATGAGCCTAGTAGGCTACCTAATGTATTTAACTACAACCAAACTAAATATCATGTATACAATAAGTTTGCTATCAAGGTATATGCACTGTGCTAGTGAAATTCATTGTTACGCAGCAAAAAGAATTCTTGGATATGTTAAGGGCACAATTGATTATAGAATAAGGTTCTATCAAGTTAAAAACTTCAGTTTTCATAGATATTCTGATAGTGATTGGCCCAAATGTATTAATGATATGAGAAGCACCTTAGGTTACTATGTTAACTTTGGTTTTGGAATTTTTGCTTGGTGTTGTAAGAAGCGGGAAGTCATAGCTCAATCAACAGCAAAAGCAAAATATGTAGCTGCTGCTGTAGCTGTAAGTCAAGCACTTTGGATCAGAAAAGTCATGACAGATTTGCATATGGAACAACAAAAAAGCACACAAATATTTATGGATAACCATATTGCAATTTTAATTGCTAATAATCCAGTGTTTCATGGCAAAACAAAACACTTCAGGATAAAGCTTTATTTTCTAAAAGAGGTATAAAGAGAAGGAAAAATGCAATTGATCTACTACAAAACAGAAAATCAAAATACTAATATCTTAACAAAGGCACTTTCAAAGATTAGATATGAATTCTTGAGGCAGAAGATTGGTGTATACAGCTCCAGAGTCAAAGAGGAGAATGTTGACTGGCATGACTGATGAAGCTAAATCAGTTGCAATTCTTTAGGGACTAGGCCACTTCTTCATGCTATTTTCTTGCACTTAGTTATTAAGCTTAATATGTAGCAGATTTTTCTGCACTTCAGTTTTTATTATGCTGCATAAATTAATGATTTTGTTGCCCAATTAAAATATATCTTGCTGTCTCAAAATTAGCTTTTCTGTTACTATCCTTATATCCAACAGAACTACATACGTATTAGCTTTTAATTTCATTCTATTTGCAGACGAAAGCCGTTTTACAGAAGAATATTTAGACACAGTTATTGACTGGATTCCGGGTATGAATGACCTTCGCATAAGGGATCTTCCAAGTTTTGTTCGAACAACTGATCCATACGATGTTATATTTAACTATGTCATGGAAGCAGCTGAGACTGCATCTAAAGCTTCGGCAATCGTAATTCATATATTTGATGCTTAGAAAGGCAAGTTTGGGATGCGCTCTCGTCTATGTTACCTCCCTCTATTCACGATCGGTCCACTTCAGTTTCTTCTCAATCAAATAAAAGAACAAGAGGATGGTTGTACGTTAAACTTGTCTTCGTTTACCATTAGCCCACATCAGCTTCTTCTCGATCAAATTAAAGAACAAGAGGAAGATGGTATGTTAAGCTCCATTGGATACAATCCATGGAAAGAAGAAACTGAGTGTCTGCAATGGTTGAATTTCAAGGAACCTAAATTTGTTGTTTATGTAAGTTGCGGAAATGTTATAGTGATGACAAAGAAGCAACTTATTGAGGTCGCACTGGGACTTGCTAACAGCGGTCACCCATATTTATGGATAATTAGGCCTGATCTAGTCACTGGAGAAGCAGCAGATTTGCCATCTGAGTTTGAAGTCAAAGCTAAAGAAAAAGGTTTTATTGCAAGGTGGTGCCAACAAGAGGAGGTTCTGAACCACCCATCGATCGGAGGATTCTTTACACATTGTGGATGGAACTCAACGGTGCCAACAAGCCCATGATTTGCTGGCCTTTTGAGGGAAATCAAATGTCAAATTGTAGATACACTTGCACTGACTGGGAAGTTGGAATGGAGATTAATGGTGATGAAGATGTGAAAAGAAATGAAGTTGAGAAGTAGGCGCGAGAGTTGATGGAGGGAGAACAGGCAGAAGATGAGAAACAAGGCCTTGGAGTCGAAGAAATTGGCAGACGCAGCTACGGCTCATCGCCTGCAAATTTGGACAAGCTGTTAAATGAAATTCTTTTCTCAAAACAGCTTTTACAAACACAAAATTGATATAATCAACTCGTATGAATTTGATGTCAACTTCTGTCATAAGAATAAGAATTATGATAACATTTCATGTTACTACAAGCAAAAGTACCAGATTACCAGGTTTCCAAATTCATACGATTATATTGTAGCTTATGTTTGCGAAGCATAGACTAAAAATTTAATTATATTGTTCACGTAATTTTAAATTAACTGTAAATTATAATAACTATAATTTAGTAAAATTTAAAATTTAATCCTAATAAATGCGAGGAATACCCACATCTATAAAATATATCCCGACAAGAAATGAATTCTCATTGGCAATCGAACTTGCCCTCCGAAATGAAGGATGAGTTTTTGACCACTAGGGCAACGGCATGGATTAGAAAGCTGAGTTATATTAATTTGGTTCAACTTCCAATAAATTACGACGGTAGATAATTCAAACGTGCTCTTGAAATTTTACTCTTTAAATCTTTAAATTTATAAGAAAAAGTGAAAAACATAAACTCTCCTCTGAAAAATTCTTCAAATAGGACAAGTTAAAATTATTTTAATTGAATCATTCCTTTCACCAAAGTAAATTGCCCTCCGTTTTATCACTCTCAACTATTTTTGTCAAATCTTTGTTTGGCAACTAATTTTATGTTGATTTATACATTGTTGTTGTTGTTGTTATTTTAAATATGATTATCTTTTAATAATTTTGTTGATGTGTTCTTAATATATTTTTTAATACAGCTAACTAAAAAATTAGTAATTAATAAATTAACCATATAATATTAATTATCAAAATACTTGAAGACATACAAGTTAAAAGAAAAAAATATTTGCTGCTAGATGCGTATGAACTTAATAATATTTAATAGGATTTTAATGTTGTTATATAGCTATTATTTTTTTTAGAAAAGAAAAATTAATAATTATATTTTTTTAATCTCTAATAAAAAATAAGAAAATATTAACAAAAAAGAAAAAAAATTCACTTGCCAACGTTGAAGAGTGCGAAGCACATTTTATTTGAAGAATCCTAATTAAAGGTATTTAATGTTGATATAATTCTTTAAATAACAAATAATATCTTATTTAAAAAATTTATTAGTGATGCTCTTATTTTTTTCTTACCAGGGCATAAATATCAAAACTTATTTAATATAAAATAAATATATTTAACGCAAATTAAATTGAGAACAAATAGAAGTTAAAGGCCTCTAAAGTCCATCAACTTACAGATGAATATCGAATGTAATTTTCGTTCGCCCAAAAAGCTTGATTCGGCGAGCAATTATAATTAAGCACAACGTTTCTATCAGAATGAGAGAGAACTCACATAGCAACCCACTAAAGACAGAACAGGTGCAAACTATAAAATTCAAGCATGTAGTTATGGTGCAGCTTGCTCAACTGTTGGCACCGATTTCTTTCTCATTGTCCAAAATGCAGTGAAGTAACGGTTCTGCAAAGATGATCAAACATAATGAGGCCAAACAACCATAGTTCAGCAGTACTTACTATTACTAAAGGCCTGAAATACAAACACGCATAAGTGTTGATATCCTTTCGACACATGAAGCACTCAAGATGCAAATTGACACACCTAACACAGTGCATATGCATCCCTATGCCCAACTGGAAAACTAAAATTACAATGTGCATGGCAGAACACTTACTTGCATCATAGACCGGGGATTAGTAGTATAGGTTGTCTCAATGGTCTTTTCCTTCTGCATTCCAGGACCAAGTAAAATTACACATTGCTAAGCAAAAAGCTAAATCATGCAGTTACCAAAAAACAGACAAACATGGGCCTAAATTTACCTCGAACTCAAAACCATAATGTAAAGCAACCCGCTTTACATCTTCTAAACTCAGTTCAATCGACATTTCCTAAAGGAGAGGAAAGGGAGAAAGGAAGAATAAGATAAAAAGCAACAACATCATCATGATAGAAGCCACTAAATATATCCACAGCATGTATAGGTGTGAGTTTTAAGGAAATAAAGCTTACATCTTCCTGCCCATACAAATCTGCAAAGTGATAAAGTAGCGGCCCCAAATTTATCCAAACCTGTCAACCAAAAAATTTGCTAAGTAGACCACGAAAGTACTGAGAAGCATGAAATGATAGAAAAAAAAAAAGGGAAAATTCTTTTAAAAAATTAATTGATCCAAACATAGTAAGAACCTACACCACCATCTTTGAGAATTCTTGATATTATTTCAATGTATTCAACAATGTTATGTGCAGTATCGATAAAGAAGCAAGTTACAACTGCATCCCAAACTCCTGCAGATACCATAAAAAAAATGGAAATAAATTTCATGACAATGTAATAAAAATATGAATAGAAATACGGCAGTGTTTGTATGTCTCTAGTAAAATTTGGGGACAAAATGATGTTCTGGGTCAAAATTAAGATGTTATATTGAACCCAACATGCAAAGCATGCAGACGCTGTTTTGATGGAGAGGGTGGCAGCCACCTTTAAAGCTTTAAAAAGCATGCAATGCTGATTCTAATGTCCACACTAAAATTTGGCACAGATCAACATTTGGATGCATCTCCCTCTTCAATCTCCTACATAGCTAAAGAAGCAAAGGTAGATACCTCTAGGATTCAAACACTTCGTACAAGCCTATGATGAGGGAATCCCAAGACAGAAAATTGCAGATAAACTATATCAAAAGCTTGGAAATCTATTAATGCTCAACAAGTCTATGGATAATGATTGCAGGAGCTACCATGATATTGGTCTAGCATTCATTAATTTTATTAATAGAGTAATGCTAGAGATCCCAACAATTGAGTCCCAACTAATGTGACATTCATCTATTGTAGAGTATTTGCCGTTATAAAATTACTATCCAATAGATGAATGACACAATAGTTGGAACTTAAGTTAGAGACTCAATGTCCTCCTAATAATTATTGTTATTAATAACCATATCAAAAACAATATCTATCCAATATTAAGAAATAAGATATTTGACAAAGCAGTCATTTTAGTTTCCTACCTACTTGGCTTGGATCACTGTAGACTTCAACAAAGTCACCACCGCACATAGAAAAACCTTCGGTAATCCCAGCACTGCTCCCAAGGAAAGTAAATGATGCAGATTAGAAATGAAAATGATATCTTTTATCGAAAATAAAAATGGAGTTGTAGAGAAAAATTTATCCAAAATAAGGAAAAATCAGATAGCAAGTTTTTCTAAAATATGTGACCAAGAATACAAGTGCATTATTTAATTTGTCCACTACCTAGCCATCCATGAAATGAAAATGTCATGCAAATCGAAACATTATAGAAACTTGGAGTACTCGACAAGCAGCCAGATTCTCCTCACTCTCGATAATCAGCAGTGAGTTGAGAAGTCTTTGCCTTGAGTCACTCAAGAGAGCCTCCGAAAGGCCAAATTTTGAGGAAGTTGCAAAAGTTCAACATAACAAACTATATGGCAAGTGAAGAATTAGAAAGTAAAAAGAGACATGTACAGCGGTATGAATACCTTGCTGGATGAATGTCTGGGATTGAAACAGGACGAAGTTGGTCACTGTCAGAAAGTGAATTGCAATTGCTGTGGATCCAAGGATATATATTCCACTCCCCAGTAGTTTGAGTACTGAAGTGATCAAACACAAAGAAAAGTGTAGCAGAACGTAAATTCTTGTCAGAGATCAGTTCTCATTAACTAATGAAAAAAAAAAATGCATAAAGGAATTTGATGAGGAAAATCTGTCATAAGTTCTTACTGATTAAGAATAAAACTCGAGCATATCATCATGTAGTAGGAAAATTCGTTTCCCTGGCTTATAAAACCTGGCATGCAGCAAGAAAAATGTTGGGTGCTGTTGAAAATTAAGGGTAGTAATTGTAACAATTCAAGAGCTAAGGCAAACCTAGACGGGAGATCTCCAAAGCCAGCCGCCCAAGACCAGCACCAGGGACTAAACAGGCAGGAGGGCTGCAAACAATTTTATAATGTCAATAGATACTAGAACAGTTGCAACTGTAGTACAATACTAAATATTGTTTTGAACATGACATGATCAAGAAGAGGTAAAATTATTGCCAGTAAGATCACTTCTCAAGATGAGAAAATACCTCTCCTTGGATCGATTTGGGAACAAAGCATCAAGTTCTTCAAGAATAGGCTTGTAGCATTGATCACGTTCTGTTTTTCCCTGTATTAAACAAGTAAAATTGCAGAAATGAATAAGGCTTGGCTCCAAGTTGTAGATGACAACTGCTAATCTAAAAGTCAATTAAAATTAAATGTTACCTCCGCTGCCCAGTCTCTAACTATATTCCTTATTATACAACGGACCTGAAAAGACAAACACAGTTATGGATTTCAGTAAGCATCACATCGTCTTATTTGACAATTTTCTATTCATGTACTGCTCCTCATTACCTACCAAACTCATCATAAATTAATATACAAACTATTTATAATTGTTTTTGCGATGGATACTGAAACCCAAACCATTTGTATCCAATATCAATAACTATGGCACGCAAAACAACATAGCCACAAACAGATTCAGAGACCAAGGACCAATATACCTTATCAACATCAGCTAACGGAACATTCAACTGAATTGATGGATCCAACCACTCACAAGCCGGTGAAGATACCTGAATTAATGGCCACCAAGAAAATAATTTTACTATGACGCAACTGAACAATTTAAATTACAAAGAGGAGAGGGAAAAAAGAAAAAGGAAAGTGAGAGAGAGAACAGAATAAACGAATAACTTTCTAGTTGCATCTGGCGGAAATGAAGCGAAGGTAACAAAACAAATCTATTAGTTAAATATAGCACAGCAACAATGCAATACCGTATAGAGATTTGAGTAACTACGGATCATGCCAAGTATAGGAAAAGTTCTTGTATATAGATTCTATAATTACACATCCCTGCCTATACGATCTAGATAAAAGGGTAATAGCCTGACGGCAAAGCCATACAAATGGCTAGTTTCCAAGACTGTAGCACAAGTTGTCATAATTCATTCTTTAAAGTACTCATTTCCCCTTTGTGAAAAGTCATGCAGTTAATCTAATAAATGATGTATACAGGATACTTTTTTACATTTACCAGATAAAATGCAGTACCATTTAATTAGGCACTCCTTACATGAATCATAAATTTAAGCTTTAGGCTTGAGCAATATAACTTTATTAAGCTCAACTTAAGCAATTTCACAATTGCATCGAGTCATCCCCAAAAGCAACCAGATACCAGAATTCAAAGACTTTAATATATACGAGGGTGATTCTTCTTTTAGGAGGGTGAGAGAGGGTTGGAGAGGGAAGTATAGCATCCAACATAAATCAAAATTTTGGAGAAAAGATACTAAAATATTGTTAAGATGAACAATTGACATTACATTTCCATTGGAATCAGTGAAATCATTGCTACAACTTTGGTTTGTCTCCTCTCTACTTTCCAAGTTCGCAGGGCGGCTTGCAGCTTTACACTCGACAGGACCTTCTGTTTCTTCCTCCTGTTGTTATCTACATAAGTCAAATTTCATAATGAAAAGGACATAAAAGAATAACCAGCAAATGCATCTTCATGTGTTATCATTAACCAAAGAGTTATCTGATTGTGCAGAGACCTCATTTGCTGCCATCTCTTTTGCAGTCTCAACTACTTTACTCTGTTCATTGTAACCAGCATGATCAGTGTTGGAACAACACATTCTTCCACTGATTGAGGCAGAGTGACCACAGCAAGCATTCCTTCCATCAGATTGATTATCATAATGGGTGTGACTAACATCAGAGTCCTCACAAATATCCATGTCCTGGCTCATATCCAGCGGCGGATCAAATGCCTGCCGGGTAGATATTTCAAAAAGTCAAAATAAACAATGTGTATAAATCTATCGCGTCAAAATAAACAATGTCTATATATCTATCACTACTAGAAAGAACATGGGCTACAACTAACCTGAAGCATAGCAAATATAAAATATGAATTCATTGAAATACACCTGCAAAATCAATAGCCAAACAAGGCACTCAGCCAAGATAAGTTCATCATACAGAAACACAGCAGCTTTCAGTTCCAAAAGACTTCATCGCACTTGCACTAGCTGCTAAATGCTTAATGCTGGTAAATGACTAGTTATAGTATTGATAAAATAGTACCAATATTCGATAATAATGAAAATTTTTACCTTCTTAGTTTTTTAAACTTCAAAGGGTAGTGGGAAAGTAAAGCCTGTAATGCATTATTAAAAAAATATTAATCAACAGCAAAAAAAAGGAAAATAATAATAATAATAATAATAATAACAACAACAACAACAACAGAAACAGAAGATAAAACTACCTTGTGGGAAGGCGGAAGCTTTCTAAATGACCGTTCGTATCTTTTGACATCTTCTTCTGCGGCTTCAGGGTAGCTGTATTTCGAATAAAGGAGGGGGAGTACGTTAAATTATTTGCTAATCAAATTCAAATATAAATTCTTTTGATTGATTTTTTTCATTTTTAAAATTTTTTTAAAAATATGACTGTGGAGAATAACTAAATTAAAAAAAAAAAAGTGTACTTGAGATAGGCGCTGATGATACGACGAAGGGATTTGACTTCGAGGGCTTCTTCGAGCTTCCTTTGACGGCGTCGTTCCTCGTCTTCCTCCGGCAACTTCACATCAATCTCTCCACCTCTAGACATATCTCTGATAGCTGCTGCCTGTTCGAGACTGGAGAGTGAGTGTCGTCTGATTTTGCTCGTCTTTCTTCAACTTTCTTCTGTTATCACATCATTCACTAGTCCCACCAGACCTAGTCAGAAGTTTGTTGGGCTTTTTAATGGGCTTACTGGCTGGCCCGCCTCAGCCCACAAGAAAATCTTCTAGGGACAAATTTTCATTTTTTTTAACATTTGGTTAAAATATATTATCGGGGAAAAAACCAACGTTTGGCTAAAATGTAAAATAAATATTCATTTAAAATTCATTAAAAGAAAAATCAAAACTGAATTTCATGAAATTTACCATCGTATCCCTAAAAGATATTTATATCTTCTTGAGGTGTTTGGATTAATTTTTAATCAGATTTATCTCAAAAATCTAAGTAATCACCACTTATTCCTAATAATATCTCAAAATCACTGAAGTTTTAGTTTTATATAAATTAATCAATTTTTGTTAATTTCATTACGCATTGTTAAATAATTTATAATAAAAAACTATTGTGTCTATTTTGCCTCCCAAATATCATTATTACCTTCTTAAATAAATATAAAGACAAAATAATATTTTATTTTAAATTCTCTAACAGAGTGATTAATGTTAACAAAAAAAGAATTGTTTGATATAAAACTAAAACTTAAGATAGTTTTAAAATATTATCAAAAACTCGTAATGACCACATATACTTTTAATATTCTTAAAATAGTTGAGATACAATTTCTATCATTTGTAGTGTTCAAAACTAAAATATATTGTATTTGAGATACAATTTATATTGTAGTGTTTAAAACTATATATATATATATATATATATGTCACTAATAAGTAAAGTCTTAGTGATGTTATGGAAATTAATTTATTTAATCGATGTTAAAGATTCATCCTTATATGAGAGTGACTTTCAAGTTATTACACCAAATTTGCTATTATAGTTTGAAAGTTGCATTTAGTTTACCCTACAATTGTGATTAAGAGTGTTCATGAATCAAATTTTACAAATCAAACATTAATCCAAAATTTCACGCCACAATCTTACAAATTATACATTTGCAATCTAATCTAATTCATGAATGGATAAAACTCAAAATTCAAATTCAATCTATGTTTTTGTGGATTAAATGTGGATTGACCTAATTTTTATTCAACTCACTATTTTAAGAAAAAATTTAATTTAGTCCAATTTACGAACTAAATTAAAAAAATCTAATATAAAATAATTGTGCTACCGATTAAAATCAAAATGAAATAAGATTCAAATAAATTAATTGTTTAAATAAAGTTAAAATAATACATTCAAAGTTTCAAAATATAATAAATCAAAAAGAGAAAAAAAAACTCATTTTCAAATTATGAATTTAAATATATACAAAATTTGAAATTTAAGAATTTAAATGTAACAACAAGAAATTAAGAAACTTGACGAACTTAAAAAGTTTGAAGTAAAGGTAAAAAATTACGTTCACTATCTCAAGTTGTAAAGTGACACTGTGATCACTTGTGTGCATGGCCGACTAGATGTTTGATGTTATGTGTTAAAGTGTTTTGTTCGGCTTAGGATTTTTTTTTTTTTTTGCTTTAAAATATGTATTGTTTGGGAACCTATATTTACTTATTTAATATTTAGATTTTTTTATTTTATATTATTATCCAATAAGTTATAATATATTATTATTTTAATTATATTTTAATTTATCTATTTATTTATTAATAATGATTTTTTTATAACATTTCAAATAAATTTTATTTAAATAAAATTTTTGTTAATAAAATTTTTATAAATAAAATTTTATTTATTTAGTTATCAATAAAAAATTTTATTAACAATTTATAAATTATTTTAATAGATAAATTTTTTTAAAATTATACTTAAAAAAATAAATCTATCAAATAAGTAAAAAATATTTAACCCACTATTTTTAAAAATTTAAAATTTTTCTAACAGAGATAATTTTTCTAACAAAGATAAATAACTTATTTAAATTCTACAAAAAAAATAATTAAATAATAATAAAAATTATAATAATAACTTATAAAATTAAATAAATATTTATGATAATTAAATAAATTATATCAAACAAATACTAAATAACAATACTAAATTTATATATTTTTAATTAAATAAATATTTTTATTTTTTATACCAAACAAATACTAAAAAACAATATTACATTTATATTCTTTTTAATTAAATAAATATTTTTTATTTTTTTAACTTCACAAATTATTATAGATATATAAAAATAAATTCATATTCAATTCACCAACTACAGATTTTTAAATTTTCAATCTAATTTAATCTACTAATTCACAAATCAATTTTTTTACACATCCAATACTTACAGATCAGACAGATTGACTAATCAAATTGAATTCTAAACACCTTTTTCCTTCAAAAAAAAGGCAAAAGTAACTTTTAAGCCAAACCAAACAAGGCCTCAGCTTAATATGATGCATTGTCCCAACCACCAAAAGGCAAAGAAGAAGAAGAAGATCATATCCGTAAATTCGCATGCAATGAATATTTACACTCGACATTATACAACCTCGCTGACCGACTTGGCTCAGATAAACTTGAATGACTTCCAACAATGCAGCAATCGAAACATCACAAAGCCGAAAGGTATCCAAAGTGAAATGAAATCGAAATTATCAATACCCTTTGATGTTAACATCAATCTGTCCAGACATAAAAGGCAGGCAATAACAAGCAAATAATAACAAGCAAAAGAACATCAGTACCCTCATCTAACAATTGTTAATGTCTGAACAATATTTTTCAGTTAATACAGGTTTCTAAGAATTCATAACAAACTCCCTTTGTCCCCAAAGAAAATACATTACCTTTGAACATAATCACAGCTGACTTTTGAACAGTATGGAACAAAAGTGAGTTTTTGATAACTTTTCTGAAACCAAACCACCTGTACATACTCTACCCACCCACCTAAGCTTCCAGTACTTTTGTCTGGAGTTTCATCAAAGAGCACCAAAATAAAGCTCCCCAGAAGATTAAAAACACTTCCAGTCACTAACTCCCATCCATCATTTTTATCGTATTACACATTTTTATGCATCATCATAAATTCAAGATGAGCATTTAGTGTTTTTTTTTTCCTCCAAGAAAAAGGAAAATAAAACATAGAATGCTGAACCCTTAAAAAGAACTCCCTAGTTAAATGCACAACCCTTGCACCTAGTGTATACAGATTCCATCCTTAGGCTGATTCAATTTCTCAAGGCACCAAAGGAATAGTACAATGAGATTACCCAGCAACAGCATTAAGACTTTCAAGACATATCATCCCTTCACTAACCTCGCACTGATTCAGAAATTATTTGGTTACCATGGCCAGCACAGGGGATGGATTCAGCATTGGACTCACATTGGCTGGCAAAATTTCTTAGAGAATTCAGCTGTTCATCGTTAGTGTGAGGAAGACTGGCACGTAGAAGCTCCCTGGGCATTTCTCGCTTTATAGCCTCTGAATTGTTAACTTCCGTGCTTGGCTGGGACTGCTTTATTGTTTCATATTTACTCATGCAATACTTGGTCAGAAGATCGAAAAAATTGTCAAATGAAGCATGCCAAAGGTCAAGATTACGCATGCTACCAGCAGCATGGGCTAGCAGTTCATTTGCTCTATCAAGAACTGATATTAAAATAATGGTGGCGCTATCACCAGCAGGGCTTCCAAGGGGGCGAAGTGGTGGCTGCTCTGAAGAACAAACAACTGCAATAAGACAAGCACTAAGTGAACGAAGGTCCATGGTTTTAACACACGTGCATACTGTTTTTGCAAGATTACTTGTTGTCTCAGCTGCAGCTGGATCAGAAGGAAGGCCACCAAATAAAAACCTCAAATGACGGAAAATAGCCATACAGACAATTCTTGTGAGCTCACTACCAGGAAAGAGGAGCTTAAGGAATTTGATGAAGAGCTTCCGGCCCTTAGGAAGAGAGACCAACCTAAGGAACACAATATCATCCTTCAAAGCTAGCCCAACTGGGTGGCCGCTTTTGCCAAGTGGATCAACAAGCTGAAGTGATGCTGCCAATCCGTCCAGCAGGGCCTGCCGCCTCTGCCTAAGCTGAGCACCGCCATCTTGAGTCTGACCAGATTGTAAGAGCCGGTCAATATCATCTATATCAAGAAGAAGAGAAAGGCCATCTTCAATGGTGATCCTAGCTGCAAGCATTGGTTCCTGTTCCAGAGGCTTCTCTGAGACATTCTGATCAGTGCTCCCATCAGAAGAACCAGAGGGAGGGTCCACATCCAGAAGTGGACGAAGCCTACGTATGGAAGAGAGGGGAATTCTCCCAAGAGCATCAGCTTGAAGATGTTCTGTGCTATTGCGAGCTCGAGATGGGAGCTCCTTCAAGTGAGACGGACAGAAATGGCTTTTCATCCTTGATCCAGCAGATTTTTTTGCAAGACTAGCTTGGTGGTAATAATCATCTACATATGGGTCATTGCTATGTGTTGCTGCATGCTGCATTTTAAGAATACTTTCAATCTCTTCAGCTGTCATATACTTGGATCTGAAGTGCACCCACCCACTATCACTTTTCTGACTACTAGCATCAGAGCTTTGATGGGACAAACGAGTACCACCTCTGCTTCTATGCGACGTTTTTGGTTTATGATCCCTAATATCAGCTCCATGCATTGCCTTGTGGGATGATGAATGATGGGCGCCGTATAGTTGGGATTGCAAAGCTGAAAAATGGGCCAAAGATGGTGGAACTGGATGGTGCATTCTTTGCTGTTGCAACTGCTGTTGTGGTGACATCAACTGCGGAGATATCAGGCCATTTTGATAGGGTAACTGTTGTTGCAGTAAATTATGCAAGAGGCTGGAGTGATCACCATGTAACAGACCAGCATGGCTAACCCAGTGATTTTGTAGCCTGTTATTAAGAGAAAGGCCAGGCGACGTAATCTGAGGCATATTTGCACCATATCGCAAACCATGACATAAGCCAGCCATATGAAGGTTAGAGCTGGATACAGGAGAGAGATTTGGTGCGGTAAAAGGTGACTGAGATCCACCGGATGGAGATGGAATATTCAGATGGCGGGGTGAAGCCTGCTGAGATCTGCTACCAGGGGGAGGGAAAGACGTGAAACTTGATTTGGGAACAAAAATTGGTTCGCTGGAGAAATGATGCTGTGTTGGCTGCTGGGGATATGAGGATGTTCTGTACAAAGGTTTTGATTCTGAAAAACGAGCAGAAGAAGGTTGTGGTTGGGACGACCATCTCTTTCCTTCCTCAGAATTTTCTAAGTCAAGCATTTGCTGATCTAACCAGTTCCCAAATTCTCCATCTTGTGCCCAGTCTGTAGTTGTTGAACCTGAAAAGAATCCACATCATTTGGGGCAATAATACTTCAAAAACTGGCAAATTGTCAACCTTCAAACCATTTGCCAATTAGTATCACTTAACTGATAAAAAGCAGAGCTCAAAACAAACACTTGTAGGTTTAATGTAATGAAATCTACTAAACCAAAAATTCGTATACTACTATATAGTTTTGGAGCCAAATTAGTCTTCTCCACACCCCCCACCCCCAACAGCTCCCCCCCCCCCCAACCAAAAAAGAAAAATCTGTTTTCCAAATTGAATTCTGGTTTGTTGGACATAAATATCAAAGGGCAATTAGCAAATCCTCAAATTCTAATACACCATAGATAAGAAACTAGACCTTTACTCTTATATTGTATGTATAATTCAACTGGTCCAAAATTCTCATTCATAAATAAGAAACTAAACCATTGTGGTGGAAGAAACAATAGCCAAAAAGCTAATACCAGCAGAGATGTGAGAGCAGACAAAAAGTTCCCTCAAGTACCCACCTGTAGGTTTATGAGTACCATTTTCACTTGTGGGAGAATACGGTACACATAACATGCCTTTTAAGAGCAGATAAACATGATAATAGTTGTCTTGTGACAGAATCTTAAATGTGCAAAGTAATAAATGATGAGATAATGATGCTTTTGGACACAAACAAATTGCATGAAGTGGGCTACAAACCATCAGCTTCAAGTCTACTTTTAAATTGTGGTAAACTAGGAGTTCCTGTTAATGGGATGCCAAGCAAAATTACTGATAGTAGCAAGCAATTAATGCTATAAAACATTTATGTATCAGCTTAAAGGTGAATTGTCTGATAATGATTAACTTTGAAATAAAGCATTGTTGTACAACATCGAACAACATTGATAGAGAGACTATAGAGAGAGGATGGAAAAGACTTCATCAAATGACAGAGCACTAATTTGCTTTACAGTGAAACACTACTGCAGTTCAATTAAGCTCTTAATTCTTCCAGATTGCAATCAGCATTTGTTGCACGTGTTTACTAAGTCCTAATAATCACCAAAGCCAACAAATACCACTGATTGGCAGGCAAAAAATTTTCCCATATCGCCGATAAACTTATAAACGTGGTTACGTAGAGCTTCATAACTTCTACACAACATTTCACACATATATCATCACAATTGCATTTATGACAACCATTCATAAAGGTCTTCAGAAAATATATAGAAAAAATCAAACACAGATTTCTAAAATCAGAACATTTTTACTTGTGTCAAACAATTAACCAAAACACCCCACTACATTATTCACAGAAGTAAAAGATCGCTTCAGACTGACATAGTCTTTCACACATACAGCTTCCGGCTGTGATTTCATAACATATATAAGATAAAAAGAAATAAAGATAAAAATAAGACGTAATTGGCAGAGCAATCTATGAAGACTTGAAAAATATTCCAAAACACAAAGGCAGAAAAATAGAAAAAATTTCTACTCACTTTCCCTTGAAAATGATCCAGATCTATCACCAATAACTCCTGGGTTTCGTGGTCCTGTCACAACTCTGTTCAACTGCAATGCAGAACAATAATTTCAGAATCTACCTTAACAGAGAAACAAATGCAGAATCTACCTCAAAAAGCTGGTTATTTTAAATTTTCACTGATGTGTAAGTGAGGGAGCCATTTCGAATGACGGTAAAAACAACAAAGCAATAATTAATCATATGGTGGAGTCATTTAATGACTGGATTGCAATTTCAAGCACACCAATCAAAAATCAGTGAATGAGATCTAGTTGACAATAGTTACCTAGAATTTTACCTTCAAACGCATGTATGAGCCTCTATTAATGCAGGATCCCGGTAACTAATAAAATTTCTTTGTTCCTCAAATATATTAGCATGTATAATGGTGTGCTATCTCATATGCTTGGCATATATTAGACTACCATAGAATTAAAAAGATAGAAGAAAATACAGTGCTAATCATTCCTTAAAAAACAACAGAAAAATGAAAAATATTAATAGAAATTAACATTACCAAGTGTTGGATGCTCCTCAGCCACAACTTATTAATTTTTACCCTTTTCTCTGTGACTAAATTATGACTCTCAGCCATACTAGTAGATGAATTGGGCTTAAAGTGTAGTATGTCTACAAGCTCGCATTGAAAATTTGTCATGCATACAGTGAACAGCCTATTTTGACCAGCATTTGCACCAATAAAAAGGAAAGAGTCTGACCTTTGCAAACGTAGTAGTCAAATCATCCACATCTGACAAAGAGCCTAAACCTAAACCCTGCAAACCAAATATGAGCAAGAAAGAGTTAGGGCCAGCTATGAGTGTGTTATGCAGTAGACAGTAAAAATGAAGTCAAAATTTGAAACAAAAACATGAATAATTCAGCCTTGCAGAGAGAAATAATGGCAAATGTCATCAATAATTTTCTTTTGACAGCAGCCATCCAAAATTAAATCAAGAAAAAAATTTGCACATCCCATAAATAAGCCCAACAACGTACTGCATTTCTCTAAGAGATACAATATGCAGAAAATAAATTCATGAAACTGCATATGCTTCTAAATGTTAAAAATTATCAGAAAAAAGAACAATAACTAACTACTCATTTCCACAGCAGACCCCAATTTCCTAGTTATGATGAACAGAGAAGAAAGGAGTCTGAAGCCAAATGAGTTGAACAAAATTGAATTCAGTCTCATAGAAAAAGGAGTATTTTCCTCATTGGAACTTTCAATCCTTCTTCTTATTCTTTCCAACTAAACTACCAAAAATAAATAAATAAACACCATTGCCATCCATCTACCAAGGATAGTCATTTACCATTTATCTCAAGAGTTCACTGACAGAATGGATAATGAAAAATATTTTGCTGCTGTTGGATCTCTTAAAAAGATGATGTTTTATCCTCTATATGTTCAGTGTGGTGGACTGGGCTTAAAAGACAGACACTAATATCCGCCAAAATTTTAATGCAAAATGTTTCATAGGTCTCAAGCATAAAAAGACTCAGTACAAACCACCAGCCAGATCAATTACACAGCTTCCACAGGACTAAAATTATATTGCAATATAAAACAAGAAACAAATCTTACTTCTCCTTTGTCGAACAAATGATACTCATCATCAGTTACCGATCCAAAGACAGGAGCATTATTATCTCCCTCATCGTCCAGTCCCCCTAATTCAACTTCCTCCCCAACATTTTGACCGAAAAATTCATACTGTGACGCATCAAACATCGCACTCCCTGCAACACAAATCATCAGGTAACAAAACCAGTTAACAAATCAATAAAGCAAATCAACACAACCAGCTGCCCAATCAATAAGCTTCAATTAACAGATACAAGAAACAAAATCCTTTTTTTCCCCTTTTGGTTAGGTAAAAATTAAAACTTTGGATTCCTAAGAGTGTAAAGAAATGATTTTGGGAATCAAAGATTTAGGGATTCAGAGAGATACAAAAGAGAGAGCTAACCAGAGGAGGTGCGAGTGAAGTCGAGGAAATCTTTGCCACCGGATCTCTCCATATTTACAGAGCAAACCAAAACCCTAAAACGATGAAACAGTGAACTAAAGAGTAGGGAACATGATCGTTCGTCGTAACCCTAGTTAGGGTTTTGGTTCTCTCTCCGAGAGAGAGAAAGGGATGGGAGGGAGATGATAAAAATGACGAAGATCGGACTTAAAACAAATTTTTATTTTTAATTTTTTTTAACCAAAAAAAAAATCAAGGAAAGACTTTAATTTAAAAAAAAAAAATGGTGCGTAAAAGAGACACATGTGCACGCTGAAGACAACGACGGTCAAGGGCCAGCTAACGCGTGTCTCTTCTTCTGTAGTTCTATCCTTGCAAGCAACTATCTTACGCGCGCCCGCCTCCTCTTCGTTTTTCTTTTAGCCCCCAATATTTGTACATAATATCCCATTTTCCTATACAGTTATGTATTTCATCATTACAACCCATCGACGTGGTTTTATTTTTATACTTTTATTAATTACTAGTTAACTCCTGCTTTGCATGTTGACTGACTTTGACCTCGTGCAAAGTAGTTTTAAAAAAAGAAAAAAAGAAAAAAAGAATACATATTTTGTACTGCAATTATTCAGTGATTTTATATCGTGTACTTTTCTTGTAATTTATAATTATTAATTTTTTGGAACAAAATTATATATGATAAAATTTGGTTACATCACTTGTTACACATATAAAATAATATAAAGCCCTACATATTATAATTTCAAATGTTTTTTCAAGCATTGTGATTAAGATTTACATGATTTCATCCATACAAGCTCTTCCAAAGTTCATCTCTTTTCCCCTTTCAAAACCCACACCAGCATTTATCAAATCGAAACCAAAACCTCATGGAATCTTTGTGTTTGTTCTTATCGAATATCAGCTTTTTGCTGGTGATGGAGTACAGCAATGGAGGATCGTTTGATCGACTGGCCCATCTAGCTTTGCAGAATTTAAAAGGATTAATCGCACTATGCGATTCTTATTCAAGATTATCACATAAATGATAAAATAAAAAAAGGATAAAAAGTGTAGCCATTTTTTCTATTTTGGATCGATGATGAGCTGCAAGTTGATATACCTTTTTGGTGCGATTGCAATGTAAAGTTTTCTTATGAGGTGCAATAATAAAGTAAGAGAAAATCATTTTTTATTTCTAAATTATTTCCATTGCTATATTGTTTACACACAGATCATGGACCTCATCTGCATGTGTGTAGAACGTAGGGAATACGTATAAATAATAAAGTCAACTTCCCAAATGATAAACCGGAGCCAACCCATAAAATCGTGCTTAGGAAAAGCTCTTTTTTAAGGGATTTGTTAAATACACTTGACGAAATGAAAATGGTACTACTATATTACTTGATGTATAATCTTATAATATATGGAGAGTTCACATGCTGAATAACTATAATGATAATTTAATCCCTATCACAATAATATAATTTTCACACATAGAATTGACCTAGTAGAAATTTGAGCTATTATAAAACACCTAGTGGTCAATTTGGTAATACTATAGTTTTAAAATAATTATTATTAATTGTATTGTGAAAATAATCAATTGTAAAAAAATAATTAAATATGTAATAAATTTTATTTTTAAAATTATTGTAAGTTCCAAAGACATTGTAAGATTTATTTCTAAACAGCTATAATAATACAAAGGAATGGAATGGATAAAAATATTGAATAGGATTTTATTTACGAATTAATATATATAATAAAATTTATAATTAAAAAATATTTTTATTTTATTAATTTTAATTTTATTTTGTTATCTCACTATAATTGGTAATAACAATAATCTCTTAAAATTTAATGATTTTATTTTTTAGTTTAATGGACTTAAAATTCAAAATCAATACTTTTAAAACCTACTATAGAATAGAGAGACTTTAGTAAAGCTGGTTTAAAAAAATTATCAAATATTAAAATTAATTTTTAGCTTTACAAAATAAATTTTGAATTTTTCAAAGGTAATTCCAAATAGTTTTTAAGAGGATGTGAACAAAATTAATTCGCGGATGGATAATAATGATAACAATAAAAACTATTTTACTTCTACTAGAAGAAGATTAAATGTTGTAGTTTTCTAGTAAAAATTGTTGAGTTTTTTTTTTTGGTGGGTAGGGATGTTCTTACTTTTTTTTTTTTTACCTCAAATTTTTGAATGATTGATTTCAAAAAAACTAATGATGAATGAATAATCATTATCAAATACTACTTTGACTTTTAATATATATTATTGAATTGCTTAAAATTAATAGCTCAAGATTTATATTAAAATTTAAGATAAAACAGCCCCACCTTCTTTTCTAAGATTAATTTCTCTGAAATGCTCCAATTCCATTTTATTTCCTCCTTACAAGAAATTGTCTATTAAAATAAATATAATTCTTGTTTTAAAAAAAAAATCAACAATAGATATCTACAGTTGAAGAATCTCTATTACCAAACGGCCACTTAAAATCCTAGTTAAATTGAAATAACAAATACAAGTGCAAATGTATTGGACTCCTACAACAAGATATGAAGAACAGTTTGATGAGAATGTCATATCAGTCCAAACGTTAACTTTAAGGATCACAAATTAAATCCGTTATACATTCAATAGAAGAGAGAAATTTAATTATGAAGAAAATGTGCAGTGCCTACGTGCATTAATTTATTCATATTCGTATGAGAAAGTCAACTCTTCATAATTCATCCGTTACCTAACAAAAGATGTGCTTTTGGCATTTTGCCACCAAACAAAGCATATGTATATATAAATTTCTCTCCTCTCTCATCTCAAAGGCAGACCAAGACTCAGTCCAAAGTCTCTGTGTCCCGTCTCTTTTTCATGTTAATATACGTTTCAATGTCACTTTCATTTCACAAGAAATATCGTTCCCCTTACTCATTGTTTTGTCAACTTTTTCTTTCATCTTAACGCTTGACATTTTAACAACTTTCTTTCTTTTCAAGATCTTGCTGCCCTTTAATTGCCGCTACCCTGCATTCTTCTCAATTCGGTTTTATGTTTATAACTTTTGGTAATATTAATCTCTTGATGTGTACTTCTTTTGGTACGCTATTTATTTACTTTCATGACTCTTGGCACGTGATCTGATTTTTTTCATTTATGTACTGCTCTTATATGTTATGATCACCTGGGTGTAGTTCATCCTCATTGAGTGCTTTTCGCGGGTTATGAAACATATAGCACAGGGCAGCACATACCCCTGCATATTTTGAAGGTGGGATATATATATATTAAATGTTGTATTTGTTATATGATTTTAGTCTCATACATTAGAATGAAGCTTGGTTAACCTTGTTCTCTACGAAGTTGTATGAATAATAAAACAGGATTGTGAATTGTGATCACGTTGCATCTGCGAAGCTTGCTTCTTCAAATTTAAACGAGGCTGTTTTGCTATGATCTGTTTTGCTTTCAGTTATGGATATTGTGAGTACAAATCGAAAGAGAAATTTTGCTGGCAGGATTCTGGTGGCTTCTGTCCTCACAGCCGTTTTTATCTTCATGTTCAGCCTGTCCCCTGGTTCTAACAGTACCAAAGCGGTATGTTTCTGATCTTAATAGAAGATAATTTGTGGAAGCTCAATTTTTATTTTAACGTGAATGCAGTTGTACTTGTGGGTCAAAGTTGAGGATTTAGGCTTCTGTTTTTGTTCTCTAATGCGACATCTCCTTTCATTACGTTTACAGTTTTCCCGGCATGAACTAGGCGTGATTCATGTCTTAGTAACCGGAGGTGCTGGTTATATAGGCTCTCATGCTGCTCTTCGACTGCTGAAAGATTCATACCGCGTAACAATAGTGGTATCTGTCATCCCAAAAGAAGCTTTTCATTGAAGCCCAATTTGAGATAAGATACTGCATACATGAACTTGTAAACTCTTTGCTTGTTTTGACAGGACAACCTGTCACGAGGGAATATGGGTGCTGTTAATGTCCTGCAAGAGCTATTCCCGCAGCCTGGGCAACTTCAATTCATTTATGCTGATCTAGGGGATGCTAAAGCGGTACTAAATGACATTAAGACAATCATGGGATAAGAATCTCATTGAACGTTGGCCTCAATCTTTTAATTGCACTACTATTTGACTTCTCTTCTTTCAGGTCAATAAAATCTTTGCAGAAAATGCATTTGATGCTGTTATGCATTTTGCAGCGGTTGCTTATGTTGGTGAAAGTACACTTGAACCTCTAAGGCATGATTTAGTCATCTTTAAAGCTTAAGCTAAAATGTAGATGATAAAATCACATTATAATATGACATCTAATAATCTCCATTTCATGCAGATACTATCACAACATTACATCAAACACCCTGGTAATTTTAGAAGCAATGGCAGCACATAAAGTGAAGACATTGATCTATTCTAGTACTTGTGCAACTTATGGAGAGCCTGATAAGATGCCAATTACAGAATCAACTGCTCAAGTGAGATTTCCAAAAGCAATTTTTATCAACCGTAAAAGAAATGAACATAGAAATTATGAGAATGGTCAGTGAATTTGTGTTTTGAACACTTATTTATATTAGTTTATCAACACAGAAACCGATTAATCCATATGGAAAAGCCAAGAAGATGTCAGAAGATATCATAATCGACTTCTCCAAAACCACCAATATGGCTGTCATGATCCTGCGGTCAGTGATGCTAGAAGCTTTTTCTTGTTTTTTTTTTCATTATTCTTTCTGCTGTTTTTTGGACTTCGGAGTTTTCCTTTCGGATGACGAAGTTTGTCATCTTTTCTTTGACAAACCTCATGCAAACAATATCAAGCAATTTGTTAGCTAAATCTTACATCATGAGTCATAATGAAAGTTCATTTTTCTGCCAAGGGACTGACTTCCATATTGCTGTAATTCAGATACTTTAATGTGATTGGATCTGACCCGGAAGGAAGATTAGGGGAAGCTCCCCGTCCAGAACTACGTGAGCATGGCCGGATTTCTGGAGCTTGTTTCGATGCAGCACGGGGGATTATTCGTGGACTTAAGGTCCCTCTTCTTTTTTATCTTTTCTCTGTTCCCTTTTTTGCTTCAGAAATTGATAATTGTTTAGCTCATTTTCTTACCTAGAAGATAATAAATGCACACACAAGAAATGAAATTGCTTAATTATGCAACAATTTCAGGTTAGAGGAACAGACTATAAGACCGCTGATGGCACTTGTGTTCGCGACTACATTGATGTTACAGACTTGGTCGATGCTCATGTGCTAGCTCTTGCCAATGCAAAACCCGGGAAAGTAGGCATTTACAATGTTGGCACTGGAAAAGGTGACTAGCACCTACCTTTTTTCTTAAACCCTGTAAACTTGGTTTCCATTTCTCTTAAAACTCACAAACTTGGTTCTTAAATAAGCTTAAATTGCAGTATCCCATAATCTCAGATTCATGCTCTATCCTGAACATTGTTTGGTGTGAATTGCAGGTAGATCAGTGAAGGAATTTGTGGAAGCCTGTAAGAAGGCAACAGGGGTGAACATAAAGGTGGAATATCTCAGCCGCCGACCAGGGGATTATGCTGAAGTTTACAGTGATCCTTCAAAAATAAGGGAGGAGCTGAACTGGAAAGCAAGGTTTACAGATCTCCAAAGGAGTTTACAAATTGCATGGAAATGGCAGAAGACGCACATCAATGGATATGATTCTTATAACAATTAAATATATGTCTCTGCTCAGTACAGTAGCTCAGCAAGTTTGAGCTTAAACAAGCTATTCTTTTAATAGTTGGAGGTTTTGGGCTTAGAAAATAAAGGCACACATAAAATAAGCAGGTGATTTTCTCGACCAAGTACAACTTTGTATTAGTAGAGGCTATAGCAGGGAAATGAAATAACAGTTGAAGAGCTTACACACTCTTTGTTTGGGATAAATACAGAAACCCTTTACCATCTAAGCACTTTACATTTTACAATCTTACATAGTTTCAGAACGAAAACTATGTTACAAACCGACTACTGAGTCATTGTTCATCTGCTAAAGAAAGTAACAGAAGCCTTATGTTACAGGTTGTCAAAATAGTGGCCTGAGTACCAGATAAATACCTACTTGAAGAAAACAGCTTAACCTATGATCAGATGGTACTGCACTAAAAGATAAAGACTAAAGAGTCAATGAATCATGTATTTATACAATTGTACTAGCTTGCAAACATTTGAATGACATGACCACAGCATGCAGGGCGCCAATGGTGAACAAATGATTAAAACACTGGTACCGTTTGATGTCCTAGTAGCTGAGAAAGTGATTTTAGTCATATATTGCCAAGAGCTAGATATTCACTCCTAGTGACGCGACTCGTGTTTCTCATCTGGGCAGCTAAAGTCTTCAATGTATAATAAATCTCTGCTGCTCTAGAATGTTTTGGATCACCTGAGAGAAAAGTATGAATCTGGTTTTTAACCTCTATCCAGCTGCATCCAGGTTGTTTTTGTGCACCACTACCTTCCATTGACACCCTAACTTTCTCCACCTCATCCCATCTGCCCCCCTCAGCATGCATGTTAGACAAGAGTGCAAAATGGGAAGTTTTCTCAGGTTCAAGTTCCGAAAGCTTCTCAACAGCAATCCGACCGAGTTTTATATTTTGGTGGACCCGGCAAGCCCCTAGTAACGTACCCCATATTCCTGCATTTGGCTTGATCTTCATTCTGATAACCATTTCAAAGGCTTCATCCAACCTCCCAGCACGACTCAGCAAATCAACCATGCAAGCATAGTGTTCTACCAGAGGTTCTATGGCATACACTTCAGTCATGCTTTCAAATAATTTTAAGCCCCAATCAACCAGGCCAACATGACTGCATGCAGAAAGAACACCGATGAAGGTAACTGGATCAGGAGCCACCCCTTCCATTACCATCTCCTCAAATAGTTTGACTGCCTCTGTTGCATTCCCATTTATGGCATACCCAGCAATCAAAGAATTCCAAGAAATCACATCAACTGCATCTCCATCTTTGAATAAAAGTTTGGCATTTTGAATCCTTCCGCACTTAGCATACATGGTGATCAAGGAATTTCCAACACACAGATCCTTCACATATCCATTCTTAATAGCCAGATGGTGAATCTGCTTCCCGATTTGCAGAGCAGCAAGATGGGCACATGCACTTAGTGCACATGCAATAGACGAGTGGTCGGCTTTCTTCCCTTCCTGTGTCATCAACACAAAAATCTTCAATGCATCCAAATGGAATTCATTTTGCAGAAAACCTGAAATAAGTGAATTCCAAGAAACTGTATTCCTCCTATTCCCCATCTCTTCAAAGATCTTAACTGCATTATCCATTTGTCCAATTTGAGCATAACCAGCAATCATAGTGTTCCAAGTAACTATGTCTTTGCTGACCATTTGTCTGAATAGATTAATAGCCTCGTCCATTCTTCCACACCAAGCATAGCCTTTAATCATGATGTTCCAACAAACCACATCACGGGTCCCAATCTCATTGAAAATTTGTTTAGCTTCATCCATTCTTTTATTTTGAACATATCCAGAAATCATAGCAGTTTGGGCAGCAATATTCTTGTAAGGCATCTGATCAAGAAGTCTCCTTGCTTCCTCAAGCTTAGCAATACGAACATAACCATCAATCATTGTAGTCCAAGACACAGGATTCCTCTCTGGCATTTCCATAAATAGCCTAGCAGCCTCCTCAATTTGTCCTCTTTGAACATAAGCTGCAATCATTGCATTCCAAGCAACCATAGTTCTAATTGGCATCTGGTCAAATAGTCTCCTAGCCTCAAGCATCTTACCATTTCGTGCATAACCACTTAACATTGTAACCCAAGAAACAACATTCGGTTCCGGAATTTTTTGAAAGAACTCCCAAGCAGAATCCAAATCATCCAATTCAACATACCCATCCAACATTAAGTTCCACGAAACCACATCACGTTCTTCCATT
The DNA here is from genome assembly GCA_030449875.1 of Aegle marmelos. NCBI lineage: Eukaryota > Viridiplantae > Streptophyta > Magnoliopsida > Sapindales > Rutaceae > Aegle > Aegle marmelos. Next base: position 7,165,224 of record JASUUL010000077.1, on the reverse strand, counting down.
GCCTCAAAAAATTTCGAGGCTAAATTCATTTCCCCATTCTTAGCATACCCCGATAGCATTGAATTCCACGACACAATATTCTTAGACGGCATTGCATCAAACAACTTGTTGGCCTCATTATAATTCCCTATCTTCGCATAACCTGCAACCATCGCATTCCAACATGCAGTATCTTCCTTATTTGGAAGCAAATCAAATAGTTCCCTCGCCTTTTTAAGCTCACCTTTACGTGTATAACACGTAATCATCAAAGCCCATGAAAAGAGATCTGGTCTGATCAGCTTATCAAATAGTTCTCGGGCTTCTTTGACTCTATCATTATGCAAGTACCCAGCTATCATCGAGTTCCAAGAAACCAAGTTTCGCTGAGGCATTTGCTCAAACAGTCTGCGCGCATCGTCAACTCTACCATTCTTCGCATAAGCAGATATCATGGAATTATATGTTACTGTGTTCTTTTGGGACATTTGTGAGAATGTCTTGATGGCTTCTTCTATCCGACCCGACTTCCCCAATTGGGTAATTTTTTGGTTCTGGTTGAAGACATAACCGCCTCCTTCTCCAATTGATGTGAGACTTGCCTTCATGGCTTACAGTAACTATATAAACAGAACATGCGAACGATGTCCTGTACAATTCACACTGAACTACAACCATAGCAATTAGGGTTTCTGTCAATCACTTTATGCGTCACTTCCTGAATAAGCATCACATTCGGTCTATTATTTATCACTTCCGAATAAATATGGGACGCATCCACAAATATATCTCAGATTGACAATTTTTAAATTTATCGTGAAAATTTTTTATCTCAAATTAATGAAATATTTTTATCTTATTCATAGTAAATGAAGCTGTGAAAGAAAATTGAAGATCGTCTATGGGTACACTGAAGTTCGCCATGACATCTTTTAGATATAAAATATAACCAATACTTACCGAGTCGGGTTATTTGAGTGAGCTCCATTGACAAGAGTTTGAAGCTCATATGTAAATTCTCTTCGCTTAACAAAAATCTTTGTAAGATACAATAATCATTTTTAAGCTCGCCCCTCAAAAAAAAATAACGAATTTAATTTTTGAAGACTATAGTTTTCGGCTTTGTCTCCTCGGGGCTCCTTATATAATTGTCTCACCAGATAAAAGTCTGAAAAATTAAGATGCAGTGTTCATGACAAAAGAGAAATTTCACGAAAAAAGGGATACCCGATCCGTCGAATTCTCTGACATCCATATAGCATAAACAAAATTAATAAAAAGAAGAAAACCTACCATTTCTAAATTATGATGATACATGGTCTCACAAAATATGATAATCCCTATCAGGTAATACTCGGGACTTCAAGATGATCAAAAATTCTGCGGGGCCAATGAGCGCCCCTTAAATTATATGGTAATCGTATTTTTTAGAAGTCCAATGCCTAAAACATTTTTTTGAACTACTCTTGACCAAATGGCATCTCTCCCAGGCCAGATATTAAAATCTCCAAAGCAAAAAATTGCAGCCTTTGTAAAACTCCGCTCATTTCCGTATTCCTCAGCTTTTATCTTTGCTAGAATGCATTGTTCACATTTCTACCTGCCTACTTGCATTTTTGAACTATAAAGGAGGATAATCAGTGGTGAATCCAAGCACAATCTACTGATTCGATCATAATTCATCGTGAACCTCAGGCTCCGGGTCAATCTTCTCCTTCGCTGAGCCATCTGATTCAGATGCTGGCTTGTTGTTTTCTATGTTATTTTTCTCAGATGTTGTGCCAGAGTCCTTTGTAACTGAGCCATCTGATTCAGATGCTGGCTCATCGTTTTCTTTGTTATTTTTCTCAGAAGTTGTGCTGGAGTCCTTTGCGTCCTCTGCACTGCTCTCTGTTTCATTCTTTTTGGGCTTCCTCTCAGGCTTAGGCTTTGGCTTGGGAATTCTATTAATGCTGTTAACCTGCAAAAAAAGACCAGGAAACAAAAAAAAAAAAAAAAAAGGAGCCTGTTATGTTGTACGTGACATGCAACCACATTCAGTAGTTGATCAAGGACGAGCCTTTCAACAAAACCTTGTCTTGCAGTTTCAATATTTTCTCATATACTTCTTCAGAGGTGAACACCGGTTTGCTGAACCCAGAAGTCCTGAAATATTGACCCCCAAAAAAAAAAAATTAAGAAAATAAAAGAAGCACAATACAAGTATATAATGAATATGGTCATAGGTTTAGAAAGCACCTTTTTCATCTTTGATCCTATTATTTTTCTATTTGAGTTGATAGAAACACCAATTTCCTTAAGACTTAACAGCATGTAAAAATTTTTGAAAAGAAACATCCTATTTAGTCTCCAAGAAATATTCCAGAATTTTTTCTTTAGTCTTATCAAAGATTTAAAAAGTTCAATATCCTTCAAAACAAAAGAGTAGGACTCGTGCCTATACCATGTGCTTGGCAAAGTTCCTATCTAATTACATATTCAAAACACATAAATATATCCTCAGAGATAAACAAGCATGCATCCAATGCCAAATATATACATATTAGAAAGAAGAAAACCGTATGAGGAAAGATGACTGTCCAAGCTACACTTATGCCGGGAAAAGAGAATTTGAAATTTAGTAATAAATGAAAGCAAAACTCCCACAACTCACTTCTTTTGCTCATTATCCTTCTCATCCAACCAACTTTTGAACTTGTCAGAATCTTTCAAAACCTGGAAAACAAAGCATGTAAATTTCATGACAAATATACAAGACAAAAAAGGAGCTGAGTCAGATTAAATATGGAAAAGGACCTCATCGATTCTATCTTTAGGAAGCCAAGGCTTGTTTGTCTCCCAATCATAAACAGTCTGCAACACTCAAGAATGAAAAGTTACTGCACTGATCACATCTTATTATTGCTGAAGCGAACAAAAACCGAAACAACTACATTACAATAGAAACTTTAAAGCTCTTAAAGGTTTTGGCTTATTGAAGCCTTTTTATAAACCCGTTTACACATAGAAGCAACTTACATACACCCCAAAAGGACCATGTGTAGACATAAAAGCAAATTATATGCTACCAAAAGCAACCACATCCCCAAGCATTACTAAAATAGTAATGAAATACTTATAGCATTCAAAATTTAAATTTTAAGGCAACAACAAATATTTTCCTTAATTCTGATAAGTAAAAGTCCCCAAAATTTCTTAAGGTAACCATTGAAATTTATCCCAGCCCATGGATGTTATGCAAAGGACTGCACAAGCATTAAAAAACGTACATGGTTCTAGCCAAGTAGGACGAACTTTTGGCTATTACGCTTGATGTAATTAAATCATATGAAGTACCTGTTGGAGTTGACTGAGGTATTTTTGAGCATGTTCAGTAGATGCTGGCCTTGCGGTAAGCTCTTTAAAGCTACACCAAAAAATTTATCAGTTGTTTTCTTAACCAGCCATAGTATCTTTTGAAAATTTAACAGGCTCAAAAATGAATTATACTTCATCGAAACTCAGCAAATTGTTAAACTCAAATACAACTCAAAATGGGACATACCGGAAAAATACTGGGTCACCTATAGCTTTTAATATATCTAGGCGTTCCTGAAACTCCTTAGCAGTAGCATCTTCACCATCAGTGTACAGCCATTCCTGGGCCTGAATCAATAAATGATGTGCATATCACAAACAGATTTAAATGAAACTTAGAGACAGTTTTTTAAGTTCTTAAATAACATAGAAAAGAAGCTAACCTCATCAAGCTTTTCGATAAAGGATTGGCGCTCTTCACTCGTAGAAACTTTTTCATAATCTTCAGAAGTTTCAAACTGGTATTATAGATGTAGACAAATTCCATGAACAAGAAAATTAAAATGAAAATAAAGAAAAAGGAAAGCAAGGACCAAAAACTTTCAATATTTGAACCATTTCACGCATATATTTCAGATGAATCTTGATATTGAATATGAAAAAAAGAAAATGACACCTTGACTTGAAGCTGAAGAGAAAAGACCAGTAATAAACAAGAGCAGCAACTATAGTAGTATTACTCAGCACAGAAATCAAACCTTCTCTTTGGTAGCATATATGTAACCTTCCAGATTGTTTTTCAGCTCTGCAGTTCTCCTTCGGTCAGAATCCTTCTTGTCCAATTCTTCTAATTTAGCCTCAGCATCGACCAGGGCTTCTTTTGAGAGGGATGCACCAGGTCCCACAGTCTTCTCAACTATCTATCACCAATCAATAATAAGAATAACCATTAGACATGCATGCTATACAAGGTTAAGCATGCAATGCCATATGAAGGGTAAAGTAAGAGAAAATTTATATTAGCCAGCTATTCTGCACCTTCAGTGGTACCCGGAATGTCCGTTTTTTCAGCTTTTTCTCTGTAAGAAGTTCAGTGTTACTGGGTTCTTCAGCAATAGGGTTAGATGCACTCGGTTCTTCAGCTGTAGGGTTAGATGCACTGCTAGTCCCACCTTCAGACTGCAAGTTTTCTTTGGCTTCTTCTGTCATGTTTTGAGCAGCAGTTTCAGCTGATATGTTGGGGGAAGAAGTTGCATTCTCCACGGTCAAATTCTTTTTAGGAACCTCCACCCATTCTGTTATTTCAATAACAGCATCTGCTCGATCCAAAGAAAGGACTCCACTCCTACTGAGAGAGAAATGCAGATTTGCCTTGATGGGGGATGACAAATTTCTTGATGAATACCTAAATAGTAAAAGATACATATCAAAATTCTGCAGTGAACTTTAAGTGAATATTTATTATTGATAAAAGGAAAATTGGCAACACTATAGATAACTAATGAATGCAGGGGGGGGGGGGGGAGGGGAATTCTACACAGAATTAAGGAAATTGACATCCTTACTTTTCACTAGCTTCTGCCAAGCCGGATACAGCATACTTAGCAAAAACTGGTGAGGTGGCACCGGGGGGCAAAAGATCTTCACTTTCATATGCAAGCGAAACTTCAAAATCCTTTGCATGAATAATGGATCTGAACATCTGTCAAATAATCAGATAAAAAACTTATTAGAACTAATTAAGCATTCGAATAATTTTCCCATTCAACACCACCAACAGCATGGTAACATCTGTCATGTTGGTTACCTTACTAGGGAGTTTTTTCATCCTTGGTGCAAGTAACTGCCTCGTAGATTCATCTTTCTGACGTTCAGGTCCATCTAGTTCAACCACAAAACCATAAGAGGAACCATCAACCATTCCTAACTTACGATTCAGTTTGATTCCATCGCTTAAATTTGCTGCAAGCAGTGATGCGCCAAGAACTATAGCTTCATCGGCATCAAGATGCCTATCTAGCTCTGTCCTTCCAAGATACTCCTGGAGCTTAGCCTGTCCAAAGGAAGAAGATATCAGATTTAAGAAATTAACTAGATGACATTATTTTCCAGTGTCATATAATTCATACCAAATATTCAGAAATTGCAATAAAAAAGAGCTCAAACATATGACAAGATAACATTGCAAAGATTGCTTAACCATACGGTTATCAAACATATTATAACTAATGATGAAAAATTACTGATGGTACGAAATGAGATTGTCGTTGTGCTGAATATTCAAAATAAAAGGTCCTTTGAGAACAAGAATCTCTGTGGATGAAGAGTAACAAAACAATACTATTAACACTAAATTACATCATCGCAGAGCAAATGTATGAAGTTATTTCTTATTCAATGCTAAGTGATTAAATATTGACTAAATGACTAATAGAAGTAACCATGTATTATATTCTTCTCTTGAATTGAGCTGAAGTCTACTATCATTGAATTGGACATACATCTCACAGGCCTCACAATATTCACACTTCAATAATTTAATACTTGGGTTAACCATCAAAACAAAAAGGATAGTGCAAACCTGCAACTTTGGCACTCTAGTGCCTCCTCCAATTAACTCCACCGCATATATCTCGTCCATTTTCAGCCCTGAATCACTAAGCACCTCTTTCAGAGGTACAAGAGATCTTTCCCACAGATCTTCGCAGAGCTCTTCGAACTTTTGACGGGTAATGCTGCTCCTGAAAGATCAAACAAACCCCAGACTTGCATGTAAATATATTTGAGTTTAGTATCCGTATGCAGCACAGCAAAGGTTGCACCAAAATCGATAAATAACATTTATATCTAACAGCAGCATGAACCAAAAGAAACCAAAATAAGCCAATATAATTGATTAGTATATTTATATATACATATACATATAAAAGGTTTACCAAATGAAAATCCCACCAGCAAAATTTCAAAAAAAAAAAAAAGAAGAAGAAAAAATGGAACAAGGGATCTGATGTAAGAACTGGAATCCAAATGTAAGGCTAGGTCAGTCTGGAGTCATCCTATTGACTCTATTATTCGATAGAATGTGCCTTGGTCATTCTATTGATTCTATTGTTCGACAGAAGGTATCTTATAGTACTATATCAAAAAACAAAGCACTTGCCAGAGAAGATGCAGCCCTTACATAACAAACTCTATTTGTCACGTTCTACCCTTCCTCTCCCATCTAAAGAATACATAAATTTTGATAATAAACTTAAAACTGACAGCAAAATGTAAAACTATGCTTTAACTCCACCTACCTGAAGTCTCTATCATCATAGAGAGATTCAACTGATATTGGTGCCATTGTGTTTGCACTAAGAATTTCTTTTGTACGTTTAACCTGTTTCTTCAGTTTAGCCATGGCCTTGGGAGACTTCCTCACATCAACCCCACTACCAACTTGTTGATTGAACTCATCAGCAAAGTACTCCACCAACCGTAATTCCATGTTCTGTCCGCCAAGTTCTGCATCCCATCTAACATCCTTAACCTGCAAAATTGTCAATTATCAACTAGCATTAATAAGTAATTAGACATGCAGGAACATAACAACAGCACTAAATACTGTATATAAAGCATGGATGAAGTGAGAAAAGGATAATTCCATGGGAGTAATGACCAGTCAAACTCATTCTCACATAATACCATATACAATGAAGATTGACAGGAGAAATAAAAACAGCAACATGTATGATAAAGCCAAATAATACAAAGAGTACATGCAAACCTGTATCACAAAACAATTTATATCAAGTGTAGAAAACGAATAAGGTAACTAAAACCGAACATCTTAGATTCATTTCAAAGAAGCTACACAAAACAAACAGGGAAATTCAAGAGCGAAGTCTATAAATTGAATATCTTAGAAATGATATCCTTTTACTGGTACTAAATCCCAAGGACTAGTAACCAAGTCATTTCCCATAAGAGTGCATTTCAAAGCTACCATCACAGTCATAACTCTTAGTGGTTCTCTGAAATGCTAAGCTAATGGTTCATTATTCCAACGTGTTATTGGGACCAAATCAAGAATATCATATGGACCTTCACCATTGAACACATCAAATCCTGAAATGAATCAAGTTTCATCCGTAGCAGAAACATTAAACATAGCATTATTACTCGAAAGTAACACATGAGCACAAATAACTTCATAAATTATGGAATTTGAACGACTGACCTGGAACTGATTCACAGACACAGTCTTGCCATACTCCTTAGCATTATAAGCAGAGAAATAAACAAGTGCGGCATAAGTAGTAGTTGCACCCATATCATAAAACACAACATGCCTAGACCCATTCGAAAAATCTTTATCAATTCCATACTGCAATGCAGCGCCAGAATGCTCATTGACTAAAGAAAGCACATTCATCCCTGCCAATTCCGCCGCCTGCATTAATCCCTTCCTCTCGGCCTGCCCAAAATATGGTGGTACACTAATAACAAAATCCTTCACGGCCAGTTTAGCATGAGTGTCCGCCAAATTCACCGCATAACTCAACACCATCGCCAGCAGCTCCTCAACAGAGTAATTATTATTTTCATCAATCTTAAAACTCACGGCACCTCTAGAATCTTCGACAATATCAAAGGGTAAGTATAGTGAGTCAATCAAATGTTTAACTTGCTTGTACGGTTTGCCAATCATGTCACGGAGCTGGGAATAGACTCGGTGAGGATGCCGAGCTATGATTCCAGAAGCTTCTTCGCCTAAAAGACGAGTGCTTTCTTGGAATGCGACTAAGGCCGGTGATTTACGCTTCGACATCTCGTTGATCGCTATTGAAATCGGACTTTGGCCTGGCTTTAGGTTCACGACTGCTACTTTCAGCCATTCTGAGCCTAGATCTACGCTCGAAACCGCTGATTGCGAAGGACTCACGAGCAATGAAGCAACCGATAAGAATGTAAGTAATCTCAATAGCACTGTGTTCATTTTCTGCAGATCAGGTAATCAGCCAAAGACTATTACTAACAAATTTAAATTGATTTGTTTTGCCTTCACTAGCTTAAATTTTTATCGAGAAACAACAGACAATGATTTGAAGGAAAATGGGAGAGATTATGGAAATATAGAGAACACGAAAAAGAAAGAGAGAGGGTACCAGTTGTTAGTAAATCGCATTCTCTGGAAGGGGAGTGGACTTGATTTTTTTTTTTTTAATTTTTGATTTTCTGATTTTGCTGTTTGGTTGACGAGAAACGTGAGGGAAAATCGAACTAGGTGGGACTTTTTAATAGTGACGCGGTCAGGCGTGTAAAAGTATGAGAGACGGTAACGAATGATATTGTGACATATGGCAAAAGGTACACGTGGTGAGATCTGAGTTGCCTTGTGATGCTGTGCTAACCATTATCATAGATCCTTGTGGAAAGTTTAGTCAAGTCACTCTGGTTTCGTTTGTAATTTTTTTATGAACTAATAAGAGAAAAATATTTGCTATAAAAAGCAGAGAAAATTTATAAATATTTTGAAAAAGTTCTATAAAATATTTTTTTTATTTTTTTAATTTTTTTTGTTGGTCGTAACACGTCACCGGTTATGAAATTGGTTCTGGTATTAATATTAACTTCACTCTTTTGAATACTTCGTATACAATATAAGTTAAAAATAAAGCCCAAATCTCAGCCCATAAAATTCAATAGAAACTGAGCACGTAAAATATGAAAATAAAAGGAAGGAGGCATCGATCAATCCATCTACGGTGTCGTTAAAATTATTATTTTTAAAAAAAAATTTAAAAATTATTATTAGCTAGTCATAAATTGTAGCATTTATTTGTAATCATAAGATTTGTTTGAGAGAAGAATTCATAAAGTGAAGGTTCAAGTCGTATTGTAGCATTTATTTGTAATCATAAGAGAAGTCGGATCAAGTGCCAACAACTCCTTAATGAATTGTTTGAGAGAAGAATTCATAAAGTGAAGGTTCAAGTCGTATTAGATTGTTTTTATTAATATTTATATTATACATTTCTAATATAATATTAAATAATAAGAAGAAGAAAAGTGGTGTCCGTTTATTTTAAATTAAACTTAAGAATATACATCGCGATGAAGCATATTCATTAGAACGATCACCTCCGATATGTATAAATATGCATATTTCTAATATCATTAAGTTTAAATATTTAAATAAATAAAAGAAATTAATAAGAAAACCCACAACAGAGATAATAAATTGGTTAATAAAAATCTAAATTTGTACTAAAAAAAAGGGACCAAATACTAGATTGATTTTATTATGTTGAACGAATCCGAGATGACAAGAAAGCAAGTCATCCTAATAATAGGACTTGACAGCAGCAATTGTCCATGTCGATGCAGGCACCGTTTATACTTTCATTATATTTTTGAACACAGCTTTGAACACAGGCCAGGTGTGAGCAATTAATGATGTGGATCAAAGGCTTCCCACAAGGATGATCGTTCCCCAGCACTGTACCTATTTTCCTCATAAAAAAAATAATAATTAAAAGAGATTATAGAAGTCTACAGATTCGATGAAATAATAATAATAATAATGACTACAGAAGAAAATTGAAATTAAAAAAAATTATTTTTGGTATAAATAGAAGGCTATGGTACCTGTAGGGGACGCGAAAACTAAGAAAAACAATACTATGAGAGGAAAATTATTATTTGACGACTTCATATTTAAGAATAAATTTCTCAGCACACTCTTTGTTATTATTTATAAGTAAATGCTAATAGAAATCATATTTTGTCTGCAAAGAAAATTTGTTACATTTGAGCTGTAATTAACCTAATTGAGAAGGATCACGGATAAATTTTTCAATTTGAAATAATGAAATTACCATATACAGTTTGCTAATGTGATTTTTTAACCATTTTGGGGTGATAAGATAAAAATTATTGTATGTTACAATAATGGCGACTATTTTCGTAATATATTATAATTTGTCGTCATATTTTTCAAGTTTTCCGTTACTCGCCAATTTTGGCATAAATAATTGGAGGATTAGCTTAAATTGTGTATCATAATTGTGATCATTTATATATACAATATCTTTCTCTTGCTATGTTGAACGTACGAGTTATAAGATAAAATTGTTATTTCTAAAAAAAATTTAAACATATTATTAGCTAGTTATGATTGTGGGTTGATATATATGATGTTCTTGAAAGAAGAAACGATGGAAAATAAATATACAAACTCCTGAAGCATGCGGTATATCAATTAGTGCAAAAATTTAATTTTGGAAAAGTTAAAAGTGAAATAATTTGGTATTCTTGAAGAGACCATATTTGCATGTATAGTAAAATATTTTATCTATATAAAGTCATTGAATAATTGCCTCCAGTGAGGCAATTAGAAAATAAATCTTAAATATTCTTGAAGAGGTAAACGGTGATAAATAATTAGATTCAAATTACCCTATAAAAAATACATATGCAATTTAAGGAGAGGGCTTTAGTCCTTGTAGAGACATATATATATACTAGAAGATTTGAAATATCTCAATTGGGCATATATATTGAAAGTGTGAAATATTTAACTAATGTTGGTACTTAGTGTAACAGAAAAAAAATTGAAATTAACATAAGATTTTTGTTAATGAAAATTTAGTTTATATATATATATAGAGAGAGAGAGAGAGATTATCAAATTATATGATTGACCAAAATTATCAATCATTTGGATGCGTAGTCCATGCACTAGAAAATGTAAAATTGATTAGTAAAATTTAAAGAACTTTGAACTTGTAGTCCATATGCCTAAAATCATAAAATATATTAATAAAATGTGAATCTGAACCAAAGCGTGTTGAAATTATATTGAAGAACTGTATACTTATCCTTGAAGGATAAAATGCCTAAAACAAGTACTCAAAAGTGCTAAATCAAAATGCTTACACCTTATATATTATTGATAAAGTTATAACCATAGTTATTGTATATTATAGCAATTTAGACTTATAAAAGTATAATGACCTAAGTGAATTTATTATAAGTGGGATATGTTGTTATCCACTTTGCTATGTGATTTTATTAAAAATTAGAAAATAAATTTGTAATCTTTGTAAAATGTGTTGATGATTTCATCAAGAAAGTACTTTTGAAAAACTTATAAAATTGTTTCTTTTAAGAATGAAATCCAAGATGAAAGACTTGAAAGTAAAAGAATTCCTTTTAATTCATGAATTGAAATTTATCCTGTCAAATGTTGATATTATCAAAATACCAGAAGTAATTCATATTCAAAAATTGATCTACTTTAATTTACTTAAACTATTGACCAAAATACACAATTGATATTGAGAACACCCACACAACACTGGGACCTTATGTGTTGATTGAAGAATGTGATGGCTAAATTTTTTTTCTTGTGTTGAGTGAGGTGAAATGAAGAAAGAGGGGGATCTATGAAAATGGTTTTTGATTGTAAATTTATTATCTTCGAGTCGAAAACACACAGAAAAAAGTGAAAATTAAAACTTAATCTATGACTAAATAATAAGGAATTTAAAGAAAAAAAATGAGACAATTACACAAAGTGAGTCACTTTTAGGGAAAGAATTTCGAGCTTCGATATTTTTGTTTCTTATCTTTACTATTTTGGAGTTTATTAGCGTTTGATTTCTTTAAAATGTTCTTGTTTGATTTTAAGTATTCTTTATTTGTCTACTTGATATAACTTGGGAAGATTTCTTAAAAGATGAAAAGATTTGAGAAGAGCAGGAATAAAAAAGAGAAAAGGAAGACGAAAAGATTTCAAAATTGTCTAATAAATATTCAAAATGACAACATCTCTTTTAAGAAGTACAAATAATTATCATTAAAAGATTAAGATTGAAAAAAAAAGTACTTATTATTAGTGAATTTAATTTTCTTACTAGTGATGTTTTAACTCAAGTAAAAGATTAAGATTGAGAAAAAAAGTACCAAAAAAAAAAAGAAACCAACTATACCCTAGTCGAATTATAAAGTCTTAGGATCCATATCAAGAATATTGAAAGCAAAAACTATAATTGAAAGCATCATTGAAATATAATATACATTATTAGATTTACTTTCACGAAAAGAGTATGTTATATTGTAATTCGACTATGCTTAAGTCATAAAATTTAACGTATAATGATTAATTCACTTCAATTTGTTAGTAAATTTAAATATTAAAAGATAATTTAATCAGGAATCTAAAATCAATTTAATTAGATTGTAATAAATAAATTATTGCTAAATTTTATGTCGATGAATTTAGTCATTGAAGAAAACATATTATAACATGCATCAATTACGATTGAATTAGGATGGATTCGATCGTAAGTACCGTGAGAACTAAATTGTGTAAGACACACTATGGACAGTGTAATTACGAATTATCCAATGTTAATAAAAATAAACTTTGGCAATAGAATCTCAATTCAACGGTGGAAAACTACTTTCAATTTCACCCCTACTGCTACTAATAATAATCGTGTTTATATTGTCTTGTACGTTAGACAATATAAGTGTTGATGGGCATATTTTTACACTTGTATTGTTACAAGCGCAATAGCGCATCGTTCAGTGAAATTCTATTGCCGGCAAATTCGTTTCTTCTCCTGCTTGCACGAAAGTCATTCCCTCTCTTTATTAACAATTATATTCAACGTTATTAGACTATATTATAATGTATAATGTATAGAAATAAATTATATTATAATATGATATTATCAAAAATATAACATTATTGATATCATGTTCTGTTAAATAAAAATAAACTCATAAATTTTCTTTAATTATTTATTATTTGCTAACATGGTAAATTTAAAAATAAATTCCAATTAACAATTATATTCGACATTATTATACTATATTATAATAACTAATGTATAGAAATAAATTATATTATAATATGATATTATCAAAAATATAACATGATATTGTAATATTTTATTATTTATCAATAGTATATTATTAAATAATTTTTAATTACAAAAATTAATATATAAAAATAATTATTTTATACTTAATCTAAAAATAAATAATAAAACCATAAAATGTTAATGAATTTAAATAATTTTAACATTAATATAGAATAATATTCTTTTATATAATATATATAGTCTATACTACACCAAACAATAATATATCCTAATACGATGCAGTTAATACAATATTATACAAGATAATGTGGTAAACACACACCTAATGCTTACAATCTAATATATCTTAATGTTAATAGTCGGTGTCTCATGTTATGACATATTTTTTTGAATGACTAAATGCTATAACAAAAGAATCTAACAACATTTTATTTGTCCTAAAATTCAATTATACTGATTTTGAATTGTTATTATTATTATTATTTTTTGGTAATTTTACTGGCAATTTCAATTCAAGATGTGGCTAAAGTTTAAATTTTATCACTCAAGTGTAATTGATTTGCCACATAGCATATTCTTTAATGAAACCAATATTCAATATTAGTTAAATCCAATGAAATGTTGATGGCCCAAGAATAGTTATTGAATGAACATTCAATGCTCTGAGTCATCACAAATCTTGATTTGACTTGAGACAACAGAGAGTGAGTAACTCTAGACCACCGAATCCCACACTTTCATTTGTTTTCAGATACTCAATCAAAGGACAACTAGACTCTCAATCACAGGATCACCAGAAGAAACTTGCTTTAGGGACAAGTGCATAGCGAACGGACCGGTCTGATTGGATATTGAAAGGTTGATTAATGGGTATAAATTGATCACTGAAAAATGAAAAGAAAATGCCTTTTCCCACCTAAATAATCATCATAGAACTGATAAAACATTCTGCAACAAGAATTTCACATGCAGGTCCAAGAAGCCTCAACAATCGAGAGATTGCACATTTCAGGATTAGGGTTTTTCGAAGGAATTCTGTTCGTCTCGTGCAAATTCCATTCAGTTACCTTCTCTTGTGTAAATCACCATTTTTTCTTTTTTCTTTTTTTTTTTTTTGGGGGGGGGGGGTTTCTCTAAGATTTTCTTGTATAATTTTGATATTTATCAGTAAGGACCTTGTGTATGTAAGCATCGCGGGATAATTATTTAATATAGAAGTTTTAACAGGGTACACAATTTTTGTGCTCTCGTGAAGTTTTTGTGTTCTAGTGAAAGCAGTCTGAAATTGGCTGGTTACCAGTAATATTACATGAATATCTGCAACACCTATGTTACATGAATATCTGCAACACCTATGTTGAACCCATGTTTGCATTCTTCTCTTTTAAAAGATGTTGACAATAAATTCTTTTAAAATTAACTATTTATCCCTTTATCAGAAGTATTCCAAAAATAACTACATAGCTCTACAGGCTAATAAGTTGTGACATAATAAAAATCATGATAGTTGAGTTGAGGAGCGATTTGTGTGAATTATGAAAAACTAAAGTCATTTCAAAATTCTTTATTAAAAGGACTTCACCTGTTTAAGTTAATGCGAGATTTATACGTAAATCAATTCAATTAGACACTGTTCACGTGAGTGGCTGTAGAAATTCAGCCCAATAAACACACCTAAGCAGACAAATAAAATTAGAGTTTTATTCTTTTCAATTATCGGCAAAGACAGCATGAAACATATAAATCACTTCATTTGTACATGGCAGCAGCAAGTATCGGGGTCGACGCAAGCACCATTGATACTTTCTCCGTACTTTTCAACGCAAGCTTGCACACATGTCCACTTCGTGCAATTTACGATACGAATCAGAGGCATCCCACAAGGATGACTCTTTTCTGATATCACCATACCTATAATCAAATAACAAGAGTCCAAAATGAAAACAAAAAAGAAATCTTAATGCAGATTCAAGGACATCCTATGATGTCTTGCACTTCACAATGTCAAAATCTCAACTAGTGCCTTAGGACACTCGTTAGGAGGATCATAAGTATAATATCTAAAACAAAGCATGACTTAAACAGAGATTCATAGTGGAAGACGACGCGTTACCGCATGAGAGAACTAGGAAGAACACTAAAAGCTGAGCAACAAGATTGATGGGTTTCATATTTAAGAAGAAAATTGCATTGTTAAGTGCCAAGTTAACTCTCCTCTGTTATTTATAAGCAAACTCTAATGATGCATAAATTGTAAGAAAACACCAATTACATTAATTTTGATGAGGTCAAATATTCTATCTGGATACTATCTACTAATGATATACTAAATGCTGTCATTTATTAATTTGTTAGAACTTAATGACAATAATATAACAGAGTTTAATGACATTAATAACTATTGACTACATGACCTCCAGGCTTTCTCATTTCATTAAATGCCATTGATTGTAAACCGAGCCATGCACACAAGTCATGAGGCTGAAGTGTGCACGTTGTTTAACAGTAGAATTGGATAAAAAGAGGATAATTTTTTGATTAAATAATTTCACAACAAATCTTATTAGTTACATTACACCTCGCTTGAAACCCTTGATCTCTTGGACTTGACAAATCCGTGATCTCTTGCTTCCATAACAAGAGGCAAAACAAATGGGAATCTTTCGGGATTCTTTTTTATTTTATTGACTACCACTATATTTGATTAAAATCGAGACAAACATCACTATAGAACAGGTTTCTGTTCTGTAGAAGTAGCTGTTTACAACAATTTTGCTTTGCTGCTATGCTTCCAAAATTAAGCAAAAGAACAAGGTCAACAGCTACAAATATGCTCTAAGAAACAGAATAATCATTTCTTTATGCACAAAACAATATCTAGAAAATATTTTCCGTAAGACAAGCTGAAGCATAAATTCTGAAAGATATAATTCAATCAACTACAGTATTTTTCTTTTTTCCTGCATTGTCCAGCTAATTGACATGAATAGTGGCTTTTGTAACTTTAGACGTACTAAACAGTGAATAATAGTAATAACAGAGCGGTAGAGGTTGTATGAGTTGACCTTGTAATCAAATTGTTGTAAATCTAGAAAAGCCAATGTTTTTTTCTGGGTTTCCGAGTAGGAACATCTGTAAATATACCAAAGAACAATGAAGCTATAGTCAGACAATCAGATGATGTTAGAGGCACGAGGAAAATCACACAAATATAATAATTTGATGTACCTCCAGTTGCATACAGTGAATTATAGTGTACTTCACTCCAAAAGCTCAGCCAAAGCTCTAAGCAACAGACAAAGTAATAGACCCACAGAAATAAATCAAATAAGCTACTAAAATTATTAAAAAAAGATATCGATACTATAAAGACAATAGTTGAATTAAAGACCCAGACCAGCACATGATATTTATACAAGATATTGAAATCATATCTACCTCTGGTAGGATTCTTCTCTTTTGGAATGATCTCGATATAGCAGGTGTCTCGAAATGAGGTAACTAGACAAATTTTGGCTTGAAACTGAAGAAATGATTGAGCATGTCAGATTCCAATCAATGAAGAATTTAAATAAAGCAGTGAAGTAAGAAAAACCGAGTAAGAAGGCGTGGCAGTAGTGACTCAATAAACCAAATATATGAGGAACATTTAAGGGTACCTAGTTTCAATGCATGAGTATGCATGATATTTTGCGGAAGAAATGATCGGTTGTACTTTTTTCTAGCTATTTGTAATGCATTAGTGGTGAGATGGCAGATGTGATCATCTCTGAAGTGTGATGCCAAGAAATAAGAACCCTAAATATGATGTCAAAGCCTCCTCCCATTCACTTTCTAGTTTCCATCGGCTGTACCTAGCCTCCTATAACTTCTAGCATTCAGATACAACCAACAGCTAATCTTTTCCTTTAATTATCAGGTATCTTATTTTTGTTCCCTATGGCAACCTTGATATTTATTTTCTGGGAGGTTTGGCAATGAAGAAAAAAACAAACACTAGATTTTGCATGAAAGCTGACAGTTTACCAAGTTCTTTGACTTGCTATTCCATATAAGATTACATTTAGAATATACTGACCAGCACAACAAACAGAATGCAATTGCATGCACTCGTAATGAAAAATAAATCCTACAGCAAATCATGTTAGGCAGTAAGGCACTAAATAATCCAGTTAAGGTAGGCCACAGTAGTTTTCCATTGGACGAGTTATGTCCGTATAATTTCTAATATTCATTTGCTCAACAAGATAATTAAACAAAAAATTGAAGAATTGTGATGCACTAGAAGCTAGAACTTTGAGATTCATCTAGAAACCACCAAGAATTCTCATCATACTAAGACACATAAAGGTTAGAAATTTCAACTTACTCGATCTGCAGCTGCTTGTAAAGTGACATGGTCTCCCCATTCCGCTGATCTATTGGCATAGAAATTTTTTTCACAAGAATTGAATTAGCATTTAGTCAAGTGTCATGAGAACATGCTGCCTAATATCTGGGGCAGAAAATTAATGGGCATCACAATAGATGTCTAACTTTTTCATTTTCCTCAGGTAGCTTTTGTAGTTCATTGGGACATAGCCTTCATATAGTTTTCTGAAATGCTTCAGCTGAAAAAGAGAACAAAGAATTGTAAGGAAAAGTTTTGAAGAATATTAATAATGAGATTAAATCACAACCAGACATCTCTATCACTGGGAAATGAGGACCACAAAGAATATATGTTGTGATATGAGTAATACAAGCAAACAAAACCATGGCATAATTTTCAAGTAGGGGGCTAGTTACATTAGTAATCTTAGGGCTTTCCAGTATAATTTTCCCAAAATGTTCTAAAACAATTACACACCTGCAGTATTGTTTTGATCGAGCTTTATAATCGAAGTCCATTCAAATAGGAGACCAACACAGCAAAAACAATATTCAAGAAATTTAAGTATCGACTGAGGCATTAACAAGCAAGGCTATTGTTTCCAAAACCTATAAATAACCTAATTTTAATCTCAAATGGCCAGATAAAAGGAACTGTTTCCATCATTCAGGTTCTAGTGCCATACCTGCTTGATAATTTCCTTTCTTACATGCTTGTGGTAATCTGGATTGCGAAACAACTGGTCTGCTAATGCTCGAAACTGTCCCGCAATACAGAAACAAATTGCAGAAGACAAATCAAGGAAAATGCTTTTTAACCAAAGAAAGCAGCAGCATAAATTAATAACAGAAGTACTAGGCCAATTCATCCTAGCGAAAATAATTTTTGAGTTATGCATATAAAATTCTTGATTTACGAAAGAAGAAGGTATAAGGCAAACCTGGCAATTTCCATCACCCTCAATTTGTAGTTCAGCTAATCCATATGTAGTCAATCTGAAAGGCAAACAAAACCGGCAGCTCACCATCATACGCATACATAAAATGGCAAATGCCAAATCTTCAACTGATGCTCAAGACACAAGTGAATAATTATGCTATGATTTTTGCTGCAAGTTGAAGTATACCTACAGTAATAATGCTCTAAGGGCTCCAAGTTCCAACAATTTATAGACATAGCATATGGTTTATCAAACCTTATGAAAAAGAAAAGGCAAAAAGAATAGTATTTAGAGCTTAAGAAAAAAATCAAACCTTTCAGACAGCCGCTCGTGATCTAAAGATGCATCATTCACATCAGGTATCTCCCCATTGATGCGAGGTGTGTGCTGCCAACATAAAGAATCAATGAGTATACACCTATAATACCAGAAGTGTTACTGATCGAATAAAAACAGACAACCATACTTGTCCCTATCTATGCCAACACTAGACAGCTAAATTAAGTGATGCAAAAAACTCATAATTAAAGTAATCATATATCATCAAAGCTAAAGAGACATCATGGGAAGCAGGCATATTCATACAGGGATGGAGTCCAAGTGAGAGAGTCTCTTCCCAAGCTGGCTTTCAGCTCTGGCATTTTCCTCCGATGCTAAGATGCCAGCAATCGTATGATCATCCTCTGCATCAGGAAAGTTGCTGCTCAAACTTGAACTAGAACTAACACTTGCATTGCTGTAGCTCTCGGTCATGCTATCTCAACAATAATATATATGATGAACCTGCTCATCTTTTTATGAATTAGTTACTTTTAACCCCACCAAAGTAGAATCAATACCCACAAAATCAAAACAGAATAATAGAGCAAAAGGAAACAAAATAGATTCAATTGGTTAACAGATCATACAAAGAGCAGCAGCAGCAGCAACAACTACCGGAATTCATAAACCGATAAGGAAATTAACCAATACCCAGAATCCAGAAGCCAATATCGATAGGAAACGAGATGAACCGAAGGAATTTATCACTTGCGTAGCTGATAAAAACAACTGTGATGGCTTTTGCTTTCGCGCGAAGCAAAACAAAACTTGGAAATAATTTAAATGGTGAAGCCAAGAGAAAGAAGATGAAAAGATAAGGCGTTGAAATTGAGTAAAACTTGGACTAGACCAAACTAAGCGTAATGGATTTATCTGACAAAGAATGAAGAAACCAACGCGCAGAAGCTAAACGCTACAGCTTTTATTCATACGCAACAGTTTTCAGAAAGAAAGGCAATCTAAATGCTTACGTGTCAGCGAATCCAATCATCAACTTCCTTTAAACTTTGAAATTTCTTCAACTTTGACAAGTAAATTGTTCTTACGCGCTACGGTCTCTGTTTACTTCTTCAAAAGTAAATTTTTATTTTTAGAATTTAGTCGTAAACTTTATTTTAAAACTTAAATAATCTGATTATTATTGTTCTCCGATCACTGATCGATCCCTTTCGTCGTCACCAGCGAGCATCACATACGGAGTAGGGATCAGCCTCAAATAGCTATCTAAAGAATATATAAAATTAGATAAAAGATTTCAGTAGGATTTCAGATTTTATCATTTCCTTTGGAAATTTTACGTAAATAACTCGACATTATGGTTAATTACAAAAGTAACTCACTTACTTTTCTTTCTTTAATTAAATTAAATTAAATTAAAAAAAATTGGACAACGATGTTTAACCTCGACAGCGAAAGCGAGTCTTGGCCCTAAGAAAAGAAACTAATTGTCTTTTCAAACTTTTTTTGGTTTAATCTAATCTACTTTATGAGTATACCGTCACTTTAAAAGTTAATATTAGATAATAATATTATTGATATTGCCTTTCACAATTGACAATGTCGATTTTATCTTGCGCACTAGGCAAGCGTGATTGAACTACCATTATTATCAAAGTACTTTTTGTTGTTGAAATGTGGGTAAGTGAACTATTTTTTATAATTGGCCCTATTTTTTTGTTATTTTCATAAATGTTTTGCTTATTTTCCTTTCGTCCTAATTGCATCTCAAGTGCAAATACTAGTTAGGAAAAAGTGTTTCTTTTTTTATATATATATAGTTCTAATTAATATAAATCTATCTAATTATTTGGATTGGATAAAGTATTTTTTGGGAAAAATTAATAAATGTGATGGATAGAGCTTTTTTAGGTAAAGAAACGAATCTATCAAAAAATTTAAGGTTTAACAAAATGAGGAAACACAGTCCCTATACATTATACAATCACTACGAAACCAAACCTCAATACTGTGAGGAAAAATGTTAAAAATATGAAGATCAATAGACAGCGTCAGACCGTAATTAATAAGAAAATCCGCCGTAAATTTGTCTCATGATAAACCCGACGCAGCGGGACTTGCCAGAGATAAAAGATTCAGGGTGCCACTAAAATACCTGTATTTTTTGTGCCTCCGTAAATTAAGAAGACTAATGTTATGGGCTGGGCTGGAGCAAGATAAGCTTCAACTAACTGGGCCGGTCTATTTGGGTATAGTTGCACATGGCCTCATAAGATTAACACGAACAGAGAATAGGTTTCTTCCAATTTCCCGCATCCATTCACACATTGAAAACAATCATCAACACTGTCACCTCTCCATGTGAAGCAATTATTATTATTATCATTATTATTATTATTATTTATTTTGGCCATTCAAAAATTGCATCTAGTCATCCGTATAATGCAAATTACTAAAGGAAAAACAAAAATGATCACAAGTTAAAAAGGTGATCGCGATCAACGCCCTTGGGATGAAACTGATGATCATTTCTCATCAATTTACTTAAATCATCAACAAAGGTTGTGAGATTATTCATAACTCTTGCCCTAGCTTCGTCATCTCCCATGGTCCTCGTATGCAACTTCATCAACCTATTTTTCATCTCGCTATCCTCCTTCAATTTCGTCAACCCATCTTCAATATCTCTCTCTCCAAAACCGTTAACCCTAATCCCAATCTTCCACATCTCCACAACGTAAGCACAATTCACAAACTGATCCCCGGCCACCGGATAACACAAAAGCCGTTTACCACTTTGTATGGCTTCCATGGTAGAGTTCCAGCCGCAATGTGTGAGATAAAACCCTACAGCATTGTGCTGTAACACCTTCATCTGTGGAGCCCACGGCACTATCTTTCCTTGCCTATTACTAGAAACTCTATCCAGATATCCGTCTGGTAACCCTTCTCGCCATGCAAACCCTAGCACCCAAATGAATGATAACCCTAATGCTTCAAGAGTCAATGCAAGAGTCTTCACCTTTTCTTCTCCAATGGGACTAACCCAACTCCCAAATGAAATATAAATGACAGAATTTGGCTTTTGATTGTCCAGCCAATCAATGCAGCTCGTATCTTCTTCCCATAAGCTAGGGGTTTTAGCTATTGTTGCATGCTTACTTAGGGGACCAACCAGAAGCACTTTTGGTTGACAAAGGGTAGCCCCTTTTGAGTGATGACACGGTTGCTTAATGTCGTCCATGTATTCTTCAGGGAAAGAGTTTACCAGCAGCCATTTTAGGTTTCTTGATCGTTCTATTGTTCTTGACCAAAACTTAAATCTTGATTTTCTTGCAGCTGGAGTTCCAATTAGCCATGGAAGATCTTCAGTCGATAGCATGGGCTGATCTGGAAGAAACCGTGCTATACTTTCTACACGTTGAGGAATTCCTGCACACGCAGTGCCAACAAAATTCATAATTAGGTGTTAAAAATAATAACTATAATAATCTTACATAAGTATGAATGTACATCTCCAATTCTTGTTCTAAAATAACAAATAGTACATACTCGTATCATATACACATATGATGTTTATAATTTCATGTGATAGCTATAATAAGAGATAAGAGAGTAAATAATCATTTAACAAACAGCAATTAATGACAATGCCACGTCGTGCATCACATTAGTTTGAATATACTTAAATTATATCTGTAATAATACTGTGGAAACCATATATTATTAAGGTGCATGCCGCAACAATTAAAATATCAAAATTTAAATCATTTATTTGCAAGAGAAAAAGATTGACGACTCGCAAAGATTGGGGTGCCTTTGACTTTGAATATACAGCCACTTTGGAATTTGGAATGGAAACATTGCAACTACGCGTGTATTTCGAATTATCATCATCATCATCATCCAGAGAAAAGGAACTAACGAATATATTTTTAGTGAATGAACGAACCACATGTCAGAGCAAAGTGGTCCTCGGGGGGGCTCATCCATTAAGAATGGAAAAGAAAAAGAATGCTCCTTCCTATTGTTTATTGACTAATTAACTCTAGTTTTCAGTCAATCTACTTATCATAATTGTTGTTCGACTCAGAAAGCACCAACAATGTTTATCCTACATGGTAGGCACTGTATATTAATGGATTCAATTAGTAAAAATCTCGTGAAGTGAAATAATTTCTCTTTTCTTTGAATGGAAGTGAAATAAACTAAATCTTGCAATTAGATATGGCATATACAGAGATTGAGTAAGATTTGGTTTATTAAAAAATGATACTTTTTGTCTCTTGTTAATTATGGTCATTGCCAACTTATGAGTTCGAATAAATAAAGTAATTTATTTATTAAAAAAATAAAAATATCGAAAGATGAGTGTAATTAGGTTTGATCCTTACCAGAAAATTACTAATTAAAATGATTAATTAATTCATTAGGATATTTCCTCTGTGTTTACAAGAAAAAGTTTGCATAGTAACCCTCTCATCCATGCAGTTGACCCAACAAATAGGCTTAGATGTTTGTTTTATTTTTTATTTTTTAAAAAAAAAAGAGTGCATGTGCCGGAGTTTTTACCAAATCCAAGACACAAAAAGAAAAATTAAAGAATTAGTGCATAAATGGGAAAATCATATCGAATATTCAAGAAAGAAGATATGATTGATTATATATGGAATTCAACCTTACCAGCATCAGAAATATAGCCGGCTTTGACCATCTCTGGAATTGCATCAATCAAACAGTAAGTTGCAAGCATCGCTGGCCAGAATCCAGCGGCCGGGACCCCGCATCGACGAGCAACTCCAATGGCCGACGACACTAGCAAATCAATAACAACACATGCAACTCTCCCGTCTTCATTAATATTGTTAATAAGCCGCTCTAAGTGAATAGGCATGATATTTTCTATGACCCTTTCTATGGCAAAAAAGTCCCTGGGTTCATTCTTCTCCAATCCATCCGGTATCGATATGCAAGAAATCTCACTCTGAGGATCCATGCTTGATGTAATCTGATTGTGAATAAACTCTGGGCTGATGACAATCGGCTCGAATTCGCGGCTAGTCAGGATTGAAGCTAGCTTGTGCATGGGAGTGACATGTCCTTGTGCAGGATATGGCACCATTAAGATCTTGTTCTTCTTCTTTGTGCACATCATATTCACCATCTTGCTAATAAAGCAAAATTTGACTGATGCACCTTTGTGTTTTGTTTTCTTTTGTCTTGTGAAGTTTGTAGCCAAAACACCAAGGCTTATATAGGGAAAAATTAAAGAGAGGGGCAAAGAGTCAACTCAGCATGTGTTAACTTGGAGATTTTCTTTGATAGTGTGTAATTAAGCTAACTTCTGGGCTACTTCTTAATGAAAATTGTTTTGGAATTTGTTGGAAACTAAAACAACAACTTTATGGGCAGTACATGACTACAAATGATAATTGTTTTAGGGGTAAAAAGACTCGATAGGTAAAGCTCTAGGCAAATGGGTAAAGAGAAAATAACACACGTGACGTATGTTTCATGTGCTTCAATTGAACCAAAGTGCTTATGCTGTAATGGGAACAAAATAAGTTAGGCAAATTGCCAACAGTAAGCTTTAGCATATTCACTTTAAGATAGGCATGGAGGTTTTGTGATTGTTTTCATGCACGTGCTTATATTTAAAGCCTAAATACAACTCACTTTATACCCACTTGGATATACCAATTTGTCGGTAAGTAAGTAGCTGGCTTAATGTGTTTCCTTACCTTATTTTTTTTTTCTTTTTCACTTTTTATATTATATTTTAATTTGTCGGAGGATGCGGTGATCAAATTCATGATCGATAAATTTAGATACAAAAATTACTAAATCCCACACTAACACAGTGCTATATCATATAACAATTATTATTATTATTATTATTTTAGTGCAGATCTCAAAATATTTTAAAATTTAGTTCTAATGCAATTTGATCTAATTATATAATATTTTTAATATATATGTCTGAACATTTTAACACGTGAATTTTAGAGTAAACAACATTATTGACCAATATAATTTAATAATTTATTGTAATTAATCAACATTGTCTAACTTTATATTCTCTTTTTTGAACATATGCGCTGGAGACTGGCTTTGAATGTATCTCAGCTCAGCTTAATGTTGTTATTCAAACGTTCAAAGTGCATAAATGTTATCAATATACGTATAGTTACATTGACGCCCGAAGTCAGGATTGGAATAATTTATCAAGTATTTAAACGTTGGTATGATTTTTCAATAATCTCTTGATTGGGCTGATCATTATCTCTTCCCTTAATTCTAAAGTCGAAGGTTGAAGTCCACTCAATATACTAAATTTCCGTTATTTTATATTTAAATTGGTTGCATTTTATGTGTATATAGACATAAAAAAAATGATATAATTTACATAGGGCATATAACTAAGATGCGTCTAAGACAGTATCCTTAAATATATAATTGGATTTAAAAAAGGGATCAGATTTTCGTAATTGCACGTTTGATTTGCCTTCATTTGGCTGTTTAGAAATAAATTCCTAACGTCCTAACCTCTTTACTCATATAGAACTGTGTAAAAGAAGTGTTACACATAATTAACAAACAACACCACCAATAATAACAATAAGAAGAAGAAGACGTCAATCACCGCGTAATTTAGTTATTTAGCTTTCAAAAGATTGAAAACTAACATTTAAAATAAGAAAATGGGATCATGCTATACGCTAGTTGTACACACAACATTAATTTAAAATGAAAGTGTTGATGCAGCCGTTGATGCGAATAAGGGGTAGTGAGTTATGATGCTGCTGTGCGCATGAAGGTTTTGTGATGGCTGTGATGGGTATAATTTATGTATATATATATTTTACTCTTTATTGTATAATTACTAGTTATTTTCTTCAATAGGGAATTAATTGGAGATTATGGCTAAAAGTGGCAGAAGAAGTTCAATTTGGGAAGCAATAAAGATTAACACAAAGATTAATTAAAAGCTAGGAATTAATAGAAGGCAAGAAGACCAAAAGTGGAAGTTGATCTTTTCAAATAATGAATAATAGACATGCAATTGGAAAATAAAGATTTTGCTTTGAAATTACATGTGTATGGCTTGGCGTATTATGGAAAGCAATTTAAAGAACCTGTGAGCTTTCAATTTCAAAATATGAAAAAAAAAAAGTTAATGGCTTATGGTGTTGACAAGTGGTGACTTTAATTAGGAAAGTTGACTTTTGAATGTAAATTGAATCCAAATTAGATCCAACCAATAAAATAAATGGGATTTGATCAATAATTGCACAGTTTTGGGTATTATAAAAAAGAGGTTTAGCTTTTGAATTGCAAAGGAAAACATTCAGCAGAAGACAATAACAAAAGAAGGGTGACAGTAGTTTGGTTCTCATAGTTGGTTTTATTTTATTTATTGCTCACAATTCGAGTATGTCTAGTTAATTTTCTTGTACTGAGGTTAAGGATGAAACTCTATTTAATGAAATAATTATCTTTTGATTTAATTAATTTCCTACATATGTGTTTTAATGTTTATGGTTCTTATTTCACATTATTAGTTGGATATTATTAAATCTTTACATCAATTCTGTCATACATTATTGATTATGCATTATTGATTGTTAAGATTAATATTCGACTAAATTTATGCCTGAATCTATAAAATTTATATATAATTATCTTTAATTCTATGTCTTTCTTTAAATTATTTACACAGAATGCTTAACAAAATTTTGACTTTTTGTTATTCAATACATTTACATAGGATGCTTAAAAATCATACTATTAAGCAGAAAAAAACTACATAATATTAATTTTAATTAGGCTTAATTGTTATATCCATAAAATGACATAAATTGATTTCGAATTGTAACTCTAAAATTGAGAGTTAATTAATAATTAGATTATTACTAGTTGATTAATAGTATATTATAAAAACTTTGGTAATTTTTGTCTTATTGAATTCTCCTTTACTTTAGTTATTTACTTAGTTTAATTAGTTTAATTTCTCTTAAAACTCAATTTGTTCAACTAGGTTAGAATTAATATTAATTATATATTTAAATTAGACTTTTCAATTTATAAAAATCCCTGTGAATTTGACCTCATTATCATTATTTAATTTTTAAATTCGTACACTTACAAATATACTAAGATTTTCACTGCAGGCTGCAGTAATTGCTCAAGGGATTTTCTGTGTTGATGCTAATTTGGCTGAGGCTAAGGCCTTATATTTTGGAATATAACTTGCTAAAGGGGTTTGTTGAGTTGAATTTACTTTGTGGTTCAATCATGTTCAGATCAACTTAATACTTGTATTGAGTTGTTCTAAGTGATTTCTGAAGTGCAGCATTTACTTTCTCCTAAACACTCTTTTTTTGTTATATATGTCTTAAGAATTTGTAATACAATAGTAGATGTATTAATAAAATATTCTGTTTGTTGTTGGATTTCTTATGTTTAGTTGAAAGAATGTTTACCATATATATATTGTTATCTTTAAGACTTAAGCTACATTTGGTACAACTTTTCAAGTAAAACTTATTTTAGTAGAGTTTTTATAAATAGAGGTTTTATCTAAAAAAATTTTAGTTGTTTAGTTGTCCGTAAAAACTTTTATTATAAATTTATGAAATGATTTTAATAAGCAAGTTTTTTAAAGTTATGTTATGGAAAAAATAAAATAAGATTATCAAATAAGTAGAGGATAAGTTAGATATTTTAACATTTAAAATTTTTTTTAACCTCTACTATCAAAAGTCTAAAATTTGAGTTTCTACTAGGTAAGGGTATTTGCAAATCAAATTTTACGGATTAGACATCAATCCATATCCAATTCATAATTTTGTGAATTATAAATTTTTATTCTAATTCAATCCACATATTGGTAAAATTCAATCCAAATCTAATTTATACGTCTATGGTTTGAATGCAAATTTAATATAATCCATATCTAATCTACTGTTTTACAGATTGGTTTGTAAATTAAAATTTCTTTATTTTTGTTCAATCCACAAACTAACTAAATAAAAAATTAATATAAAAATAATTTTACTACCGATCAAATTCAAAATTAAATAAGATTTCAATGAATTAAAATTTTAAATAAATTTAGAAAATTCATAAAAAGTTTCAAAATATAACACACTCAAAATAAAAGAAAATCTTATTTGATTAGATCAATACGTAAAAATTAACTATTTAAGAAGTTATATTTATTTATATAATTATTTTTTTGAGAGACTATCAATTTTCCTATATTGTAATCAATATAAATCATTTGTTCACTGCTATTTTTATAATAGTCAATAAAATCATTAACAATATAAAATTTATAATATTATCATTATTTTGAAATACACTTTTATTCATATTTATTAGAAATTAAAAAAATTAGATGAATAAAAATTAAAATAAAAAATTAAGTATTAAAAATAAGAAATATATGTTTTGACTAAAAAATATTTTTCTTTTACTTTTATTACATTGTAAACATTATGTTATAATAAATATATAAAAAATTATTATGAAAAACTTGAATGATAGATAGAAGAAATTATTATAAAATAAATAATAAAATATTTATCTTGTACTTTTTACATTTAATTTTAAACTATTATAAAATATTTATTAAAATAAAAAATTTACAAAATAAAAAATACAACAAAATATTATTATTTTTTCACATCAAAATATATATTTCTTATTTTTAATACCTAATTTTTTATTTAATTTCTATTCATATGATTTATTTAATTTATAATAAATATAAATATTTTATGTATTTAAAAATAAGAATAATATTGTAAACTTATATTATGAGAAAGATTATTAGCTATTATAAAAATAGTAAGAGGTAAGTGATATCTATTAATTACAGAAGGAAGGAAATTGATAATCTCTCTATTTTTTTATTTTATATTATTATCAGATAAAATATAATATATTATTAATGTAACTATATTTTAATTTATTTATTTACTAATTATTACTAATGCCCTATCTACAAGTTTTAAATAATTTTTTTTTGCACTTTATGAATTTTTATGGATTTAGAGAACTAAATCAGTATCCAATCCATCATCTACAGATTTTTAAATTTTCAATCTAATCCAATCTATTAATTCACGGATTGAATTTTTACGAATCAAACGAATGGAGCAAATCTGATTGGATTCTGAACACTTCTATTACTAGTAAAGATAAAATAATTTATTTAAACTTAAAAAATTTTATTAAAAAAATAATCAAACAACTATAAAAATTATGATAAAAATTTATATAATTAAATAAATCGTACTAAATATGCATTTATAATCCCAGTATTAAAGAAGTTTATTTTTTAATAATAAGAATGAGGCAATGATGATGCAAGGATGATGATGATGATAATAAGTGTCATTACTAATTTCATCTTTATCCGAGAAAGTCAAATCTCATATAGATTTTTCATGGAAAAAATCAGACTTGCTATTTCTCCAATGCCTCTCTTTTCTTAGTTTTTACTCTTTTTAACCCATTTTTCATTTTCATTTTCTTTTTTAATTTTATTTATTTAATAGAACCCTTCATTGATTTGAAGATTTGAAAATATTAAAATTTCTCACCTAGTTTATAAATATTTGATTTTATAACAAATTTGGTGAGGTTTATAATTAATTTAACTGAATTATGATTAACTCCAATATTATTTCCATATCTAATTAACATAGGGTTGTCAGAATTGTTAGAATCGAAACAACATAATGTCAAATCTTTAATAGCAATATTAAATTTCTAAATCAAGTTTGACTTGGCCAAATTCGAGTGACATCAAAGATCATGCGTGTTGAGTTTTAAGAAAATTCATAATTATATTTTTTAAATTCTGTACTTTTCTTCTTTAAAAAAAAAATTCCTGTATCTTGTCTTTCTTGCATTCTTTCTTCTTGACTTCTAATTGAAAATTGCTGCATTGCAATGCGGCATTAAAAAAAAAAAAGAATTTATAAGACATTGAATATATAGATTAGGTCATAATTACCTTAGCGTTACTCAATTAATAGGCAATCAATAGGCAACATTAATGAAAGACCCCACATCAAAAAGCAAAGTACTCTCCAGTCTCCATCAAAATTAGGCACGCATTGCATGCTTTCCCTTTTCTAAAACGAAGCAAATTTCACATGTAACTTTTTTGAACAAAAGCATTTGTTGCATGAGACTAGCGTTTAATTGCACAAATTTAACAATGAACACAGTCAATAAACACGCCTTTTCTTTTCTTTTAGTTTTTTTTTTCTCTTTTTTTAAACCTTGAAAAGAGTTTGCAGAGTATGAATCCTCAAGTCATTTTCAGTCGCATGTTCTCCAGCGTCATAAAGTCTATAAATATTAGATGGTGTTTTCGATGTACCCAAATGGGTTTTGCCCATGTTCAATGGAGAGGCTAATATGTGATACGAGAATGATGATACTTTTTCATTAGTTAAACCTTACAATCTAATGGTTACTCTGTTAGTCCTAAAAGTAAAGAAAGAATCAACAGAGTACTTTTTATCAGCAATACAGAGAGACACTTACCTGATATAATATGAGTGATCAAAGAAAGGAAGCATGATGATTAAGCCATTACATTCAAGTTCCAAGGTCTACAAAATATGGCAACAGAACAAATACATGCCAAGATAATAGGCTCATTTTCGTAGAAATGTAAAACCATGATGATCCATTTTAATCCCATGCATTAAGAGAAACGTCGCACAATTACATGATTATATGTGAAGAATTCAGGAAAGCAGAAGGGAAGAGCAATGACCAAGCGACAGTAGATTCTAGTCAGTGAACGGAGAAAAACCAATCCACAGCGACATTCCATTCTGCTTGTTGAAGTTAGGCCTAACAAGTGGCTTCTGCTGTTCTTTGCAAACGCAACCTATACATTTTCTGTTTTCTCAAAACAATCTATCGCGCCCAACGTACCATCAGTGGGCAGTCTCCTAAAAGTCAGGTGGATCCAAATTCCATTTTTTTTTTTCACTTGCCATTCTCATGGCCCCCATCTGAAAGTGCTTTCTCTATTTTCTTCTTTAAAACATTTTCAAAGTTACTGGCTGACAGTGATAAGACTTGATTTAGCAGTAAGTTCACTCCATGTACCTTCACGCGTGCATACCGAGGTTTAATTCTTTCTTCCAAACTGTAACCAAAATACTGAGGGAACTTAACCAGCTCTGATTTCTCATAATCCATGGTCAAAAAGAACTCCCATTTGGGTATCAAGTTCTCTGTCAAGCTGAAAGTATATAGAGCTCCAAATCTGGAAATCATGGTCCCAATTTCCTCCACAGTGAATCCTCTTTGCAAGAAAAATTCCGTCACAGGCTTCAGATTAGCCTCAATACTACAACCAAGACTCTGTGGACATCTTTGGAGAAGAACTGAAACATCAACCCCCAATGAGCGGAAATACTCAGCCGTGGGCCTTAATTTCTCCTCTATACTATAACTTATAATGTTTGGGCACCGAGTTAAGACCTTACCTATGCTCTCGGCTGAGAGGCCCATCTCATAAAGAAAATCCACAGTTTGCTTGACCTTCTGTCGGCTATAGGTGAGAACTGCCGGGAACCGTTGTATAACTTTTGCCCACCGTGTCTTGTCCACACCCAAATTTTCTAAAAATGTCATGGTGGGTATTAGGTTTTCGGAGAGACTAATCCCACACAGTTGAGGCCTTTTGCTGAGGATCGTCGGGATCCGTGCTTTAGGTATCCCAAGATCAAGAAGAAACTCAACGACTGGTTTGATTTTCCCCTCCAAGCTGTAGTAGGAAAAAGCAGGAAATCTGCGAGTAATTAACTTGATCTTTTCAAGATCCATGCCAAGCTCTATGAGATAGAGAATTTGAGGGCGGAGATCTCCAGATGGATCAGCCTCACTAACTCGAGAGACTGCTTTTAGTTTCTTGGAATCGAGGCTGGAAACAGGCAGAGAAACCGGTGCAACCACCTTTTGTTCAGCAGGAGGTGGTGGATTCGGAAAGTTCTCAACTAAATCTACTAGAACATCACCGTACTCCTCAAGAAGAGACTCAAGGTAAGGAGTAAGGGCATCCCTGATCTCAAGGGTGGTGAGCTCTCTTCCTACAGTGGAAAGTAAAATTTGATTAGGCAAGGAAACAAAATAAGAAGCATAGAAACTGAGAAAGCAGAAGCCAAAAGAACAGAAACATGTTGCAATCGAACCTACTAGATATCGAGATTTATGAACAGAATGAAGCCTTGAGACAAGGTGCTCAATGAAAAGGTCTGACTTATTGATGGTTCTAGCAGCAACCCCTTTGCTCAGACCTTGTTTCTTCAAGAACAATGTCAACACTGCCTTGGCTTCCTCTTTTTCAGCTGCTAACAAGGTTGAAGGCACTACTCGTAAGCTGGAGGATCCATTTACTCCTGAATCACCTGTCATCATTTAAAAACACAATGTTCATGCCATAAAAATGAAAAAGAAGAAGCAAGCGTCCAGTGCAGTACTTTCACATGAAAGTGTTATTGCTTACCAAACTTAGCTCGGCAGAAAAAGAGTTTCTTGGGTAACGCAGGTTGACTCCTGCATAAAGATAAAAGTACATCAATGTTCACTTCAGAATGATGGTCCGCTTCAGAATAATCAGACAGGATAGAGAGGTAACAAAAGAAGTGACTAACCTTCTAAATACAACCTAAAATTATACTTTGAGACTTCATAAATACATAACATAATCACACAACATATACACAAGTATTCAATGCAATTGTAGATGCTATTAAAGATACAATCTAACGTATAAGCAAAAAATTTATATGGTGGACACCGGCAAACATTAATAGGACTCCAAGAGAAAGATGTTGCCTAATTTATTTGCTAGGATGGATAGGATTTCAACATGTTTAACCCATGAAATGAGAAATGAACCTATCAATGTTTTCCCAAAGCCAATTGCAGCAAGGTTCCCAAAAAAAAAAAAAAAAAAAGCACCTCCATTTTAACACACGAATTTGAAACTCTAGGAACTTAACTGTTAAGTCAAATCTCCCACTGCATGAGTATTGAGTAATTGAAACAAGCCAAACAAGTGGCGTTAACAAAAACTAAGTTGATTACTATTTCTTTTCCTCCCTAGTTTATGAATAAAGATAGAAATGGTTACAAATAAATAAACAGATACCTTGTGAAGGAAAATGCTCTTCCACAAAGAGACCAGAGGTCCGAGGAACGAATTGAAAAAAGGGCCTCCATTTTTGTAGCCTTTGCCTAACTGCTGAATTGCAAGCGATGCCAGTACAAATTACAATGATCCAAACGAGTGCCGTCAGCCTGTGCGTAGTCTGGCCTCAAATAAATCTTGCCTTCCAAACTGTATATATATATATATATATATGATAATGCAGATGCTGTTACAAACGTTTCAGTAATAATAGCAAGATATGGCATATAAAGATTGTACCCATATCACGATCACTAATCACCTAAAATGTTCCTCTAGTTGTTAATTTATCGTTTTTTTTTTTTAAAAAAAGCAAACTTAACTGATGCATTCACACAAGTTTATCATTAAACTATAAACCAATTATCACAAACTAAGGAACCCACATCAACAAACCTTAGTAACCCAACCAAAACAAGCATGAACAAAATAAAAAGCAAAAATATTTTATCATTTATCCACCAGAGACCGACACGTACATATCCTTTGCTAAAAGATAAGACGGCACAGAAAACATTAACAAGAACGAGGAACTTACAAAGGGAAAAGAAGTGGGGTTTGGACTTTGGACGTTTGGCTGAAGCAGCAGAGCCAAGCTCGCCTTCACTGCGACTGCGAGCCACGAGCGGGACTGAATAAAAAGATCTTTTAAAAAAAAAAAAAAAAAGAATTCATGGGGGTTTTTATATTACCACAAATCCCTGGATATTACGGTGACCCATCCCTATCGACGGATATCTTATTCCTCGCTTCGGCGGATAAGGAAAGCTTCAGGATAGGTTGTTTTAGTCATTTACATGAGTTAATAAGACTTTTATTGGATTTTTTTTCCTTTTAAAAACATTAAATGAGTTATCTTTTCTCATTAAAAATTTTGTATATTAATATTATTCAGAGAAGGTTTAATATTTTCGATTATAAGTTTAAAGTAATTTTCACCTTTTTTGCAAGTGAAAAATGGAAAACCAACTTGGTATTCTAGGACTTTAATTAGCTAAATTAACTGTCATACTGTTTGCAATTATTATTTTTTCAAAAATAACGTTTTGTTTATCAATGAACACATTTTGCTTTTAAACTTTGTAAAATTAAATTATTTCCAAAATCAAGCATGCCACGCTATTACCACCCATTTAAATAAAAAAATAAAAAGGTGCAAACATACAAAAAGCCCAAGGAGGCCCACAAATTTTGGATTACGTACAAACCTAGGACCAAGCCTAAGGAGGCCCAAATTTTATGTCTTCCAATTCGCAACAAACTTCTTTGTTAACTCAATTTTTTAAAAATAAATTTCGATATTACAATATTTGCTAACAATTATTCGGTCGGTAATTACTAATTAGTTATTCACATGAGATGACCCATTTATTTTTGAAAAAAATAACTATACATATTTATTACTTCTTCAATATTGTCGATATACATTTTTTTTTAATAGTCTCAACTAGTATGATAGTTTGTATATATAATCAAAATTAAGAATATAAAATTATTTTTACATAAACTAGTATAACACAATTGCATAAAAATGTAACTCCCTAATCTTTAAATTTAAGAATGTCTGAAATTATGTGATTTTGTAATTGCATATTTAAAAAGTCAATCATCAATTGGCAACACTCATTAATTCTTATTGATCGACACCAACGAATAACACAACTTGGCTGATCTCATATGAAACTTTCTCAATGTATAATTATTGCGAATTGCATGTTTCTCGTGTGGCAATCGGAGGCCATAACTAGTTTACCCAGATGTCTGAAGCAAACCCCCGATACACGCGAATTTTATATTAAAAAGATAGAGATTGGATGATTTGGTGCATCTAATTCATCATATGACAAGATAAGATTTCACTTACCAACATATGTATTTGCCAATCAATAAGAAATTGCGTGCACATCCAAAACAAGTCGCGGTTCATCACATTAGTTAAAACCTTTCGATCATATATCTGTTGGCCAATTAAATCACGCAATTAACACCCTTTTCTTCTTCTTAATCAAAATCCGATTCACCGCTTTTACTTCAAATTAAATGATAATAGAACTGCAAGTTTCCTTTTGAAACAGACCTTCCCCCTTAGCCAATAAGTCCGTTTCCTCGACTTGAGGATGATTTACGAGTTTCCTTTACTTTTTCAACTCACAATTTAATACGTTCGAAGAAAAAAAGAAATGTGAGTCGGACAAATTCATTGGAAAAAATTTTAGTCAATTGTGTTATAAATTGTATCTCTCCGACCGTTGCTTTCATTGATTCTATTTGTTAAGTCAGTCTACGATACAAACCCTATAATGTTTCAATCTCGCTAATTCTTTTTTTTTTTTTTCTAAAAAGAATTTTCATTACATGTATATTGCAGTGTTTTCGTTATACTTTCAAAAAAAAAAAAAAATTTTGTTAGCATCAGTTAACGTAGTTTGTGAACACACAAGTCCGTAAATGGTGATAGATTTCATCTATATCTAAATCTAGAAATAATAATAATCACATTAAATAAAAACTCTGCAACTTTGAGACATACATGTTCTCGAAGTAAAACTGGAGCCGAGAGGCTGGGAGTCGCGATGAAACGAAAAGGGATTTCCAGAATCCAGGTGAACATACTAAGCGCAGCAAAAATGGGGACCATAATGGAAGCTCTTAGTAACTTGACTACAAGGGCTAAATCATAACAACAACATCTCAAGTCTCGAGACCGCCAACACGCAAATGATTAACCTTTTATCTTTCAATTAATTCTGTTGGGGCCGGAGACAATTAAACCGAGCGGCAAATGGACATAAATGATGGATAGGACAATTGAATTGGAACTCTCCGCAGACTCGTGATTTAATAATATCTTTAGAACGTAACGATTTGTTTTTTTTTTTTTTTTTGGGTTGGGTAAAAAAAAAAAACCTGCAAAATATTTCTTTGCAAAGTGAAAGAAAAAAAAAATGCTTTCTTTCCGTGTTGCTTCGCGTCACAACGGGGAAAACAAGAAAAAAATGTGGTCCACGTGTCCATTTCAAAGTAGGTTGCTGACATGAACAACCGGCTCCATCTCGGACAGATGTTATGTGAGTCGTTGGCACGCGTTTCCGCTTTTTTGTTTTAGATGCAACGACTCGGTGCAATAAAATACTTAACTAAGAAGCAGAGGCCAGGCAGGCAGTAGGGCTGCTGCTATCTTTCGGTTTTAGAAGAAAGTTCTTTTCTTTCTCAGTGGTTGATGCCGTGGGATGTTGTTATTATTATTATTATTATTGCGGCGTTTGCGGATTCAACTGAAACAATCCTTCTTCGACGCGTAGTGACCGCCCTCGCTAAACACTCCTTCCAAGAAACAACAACCACTCCGCCATTTTTCTTCTATAAATACGTATAAATCACGCACATTTACATATTTACGTACGCTCGTTGATCGTCATCAATTAACAAATTTTCATCTCTGTCTTCAACTTCAAACTCCTTCCCCCACCTAACTTGTCGTTTTTTCTTTCTCCGCCTTTGCCTTTGCCTTTTTCTCTCCTTTTATCAATTGCAAGCATGAGTTCCTACAATCAAAATCAGTCCTCAGGTAACTAAATCATCTATCTTATTTCTCCTCCTCCTCCTCCTCTTCCTCCTGTTATCACGTTGGCTCGTTTTAATATACGAAGTTTAAATAACTTTTATTTACTTTTTTTAATTGGAAATTGTGTATTTGTAGTAGCATACCCCCCACCACCACCATCTACGGCGGCGGGTCCATACGTAACGGCGCCACCACCGGCAGGTTATCCGACTAAAGACGGCGATCATGGTTACGCTCAAAAAGCCCCTGTGGAAACCAAGTCTAGAGGTGATGGCTTCTGGAAAGGATGGTATGTAAATATATATATATATATATATTTTTTTTGGTTTCCTTTCACCTCACTATATATTAATTATTCATACGTGTATATGCAACTCTATGTTCGGTGACTGATTTGGAGGGTTTAATTTGCAGTTGTGCTGCCTTGTGTTGCTGCTGTGTCTTGGACGCCTGCTTCTGAACACACACACACACAGTTGATCGATCGTCTGATGACTATGGGAGATTCTTTTTCATCTCCACTATTACGTGTATAAATAATGATAAAAACAGATTCAGATTGTTTCTTTAGTTTGATGATGGGATTGTTTCTGTGGTTTGAATTATTATTTTTGTATACCACTCTGTAGACTTTTGATACACATGCTCTTGTACCTTGAATTTTATTTATGTACTTGATTTTCTGCAGTGGCTGATTAATTTATCTTTAAATCAATGCTTGATTGTAGATACATTTTCAATACAAACACAAGATCAAGTTTGTAAGGGGCCAAGGCCAACACATATACATACACATACACGGCAATCACATTGAAAGCGAGTTCATAATAACAATGAATATATCTTGATTTTAACATGCATCGTGTTTCCTAAAAAGTCATGTTCAGGTTTATCATATGAATTATCAAAAGTCTATCGCAATCCTTTAAATCAGCTTTATGAACCATCAGCTTCGAGAATGAGGCAACTAACATGATTTTTTAAGTCAGTTTGTAACAACACATTAGCCTAGTAAAATCAATTTTCAGACTGAAAAGTTCACTCAATCGTCATCTATATATTGCAAAGCTTGAAATACAAGTTCCTTCTTTAGCATTGATGCTGTGTCGCAGTCTGCTTTTGAGTCAGAGGAACGATTTTCAACCGCTTCGAGGGAAAATATCTCGTTCTCCACCGGTGTCAAGACTAAAGAGAAGCCCAATTTGGTGTACTGTCCAATCTTTTGAAACCTAACACAAAATTCAAAAGGAAATTGTCAAATCTGACCTTTACGAAGGAGGGGAAATAATATCTGCATCCATCAACTGAAAATAATTTATTAAATTATGTTTACTATGCTGATGAAATAATCACTTAAGACATCACAACGCTCAATCACAAAATTTCTTTACGAGTCTGGTATCAAATAATCACTTGGACTATATTTTTATTTGTCTAAAGTTTTACTTAGGTCCTATTTGATATTAAGATACCATAATTTTTAAGTTAAAAATTTTTATTAAAAAAAATTATAACTATAAAATAAAAATTAATGGTACATAATAAATGTAATTATTAAACAATAATTTTGATAAAAATAGTAAAGATTTTAATATATTTTTATTATACAAGTGTGAAATCATAGGTGTAAAATTAAATTAACTTAATTTTTAAGTTATAACAGTTAATATTTATCAAACACTTTCGTTGTATCATCTAAGCCGCAATTGTTTAACTTTAATCCCAAACCGAACACTAATCACTTGTTTACTAATATCGAATTTTTCAATTCACCGAGTACATTTTATTTTCACTATATTTCTATCTTCCAAATGTTTGATGTGAAGTTTTAGACAACCTCAAACTAATTTATATCATAGTCAATTGTTACACAACGAAATAACACTCTAATTATAAAATTTATCAAAAACATGCGTTACACTTTTCAAGACATACAATTCTCTCAACACCCCTTCGAGCTTACTAAAGTGCAATACAATTCTCTCAAACACTTTCCAAACTTACTAAAGCACAAGAGTTATGAACAATTTCGTATTTTGTTTGTGGTTTTACGTTTTAGTGGGCAGAGTGTTGTATTATTTTTGCGGCTTGTTTCCCCCCAGATAGAGAATTATGTTGCGGTTCAATTCATTAAAACCACAAAAATTACATTTGGGCCCGGCCACTTTGCCAACAGTCTTTCAAAAGCCCATAAGAGATAACAAGAGCAAACCCAAATCCAAATTCCCCGAGGGTTTCTAGGGTTTCACGGAATGCCAGCTGAGGTATATATATAAATCCTCATTTGTGAGTCGATAAAGACTCTGCTCAAACACACGAAAACCCAGAGGGAGCAGCGGGCGAGCGAGGAGCGAGAGTTGAAATGGTGAAGTTTCTGAAACCAAATAAGGCCGTGATCCTTCTTCAGGGCCGTTACGCCGGTCGGAAGGCGGTGATAGTAAAGTCATTCGACGACGGGACCCGCGAGAGGCCGTACGGGCACTGTTTGGTAGTGGGGATAAAGAAGTACCCGAGCAAGGTCATCCGCAAGGACTCGGCGAAGAAGACAGCGAAGAAGTCGCGTGTCAAGGCCTTCGTCAAGTTGGTCAATTACCAGCACCTGATGCCCACGCGCTACACTCTTGACGTCGATTTGAAGGACGTCGTGACGGCCGATTCCCTCCAGAGCAAGGACAAGAAGGTGACCGCTTGCAAGGAGACCAAGAAGCGCCTTGAGGAGAGGTTTAAGACTGGCAAGAATCGTTGGTTCTTTACTAAGCTCAGGTTTTAGATTTTTAACGAAAGGAAGAAAACGACTTGTCGTTTTGTTTTGTTTTGTTTTGTTTTGTGTTATTGAAAATGCTTTTAGTTGTTAAAGTCCGAATTTTGAGACTTATGTAGTGTTTTGTGAACTTAATTTTTTTCTGGATCTGGTACTATTTTTATGAGATGTTATTTTGTTGAGAGTGTTTACCTCAGATGTCATATATTAATGCTGCTTGCTGTTACCGACTTGTTAATTGGGTGTTTATATTATCTGCCTTTATAGTCATTTCAAGCTGATTTGGTAACGTTCATCTCGATTGTGGAAAGGTGGGTTGTGTAAATAATATTTGATGTTGGTTTCTGGGTTTGATTGTCTTGATGTCATTCTGTAATAGGTTATTTCGGAGTAATATCCTGTAGCACAAGTATGAATTGGATCACACGTTCAATGGGTTGATTACTTGGCCTTTGTGAGGCTGATGATTCTTACTCATCTCTGTGGTTCAATTACCAAGTAAGATCATAGGAATTTAATACTTTGCAACTGTTTTGCATTTATGATGTTCATGTTATGTGCTTGGTTTGCATTTTTGTTCTGCACAAGCCAAGCTATCTATAACAGTGTCAACTTGTGTGGTTTCCAAGGATTTGAGATGAATATGGAGTTCTAGGAACTGAGCTGTTTTTGATTGATAATATATGCCTGGGTTCATATGCTATCAAGTTTAAGGCTCTGTTTAGTATTGAAGTGTCGTAGTTACAAGTAAACTATTAGTTTGGCTCGTTCTGGCAGCTCAGGTGATAGTTATAAATCTAGATTCTATTCTAGTTCCTGCCTCTCTGCTTGAAAGAGAGAACTATCACACGCCGTCGGTACTCCACTCACTTAGTATGCCCATGACCCATGGCTGGTAAGAGAAGCAGTCTCATCCATTACAGCTGAAAAACCTGAGCCACCACTTTCTAAACTGAACCTCATGGTGCAGAAATCCATTTCAGCCGAATCAAAGCATGGGCATCTGCAATTAAGAGGTAGCATTAGAACATTGATTGAAGAGCTAATAATAATTTTGATGAAAATAGTAATGACAACATCTTAGGATCTTGTAGTACAATTTTGGGATACCATAGGAGCATGCCTTCACCAAATACTTGTTGCTGTAGCTCTTTACACCTGCCCAAATCCTATAAGCATTAGCACTTATGTGCGAAAATCACATCTTTACCTAGGAGGGCTAGAGTTGGCTCTTCTATGAGTTTAAGATGGTTAATGCAGCTCTGCTGATTTGAGGACATTGTTTTATTATTATCTGAGCATGTATTTAAGTTACAGACCTCATCCTACAAATGCTTGTGCTAAGAGGAGGAAACCATTGTATGCTTGCTTATCATTCATATATATTTATTGCAGCAGTTTTGATGGTTTAAAGTAGCATGTTCT
Source organism: Aegle marmelos (assembly GCA_030449875.1). Taxonomy (NCBI): domain Eukaryota; kingdom Viridiplantae; phylum Streptophyta; class Magnoliopsida; order Sapindales; family Rutaceae; genus Aegle; species Aegle marmelos. Next base: position 7,124,498 of record JASUUL010000077.1, on the reverse strand, counting down.
TTCTGGTATCTTTAAACTTGGAAGTTGATCTGCATTTGGTCATTGATGTCCTGATTGGTTCTGCTTTGTTGATCTACTCAAGCCTTATAACAATTCTTTATTTATATTACAGAGCTAAGGTTTTTTATAAATTGACTTGTGAATGATTGATTATATATGTGTCAGTTTAAACACATTTCTTGGCTTTGGATTTCATTTGCGTTTTGCTCTTTATCACTAGCCTGGATTTATTGTTTTGCTTAAATCTGTTAAAAGTTTTCTATCATTCCTCAAATAGACTGTAGACTGATGATGCGAGATTCTCAGCCCTAAACTTAAATGTGTCATTTAACATGTTTTTGTTAACACTATGTCCTAGCAGCTGATTCATTCATAGGCATCACACTTCCTTCGAGTAAATTCTGAAATCAGGATAGAAGTAACATGTGATCTCTATTATGCCGATAATCTCGACGTGGCACGTGCTGACTAATTTTCAGGATTGGTAATCTGACAGGCTGATCGCTGCCACAGGTTCTAAATCGTCCTGACCACTGGGACATGGATACGCAAAAATCACTGTAGAATTTTTATGCGAAGGATCTAGTCTTGTTTGAATTCGAAGGGCTGTGGCGATTATTAAAGCAAACAATAATACAGTGAAGCGAACAATGATTGAATCTACTTTTGGATAGGCAAACGTTGTTGGTGGTCTGCCTGTCGCCTGTTGTGCTCTAAAGATAGTATGGCAATTCGCAGAACACCATGATAGTTTTCCTTGACAATCGACGTCGTCCCTTCAAAACACCCCCCACCCTTCCTTCCTTCCTCTTTTCTTAAATCTTCATTTTTTTTCCCCTTTGGATTTAACCACAAATATTATTAAATATACATATGAGCCCCAATCTAGTGCATCAAGTCATGCCTCACTCACTTTTTGGTTGAGTGGTAAGAGTTGCTATTTTCATGAAAATTTATTTCTAAGTGGTTGAGTGAAAATAATTTTTTTTTTAAAAAAATAATGGAGTAAATACGTTTTGAATATTAGAAAATATAAATATTTGAACTCTAATCCTAAGAATTATCTGATTATTATAAATATATTAATAATAATTTTATATAATAAGAGTTTTAATTTAAATATTAAATTATTCGTGTTCTTATATACTTCGGTGGACTAAATTTTAGGTCTACAACACAGCTTAATAAATCACCACGGCGCCACATGTACAGTTGCACAACTGATCGAAATCTTTTAATCATGTACCTACCATTTATTAAACTAAACAGAAATTATTTAAATCTGTGCAAGCTTTTGCTCAGTAATAACAAGAGAAGATTGGCACTCATGGATGAACTGTGCTTCAAGTCTTTTATTATGAGGGAATACCCCACCAATCATGGAAGCAATAATAAGATTATATTAACTAGTGGTATCGATATCCCAAACATAAAGACAAATTTTGATCCCGTATTCCCTTAATTTTATCCAAGACATGCATCCTTAGAATCCAAAAGATGACGCAATTAAACTTATATAATTAATCACTTAATTAATCCCTGAACCTAACGTTTTCCCATAGGACGAACGGACTTAACAACACTCCCAAACGGAGTACCTAACGACGTAAAAAAATAAAATAAAATAAACAAAAAATCATCATTTTACGTTTATTCATTTTCCCTCCCTCCCTCTGCCGTCATCTCTATTCTTGGCTAAAAAGTATTTCAACTTTCCTCCCAATTCTCCCTCACTTTCCCTCTCCCCAAACACACATGAATTACTCAGTTCTTATCTCCTAATTATTGTTGTTATTTTCAATTCTACTTTCTCGTGCTCTGACACACAGCTCTGGATTCTCTGTTCGTTAGTCTCTTTGTTTCTTTGCGAGGATTTGTCCATTTTCTCTCAAAAGCTCTTCGCTTTTCGAATCTCAATTATCGAATTTACTTGCCACTTTCAATCAATCAATCAAGTACTTGCAATCAATTTCATTATCATGCTTCAAAGCTTAGTAGTACCTCAGTCTCCAATCAATTCCTCCGCGGCGATGAAATCCAAGCGCGTCGACCGCGACAACGACGACGACAACCCAAACGGCGATCCTTCGAGAACCGTTGCCAAACGAGCTAACATGATCGAACGGGAACAAAAACTACAGGAACAAGAAGAAGAAGCTGAACAGCACGACATCGTCGTGATGGAAGGCGAATCAACAGGCTTGAGACTCTTAGGACTCTTGCTACAGTGCGCTGAATGCGTCGCCATGGACAATCTCGACGACGCCACTGATCTTCTTCCGGAGATATCCGAGCTATCGTCTCCGTTCGGTTCTTCGCCGGAACGCGTTGGTGCGTACTTCGTCCACGCGCTTCAGGCGCGCGTTGTCAGTTCTTGTTTGGGAACTTACTCGCCGCTCACCACAAAATCGTTGACGTTATCTCAGGCCCAGAAGATATTCAACGCCTTGCAATCATACAATTCCATCTGTCCGTTGATCAAGTTCTCTCATTTCACCGCCAATCAAGCGATTTTTCAAGCATTGGACGGTGCTGATTGTGTCCACATCATCGATCTGGACATTATGCAAGGCCTTCAATGGCCAGGATTGTTCCACATCCTCGTATCCCGTTCTAAAAAGATCCGTTCCATGAGAATAACCGGGTTCGGATCTTCATCCGAGTTACTTGAATCGACCGGAAGACGACTCGCTGACTTTGCCATGTCACTCGGCTTGCCATTCGATTTTCATCCGCTGGAGGGCAAAATTGGAAATATAGTCGATGTGAGTCAACTCGGGGTAAGACCTGGGGAAGCAATTGTGGTCCACTGGATGCATCATTGCTTGTACGATATAACGGGGAGTGATTTAGGGACGTTGAGAATGTTGACTCTGTTGAGGCCGAAGCTGATTACGATCGTTGAACAAGATTTAAGCCACGGTGGCAGTTTTTTAGGACGGTTCGTTGAGGCTTTGCATTATTACAGCGCGTTGTTCGACGCGCTGGGGGACGGACTGGGTGCGGACAGTATGGAGAGGCATACGGTGGAGCAGCAGTTGTTTGGGTGTGAAATTAGGAACATAGTGGCGGTAGGTGGGCCCAAGAGGACGGGTGAGGTGAAAGTGGAGAGATGGGGGGAGGAGTTGAAACGGGTCGGGTTTAGACCCGTTTCTCTGAGAGGTAACCCGGCAGCTCAAGCTAGCTTGCTCCTCGGGATGTTCCCTTGGAAAGGATATACGTTGGTCGAGGAAAATGGGTGCTTGAAATTGGGCTGGAAAGATTTGTCATTGTTGACTGCCTCGGCTTGGCAGCCGTCCGATTGAATCAATCATTGATGACTTGATTTGAATTCATCGGTATTATCAAAAGAGAGAATTTTGTGCGCGCATGACATGATGATGATCAAACGTTCGATTTTGGGGATATTTGGTTTTCTTGTAAGACTCCCGAGTACATTTGAGATCGCGGCCCTGTGGCTTTTAACTCAATACAATTGTGAGCTGTTAAGTTAAAATCAAAGCTAAGGTGAAGCACAGTAGTCCTAAACATATCTTTGGAAGATTAATCAATTGATCAAGTGCAATTCTCTTCTTTATTCAAAAAGAAAATAATATTTGTATTTACATTTATTTTAAATAATCCCATAATTTGTAGGTAGTGCTGTAGATTTGTAATTGTAAATGCTGATGTGAAGTTCAGTTATTGACTGTTTTTTTAAAATAATTTTTCTCTTTAATATTTGATGTGTATGTTTGCTCTTACTTAAGCTTTGGTTTTGGGTTGATTGGAAATGATTTTTTGGACGGAAACAAAAAATATATTCCTAGATCTTGTTATCTCCTTTAAATTTATGTTGTTATTAGTATCGAGCTTTGTCATTTTCATGTCCAACCTTACATGTAATTAAATATTAATTAGTGTTATTTTTTTTAATTTCGCATGATACTTCCTAAAACTAAGTTGTAAGGTTTAATGTTCCATCATGCTCTATAGTCGATGTACGCAACAGTCTTTTACTTTTAAATTAGGCAACTTTGTAAATTTATATTTTACAAGGAAGTTTGATGTTATATTTTATAGGTAAAACTTTGTCAAATCGTTTCATTCATTAAAATAATCATAAAATTTCAATTATCTTACTCAGCATGATCCGTTTGAACTTATATTAAAAGTTGTGTCTATTTTGGTATCAATAAATATCAATTATGAGTATAACTTATCTTAAATTTACGAAGACGTGACTTGTAGTGCTTATAAGAGAAAAATACTAGTGAAATTATTCCCATTTAAAAATTTAAAATATATTATGTTTAACTATGTTGTATTTAAAGTACCCTAACATAATGAATACCGAGTATGATAAACTAGTAAAATTTGGAGTATGTTGCAATACAAAAGTGATGTCCAAAGGTGGGCGTAGTAAGTGGACTGATTTTGTTCTAGAGTGAAAACATCTTCCCTTTAGGGATTAAAAATAGAATGGAGCCTTTAACACCCCTCTAAAATTATTATAATGCTCCTTTTGAATGTTATTTCTTAAATTACCCTCAATTTAATTTAAAATACAAACTCATTTATTAAAACTAATCATTTATCTATAAAATTTTACCTTAGAAAAAAAAGTATTTATTTTGAGTTTATTATAAAACACATACAAAATCATAAAATCTTTATTTTTTTTATTATATCTCTATAGCTAAAAAATTTTAAAATTATAATCAATTTATTTTAAAAAAATGTTAATTGAAAATTTAAATTTATAAATATAAAATTATAAAATAGGGTGGGTATAAAAATTTTTTTAAAAGAATATTTTATTTAAGTGTTTAATTGAAATTTTATTAAAAAACAAAAAAAGATGATTTTAATTTTTATAAAAGGAGTTCTATAAAAAAATTTAAGGGTATAGAAAGCCTACCCTTAATAATATAGCGTAAATACTTTTTGTTTTTGTGTGTAATAATAATTTTTTGATATGGGACAGTTTTGCACGGGCCGAAGGATGCCCCAGCCCTGAGCTCACGCTGTTAGTAAATATATTAAATTGAAGAATAGAAATGGAAGAAGAAACCAAGACTGGCGACAAAATCGCATGGCTCATGATGACTTAGCTAAAGCCGAATGAATGATTCCACACGTGTGAGTGTGATATTGTGATACACCCTAAATTAGAAAATGGAAGCTCAGCTCATTCAAATAAATAAATAAATAAAAACATGTTTCATAATAGTACAACCTCTCAAAAGTTCTGAGAAATAATTTTTAAAGAATAAATCATATTAAATAAAACTATGATTAACTATCATAAGACGAGCATAAAATTATTTTGGCTGTTGGACAGAGGCCCAGTACAAGAGCAGCATATTCAGCATGGATTCGGCCCAAAGTACAAAAAAGTGAGCTGCATAGGAACCCCCGGGGGCACCATCAACAAGTAAAAGTTTGTCTATGGAGTGGTGGTATTTGATCTCTTCAATTTATCTAGTGACCTTCATGTTCTAAGATGGTTGTTGAAATAAATTGAGAGGATCAGATGGCACTAAATTTATATATATCCTTACATATAAAGAAAAAAACTCATGAATGAGATATAGAGATAATAACAATTATTTGAATTAAAAACTTTAGTTAGTAAATTGAAGAGGAAAACTTGGAATTGGAACCCACCTAATGGATAGAAAATTAGGTTAACGTTGAACTTGGCACAAAATAAGTTTAAGGTTATTTTTTTTTAATGCTTTTACTTTGTTTTCTTAAGATGCAATTTTATGTAAGGAAAAGGATGGTAAGACTCTTAACGTTTGGGAAAAGAGATATAAAATATTTTAACATTCCAAAAAAGACATATAACACCTATTTTTATTATTAAATTTATTTATTTTAATAGTAAATTTATTTTTAATTTACAATTAATATTATGTCTCTACAATAAATAATTTAATATATTGATTTAAGACATGTTATTGATAGGTAACGTGTATAATAAAATTAATAGCTTTTTATTTAAAACTTAAAATTAAGTTGTGATTACCCTTTACTCTAATTATTTACTCTGAATTATGAATATACTCTTTGTAATGATAAGATGATAAAAAAATGATAAATAATACATAAAATTAAAATCAAATTCACCGTTAGGAAGGGTACGTTTGTAATTTAAAATAAATAATTTGGCCAAAAGGTAATTATATCTTAATTTTAAGTTTTAAATAAAAAATTATTTATTACCCATGATATGTTTTAAGTTGATACATTGATTTATTTATTAAAGTCAATATATTGATTTATTTATGATTTATTTATTAAAGGGATATAATAATTATTATAAATTAAAAATAAATTTATTATTAAAACAAATAGAATTTACTAATGAAAATAAGAGTTATGTGTTTTTTTTTAAACGTTAAGGGATTTTATATCTTTTTTCTCAAATATTAGGAGTCTCACTGTCTTTTTCTCTTTTATTTATTAGTTTTTATTTTTTGAAATAAATATATGGTGGAAAGTTAGCTTTGGAGTGTGTGTGTCTCTATACAAATATAAAATTTCTATTGTTAATAAATTTAATTATTTACAAAATGAAAGGTCCTATTTGTAATAGCGGGGACTTAACCATTTTGGTCGGGTGCCTTCCTTGCCCTTGCCTTTAGCCGCCCTTGCTGAAATAAAATTTAGTAATTCACAACAATAATAGTCCAAAACTTTAGTTCAGCGTACGGATGACAACACTCTAGACCGGATCTGGATATTGCAATATTCGGACCTGACTCAGATGTTATTTTTACTCATTCGAGTCGGGTTTTAAAAATTTAATATCGGGTTGAACTAGGTTTAGAGTATCTAGATTTTATGTTTTTTCTAATATTATATATATTTATGTTTTTTTTACAATTTTATAATTTTTAAATTTATTTCAATAAATTGAACATGAAATGTAAACATTTAAATGTTTAAGCTTTATATTTATGTAATAAATAAATTAAAAATATAAATATTTAAAATAATTTATAGTTTATAATATTTTTTAATAAAAGTCGGCTCTAGAGTGGGTCTCAAGTTTATTAAATGATATCCAAGATCGGACCTGCTTTATACTCAGATCGAATATTACCTGACGTACTCACCTAGGTCCAGTTTGGATTAGGCAGTTATTTTTTGCCACCCCTAGTTAAGCGAAATAATATTAGGGGTGTTCAGAATTCAATCCGATCCACTCAATCCATAAAAATATAATATGTGAAGTAGTGGATTGAATTGAAAATTTTAAAATTTGTAGTCTATAGATTGGATATGGATTTATGTCTGTAAGTCTGTAAAAATATGTGAATATGTAAAAAATAAAAAATATTTATTTAAAACTTGTAAATATGACATTATTACTAAATAATAAATAAATAAGTTAAAATATAGTTATATTAATAATATGTCATATCTTATATGATAATAATATAAAATAAAAAATAGGGAGATTGTCAATATATACCACTTATCCCCTTCTACTTTTATAATAATTAATAATCTCCCTAATAGCATAATTTCACAAAATTACCCATATTTTCAAATACATAAAATATTTATATTAATTATAAATTAAATAAATCATATGAATAAAAATTAACTAAAAAATTAAGTATTAAAAAATAAAAAATATATGTTTTGATGTGAACAAATTAATAATAATTTTTTTATTTTTTATTTTATAAAAATTTTCTTATAATAAAAATTTTGTAATAATTTAAAATTAAATGTAAAGTGTGCTAGATAAATATTTTATTATTTATTTTATAATAATTTTTTTATTTATCATTCAAGTTTTCTTATAATATTTTTTTATCATTTTATAATAGTTTTTATATTTTTAGTATAAGAAAATTTTTATAACAGAAGAAAAGTACAAGAAAAACATTTTATTATTAATTTTTTTGTGTCAAAACATATATTTTTTATTTTTAACACTTAATTTTTTATTTTAATTTTCATTCACGTGATTTGTTTAATCTATAATAAATATGAATAAACTATATTTAAAAATAACAATAATATTATAAATTTCTACTATTATGAGAGTTATTGGTTATTATAAAAATAGGAGTGGACAAATAGTATATATTAATTACAATAAGAGGGAAATTGGCAATCTCCTAAAAAAATAAATAAATAAATAAATATAACTTTCTAAATAGTTAATTTTTATGTACTGATTAAACAAATGAGATTTTTTTTTATTTTTATATCTGTATGAATTTTCTTTCTTTATTTAAATAATTAATTTATTTAAATCTTATTTAATTTTGAATTTCATCAGTAATAAAATTATTTTTATATTAAATTATTTATTTAGTTAGTTTGTGGATAAAACAAAATTAAAATTTTTTAGTTTACAAATCAATCTATAAAATAGTGAATTGAATATGGATTGAGTTAAATTTGTATCCAATCTGTAAATGTATAAATTTGATTTGAATTAAATTTCACTTATTTATGGATTAGATTGTATTAAAAATTTATAATCAATAAAATCATAAATTAAATTTAGATTGATATCTAATATGTAAAATTTGATCAATGAACACCCTAAATAATATATACATAATAGAGATTTCCTCGTTTATAAAGGACAACAAAGTCATTTCGACTTTTTAAAACTGGTTTTTCAAATGGGGTATTTTTTTCGAAATACCTCTCTAGAAGGGCTATTTATCCAAACAAAAATAAAAACCAATATTATGCGAGAGGAACCAGCTGCCTATACCAGCGGAGCAAATGGAGAGAAAAATAAGACAGAATCAATGGAAATAGAGGGGAAAAGCGTGTTTTTTATTTTGATTTGAGAGCCAAATTGATACAAGAAAAGAGCAAGTGATGGATAGGTTGATTCGAAGATACCCATTTCTGCTTATGGATCAAAATGTCCGTAATTACAGAGCTACTAAACCAATCAGATTAGTTGATGATTTCAGCTCCAATACGGATGAAACTCGACGGCTTTGTCGGAGAGTTTCGATTTTTCTCAAAGAAAGCAACTGGCAGGCTCTTATAAAGAATTTGGAAATACCCAGGAAGCTAAACCCAGATGTGGTTCGATCAGTGCTGGTTGAAAACCAAGTTGGTAACCCCCAACGGCTCGCGGATTTCTTCTTTTGGTCCAAGTGTAGACTTGGTATCCCGCAATTGTTGGATTCTTTTGCTATTCTTGCTGTTATACTTTGTAATAATAATCTTTTTGGCCCTGCTAATGGTGTTTTGAATCATATGATAATCACTCCAAGGCCTTGTTCTATGATTTTGGATTCGATTATTCGTTGCTTTAGAAGTAATGTGGGTTCCAATGCTATGGTCTTCGATATACTGATCGATAGCTATAGGAAGAAGGATATGGTTACTGAGGCAGTGGATACATTTTTGGGTTTGAAGAATGGTGGGATTTTGCCTAGTTTGAGATGTTGTAATTCGTTGTTGAATGGTTTGTTGAAGGGCAATCGGCTGGAGTTGTTTTGGAAGGTTTATGATGGAATGTTGGGTGCAAAAATGGATTTTGATGCATACACATATGCAAATTTGGCTAGCGCATTTTGTGAGGTTGGGGATTTGAAGAGTGCAAAAAGGGTACTTAGTGAGATGGATGAGAAGGGATGCAGTCCTGATGTGTTTATTTTCAACGTGGTGATTGGAGGCCTTTGCCGAGTTGGAGCTATGGCTGAAGTATTTGAGCTGAAAAAGTCTATGTTTGAGAAGGGGTTGGTCCCCGATATGTATACCTACAGGATGATCATTGGTATGCTTTGCAGAGGGAGGAAAATGGAAGATGCAAAATTGATGTTGCAAGAGATTACTCAATTGGGTTTGGAGCCTCATTATGCTGTGTATTCTGCTTTGATTCATGGGTTCACAATGGAAGGAAATATCGATGAGGTTTTCAGAATGAAGGATGAGATGGTTTCTTGTGGTATGCAGCTAAATTTGGTGACATACAATTCGCTTGTTCATTGTGCTTGTAAGTATGGGAAGATGGAGAAGGCGGTTGCAGTTGTGGATGAGATGATAGAGATGGGTTTGCAACCAAACTCCCAAACTTATTGTTTCTTGATTGAGGGATACTGCAGGGAGCATAATACGGGCAGGGTGTTAGAGCTGCTTTCTGAAATGGAAGGGAAGAATTTGGTGCCTTCTGCAGTGACAATTATTAATGTATTATGCAACTGTAAGGATCTTTTTAAGAATTCCCTAGCTAAAGACATTTTTAAGAAGATGCTTACTGGTGGCTTCAAGCCAAGTGCTGCGATATACAGAAATCTTATTGTGGGCTATGCTCGTGAGGGTAGGATTGAGGAGGCAAGAGAGATTTTAGATGGGATGAGTGACAAAGGATTTGCACCCGATTTATTCTGCTATAATCCCATCTTGACATGCCTTAGCAAAGCTGGGAAGATGAAAGAAGCTACAGCATGTTTTTTTGAGATTTGTGAAAGGGGTCTAATCCCTGATGCTGTTACTTATGGGGCCTTAGTCTGTGGGTATAGTAAGGAAGGCAAAATGAAGGAAGCAGCAATGTATTTCGATGAGATGCTCAATCTTGGTTTGCTGCCGAATAATCTTGTTTACACTGTCTTGATTGATGGGCACTTAAAAGCAGGTAACTCAGTGAAAGCTTTTGCAACATTCACACGCATACTTGGGCTGAGGGTGCTTCCAGATGTGCAAACCTATAGTGTCTTTATGAATGGCCTTGCTAATAATGGGAAAACTAAGGAAGCCTTTGAGATCCTCTCACAGATGAAAGAAAGTTGTTTGGTTCCTGATCTTGTCACCTATAGTTCTGTTATCTCAGGATTTTGTAAACAAGCTGAGATGGAGAAAGCTTTTAAAGTTTATGATGAGATGCGTTTTAATGGTATTGATCCCAATATTTATATTGTCAACACATTGATGGATGGACTATGCAAGTTAGGAGATGTTCAAGGAGCCAGACAATTGTTTGATAGCATTCAAGAAAAGGGGTTGGCTCCTGACAATGTAACCTACTCGACCTTGATTGATGGCTACTGCAAAGCAGGGGATGTGACTGAGGGTTTCAATCTAATTAATGAGATGCAATCGAAAGGGGTTGAACCACACGATTTTGTGTACAATGCCCTTCTTCATGGATGTTGCAGGGAAGCAGATATGGAGAAGGCATTGAACTTGTTTCATGAAATGGTGAAGAAGCGTTTTACTACTACATTATCGTATAATATTTTAATTGATGGATTTTGCAAGTCTTGGAAGCTGCAGGAAGCTTTTTCTTTGCTACAGGAAATGATTGAAAAGCAAATATTGCCTGATCATGTGACTTACACTACTGTGATTGCTTGGCATTGCAAGGTGGGGAAGATGGAGGAGGCTAACCTGCTCTTTTTGGATATGCAGAATAGAGAGCTTATGCCAGATGTGGTCACTTACACATCACTTATGCAAGGTTACCACAAAATAGGGATGGAGACTGAGGTTTTCACATTATATGAGGATATGTTGGCAAAGGGTATCAAACCGGATGAAGCAGCTTATGATATTGTAATTAATGCTCACTGCAAGAATGATAACTTAATTGAGGCTTTTAAGTTGCACGATGAGATGTTGCGGAGGGGTTTGCTGTCAAAGGGTAGTGCTTATGATTCATTAATAGATGCTCTTTGCAAGAAGGGAGATCTTTCCGAAGTTTCAAAGCTGCTTGAGGAGATGAAGCAGCATGGGGTTAAGCCCTGCCTTAGTACATTCAGTGGTCTACTCGATAGTTTTCATAAAGCTGGAGAAATAGATGAAGCAGCAAAGATATTCAGGAGTATGATAAATTATGGGTGGGTACCTGATAACTCTAGTTTGAGTAACTTAGTGAACAGGCACTTAATTGATCAAAATTCTGTGAATAATTGCAAACTGGTCAAATTTATGGCATAGAGAGTGCGTCAGCTAGAACCCTTGGTCAAAACTGTAGATGTAAAGAAAAACCAGATGCTGTTTGCAATTGCTGCCACTGCCTCATAAAAAGTAAACGGTTTCTTGAAAAAACATAAAAATAAAGTGCAGAACTCAAGCCTAAATGGATCAGCTATTCAGATTTTTAATGGGGACCAAACTGCTGTAGCTTTGCCTTCTGTAAGGACTTGCTGCTCTTACTCTGTACGCCATATATGTTGTGCTGCTTTCACTCTGTGTGCCATTCATGTTGGATTCCCCAAGCCTCCAGATGTGGTTTATCATGTCCAAGGTTAGTGCAGCTGTTATAGGCCAATGTTATTCTTAATTGTTGGAGTGGCTTTTGGTGTTGAGCCACGCTTGTTTCCACTTTCACTTTCAGGTATGAACTGTCACTGTAGTGAACTTCAGTATCTACAAAGGTACCAGTTCCAGGCACATTTGGCAATTAAAGCAGAGAAATGCACTTCTGCTGATCTTCACATTGTGCCTGAGGTGATTGATTTGAATTTACACAGTGGGAACTTATATTTTATGTTATGTATAGATTCTAATCTAAACTGCAGACATGGTTAATCACCATATTGGTGGCTTAAATTTCTCTCTTTTGGTCCCGAAAGAAACTGTCCTATACTAGTCCATTGAATATGATCACATTGTAATAACAATCCTTATTCATGATATTCTAGCATATTCTAGTTATTATGAGGTTTGATGTTTCTTGTTTTATCAACACGGTTCCAACAATCTTCCTTTCAGATGTCAGCTATTTTATGAACTGTCAAGCTTTTGATTAATGAGACTGTGCAGAAAAGTATGAGCCAAAAGCCTTTATTGCCATGAAAGACCTCGCAGCAAAGAGGAGATGAGGCTGGACTGCAGGAGTCCAGAGGATTTCATTCAAGGCTGCAACCTGTTTTGCAGAATGAAGGACATAAGGAATCTTACTGAGCAATTCGTGATTTTTATCTAATTCTAAAGTTGTTTTACACATTAATTTCTTGTAGCTTAAAATGAATAATTAGAGAATTTCTTCTTTTTTTCCCCGAGAGTAGAGGGCTGGTGGACGAAGTCTAAATCATTGTTAGGTCTCTTAACCTCCCTAGGATTTGAACTCAGGTGGGCAGGCAAATAAAGGTGCTTGAAAACCACTTGGCCGAGCCTCTGGATGTGAATAATTACAGATTTGATCCTTTGTAAATTTTCTATACGTTGTACGAGGCCATCCTGTTCTATTTACCGGGAGTACTTGTTGGCAATCTGATTTGACTCCTTGAGATGACAATGATTGTTCTTCTGCTTTGATTTTTATTGCTGGTGTTCTATTATTGGTAGGTGGGTATGAAATTCAATGCAATTAAAATGAGATTAATTTCTGAATGCTTTCTCGATTTTGCTGTTTCAACATGAGATAAAGATGATCTTGTTTCTGAAAATTTGAGTTATTCTTCTTTCTTTTTTTGGGTCCTTGTGATACTTTAATCTGCCATCAAAATTTTGACTCATGAATTATTTCTCACCAAAATTTGGCCGGAACTTCAATTTTCAATGGCTTGATTTTTGGTGAGCTTGTTAATGTTTATATGCTGCACAAGAATTTTGAAAAGCAAAATGGAAGCACTAAGGGTATGCTGCATAGCATCACTTCGATATGTGCAAAAAGGCAGGAAATATCACTAGTGTTTTCTCGGACAAAATTTTAATCAATTCTGTATGATGTTTCCGGGGAGCATTTGCAATCTAAGATAGATACAAACTTGACAAATTACATGAATTAACTGTAGTTTTGCTTTGCATGCAGGCAAGGGATAAGAATGAAAACAAATTCCCTGACCAATTCTCAGATACCCGAATGAAAAAGCATACAAACAAAGCTTTCCACTCTTCTGTGCATTTTACTTGTATGAAGGAAAAAGGAATAACCAAAACCAAAAAAAAGGTTTAATACAAGGCAAAAACCAAAACCCACAATTCAAACCTAATATCCTTTCCCCATAATTATGCCGATGATCACAGACACCAGGGCTACTCCAATGATAAGCTTGAAGGTCATTACAGGAGAGACATCAGCTCGTGCAGTAGGGATCTCTCTGGTAGATGAGGTTTGAGCTGCTGCTTCTAACTTCTTGCTCTTTCGTTTTGATGGTGTCAAAATGGCTGACCCAATGTCTCTGGACTTGATCTCTGTTGCATCCTTCACTTTTGATGAAGTGTCCTCACCGCCCTGCTGCATTTATTCCAACATAGGCGGGGTTACATTTTCATTCAGAAGACAGGGTTCAATTATTAGAATAAACTGAAATTCTTGAAAGATTTGAGCGAAGAGAGTTGTTTCTTTAATTTCATAATAGACTAATTTAAAAGCTTTGCTAAAGCAGGATGAGAAACAAATCAAGTGTGGATACATTTGATGAGAAATATTGTAGCAGTTGACAGATGTAGCTTTTGAATATTAACTGACCTTCAGTTTAGCCTGGGCTTCTTGTAATTTCTGCTCAAGCTCTGCAACTTTGTTTTGTAGAAGTGCAGCTTCTTTGTTCTTAGCTGCAAGCTCTTCAAGAGAACTCTTCAGAGCTGCCTCTCGCTCACTGTCCTTTCGAGAATCTGCTCCACTCTGTCACATTGGAAAGTCAATTGTCAACCTCTCAACATACTATGAATGCGTTTGGGGCAGCATCCTATGTTGGTTAATCCTTATTCGGACATAAAAGTTATAGAAGGAAACATTCGTTCAGGCACAAGATGCAACAAATTTTCTACTAGAAGTATGTTAAATAACAACTGACCAAATCTTGAAAGGAATTTACAGTAAAGAAGCCTTGGAGAATAAAATGTTGCAACCAGTAACTAACCTGTTCAGCAATTGCTGTCTGAGCAATCTGTAACTCTCTCTGAAGTTGAAGCACTTGTTCATTTAATGCATTTCGGTCCTTGACTTCATGTGCATGATCCTCTAATTTTGAATTTAGTTCTGCCACTTTACCAGCGGCTGCAACCTTGACGTTTTCAACCTGCAAAAAGGTACATAAATGTTAGAATAGTTTCTCAATCTGTGAGTATATTCTTTCCAGTTGCTTCTCCTGAACAGCTGCAGTTACAGTACCTCTTCTTTCAATTGAGTTTCGACGTTCACCAACAATTCTTCAAGTTCTTTTATGCGAGTTTCCAACGCAAACTTTTGAGCACTGTGAGCTTTGAGACTTTCTATCTCAGCCTTGAAAGTCTCTTCAGCTGCTTTCTTCTCATTCAATTGTGCTTCAAGCTGTGATATCATGGCCTGAAGTTCATTCTTAGCATTTTGATATGTTTCATTAAGGCTATTATTCTCTTCCATAACTGCAGAAATCTACAACAAGACAAACGTCAAGTTCAGTATATTACAGGAAAAATAAATCATCAGACCATTGATTAGCATGGTATTTTAAGATTGGGCTGCAAACCTGAGTTTGTAGTCCCTGCACTTCAGAGGTAAGCTTCTGTGTCAAATCTTCCATAGCCTTCTTTGAGGCATGAAGCTGTTCAACAGTTTCATCCTTCTCAACAATTGTTGCAGAAAGTTTTGCTTGCAAATCGCTCAGTTTGGTCTCGTACAATGCCAGATCCTCAGTTAGCTTCAAATTTGTCTCAACCAATCCTCCACTTTCTCTTTCAAAGTGACCTGACCTTGTTTGCAGCTCCTCAACAGTACTTTCTAGATTCTTTAACTTCAATAAAGTCTCTTCCAGCTCAAATTTTCGAGTTTCTGCAGCCGTGGATGCCTCTCGAGCCTGCTCTTCATACGATTTTATTTGGCCTTCAAGCACATTTACCTTTTCGTTCAAGTTATTAGCTTCAATATCTCTTCCAGAGAATCTTTGGATGGCTTCATGCAATTGAGTTTCGGCTTCTTTGACACGAGCTTCAGTTGCAGAGTGAAGTTCTAGTGCTCTTGAGTGCTGATCTGTTAACTCTGTAACTGAGTTCATATGAGAAGCAAGTTGTTGGCCAGTCGCTTCCTTTTCTGAAATGGCAGTCTCTAATAATTCCTGAAGTTCAGCAACCTTGCTATTGAGCTGATTGGTTGTTTCAACCAGGAGTTCATTCTCCAAGGAAGAGTTGTTAGCTTTATTTTCTGCTTCAACTACCTGCCTTTGCAGTTCTTCATTTGTGCTTTCTAAAGAAGTCACTTTAATAAAATATGAATCCAATTCCTCCTTCAACAATGCATATTTTCTGGTTGCTTCAGCTAGCTGCTCTTCGTACATCTTTACTTGATTTTCAAGATTATTTAGTTTCTCAGAAAAAGACTTAGCCTCTGAATCCCTGCTGGATATATTTGCCAAGGCATCTTGGAGTTTCGTTTCTGACTCCCTCGTTAGTGATTCATGCAATGATTCAAGCTCTGAGTTTCTTAAAGTAGCTTGCTCTACCACCCTAGTTTGTTGCTCTAGTTGCTCTTCGGCAGATTTAAGCTTCTCCATTACATCAGTTTCTCTCAATCCAGCAGCCTTAAGATCATTCTCTATGCTCTCCAGCCTCTCCTGTGTCATATTTAAATCATTTCTCAGGAGTTCCAACAGATTTTCAGCTTCAGCAAGTTTTTCATTGTAACCATTTGATGTCTCTTGCAACTTTTTCTTCTCATCAGTGGCTGCGTTCAAGGATTCTGTCAATTCCCTCTCCTTATCATTGGCCATTTGCACTGCAACTTCAAGGCTTGATGTTCTGGCCTGAAATGCCTCGAGTTCTGATGCAAGTTCAGATGCCTTGTCAGAGTATTGCTTGGATCCTGCTTCTGCTTCCTCACATTTCTTCTCCAATGTGCTTATTTGTTCTTCAAGTTCCTGAATCCTATACTTCTCAGCCTCAAGTAACAGCTCCAGTTCATTCACCCTTTTTCCAGCATCCTCTAATTTGGAATGAGATGTCTGGAACAAATCTTCTAGCTCACTGCTGCGCTGATGACTCATGTTGGCTCTGTCCTCGTGTTCAGCACTTCTCTCCTTGGTAATCCTCAGCTCCTCCTCAAGCTCTGAAATCCGCGTGTTTGCCTGCTTTAGGGTTAATTCCAGCTGCGCTATCGTATCCTTGTAATCATTCATTTGATCATTCAACTGTTTCTTTTCCTCCTCAACTTCCTTCAATGCAGTACTGAGTTGAGATAATTTCTCAGAGAATTCCCTCACCTCTCTCTCAGAATCACTGCTTTTAAGTTCAACAAGGTTCAACTGTTGCTCAAGCTCCACGCTCCGCTGCTCGGCTGCTATAAAGCGTGTTTCAAGTTCCCTCAATTGGGTCTTTGCCTCTTCTGCTGCTTCATTGGAAGCTCGGATTATATCCTCAAGCTCAATATTCCTCTGAGAAGCAGTTGCTGCTGCAGCTCCTGTCTCATTATGTTGCTGTTCCAGAGACTTCAGCTTCAGCTTAAGCTCCGCATTATTAGCCAAAGCTTGAGACAGAAGAGAATCTGTTTTACAGAAATTCTCATCTGAATTCCTCAATTTTTCCTCAAGTTCACTGCATAACTCCTTCATATGTGCTACATTACCAGTAAGATCTGCCACGGCTGCTTCAAGAGCTTCTTTCTCTTTAATTACTTTATCTAATTCTTCATTTACAGTTGAGACCTGCACTTCTTGGGTTTTCAATACAGCTTCAACTGATTCCCGTGCATTGACTTCCTCTTGCAACTTCAATTTGATATCTTCCAACTCAGAGACCTTAGTGTGAAGATTCTCTTTAGTGTCTGCAAGTAGATTATCAAGGGCAGAAATTTCTTCTTTCGCCTGAGATTCTGATGCCTTTATGAGGTCCAATTCCTGAGTAAGATCAGTAATAAGAGCATCCTTTGAAGAGGCTCTTTGCTCCAAGTCCAACAGTTGTGATTTTGATAGTGCCAACTCTTCCTGAATTGCAGAAATTTCCACTTTGCTTCTCTTAAGCTCTTCTTCAACTTTCTCCTTCTCAGCAATCTTGTCATTCAGGCCCTTAAGCTCTTCTTGCAGGGAAGCCATCTGACCCTCCACTTCTTTTGCACTCACATTCGCAGTTTCAAGCAGCCTCTCAAACTCCAACGCCCTCTGTGTCTCGGATTCTGCATGTGAGCCACTTTGCTTGTGCAGCTCCTCAAACTTCCTAGCCTCATCCACCGAACATTGTAACTTATGCTCCAACTCCTGCAATCTCGACCTTGACTGTTCAATTTCAAGACTTAGACCATCAAATGCTTCTTTCACTTCAGCCAGTTCCTTACACTTTGCCTCTTCAGCTTGCAAAGCCTTATTGACAGCATTGAGCTCTGAATTATATTTCTCCTCAGCTTCAACAATCTTCTCTTGCAATTTCTTTTGACAAATTTCAAGCTCTTCGCATTTTTTTCCGCTTTCCTCCAGCTTCTCTTTTGTAACTAAAACATCATCCTGTAGTCTTGCATTTTCAATTTCAGCATTCTTCAATGCAGTAGCTACTCTCTCCAATTCAATCTCAAGCTCTTTCACCTTCTCATTGGCTTCCAACAATTCCCTGCTCGAGCTGCTCGGGCTTCTCTCAACTACGGATGGCTTGTCGTCCTCCTCTGCAGCTGCTCGCTCCGCTGTATGAGAAGCTTCCTTCGCATCCAATGCTTCCTTCTCCACTTTTATAAATTCTCCATCCAATGCATTTTCTTCCTCTTCTTTCTTTCCTTCTTTTCCTACTGGTGGCAAGCCTCCGTTTGTTTCCTGCAACACAAGAACTTATCAAAATCAATTATCTACAGTTGAACAATAAAATCCTGAATGTTTATTTGCATTTTTTATTTTTAACCTTAATTGGATCAATGTCCTCAACTGCTTTCATCACAGGGACTTCTGAACCCACTTGCGTCTCTTCTTCCATATTTGAATTAATCTTCACTTAAACAGACCAGTCTCTCTGTAATTTTGATAAGATTATAGTCACATTACACATGTTAGAAGAAAGGACACAAATAATAGCACGTGCAATTAGGTGTCTGAAAAATGCATACAGAATAATAGAACTTCATTCTTCATACCCCCAACCGGACCTAATTCTAAAGACTATATTAGCACTCAACCCATTTTACACCATCAAATAAATAAATGAATAAACAAACAAAATAAAATATATTTCTTCCCCTTTTCCTGGATTAATCGATTGAAGTTCATTTTGTCATGACCATGTCACCAATACAATATACCCATAATAGTTGAAGGATGATTATATAATTGGATTCAACAAGTGAGACAACAATAGGCGATCGTTCTACAAGGCCTAATCAAATCATAGGCCCAACTACAGTCTTGAAATTCTAGGTCCCCAATAACAGGCTGTTTTGTTTGTCTTCTAATTTTAACCTGACGTGGAAAGTTTTGGCCTCTTTTCCTAACTTTAATTCTCTGTTTTTAAAGTCTCTTTTTTTTTCGGATGGTATAATATGTCTGTTTTTTTTTTTTTTGATTTATAAAATGTCTGCAGATTCAAATATTCAATCATCTGGGAACCTTTCGGCCTCGTCACCAAATTTAGAAACTTTTATGGACTCAAAAATTCAAAAAAATAGAAGCCCAATTAATAAATGCCTTAGGCCCCGCCCAAGTTTCCTATAGATGCCCCCCACCACTGACAAAGATAATGTCTTATATGAGAAAAAGAAAAATATTTCTTCAGTGACATGTATTATTAATGGGTCCAAGGGTCAATGGCTTTTAATTTAAGTTTCTGCAATTTTAACTTGTTAGATCGAACTTAAGTCTTAACCGTCAAAAATTAATTAATCTAATGATATTAGAAAATGCAACTTCTGTACAAATCTAAGGATACTACGGATCCTACTCATGGAAGAATAATTCCTGGAAATGAATAATCGATCCATATGATCTAAAATCACACGAGAGTATGGCATTAATCGACCGTGTGATCAAACATGCCATGTGAGGCCATTTTACTTGGTGGGTCCCAATTCCTTCCTACAGTGACATACAAGACAAAGTTACCTATCAATCCCAAATTCTAAACCGATTCATGATTCATCACAATAAATCAAGGCAAACAATAGTCCGATTATGGAGCTTTCGGCCATTCCATCATCAACCCAAATTTACTGAGATTAGAATTGCTTTTTATTTTGCAAATACACCAAAAAGAAGGCATGAAAAATTGGGGCCCACCTAAGTAGGCAAGCTCTCTCTTTACCCCATTTTTTGTTCAATTTCAAAGTCGAAGCGCGTGCCAGCTCCAATTTGTACGCTTTTTATATAGATATCATCAAGCTTGGTATCATTTTATGAGGTTATGTGACGGTACGAAGATGCCGTAACATTGCAAACACGATACTTTATAACATAAAATATAACACTTGTAATTTGAAAATAATAATTTATGTCAAACTTATAATATTAATTAAAAATTATACAATTAAAAGCTTGAGTATATTTTTCCTCTATTTATTTATTCATTTTATAATTTGTAATTTGTTTGTTTCTTCCACTGCACTAATTAACCTGAGCTAGAAATTAATTGCTTATGCTCGCAAACAAAATAAATAGACAGACGAAGCATACGTTTTAGATCACATTAGGTTAAGATCATAAGTTACATTTCAAAGTCTTAAAATTAAAAGATAAAACCATCTGGTTGCGACTTCTAATCCTCGCTCACTTTTCAGCGAGAAAAATATTTTTAAACTGAGAAATAATTTTCTTTTTAAAATTTGCTTTGAATGACATTGACCGATCGATCCATCGATCGATCGAGCGAACGAATCGAAGATCAAAATATGTTCGTCCGATCAAATAATATCTAAATAACAAACCGAAGAACTAATTCTAAAACGTTTCTTCATTTCTGTTTCCAAATTACACTTCGCAAAATAGAGTGAAATCAATTGAAAAGAAAAAAAATGGAAACATCGAAATCTAAACTCATGAGGTGGATCACTGGTTTCTATGAGAGCCGATAGTGATTGAGAATCTAATCATCATATAGTCAAACGAAGATCACAGCTTAATATTTCATCGCAACACAGAAAACACAAACAAAAACGACAAAGCAATAAAAGAAAAACAGAGGCAACAGTTTCAGAAAACAGAGTAAAGGCAGCTCAGACTCGATCAGGCAAATAAGTAAATAAATAAATAAATGGAAGGAAGGAATAAGAGATTGCTTGCCTGAATAGAAAGTCGATTTGCTTTGCGATTAAGAGAGCTTTGATTTGTTTGTGTTATTTTATTTTGATTTATGGAAGTCGAAAAAAATGAAGAAATTGCGAGGTAGACAGGAAGGCTCTTTGTTTTTATAATAAAAGGTGGGAGGGGGAGCATACTCTGGCTCTATGAAAGAGTGACGTGGGACACTTGTGGGGCCCACATAATAGCCAATTGGACAACAATGGGCGGGTTTAAACGCTGCCGCTTTGTCATGCCAGCAGTATTTGCCCCATGATTTGGCTTTAATTACAGTCTTAGCCTCTTTTTTTTTTTTCTCCAGTAAACAACAATTTCAAAATCGAATTATACTTTTAAACTAAAAAAAAAAAATCAAACTATACTTTTGCAAGTTAATTATTGACACCCGAGGTTGAAACTTTGAAATCAATTAATAAATTTTTTTTAGAATTTAGGAAATTTTATTATTAAATTAAAAAATAATATCATAACTACTATATTTTTATTTGAATCTATCTAAATAAGTAGATTCGCATACTAAATCTCTTAATTCTACTCAATATATTTTATTATCTGAACTAATTAATACTTTATGTACATATTACAACTTTTAATTTTTTTTCATTTTAAATAATACACAAACTTATTTAAAGTTAACCGAGAAATGATGAAATGGTATGATAATTACAGTAACAATATCAAATCAATTGTTATGTCATATATAACTGTAAAACAGCTTGAAAAGAATATTACTGTTGAAATGATTAAAATATCTTTTCGCAATCAATGATGATCAAACTCATAATAAGCATGCTCAAATAAAATATTTCGTTCCACACCATCTACTTCTGGAAAGGTATTTGATTCCATTTGATTGGAAAATAAGCTAAGCATATTAAGCAATGTGTTACAGATCATTCTAATGCTTTCCAATTTACTTAATTTACTTTCTTGAATTAATCTTTTTTTTTTTTACCAGATTCAAAGAGAGAAATGGTGTTCTGGAAATTGGAGACATAATGAAGGATTAATTGGTCATTTAACAACTTTAGAGTGACTCACTCTTTTTGGTCTCAAAGTGGCGGCCACAGGCGACCGACCAAACCGCCCTCCAACACGACCCTGTCTTTCTTTGGGTGACGATAACACAGACTATCAGGCACCGGCTCTTTCTCCATTTTTGGAATCAATCTCTTTCGTGCTTTCTTCAAATTAGCAAAACTAATAAACTATCCGCCAAATTAGCTAAACATTTTACTTTAGTTGCATTCAGCTCCCCCTCAACTAACATTATTTGCATTAATCCCCACGATGATTATAATTTACAAGTGCATATATGTATATTGTAGAAGCTTGATAGTGGTGTAAACACTTCATGTTCCTTGTAGAGGTGAAGAAATTTTCTCACAACTCCAATGAATCAAACGATAATTAGCTTGATTTCATTAAAATTGAAAATTTAATCAAATTAATTTGGTTTAGTTCACTGTTAGTATTTGATTTTCTTCGATAATTCCGTTAATAGTGAATTTATCGATCACTGATTTGATGATTTTCTTTAAAAACTAAATTGAAATTCACTTTGTCAATTCATAAGTTTTTACTAAACAATTTCAATAATTTTGAAGGAAACAGACATTATCAAATTATACGGTATTTAAGTTATTAAAAAAATCAAAAGGTATTATTTAAAAAATTTCATAGTTTTTCCTAAGAAATCTATTTTAAATTGTGGATAATCAATCAAATTGTTATTATTTTTTTAAAGTTTTTAATCAAGTTCACTGGACACAAAATTGCACAAGCTCATGATATTTCTAGAATTATAGAAGCCATCATTTTCTCACTGAAGAGGCGTGGGTGGTGGTAGGTGGGACATCAAATAAAACCACTTTCTAATTTTAGGGACTAGAATTAGAGATGATCAAATATTTGGACCAATCAATGATTAAATTTATCTTCTGTGAAAGAATTATGATTTGACTATATATTACCGAAAAATCATGGCCGCCCGAAGCAATATTTGACTATTAATTTAAGACTCAACTAAATTCGAAGCACCTACTCAAGACGGTCAACCGTGTGCTAATTCTACTTGTGTGGCCAATCAATTGGTTTTTATATAAAATTGATTTACAAGTTATTCTTTTTAAATGATTTCCTTAATTCTAAAATCAGAGAACCTACCCTTTAAAGAACTATATATATAGAGGAAGAGAGAGAATTCATTTGGAAAAGCTTTTTTTTTTTTAATTCAAAAACTAACCAAAAAAAAGTCTACAAAAAAAAAAGAAGAAGCTACAATTGCTTCTGTCTAATATAACTACAATTTTTAGGTCAAGCGACTCAACTAAAGTTTCGAACTTGCTCGTGCTTGCTTTGTTAGGATTTACTTGGGTTTGTATTAACTTTAATGGTCTGGAAATGAGAGTGGGCTACGGCCCATAGAGTACTTGGGTTGGATTCCATCCAAATACATAGGCCCAACAAAGCCTAAGAGGCTATATATTGACGATTATAGGACTGAAAACTGGAATAATTACCACTACACTCGTTATCCGTTTTGCTGGAAATCCATATAAGCTAAGCTGACGCACGCGACGATCATAGAGAAGAAACTATTAATTTTTTTAAAATAAAAATAAAAAAATTTATCAAAAAGAAGAAGAAAAAGGAAAAGAAATGGATGGAATGATGCAAATGGGGCTTCCAGTTCTGGGAATTGTTGCAGCTGCTGCTGTTACTTTCTATGCTGTAAGCTTTGCTGAGCTTAGAGAGGTAAAACTACATTTTATTTATTTATTTATTTTACTTTAATTATCTGTCTTATTAATTCACCTCGAACTATTATTTTTTGATTGTTTTATCGTGGGTTTGTATGTGTAGAAATCTTTTAGAGATTTAGATGATGAGTCAGAAGATGGAAACGGAGGATTCAAGAAATCCTTAAGCTCTAGAGAAAGGAGGTCCAGAAGGAAAGCTGATAAACAAGCCAAAAGCTGATTCACTAGAAGCACTTTTGCACACTTTCATTTGATGCATGTTTTGAACTCCATTGGCATTCAAATGCTTCTGCTTTTGCTTTTGCTTTTCTTTATAAAAAAAATATATATATATATATTTTTAATGAAACTTGAGCTGATATTTCGAAAGGTGATTTGTTCCATTAGGCTCAATATGACATTGACATCCCAGGGTTACAAAAATAATCACCAATATCCGACGGTTTAGCTTTCTTAATGGTAACCTTGTGAACTGTGGCATGCTTTTGTTTAGTTTCTAAAACTGTTTCGAAAATATACTTTTTCTCGACGGCTAATGTTTATTACAAACCTGCCATACAATGTTGTTGTTGTTTTTTCAATTCATGGTGGGAGTATAAAAGCAACGATATCATAATCACGAACATGCCCCAAAATAAAATTTGATACTGAGCAAGTTTTTTTCTCACCATAACCCTTTTTGTTTTCCATGCAAACGTTGCTCTTAATCAATAATCAGCTCAATAACATCAACAGTGAATAAGGAGACAAGAGGATCACCCAAGTTTGAGCTTGAAAATTTGAGCTATGTAATAATATCCAGGTAGTGTTCCGGCAAATTATTTCAATTAAGAGAGGGGGGGAGGGGGGGGGGGGAGAAGAGAGAGAGAGAGAGAGAATAAATAGAAATTGACTGCCACAATCACGGTAGGCAAAATGCTTTATTAAAGTGTCAGAAATTTCAAACGTTACAGAAGAGGAAAAAAATACTTGCTTTACATCAAATCTAACAGTTTTTTTCATCAATATCAGCCATTACCATTTACTGCAGGGACTTGAGTTCCTTGACCCTCTCCTCGGTTGCCTTCAGTGCCTTCCCATATTTGCTTATTAACTGAAAAATTAATAGTAGTTTCAAACATCAATTGCCATCAATCATCATTTACCTATGGGAAAGGCAAAGAGAAGGTGGATTAAAAAGTTGTTAAAACTGACCTCATCAACCTCTGCAGGGGACATTATAAATGGAGGAGACATCATAATGATGTCACCTGAAACACGTACCAACATTCCATGCTTTTCGCACTGTGCTCCAAAATATGCACCTACCCCTGTAACCCCAATGATCAAATACTATTAACAATGAAAATAAGACGCCAAATCCAGAAGACACAAGCATACATACAGCTTGATGAGCAATTCTGCATGCACGTGTGGTGTGTTTGTGGAGAGAGTGTGTGTTATTCATATGTGCATGCACATTCATGGTGTGCTTCATTTGGAGACTATACCAAAAAAAAAAAAAAGTGTGGAACTTGCCCCATTCAGGAGGGAATGGTTCATTCGGAGACTTGTTGTCTGTAAACTCTGTACCAAGAATCAAACCAGTGCCCCGAATCTGCACAATCAGATGAGTACAACAGAAATAAATATCTCGCATTATGAATTCTTGTCAACCAAAAGCAATTCAAGTGAGTGAAATAATACCTCTCCAATGATGGGACTATCAGAAAAGGCTTTTACACCATCTTGAAACTTTGGCGCTATCTTATTTACTTGCTCAACAATATTTCTTTCCCTGCAAAGATGCGAGAGAAATTTCACTTATTTCTATCTGTAATACCAGTGGATCTGGATAATTTATATCAAGAGTCGTGAGAATTTCAGTTCATTAATTATTTTTTTTTCCCATCTAGTTCCTACATAAAAAGTTAAAAAATTAACTTTTAAATTTTCTACAGATGATCGGAGAAAAACATACTTGTAAATCTTAAGCGCTTCAATGGCAACAGCACAGGAAACGGGATGCCCGGAATAAGTAAATCCATGAGAGAAAGAACCTGACAAACAAGAAATTTGACGGATCATTCAATGATAATTAACTCTTGACACCTTTTTGATGAGCATGTCTATCATACCAAGTTTGTTGCTTTGAGAGTGAATGACTTCCGAAATTTCGGGACTCACAAGAATAGCTCCAATGGGCATATATGCTGAAGAAAGAGCCTATAAAACATAATATGAGGAAAGTGCCTACAGATGAAAACTGGCTCAGGATATCAGATAGCACTTGTCTATCTAATTTTACCTTTGCGAAGGACACAAGATCTGGTTTAATGTTGTATTTGTCACAACCAAACATTGTGCCAAGTCTTCCAAATGCACAAATTACCTAGAATATACAAAACTGAAGAAAGTGAGTCCTTAATTAAAAAAATATTAACAAAAGCTTGATCATAACATAATGTCATTAGTAACATTAGATTGAATAGGAGATACCTCATCTGCTACAAAAAGGATGTCATATTTTTTTACAACAGCTTGAACCTGCATCAAATTTGAAATTCTATAATTATAAAAATGAGTGGTAGAGGGTAATATTTGTCCCACGCTGCATACCATTTCTCTTTTGCCAAAGAAGGGTCAAAATGCAAAAGTTGTGTCATATTGCATGAAAAGAATTTTTTTTTATGGAACAACAGAAGTTCAGTGCTGAACTTGTACATTTGTTAACCAACATATTCCATAATCAAATTAGTGATGAACTTTCCGATGCATGATTCTCTAGTTAAGATGTCTTTATAATACCAAATGCAGGCTTGTACATGGTTCTTAGCAAATTGCTATCTCACCTTATCAAAATAAGTCGCAGGAGGAGGTATCACGCCTCCTGCCCCCATGACAGGCTCAGCAATAAATGCAGCAATCTGAAATAAACGACCTTACTAGTTAGTAAGCGACCTTTCAAATGTTAAAATTATTTTCACAAGCAAGCTACATGCAAACTAAATTACCGTCTCTGGTCCCTCTTTGAGAATGAGATCCTCTAAATTGTTGGCTAATCTGGTTGAATACTCCTCCTCTGTCTCACCTGAAACAAGAAATTAACATGCCTATATTTAGTAAAATCATAAAAAGTCATTGAAAATATATAAACAGGAGTGAGCAAAAACCTGGGTGAGCATAGCGCCAATAATGAGGGCAATCAGTGTGGAATATGAATGGAGCCGGCAGATCAAATTTTTGGTGCAAAGCTGGAAGACTGCAATGATAAATCACTTGTCAAAGTGCTCAAAGGCTTTACACAATAGGTAACTAGGTATCACAATTTTCACTTGTTTAACTTTCCCTACCCAGAAAGACTAGCTGCAATCAAAGTTGAACCATGGTACCTGAAAAATGTCAACAATAGGAAATAATTATTTAAGAATAATATGAAATTATTGTAAGTCACATCGAAATCAGCTGTCAAATTTACGATTTTTGTCTTGCGATAAATTTCTTCTTGTTTGGTCTTCCAAGAGCATTATTGTAATACCAAACCAGCTTGACCTACAACATAAATTAAGACAAGAAGGTAAAACATCAAAATTTTCATCTCCAATGTCATTTTATTGAAACCACAGAACCAGCTTCAAGTAAGAATGTCCCCCTCCCCCCCCCCCCCCGGGGGGGGGGCGTCAAGGACATGATAAAATAGAAGACAGAGACAGGTGACCTTTCCTCTGATCACGTCTTGATGTTAATCATAGTCCATCACTGTAGACAAATTCTAATTCAAATTCTACATCATCATAATCTCGCAAAGAGAAAATACAACGCAGATTTCGCTGCAGCTTCTCACATGAGATATCTTTAAAGTGTCCACATGTAAAAAGCAACTGAGAGAGGGAACACTTAGTGCATGGTAAGTATACCTGAGTGTCATTTGCTTCTGATCCACTGTTAGTAAAGAAAACCTTGGCCATTTTACTTGCTGTAAACATTTCTAAAAGCTCCTTTGCAAGATCCTGAGAGATCAAAATTAATTCAGTTGCCAGTAGAAAATAACAGTACAGATGCCTTCGGAGTATATTGAAGCAATAAAAACAGCATCAGCTGCTATATTTGGTAGGTAGAAAAATGAGAAAACAAGAGAATGATATGAAGAAAGTAGTATTGCAAAAGAAAGATGTAATCCCAGATTTGCTGATAACAAAATCGAATATGTGCATACCAGAGAAGGTTTTGTGGTACGATTCCAGAAGGAGTGGTAGAATGGCAGGGTATTCAGTTGTGCAGTAGCAGCAGCCACAAGGCGAGGTTCACTCCCCCCTGAAAATTTCAATATTGAATAGTTAGTTGA
Source organism: Aegle marmelos (assembly GCA_030449875.1). Classification (NCBI taxonomy): domain Eukaryota; kingdom Viridiplantae; phylum Streptophyta; class Magnoliopsida; order Sapindales; family Rutaceae; genus Aegle; species Aegle marmelos. Next base: position 7,096,314 of record JASUUL010000077.1, on the reverse strand, counting down.
AGTAATGCTCTTTTCGCAATAGTCAAACAAATACTAGAGTTTAGATATAAATGTGTCCATATATTGTATTTATATCTCTGATGTTAAATATATAATTTTACAACATTAGATGAAAATAAATTGGTTCTTTTGAATATAAAAAATTTAAGGAGTCTCAGCTTATAGAATCTTACTCTATGGGGCTAACTCGAGTACTCAAATAAAATAAATTGGTCACAGTGAAGTCTAAGCACAACGAAAAAGGAACTGGACGTGAGCATTGAACTAATCATGTGCTTTCCCTGAAGCCAGTCCAACTGATTCAAGCGGATTGATACACATTCGACAAGAATGTGAAGATATTATGTGATGCTGAAAAAAAGGTTGGTCCAGTGGTAGAGGAGAGAGAGGGAGGTCTAGATTGAAATGCAAGACATGTAAGAAAATACCTAGGGCTGTGCACCATAGGCCAGCAAGAGAATCAAGATACTTCTTCCCATTAGCGTCATAAACATAACTACCCTACATCATCGATGAAGTTGGAGTTAATCAAATAATTGAGGAGCACACAAACAATAGAATATGAGAACAGACTTTGGTCACAAAATACTGTTGCACAATTTAAATAACATGTGCCTATGAGGTATACCTCAGACTTTTCTATAACCAGTGGATGCACATCAGTACTCTGCCACCCAGCTGTGAAAGGTGCCAGCATATCGTGCCCCTTAAACCTGAGATAATGAAGATATTTCAGCAACCAAATATTTACTCAAATTCACTCTCATGCCTGCATATAAAAATCTACATACTACTACATACAGATTGGACTCACCTAGATATTGCTTTATTAATTTACTCAGCTTTATATCATAAATTATAATCATACAATTCTTCCCCCCCCCCCCCCCCCCAAAAAAAAAAAAAAGAGAAAAGCAAAACGGCAGAAGCATGCACATAGAAGCACCACATACCCATTAGTGGTTGAATCTTCCTTTTGCAAAGATGCATCTGTACCGTACAACCTGGTAAGCAAAGGGATTCTATACAAGTTCTCTGACAAACTTTTGGAAGCAGAAACATGCCTTGTAAATGAACCAATCTGTAAACCAAAGGGGGGAAAAACTATTACCATTGAAAAATTAAAAAATGAATATTTAGTACTGCTCCAATAAATTTTATATGTTAAATATTCACAAATTCATCTTCGTGAATAATACTTATAACATATATGACAAAAGTTGATGATCCTGTTCACTTTTTAGAATAACATGGGAAAACTGAACTTAATTCTCTTCACTTTTTAGAACGAGATGGGAAAAGTGAACCCTTTAGAATGACAACAGATTGAGGGAAAAAAAGAAAACCATCAACCCTATTTAGTAAATTAAGAAACAATATGGAGTAACAAAACAACATTAGTAACCCAAAAAAAAAAAAATCAGAATTTGAAAAGTTCCCAGAACATAGATTGATCTACATAAAGCAAGAATATGAAGTTCCCAGAAACCGAAAGGCAGTCTAAAACTGAAAACATAGGCCAACTGGGTGATAGGATTTGTTTAAAGTTTTGCAAACATGTAACTCCTGGTGAAGATCAAAAGATGTAAACTGTCATAATATTCATTTAAAAAAAAAAAAAAGACAAGGTGGTAACTGATAAAATTCAATCTTTGCAGTGAAAGTGAAACCTGGGATTTGAGGGATGATTGAAGGAGCTTGCTGGTCACCATTTTTGCTTTTAACATGCAACAAAATAACTGAGTTTTTCTTTTCTCGTTTTAGCTCTTCTTATTGCTCAGACACAAGCAATAGCTGAAAGAGTCAAGTCTGAGACGACTCGTTTATGGATCATTATATGGTTTAAGATAAGGATTTTAATTAAATTTTATGAATCATTATTTGGTTTTAAAAAGGATTAAATTAAATTCAATTTGATTACGTTATTTCTGTTTAACCGCGCTCCGATTGAAGTGTCAGTTAGCACTTTAACTACACTACATATTGGTCCCACCTCTATCTTCAGGTTGAGAGATGACAAAATCAACTTTTTTTTTTTATTTTTAATTATAATTTTAAACTAGATAAAAAGTTAGGGCGCATTTGGTACTGTCTGCTAAATTTTTTTTATTTTGTAAAAAATAATAATATAATTATAAATTTTATATTTTTTTATATAAATTAATATATATTTAATTAAATAAACTGAATATCTCTTAATTTATATAATTTATTTTAATTATTTTATAATTTTATTTAATAAATAAATTAAAATTACATCAATTTATATAAAATAAATTTATATAAAAATTTATAATTATATCATCACTCATTTTATAAATTAAAAATTTTTAATTTTTAATAAAAATAAAAATACAGTTACTTGATTATTTCTAAAATGAAATTTAAAAATAAAAATGTAAAGACATTCAATGAGAGTTAAAAAAAAAGATCATAATAAAAAAAATTATAATAAACTAAAATTTTTGAAAACATTGTATATTTTATATTTATTGTTATTGTGAATTCTTATTTTATAAAAATGAGACAAGATATAGATTTTTTAGAGAATGTAAATGTTATTTGAAAAATGCTAAAATAATACACTACCATCATAGCAAAATGAAAAAAAAAAATCAAAGTGATTAAACAAATAATAAAATTGTTTTATAAAGTCAATATTGGTTATGGATCCACATGATAAGTGAGAGGCTTCTTTGTTTTCTTATTATACAGAGAGGATTGTGGAGCTCATTTGAAGAATGAAAATTTAAAAACATCCCACTTTTTTTTTCTCCTCTGTCACTCTGTGCTTCTATAAAGTTGGAGAATGAGAACAAATGATTTCTATTAGAATTAAATATTATTTAAAAATAAGTGAACCAAACAAATTTTACGCTTTTTCATCCTTTGAAAACAAAGACAATACCAATTGCACCCTTAGTGACATGCAACGTAAAAGTGATAGACACCTAGAATAATTAACTACTCTATTAACTGAGAGGCGAGACTATGATTGTAATTTACTATTGTAATTTATATTCTAAATAGCATATTTGTTTAGTTAATTTTTTTTAAATTATGTTTTATCAGGAATTTTGTATATGCGAACTGTAAAATTTATTCTTCATACATGTTGCAATATATATATATATATAGAGTAGTCTTTTAGTCTCGGATATTATAATGTGGAAAACATTTGAAAACATTCAGAAAAAATTTAAAATTAAAAAATTTTAAAGATTTAAAATATAAAAAATTTAAATCACACAATTTATGTATTTTTTCAAACTATTTTATAGTTTAAAATTCCGAATTAAAGCATATATATATATATATATGTCATCACATACGGATAAAAAAAGAAAAGTCAACCCCAAAAATACAAATTATAAATTCACATAACTACTTATAAATCACAAAAATTAATTAAATTTCTTTGCTTTTACACTCAATGAAATACAAAAACGCTTTAGTTTAGTTTATGGTGATCACAAAATTAATTAATATACTTGCTAATCTCGCCTGCACATGCTTAATGAAAACGGTGACGGTGTTGACCAGCAAGGACAACAACAAATTGAACACTTCTTTTTTATCTTTATTTAAAGAAAACAAATTGATTACTTAAACCACACAAACGGTTAAAAAAGGACATGATAATCTTGATAATGCAATTTCATATATGTAATCTAGTCATTCGATCAAAGGATAATATTATTCATAGAAAATACAGATGTACCGTTGATGAAAATATATCTCAAATGAAATGAATCCTGTTGAGACAATCTTTTTTATTTATTTATTTTTTGTTTTTTTTTTTTGAGGGAAAAGGAAGGGGGGGGGGGGAATGCACTTTCCTAAAAACATCTTTTTTATTTTAGTTTTCTTTTTGTAATTTGAAAACAGATGATCCGGAAACAACACCAGTCAACGTTACAGAGAAAAAGTAACAGCTACCCATTTAGAACAGTGGAATAAGAGACTTGCGTTAAGAATCATCTGAAAAACAGCTACTATCCATGAAGCTCAGTTTCATCTAAAGAATAAAAAGAATCTCATTTACAAACTTCTAAAGCCGACATGTCATCCCACGAAGAACACTGAACTGCTTGAACCTTGCAACACAATTGTATTAGCAACAGTTTAAAACTGGATTAGTTCCAAATGGTTCCAGGGGTCAAGCACCTCAATAGAAGATTTCTTCATCTTTCACTTTCTGTTAACTAATCAGCCCAGACGATTTCAGGAAAAATTTATGCACATGCTAGAAGTTTCAAGTTGAGTTTTAGGTCTACAAACCAGACCCAGATGCTGGATTGTGACCAGAAGAACCCCCTGGAGTGAATACAGGAAGCTGGTTTGAGGTTGAATCCCTTTTGAATCTAGATTCTCGAGACAAGTTGAGTGCTGTCCTCTCCTGGTTGAAACTCCTATCATTTCTTAAATTATCCCTGACAGGGACACTCAAAAGTGGACCACCAAAGAAAATAGAGTCTCCTGTGTACATCAGCTTTTCCGCTTGCTGCATTGAAGCCCTTGGTGCTGAAGAAGAAGACTCATGTGATGGAATAACTGGCCTTCTACTTTGACTGCTAACTTGTGCGCTAGAAGATGGCAAACCTATTTGCAAGGATGATCTGTTTCGAGCTTCTGATGCTGATATTGGGACTGATACATACCTCCCAGCTTCTTGGTCCCAAACAACAGAAGTCCTTTTGACATCCCTAAGAAGAGAAGCAGCAGGAGCTGACAGCAGCAATGGATCGGTTACACCTCCCTTTTGCACTATCATTTCATCAAATCCAGATGAAGTGTGGGTAACCGAGCAGTTTTTGGTGTTAGGAAGTGGTGCCTTTGAAGTTACTGGACGATCAGGAATGCCAGGAACTGAGGTGGCTGCACTAATACGATTCAAAGGATGAGCTTGTGGAAGAGGACTAAGAGTGACCGACTCATGGATGTGGCTTGGACTGCTGAAGCTGCTCATACTTTGAGTGCCAGTTTCATATTCATCCCGGCTACCTTGACTGGGAGCACATGAATTTCTCACAGGTGACAATCTTATCTCATTCTTGTTCTCTTTATTTGCCCCCATATCTGTGCTAACACTACTTCGGATGCTCATATTGCCACTGGAGCTGAATTCTGAATCAGGACGCCGATTATCAACAGGCCGCAAAACAGATGATGATGCCCTGGCCTTGGCTGCAGCCCTCATGGCCTCACTGGAATCTAACTTTGCAAGCTTCCAAGCACTAATACGAACAGATCTTTTGGGTGCCTTTTGGCCTCCAGCTGCATCTGGATCAACAGTTGATGGAACCATTCCAGGCTCCAAGTGGGGTACAACTTCATCCTAGTGAATACCATATCCAAAACAGAAGTGTTAACACCATTCAATCACATTTGAAAAGTTTGCTTGAGCGTATAAAGTTATGGGCACATAAGGTTTGTAATACCTGATAATCGACAAATACCCTAGGAGGGGTACACCAACCCCCCTTATACTGCAGCCCCAGAGAACTTCCACCACTCACACCAGTTGTCGCAGATCCCGATGGGGAGTATAGGACATTTGGCAGTTCCTCATCCACAGATGCTCCAGCAGGTGCCTCACTCATTGCTCTCATTGCTACAACATACTCATAGGTCGTGATACCCTAAATTGAAATCAAAAATCAAAAGTCAAATTGAAAATTTTAGATTACCACAGAAATTGTCCCCCGCCTCTCTATAATCTATTAGTCACCTCATTATTTTTCCTTTGCAATGCTCCAATTAGTCACCGAATGGAAGAAGATTAATGACCCAAATTCAGTCAGATATTTTCATAAAATTCCAAGCAACTCATCCATTTTCCAACCGACCAAACAGAGCACAAGGGAATGATAGCAGCATGAAGTTCCTTAGTCACTGACCTTTCTGATGAGTATCATGTGGAAAAAGAAGAGTTCACCCAAAGGTATACAAGCAAGCATAGAAACCGCAGTACAGACAGCCTGCAGAATTTATAAGCATTAGCACAGTATTTACAGAAGGAAATGTAATTAATCATCAGGCTTGTCTGAGACAAAATGTACCACAACAGTTGCAAATGGAGCACGAGAGAAACCATCCCCAAGTCTATCAATAATTTCAGTCTCCATGCTCTTCTTATTAACAAAGCAACGCACAAGGACAGCAATGCCAACACCTGCTTCAATAACAAGCTGAAGCACAGAGATATAGAAAGATGATTAGCATTGTGCAGTAAAACCTAGTCAAATGATAAACTATTAGACTGCACATACCCAAACAAGACTGATGGCCATAAGTGAGATAAAAGTCACATAATTTTTGTGTCCCACACAATTGTTAAGCCACTGCAGCCATATGAGGTCAAGATTCAATTTTAAAAGAAAGAGTGAGGAAGAAACCACTAGATGATGCTTAATTGAAAACCAATTGAGATAATTGAAGATAAGTGCCTGTAAAGAGCACTTGGAACAGCGTGAAGATATACCCGGCAGTGATGATCAAAACCGTCCACACATTTATCACAACTTCGACAATGTTTACTGAACCTGCGGACCTGCAGCCAGAAAGGCTTTCATGGTTATTTAAGAATTCCAAATCAACATGAGGTATCCCTCAACTAGAGATCAAGAATTCCAAGACAAGAAGTGTTTCACAGTTTGTATAAATGGCAAAAGTAGTGCAAGTCCAATGAAATATTCAAGGGCTAAGAATCTAATGGAAACATCAATCAAATGAACCAGCAAGGGTGTGAATACCAATCTCTCCCTGTTATACAAGAAGATACGCAACATATGGTCCTACTACACTAACATATTTGTTATAAAGTAATGTGGGTGTCAGCTAGTTCAATTGGAAAAATCTCCTGTGTGCATATGAAAGGTCCGGAGTCCGATCCCTCACAAGGGTGGAGAGGGAATTTAATTACTAGTCATGCTATGATCTAAAATGAAGTAAAGAAATCAAGGCTACACCTCAGCATTGCATAGTGTGCAGAACAATGCATCATCGCCAGTGCCCTGTTGCTCAGCTGTCGCTTCCTCTTTACGGCAATCTTCACGAACAAATAATGCACAGAAGATTCTTCCATTGTTATTACAGGATTTTCTGGTTGCCGGTTTTCCTGGTATGTCTGCACCACCAATATCCCCTACTGAGCCTTTCTTGCTAGAGTTAGCCGCTGCTAGGGAACTTCGGGAAACTGATGATGGGGAAGAATGTGGCGCATTGCCAAATTCATTAAACGCTCTATCCATGTCCACTGCTGGTAACCTAAGATTTCTCTTAGTTTTTTCAGTCCCTTTCCCATCAAATTTAGACATTATGCCAGGATCTGCAGGGTTAATTGCTGTACATCTGACATAAAGAATGAATACAAGGAGTGCCTGCAATGCCACAGCAACAATACAGGGAATAATAAATGAAGGCCAGGCTTCTTTTTGCAGAAAAGAAAACATGTGTCTATGATCATGCCAGTGAAAAAGCTCCTGAAATAAATCCATTTTTCTTCATTTGGGCAGAAACAAAAAATTATATTTTCTCATTGATCAACTATATTTGTGTATATTGTGCTTCAAACACAAGACAGTTTCACATCTGATGATCACCGTCCACTATTCATCTAGAAAAGTTGTGTAAAATGTATAAGCTGAATAAGCACTATCACAGACCATAGTTGTCAAACCCACGTACACCAGCTGGTCCTCAATTTCTTCTTTTATCAAGAACTGGGACTAAACTGGGTGAACCACAGGTTTATATTAGGAACAGTTTATCCAGGTTAGACTGCCAGCCTTTTTCTCGTGTGTGTGTGTGTGTGTGTGTGTGTGTGTGTGTGTGTGTGTGTGTGAGAGAGAGAGAGAGAGAGAGAGAGGGTGCCTTAATAAGAATAGAACCTTGTTGTCATACATGGAAGGAACGGTCCCAACTACCAATCCCCATTTCAATTTTACACAGTAGACATTGATCATTTTGATTTTTTTGTTTGATAATCCAGAAACCTCCTGGTGTTGCTCTGGTTATGAGACAAGGGACTGGTGCAACTCTTATGCCATTTCACAAGTATACAAAAATAATCTTGAATGTATTAAAATAATAATTGAAAGGGAACTCACATACCACTGGTGAATATGTAGCAAACAAAGCATATTCCCAGATGTGGCCTCCAAGGAAAGGAGCGAAGAAAGCATAGAATGCAACTACTAACAAGCAAAATACAGTAATTGCAACAACCTGCAATGATAATTTTTCAAAAGAAAGCGATGTCAGCAGAAACAAACAGCATCTCCAGAATATAAAGGTTGAAAAATCATCAAATGCCACTTTGATAGATACTGCTACTATTTCTCTGTCTATAATACTAGGGCCTCTAAGTGGCATACGAATATCCAGCATGTTAATCCTTAATCTTTATCATCGATACTAACTCCCCCATTACAACGATAGTCTAGCTCAACAACACAGAGAATTCCTATCACAAGCTCCAACAACAGTAACCTGTAAATCTCAATATATAAAATTCAGAATCGTTCATTTCTTTCCCTCAGTAACCAAACAGTGAACAAGTTAAACATTTCAATTCGATATGGTGGTAGAATTACGGAAACTAAGAAATGATTAATAACCTAAATACTAACATTAAGATTGTAGCAATGGTGTATCACACAGAGCACAACAATCGGATTGCAACCATACTACATATCCAACACTATTCATGGAACAAGTATAGATGCAGGATAGGAAACCTTAACATTAAGATTGTACTTCTACTTAATTTTGAAGGCATAACCGAAAAAGCATTTGGTAAACACCCATTTATATTTTATGGTCAGCCATTCCATAGGTAATGCTGAATTACAACTTACAAGCTGCAAAAAAAGGAAACAACGCTCAATCCAAAACATATCTGAATTACAACTTCGTGAAATTTGCAACCAAGCAAAATATAAACAAAAGCTAAAATCCAACTCCAAAATCAAACAACAAGAGAACTTAACACACACGATTGAGCACAAAGCAATATCCCGTAGAAATAAACAACAAGAAAATATAGAGCAAACGAGAACCCACATTTAAACCATTTTGAAGAGAAACCCAGATTAGGCAACCATTGACTTAAATACAAAGAGAAGTCAAAATTTAAGTAAAAAAATTCTTATAAGACAGAAGTTCTTATAAAACAGAGTGATATTATAGTTAAGAACACCTGAAACGTGTGTGCAGGCAGTTGCCATCCATGTTTTCTCATCATAACTGTCAAACTTCTCCGACCTTAAAACCCACAAAAACCCTAACACACACAGAGAACCTAGAAGAGATAGACAGAAAGAGACTCAGCAAATTGAAGTTCCCACATCCCAGTTCGGCACTTCCCCCTGTAAAGCAAAATAACAAAAATGATAAACATATAATAAATGTTTTTTTTTTAAATAAAAGTCACTAATGAAATGAGTAGCTGACAGTCTTACTTGTCCAGCATTTAAAGAAATAATGTATAAAAAAATAAAACAAAATAAAATAAAATAATACCCCCTTACGGAGGTTTGACGAAAGCAGGAAAGTAGCAGTCCAAAGAAAGAAACAAAAACCAAGTGGAAAGAGTCGAAAGAAAAACACGAATGACACGACAAAAGAAAGACGCTGACGATATTTATTTATTTATTTATTTATAATAATAAATGAAGACACCCGGTTTTATCAAATTTGTTAGTGCTGGATGTGTTCGGGCTTGCTTGCGTTTTGTGCGTTTGGTAACCTTTTTTTTTTTTTTAAATAACTTTTATGTGTGTTTTTTTTTCTTTTTCTTTTTCTTTTTCTGGAAAGAAAATAATTGGAATCTGTTTTGCTTTGGTCCAAAAACTGGGTTTGTGGTTTTATGTCCCCACCATAATTATTTTCGCACTTTTACTTTTCTAGTTATGGTCCCCAGCTGTTAGGATCAGGCCCAATGGACCCATGAGATGCGGTTTTAATAGCGTTGTTAGAATGTTAGGTCGCCACTGATTTTGTTTAACTAATAATATTTTCAGTTTCGCAATCTTATTCAAAATCGAGTGTCTTGCTTATTCCTAGAGTAATGGCTCTGAGCCATCCGCGAGATTTGCGAGATACGAAAATCGTTTTGTTAACGATTTTGTTAATGTTTTAACATTAATTTGCCCTACTACAAAAATATAATTTATAAAATTGATGGTGAGACTATTTCAATTCATTAATTTATTCTCCACACTTTTGTTTTAGTTAAAAAAATTATTATATATACAATATAAGAAAAAAATTAATTCATTAACTCTTTATTCTCCTTTTCTTCTCAATTTTATAAATTCTCATCAATTTATTTAAATATATTCTGTTAAATACATCTAATTGACATAACTAATTGAGAGAACCAAAACTCACCATTTAAAAATAAACGTCAACAAATGTTTATTTGCCATAAAAATTAATGAATGTAAAAACTAATTTTACCAATCACAAAAGCTAAAGCAAATCAAGAAAAAAAATTCTTATATATAAAAAGAATAAAATAAACTTCATCGTGGACTGAGAAAATATCTCAAAAAAAAAAGAATTCAAAAGAAATTAAAATTGAGTGTTTAATTTTAATAATTAATTAATTTTTAAAAAAATGGGAGTAAGGTCAAATTTGGTGAGTTCAAAATAGCCCTACCATAAATTTAATTCATTGTAATATTTTATTTACAAAATTGCTCCTGATTATCCCAAAATTAACATTAAATTTTAGTGACTTTTTTTAGCAGGGTTAATCAGCTTTAATGCCTTGTTAGAGCTATCTCTATTATGAGCTTATCTCTCAATCAAGTAATGCAAGAGCCAAATCCTATTACTCAATATCATATTGTTACAATAACTTAAATATATTGGATAAATGAATTAAAGTTTAACGATAATTTCACTTGAAAATAGAGAATTATTGAGTCGTGTCTCACACTAATATATAAAAAAAAGGTAAGTTTAACTTATAAGTAACACTCAATAAATTAGTTTATGTGATAATTTGATATATGCCTAGGCATTCCAAGCATAATTCTTGTACCAATTCAAGAAAGAATTTTATAAAAACTTAAAAGCATACATTTCTTCTATTAAATATATACAATTATTTAAAGTTTATGTGGATGATTTGGGTTAAAGGTTGAACAATGCAATGGTGATGCCACATTAAGACTAGGGCCTGAACCACCTCCCCTTTTGTTTACTTTTTAAAATTAATAAATTTAATTAGGTATTTGTCCCGTTTTTAATTTGATTTACCATAAAAATCTTTACTAAACTTTAAAAATATCCAAAATATTATGTATTTATGTTTACACTTCAAAACCACTAAGAAAAATTATTATTTTGAAGTTGCGCAAATCTAACTCTCATAACAAGAAAAAAAAAAGAAAAAATAAAAAGAAAGGGGCTATTTCACCTCATTGAGTTTATCCAAATAAATTTTCTTCAATGAATTTTAGGATACTTAAAATTTAATTTGATGCATACATTATAGAGGTGGGTTCTAATAATAAATTTTTAAAATTAAAAGGGACTGATAAGCTAACAAGAAAAATAATTAATAATAAAAATAATAAATTGTATTCATTAATTTATTTAGTAATTTTACTAGTTGTCTTAACTATAGTTTGAAAAAAAAATCAATTATGAATTTTGTGAAAAATTCTTTGTAAAATCAAATGAGAGATCAATAATTAAGTGATATTATTGTTGTATATATAGAAAAATATTTATGTTATATTATTAATGATAAGGTATTCTTCAACCTTTATAATATATAAAAATAAGTTGAAGTTAATTATAAATATATTAAATTAAATATATTGATAAATTTTATTTTAATATTCATTATTTTTTTATTATTTTTTAAATTATAATATTACCTAAATTTAACCCCTACTAGATTAATTTCTCGGCGCTACTGGAACGGTGTGCCAATTACATCTTCATATGGGAATAAACGTTTTGCCACGGTATGTTAATTTGTAAAGGAGTCAGATTAACCTTTATGCTTCTAATTTGTCTTTTTTTAAAAAAAATCATTTATTGACTTAGAGAATGATTTAGACCATTTTAATTAAAGCTCTCAGAGCCAACAGAACAATGACAACAAATAAATTAAAATAAGCCTGTCAATTAATCACAAAGGAGCATGTGTTCATTCAATTAACAACAACCGCGTGTGAAGCAATTTTAGTCTTTTAAAAAATAATTAAAATAAAAGTTGCAACTCCTGTAACTGTTCCGATGTGGATGCCAGCAAGGCCTTTTAACACGCAACACACGCGCCAGGGATTGTTCAATGTTCCTGCCCGCTGCGACATGCTCATCTGACATCTCGCGACTCTGGGGTCCCCCATCCATTATCCCATCTCATGCACGTTCAATTCAAATTACCAGAATGCCACCGACGGGTAATCGGCACGCGCGAGGCGTGTGTGAGGCGAGTGAGGAAACAAAAGCAGGAACGAGAGTCAGATTGGGACAATTGACGATACGAAACCCTAAAACAGAGCGAAAAATTTGGGGGCAAGAAAGCAATCGCCACTCGCTCTATCCCCTCGCGTGAGAAATTTCTTTGTTTTGCTCTCCCAGACAGATCGAAGCCGAAGCGCTAGAGGTGAAAACATTCACTTTCTTTCTCTCTTTCATTGCAAAATTCTTCTCAATTTTTGTAATTTTCCTTTCATAATTTGTAGGACTCGAGCTTTGTCTTTCATTTTTCTCAAATTTTTTTGTGAGATTCTTTCTGGGTGTTATTTGTTGTTATTATGTTAGGCGTAATCACCAATATAGCTTGGAAAAGCTAATTAATTGATTGAAAGAGCTCAGCTCAGCTAAGTTTGACGGCTATTGTGCTTGTGCTTTAAATTTAGTTTGAAAATGTGTGAAGAAATAGACAAACATTGGGTTCAGTAGAATCATTACTGTTTTTGTTGAAGTTTAGGTTCTTTAGCAAATTGAGCTGTGATTGAAGTGCTTTATAAAGTTTGGACCAGCTGTTTGGAGTATAAGTTTGGAGCTGAGGTGTGAATGTACGTGAATTTGGTATTGCTGATGAAAATAAGAATAAATAAACTAAATTAATCCACTTATTATTAGTTGGAAGTTAAATGTGTTGTTGGGTTGCATGATTTGAGAAAATGACCCTGAAATTTGTCCATTTTGTTTTACTCAATGTTCTAAAAGTATACATAACAACTTGCCTTTCTTAATACTTGCACGTGTTAGGGTAGGAGTAATTGCTTTTATTTTATGATTATCAAGGGCAGCAGAAGGCAAATAGCTGTTACTAGTCTTGCAAATTTGGTAACATTAAGTGTAGCTGATATTTTGTTCTATATTTCTGGATTCTACTAGAAAGAATTGGTGATTTGATGGATATTTACGCTATTATCTGCTTGATGGTCATATTGTCTGAAACATATGAAGTGTAAGTTGATGCTCTGGATGGTAGGAAATCGACAGAGGTTGCCACTTAGTGCAAGAAGTGAGAAAATGACGTCCCATATTTGATTGTTCCTAGAATTTAAGTATATGATGATGAATGGAGTAATTACTCAGGGGGACTTTGTTACTAGTTTCATGACTTCATTGTCTGAGCTCAATCTTCATTTGTCGACTCTGTAAGTAATTGGGATCATCAGCAGCTTGTGACTGCTGTAGCAGATATCTTGCCAAGAGTGCTGACTTGTTTAAGGATGGTGTTCCTATGCATGCAGAAGCTGATTCTAATGGTATTAGCTATCTGAGAATTTTGATCCTAGAAAATATTTACAATCGTCGGTGGCTATGTAAAAACTAATAATTATTCTTTTTTCCAATAAAAAGTGCTTCTGTTTGTGGTCTCTTGGTATGCTTCAAAGATTTTATTCTTTTTTCTAGAGTCATCTTGGTATTGAAATGATTAACTCCTTTCCCACACTGCCGTTTTGGTCGATATATGTATATATACATTTTCTTTCTGGAAAATAGGAAATATGTTACTGTTCATGAAACTCCTAAATAAGATAGCAGGGGATAATTGTAAATATCTCTTTTTACAGAATGTGTCTTGGAAAGTTATGCAGATTTGTTGGCAAACTTCGCATTATTTGCAAGTCCATTTATTGGAGATTTTGTTGTTGATCACACTCAAGATAATGTGATTTTTTTTTTTGGGGGGGGGGGGGTGGTTGTTTTGACCTTTTTCTTTGTGTCATTTTGACCTAATTGGGTATCCTTTTTGCTTCCCGTGCTTCCTTCTGCCTTGGTTATCTGGAGGCAAAGCTACTTTCTGCCGCTTAAAAGCTCAGCCATTTTGAATCACGTGAAATTAGCAATTTTTTTATGTTAGATCTTCCTTTGAGTCAATTTGGCAAGTTAATTGCAGACTCATAATGTTTTTACCTTTTTCCATAAAATATATATTTATATGTTTTGGAGCTCTAAAATACTATGCTGTTTTGTTCATTATTATCACTTTTTAAGATTAAATTTTAATTGATTGCAACCGATTTTTAAATTTAGTGCATGCTCTTCATGTTGCTTTTAATGTTCCCTTTTTAAATTGGGATGTATTTGTTGTCATATTTCTGAAATACGCCTTTATGTAAGAAGCACTATGTGATTCGTTTTTCATAAATGATTGAGATGGAAAAATCGGTGTTGGGCTGTTGAGAAGCTTTTGTAATTATAATTTTATGGTTCAGAAAGCAGAAATTTGGTTTGTTGAGCAATGTATGATGTGATAGCCAATGAGTGCAGTGGAACACTGTTTTACCAGTGTGTTTGAATTGGCACAAAGTAGACTGAATTTTGATTACAGCCAGAGCTACATTTAAATTAAACAATCCAGACTTGGAAGTTCTTAGGGCTTTATTATATTTTTTCAATTGCTCGGTTGGCATTTGTCACTTTTAATATTTTTAACCTATGTAACTTTTGCACATCTGGAGACTTGCTCAAATTAACTGTGATTCTCATTCTTACAAATTCTATTGTTGTAGGTTGGAACATCTAATGTACATAATGCATATATGTTTCTTCTCCTACTTTCAGGTGTCCTTGGAACATAGTTTCTAAAGTAACAAAATTTTCATCATGGACATAGATCTTAGGCTACCTTCGGGTGAACAAGCAAAGGAAGAGGAAGAACATAATGGGATTGACAACATGTTAGATGGTGAAGAGAAACTGTCTCTGCATAATGGTGAGGTAGAGAGTGGAAACATTGTAGTTGTTGATGAGGTGCGTGCAGAAGATGGTGGTGGTGTGAATTCTCCCACAGAAGAAATGGTAATGTTCAAAGAGGATACAAATCTCGAGCCACTTTCTGGTATGGAATTTGAATCTCATGGTGAAGCATATTCTTTCTATCAAGAGTATGCTCGGTCTATGGGATTCAATACTGCAATTCAAAATAGTCGCCGTTCAAAAACATCAAGAGAATTCATTGATGCAAAATTTGCTTGTTCTAGATATGGAACTAAGAGAGAGTACGATAAGTCCTATAACCGCCCTCGTGCTCGACAAAGCAAACAAGACCAAGAAAATGCCACTGGTAGACGCTCATGTGCAAAAACAGACTGCAAAGCAAGTATGCATGTGAAGAGAAGGCCAGATGGAAAATGGGTTATTCATAGTTTTGTGAAGGAACACAACCATGAACTTTTACCAGCACAAGCTGTGAGTGAACAAACGAGAAAGATGTATGCTGCAATGGCTAGACAGTTTGCTGAGTATAAAAATGTAGTTGGTCTGAAGAATGACCCCAAAAATCCATTTGATAAAAGTCGGAATTTGGCACTAGAAGCAGGAGATGCCAAGATTTTGCTTGATTTTTTTACGCAGATGCAGCATATGAACTCCAACTTCTTCTATGCTATAGATCTGGGTGAAGATCAACGGTTGAAGAATTTGTTCTGGGTTGATGCCAAAAGTAGGCATGATTATAATAATTTCTGTGACGTTGTGTCTTTGGACACTACATATGTTAGAAATAAATATAAAATGCCTCTCGCTTTATTTGTTGGTGTGAACCAACACTATCAATTTGTGTTGCTTGGATGTGCATTGATATCAGATGAAAGTGCAGCAACGTTCTCATGGCTAATGCAGACTTGGTTGAAAGCAATGGGAGGTCAAGGTCCAAAAGTAATTATCACCGACCAAGACAGGACCATTAAAGCAGTTGTTTCAGAGGTGTTTCCTGAAACTCGTCATTGCTTTTGTTTGTGGCATGTATTAGGGAAGGTATCCGAAAATCTCAGTCATGTGACTAAACAGCATGGAAACTTTATGGCAAAGTTTGAAAAATGCATCTATAGGTCATGGACAGAAGAAGAGTTTGGCAGAAGGTGGTGGAAACTTCTTGATAGATTTGAACTTAGAGAGGATGAATGGATGCAGTCATTGTATGAAGATCGTGTGCACTGGGTGCCAACCTACATGAAGGATACCTTTTTAGCTGGAATGTCAACTGTTCAGCGATCTGAGAGTGTAAACTCCTTCTTTGACAAATTTGTGCATAAGAAGACCTCTGTGCAAGAGTTTGTGAAACAGTATGAAGGTATTCTTCAAGATAGGTATGAAGAGGAAGCCAAAGCTGATTCTGATACATGGAACAAACAACCTGCACTGAGATCCCCATCGCCATTTGAGAAGAGTGTCTCGGGGGTTTACACTCATGCAGTATTTAAGAGATTTCAAGTTGAGGTTGTGGGTGCAGTTGCTTGTCATCCTAAACAGGAAAGTCAAAATGAGACAAATATTATATTTAGAGTTCAAGATCTTGAAAAAACTCAGGACTTTGTTGTTATGTGGAATCAAATGAAGGAAGAAGTTTTCTGTGTGTGCCGATTATTCGAATATAAAGGTTATTTATGCAGGCATGCATTGATTGTACTTCAAATTCGTGGGCTTTCTGCTATTCCACCTCAATATATTTTGAAACGATGGACAAAAGATGCAAAGAGCAGGCAAATGGGAGAAGAAACTGATCAAATGCAAACTAGGGTGCAACGATACAATGATTTATGCCAGCGGGCAATGCAATTGAGTGAAGAAGGATCATTATCTCAAGAGAGTTACAGTATTGCATTTTGTGCACTAGAAGAAGCTGTTGGAAATTGTTTGAATGTAAATACTTCTAATAAGAATCTTGTGGAAGCTGTCACATCCCCAACGCATGGTCTGATCTGTGTTGAGGAAGATAACCAAAGTAGAAGTATGAGCAAGACAAATAAAAGAAAGAATCCCACAAAGAAAAGAAAGGTAATTTCTGGACAGTAATTTGCATGCTTATGTTCTTGTTACTAAACAAATTTCTCGTAAATGATTTCCTTTATGCATTTCAGGTGAACTCAGAGCAGGAGGTTATGACTGTAGGGGCGGGGGCGGGGTCTCAAGATAGCTTGCAACAAATGGTTTGTGTTACGTTATAAATATCCTGGTTAACATCATTGGGCTTCAGGGAGTCTGAATCTCCACAAATCAAGTTTTAAAATTCTGACTTTTTGCGGGAAGATGTTATTAAAAGTAGTAATTGATTCATTTAAAATTGAGAAAAATTTTCTGTACTACAAAAAATCTTCGAGTTAGATTATGATTGTTCTCTGCAATGTTATTTTATTGTTTTAGGACAAATTAAACTCAAGAGCAGTAGCTCTAGATGGCTATTATGGCACTCAACCAAGCGTACAAGGAATGGTATGTTGTTATTCAGTTCATTATCATCTGGTAATACATGAACTATATTTGTGTTCATATTTATGGGATGTGGTTTTCTGTCCTTTTGCAGGTGCAGCTTAATTTAATGGCACCAACACGTGATAATTACTATGGGAATCAACAGACGATTCAGGGGCTGGTATGTCATATGAATATAAACATAATAAGTTAAAGAAGATAGCAATCTGATCTAGTGAAGGGGTGCTGTACATATCGGACTAATATCAATATCTTGGGTCAATATGTGTAGGGACAGTTGAACTCAATTGCACCAAGCCATGATGGTTACTACAGTGCACAGCAAGGCATGCATGGGCTGGTATATTATCTCACTTGGTGCTATTGGTAATTATGTGTATCTTGGGATTTCACATGGTTAGGTTTTACTGAATAGAGTCTGATTCTTGCAGGGACAAATGGATTTTTTCCGGACACCAACTAGTTTCACCTATGGCATTCGAGTGAGTTTGCCAGATATTGTATTCAGACTGTTAGGCATCATCTCATTGGTATTTTCCTAAAATTGTTCCTCCATATTCCCCAAATTGCAGGATGACCCCAATGTGAGAACAGCACAATTGCATGATGACACATCAAGACATGCGTGAAGTGTCCTATTATTGCTGTAAAGTAAGTTTATATTTGCAATAGCATCTCTTCTTTGGTCTTCCATGACTGGAGTATCAAACAAGAATATTATGCTTCGTAGGCAAACAGGAAATGGAGTTATTTAACATTTTGAGTAGCTGCAAAGAAAGTACGGAGTCTGAGTAGTCTGTAAAGCATGACACGTATTGTGCATTGTGGATGCAATGAGCATCGGGCTGAAGAGAACTTCCTGTTGGTTGTAAGATACAAATAGAATAGGATGTTGCCTTTTATTTTCACCAGCAATCGGGGATGTTGTAGAGAAGAGAGTTGGAACAGATCAGTTTGGGGCTCACTGATTGATCTCTTGTAAAGCTTCTTGTATTATTGTATTTTGTGATCATCATAGGCTTCATAAACCCTAAATAGTCAGCCGAAATCGGGGAAGAAAAAACTCAATTTTCTGTCTGATCACTATATATATTCACTAGAACTAATAGCAAAGTGAAAGATGGAGGCAGGGGCATATGTGCCTCTCCCCCACCTCCAATTCATTTTATCTATTGGTTCAAGGAATTGTCCTCTTTTGCCCTAGCAGCTGGTTGACAGGGGTGGTGATGGCGATACTGCTGTGGAGAAAGGGGAACTTTCGATTAAGTCATGGGTTGTTGAGCTTTTTATTATATTTTAAATTTAAGATGAATATACCACTCCGTGATGTAGGATGATGTTCTGACATCGATCATTAACTTCTGATGAAATTCGAAATTACTCTCATTAGACTTAAATTGTGGAAAATGTTGCACATTTGCAAGTATGGTATCGTAGAATCTTAATAAATTAATATACAATTCATTGAATATATATTTTAATTAAGTAATATGCATTGTAGTTTACTAATATAATCAATTGAAAATGAATTAATCCAATAACTATATATTAAATTAGCCAAAAAATTTAAAATCCTTACCGTTTTAGAAATTGACTCAGGAACTCTTAGAAGCAGTAAGTAAAATTAGTGATGAGTAATAATGTAATCATATTTTTTTAATAAAATGTTGTGATAATTGTATTTATAACTTCACTAAATTACAAATTTGAAATGTAAATGAGGTCACACAGTAGTCTAAGCTTTTTTTAAAAAAAGTATTATATTATAAGCTTATCAGAAATTATTAATTTAACCCTTATGATTGAAGTCGAAACTATGAAAAATTATTACATAATAAATATTATAAGTTTAACGAATATTAAATTATATTGGTTCTTCGTTCTTGTATGGTCAATTCATAATCCGGGAGGTAATACATTATCCGTTTGTGTAAACAGATTCAATTAATTGTGCGTGTATTAATGATTTCTCTACTAAAAAAATGAGACTGTTATGACTAGATACTCCAACAATAACAATATTTAATTGATTCTTTAAAGAAAGGGGGTTAGAATGAAAATTTTCACTCGTTAAATATCGATCTTTATTTTAATTAGCGCAAGATTTGATTAGTTTTCCCCTTCTATAAAAAGATTTGGATCACATAATTCAATCCAGCAAGCTAGCGGGATCCTATTTATCCAAGGAAGTAATTAAATCGACCAAAAAAAAAAAAATTCCACGCGCCACACAGGTTGGCGCCAACCGAAAAAAAAACAAGGAGATATAATAAATCTTATAAACAAAAAGAAAAAATTACCCAAAAAATCCAAGAAAGCTAAACGCGCCGAGCAGAAACAAAGGAAAGAGGCAAGTGAGATAAGCGAGTGGAATTTGCCAGAAACATCTTCAGATCCCCCAAGATCTCGCTTCGCGAGTGAACTCAAAACCCTAATTTCCCCACTCGCCTGATGCTCACTCGCTTCAATTTCGTTTTATTTAATTGAGATCATCGAACGGTCATTTTTTTCTTTGCTTGAGGTTCCCTCTCCTTCTTCTTCTTTTTCTCTGGAATTTTACTTTTTTTTTTTCCTTCAATATCATTGTTAGCAGCACTGGCGTCTTTTAACGACCCTTTCTAGTTTTCTGTTCTGTAGCTTGAGTCTTGCTGAAAGTGCATGTTTAAAAATTTGGATTTTATTTTTTCCAAGTACTTTCAGCAGCCTCCGGCGTCATAGCAGAGAGTGAAATTATTCGATACTCATTTACCAGATAGCAGCAATGACTTAAAGCTCTTTCGCGACTGCGAATCTATAATAACTTGCTCTTTAATTGTTTAATTTGTATTAATTGTTCTTGTTGCTTTTGCATTAGTTTGATTAATAAAGCTTTGTTGGTGGAATTAGGGTTTGGTGGGGGTGGGCTGTGAATAATGATGATAACGGTGATTTGTTTTAAAATTATGGTTTGTGAATAGTGATGGCTAATAAAGACGGCTGATTTAACTGCTTAAGAATGTAATTTTGATGTTTGAAGCTGCAGCCCTACATCGGTTGAGTTAGTTTAGTTTTGGACTAACTAGTCAGTTTAAAATGATTATAAGCTGCTTGAGATGTAATGGTGAATTTTTTTTTTTTAACTGTGAAAGAAAATTTCCTTTTTGGTCAAAACAAAGACGTAGATATTCTGTGAAAATATTAAACATCATCGGGAGCAGTATATTGGTTGGCTGATGATAAATAGTACGCACAAGAAGAGCAGGGAAATATCTAGTTTTTAGATATAGTGATATTTGATGATTATACTTAATTAAATCTTGTTTAACTGATTTCAGGTAGCGTTGTAGTGCCATGTAGAATGGACTTCCCTGATGGAAATTGAACTTGAACAACTCTTTGGTGGAACATGATTAGGTTGGAGAGGTGCCAAAATATGTGGTAGATGATATGGGTGGTCAAGACAGTCTGCATGGTGCTGGTGGTAGCATGAGTGGAAATATGATCAATGTTGTTGATTCAGTATATAGTGGGGACGTGGGGGTTGATTCTTCTAAAACGGCTGTCGCAGTTGATTCTTCTAAAATGGCTGTCGCGGGGTTTGAAGGGGAATCAAATTTTGAGCCACGTAATGGCATTGAATTTGAATCACATGAGGCAGCCTACTTATTTTACCAAGAATATGCAAAGTCTATGGGATTTACTACTTCGATTAAGAATAGTAGGCGCTCAAAGAAATCTAAAGAATTTATTGATGCCAAGTTCGCATGTTCCAGATATGGAGTCACGCCAGAATCAGATGGTGGTAGCAGTCGGCGATCAAGTGTGAAAAAAACAGACTGCAAGGCCAGCATGCATGTGAAGAGAAAGGCAGATGGGAAGTGGATTATTCATGAATTCATAAAGGAGCATAATCATGAGCTTTTACCAGCACTTGCTTATCATTTTCGAATTAATAGAAATTTAGCTGAAAAGAATAACATTGACATTTTGCATGTCGTTAGTGAACGAACAAGAAAGACGTATGTTGATATGTCTAGACAAGCTGCTGGGTGTCATAAGGCTGGGTTTTCTAGTGACATGGACAATCAGTTTGATAAGGGTCGACACTTGTCTTTGGATGAAGGAGATGCTCAAGTTTTGCTAGAGTATTTTAAGCATATCAAGAAGGAAAATCCCAGGTTTTTCTATGCAATAGATTTGAATGAAGAACAGCGCTTGCGAAATTTGTTCTGGGTTGATGCTAAAGGTAGGGATGATTATGTCTATTTTAATGATGCTGTTTCTTTTGATATGTTTTATGCCAATATGAACGATAAATTGCCCTTTGCTCCATTTGTCGGAGTGAATCATCACTGCCAGCCTATTTTGCTTGGATGTGCATTGATTGCCGATGAGAGTAAATCAACTTTTATATGGTTGATGAAGACGTGGCTTAGGGCGATGGGTGGGCAAGCTCCCAAGGTTATAATCTCTGATCAAAACAAATTCTTGAAGACTGCAATTGAAGAAGTTTTGCCAAATACACGCCATTGCTTTGCTCTCTGGAATATATTAGAAAAGATTCCTGAAACTCTTGCTCATGTAATCAAGCAGCATGAGAATTTTGTTTCAAAATTCCACAAGTGTATTTTTAAATCATGGACTGATGAACAGTTTGATATGAGATGGTGGAAAATGGTGACTCGCTTTGAGCTTCAAGATGATGAATGGTTTCGATCATTGTATGAAGATCGTAAGAGGTGGGTGCCTACTTACATAGGGGATACATTTTTGGCTGGAATGTCTACAGCTCAGCGCTCTGAAAGTATGAACTCTTTCTTTGATAAATACATCCATAAGAAAATTACCTTGAAGGAATTTGTGAAACAATATGGGAATATTCTACAGAATAGGTATGAAGAGGAAGCCATTGCAGATTTTGACACATGGCACAAACAGCCAGCTTTAAAATCTCCTTCACCTTGGGAAAAACAAATGTCAACAGTTTACACACATACGATATTTAAGAAATTCCAAGTTGAAGTTTTGGGTGTAGTTGGATGCCATCCTAAAAAATCAAGTGAAGATGGAACTATTGTAACATATAAAGTTCAAGACTGTGAAAAAGAAGAAGACTTTATGGTTGCTTGGAATGAATTGAAGTCAGAGGTCTCTTGTTTCTGTCGTCTCTTTGAATACAAAGGGTTTCTTTGTAGGCATGCAATGATTGTTCTCCAGATATGTGGTCGTTCGAGCATCCCACCTCATTATATTTTGAAAAGGTGGACCAAAGATGCAAAAAGCAGGCTGTTGATATCTGAAGGTGCAGAATGGTTGCAGACTAGGGTGCAACGTTACAATGATCTATGTAAACGAGCCATTGAATTGAGTGAAGAAGGATCATTGTCTGATGAGAATTACAATATTGTTTTCCGAGCATTAGTAGATGGACTGAAAAATTCTGTGAACATGAACAATTCTAACAACAATGTTTTGGAATGTAGTAGCCATGTGCAAGGTCTTCGAGAAGCAGAAGAAGTAAATCAAGGAAGCCTTGCTACCAAGTCAAATAAAAAAAAGAATACAATCAGGAAGAGGAAGGTTGGTACTGGAACCAAAATTGTTCATATATAGGGCTAATTTCAGATTACCCCCCTTATGAAATGACAATCTATAAAATATTCCCAAACTATCATAAACCATAACTTATCCCCATTTTTGTTAAGAAGACAAAAATTTTCATCATTTTTCCCCCTTTATCTTCTGAACAAAATTTGGGTAAGCCGAAGTTTACAATAGTGTATATGGTATTTTGAAAATTATCATTTCACGAGGGGTAACATAAAATTGACCCTAATTTATATGCTAATGGTCTCATTATGTATCTGCTGCCACTGTGTTACAATTTTTTTAAAAAAAATTAAACAATAATATTATTGCACTGTGTTTCACTATATTTCAGGTACAGTCAGAGCAGGATATCTTACTTGTTGAGGCACAAGAAAGCTTGCAGCAAATGGTTCGTCCCAACTCAGTTTTAGTAGTGATGTAATTTTCTTGTGTATCTGATACCAGTTGAAAACAATTTTACACGACTGCTTACTTTTTCACATAATTTGTGACTAAGTACATCCTTGACTGTCTTTTAACTAGTAAATTCTGTAGGGAAATGTCTCGAACATATTTTCATGTATTTAGTTGTCACTGTGAAATATGCCAGGTTGTGAATTCACCTGCAGTGTGTTTCTGATTATCTAAATCTTGTAACTTGTTTCACTGTTAATGTGCTTTGTTGGATCATTATATCTTATTTTGGCATTTATGCTGGTAGGAAAATCTAACTTCTGATGGGATCGCCCTTAATGGGTTTTATGGTTCTCAACAGAATGTGCAAGGACTGGTATGACATGTTTTACTAGTTTAACTATTTAAAAGCTATGTTGTGCAGTTCCCTGAATAAATATGATCTCAATTATGTTATTATTAACTGCATCATATTGCAGGTACAGTTAAATCTAATGGAGCCACCTCATGATGGTTACTATGTTAATCAACAGAGCTTGCAGGGGCTGGTAAGTCATGCTTGAGTTATTACGATTAGATGTATTATAAAGAATTGACTACAATGAACATTTTGTGACAAACTGATTTGTCAACATACCTGTAGGGACAGTTGAACTCAATAGCGCCCGGCCATGATGGGTTTTTTGGGGCTCAACAGAGCATGCACGGGCTGGTATAGTTGTTTGAAGTTGACTTGATAGACATAAAAAGAAATTTAGTAATGAGAAAATGAGCTAAAAAAGGAAATTTCCATAATTATGCCTCTGTTGATGTAGGGACAACTGGATTTCCGATCTCCAGCTAGCTACAGCTATGGACTGCAGGTTGGTATTGAAGACACTGTATATTTATGTGGTGATCATGTACAATGACGCTTCCTAATGCTGTCTTTTTGTGTTGCTTATTTTCAGGACGAGTCCCATTTGAGACAAACGCAATTACATGGTAATGCTCCAAGGCATCCATAAAGAAGGAACCCCCTGATCTATAAATTTAGAAGCGAGCTAAAGAAACTTAAAGCTTCAACTTCAGGGGCAGCAAAAAAAAGGTTATCAAGTTGAGCGGAATTATTCAATCAGGAAGTTGTTGACTAGAATTGAATCTAGCTGTTCCAACCCCAATTGTCTCACTTAATGCATGGAGCATTTTGCTTCTCTTCTGTCGATCCAGTTTTACCGCAAAGCTGATGCCACGGAAAGCAAGACTCCTGTTCTCTGAGGTGTAGAGTTCTTGCTTTGATGGGAATTGATCTAAGAAATGCACTTACTCTGTGCAAATCAGTGTTGTTCAGTGCCGGTAGTAATATATCTCTGTAAATGCTTTTGTATTCTATCGCCATGTTGCGGAGTTGTTGTGCTACTCTTCTTAAATATGAATTTTACCACGGAATTACTCATTTAGCTGTTGGAGAAATGTTTATTTGGAAAGTGTTGATGTGTAGCACTAGCCTGTATATTACGCATACGTCTATGCGTAGAGATGAATGTCTAAGGAAATATTTTAATGCTTCAAACTCAACGATCAGCTTAAGACTATTTGAAAACAACTCATAATATATTACACTTATTTAAGTAGTGTTTAATATTTTCATACGAAGTTCTAATATAACATATATCATTAAATAATTAAGATTTTTTTTGGCCATTTAGTTGTGATGATAAAATTTCTTATATTAAAAAATAAAAGATTGGTATTTGAATTTCTCTCGCATAGAAAAGAGGTTAGATTATTATTAGAGTAAACAATATATCCGTATATGTTGTTATAATATGATAGTTTTTTTTTTCCTTATTTTTATTACACAAAAAAAAATAATTGAAGGAAGCTGGCTCCTTATATGTGATTTGTGATTTTCTGTGATTAGAGAGATTAATCTTTTAATCAGTGGCCATATGGTCGAACTCAAACCGCCAAGTATGTGAGCCGGACGGACTCGGATTTAGAGGGTTTTTAATTAAAGATACATAGGTATTTAGTTAAATATATCTCATATTTAAAAATTATTTGGGTATTTTTTTATGTGGTATATTGTTTAAAATATCCTTAAAAATAAATATAAAATACACATAACTCACACTCAGCACTCTTTATTTCTCGTTCTTTTAACTCAACAAAAAAAAAAAAAACTCATTTCACACTCTTAAAACCACTTATAAACAACCAATGCATTGAGATTCGGTTTCTGAGTAAGTGCATTATATTTTCTATGAATAAGGTATTTGAAACTTTATTTTTATTTTATGTTATTTATTCATTTTTTTGATATTATATTATTTTAGAGTTTTGTTTGATTTATTATAAATAATAAAGTAACTCACATTTTCATTACATTTACATCATATGACTGCTATTTGATAGATTTTATGATTATATTTATTGAAACCTATATTTGTTGTGAAAATTTTATTCTGCACTCGATATACACGATGATAGTTGCGTATGTATGAATTTACATGACTACAATCGTATAAGTATACAAAATATTTTAATTATTATGACACTCTAGCATTTTATTGGTGTAAAAAATATAATTTTTTCACTAGATATGTCCTTTTACTATTACTGAACTATAATCGTATGTTTTAATAAATTACACGACTACTAACATGTATGAATAAATTTACGTATTATAATTATATGTATATGTAAAATATTCTAATTGTTATGAGACCATAATATTTTATCAGTATAAGAAATATATTTTTTTGGAGAAGAAATATATCCTCTGACTTTTTATCGAGTTATTCATTTTTGTGACTTATACAATTTTTGTTGTGTATATATAAATTTATTCAATAACACTTGTGCAAGTATAAAATATATAGTAGCTGTTATGACAGTAATCCCACTGTCTAATAATGAGCCTGTATTTAGACTAAATGAAATATAAACAAGCACATATACTAATATAAACCTTACATACTTATCATTTTTATTGTTTTAATTTCTTTAATATCTATAATAGTTAGTTGATAAATTTCTACTTTTTTATTTCATAGGTGAATAAACAGGTTCGTGTGACTTATATTATTTTCAAAGGGAGGCGACCGAGGACTTCTAATACATAAGTCAAGTGTTTAGGCTAAACAAATAAATAATTATAATGATTGTGTTGTACTCCTATTGTATTATAACTTATTTATAATTCAATATTTTATTTGATCTATATTGTTTGATGATCAACAACTTTTGTTATTTGTTAAATTGAACTTTGTTATCAAATAATTATAATGATTGTATTGCTATTATAATAAAATTGTGTACCTAAGCAAATACTATTTGGTTATGTCTGTTTATAAATACTCGACTGTAGTTGAATATCTATGTAAATATTCGATTGCAGTCGTGTACCACTGTAAAAATGAAGTGATCATTTTATTTACAAATATCTAACTGCAATATAATATTATTATAAATACTAACTAGTTATTCTGTTTACAAATACCTGACTGTTGTTGTGTACCAATGCAAATACTAGTTAGTCATTGTTTGCAAACACTTGATTGCAGTCAAATATTTGTGCAACTACCTAACTGTATTTGTGTACTTATGCAAATCAATTAGTATTCTATTTATAAATACCTAATCGCAGTCCAATATCTAGGCAAATACCTAACTACAGTTGTGTTCTAATTGTTAAGTGTTAGAAAGTGTATATTTATAAATGAGAAAATCGTCATTTTACACTTTAAATCTCACTAACATTACTACTTTTATTTATTTAAGTATTTTGTTATTTAATTATATGTGTTTTATTATAATTGTGTATTTTATATATTTTAGGGGTATCATAATCGTTTCACAAAGCAAGTGATCACAATAAAAACGTGTTGGACGTCACGACTGCCAAAACCTTAAGAAAAAAATTCTTGTTCACATAGTTAAATTTGATTCGCTTATTTGCAAATTATTTGCAATAAAATATGTAGAATTGATTTGTGCAACTACCTAATTATATTTGTGTACTAATGCAAATCAATTAGTATTCTATTTATAAATACCTAATCGCAGTCCAATATCTAGGCAAATACTCAACTCCTGAACATCCGAATTGTTTTTAATGCAAATATTACCTAATTATTAATTTATTTCTGCTTAGTTGTAAATATTCTCCTTCTTGAATTTTAGATTTTAATAAAATTTCTTTTTTATCCTTAGTAAAATATGAATAGCTAATTTCTTTTTGACTGCATTCCTATTCTAATACAAATTAATTATTATTTTATTTGTATATACTAGACTTCAATCAAGTATTTGTGTAAATATTTAACTATAATCGTGTACTAATACAAATTATAACGATTCATTAACTAGTTTAATTCACATTTGTAAATACTGATAATTGTTTCTATTAAAAGAAAATTAATTCGTATAATTAAAATCAAATATCTACGTAAACACCCAACTCCAAATTACCTAATTATTGGTTGTAAATATTCGAATGTATTAATATTTATAAATTATTATTCTAGACTTCAATCAAGTATCTGTGTAAATACCTAACTATATTCGTGTCCTAATACAAATACTAACTAATAACTATTTATAAATACCCAATTATAATCGAATATCTATGTAAACAACCAACTCCATTTGTATATTAATATAAACAAATTATTATTCTATTTGTAATACTCAACTACAGTAGAGTATCTATACAAATAGCAAACTACAGTTGTGTACCACTATAAATATCATGTGGTTACTCTATTTGTAAATTTCATAAGTTCAAGAAGCTTCGTTACATTATCAGGAAGAAACATTATCAACAAACATGTAAGTGAAACAAATAACTTGGCTAACTATAATAATGATCAAAATAATGCTGGTAATTTATTTTTTAAAACCCTAATGCATATAACCTTAACAATTATGCATTTTAAATTCACTTTATGAAGTAAAAATCAAGTGTAAACATTATTAATGATCTTTAGTTCAGTGAATTTCTGTCTTTAATTCGGTGATTTTGTAACTTCTAATTTGGTGGATGAATTTACACCAGCTGGAGCATGAACTTGCAGCAGGTGTTGTGTACAGTAGTTCGTGATGGTGATTCTGAAGAATTAAATTAGGGTAATTCTGTAATTGCACGTTAAAAACGACATATAAGAGAAATTTGAATTATGGGAGTTGAATTTTATAAATACCCTACTTTTTGGGTATGGCGGGGACAAATTCCTGCGGTTCTAGTGACGGTTCAAACTTCAAACTCTCTCTCTTTCTGTCAGGCTCTCTCTCTCTGTTGCTCTTGGTACGGGTATGTTCTTCCCTTTTAATTAAATTCAGTGTTTGGCTGCCACGAATTCTAAGAAATAAAAAAATGGGGGTTAAATCTAAGTTCTTTGTAATTTATTATTAGGGCTTTGACACGAGTTGAAAAGCTCGAATTTGGTTTTGTAGGAGTAAATTTAGCTCAGTTAAGTTGAAAGTTCCATTCAATTTTCTTCAATTTTCTAAACTGAGTGTTATTTGCTTTTGAACCCGATTTTACTACCAAATTCAGTTTTTATTCGTGTATTTGGAGTTGCCTTTTGCTCTGGTTGATCAACAAAGCTTCTAACTTTTTGAAAATTGGGAAAATATTGATGCATATTTGATACAATCATAGATAGCTGTAACTTGTGCTCGTGATCTATATTTTTATTATTTTTTTCAATTTTCAGGTGCTTTTGGTAAAGTGATTTTTGATGTAGCATAGAATTTGATTTTCTTTTTTCATGGAGATAGATCTTGAATTGCCTTCAAATGAACAGGAGAAGTCAGAGACTGTTTCACATACAACTGGTGATATCATGGGTGGTGAGGATAGAATAGATGTTGACAATGGAGACGGTAATTCTCCTAGAATAGGTGAATCTGTTGAGGCAGAGTGTTGTTCGAGTGTGAGCCAAAGAGTTACTGGCAGTGGTAATCAAGTAGATGTGACTGTCATTGGAGCAAATGTCCATAAAGGGGTCATGTGTGAGCCTCAAAATGGTTTGGAATTTGAATCAAAGGAGGCAGCCTATTCTTTCTACAGAGAGTATGCTCGCTCTGTTGGATTTGGCATCACGATAAAAGCCAGCCGCCGTTCAAAAAAGTCTGGAAAATTTATTGATGTGAAAATTGCATGTTCCAGATTTGGTAGCAGGCGAGAATCTAGTACTGCTACCAATGCTCGGTCTTCTTTTCCAAAAACAGGCTGCAATGCAGGCATGCATATGAAAAGGAGACCGGATGAGAAGTGGGTTATAAATAGTTTTGTAAAAGAGCATAATCATGAGATTTGCCCGGATGATTTTTATCAAGCTATCAGAGGAAGGAACAAACAGTCTGGTATAGTTCCATGTCAGAAAAAGGGCTTGCAGTTGGTGCTTGATGGTGAAGATTTGCAAATGATGCTTAATCATTTTATATGCATGCAAGATGAGAATCCTAATTTCTTTTATGCAGTAGATTTGGACCATGAGAAACGTTTGAAAAGTATTTTCTGGGTTGATGCAAAAGCTAGACATGATTATAGGAACTTCAGTGATGTAGTTTTCTTTGATACATTTTACATCAGAAACAAGTATAAAATTCCTTTTGTTCCTATTACTGGAGTAAATCATCACTTCCAGTTCATTTTGTTGGGATGTGCATTAATTGGGGATGAATCTGCTTCAACTTTTTTTTGGTTAATGCGGACATGGTTTAAAGCAATGGGTGGCCCAACTCCTAAAGTGATTATCACTGATCAAGACAAATTCTTAACAGAAGCTGCTGTAGATGTATTTCCTAGTACTTGCCATTGTTTTTGTTTATGGCATGTCTTGAGTAAGATTCCCGAAAAATTGGGTTGTGTTATTGATTGCAATGAAAAGTTTATGGCAAAATTTAATAAGTGCATTTATCGCTCCTGGACAGATGAGCAGTTTCAGAACAGATGGTTGAAGATTGTTGATAAATTTGAACTTGGGGAAAATGAATGGGTTCACTCCTTGTATGAGGATCGTGAAAAGTGGGTCCCAACATACTTGCAGAATACATTTTTGGCTGGAATGTCTACAAGCGAGCGATCTGGAAGTGTCGCTGCTTTCTTTGACAAGTACATGAACCCAAAAGCTACATTCAAGGAGTTTTTTGAGCAGTACAAAGCATATTTGCAAGATAGATATGAAATGGAAGCTGAAGCTGATTCTGAAACACGAAACAAAAAACATGGTTTAATGTCTCTCTCAACTTTTGAGAAACAAATGTCAACAATTTATACAGATACAATATTCAAGAAGTTTCAGGTAGAAGTTTTAGGAGTAGTTTCTTGTCATCTGCAAAAGGAAAGAGAAGATGGACCAACTGTGATCTTCCGAGTTGATGATTTTGAAGAACGGCAGAAATTCTATGTAGCCTGGAACGAAGCAGAGTTGAATATATGTTGTTTATGTCATTCATTTGAATACAGAGGTTTTCTTTGTAAACATGCGATTCTAGTACTTCAAATGTCTGGTTTTTCTGAGATCCCATCCCGTTATATATTGAAGCGCTGGACAAATGATGCAAAGATGAATGGAGCTGTTAGTGAAATATCAAGCGGGCTTCATTTCCGAATGCAACGTTTTAATGATCTTTGTAAACAGGCTATCAGAGTGGGGGAAGAAGGGTCATTATCTCAAGAAGCATATGATATTGCATTGCAGGCTCTAGGAGAAGCTCTGAAACATTGTGTGGACATGAATAACTCAGTTAGGGGTGTTTTGGAGGCCAACACATCATCTGCTCGCGGTTTTCTTGGCAATGAAAAGGAGAATCGTGGCAACAGTGTGGCCAAGGCATCAAAGAGAAAGAAAATGCATAAGAAAAGAAAGGTCAGTTGAGACTTCACGATTGACATGCTGATACTGTTACTGGCTCTTGGCTGTATTAAATAACTTAGCCTTTCATTTATACATTTTAGGTGCGGACAGAGCCAGCGAGGATTAGTATAGGATTGCAAGACAGCCGCCAGCAGATGGTTTGTTACATTTTAAAACTTTATTTCTCAACATTTAGTTTGCAAACATAGACGCTGTAAGTTCATTGTGATACTTATAGAAGGATCCTTGTGCTTTCATTTATGCAGGATCAGATGAATTCAAGAGCTCACACCCTTAATAATTGTTATCCACCTCAACAGCACATACAACAAATGGTACAAAGACAGTATGCTGCAAGAAGGAAGTTAGCTAATTCTTGCCTGCTGTGAAGATCTAATTCTGGTGTTTCTCATTTGGGCTTCTTGTAGGACTCCAGCTCTAGAGCACCAACACTTGATGGCCATTATCATTCTCACAATAATATGCAAGTTGTGGTATAGTCTTCTGGTTTCAACCACAATGTATAAGTCAAGAAAATCAGTCTTGTATCTTCTAGATGTGGATGACTGAGCCTCATTTTAAACTTATTATAGGGACAAGTGAACTCAATTTCTCCAATTCGTGATGCTTATTATGGCAATCAACAGTGCATGCAGGGCCAGGTATGGTTTGTTGCTTTTGTTCTGACCTTATGATATCATATATAGAAACAGAACAATTCATCCACTTTTAACTATTTAGTTCCAATAATTTTCAGGGACAATTACATTCCATTTCAGCACGTCTTAGTCACTATGGGACTCAACAAAGCATGCATGGATTGGTACACAGTAACTTATTGTTGTTTTACGTGTAAAATGATTTAATTGTAGCCATCTCAAGTATTGATACATAGACAGTTACAGGGACAGCTCAGTTTCAGAGCATCAGCCATGCATGGATGCTTTGACATTCAGGATTCTTTGCAAGACATGGTGTGCATATTCACTGTCTAAATCTCAAAATTTTGAATTCATTTTTTTTTTCCAAAAATGGAATTTGTATACAGTTGAGTTTTTCTTTTTCTTGATGTAGGATGAAAATTCTGCAGGCTCCACCCAGGCTCATGGTATCTCATCAAAGTGTGTGTAAGATCAGAACATCTCTCGGTAGTTGAAAGGTTGAATGTATATTTGCTTTCTGAGTTGATAGAACAGTAGTCAATTAACCCTATAACTCATGTAAATTTTCACCTCCTTTTTTAAGATTCTTTTCAAATAAAAAGAACTCTATGTACGTTATTCGCTTCAATGCTTTTTAGTGAACAAGCATAAAATAAATGCTCTAATGAGCATGTTTTTCATAAGCCTGGAGAGCATACGACATTGCTCATGTTATAGCAGGCAATATTGTCAGTCACATGATGTTTCATTATTAATGCAGCATTTTAACTCCCTCAAGTGATTTGTTTCATTTCATTATTAATGTTCCATTACTACTGTAGCAGTTTAACTTCATCAAAGTTCTGGTTGTCGCGGATGCAAATATGCTTCTTAAAAGAAGGGAGCATGTACCACCACATGTTTATGAATAGTGAACAACAACTCAAAAGCTGTAGGTTCTTAAAAAATATTTGGCCATTTTACTTTCCCATATTTGAAAATTCAATTCCCAAAGATTCTTTAACAATGAAAACCCGAGAAAAATTAGTTGAAAACTATTACAGGTTCTCCTTACTGCAATTATTTGTTAATTGCGGTGGAGAAAAAATAATAAACCGTACGGTCAGTGGACAACTGATCTCTCCCTCAATTTGCACCATAAACCATTTTTTGTGTGGATTGTTGCTCCGGTAACAAGTTCCACAGATTCTGGAGATCCTTTCAGCTCAATATCAAACTTCTGTAACAACATAGCTAAACCTACAGTTGACTCCATGACGGCAAATTGGTCTCCAACACATTTTCTTGGTCCTCCGCCAAATCCCAAGAAAGCATAATCTGATACAATCTGAGAATTGCAATCATAATCAGCATCTGAAAGAGTGAGCAAAACATTTTGAATGCTAAACATATAGAGATTGTTAGATGGATTACCTCATTTGGGTATAATGCCCCAGGACTTCGAGATGGATCAAAACCACTCCATCCTTCAATGCCTACATCCTTCCGAGGTTTTAAGAACCTTTCGGGTTCAAATTCATGGGGTCGGTCCCAGAAGTATGGTGATCTATGAAGATTATATATCTAAGAAATGATTTTTATGGAAAGAGATCAGTTAAAGGGTACAAAGAAGAAGCTACAGCAAAAAGCTCAGAGCAAAAATGTCGTAATTGAACATAATCTCATGACATACCAGATCAGCAAATCTAGCTCAAATCTAATCCTCTAACAAGCATACCATATCAGCAAACTATGTGAACAAAATAAATAAATGAGGCAATTATAACAGCTGCTTACAGAGAGGAAGATATCGGTCCCAGCAGGAACTGGGTAACCATCTTTGTCACCCCTGTATCCTCCTGCAGAACCAAGGCTATTGCTTAACCCAGATATCCCAAGAAAATACTGAACGCATATCTGCCAAAGGATTGAGTGAGGCATGGGAATACCTGGTAATACATCTGGTTTGATGGTGCGTCTAATGAGCAATGGGGGTTGAGGATATAGACGAAGAGACTCTGCAACAATAAGCCTTATGTACCTAAAACATAGGACATATGGTATATATCAAACCCCTTACCAGAAGATTTAGCATTTTCAGAAAATCTACATCATCTGAAAAGGGTTGGTACAAGTTACTTAATATACAATAGATGAGTCAGAATTACAATGGAAGCCTGTTCAGAAAGTGGATGAATTTTTTTAAAAATCCAATACATAATTATGATGAAAAATAACCTTAAGAAATAAAAATTCTAGTTCATCACACCTTGAAATATGAGGGTGAGAAGATTTCATTACCAATGACTGGTTGGAGAGAAACAAATTAAAATCTCTTTCAATCTCCCAACACAGCCCGTGTCTCACAAGATACTCATAATACTTTGGTTTTCCCAGAACTAAGACATGAATGATTCATTTACAACTAAGGAATGTTGTTATTCATTTGCAATAAATGTATATCTTAATTCTGCTTCATAACTATGCATATAAATGCATACAACTATAGAAAAATAAGACAAATTCATGTCACAGCCAACAATGAATAGAATAAGCTTATGAGAGACAATGACTTCAACACCTACTCCAGTTTTTTAAGTGATTCGAAAGTTGGTTTCTTCTGTCCCAGCACTGAATCAATCTCAGCTTGAGCTTTCTTGACTTTTGAGGGATTCTGTAGCAGAGGAAATTAATGCATCAATGGTCAGAAGTTCTATATCTCTTCTTTTATTATCAAATGTGAGCATTTAGCTGACAAGGTTAGAATCTCCTTGATGAAACACATCAAAGAAGATGGTATCCAATTTTTTTGGGGGGGTTGTTGGGGGAGGGAGGTAAGGAAGAGAAATAAAGAAAAGAAAGGTTGTATCCTAAAGGTAGTAGTGAGAATCATACTTGAACCAGAAGGAAAACAGCCCAAGTAAGAACAGCAGCTGTTGTTTCATGGCCAGCAATAAGCATTGTCATCAGGTCATCCCTTAGCTGTTAAAAGAGCAAAACAAAAAAATCAGTGAATAAAACACAAGTTTGTTCTATAATTATTATAATTATTGTCAATATAAGTTTAGAAATGCCTGAAGGGATGCATGGGTTAAAGCATGTTCATTTTCTAACGTTTACTTACTCTCATATGTACAAGAGATACATGGGAATGGCGAAGATGAAGAAGTCCTTATAATTCAGAATAATGGGTAGACCAAGCAGTTATGGTTTGTCTGAGAAAGTGATTCTTTAGCCAGCAACTTTATATCTGGAAACGCATAATTGGGAAACTTAAAGATACCTACCTGACAGTCATCAACGTCAGCTCCTCGCATATCAACTAAAAAACGCAGAAGACTTGCATCCTGCAAACTTTATGGTTATAATGCCAGAATTTCCAAAAATATATATAAACAAATAAATAATTTTGCAATAAGAGGTTAACAAGCTAATTTTTGTGAGGAAGATACCGACACACCTTGAGATTTGAGTAGTCCCTGTTCTGCAGTTTCTCAACATCGGTTTCCTGTCATGTAATGCAATCAAATCAAAGGTCTAGGCATTGGTTCCAATTATAGTATTTTGTTTCCTTATGCTCATGCTACAAGAAAGGAAGCTATCTCACATTGACAACAGAGCCAGGTAAGGCAATGGAAAGCTACAGCAGAAACAGAATAATGCAAAAACAATTCAAGGTCCGCATGAAGCTTCAGGGTACAATAGTGTGGCTGCTACTGTCTTAGTTTCAAGTTTCATTTACTTAAAAAGAAATGAAACATGGTTCAAGAATAAAGAAAATAAAGAAAGAATCCAATTGTCTTTCCTTTCCTACGATCTTTAAAGCTTCTTACCTGTCTAGTGTCTTTTGCATTTCTGATGAGTCCATCAAGACAGTCATTGATAATTTTAAGGTCATTCTGGAATTTCCTTTGCCTAGGAACTATCCATCTTGCCAGAGGAATTTTCCAATAAGGGATATAGAACGTCGATCTATGCTCAGCCTCGAAAAGAGTACCATACACCGCCTATAATACATGAGTAATAATATAGTTATAAACTTTTGTACAAATTTTTTCTATACAAACTAATGTGGTATGATTTAATTAGTTGAATTAGATATCTCTTGGCCCACATAATTTGTTTTAATTATTTTATTTTTTTATTCAACTAATAAGTGAATGCCACATCCGTTTGTACAAATTAAATTTGTACAAGAGTTTGTAGCTGTATCATCACTACATTTACAGAGAGTGCTAATCAGGGATTATTTGCATCTAATGTGGCTCAAGGAAAAAGAGGAATGTAAAGTTGGGGGCAGGGAATCAAGATTAGGAGAAACATGTTGATATACAGTGGACAAGTAATGCAACATCAGAGCGGAATTTTAACAATGTATCTCTTTTCCTTTCAAACCTTAATGACAGGAGATTCTTTTGTAACAGAACCAAAGTCATAGTTGAAAACACCAAGCCCAATAATATCAAGAGCCAAACTCGAAAACTCTGCTTCAAGATCCAACTCAATTGAATTCGCCCCACGTGAGTGCTCTCCTTCTAGAAGTTTCTCAAATTTCATTATTGTTCTCTCTGAACAATCCGCAAACATGTTCACCATAGCTTCCAAGTATAAGGGATGGAACCCAGGAGCAATAACTGCATATAGTGATGAAACAAAGCAAAAGCAGTAGTTATGACAACTAATAACTAAATGAGCACATAAGGGGATATACCTTTTCTTTTGTGGAACAAAAATATACCTAATTCTGTATTCCTCACCTCTTCTCCGTTGCTTCCAAGTGTCGAGGTCGGCAGGTATAAGTCCTTTTCCCATTATTGGTTCTAGAATTTCAGCAAGAACTCCCTAATTAAAATATGGCAATTTGTGTAAAATGAATAAATTAATATGCAGAAACTAGATTAGGCACTAAAATACGAAGTCAAATTAAGCAAGGTAATCCTAGAAAGATTAAAAAGTGCAATCCTAGAAAGATTAAAAAGTGCGGGCAAACTTACATTCTAAAATAACCCAAAACTTGCTAGGTGAACAAGTTATAAGGTAATACCTTGTCATAAGAAAATGCATTTTCTCGAAGAATATGCCTCGCAATGATGGGATCTGATATGACAACAAACGCTTTCGGCCCGAAAGCAAGTTTATATACTGAGCCATGCTGCAAAATTAAAGCAAGTATATATACTGAGCCATGCTGCAAAATTAACAGACATCAATACAAAGAACAAATACAGGTCTCTAGGCAATCATCAATTCAGTAAAACCAAAAAGAAGCATTTGGTTGAGACAACATTATGCAACAATTTGGCTGCAGTTGCTACAAATCAATGGCAAACTATTCTAGCAAATGCTCAATTGAACTGCCACTACACCACATGACACCGTCTCTTCCCTGATGAAACCTTATGTACCTAAGTACCTTCAACGCAGCCCTGAGTCAATCAACCAAAAGTTGTTACAGCGAACACAAGCATTACCAATGACACACTGACAATACAAAAACTTTTAAGTTTAGCATGCCAATTAAAGCACCAATGGAATTAGTGTTAAATTAACCTCTATAAACCAGTCATAGAGGGAGAAGAAGAGGGGGCGGCCAAACAAATCAGAGACAGCTCCTTCAGCTACAGGCATTGAACCAAGACTTCCGCCACTTAACAAATTTGTAAGAAGGTTACTTGCATTGTCCAAAAGATTCCTTCTTGTTTTCGTATCATTAGTGTCAGTGGACTGGCATCTACATGAGAACAGTTGATACTACTTCAGTACAAACACAATGATTTCAATAAATTTTCACTACAACAATAAGAAAATAAGAAAAATAATATATTTACTTCGAATTGGCTAAAACCTCTGGTTAGTTGGTAGAAAAATTTTAAATCAGTAAATAACCGAACTTGAAGTTCAACAAGATTCAGGTTTGCTTAACAAGTTTTATAATCCACACATGTTCAAGTTTCATGAATATAGAGAAGCTAGTAAGCAAAGCATCAGAAGAGTGACAGTGAAAAACAAAAAGAGAGGTGTTCGGTCTCCAAGAAAATTGCTAGAAAGAAAATAAAACGGCAAAGAAACTACAACCCAGAAATTGCAAAATGCCTGAGACTGAACTGCTTACAGAAGGCACAGACTATTCACACAAACACAATAACCAACAACTAATCCCCGTCAAACATGAAGCCTATAAACGGAAACCGAGTGAGAATTAAAGTACCTGATAGATGGAGACTCTTTCGGCTTAGAATTGACAAGATGAGTCCTTGAGCTACTACCCACAAACCCAAATTCTCTAGTATGAAAATTGCCATAACTAACTGCTGAAGAGAGATGATGATGAAACATACAAGTTGTTGTGGTCACCATTGCAAGCTAAAATGCAAAATGGTCAGTTAGCCACACCACAGCCAAATGGTAGATATAATATGATATAATAAGATTCGGGGGGAAAAAAAAATAGTACGTCTCACGTAAAGTATGTGATACGAATTATCACTTATCTACGTGCCCACAGCCTAACCCAACTCTATAAATTTTGGAGCAAAGTGGGGAAGCACTTGAATGACAAAAGTGCTTCCACTTCCCGCTGTCCCCGTGTGTGTGTGTGTATTCTAAGCCACCCTTTTCCATGTTCCTGTACTTTGGATTTTGTCAATTCCGTTTGGTCATTGTTGTAAACATAGATTTTTTAATGTAGAATTTTAGAAATATTTAAACGTACCTCTAATATCTATCTGGTTGATGTAAAATAAAATTAATGTATTTAGTTATTTTAAAGTTTTAATGGTTTTTTCTAAACAAAAGAGTAAAATAATTAATTAAATTTTCCATATCAAAAGAAATTGATTATTTATTTATGCTTTTATGAAATATATGTAAAATTGAGATATTGCTTTTAAGTTTGATGAAATTTCAACAATTCTGCAAAACCCTTGAAACACTAAAAATATTACGTAAAATAGAATGTTTGAAGTACTTTTCAAAATATAAATCATATGTGAAATCAACAGAACCGGGCCACGTCCATAATTTGAAAACAAGCTACCGTTAAGTTCAGCCAGGGCCCGAAATGGGCCTCCCCTAAAGCCCATTAATAAACAGTGGAAACCTTGTATGCGGGGCACAGCTTACACGTGTAGCACAGGCGCAGCTTGTAACAGACAAAGAAGACAGTCAATGTAAAGGTTGCCGCAAATTGAGCAAGAACATGGAGAGTCGGGCCTCCAAAGTCGATATCAAACAAAAAATGAAAACATTTACCAGTCAAAAGCACGTGCCGTCACGCCGTTAAATTCAATGCGAGACTCAGTTGTTTTGTATTTCGATAGCTTTCGGTTTGTCGAGAACTGCGTCGAGAATTGGCCGCACTATTCATTATCTCAACGATTTCTCTAAGTTGCCATGCCACTACTTCCCCCATGGCTACAATGATGACTTATTTAATCAAATCGTAAATGAAATATATTCACATCTTGACTCTACTTTTTTTTTCCGGGGAAAAGATAAAATGATGAGAAATTTTCTCATTTTTATTGAACTATTTTTTTTTAAATCTTATCGAGAAATTACAATGTTAATAAATAATTTTTAATATAAAAAATAGATACATTTTGGAGATTATTTTAAATAAAAATAATTCAGTCTAAATACTCACATATTAATCTTTTTATTACCTTGCACAAACTTTGTCGATATAACTCATATTTTTATATTTTTAATGAACTAATCACTTTATGACATCAATATATACATAATAAATTAAAACGTATGTCGTTAAGAGATTAGATTACAGTTGGACTAAATAATAAAAAAAAAGTACTGTGACCATGTTGTTTGTCAAATAAAAATAATTATTTATAAATAATAATGCTACACATAAGAAGTACTTGGAGGTAAAACTCACTTGTTTACTTATGTTCAGTTCAATCTGTTAAAAATAAAAAATGAGAATAGTCATCTCTGTTAACGAGAGTAGATCTTTTATCTTTATTAAAAAATATTTTTATTTAGATTTAACAGATCTTATTATTATAATATCACTATTATTGTATAAATCTAGACTTTTAATAGGACTTTTTATTATGACGTGGTTGTTTCTATATGAATCTAGACTCCTATTAGGCCCTAGAGTATAATATAAATCTATGTTTAGTATACCCTATTAACTTATGCTGTATTTACAATATGCGTTTACCCAAATTTGAAAGCGTAACCATTTTAAATGCATAATTCGAAAAATCTTAGCATACTTTTCTTCTATTACTTTTCTCAATCTTTTTTCTCGTCATGGAAGGTACATCAACTATTATTTTAGTGCAAATTAAAAAAAAAAACTCAAAGAAAATTGGTAGCTAAAATCATTACAATCTTGAAATACTTGGTGTTGGCAAATCCAAGAGCTAAATGGTTCTTTAATATTAAATTATTAGTTGGAATTTGGAAGACACAAGGTGGTTTCCTCTAACTGGTCCCGCACGTTCCTCGAAGACTCCAAGTCATACAAGTCACCTACCACCAACGGGAAGTCGTATGCCGACGTGGCCACATGGGTTGATGACGTCGTCATCGCATTTTATTGAAGGTTCTGGGAAATCAAGCATGCATTGATAATTGATTTAATTTAAAACTTCATTAAATAAAAATAGAAGTACGGAAAATATTGTAACTCTTATTTTACAATCTAAATCTAAATCTAAATCTAACGATTTAAGTTAAATGCAAGGCTCACGAAACTAAATTTAATTTAACTCGAGTCGTTCAAATTACAAATAGATGTATTGGGCTTTAAATACTTTTAAGTTTGTTCATAAGTAAAAATTATAGGTGCGGATGTTTGTATTTTCTTAATTAAAATTTGTATCATGGGCTTGCTCTTGATGTCAGGATTTATGGTATAAACGAGAATTATTGATTTCAATGAGATAACTATATAATTATTTTAAATATAAAATTTATAATTTTTTTGTTTGGTTCAGAATTTAACAAAAAACTTTTAACGTAAGAAAAAATAATGACTCTTTGTATTGATTATATTATTTATTATAAATTTAAAATTTAATAATTGAATGAACATATGAAAAAACAAAAACTCTTTGCATAAACTATTATAAATATATTATGTATCAACATATAATATTACGTAATAACATTCCGCGACTAGATCATCCTATGATAACGTTTTCTTAATTTCCTTTTAATCCCTCTAGAACCAGAAGGCCTAAATGCTTTCCATAACACTGGCACGTGTGCTTCACGTGAGATATCTTGCAGTGAACTTTCTTTTCTTCTCTCCTAAAATCAACGGTCATGATTTATTCATTAGTCTTCCTTTGACCACTTTGAAGCCACCACCATAAATACCACAAGAATCCTACATTCATTTTCCTTCCTTCTTACCAAATAAACAAAAAAACTTCAATATATTCACTCAGGGCCATGAGTGAAACCATGTCTAGTCCTACAGACTGGGCCAAATTCTACCAGCAAAATCTCTCGGCTGCCGACGCCGACGCGGACGCTGCCGCTGCCGCTGCCGCTTCCACTGGCATGATGCTCACATCAACCAATCTCTCAAGCCCACATGGCTCAGCTCCTAGCTCAAGCTCAAACTTAAGCCCTACTGAAGGCAGAGTCTCAAAGCCACCCCATGCACGCAGACGCTCTAGGGCTTCACGTAGAACCCCAACAACGTTACTCAACACCGACACCACCAACTTCCGAGCCATGGTTCAGCAGTTCACGGGCGGTCCCAACTCCCCTTTTGCGTCAACCCCACCTGCACGTCAAAGCTTCGGTTTCGGGCTCGGAGCTGTAGGGAACCGTCAAGCTTCTCATCTTCAAAACCCTAGCCATAACCCTAGTTCATCAGTCATGTTTCCATCACCGGGTTATCGTTTGCAGTATCAGCCTCAGTACCAGAGTCAGGGGTACATGATCTCAATGGGCAACGTGAATAATAATCCTGCAGCTGCTGGAGAAGGGTTCTTCCAGAGACTTGGAGGGAACCCTCGGCCACCGCAGCCGCCGCAGAACACGGGTGTTTCTGATGGGTTCTTAATAGAGATGAATAATGCTTCTTCTTCTTCATCAAGGGTCCCTACAAGTTCCAATGAGAATAGGGGAAATGGATTCATGTTTTGAAAGAGACGTAAAGCAGATTGAAACTTAAAAAGAGAGGAAAAAGAAAAAAGTTAGGTACTGACTTTTATTTAGGGAGAAACATTTGACTCTAATGTAAATATTTCTCTTTCTAATTTTTTTTTTTTTTGGGTGTTTGTTTCTGTTTTTACACTTAAGTAATTTTAACAGTAACGGTGGCTCCTTTGTTGGGCTCTAATAGTCTAATTAATTTGGGGGTGGGGATTAAGTGTTTCCTATTTTTTAAATTAATTTAAGGTTTCTTTTCTTCTTTTTGTTTGTTTGTTTAAATATTTTGTTGTCTCTTTTATGAAATTCCATGGCTTAACTTTAGGCTGAAGCCCATGGTCCAATGCGAGAGCGACAATTAACAAGTATTTTCTTTGGATCTTCTATTTTGTAAGCTACTCCTTCAATAAAAATTTATTACTGAAAATTTTAGACTTTATTCGATTTCATAATTTTATTAATATGGTATAAGACTACGTGTAAATGGTATACAACTGGCATATCATCTATTAGGAATAAGACTCTATTTGATATAATTTTTTAAATAAAATTTATTGATGTAGAGTTTTTATTAATAAATTTTTTATAAATAAAATTTTTATAAAATTTTAATTGTTTAGTTGTTAATAAAAATTTATATTAAAAATTATAAATATATTTTAGTAGGCAACTTTTAAGAATATGTATAAAAAATAAAATAGGAATTAAAACAAAATAATGGGCATTTTAAATTTTTTTAAAAAAGCTCTTGGACCTCTACTTTTAAAAATTAAAAAATTTTGAATTTTATTATTAGAAGTAAAATAAGTTATTTATGTCTCAAAAATTTTATTAAAATTAAAATAAAAAATTGAACAATAAAAAAAATAAAAAATTTATGAGATTAAATAAATATTTATAATTATCAGATAAGTTATAGTAAACTGATATTAATTCTACGCTAATTATAAAAAGATGTTACTAGGCTGTAATTAAGATATATTATAAATGTTAAGAAAATAAGTTTGATTTAAAATTTTCCAAATATTTGTATTAAAAAATAATGTATGTTAAATTATATCTAAAAAAGCTGTTTTTATTTGTAATTTAATTTGGCCGTTCGAGTACATCTACTTGAACCGGTCGTATTTCTAGAAGATACATATTGAGGAAATAGATTAAAACAGAAATGCGATAACGTTTGAAATCTTTCTTCGAAAAATAGTCTTTAAACCGAAAACGTCAAAATTTTTGAATAAATAAATAAATAGAACCAAGTAAATATACTTCAGGGATAATGACTTCTAGCTCCCTGATTGTTTTCTATTTTATCACTTACACCTTCAATTTATTAATATTATTATATTGACTAAAAGATTTTATTTATATAAACAGATTCAAAGCGTGGTAGCGATAGCAGCTAAAATTCATCATACCAAGCAACCAAAGTTGAAAAAATAAAGGTAAATTTAACCAAAGTAGAAGTAGAAGATATAAGGACTTTACCCCGTAAAATAAAATAAAAAATCTCTGCCCTATTTTCTCTTTTGCTAATAAAAAGATTAATCACATCTATTAATTTCCAGATTACAATTAAATATAATAAATCACAATCAAGTAATATACCAAAATAAATACACTTTGCCACAATATAAGCAACATCACTTGTAATTTTTTTTAATTACTTATTGCTTTCTTGATATTATAATTTTAATGCTTAAAATTTATTGTTAGAAGGATAAATGTGACTTTTAATGTACATTTCATGCCTTTTAAAAAACACATCACATTAGAACCGACAATAAGATCAATAATCATAAAAGAACTCAATAAGTTTTTTT
The DNA here is from genome assembly GCA_030449875.1 of Aegle marmelos. Lineage (NCBI taxonomy): Eukaryota > Viridiplantae > Streptophyta > Magnoliopsida > Sapindales > Rutaceae > Aegle > Aegle marmelos. The sequence continues at coordinate 7,052,181 of JASUUL010000077.1, read as the reverse complement.
TTTTTTTTTACTGATTTTAATGTGAGGGTGGAATGAGTATTAAAAATAAATTAGAAACTTAATTAGAAAGAGTGAGAAATAATAAGGACCCAAGTGTTTTTCTCCGTATAATTTTACTTGTAGTCTTGTGGAGGTAAAGTGGTCCACAAAAATAGAATTGAAAGGGATTGATTTGAGTGAGAAATGAGATGGGTAGAGGGGGTGAATGTGAGCTTATCGTGGGGTCCATTGGCGTCAAAAGAAGAAAATGCAATTCATAAAGTCAAATTTATATGCTTTAATCTTTGCTTATTTGAAATTAATTTGGTGCCTTTTTGATTTTGCAAAGATTTCATCTCATCTTTAATTGGGCAGAAGAGTATAATCATTAGCTTTCCTTGGGTTTCAAAGTGTATTGTTCCAAGCACGTGTATCAAATTTATATACAAAATGCTGTAAAATTTGATCTCGTGATTCATCAAATTTGTTGCCATTTCAGCTTCCTTTGTTTTCTTTACCGACAAATTTAAAGAGTTTATGCTGCAATGCGAAAATTTTCTTGTCATTTTCTTTGTGCAGTTTGATTAAAACTTGATTAGAAACTTTGGAATTAGAAAAGTTATTTTATTTCTGTTAATTAATTAAAAAGCATAATTTTCCAAATGGATATATTATCCAGAATACTTTTAGTTTATTTCGCTATTTTGTTTAAATAATTCGTAATATAATTTTCAAAAATTTATTTGTCAAAAAATTTTTATAATTTTAAATAAAAACTCTCTTAAAAATAATAATTAAACAATTAATTTATTATTATTTTCTCTTGTAAAGTAAAAATTTTACTTGTAAAAATTGTGCATACTAGTACAAGATTATGAAAAAACTCTTTTTTAAAAAAGTTAAACCGAAAGGAACCTCTTGCTTTAAATCAAACAATCTCTTTTAACTTGAATTGTGTTTTAATCACCAAAAAAAAAAATCATTATCATTTTTCGGTCATTGTTGATCTCAATTTTGATTTCTTTGCTGTGTGGTCAAATCTTTCATTCGCCGACTGGAAAATTTGATTGTTATTCATAAATTCCAATAGTTGATTTTTATTATCCAGCTCTCATTTAATTCCAAACATCCAGGATCAAGGAAAATACACGCATAAATACATATATACATACATGCATACATATATACATACATACATACATACATATATATATTAATCTAAAATTTTAAAGTATAAAAAGTTCAAAAAAATACATAAATTGTGTAATTTATGTGTTTTAAGTTTTAAATCTCTTAAACATGAAAAAGTTATAAATGAAAAAAGTTATAAATGGATCACATGTATAAAGAAAATCATATCTTAAACGAGGGGTCTATTGATTTGGATGTTTTACTAAGCTAAAATCAATTACATGCCAAAATAATATTTAATCACTGTACTTGAATTTTATATCGGGAGAGAGGGTTTCAAGTCCGGCGAGCTAAAAATAAAATGGTGTCTTACTTAAAATGGAAGGTGATGGTAACATGTTTTATTGGCCGCCTTTGCTCGGACTGAATCTGGAACGATTGATGAAATCCAATCGATGCTGCCAGCTCTTTGCTTCTTCCTGTTGATTATATTGTTTGTTCTGTAACCTAAGGACAAGAGAGAGAGAGAGAGAAAAGTGGTCAGCCACTGAAAGAATCATAATATATGTGTATTTTTCTTTTCTTTTTTTTTAAGCATATACATACAATGATTCTATTGAGTTATTATACACATTTTCAGAGTACAAACTCTTTTTTTGTTTTTTTTGTTTTTTGTGGGCTGTGTTTTAGAGTGGTCCTATTTAGACCCCGGTGTTAAATTCATGAAACTTTTAGTCATTAAAAAATAATTAATATTTTTTTAACAAAATCCACTTTAATTTGACTAATAAATTAATCTTGATTTAATTAAATTTTTTTTTTTCATATTCTACATAACGGCCCCACGTTGAGAGCAGATCGCTTTCTATCACTCTCAATCAGTATCTACTTTCTTGCTAAAAGACAGTACTGTAAGAATAAGTCTCAATCTCTTTCTCTTCTGACTGTGTAGCCTTCTAATTTGTAACCTTTTACAGGTTGACTTAAGGCCTGATGCCACATTTATTTGCCGAGACTACCTTACGCAGGCGCAGGCGCAGGCGCGCCGCCTGTCATTCAAGAGGTTTGATGGGCCGCGATGGCGGACTCTGAGAGTTAAATTAGAGGGATTTAGTTCTGAAACTTTTATTTAATGCAGCTTTTTTTTTTTTTCCGAAATGCCTGTTTGAATGCATTTTAAGTTTTACAAACTCAAATTCGGTTACTTTCTTTTAAATTTTAAATAGTAATTATAATAAATTATTATTTTAAATGCGTGAAAGTATTTTTTAAGTAATTTTCACAAAATATTTAAACTTAAATTCCATTACTTTGTTTTTAATTTTAAACAATAATTGTAATAAACTATTTTATTTTTAATGTGTGAAAATATCTTTTTTCTACGTAATTTCTATAAAATATTTAATAATTTTGATTTAAAAAATAAAATTTTTAAAAAATAAAATAACATAACTATTGGGATTTGAACGAAGACTCTAACACCATCGAATAACATTCCTATTATTAAATTATAAGTTTTTCATTATATAAAAAATATACCTAATTTTTTTTTATTTAACTCTTTCATAAAGAACTTTGGGTGTATTTAAAAAAGAATAATGATCACCTAGAAGAGGTTAAAGCCCCTCGTGAGACTTAGATGGGTCTATATCCATAATTGAGGACGACATCAAGGAACTCACAAATTAAATAATCTAATTTTATACATTTTTTGAAATAAAAAATTTGTAGATCCCTTAGTAATATCCATTTAACCTAATTGGTAAGCCCTCAATGGGAGTTTTTTTTCTCTTACTTATTAACAAACTGCTGAGTTAGTAAGACAATTCATCAGTGCTCTACCAAGTAATAGAACAACGAATCTCGTTATGGTATTTAGTGATATTTTTAATATTAAATTTAGTAAGTCTCACTGTGAGATGCTGAACAAACTATTAATATTTACATGATTATAATGAAATGATGTTGATGCAATCTATATAAGGCAGGCAAACTAAACCTTTCTTCCACCGTTATATTATTGAATTGGAGTGTATTCTCAATCAAAGCATACAAAATTTGTAGGTAGGTTGAAGAAGGGTAATTTGCAAGACATGCCATCAAAAATATTTCGTGCACTTCAAGTGCATGCATGTTTCCGCATTCCTCCTATGTCCAAATTATATAATCTCTCATCACTCCCTTCACTTTTCTAATTGTAATATTCTTCATCATCCCCCAAAAAGAAAATGAATCTCTTAAACATTGTCCTAGCCACTCTGGTTGCCATTCTTTCAACTTTTCTCATCAATCCAAACACATTACTAACCACATTTTTACCACCGAATATTGTTACTAAATTTGTTCCATACAACATTGATCGGAGCCATCATCATCGAAGACGCCCCGATGACAGGAAAAAAGTTTCCATCTGCGATGATTTTCCAAAGGATTTTGTACCTCCGGACACAAACACGACGTCGTACTTCTGTGTTGATCGAAACGGGTGTTGTAATTTCACCTCAGTGCAATTGGCTGTTGATGCAGTTCCCAATTTGAGCCTTAAAAGAACCATCATTTTGATCAACTCTGGCATTTACTAGTAAGTTATGATAATTAACTAATTTATTAATTGGTTTTATGCACAATTTTCTCCCTTTACTTTCCCAATTAGCATGTTTAATTAGTTAATCAACTTGTATGCATGCATTGCAATAATTTCATTTAATGACGTTTCAGTGAAAAGGTCACAGTTCCAAAAACCAAACCAAATATAACATTTCAAGGACAAGGCTATACATCAACGGCTATTGCATGGAATGATACTGCCAAGTCTGCAAATGGCACATTCTATAGCGGCTCTGTTCAAGTTTTTGCTGCCAACTTTCTGGCCAAGAACATAAGCTTCATGGTAAGGGATCTTTCTACACTACAAACAAGATTAGACGTCTTTAAATTTGTAGACAAAGACGACCGTTAACATTTTCAAGTTTCACTCGCACTTTTTAAGATTTTATGTTCATCACAACTGCAATATATTGTAATAGTACAAGATAATAACAAAAACCTCCTGTATATTCTTTTTTCTTAGAAACAAAGTATTGCGTGAATGAAGACTCAAAGATCTGTACGCGCTGGATTGTTTAGATCTGTATTGGCAATATTAATCATACATGTCGTGTTAAATTAAATCTCTTTTTTTTCCCCCTTGTTTGAGACATACTGAAATTATCACTAATGAAAAAAATATTTTATTACTGTCCCAAATAAGGCAAATTAATAAGAGTTATCTTACCAAAAAAAAATTAAGGAGTTATCTTTGCCCTCAAATCCCTTCTCCCTCCTTGTTACCGCGCCAAGTCTTTCAATATCCATTTTGGAATCGAATTCTAATACAGTTAACTATGCTAGTTTCTCATATAATTCGGATTATGACAAGGTAATTCAGTCAAGGTTCAATTTTTTGACCTTTTCTTAATTACTATTTGCTTATTAGTTGATAAAGTTTTACTACCCACTCAATTTTTTTTTCTTAATCATATTATTTTAACACCTTTCCCCTATAATTTTAAGTATTAATATATACTTTACCAAATTGATGTTAAACCCATCAGATTTTCAATTCTTGCTTTGCCATAAATTTTATCTCGTTGAAGTTTGAACACGGACCTCTTATATTATCTCTAAAAGATTTTACTGGTTGAACTATCATAACTTGTTTGAGTCGTGAATAGAATGTAGCTCCAATTCCAAGCCCAGGAGATGTTGGCGCACAAGCAGTTGCAATAAGGATATCAGGAGATCAATCTGCATTCTTAGGTTGTGGATTCTTTGGAGCTCAAGACACCCTTCATGACGATAGAGGTCGTCATTACTTCAAAGATTGTTATATCCAAGGTTCTATTGATTTTATTTTCGGCAACGCCAGGTCACTTTATGAGGTAGGATTGGCTTTCAAGCAATCTGAATGTCGAAACCAAATTGAAAAAGAAAAAGATGCAAATTGGGAGACTCATTGATCAAATAACTCTTATAAACCGTGCAAGCCATATACGTACATTGGATATTCGTAAATTCATCTGATAGAATCAAACCATGCAGAAGTGTATATGTATACACATACGTCTGTCTAGCACATGAAAGATTTTAATTTAAGAACTTAAATTCTTTGTGCAAATGTTGCTAAGAGATAGGCATTAATTTGTGAATTCTCATGCATTCATCATAATTTTCTATTTTAATTTATTTTATTTTTTAAGGTTTGCCGTAAATCAAGGATAATTTCTCTTTTTTCCAAATTAACACATGAACTCTTTGCTCAATGTGCGAGTAACATACTCTAATCTAGTAGAGAAAAATGTAAAATTGGAGCCCGTGCATCTTTACTTATTTATTATCTCTTTGGCCCCTAGGATTGCCAGTTGATTTCGATGGCAAATCCGGTAGCTCCAGGTTCAAAAGTCATCAATGGAGCAGTTACCGCGCACGGAAGAGCTTCCAAAGACGAAAACTCTGGCTTTGCATTTGTCAACTGCACCGTCGGAGGCACCGGACGAATCTGGTTAGGTCGAGCATGGCGACCATTTTCTCGCGTTGTGTTTTTGTTCGCATCCATGACCGATATAATCGCTCCTGAGGGTTGGAACGACTTCAATGATCCCACTAGAGACCAGTAAGAATTCAATCCCAATCCAAACTTGTTTTAACGATCACGTGTTGTTAAATTTTTCAAAACTTTAGCGGAACTGAGACCAATAAAGAATCCCGATTCATTTTTTTCTTTTTCTTTTTTTTTTTAAAGTTAAATTATTAGTCGACGTGACTTAAATTTCATGCAGGACTATTTTCTATGGAGAGTACAATTGCACAGGGGCAGGATCTGATATGACGATGAGGGCACCTTATGTTCAGAGGCTCAATGACACCCAGGCTGCTCTTTTTCTTAATATATCATTTATTGACGGAGATCAATGGCTGCAATCTTACAATAATTAGTTGTGGCTTTTAATCTCTCTGTGCAAATGCTACGCGACAAATGAAATTACGTCCATTTATTTGTTGATTCTGTCGGTCAATAAAAGACAAATACACCGGCATGTGAAATCTGAAGAAAGTAAAAAAGTATACACGTGTCAGATTCCATACGAAACATGCTAATTGCTACAATTCACACATGACAAATGTCATCGAGTCAACGGAGCAAATCAAATTTCGACTCTTCAAATGCCTTTCTTGGATCACCAATTTCGAAACGTACTTCATGGCATACTATTTGGTTTGAAGTCAATTTTCATACATTCATGCAAGTGCTACCAAATGGCGTGCGATGGGTGAATCTCGATTTTTAAGTAAAATCGGTCGTGTCCGGTAATGTGTATACGTATACCTCTAAACCAATGGTTGCGTTTGTTAATCTAGTTCTTATCACATGTACTCAATCATTGAAAAATAATTACATTAATAATATTTGGGTGCCGATGCTTAGAATTTATAAGGTCCAAATTTAAATTATAGACATTTTCTTTTACGCCATCCTAGAAAAATGTACATGGCTTAAATCCGTAATTTATAAGTTTCAAGCACCGGCACGTGCACCTGATAATTAACACTACTCCGGCTGTAATTGTATTTAAGGTAGCAACAATTTTATTTTATTTTTTATTTTTTTGAAAAAAAAACTCGTGACAAGATGTTATTAAGTTATTGCAAAATTGTCATGGTATCTCCGTATAAAAGACATTTCTGAATGAGTTTGTACGGAAGTATTATACTAGACGTTCTAGAAACTTTAGTATTTTGTGATTTAAAATAAACATATTTTCAAGACGTTTCTGATCATTATTATTTTAAAAGATTGAATTGATCTCCGAGTAAAATCTAGAACCATAATAATAATAATAATAATAATAATAATAATAATAATAATAATAATAATAGCAGAGGACACACGCGTCCATGTTTATGAGTAACCCAGGCCCAGTGCGGGACCCCGCCATGCGACATTAGCATAAATACCCAAAAAAAAAAAATTGCAAAATTTACTTTGGAAGTTTGGATGGCGCAAGAAGCGCATATTCGCAAATTAAAAATAAATAAATAAATAAGCCTCGGTAACATAAATAAGATATTTAATTAATTAAAAGGAAAAAAAAAAGGCAGCGAGAGTTAAGTTACTAAAATGAAATGAAAGAACTATTCGAATGGAGGAGAAGCATAACGACAGTAACACCAATAACAGCATCGAAAAAATGAGTATCGCAAATTCGAATTCAAATTCAAATTCAACTGGTACGGCGCCGTCTGATCGCCCCGTTAGAGTCTACGCCGACGGGATCTACGATCTTTTCCATTTCGGCCACGCTCGGTCCCTTGAACAAGCCAAGAAATCGTCAGTATTTTTCTCCTTTTATTTTATCATTAATCATTGTTTTAGTCGAAAATTTTTATTTTAGTTTATTTTATTGCGTTTCACTTTTGCTCTTCAGTTACTTTTTATTTTCTTCATGTGCTTTTTTTTTTTTGGTTTTGATCTAGCATTTATAAGAAGCGAAACAAAACATCTTATAGAAATTAACTTTCCCGTTTTGTCCTTAGTTTGATCTGTGTATGCCTCCGTGTTACTGATTCTTTTGCGTTTATTTTGTTGAATGTATTAATTTTTTTCTTTTCATCTGTTCATACTTTGGTGATATATTAGTTATTTGATTCATTTTTCTGGTTTCACTCGTTTTGATGTGCTTTATCTTTTCTTACTCGAACGATTTGTGTTACAAAATAGTGATTACATTGGTAATGGTTAATGTGTGAATGAAAAATTATTTCTGTTTCGGAGGAATCGTTTTTTGAATTTTTATTCGGATTTTTTTTTTGCTTGTTTACATTTTGTTTGTGTTCAAAGTGTAATTTTATTTTATTTTATTTATTTATTTTTTGCATTGTTTTTGTATTCTACGCATTTAATGGCAGTGTGATTGAATTGTGAATTTAGGTTTCCGAACACCTACCTCCTTGTTGGATGCTGCAATGATGAAACTACTCATAAGTTTAAGGGGAAAACTGTTATGACAGAGGATGAGCGATATGAATCTCTTCGCCATTGCAAGTATGCCCATGCTACCTTAAGACTTAATTTAGAAGTATTTATTTTTCACTGTGATGTTTTTCGGTATGTTATGGATTTCATGTTTTTATTTGAATGAATTATCTTCCATTTTCTAACACGGATGGACTTGGGGCACAGATGGGTGGATGAAGTCATCCCCGATGCACCTTGGGTGGTCACGCAAGAATTTCTTGACAAGCACCAGATTGACTTTGTGGCGCATGACTCCCTTCCGTAAGGATAATAAACTTAGGTTAAAGTTTTTGGACCTGATGGAAATTTGATTTGAGTAATGGGATCTATATGAACTTTAGAATCGTTATTGAGTTAAGGAAGTGATGCCTTTAAGTGTCTCTTTCTTAGTCACTAATTCATTCTTTAAGAAAATAAATTTGATTTTGGTTTTGTAAATGGTTAGATGTTATGTGGTTCTTTGGCAGTAACATGGCATTGATGAATTTTGTTCCCTGAAGTTAATTTGTGATGATGGATTAGCCATTTAAATGTTCAAGCTTTGCTGTGTTTTTTGGACAGTTATGCGGATGCCAGTGGTGCCGGGAAAGATGTTTATGAATTTGTAAGTTTTGAGTGGTAATGATTGCTTGTGTTCCAAATTTTTCATGCCTTATTGTATAAATATGTAACTAAATGTTGATTGTAGGTTAAAGCTGCTGGGAAGTTTAAGGAAACAAAACGAACTGATGGAATTTCAACATCAGACATTATTATGAGAATTGTTAAAGACTATAACCAGTATGTGATGCGTAACTTGGATCGAGGATATTCAAGAAAAGAGCTTGGTGTTAGCTACGTAAAGGTATGATTTTTTTTTTTTTTTATGTGCTACTTTTGTATCTGCTTGCACTGACTCAAAAAGGTTAAAAAAAAAAAACATGGTTTCTGTTTTGTGAAGGTAACTTATTTTTTGGTATATGTAAATAGGAAAAACGGCTGAGGGTTAACATGAAATTAAAGAAACTGCAAGAGAAAGTGAAACAACAACAAGAGCGTGTTGGAGAAAAGGTATTTGTACTTTTATGCCATAGTATTAAAGCATTTTGTACCTATCCTTTTCCTTTCCCTGTTTGTATATTTCTAGATGCTTCATGGCTAGCATTTGATTTGTGGTATGGAATTCAGACAAGACTTCTTTTGGTGTTGAAGAATCGTAGGCTGATGTCATTTGGTGCAACTTTTATGTTATTGCTGTTGATTTTGAGACATTAAGGGCGTGTTTGTGAATGTTTTCTAATTGTTATTTTCATAAAACATAAATGAGAATGCAAATGATAAACATGTCTCTTATCATTTCATGTGTCCTGAATTTTAAGAACAAAAACACGAAAAATATGTTTGCTAGACAAAACTGAAATAATCAAAACCATGAATAAACGTTCGATCATACTATTTTTAGAAAGAGTCTTTTACTAAACCTGCAAGTTATAGATGTGTTTATAAATAGTAGTGTCTAGCTGATTTATCTTCCTAGTTCCAAATTAAAATAATGAAATTTATATTATTGTAAAATCATATCACAATTATGTTTCAAATCAAACTATTTATCAATAATAAACAATTCATACGCAGCCAACATCAAACAATTTATTAAGATTAAAAAGAATATTTTGTTTGAAATGGCTGAAAAAATATACACTGATCAAAGAATATTTTGGTTCTAAAACTTTATTTTATTTCAAAAAATTATTATTTAGGTTAAACTGAAAAAATATACACAAATACTTATCTACATGGGTGGCCATTGGGGCAAAACCTGCATAAAGAAAACAATTTAAAAAGAAAAAATTGAGATTTTGTTGAAGGAGAAGCCAAGAAAAGAAATATTTCAGATAATTGAAAGAAGAAGCTAAGAAGATATTAGAGAAAATGAAGAAGATTGAAGGTAAAAGTTTGCATAGACTGATGCGAGGAAGAATTAATTATAATCAGAATTTTGATATGGATAAAACATCTAAAAGTCATTTCTTATTCCAGGACCAAATTGTGGATGCTGTATTTTACATTTTATGAATACCTTCTCTTAAAACAGTTGCCGAAAGGCTACTGCTGCTGTATTTTTAAAATGAAATGGGCTCTATAAAACGGTACAAAATATGTGTGAAGCTATCAATTGGATGCTGTTTATTCAGCATCTATGTGTGTGGATAATTGTAATCTAGATATACTTGCATTAAAGGGCATCATACACTCAAGCTACTGAATGTCTTAGTTCCTCCTATTTATTTTTTTTTTCGAGGTATATGCATTAATTTGTGAATGAAAGAAAGAAACGGACTATTATTTGCGCAAGTAATTTGTCACATTGTTAATGATTTGCTTCAGCAGCATATCTCTGTATTTTAAGCTCCTTTAAAATCTTTATGCCATTTCCACTCTTCTCAATTACTTATCAATGAAGGCCGATCAAGGTCAGTGGTGCCAATCAAACCTGAGAAGACAAATGAATGGAGATTTTGGCTCAAGGCAGCAATATTGACATGAGTCCTAAGTCTGGTTGTTTGAGGATAATTTGAGAATTTATTCAATAACCATTCTTGGTAATAGTTTTGTCCCCTTCATTGAGTAATTCAAATGTTGTTCTGCTCATCCTTGTGGAGAATGCAGAATGTTTTTAACTTTTTATGGAATTCATTTTTTTCTTTAACCACAATGTTTTTCTATGCTGGTGAATATTATGTAAGTTTAATCTTGTGAACTGTTGATCCTGTTGTTGTTCGTCTCTATCTTGCTTTACTTCGAAGGATCCTGTGGTTGTGATGTGTAATCTATTTGCATACTCTCCATATATAAATAGATCCAAACTGTTGCAATGCATCGTAATGAGTGGGTGGAAAATGCTGATCGCTGGGTTGCTGGTTTCCTCGAGATGTTCGAAGAAGGTTGCCATAAGATGGTGAGTGAATCCATGGATATATATGGACATATGCAATATATGTTTGTCTGTTATTGATGAAATTTACCAACAATTTTGGTCTATTTCAGGGCACAGCCATCAGGGACCGAATTCAAGAGAGATTAAGAGGGCAGGGGTCGGGCACGTATCTACTGCCAAATGGTGAGGAGGATGATGATGATGAAGAATATTATTACGACGAGGATGATTATGTTGATGAAGAAGAAGAGTATTATTATGACAATGATGAATCAGATGATGAGAAAGACAAGAAAGAAATGAGTGAGAGAGACGAGAAAGAACCGAAAGAAAAGAAATAGATCCGAGTTTTCTTGACTGCAGGTAGAGTTGGTCTATAGCAAAATTATGTTCTTGGTATTATTTACTTTTGGGCTTCCTGTTTGTAAAGTGCTATAGATGCCAAAAAGAATATTTTGCTGGGACTGCTGAGGGAAGCTAGGGTTTGAAGGGAAACTTTCACTTCATCTTTTTGTAATTGTATTTTCATGTCTTTTTAAGTGTGTTTGGGTTTTCTATAAACCTGCAGAGAGTCTTGGATGAAATTGCTTTAACGTTAAGAGGCTCTCTTCTTATGGAGTTCGAAAGTTTTGTTTGTTGCTCAAAGATCTGTAGTTTTCTTAATGAGATTCCCATTTTACTTGTCAATTAACTGTATATATACAAATCAGTATTGCTACGTTTGCAAGCTTGCAGCAGAACTAGTTTTGGCATACGGGATAATGTGGTACTTCAATGAGCTGATATGTGTCAAGCATTACTTCTCTTTTTTCTTTCACAAGATGAGCTCCTTGTATTTGCAAGTTTGGAGTTGATCTAGATATGGTATCCGAACCTTTGTGGCGTTATAATGAAATAACATATGACAAATGATTACTTAACTTTTTTCTGTCACTAGATGGTTTGTATGAGCTCCTTGTTTATGCTATATTGACTTCGTTCTGCCATCATATTAGTTGAATTATTAAAATTGTATTTCAACTGTACATAATTGTAAGCTTAAGTGAACAATATGGGTGTGGTTGATTGTCAACTCAACATTAAATGAACGCTTATAAATTTGGGGTCATTTTACAATGCCATAATTAAAATTATATTATTAAAATTATAATTAAATATGAATTATGTAAATGAAAAATAAGACATATAAATTTAACATAAAATTTATAAATTAATATTAAGTATAAAATAAGACATAAATTATATGAGTAGAAAATAACATTTGTAAATGTAAAGTAAAACAAGTCAATTAACATAGGAGTGGCCAATTTAGTTTATTGCTGTAAACAAAACAACATATAAATGTAATATAATTCTTGTAAATTAATATTAAATATAAAATATAAATATAAATTATGTAAAAGAAACAAAAAAAAATCTGTAAATAGAAGGAAAAACATGTAAATGAACATAAAAGTAGTAAATTGATGTATTGTTAGTAAATAAAATAAAAACTTACAAATGTAACATAAAAATTATGAATCAATATTAAGTATAAAAAAAAATAAATTGTGAAAATAGAATATAAGATTTGCAAATAAAAATAGAACAAGAAAATTAATATAGAAATGGTAAAATTGGTGTACCATTGGTAAATAAAATAAAAAAATTACAAATATAACATAAAGCTTGTAAATTGATAATAAGTGTAAAATAAAATATAAATTCAATAAATGGAATATAAAACTTGTAAACAAAAAACAAAATAAGTAAATTAATATAGAAATGATAAATTAGTGTATCATTGGTAAACAAAACAACACTTGTAAATATACTATAAAGTTTGTACATTAATATGAAGTGTAAAATAAAGTATAAATGATGTGAACAAAAAAAAAGACTTGTGAATAGAGGTGAAGGAAGTAAATATATATAAGATTAGTAAGTTTGTGTATTATTGATAAATAAAACAAAAACTTGCAAATATAATATTAAACTTGTAAATTAACATTAAGTGTAAAATAAAATATAAATTATGTAAATGACATTAAAACTTGCAAATAATAGGTAAAAGAAATAAATTAACATAGAAGTAGTTAATTGTTTGATTACTGGTTAAAAAAATTATAAATATAATATAAGACTTGTAAATGAAAAATAAGACAAATAAACTAACATGGAAGTAGCAAAATAATAATGATAAAACAATAATGATTATCTTATATATTTACTCATTGTTTTTCCCGAATTGAATAATAATAGTTTATATACATTTGATGGTACATGTGAAATTTTATTAAAGATAAAACTTATTCTAAAAATTAGACTTTGAAAAACTATTATTTTAAAAAAGATTATTTGCAAGAAAAGATAATTTTGCATCCTTTTAAATTTCCTCAACAACAATCTTAAATGATCTTTAAGTATATATAAGAAGCAAAGTTTTAAAATACATGAAGTATTTATAAAACCAAAAAAAAAAAATAAATATGATTTTATTGATTTATCTTATTATTGGGTTTTGCTTTATCCATATCAAGAAAAATAATTTTGTTTAATTAACCTATGTGTAAACAAATATTGCAATAGAAAATGAAAAAAAACTATAAATGTTGAAGAATGAATGTAGAATTTATGGTTGAACTAATTAAATAAAACTTAATCGAATTGTTTTCAATACCTTTTTTTTTGTTTCGATTGATGAGTATTTTTTCTTTGGTTAATTAAGTTAGATAACTATTTTTTGATTAATTAAAGTTTGATGTTGATTTATAAGTTTTATATTATTTTTATAAGTGTTTCATTTGTAATTTTAAAATACCAATTTATCACTTTTATATTAATTTATTTATTCTATTTTTTTATTAGTTGTATTTATAATTTAAAAAAATTATATTTATAATGCTATTGATGTTGAAAATTTAATCACAGAATCATAAAATTTTTCAATTAGGCACTATTTGAGGCGTGCGAAAGCCATGTAAACTTGAACATTTCTCTTTGGTGGGGCTATTTGCACTTTAATATATATTTTAGACAACTTATTTTAATAAAATGTTATATTAATAAAGTGACTCCAATGAAATTTAAAGACATCGACATAATTCATGAAAAGCTCTATACTATTCATTAACATTCATTTTGTACAGATAATTAATGTATTTGCATTCATCATTTAACAGCGGTAAATTATTTTTCAAAATTTAATGAATGAATATAAAAAAAATAAAAAAAAAAAACTATTTAAAATAGATTTTAACGTACAAATAATCATACTCTTTCTTTCGTGCGCACCTCTATAGTTTAAGAAGGTCTTTCCCGATGTCAACGCACCACCAAGTCACCCGTTCGAAGTAGTAATGTCGCCATTTACTTTGTGAAGCGTGCCACCACTCGGCAGCTATTTTAGAAATTGACAGTCCTTTTTGTCCTTTATACTTTTTCCCTTTCTTTGAGTTTATCGCGAATGTCACCTTTTTCCTTCCGAGAATCTCACGTTCGTCTCTTGAGTTGGACTCTCGCCTGCGTTACAATTCGCGTACGTTACGCGTGTGATGTGGGTCCCACAGCTGTCTCTCAGTACGCGAGCTGTAAGCTAACGAAGTCACTTGAGAAAATATCAAATTGATGGGGTCCGCAATCAATTGCCGGCAGTGGAGAACCCCACGCTTTTATAAGGGTTAATTAATTGGGAAATGGAAAGTTATACTTTCCTAGTTTAAGAGAATGGTCACGTGAATTTTTGTTTTATTTTATTTTTTTGGTGAAGCACTCCAAAATTTCTTTCTGACAATAATAACCTCATTTATTAACTTAAAAAGAATTTAGTCTTCCTTTTCACTTTTGTCAATCTATTTTAAAAAATAATTTTAGCGGTAAAAATGTAATTTTTGTCTCATTCTCTGTTTTTTTTTTTTAGGTAAATTTATCTACACTCCCCAATAAAAAAGATTAGAGTCCCAGTGTGTCGAAAGATTATTATTTATTAATCTACCGCTATTAAAAAAATAAACGACCAATACCACCACCTCACAAGAGGGAATAGGAAATAAATTAACTCATAACAAAATTTACAGTAAATTGAAGTTGTGACCACGCGGCGACACGTGTCACAAAGTAGTGGCGTTGACGGATGAAAGACTTGCCCAACGACAAGATAAGAAACCCAGTCGCTTTTATGATCATCTTTTAAGGTTAATTGCATTTGACGTGTCCTAGGAAACAAATAGTGCGTCAGTTAAAATAAGGATAAGAGATGGCAACTGTGTAACAAAATGAGATTGTAATCCGTTGGGTATGAACCATTAAATAAAATCGAAGGGTCAGCGTTCGTTGGAATCATTATGAAGTAGGGTACGGTTGATCAAAATTATAATGTATTTTTTTAGTATTTATTATTTTATATTTATAACTATAATTTATATTTTACTTTGAAACAGCGTCAAAGTAATTATTATTTAAAATTACTTTGTATTAGTTAAATTTAAAGATAAATATAATTTATTTTAGATTAAGGGTTCGTTTGACATAAATTTTTAAATAAAATTTATTTAAGTGAAAATTTTATAAGTAAAATTTTTATTAAAAAATTTTAGTTGTTTGATTATCAATAAAAATTTTTATTAAAAATTATAATTTACTATAATTTAATAGGTACTTTATTTAAATTATATTATAAAGAAATAAAATAAAATTATGAAATAAAAAATGATATTTTAAACAGTTTAATAATTTATTTTTTTAACTCTTATTTTTAAAAGTCTAAAATTTGAGATTTTGTTAGTAGAGATAAAATAATTTATTTAATCTTTAAAAACTCTACAAAAAAAAATTTAAACAACAACAAAAAATTTGAAAGCATCTTATGAGATTAAATAAGTATTTATGGTTATTAGATAAGAGGCAACAAATAGACATAATTTTTTTTTAATCAAAACTTGACTCATTTCATATCTCATCTTAAAAATTTGGAGTGAGATAAATAGAGTAAAATTTTTAAACCAATATTCCGATGACCTTCTTGGATTTACTGTAAATTTATGTATTTAAGCTCATAATAATATATTTAGACGGTGAAAACAGTTAACAATTAAATTTAATAATAATAATAATAATGACAATGGGCTTACCAAGTGGCGTAATTGTAGTTCGTCTACGTGGGAGTGCAGTTCAATTTATCCTTGCATAAAATACCACGGGTAGATGAGACATCGAATTAAAGAAAAATACTCCGACTATTTTTTTTTTGGGGAAAGGCCTTTTTCATGGGCTTTGATATAATAATTTATTTCATCCTTACTTTTTAAATAATAACTTATTTCATTGTTATTTTTTAAATAATAACTCAAAATAAACTTTCATAAATATATAATTAGTTTATTATATAATTAATTAAGGGTAAAATAAAATTTTTAATTGAATAAATACAATTAATTTTAAAATAAAATCTCAAAAATAATTAAATAACATCTACATTCTTACAAAAATTTGAAATTTAAGGGTAACTAAGAATAATGCTAAAAAAATATACAGTATATGTGCGCACGTGTGTGTTCATTAATTTTTTTAATAAATCAACTAAATTTGTTAATATATAATAATAACAATAACAATAATAACTGTTCATGTTAAAGTTAGGCATAAATTAAAATAATTCTATATTATTTTAAATCATATTTTTATGTCTTTATTCTTCAGTGTGTATTTTTTTAATGAAGGAATCTATTTTTTTATAAAATAATAATATAGATTGATTATTTATTTATTTTGATTATATTAAAGTTATGAATGAGCTAAAAAAAACACTAGTGCTTGTGAAGCTATTTTTTTATTATTTTGTCCCAAATATATATTTTACATTTTATTAGGAGGAGAGACTATCTTACAGTTGTTATAAGGTGTAGTATTCTCCCTTGATTAATATCTAAATCTATTATAAATATTGTTTATGAGAAGAGCTGTACCTTACAATAACTGTAAGGTAGTAGCCTCTTTTATTAAATGTTTTTATTGTTTATTCATTAAGTTATCTTTATAGTTTAAATTCATGAAGAAAGTTAAGTGTTATTTAATTATGTTTGAAAGTTTTATTTTAAAATAATCTATATATGCTTAATTGAAAATCTTTTTTTATTCTCACTGAATTATATAATTAATTAACGATAACTTATTAAAAAAATATTTAAGCTATTATTTAAAAAATAAAGATAAAAATAATTTATTATTTAAATAATAAAAATAAACTGAGTTATTGTATGAAATTTTAAAAATGAAAAAAAAATTATCAATTGTTTTTAAGTAAATTTATTAACCCCGGCTACTTCACAAGTTGGGTCCACCACCAAAAACAATTGATGTGACCAAGCCCAACACAGGAAAGTAAGTGGGCAAAGAAAATTTTCCAAGAAGACTTTGACATCGAAAAGCAACCCATTGATGACCTTTAAAAGTATCTGATGCTGGGTGGATTGAAATTAATAGTTTTTTTTAATAATAATTATACATCATATTATTATATTATTATAATAATTTTATGTAGTATATATTTAGACATAGGATTTTTAAATATCCCTCAAATATAATTGTATTTACAAACACACACACACACACACACACACACACACACAAACACACACACACACATATATATATATATATAATTAAGATTTATATAATTATAATAATTTTATGAAGTATATATTTAGATACGTGACCTTCAAATATTTTTTATACTATTATTACAATAATTTTATAAAGTACATACTTAGACATATGACCTTCAAATATCCCTCACACCTCAAATATAAAGAATGTCTTTACTTCACTCTCATTTCGTAAGAAAAAAAACTTATAAATTAAGTCCACATAATTAATTTGACTTAAATAAGAGAAATTAAATCTATTGAGACTCAAATCCTTACCTTTAAAATTTTTCTTAACTTTAAGAGTAAAGGTCCACCATTTAACTAAAGCACAAATGATAAAATTAATAGTTCAAAATTTGAGTAAGTCTTTTTCACACCTTTGAAAATTTCTCATAAAATCGTCTTTTTTAATTAAAATTATTTAAACAACTAAAGATAAATTATTTGATAGAGCCCAGCTAGTTAATCGTAAAATAAAATTTGAAGGTAAAAAAACCTCACAATTAGGGACAGGGTTCTTCATACTTCATGATTAAAAGGAATAGGAAAATAAATTATTGCATGAAATTTTAAAAATAAAAAAAAGTGTCAATTGTTTTCAAGTAAATTAATTAACCCTGGCCACTTCGCAAGTTTGGGTCCACCACCACAAACAATTGATGTGACCAAGCTCAACACAGGAAAGTAAGTGGGCAAAGAAAATTTTCCAAGAAGACTTTGACATCGTGGGAAGAAGAAGCAACCCATTGATGACTTTAAAAGTATCTGAAGATGGGTGGACACATTGAAATTAATAGTTTTTTTTAATAATAATTATACATCATATTATTATATTATTATAATAATTTTATGTAATACGTATTTAGACATATGATCTTTAAATATCACTTAAATATGATCATATTTATAATTAAATATACATAATTGAGACTTATATGATTATAATAATTCTATGAAGTACATATTTAGATATGTGACCCTCAAATATCTCTCATATTATTATTACAATAATTTTATGAATTACATACTTAGACATATGACCTTTAAATATCTCTCATACTTCAAATATAAAAGATGTCTTTGTTTCACTCTCATTTCGTAAGAAAAGAAAACTTATAAATTAAGTTCACGTAATTAATTTTATTTAATTAAGAGATATCAAACCCTTAGAGACTCGAACCTTACCCGCAAAGTCTTTCTTAATTTTAAGAGTAAAAGTCCGTCACTTAACTGAAGCATAAGTGGTAAAATTAATAGTTCAAAATTTGAGTAAGTCTTTTTCACACTCTTAAAAATTTCTCATAAAATCTTTTTTTTAATTAAAATTATTTAAACAACTAAAAATAAATTATTTGATAGAACCCAGCTAGTTAATCGTAAAATAAAATTTTAAGGTCAAAAACCTTAGAATTAGGGACAGGGTTCTTCATGCTTCATGTTTAAAAGGAAAAAAAAAAATGACATGTTCTTATAGTACAACACAACTCTTTTTCGTTTCCACTATGTATTCAGTATTAATTATTACTCGAGCAAGAAAAAGGATTTTCAATGAAAAATGTTTTCACTTTTTTCATTAAAAACACGTAAACGTTGAATTTTTAGATTTGTTTAGCCAACCAAGATGATCGAAAATCTAGGTAATAATTAAAAAAAGGGGGGGGTTAAATTAGATGGGTAAATTAATAGTTCAACATAATTTGGAATATTATTACGTCGAAATTCCTTGCAGTGAGCCTACACTCGTAGTGAGAATGCGTTGAAATCTCAAATTCCAACATATATTTGAGCCCACGCTTGTGGTGTGAATGCGTTGAAATTCCTTTCTTGCTAATTGTTACGTCGACGTAACAATTTTCAGGAGTTGGTATTTAATTATTGGTGTTTTTTTTGAGAAGAATTATTGGGTGAAGTTACTAACATTTTAAAATTTATTTTAAGCACTTATTTTTTAATTAAATATTATTTTATTAAATTACTCTTTATATAATTTATCATTACAGGTATCTTTCTCTTGTTACTTTTTGACTTTAAAAAAAAAAAACGGATTCAATCTCTGCTCTTTATTATTATTTATTATTATTATTATTTGTTTTTACCTTTTTAACTTCTCCTCCTCGACTTCACTGGTAAATATTTACTCTAACAAACATGGTGGCGGTTAAACAAAAATAAATGAATGAATAAATAATTGGATGGCTGTTATTCTTGAAAAAAAAATCATTTAACAATAATCGGAACTTCATTGTAGGGTAGAATTTAGAAGATGGAATGTCGGACCCAAGAAAAAAAAAAAGAAAAGGTTCAGTCCGTGGCCGAGAAATTAAACAGAACCGTTCTGATGGGTTCTGTAGGAGCGTAAAGTTATTATTATTATTATTATTTTTTGGTGGAAAAGCAGGAGTGTTTGCTTTTGAAGAAACAGAGCTCCCACAAAAGAATTTAATTTAGCGTAATTGTAGGATTTTAACGAGTATAATTCTTTCCTTTTTAACTTTATTCACGAGCGTTCAAAGTATTGTTTTAAAATACAAATATCCTCACACTCAATAATTACCATAATTTTACAATCCGTACGCAGTAATTTAATTCGGCGATGAAAGTTGCTTCTCACCGAATCATGTCGTCATTCCTCCGAAATCACCCTCAAACGCAGATTAAACTTTAGCGGTTTTATCAAATACGTTCTCTTAATTTGTCTTATTATTTAATAGACTTTGCTAGTTTATAATTTCTGTAAATTATAATCTGTAGTATAATTATTAGATATTTTATTATTTAATTTTTCATTTCGTATTTAATCACAGCTAACAATTATATTGTACGCTGCAGTTTACAAAAATTATGAACTTTAAGTTAATAAAATCCTTATTTAATTTATTTTCTTATTCTCCGTCACTTTCACTCAGGACCACAGTGCTTTCACGAAATTCCAAAACACGCTTTCACACGTTTTTTATATGATACTGTGTTCCTTCAGGATAAGTTACTGCAAGTTAAGTTTTTCTAGCGTACGTTGCCGCAGGTTCTCTCTCTATATATGACAAACATTTTATTCTCAAATCTTTTTTATAACGGAAAAACTAAAAATAAAAAATAAAAAATCCAGGAACTGCTTTGGGGTTCCAATTCTTTAACATGACCACTTCTCGTAGTCTTTTCATCGTTTTCTTTGGCTTTTTTTTAATACTACTTCCGGACGTAGTACTGGGAGAATGCACGTGTGATCCCGAGGACGAGGATCGGGACAAGACTCAAGCCTTAAAATATAAACTCGCCGCAATCGCTTCGATACTCGTAGCCGGAGCCATCGGAGTTCTCCTTCCGGTCTTCGGAAAGACCATCCCGGCATTAAGCCCGGAGAGAAACATCTTCTTCCTAATCAAGGCCTTCGCCGCCGGAGTTATATTATCAACTGGGTTCGTCCACGTGCTTCCCGACGCCTTCGAGAACTTGACGTCGCCCTGCCTCGATGAAAATCCATGGGGGGATTTTCCGTTCACTGGATTTGTGGCCATGTTTGCTGCTATCGGGACTCTGACGATTGATGCTTTTGCAACTTCTTACGCAACTTCTTATTACCGCAAGTCTCACTTCGATAAAGCCGAGACTGGCGCATCAGGTGAAGAGAACGTTGGGGAGCATGCAGGTCACGTGCAGGTTCATACTCATGCAACCCACGGCCATGCTCATGGGTCTATTGAGTATTCTGGTGAATCGGAGCTTCTACGACACCGTGTCATATCTCTGGTTATAATTTATATTTTTTAAAAATTTTTCATGCATATATATAAAACGATGGCGAATTCTTAATTGTATTGGTAAATTAATTAATTAATTTTTTTTGAAAAGTTTCATTTTGGATATATTTTTCATTAGGTTTTGGAGTTGGGAATTCTTGTGCATTCGATAATCATTGGAATTTCATTGGGTGCTTCTGAGAGTCCAAAAACTATTAAGCCTTTGGTTGCGGCCTTGACTTTTCATCAATTCTTTGAAGGAATGGGTCGTGGTGGTTGCCTTACACAGGTGATTAATATTTTCTGTTTATAACTAAATTAAGTTTGAACTTTCCATTTTTTTAATTATTATTATTTTTTGCTTTGTAAGTTTTAATTAAAATGCTCCATATACGGTGCTAACATATACAGCCATAAGAAATAATTATCCCAGCTCTTTTATTTTGGAAAACTTTTTCTTTTCTTTTCTTTTTTTTTGGATTAGGAAAAAGGGAAAATCTTTATTTGAAGCTTAGAAAATTCTCTGTTTTGTACGCTGCTGAGTATATATATACACGTGTTTAACGGTAAAGTCTTTTTGCGATTTCATTCGAGTGGACAATATCAACCTATAATCAAAACTTGGTTGATTTCATTCAGGTGGTCAACGTCAACCTACAATCAAAATTTTGTTAGTAATTGATGTTAACAATTTTGTTTTAACATGTTCGTTTTTTATAGGCAAAATTCAAGTCTCGAGGAATTGCGATATTGGCCTTGTTCTTCTCTCTGACGACCCCAGTTGGGATAGCAATAGGCATTGCAATATCAACAGGTTATGACGAAAATAGCCCCAAGGCTCTTATTGTTGAAGGGATATTCAATGCGGCAGCAGCCGGAATCTTGATATACATGTCCTTGGTGGATCTTCTTGCTGCAGATTTTATGAATCCAAAGATGCAAACCAATAAGATGCTTCAATTTGGAGCCAACGTTTCTCTTCTTTTAGGAGCTGGTTTCATGTCTTTGTTAGCCAAATGGGCTTAAAAATCATGGAGATTTTTTCTACAATTTTCGTTTATCCAATAGTTTAATTTGCCGCTGTTTTTGTACAGACATTTTGATGAATGTTTATTATATGTAAAATAACATAAATTGATTAGGGGTAATATGGGTATTCTCATTAAAAAAAAAAACAACTTCTTAAACTATTAGTGAAATGAGGTTAAGTGCAGCGTTTTTAAATTTAGAGAGGGTAAGTGTCATAACTCATTTGATT
Organism: Aegle marmelos; assembly: GCA_030449875.1. NCBI lineage: Eukaryota > Viridiplantae > Streptophyta > Magnoliopsida > Sapindales > Rutaceae > Aegle > Aegle marmelos. Next base: position 7,029,482 of record JASUUL010000077.1, on the reverse strand, counting down.
TTGGGTGTGAATATTTGTTACTTATATTTGAAGGGATTTGTAATTTTCCCTTGTACATATTTCATTTTATTTTACTTTGACAAAAGATCATTACTCGACGGTGAGCTTTAAATAATAAATTCTACGAAACCCTGCCAAAAAGAGGGTTAGACAAAAAAAAAAAAAAAAGGGAAGGAAAGAAAAAAACTATGAACCAATTTGAAAAGATTATGATAAAGATCATGACGGTGATATCGTTGAGGAAGACTCAAATTTGTAGTGTTTATCCATGGCTGTTAATACATCAATATTGCACATCAAATACGCACATCAATATTGCTATGTTTGCAAGTTTGTGACATAAAATAATTTTGGTATTCGACGCAATGTGTTATTATAATAAAATGATACGTGTCAACTGATTACTTATCTTCTCACTTGATGGTTTGTATGAGCACTTTGTATATACTATGTTAATGTCAAATATTTCACATTAATTGAGTATAATTGTATAAAATTTATATTTTAACTATATATAATTATAGATTTACGTGAAAAATATAGATTTAGTCGGTCTTTCAATGAAAGCAAGGGTATTGCAAACATTATCCTTACGTATTCATGTAAAATTTATTGATTTCCCATATATGCAAATATATAAAATAAAGTACTTTTCGAGGCATGCAAAAACCGTATAAATCAGGAGTACATTTCTCTTTCTATGTATCTTGTCGTTTCATATATTAATCTCTTTCATTGTATATGAGGCCTCCACAGAAACACGAAGTCACTAAATCCTATTAAGAAGAAAGGTGGCAAGCTAGAACAAAATATCGGTGGGTCAACGAGGTCAAGTCAAGAGAACCTTAAAAAGCAAGCTAGCTGAAGCCAGCTGTTTGCTACTTGCCATTGCCGAAGAGAAGCAACAGCGCATCGCAATCCGATATGTACGAACTATTAATTAATTAGTCGGGCCCTGGCCTTTTTCTTACAAAAACGTCAAGCTTATCTTGTAAAAATTTCTGAATTTTGATTCCTCAATTTTCTGTGTTAGGGGTATAAATTGTTTGCTGCAGCGGACCACAAACTTGTGAAGTAGTGAGGATTAGTTAAATTTACTTAAGAATTTGGTCTTTATTTGAGTTTTAAATAAGAGTGTTTTTTAATAAGTTTCAAAATATAACAATCTTTTCGGATGACTTTGGGGGCATTCCGAGAATCGAACTCGGGACCTCTCGCACCCAAAGCGAGAATCATACCACTAGACCAAATGCCCGCGGACGAAGGAAGGCTTGTTCATAAGCAAATAATTTGTTTCTGAATTGAAGTCATTACACATAGGTCTACGCTCCCACTTTTTACACTGATAACGTGGCAACTTGATTCAAGGAAACAGACTGATGAATGATCACGATGATGATGAAATTGTTCCCGAGTGAAATTTAGAACAAAACTTGACATGTATGTGAACGCAGAGAGTCAAATTTTACAAGCTAGCAAACATCCAAAATGGCCTACAAATTCACGACAAAACGACACGGGGATTTGCTAGATTCCAAACTCTGAACAACGCACACATCTTCTGGCCGAAACTCGAGCTCGATCTGTTAAAATATCTTTTTGTTAAATATCTCAAGCCCTGCCAAGGGAGTTGGCGGTGAATCGTTATCTAGTTCCTATATAAACGTTCCACATCAAAGGAGCTGAACCAAAGGATTCCAGTATAAGAATAATATGCAACTATCAAGACCATTAACCCTTACAAACATAACAGGTAGACGGGCACTGCGATCATCAAATCTAATTTCATACTTAACAAATTAATTAGTACCCTCATTAATAACTTGATCGCCACGTATATGATTTATGACAGATGTATATATGCCACAGCCCACAGGGGCAACAGTTTGACTACAAGCTAATAACATTAAATTAATGTTGGACTAGCAGCTTGTTACCATTCATTCAATTTTATTTTTCTTAACATCTATGCACAATATTTAATATGATATTAATAGAACGTGATCCCGCGTTATAAGTTAATTTCAGCGTCGTTGTTATCGTTTTCATGTTCGACCTTACAAGCAAGCTCCTAAGTCTATTTATATGACGTGCGAGTGTGCAACTGGCGGAGCTTAAATAACTTTTCAAGGCACATGGTCCTGTGATAAAGATATCAAAGGACGAACCTTATGCACTTTATTTGATTATTTTATAAATTTATGTGAAATAATAGGACCATAGAAGGAACCCAATTGGCTAAATCCCATTATAGTCTCACAACCGATCCTGGAGCTTTCTTTTACATCAAAAGATCAGAAGCAGTTCAGAATTTTCCTCACTTTTTCTTCTGAACGATTTAAGGAATAACTGAAATTTAAAACTGAATAATTTTGCGTTGCCTTTTTATCCCAAAATAGTATATTTTCTTGAATCCAAAACCAGTTTAATATACGTATTTGATGCGGCCCCTCGTAACTACAAAATAAGATTGATTCTAGGGTCTGAAACTCTTAATTAATTAGGTCAGGGCTTTATTTTTCACATATATTTTATTGTTTAAAAGGGAAAATAAAGGATTAAATATAATGTCACGTTACCCACTGTTTGATACGGCCCCTTTTTTTTTTAATAAAATATACTTGACACTTTGTATAAAACAAGACCCTATTTTTTTATTATTTTTAAACTGCATTGACTAAACTGTAAACGTTGAATTTTAGAGTTGGTTAGCCAACCAGGACGATCGAATTAAAATCTGGCTGACACTGTTATCCGGCTGGCTTTTCAAAGAAAAAAAAAAGGATAAATTAAATGAGTCAATTATTATTTCAACATAATTTCGACATTCCAAGCTTCACTCAACCAATTTTAACCTACAGTCGTCGTGAGAATGCTTTGAAATTCCTTCCCGGCTGCTTAGGCATGTCGACATATTTTCAACACTTCCTGTATTTTCCAATCCTTAGAGATTCCCATCCAAATTTTCAAAAGCAAGTCCCTACTTGCAGGCCAATTTTAACTCTGCGGTCAAATTAATTATTTCCTCTAATAATTACCATAATTTACAAACCATATACAGAAATTTGATTCTGCTCGTAACTTAACTCTTACGGAACCGTGTCCTCGTTAATTATTTCTTCAAAGCTGCTTTTGGCGATCGTCATCTAACGCTAATTAAACATTAGCTACTGCTCAGCGCTCCACCCAATCTCTTCCGTTTGGTCTATTAATCTGTTTTGTTTTCTTATTCTCTTTCGGTTTCCACTCGATGGGGTCGGTGGGTCACAATGATTTATGATGCTCTGGGGATCAATAATCGCGCTGTACAAACTTTCGCAGACACTCTGCCCTCGAAACAATTTCCTCTCAAATATTTTCGTACAAAGAGAAAAATCGTGATCTTGTCTCAGATTTCAGATTCTTTAACATGATCACTTCTCATCGTCTTTCGATCACTTTCTTTTGCATTATTCTTCTAATACTACTTCCGGACGTAGTACTGGGAGAATGCACGTGTGATCCTGAAGACGAGGATCGGGACAAGACTCAAGCCTTAAAATATAAACTCGCCGCAATCGCTTCGATACTCGTGGCCGGAGCCATCGGAGTTCTCCTTCCGGTCGTCGGCAAGGCCATCCCGGCACTGAGTCCGGAGAGAAACATCTTCTTCCTAATCAAGGCCTTCGCCGCCGGAGTTATATTATCAACTGGGTTCGTCCACGTGCTTCCCGACGCCTTCGAGAACTTGACGTCGCCCTGCCTCGATGAAAATCCATGGGGGAAGTTTCCATTCACCGGATTTGTGGCCATGGTCGCAGCTATCGGGACTCTGATGATTGATGCTTTTGCAACTTCTTATGCAACTTCTTATTACCGCAAGTCTCACTTTGATAAAGCCGGGAATAACGTACCGGATGGAGAGAATGTTGGGGAGCAGGCAGGTCACGTGCATGTTCATACTCATGCAACTCATGGCCACGCTCATGGATTTCTTGAAGATTCCGGTGAATCGGAGCTTCTACGACACCGCGTCATATCTCTGGTTATAATTTAATTTTTTAAAAATTTTCATGCATATATAATAGGATGGTGTATTTTTAATTATATTGGTAAATTAATTAATTTTTTTTAAGTTCCATTTATATATATCTATATAGGTTTTGGAGCTTGGAATTGTTGTGCACTCGGTAATAATTGGAATTTCATTGGGAGCTTCTGAGAGTCCAAAAACTATCAAGCCTCTGGTTGCAGCCTTGACTTTTCATCAATTCTTTGAAGGAATGGGTCTTGGGGGTTGCATTATGCAGGTATCTCATATTTTCTATTTATAATGAAATTAAGTTTGAGCAATTTTACTGTTTTCATTTTTTTTTTCAATTATTATTTTTGCTTTGTAAGTTTTAATTAAAATGCTCCATATATGGTGCTAACATATACAGCCATAAGAAATAATTATCAAAGCACTTTTGTTTTGCAAAACCTTTTTTTTTTTTTTGGGGGGGGGGGGGGGCTAGAAAAATAAAAAAATTATTCGAAGTCTGGAAAAAAATTCTCTGTTTTGCACGCTGTTGGCTTTATGTGTACTTGTAACACTAAAGTGCTCCTGTGACAATATCAACCTACAATCTAGTGGAGGATATCACTCCAAATTTTGTTAGTAATTGATGTTAACAATTTTGTTTTAACATGTTCGTTTCAATAGGCAAAATTCAAGTCTCGAGGAATTGCAATATTGGCCTTGTTCTTCTCTCTGACGACCCCAGTTGGGATAGCAATAGGCATTGGAATATCAAGTGTTTATGACGAAAACAGCCCCACTGCTCTTATTGTTGAAGGGATATTCAATTCAGCATCGGCTGGAATCTTAATATACATGTCCTTGGTGGATCTTCTCGGTGCAGATTTTATGAATCCCAAGATGCAGACCAATAAAAGGCTTCAGTTTGGAGCAAATGTTTTTCTTCTTTTAGGTGCTGGTTTCATGTCTTTGTTAGCCAAGTGGGCTTAAAAATCATGGAGATTTTGTCCACAATTTTTGTTTATCCCATAGTTTAATTTGCAGCAGTTTTTTTACAGGGATTTTTTTTTTATACTTTACCATTTAATTATTCGCCACAAGAGTTTATAATTTAAATGAATTGAATAATTGCCTCTCTTTTCGTGGGTACAGAAGTCCAGTACCCCCGAGAGAGAGAGAGAGAGAGAGAGAGACCCAGACACATGAAATTCTAATTTGGGCAAACAATATTCTAAAATGATAGCCAATCCGTTAACCTCCTTTTGTTTTGGTGAGCGGGTGACTGTTGGCACCCTGAGAACTCTTTTAAAAGGGTACGCCTAAGTTACGTTGTAAAGTAACTTACGGTTTTTGTCGTTTCTTGCGCCAAATATCATTGAGCCCCCTACACTTTTGGTTATTTATATTTTATTTGTAAATATTATAATTTTTTATTTACATTTATTATAAAATTTTATTTTTTTAATTTATTTAAATATTTAAAGTATTAAAATAACCCCAATAATTATTAATTCTACAAATATTATTATTTAAATTAAAAGAAAAAATTATTAAATAAATTATAATTATAATTATTATAATTAATTAATACATTAACAATAATTAATAATATTTTTATTTAAATTAATAATATAAATAATTTTTTTTATAAAAATATTACTAAAATTAAAATAAATAAATGAAAAATATTTTTATAAAAGATTAATTTAAATAAAGAATATTTTTAAATTCTAAAAATACTCTTCAGTTAAATTAAAATATAATAATTATTAAATATATTATACTTATAATTATTATATTAAATTATTATTATTATTAAAATTTATTATAATTAATTAATATATTAACAATAATTAAATTTTTATGAAAATTACAATAACACAAATATTAATAAAAAATTTATTTAAATTAGTACAAAAATACTATCTTCTCTTAAAAAATTACAACATCTCATTTTCTATTTATCAATAAAATTTTTAATATTATTACTATTTCTTCTTTATAATATCATCTCATAATAATTTTTATTTTTATAATAAAAAATTTAAAAAATAAGTAAAATGATGAATTAAAGTTATCTCAATAATTAATTATTAATGATTATTATTGTTAATAATTATTATTAATTTAAATAAAATTATTATCAATTATTGTCAATATTAATTAATTATAATAAATTTTTTCATAATAATAATAATAATTTAATATTATATTATAATTATAATATATTTAATAATTATTATATTTTATTTTAAATGAAGAGTATTTTTAAAATTTAAAAATACTCTTCATTTAAATTAATATTTTATAAAAATATTCTTTATTTATATTTTTATAATTTATTTTTATTTTAATAATTTTTTATTAAAAAATAATTATTTATATTATTAATTTAAATAAAAATATTATTAATTATTGTTAATGTATTAATTAATTATAATAAATTTTATAATAATAATAATAATTTATTATTATTATAATAATTATAATTTATTTAATATTTTTTAATTTTAATAATAATATTTTTAGAATTAATAATTATAGCGGTTAGTTTAGTATTTTAAATATTTAAATAAAATAAAAAAATATAAAAATTTTAATGAAATTTTATAATAAAGGTGAAGAAAAAGAATTATAATATTTATAAATAAAATATAAATAACTAATAATATATGGGCTTTATAAAATTTGTTATAAATAAAAAATTATAATATTTATAAATAAAATATAAATAATTAAAAGAGTAGGGGGCTATATGATATTTGACGCAGAAAACGACAGCAGCCGTAAAACGTAACTAAGGCGTTCACCTTTTAAAATCCCTTTTATTTATTTGCTCCTTTTATTCAAACACGAGTATCAATTATAATAATAACCTTAATTTAAAAATCTCCCTTCTCTCATCGTTAGATTCTTTTCATCTATTTTCATTGCTTCCGAAAATAAAAGAAATAAAAAAAAATTCAGTCAAAAGTGTAAATTAATGAAATTGTTAATTTGTTGTACTGCAAACACCAACTAAAACTCGCAATTCTGGCTAACGATATTTTACAGGAGAAATAAAAATAGAAAAGTATTTGCTTTAAAACTCCAAATATAAACTGTATCAATTTATCTGATATCTATTTGTTTAAGTGCCTCTTCTGATTTTCGAATAGGGTTTGTGACGAGTCTTTGAGTTTTTTTTTTTTTTTCCCTGAAATTTGATATCCCACCCCGGGGGAAATAGCTAGAGATTTTAATTGCTAGATTTTGGAATTTGAATAAGTTGGGTGAATACTCTAAAGAAAAAAAATGTATTAATATGTGGGTTATGCGTTTGTCCTTTGATGTAATTTTGTAATTTTACTGGAGACTAGAATTGTAAAATACTCAAAAGGGGTTATAAAGGGTTAATAAAAGGAGGCCATTAGCCCAACTTCTAAATGAAAATTGGCTGTACTATGTTGGGTTCAGTCCAAATGCCGAATGGGTTTTGTTAAAAAAAGAAAGAAAGAAAGAAAGAAAGAAAGAAAGGAAGAAATGAAATTACAAGTCATATTTTATTAAAATATCTTATTATAAAAAATATTATAATACTTTAAAGTTATATCATCCATTCACACTAAATTTATAATTTATATTACTCGTTCACTAAATTATTGGCTTCCATTAAAAAGTTATAAAGTAACAAGGGTAATTTAGATATTTAACATGCTAAATAAAAAAAGAGAAATTAATAATCATCCACATTAAGTTTAATTAGTCTGTTATAAAAAAATATTACAAAGTTTAAATTTATTTAATTTTTCACCTTAAATTTATAATTTGTATCAATCGTCTACCAAAAGATTAACTGTTGTTTATAATTAATGATGTCACAAGGGTAACTTAGACATTTAATATACTAAATATAAATATAAAATAATATTTTAAAATTAGAAAAATAAAAATATTTTTATAACAAATATTCCAATATATACACTTAAAACTCTACTTTTTCCTTTAAAAAAAATTATAGTTTGACTTCTGAATTTATCTTCAAAAATTTGAATAATCTAATTGAATCCACACAAATTACGGTAAGTCCTAATTCTTCATTAAATTCGATTTCATAATTTAAAAAACCTAAATTTTATTATATTATTTATAGTATAAAGTTAAAACACACTAGAATTCAAGGGCAAAATGGTTATTTTACTTAAATTCTATTAAATATTTACAGTCATTATCTTAATATTTTATTCAAACTCTCTACTTACACTAATTAAACATTAAAACTAACTAATGTTTTATTTATGAATGGGGCGACAAATAAGGATTAGAATTTAATAATGATCTAAGTTTTTATTAAACACTGATGAAGGTTACAGTTATTTTTAAATTTTTATTTTTTATTATATTAAAATTTTATTTAATAATTATTAAATTTAGTATCAAGTAAAAGCTCAACTCCACTGCTGAATCTTTATCGGCAACATGAAATATCACTCTTCCAAATTCCACTATAAACTCTCACATATACGCTCCATAAAAGAAACAATTTACTCTAAAATATCTTCGTACCAAAAATCATAAAACGGCTTCAGGCTGCAAAATTCTTTCCATGATCACTTGATTCACTTCTCGTGGTCATCAGCAAACTCCGAAGGCTCCGGCTGCCAGGGTCACACGTGCATACTCCTCTGAGGTCGTGATTCTCGTAGCGGAGTCATCGGAGTTTTCCTTCCGTCCCTGCATTAATCCCCGTCGCGCGATCGATCCTCGTGGGCGGAGCCAGGGGAGTTTTTCTTCCTGTCTTCGGGAAAACCATGTCGGTATTTAAGTTTTCTTGCCTTTGCCGCTGGAGTTATATTATCAACTGGTTCATCGACGCACTTCCCAACGCCTTTGATAGCTGGACATCGCAGTGCCTCCGTGAAATGCTGTTCGCCGGATTGATTTCTGGCACATATTCTCGTACTTTGCCTAAAGAACTCCATTCAACAGTGAGCTCTTGAATAATAATTTTTAAAATAACCCCAAAAAGAATAAATAAAAGAAAAGCTGTGAAATAATTTTGAAAGAAGATGATCAAGATCATCATGATGCCACTGAAGAAGTTGACTAGATTGAAAAGCCATCTGTATTCTTTCTTCAACGCCTCTTACACATCCTAAGTACAATCAAGTGCCGCATGAAAATATTTAATAAAGCCTAACAGCTGTAGTTTAAAAATTAAGATGATGTAATCGCACGTTTATAATATAAATAATTTATAATATGTTTATATTTTTATTAAAATTATTATTTAAAAATTGGAAGAGTATTTTTGTGATCGCCACGTCTACTTTATAAAGGATTGGAGAAATTGTACCCCCGTCCTTCTTGGAGTATTAAGAAATTAGACAAAAAAGTCGTGTGTCAGCTTTTGATGGCTCTAGGAAACAACATCTAAAAAATTAGTTTAATTGTTAATATGTTAATGTTCCAAAAAAATATACGGCTATTATAGGAACTTGTTATTATGAAAATATTTTCAGTATTCTCTAAAAAACAAATATTTTCAGTATTATTCCAATTCTTGCCAAAGAGTATGTTAATGTTTCACACTCAGAGAGTATAGTGTAGGAACCAAGGGAATCTATAACAAAGGGCTATTATATCTTAATTGTTATTGTTTATGCTCAAATGGGATGTTACTCTCTCCACGTCGACCCCCTTTAGAATAATGCTTGGCCGACATTTATAGCCAAAAATTGGCGAATTTGTTCACTCTTTGACCTTCTACTAATTTAATCTCCCATTCGCCTAAACAGATACGCTTATCACACGTTATCGATATTGCATGAAAAGCGTAAAGGATCACAGCTGAGGTGATAGTCATTATCTTATCTTTTAATGTACGATTAGGTTTATATATATTTATAATAATGCGCGAAATTGATGATCATCTAATTAACTAATACGTCATTCCGCTAATTCTAATGTTATTCAACTTTAGTGCATGGCGTGAGGATGGTGAAGACAAATTGTGGTTTTAATCTGGTTTTTATCTAAGTTTAATTTATTTTCTAGATAAGTAATGAAAAAATAATAATCGCATATAAATAATATTTGTAGTCTTAGAATTTATCAAATAAGTCCCTAGTTACGTCAAATATTAAAATGTAAGCCTTTTGCTAGTCTTATTATCTAATAAATCGTGCGTGAGCCCACGCAACCCCTAAGTGGATCTGGACCCTTACGAATTTACTACGTAATTAGCTTAGACATTCCTCTTACCCTCCACAAGTGAGCCCTAAAGGACGTGGCCTCGGTGCCACTTGTCCTGTACGAAAAATATATCTTATTGCATTACGAGTGATATGATTGATATGCAACATACAATATGATATGTGCTTTTGCATGGCATCAATAATTTTTGCATGTATGACCATCGCATCAGTTTAAGGATCCTGTAAATAAATTTGCATATTCTTATTAACAGAAGGAAAATGTGTGGCTAGCTTGCATGTTTGTATTACTTGAAACTATATGTGCAGAATTTCAATGGCAATCGTATGACCACTTTTGCATGATACGTTGTGTGTGCTTAACAATAGATTTCGACCATTCAAAAAAATAATAATAATGGATTTCAAGTGTATCCTGTATAACTTCATGGTCTTTCAAAATAATCTCATTTGACCGAGTTTTGACTAGAATTCAATTTTATTTGACCTTATTTTTCCGGTATAAAAATATGGGTTTTTGTTTATGCATTTTTTTGTAAATGTAAAAATAATTTTTATTATAAATTATGAAATTTTATGTTATAATTATATTTTTTGTCACAACAATTAGAATTTAAAAAATATAACATCTCCATACTAAATAAAATCTAAGTCCTTTTGAAATTGTAACAAGATCTTAACATTGGACCGATACTAGAGTATTGACGATAAAAATAAGACCAGCGTGCTTGATCATCGGAGCAAGCCTAGGAAATGGAAAGGCATGGAATGATGGCCATCAATATTATTTCTTTACATAGCCATTTGACAACAGCTAAAATTGACACAGGGCAGCAGCTCATGCAAGTGCAGCTAGGGGTCCCCGAGGAGCCGGAAAGCAAGGTCCATCAAATTTCTCGTGGGTACGTCGTTGTTTTGTTTGGTTACTGACACCACGGCTCCTTTTATTTTATTTGAAATTAACTCATTTTACTTAATTTATCAATTGATGTAATTATTTTAAAAAGAGGATTGTCAATTTTTTTCTATTGAAATTAATATATATTATTTATTTATTTTTTCATAATAACTAATAATTTCATTAGTAATATAATTTTATAATATTACCGTTATTTTTAAATATTATTTTATTCATACTTATTATAAATTAAATTAAATAAATCATATAAATAGAAATTAAAATAAAAAATTAAGTGCTAAAAATAAGAAAATATGTTTTAATGTGAATAAAATTTAATAATAAATATTTTTCTTGTACTTTTTATTATTTTAAAATATTTTTCTTAAAATAAAATATTAACAAAATGACCAATTTACTCCTTGTCACTACCTAATAAATATTGATGTTAAGCCCAATAACTTAGTCCTGCCCATAAGGTATGTATTTGATGGTCAACCTAAGCCACATACTATGTTGAGGCAACTTTTGTGAGTTGTGGTTTGGAAGACACAAATACACTAAATTGACAAGTTAATTCACATTAAATTTTTTTGTTAAGCCAATACGAGAACCTTAACCCATAAGAAAATAATTTGCGAAACAAGTCAGTGGTAAATCAATCATTCTAAAACAATAATAATACTAATAATTTAGTATAAAACACTAAATTCTAAATCGCATACAAATAGTGTTGATGCACATGCATAACTATTTATTTGTTTTCAATTAAAAATTGAGTAGTTAGTAGATAATTATTGACAAGAAACTCACTTTGACAAGTACATATAAGAATTCCACACGGTTGACAATGTGAAATACATGCTAATTAGAGCTATGGATAAAGCATGTATTAGAATTAATGTCAAGCATGTATTGATATTTAATGTAAAAGCATGCACTATGATTATTATTAAGTATATATTGATATTTAAAAAAAGAACACATACACACATTTGTATTTAGTGTAAAGCATGCGGTGATATTTAATATTTTAGCATGCATTGATATTTAATGTGAAGCATGCATCAAAATTAATTGTTGGCCTAGAGGACTATATATAATATAATTTTGATAATAACAAACATGTATCTTAAGATATTCGATAAATATTATATTCACATTCTCACTAGTTCTTATAAGATAATATTTATGCAAGTGAATTAAATAAATTAAGTGAAATCAAACTCAAGATACTTTACGGATAATGACTTAATCAAGAATAAAGTTTCGCTTGATGAAATTATTATTGTGACAAATTCTTGTAAACTCAGTATGATTTAATGTATGCATAGTTTAGTATTTGAGAAGCTCCATATTTTGTTTAATAGATCATTATTTTTCATAAATCTAAGGTTTTACAATTATAAGACAAGTAATTTATGAAATTAATTTTTTTAAAGATGTGGACTAAAATAAAAAAATTTATAATATTTTATTTTAATAAATATTGTGTTGAATTTTGAATTTGGACCTTCTTGTAATTATTTGAAATACTTTGAGCCATATCATGATTTCTAAAAGTATTGAGCTAAAGTGTAAATATTAAATATAGACAAAGAGTTAGCGGTCAACCACCTAAGGAAAATTTTATATTTTTAAATTTTAGACTAAATTGAAAAAGTTTTAAGAATTTAAAAATTTATAAGAATTATCTTAAATTTTGATAAAATAATTTATCAAAATTATAATTTTTTATAATTGCACTATACCCCCAAAATATCATAAAAATTTATAAAAGGTCTAATTTTATAATTTCTAAAGAATGCTTGTTATTTCTAAAAATTTTTGAAATTATAATATGACCTAAAATATAATAATATTTTGATAAACCTTTATGATAAACTATACCTCCAAAATATCATAAAATTTTTGATAAAATTATAATTTTGATAAATATTACTACAAAAATTTAAATTTTAATGGTAAGTTCATTGTTCTAACGTGGGTAGTAGCCTAGATTAAAAGACTAATTGTTTGATTACTGAAATTTACATATAATGACTAGTTTTTGTCTCAAAATTATATGAACTCAAATCTAATTTATTTTTCAATATTCTTGCAAGCATAAACAAGTACATACAACTTATATTGAACTTTTACTTTGTAAATCATCATATATTAAATCATTATTGTACTATAATTTTATATTTATTCTTAAAGAGAGTTTTTGGTGTGATCCTTATTTTCTCAACAAATTTATAAGTTTATAAATATGAGAAACACTTTAGTTGAGAGATAATTTCTTAATTGTAAAATTTTGTTGACACCTTGAAAGTTAATTGTAAAGAATTTAAAGTCTTGAGAGGGTTGGATACTGAAATCATCGAGTTTAGTTGATTTAGAGGCGTGGACTTTGGCGATGATTGCCGAACTACATAAAAATCATTATGTTTGCTCTCTTCTCTCTTACTCTTTTTATTATTGTGCTTTATTAAATTTATTGATGTTAATTTCATTAAAGTAATAAATTAAATTATTGTGTAATTTAATTAATTTAAGTTTTAAAAACTCAATTGACCCTCTTTTTGGTTATATAACTTACATTTCATTAATGTTAAATGTGCATTGATATTTAATGCAAAGCATGCATTCTAATTAATGAAAACAAAGAAATAAAACCTACAAATAGTTAGTTTTCACTATTCATTGAGACATCCATCATTTTAGTTAAGAAACTCAAGAGAGAATTAAAAGTGAGTTAAGATTATTTTTAAAACTAATTTTTCTCCAATAACCATTTTCAGATTCAATCCAAAAGCATCCCCCACCAAAAGAAAAAGTAAAAAAACAAGTTTCAAGAAAACATTTTCAACATTCTTCTAAAAACAATCTCTGAGAAAATATTTTTAGTATTCGTTGAAAAACAATTTTTTAGAAGACATTTTTAGTATTCTCCCAAAAACAAATTTTAAGAAAATATTTTCAATATTTTTCCAAAGACATTTTCGAGAAAACATTTCTAGATCCATTTCAAGAAACATTTCTTGAAATAGTTTCCAAACAGGATTCCAAATTTACTTTCTAATAATATTTCTTTTTCTCACATTTTTCCTAATTACATTTTAAAAGCCATTGGTTTTGTATTATTCACTAGTATACTTGGCTTTCACATCACTATTTATAAAAGAAGTTATTATTGTTTAAGTTCAAATTAGCTACTCAACAAAACAACAGCTATAATTAAAGTTATAATAAGAGTTTATTTTCTAAATCAATAGAATCATGTCAATCACACACTTTTAAGCTTGAGTTTCTAACCAATCCTAACTTTATTTCAACCAAGAAAAAATTTATCTTTGTGACACATGACTTAGTGAAATTTTTATTCCAAGCACCCTTCTTTTCTTTTAAATATTTTTATACTAGTGATTTTTTATTATTATAGAAATAGTAAGACGTAAATTTTGCATATTGATTTCAGTAAGGGTAAATTGGTAATCTCATTTATTTTAAATTGTATGGATAGAATTTAAATTTTAAACTTTTTGGTTAGCCAACAAAAATAATCTAAAGGCTAAAACAATCAATTGGATAGCTTCCCCCTGCCCCCCCCCCCCACCCAAAATAAATCTAATTAATCAATTAATTGAATATAAGTTCAACATTTCAAGTTTATCATAACTAATTCTAGTGAAAAAAAAAACTTGGGTACTCATAAAATATTATTTCTTATCTATTCATTATTTGTTTTATGCATACTTCGATCATTATAGTAATTTACATACATACATGGCAAGTTGTAAATGATTAAGAAATAGTATTCTAAAAATACTAAAGGCCTTATTAATTTTAGCGGTACATTTTTTATAAGAAAGTTTTGAAATTCTTTTCTTGTTAGTTAATATGTTAGCATATATATATATATACACACACACACACACACCCATACTTTTGTATTTAATTCTTGGGAATTTGAATTTCAAAGTTTTCATTTGCTTCCAATGAGTGGACATGATGGAGGATGGGTATATATGTTGTTGTTGGGAATAACTAGAAAATATGGTGGCATTTTGGCGTGCGCACACACACACACATGTATGTAAAAACCTTAACTAATAAAGTCACCTGAATTGAAGATAAATAACAACATATTATTTATTTAGAGAGGATATGGTGATCTTTATCTTCAAAACAACTAAAAAGATACAACAACAAAAGAAAACTAAAAAGATAGATAATGAAATAAGAAGAAACTTGTCTTGTTAGGTGTTATAAGTAAAATAATTAGATAAAGAAACACCTCTATACAATGTTAAACACATTATTCTTTGACATGAACAGTCACTTAGTCCATATAGCATTATAATATAAAATTTAAACCTAATTAATAGGTGGATACAATGATCTTACTACATAGATGGTAATTTAGTTTAAAAAATTATAAATAGTGTTTAAATAAAGGATAATAATTTTCTCTTAGTATTTTTCTCTCCTAATTTCTTTTAGTGAAGTGGCTAAAATTGAATTTGAAATTTTGATATTGACAATAAAATCAACTTTTTTTCCTTTATTTATAATCAAACCAATTTTTTTCTACTAGATTTAATTTCAATAAAAGGGATTAGGAAGGGAGACAAAAACTAAAAGAAAATCATAATCCTTAAATAAATAATTATAGTTGAAAAATGAAAATCTTATTATTCAAAATATTAAAAAAATCTAATAAGATTATCATAGTCTAAGTGGAATGCTACTTATCATAGACCCAAACTACTTGTCATAAACTCAACCATGATAGTTAATCAAGAAAAGTATGACAGACAATAAATAAATTAAAGACTTTCTAAAACTTCTGTTACATCATCTTATGATAAATCAATATATAATGCATCATCAATCCTAACTAAAGAGAATGAAGAACCACCATCTTTCAAAGCTTTTCTAGTTTCACTCATTTCCTTTACTCTATTCTGATCTCACTATCAGGTTCCATTACGCACCTAATGCTTTTCCCAATCTCTACAGCACTCATAACTATTGGATTTGCACTCTTAGAATCCTTCCTATAATCCATTATAATCTCTACCGTTGATCCTAATTTTGTCACTAGTTGATATGCTTTAAATTTGTTGCTCAGTATAAATTGGCTATATGGCAAACAGAACTCCAAACTTTATACCTTTGAGCATAGGATTCCACCTGTAATGCGGTATAAACTCTCCAACTGCAGGAGTCAAGCTAGTTCAACAAAGTCCTTCAATAAAATAAATTAATAATAAGTCTACATGCTCACTAAGAGTTTTACCATATACTCATTAATATTTAGTATAAATTTAGTTAATTTTATTATGAAATTCATTACTTTGTTATATAACAAAACAATAATAAATTTATCTTAATAAAATAATAGGACAATGCAACAAAGCTTTTTTTTCACCCCCTTCAAACACTAATCAACTCCTGAGGTAAATTTTATTTAGTATGGGTGTGTTACTGTCCGTTAGGTTAAACATAAAGATATCCTCTCTTAGTTATTAATAAACTAATGCTACATTTACTAAAGTAGAATTGGAATGGATTGTAATTAGAATAGAGAAGAATAAAAATTAGAATAAATTATTTACTTGAACTGTAGAAATTAAAATTGCAAAAAACTGGATTGCCATTAATATATTTACTTTGTTAAATTATTGAAAGTTCTTAATTATAAGGTCAATAATATTAATTAAAATAATAAAAAATAAAAAATAAAAAAATTAATAATAATAAATTTGAATAATGAAAATATTAATAAAAATAATAATAACAATCGTTAATAATAATTAAAATAACGAACTTAATATATTTAAATGATGATGATTATGATGATGATTATTGTTATTATTATTATTATGATAATAATAAACTAATATCAATTTATAATTTATAAACGGGGTTAGAATTGGAAGCTAACCGAATAAGAGACTCATTTCCAACCTCCCATAAGATATGGTGCTTTTATTAAATTGAAATTGAAATAGGTTGGAATTAGAATGAATTGTAATAGGAATTAGAATAAATTATTTACTTAAAATATAGGGATCAGAGTTGAAATAAATTACATTATTATAAATTACTAAGAAGTCCTTAAAAATAATGACAATAATGTTAATTAAAACAATAAAAATAACTAATAATAATAATAATATTATATTTTTTATATTATTTTATTCAAATGTATTAATTATTATTATAATTGTCATTATTTCTATTAAAATATATTAAGTTTATTATTTTAATTATTATAACCATTGAAGTGTAAATAAGGCTAGAATTGAAAGTTTAGGAAATAAAAAACTCATTCTCAACTTCTTTATGCGAATCCATCTCTCATTTCCTATTCTCAAATTGTGATGGTCTTAATGATTTCAATTTCCGCCTTTATTTTGTGAAGTAAATATCGTTAATGATTCTAATTTCAAATTCTAATTCATTAATTTGAAATATAAATAGAGCATAAAACTAACAGCTAACTTGATGCTAAACAACATGCAATGGTTTAAAGATAATAGAAAAAGTAAGATTTGACACATTTAGCTTTGTTTCTTACATAAATGTCCAGAAATTTTATAAGCGTCTAAAAACACCCTTATTTAAAATCAAATAGCCTAAGATTTTATTTTCTTTTATTTCTCAAACTCACTCTAATAAATTTGTAATCTTTTTATAGAAAACAAAATATTTTCTATTATTTCTTCAATTCGTCAACGAAAAAAAATGTGACATGTATCACTAGCAATGATACTCGATGCTTTTCAGCAACATCGAACATGGGCTTTTCAAGACATTAATAGTGCATTTATTTATTGGGAATGATAATGAATTATGTATTTACTTACTTAAATAAGGGATTGAATGATAATTGAAGTGGTGAACTCTACTTAAAATTGAAAGTGATTACTAGAGTTCTTATTTTATTTGAGGATGTAGGAATGAAATTCCTATTTTCTAAAGTGATTGTATTACTCTTACTTAAATCTTAAATTTTCTATTTTATCCTTCCTCCTATTATGATGATGATGTTATTATTATTATTATGACAACAATAAACTAAGGTTAATTTAGTAACTTATAACTATCTAATCCGATTTCAAAATAACATAAACACATTACTAATAAATATAATTCATTTTACTTATGATTCTTATAGCTAAAGTAAACAATTTATTCTAATTTCACTTCATTCAAATTCCAATCCATTCGATTATTAATTAGTAAACACATTATAAACATATTGTCAAAGTCAATTTTAGAGTCTAAGCAATTGTGAAATTGATTCCTTGAATGGAATAATATCAGAGGGCTCACTTATAGTGGTCTAAATTTACTATTAGGGTTAATTACCCTTAGATAACACATTTTTTTTAACAAATTTAAAAATGTGACATATTTTTTTTAAGATACTTAAGGAGGTGATAAATTGTTAGTTTTAATTTCAACAGTCAATTACTTATAAAATGATATTTTAACCCTTAGAATTAATTATAAAATGATGTTTTTATCCATAATAACTATAAAATAATATTTTTATTCCCAAATTAATTACAAAATATATTTTTGTCTGTATATAATTTTTTTTAAATAGAAAAAATTATTAAAAAAATTACATCTAACTATAATTAGCCAACTTTTTTATTGGTTAAATAAAAAAATCTTTTAAAAAAATTTTCTTGTGTATATTGATAAAAAGTAAACATTGGACAAGACAATAAGAGCTAATAGAAAAATCAATAACCAGTACATTCAATTTCATTGATATAATCATTTTCATATTTTGGAAATGCTGAATAGTAGCTTCATTGTTAATACAAGTAAATACATTTTTTTTCTATGTAATTACTAAGTTATCGTTCAACCATTTGATCACTTGTTCGGTTTTGAAGTCAATTCTTCACAAAATTCATGATTTAAAATACTTTATCTATAACAACAGTGGTTACGGACAGATTTAAGCCAATGTAACTACTAAATAAACTAACGATTACACCTTATCTTTTTTAGTCTTAACCACTGTCCTTTCAAATCTGTGGCAATAGTATTGGTGGCCAAGTCCAAGGTGCAATCTAAAGATTTACTATAAATGTCTGGGATCTATGTGTTTTTTTATTCATTTTATTTTTTTAATTTTTATTAAAAAAATGATGTTTTAATCTTAACTTTGAATTATAATTTGATTAAATTTTGAAATTAGTTTTATAATATTTTTAATGAAATTGGGTCAGTAGTTAAAATTTCTTAACCCTTTCAATGGTTTTAATTTAAAGTCTATAATATGTAATATATCAGTATTAAAATTAAACAGTTAAAAAAGGGCTAAAAAATCTCAATTCAAGAAATTTTAAAGTTCAGAAGGGGCGGAAGCTACTAAGGAGCCCGTTATGTTGGCCCGTACATTCATAATTCATATAGATTGGTAATGATCCTTTGGAAAACAAAAATTAATATTGAGCCTGTGAGGATATCCTTACTTTATTTATAAAATATAAAAAAGATATAAATTCTAATATATTAATGATTATGATTTTTTTATTTATTAATATATTAAAAAATATTTTTTTATATATTTCACTGCCATCAAGAATCAAGATATCATCATTAAATAATGATTATATCAAAAAAAGAATAAATAGAAATCAAGCAAGAACGATGAATGTGGAAGCAAAAAAGGGGGTAAGAGAGAGGAGAGAGAGAGGAGGAGGAAGAAGAACGTATTACGTTTAGCGGAGAGAAACGTTTTTGTGGGTGTAAGGAAGAAACAAAGTAGCTTAAATAATGAGTTTAGTGACGACCATTTAGGCATTTGGAAAAGTGTTTTAAGGAAAAAAAAATTAATTTTTAAATATAAATTAAAATATAAATTAAAATATAAAAGTCTTGAAAATAAAATTTGGAGTATACATAGTTCTCGCCATGACAAAATTATGATTTCTTTCGACGTTCAGATTATTATATATTTGAACTTGATACAAGTATTTCTATCAATAACTGAGAGTAATACCTTGTATTTCTAATTATTTTTTCAAAATCCAATAAAGTTCTAGAAGCCAAAAAAGAAAAAGAAAAAGAAAAAGAAAATAGAGTTGAAAAATAAAAGCAAATTGCATCTAGTGGGAGACACCTACGGTACGTGGCTTTATGCTATGTTGTCCAAAAAATCATCGATGAGGCGGCCCACTGCAGAGAACGAGGATCCACCGTCCAACAAAGCTTTTCTAGCTTTCTCGCTCATCTCCTTGACTCTCATCCGCATCTGACTATCAGGTTCCATCAGGCACCTGATTCCTCTCTCTATCTCCTCTGCATTCACAACGCTCGGAGTCATATCCAAAATGTCCTTCCTATAGTCCATTTTGATCTCCACGGCTAATCCCAGCTCCACAGCCAACTCAAACGCATTAAATTGTTGCTCCGCGTACATCGGCCACGTGGCAATTGGAACGCCAAACCATATGCTCTCCAGCGTCGAATTCCATCCACAATGCGATACGAACCCTCCGATGGCAGGATGAGCCAGTACCGCGACCTGTGGGGCCCACCCAATCACTTTCCCGATGTTAGCCGTTCGATCTATGAATCCTTCTGGAAGAACCTCCGTCGGATCCTCGTAATCACTTGGCTTCTCAAACATATCCTTCGAAGGGGCCCGACGCAAGGACCATAGGAATCGGTGTCCGCTCTGCTCTAGCGCACATGCGATCTCCTTCACTTGATCCTCACCAAAGCTTCCCCTGCTCCCAAAGCACAGGAACACCACTGATGATTCAGGCTGATCATCCAGCCATGTCATGATATCAGCTTTCTTCGCGGCTCCACCTTCCCCAGAATCGTAGTACTCACCTTTGATATTCAAAATTGGCCCCACGGCGTAAAGCGATGGGCTCTTCGCCTTAGCATCAGAAAAAGATCGGACCGCATATGATTCTAACTCCTCGAATGTATTTACCATAATACCCTTAGCCCCTCTAAACGTTCTTGCTTGCTGGTAAAGAGCTTCGACCCACTCTTTATCAAATACCACGGAAGGCCAAACCTTAGCAGGAACTGAGTTGACTAGAGCCGGAACTTCCAGCACAGCATCCGAGTCTTTCAACTCAGTTAATGCCGTATTCTCCTCGTCGTGAAGAGCTTGAACACGAAGCATGAAACCCAGAAAAGCGGCACCCGACGTGAAGAAAATATAACTAGGAACTTTAAACTCATCTGCGACTTCAATCATGCAAGTGCAAAACATGTCCAGAACGAACCCAGCGAGTTGAGGCGAGTCAGGTGAGTCGTCAGTTAGACTAGTGACAACTTCTTTGACGTAGGGTTTTTTGCTTTCGATGAAATTAAAGAATCTTTTTGGCGGAGTGGATTCTTTGTCGGGTTGGTCATCGGGAAGGTTAATAAATTTGATACGTGATGATAAGTTAGAGGCAGCGAGTGATTGGGTGTAGGTGGCGGCTGTGTCGTCAAATGGAATCTTGATTATAACGACGGTGACGGAGAGACGGTCGTCGCGGTCAACGAGAAGTCTTGCAACCTCCACCGTTGATACTAGGTGGCCGGCACCTGGCGATGGTATGAACACTAGCTCAGCTTTCTTCATTTTGTTATGCGGATTGGAGTGTTGTGTGTGTATTTTGCGCATTCTTTTTATAAGTGAAGACAGGAACCGTAGTGAGGTCACTGCTTAGCTGGAGGAGATTAATGTCTTGTGGTGGTGAATTTTTTGTTTATCGTGAGCATACCATATATGGGAAACTTTCTGTGGATCTAATCAGATTCAGGCTAAGATATGAGATTTGTAGGTCTTCATGTTTCTAGATTTTAACAGAAAAGGAATTATTTATTTATTTATTTATTATATCTGCATGCTATGAAATTTACATGCTAAACACTCAGGGAATTGATTTGCTTGGAAAAAGAAAGAAAGAAAGAAAGAAAGAAATTGGTGAAAAAATTAGTCAAAGATTTTTTAAATAAAAAGAAATTTATATTATTTTAATTAAATTTTTTTTTCACTGAAATAATATCAATTATGAAATATCTTTTCTTTTAAAAAATTAAAAGATAAAAAAATAAAATACTGAATAAAAAATTTTAAAAAATTATTTAAATAAAATTATCTTTCTCGCTCTTTGATTCAAAAAATTTTAGCAAGCTATTAAGAATTCGCGTACAGTGTTACTAATCCAATGATGACGAGATCAGAAGGAGACGTTGCTCTGGAACAACCATGGAAATTTAAATACTCAATTATTGCCCCTCGTGGTCAATTGACTGCTTTTCGTTTCGTTTTACTGGCTACGACTTCGATGTTTAGCCGGCCGAGAAAATGACTACAAGAATGGACAAAATTAAATAAAGGGCGATGACGATAGCATCTTGCTTGTGTGGACTGAGTTTTGTCGATAGACACTAAAGTGGTGCGACCCATGGCTAGCGAGTCATACGTGGTCAAGGCATTTAGAGCTCAGAAACACTCGATTAAGTGGGGATAGTTTCGTGCGGTGGCATGTGAAGTTCAATTCCAACTTCCGTGATTAAGCCGTGGAGTCCCTGGTGGGCCCCGCCAGCTAAGTCTGACGCTAAATTAGTGCAGCTCATTATTGACTCGCCCGCGGAAGACGTCGAGAGCGAAGTCGGCTAGTGGAGGCGAGTCTGGTGACTCGGTGGGCTTACTGACAGATTCTTGCGACGTGGGACTTTTTGGTTTCAATGAAAATAAATCAAGAAGACTTCTTTGAGGGGAGGGATTGTTCGTCGTCGAGAAGGTTAATAAATTTCATACGAGATGACAAGTCGGAAGCAGCGAGTGATTAGTAGCGATTTTGTTGTCAAATGGAAGCTTAGTTGTTGTAGGACGGTGAATTTATTTATATATAATTGACCAACATATATATTTTTAATAATTCGTGTGGTTTTGTTCTGTAAAAGACAAAATTAGCCTCACGTTATGTGGATGTGAAATAGCTCATCATCTAATCCAAATAACAACGATTCAAGCATCGATCTCTAATAATTCGAGGGTACAAATATTCAGTCTCCAGCCAGAGGTGCAACCAGTGCTTAGAATATCCTCCAATTAATCAATAGCCATAATACTTGCCATAAATTCGGGTTATGGGCTGCATTTGTCCCCTAGTCTCTTCAACTAGATATGTAACCAGAAAGAAAAGAAGTAATGGCCATTTTTACATATTTGTTTATATACCTTTGTTATGTTTCACCGGAAAAAAAGTTTTTTAAAAAAAAGCTTGAAATAAAAAATTTGAAAACAATGAAAAACTTGTAAGACCACGACGAAAAATTTATCAAGTTGCAGCGTTGGAGTCAATGCAGGATGCAGTCGAACTCAAGATCAGTAAAAGAAATAATTTATCACAACATCGACTCTCTTATGCAAATTTGCCAAAAGAAAGGGAGGAAATATTATCAATTTGAGTAACAAAAGAAATTACCTAATTCATCTAAGCAGAGGCTTCGGCCTAGTAAAATTTTTTAAAGCAACCACAGGACCGGGATGGGCATATTTGTTTGTTGATTCTTTCAGTTAAAAAGTGGCCACGCTGCAAGAGCGATTTGTGTTTCATGGTTTGTCAAACCCGATTTGCATGTGAGATAACCAATTACGTCGCATATGAACTTCGACTTAAATTATTGTCTGAGAGAGAAATTATGCAGCGATTTTTATTTAAATTTATAGATCAGATTTTTTAATGCAAAATAATACTAGAGAATAATGACGATTGACAAGAAAATATAAAATTATATAAGAAGATCACTTTTTAAAAAGATAATAAAAAATAAAAATAACAAGGCGACAAATGCACCTCAGGCTGGGCACGTGCGGTACTTGAAGCTACTTGAAATTACCGACATAAAAGCACTGACGGTACTTGACGTATCGCTGCCGAAGATTCACACGTTGTCTAATACATCATCGATGAGTCGGCCCACCGATGAGAATGAAGATCCACCGTCCATCACCGCTCTTTCAGCTTCCTCACTCATTTGCTTTACCCTTTTCCGAATCTCGCTATCAGGTTTCATCAAACACTTGATTCCTCTCTCAACCTCTTCGGAAGTAACAACGGTAGGAGTTTCATTCAAAATATCGTTCCTATAATCCATTTTAATCTCTACCGCCAGCCCCAATTCCACCACCAACTGAAACGCATTAAACTGTTGCTCGGCGTATATCGGCCATGTGGCCATAGGAACGCCAAACCGAATACTCTCAAGCGTTGAATTCCAGCCGCAGTGCGATACAAACCCTCCCACCGCGGGATGGCTCAGCACAGCAACCTGTGGGGCCCACCCAATCACCTTCCCTATCTTGTCCGTTCGATCCAAAAACCCTTCTGGCAGTGCCACCTTGATATCCGTGTAATCACTCGGCATTTGGTTCTTACCCTTGGTCGGGGCCTGACGTAGGGACCACAGGAACCGGTGTCCGCATTGCTCTAGCGCATGCGCGATCTCTCTCGCTTGATCCACATCGAAGCATCCCCTGCTCCCGAAGCACAGGAACACAACTGATGATGCCGGTTTATCATCAAGCCACGTTAGAACTTCAGCTTTCTTCTCAATTCCTCCGGCCCCCAGAACATAATTGTCCCCTGTCATATTCAAAACGGGCCCCACGGCATAAACCGGCGGAATCTTAATCTTACCATCATAGAAAGATTTGACTGCGTAGGACTCTAGCTCTGCAAATGTGTTTACCATTATACCCTTAACACTTCTGTACCTTCTTGCTTGCCCAAAAAAAAATTCGCCCCACTCTTCATCGAAAAACGAGCCAGGCAAAAGCTTAGCAGGAACTGAGTTCACAAGAGTCGGAATTTGCAACTCAGCACCTGAGTCTATCAACTCAGTGGTGAACTTGTTTTGGTCGTAAAGAGCTTGGCAGTGAAGAAAGGAACCCAATGAAGCTGCACTCGACGTGAAGAAGACATAACTAGGAACCCTAAGTTCATCTGCAACGTCAACCATGCACATGCAGAACATGTCGAGAACAAATCCGGCAAGTGCTGGCGAGTCAGGTGACTCAGTGAGCTTAGCGACAGTGTCTTTGACGTGGGTTTTTTTGTTTACGAGGGAAGAATAGGGGACTTTTCCTGGGGGAGGGGATTGGTTGTCATCGGGAAGGACAATGAATTTGATACGAGATGATAAATTAGAGGCAACGAGTGACTGCGTGTAGGTGGCGTCTGTGTTGCCGAAAGGAAGCTTGATTATCAGGACTGTGATGAAGAGACGGTCATTGCGATCAACAAGGATCTTTGCAATCTCCACCGCGGATACAAGGTGGCCGGCGCCTGGCGATGGGATGAACACTAGCTCAGCTCTATTCATTTTGTTTTGTCGGGCGGGAATGAATAATTGAGTACTACTATGTGTGTCTGGAACTCCGGACGTGAGATTTTTTTGATAGGGGGAGCTAAGTGCTGAAGTGATGTCACAAATATTGTACGTGCATCACTTGTGGTTGAGGATCATTTCGTTAATTTGTCATTAGGATCTCCCTGAGTTATCGTGAATAATTTGAGTACTGCTAGGCGTGTCTGGAACTCTGGATGTGAGATTTTTTTGATAGGGGGAGCTAAGGGCTGAAGTGATGTCACAATACTGGCGGCTGAGGATCATTTCGTTAATTTATTATTAAGATCTCCTTACAGTTACGACTCTCGTGACTTTGTCTTTTTTTTTTTTATAATTTAACTAAAATTCTTGTATTATATTATATTTTTATTTTATTTATAAATATTATAAAACTTGTTACTTATGTGTATTATTAAAATTTTATAAAAATTTTTATATTTTTTATTTTATTTAAGTTTTTAGAGTATTAAATTCAATTTTATAATTTTTAAAATTTTAAAAAAATTTTATTTAATTAAAAATATAATAGTTATTAAATTATTATTATTATTTTTAAATAAATAACAATATTATTATTAACAATAATAAAAAAGTATAATTAATTAATATATTAACAATAATTAATAATAAATTTTTAGTTAAATTTTTAATAATAATAATATTATTATTAATTGATTTTATGAGATAAAATTTTATGATATTATAAAATAATTATATTATTAATATTATAAAATAAATATATTTTAAAATTTTTATTAATAAATTTATTGTTAATATTATAAAATAAATATATTTTAAAAAATATATATTCTTAGTGAAATGTATAAAATTTTGTTGGTTCTAACTTAGCAAATAAATCCAAACACTATAAAAACATGATCATGAAAATAAATATAGTTTATAATATTAACAATATATATTTTTATAATATTATAAAATTTTATCTCATAAAATTAATTATTAATAATATTATTGTTAATTATTATTATTAAAAATTAAATTAAAAAATTATTATTAATTATTGTTAATGTATAATAATAATAATAACAACAACAATAATAATTCATTTAAAAAATATTAAATGAATTATAATTATAATAATTATAATAATTTTTACTTATTTAATAATTATTATATTTTTAATTAATGAGAATATTTTAAAATTTTAAAAATTATAGAGAATGAATTTAATATTCTAAAGATTTAAATAAAACAAAAAAATATAAATATTTTAACAAAGTTTTAATAATGTATGTAAATAAAAAATTTTATAGTATTTATAAATAAAATATAAGAGCTTTAAAAAAATTATACGTGTAAAAAAAACAAAAACTGTGAGTCATTAGAATCGTAACTTAAATTTTTTGTTATTATTATTATTATTAAGATTTATTAAATTATAATTGATATAACTTATAATTTATCTAAAAATTACGTGAATAATATATAATAATTATACTATTCACATAACTTTTAAATATATTATAAATTATCGAATAACTCCCTTATTATTTTTATTGGATTATATCACAAAGGGGTGCAAATAGTGAATCCCACCTTTCGTTTGTCGGTAGGGAGATTCTCACCCCATTTAGCACCACACTTATAACCGAACGGTGCGTTTTAAGCCAAATATAAATTATCCATGTGTATCGCCCGCAACATATGCTGTTCACTCAGTGCCGGTACAATGCACGCCGCTCCCAGAACACAGCTCAGAAATTGATTTACAGGTTGAATAACCATAAGCCGATTCTCCCCCGCTCTGTCTCCCCCTCATCGATTGCATCTCCGACATCACTAAAAGGCATCTTTATTTGGTTGAATAAGCAAATGGTCAGATATATCTGGGTTGCAATTCTGGTATTCGTATCAAATCAGCAAAAGATCAAGTTGTTAGTATGCAGCACGTCATGTGCTAAGTTAAGTGTTAATCTTAAATGACTATTCAAGGATGCTTCATTTAGCGAAAGAATCCAAGAAATATGCAATTGCTTCAATGGTACAAGAGCACTCTTCTTCTACTTCAATCAAAATCAATCTAAATACAATTACTAATCAATCCAAACTCATTGGTCAGTACAAATCAATTACAGAAGCAAAGCTTGACCACAGATGCAATCACCATAAATTAACACGATTCCAGCTGAATCTTCACAAATTCAAGCCATAAATTTTTCAAATTTCCGAGGTGAGATTAGTGCAGAGACGCGCACCAACCGTGAAGAGATCCACAGCAAGAGAGAGAGAAAGCCGAAGGAGCAAAGTGAGTTTTGGCATTAGGTGAGAAGGTGAGATTTGGCGTGAGGTGAGAGAGACAACGCGTGTATGATGCGTGAACCATGGGGAACGCAATGTTCGGTTAGTAGTGCGGCGCTAAATGCAGTGAGAATCTCATTTTTATTAAATTAAACAAACGAAAATAAGATTCACACCACATTTAACCCCACGCATAGCACCGAACGCAACGTTTTGATGTAACTACATATTGTCTCTGTGCAGCATCATTCGCAACACACCCGCTCTCTTGCTCCCTCCCTGCAAATCCAGCAGCCGTGGGTCATGGGGAGCACTCTCTCTCTTCCCTCGAAGTCCAGCACATGACGCACGGCTCACCCTCTCTCTCTCCCTCATCCGACTCCAACAGCCCTGGGTTACGGGTCACTCTCCCTCTCCCTTTAATTCCAGCAGCCGTGGGTCAATTTTGGAGGTAATTTGCCCTCGAGTTCCCACTTGAAGAATCAAAGGATAACATAAAAACAGAATTTAGAAAAACATATTGAATTAAAAAAATACAGCCCTATATATGGATGTGTATGCATTTTATTAATTGGAAAAATCAAAGAATGGAAAGGTCAAATAGCCTGGCTTTGCCTCAATGCAAGGATAGCAAAAGGAAAGGTCCTTGACGATGATGAAAACGAAAATAACAATATATAGTCATATCAAAACGCTGCATTTGCTGCTATGTGCTTATGCTTGATTATCAGGATGGTGATGGAGAGACGGTCGTTAGGGTCAACGAGGATCTTTGCCATCTCGAGATACGAGGTGGCCGACGCCAGGCGATGGGACGAATGCTAGCTGATCAGCGTTCTCCAATTTGCGAGTCATGAATCAGTGGGTAAGACAAATGTGTGTTTGTGAATTTGAATTGTATCTTCATAAGTGGACTAGTGGAGGCGGGAACTAAATGAGGTATCATTGCCTTTGTCCTGGAATACGTATCAACGAGCAGACATTATTAAATGTGTATAAAAAGTGGGCGCTCAATAAAATGTCCAGCCTTTTAATACGGGGAGGTGGTTGTGAAATAAAATCACTCCTTGATTAGCTGATCATGCAGGGGTGTCTAA
This sequence comes from Aegle marmelos, assembly GCA_030449875.1. Taxonomy (NCBI): domain Eukaryota; kingdom Viridiplantae; phylum Streptophyta; class Magnoliopsida; order Sapindales; family Rutaceae; genus Aegle; species Aegle marmelos. Next base: position 7,000,643 of record JASUUL010000077.1, on the reverse strand, counting down.
CCTTCGTGAGAGCGAGGTCCTTGTCATGGTTTTCGAAGAAGAAGATGCTGTCCTCTTCATTAAAAGAGAAGCCAAACTATTTATGAAAAAGAATAAATTCAGGTGATGAATGGTAACTTTCTCCCACGAGTATGTCCGCTTGTGGTCATAATTTGTGATAACAGACCCGTATTTGTTCAAGCAATAGTTCAGAATACGGGAGATTGATAATTAAACTTGATCGATCACTCCCCCTTTTCGGCTTTGAGAGCTTCCCTGCTTTGCTTTCTCTGCATCATTGTAAAACCAAGACCTTTTGTAACTTCGATGTGCCGTTTTACAAGATGAAACGAAACGCTACTTATTTGATCCTTATTGAATCATTGAAGGTCGGGACATTGTAATGGGAGCAGCTGCTGAAATCCTATCAGCGGTGACACGTTATTGCCTGCCTTGGCCTGGAAGTAATAATTTATTAAGTTATCATCTATTTAAACAAAAAATAACAGGTACCAAGAGAATGCCTCCATAATAAACTGTACTATGGTTTAGGTACTTAGGTAAGAGTGAGTATTAGAAATAATTTATTGAACTGTACTGTCTAGCATCTTATTACATTTTTATCAGCGAAAAAGAACACTCAACATTAATGGTAAATCTTTTCCCCGTATTCCATGGTTTTCTAAGGAAAATAAAAATCAAAGAAAAGGCTAGAAAAAGATTGAACTACAAGGAATTAAATTGCCCATGACATATAAAGCAAGCCTATTCTGACAAAAGTAAGGGGAAAAGAGAATGAAGAATGTTGGTTACCCGTTAAATCTGATTGAAGAAGAATATTTAGTAGAATGCCTGATTGAAGTTCCAGTAAGAAAAAAAAAATCCCCTTCAACTATCGGCGCACTAGATGACTTGGTACAGAGGCACATTGGAACGCATTGGCAAAAGGGCAGTGGATGGTATACTTGATCATCCCTGATAGTTCTGTAACTCCTAGATTATGTCCCCAGATTTATCTCGGTTATGGGGTGCTGTAGGATGAACATGCTCTTCTTAGGTTCTGCAATTCATAAAACATTTGCTTCCGTTACAATTCTAACTGAAATTCTCAGAAACTTTTTTTTTTTGGGGGGGTGGGGGTGGAATGCCTGAATTCATCAATAATTGCAATGAAATAATTATTTTGACCCTGCAGGTAATTTCTCAGTCACTTGAGACTGGAAAGCAAAAACAGGAGTAAGACAGTAGAATATTTTGAAAATTAAATAGGAGGATAAAGAATAGATGGAGAAAATGGGAAAAGAAAACCAAAGCAGTCATTTATAATGATTGTATTAGTGAACATTAATTATTTAAGAGAATACATTTCAATAATAATAATATTAATAATAATCACGAGAGCATCTCTTATTGGCTTTTAACTTTGCTTCTTCTTTCCTTCTTTTTAATCTTCATTCCTAGTGATCTCCCAGTATCATTAAGACTTTTCAATTAATGTTTCTTTATGTAGGTACAAATTCTTTGCAAATTACCAAATATTATGAGATAAAAAGATATCCAGAATGATTCAAGCAATTTCTAAGAATAAAGTATAACAAACTTCAAAATAACTCCATAATTAAGAAAGTTGTCCTACAACTTTATATTAGCCTCAATTCAAGCACTTATAGTCAGGTCCAGTACAGAGGCACACTGGAAGTTGTGAAATGGAATTTCAAACCCATCTTTAGAATTTCTTATCTCCAGAGTTCTTACCAGAAATACTGAGTGGCGGAATTCAATACCAAGTAACAAATATACATACTCGAATGCAACATTTAAAATGCATCACCATTGGCCACAAAGGGAATAGTGTGAAAACATAAGATCACATGATTTAAACTGAAACTCTACCCTTAAAGCTATCATGCAAATGGAATATGCATAAGTTGTACTGACCTGAAAAAGATGATAAAACCCTTTCTGAGTTGCCTATCCAACCGACTCAGGTGCAGTCTCCATTGCTTAGTTCGGTCATTAAAGACCATGTCAACAGATCTGCTTCAAAAACCTATGCCAGGAATTTCACCATTAAATCCAAATCATCAGTTTGAACAGACAGTCCCACAGTTAGAGCTAGCACTCACACTTGCATACACAGAAAGAGCAAAGACAACTACTAACCATCTCTCAGCCTATCAATTGCTGCAGATACCTGTCTTCAGCTTTCCAAACACGGTTTTCTAGTCTCCAATTTTTAAAAGATGTAAGAAACATTCCCTTTCATTCATCAAACGTAGAGGTGGCATCTAAATTGTAATTTTGAACGGTCTTATTGCCAGCATTTCTCATTTCTATTGCTAATGTTTCCAACATTTCATATATCTCACAGCTCTCAGGATGCTCTTGATCCTTAGAAGCAAAATGGTTCACATGACCTCCAACATCAATCCAAGAACATCCTACCTCTTTCCTCAACCCCCCCTCTCTCATCTCTTTCCTTACTCTATCCACATTTTCCCAGTTACCTTCTTCTGCATAGATATTGGAGAGCAGAACGTGATAGCCTGGCATACTCTTTCTTGTATCCATTTCAAGCAACTTCTTGGCGACAACTTCTGCTAATTCAGAATGACCATGAAGTCTGCAGGCTCCAAGAAGTGAACCCCAAATTTCCAACACATTTCCTTCTTCACCAAGATCCTTAACAAACTCATAGGCTTCAACCACTTTCCCAACCCTCCCTAACATATCTGCAACACAACAATAGTGCTCAGTTGAAGGCTGAATCTTGTATTCTCGCTGCATTAGGTCAAATATTTGAAGACCTTCATCAACTAAACCAGCGTAACTGCAAGCTGACAATACTGCAACAAAGGTAATGGCATCAGGCTCAATTCCACATTCTTTCATTGAGTGAAACAAAGAGAGAGCTTTCTCGCTCATCCCATGTTGGCCATAACCTAATATCATTGTGGTATATGTAACAGAATTTTTCTCAGGGATTTTAGCAAACACATTTGCAGCATAATTAATTACCCCTGACTTAGAATACATGTCAATAAGAGAAGTACCCACAAAGACATTTTGATCCAACAAAAAGCGAATAGAAAATCCATGGAGTTGTTTCCCCAACTCTATATTTCCCATGGGATTACAAGCTGGGAGAACTGATGCTATAGTCACAACATTGGGGGTTACATTATGCTCAAACATGTGTCTAAAAGCCACAAAAGCTTCCTCAAGCAGTCCATTTTGAGTGTACCCTGCAATCATAGCATTCCAAGTGGCCTGGTCTTGGTCTCCAGCATCATTTTTCTCAAAAATATGTTGTGAAGTCTTAATCAAGCCAGATTTTGCATACATGTCTATAAGATAACTTTCCATTCCTTCAAAATGAATGCCATGCCTAAGAAGATAAGCATGCGTCTGCTTTCCAACATCCTGATTTCGAAGGTTTGATGCTGCCGAAAGCAAAGCAGTTGCAGTCACATAATCAATCATAAATCCTTGTTTCTGCATCTCATACACAAGCATTAACCCTTCATCATCCAGTCCATTCTGCACAAAAGCTGAAATCATAGTATTCCAAGAAACAACATCTCTTTCCTGCATCTTCTCAAAAATTTTAAATGATGTATGGATACTGTTGCACCTTGAATACATAACAATCACGGCATTAAGAACAATAACCGGCAATGCCGCAAAATTCTTAATTATATATGCATGCAGCTGTTGACCCAAGTTTAATTCCTGCAACTGTGAAACTGCACTTAAAGCAGACAGGAAAGTCACATCATCAAAAACAATCTCGTCTAACTCCAATGCCTGAATAAAAAGCTCAATAGCTTCAACAGGATGATTATTCTGAACATATCCACCAATCATAGTGTTCCAAACCTCAGTATTCCTCTCCAAACAAATATAAAAAATTTTCCTTGCAAAATCAAAACAACCAAGCTCAGCATACATGAATATTGCTGAACTCACCACAAACAAATCATTCACGTATTCACTTCCAAGCTTAACAAGCAACCCATAAACAACATCAGCACTCTTGTAATCACCTAAACTCGACAAAGCAGGAAAAATGTTAACAAAACTAACAGTACTTGGTCTAATTCCCATTCTCAACATCATCCTAAATTGCCTTACTGCCTCAACATATCTCGCTGTCTTTACATACCATGAAACAATTGTATTCCACGCAACAACATTCCTCCTTCGCATTGTATCAAAAACTTTACGAACTAAATCATATTTGGAGTAATCAACCTCAATGTATTTACGACCAACCATTTCAGCATCCAATGAAGTCAAACAAGTAGAGTACATATTCAATAAAGAGTTATAGACAAACCTACTAGGATTCGAGAAACACCTAATAAAATGACAATGCACAGCTTTGCCGATCCTAAGGTTACGGGTCTCGGCGCAAGCCTTAAGAACAGAAGAGTAAGTATAGTTATCACAACTGGTGTAAGGAGATGATTTCTTCATCTGGGAATACATCAAAATGGCTTCATAGGGCAAGTTATTGCAGACAAACCCGATAATGATGGTGTTCCAAATGACGGTTGTTGGGCGGGTAATTGAGTCGAACAGCTGGCGGGCTAAATGGGGATGGCCTTCTTGGCAAATCTTGCTTAAGCGGGAGCGAATTGTGGGGGTTTTGAGTTTTGGGATTGGCGGGGAGAGTGAGTGGATTTGGGGAAGCTGAGGAGGAGGAGGAGTGGCGATTGGTGGAGGTGGTGAGAGAGGAAGAGGCACGGAGGAGGCCATGGTGAGCTTTGGCTTTGTGCTTTCCCTCCGACGACTGTTTAGTTTGAGTATGTGATCATGTGTGGTTTTGGTTTATTTAAAGAAGCACCGATTTTCCGCTATCCTTTTATAAGTCTTACGTGGTATGAGCATGTCAGCAGCATGCGCTTAGTGAAATTTTCGTTTCGGAATTGCCCAGTCAAAGATGACGATCAAGCACAAGCGCACAACTCAACCACTCGAGCACAATCGGGCACAGAAACTAGTAATTTACGCATTTGCTGATGGGCATTAATTTACTGGTGATTTCGCAGTTGAATTTGAAATGAAGTAGTCAACTAACTAAAATTATTAATCATTTACTATGTCTGTCGTCAACACACCCTAATCCTTGGGAAAATTATTACGCTCTTTATGGTCGAGTTTATTAGTTTGATACTAGTTGAATATAATACCCAAATCATTTGAACAAGAGCTGAGCCACATAAGAGTAAGGGTGGACAAATCAAATTTTGGTTCAGATTGTTCAAATTTTGGTTTGAAACCCATTCAGGGTTGGAACAAATCAAATTTTTCGGTTAAGATTGTTATAAATTTTTCGTTTGAAATAAATTTCTTATAATCGTTTTCACATATTAACTCAATAACATAAATAATTATATATTTAACAATTAACCAAAAAAATTATCAACAATTAACAAAAGAAAATTAAGAAATCAGCTACCAATTAAAAAATAAATTACTAAATGATTAATTAATGGGAGATTAGAAGAAGAGACATTCGTTGGTGGAGGAGGAAGAAGAAGAAGAAGAAGAAGAAGATATGGTATTTTCTTCCAAGAAATATAACTGAACCAAAGAAAGATTTAAAAACATTTCCAAGAGCAGTCTGCCCTTACAATGTTTAAAATGTTCGAGACTTATAAATAATTAATTACAGATAAAAACTAAGAAATGAAAACGGACAACGGATTAAAAGAATGAAATAAAATTAAAATTAATTTTTAGGTAGAATAAAAAAACCTAAAAGAATGAAATACAAATAAAAAGCTAAGAAAATATGAAAGGAACGACAAAAATAAACAAAAGGAAAAAAAAATTCAAACGGACAGTCAAACATGTTCATTGCTCGCTTTTCAAAAGAGAATGAAAAAGAACAAAATTAAGGAGAACGAAAAAGAAAGTGAAAAAAAAAAAGAAAAAGAAAAAATCTTCAGTCATTGCGGCACCAGCACTCACATCTCTCACTTTTCAACTCTTCGTTGTTCATTGCTTGCGCAGTAACTTCGGTAATTATTTCACTATTGCTTTCTCTACTTGCAATAGATTTTACATTTTTTTTCCCTTTTTAATTAACTTAGGGTTAGGTTATAGTTTCCATCATTGATGAGTTTGAAGGCTAACTATTTCTCCTAAATTTTTAATTGTTACCGTCTCTTGCATAATCGCTCACTCTTTGCTTCTGATTTTGTTTTAAATTTGTTTTAGCTGCTTCCGATTTTGTTTTAGGCTAAATGGTAGCTTCTTCTAAGTCTGGTGATGATATTTCATTTTTTTTAATCTTTTAATTTTTATTTTGGGGCTCTTGCATGTGATGCTAATTATTTAGAATTCATTGTTTGTTATCTAATTTGATTAATTCTAATTATTTTTGTTACTGGATTTTATTAATTGATTTGCAACAGAATTGCAATGTTATGGAATTTGCTAAGTCATTCCATTCTGTTAGGATGTTGATAGTTATTAAATTTTGTCTTGTTGTAGGGAGATGACCTTTTGACATGGAGCATGAATTTGGAATATTGGTGTCATTCCATTCTGTTATAGTGTTGTAACAAGAAAATTAAATTTGTCTTGAAGATAAAAACCACCTTCTCCCTGACATGAAACAAAGTTGAATTTGCAGTGAACTAATTAGGGGTGGGCACAAAATTTTCGAACTAACCGATCCGGATTGAATTAAAAATTTATTCGTTTGTATATTCTTTCATAATTCATTCATTAAATAACCTAAATTAGATGGTTCAATTTCAACAATCAAAACAAAACCGAAAATAAAATAGATCAAGACCTAACAAGCAAATCAATTATGATCGAGGGTTTTAAAACTGAAACTTGGAACAAATCTACAGCCTTTTTTGTTATCCAAATTTCACAGCCCCCATCGCATCTCGACAGTCAGAATAGCCATCACTCTGTAACGTCGACACTCAGCCATTTGTTGAGCTTGCCATCAACCTCAGTTATCACAATAAAATTTGTGATGGTGACTGTGACGACGACGATGATGATGTCTTCTTAATTTTTCGTTTTATTTTTGTTCGTTTCTGGTTAGTTTCTCTCTGTTTATTGTTATGGCTCGACCCAAAATAACCCCTGGTTATGTTTTATTTAATGCTTGATAATGTTCTGTTGATAAATTCTCGACATCGTCAGTTTTGAAAGCATGTTCTCGATGGGGTTTGATTGGGGAAGGATTGCAAATTCACTACTTGTTGAGGAAAGTGTCATTTGGGTCAGATTTATTTTGATAAAATGGGAATGAGAGACTTGGTTTCCTATAATTTCCATGATCGATGGGTATGTTAAGAGTGATAACATTGAGTCAGCTCGTGAGTCATTTGATTCTATGCCTGTAATTCCATGAGTAATGTGTATGTTTTGTTTAATGCTTAATGGTTTTGCACGGTTGAAAGCTGGGCTTGAGTTCGCTTGGCATATGTTTGAGAAAATGCCAGAAAAAAGACTTGATTTGTTTTTTCATGACTACAACTATGTTTTTTTGGTGTTGATTACTTTTAAGCTCATTCTAATGGACTTCATTAATGTTTTTTTCCCATATAAATTAAAAAGTTGATTATTTGATAGAAAGCATGAATCTTCCACTTCTAGAGATATGATCAAACTTGACTGAAAATAAAAGTGAAAATTTAATTTAAACTTTCTTTTTTATTTGGATACCAACAAGAAGAATTTAATTGCAAATGAAAAACAAGAAGAAATGTCGGAATCAAGTTTTATTCCCAGCTTCATTTTTTTCCCTTTTTTATCATTAACTTTTGTTTTATCAGTTTATGAACTTGTGAACTTCTAGCTCCGTGGCCATATTAACTAAAGCAAGTAAAATGGTAGCTATGAGGAGACCAAATTAATGAAGGTTTCTTGAAAGAGGACTTCAATTAGGATGAAACTAAAAATATATTGGCTGTTGGCTACTATATAATTCTTGAGCTTGTAAACTTTGTTGGCCAACACTGTGATATGAATTTGACAGAGTTCCTCTGGCATTTCAAATTTTTGGGCCGCTTTTCTATTTACTGACAGTTAGTAATTTAGAGCAACTACAACAAAGCCTTTGCACTCTCGAATTTCTATAAAAAAATGCCTTGTTTCTTGTTCATTCTTTTATTATTATGCTCTTCCTTTTCTGTTCACCTTCTCTTTTACTTCATTTGAAAAAATAATATAGGTAATCAATTTTTTCCTAAAATAATTTTAATGGCAGACTGTGCATTGGAGAAATCAACTCAAATTTCCAGAAGATTTGAAGTTGTCACTTGAAGCAAAGTATCTGATCTGTAGGTTGCCATGTGATGTTGAACACAGGCTATCCATCGGAGGTGTAGTTACATCATTGGATTCATCAACCATGGTGGCTGGGAGCTTTTAAGAATGGAAGAAAGGAAGTCATGGATTAAATTATTGAGAGCTTTGATTTTAATTTGTAGCAAATTATTTCTTATTACTGGATTTTATTTTATTAGTGGATTATTGGGTGATTGTGTAGTATTTTGATGACCTGTATTTTAACTTTTTTATTTTGTAACATAAGCATTTAAAAAAAAATTGAATTAATAGGGCAAGTCATTTTCCGGAATAGTGGAAGCTTTATGTTTGGAAGACATATAATATTAAAGTTACATACCCAGAAGCTTTCAGAATAGTCAAAATAAAAGAGCTGCCGGTTTGAATTTGACCCGAACTGACTCGCACTGGATTTGTCGATTCGGTTCGGCTCGGTTTGGTTTGGTTCATGAAATATCAGCTTGTAAAAATTTTTACAACACAACAAGAGCCGAACCAATGTGGTTTGGTTCGGTTTGGTTTTTTGGAAAATTGAATTGAACCGGATTTTGCTCGCCTCTAGAACTAATTGTATTTCTTTTCCTTTTTCTGCTTCCCTTTCAGTGCATCCTTATTTTAAATAGTTAGTATTACTGGTATTGATTTTAACATTAAAGTGATAAGAAAGTTTGTATCATAACTTATGGGATGAATTTCATACCTAAGACTTTTAAATGTTTCCTAGCTTGCAGGAATGATTTATTTTAAAAATTTTTTGTCTTTTTAAAGCGCTTATTCACATTTTTAAATTAATACTGATGCACAATTTTCAGGTTTTGATTGTTGTACTACTATACGAAGTAGTTATATATTTTATAGTGGTTGCTTTTATGATAGAATTTGATTATCTGAGAATCTGTAAGGTTTCTATTTTTTTAAATGATGTTGTATATCTCTTGAGTGCTACTGTGTTACTGTCTACATAATTATTATGTTTTTCATATATTTCTTTTAATTGAAGTTAAAATGCCGGTTAGTAAATCACAGATTCAATTAGAAAGATCAACAAGTGAATATGTTAGTGAAGTGAACAATTTTCTTGATAATGCTTTTAGGCACATTAAATATGAGGATAAAAAAATCTTATGTCCATGTGTTAAGTGTAGCAATAAGTATAGACTAGTTGAGAGTGAGGTGGGAAAACATCTTTTATATAAAGGGATGTGATTGGACTATACTACTTAATATTGTCATGAGGATATTAGAAAGAGCAATAATAATAGTGATAGTGATGGAGATAATGATGATGATGATTGTTATAGTGATGAGATTGCTGCTGATGATGATGAATGTGATGGTAATTTGTAAGGATTATAACTCCAAAAGTTGTATGTGAAATTTGCGTCATCTTCAACAGCAACATCAATGACTATATATTAAATATTTTGAATATCCAAGGGAAGAATTTGAAATATTATTTGCTCGTTTCAAGGAAGCACAATTTTCTTATACATGTATAGAACAAGAAATTAAAGATGTCATAGAACTTTATGTAAAAATTTATTTTTTAGATTGGATGTCAACACTAAAGAGGAAAATTTTAAAAAAATATTCATCTATTAGAGGGTGTTATACGCATACTCCTGAGAATATGTCTCCAATAATATGGAGAAAAAATAGTTGACAAATGGATGGATGAAGGGTGGAACATAATAACAATGACTATTAGCATAATATTTTTTTTGTCCTTTTCTTTCCTAAGACTTGCTATTATTTTAATTCATTAGTGAATTATAGTTTCTAGAAACATTATAAAAATAAGGAACCTATAAATCTTGTCCATGTGCTTTATACATGAGTTGTTCTTGATGGATTTAGAATAACCAAGTGGATTTTATGTGCTTTTTTTTTGAACTTATATATAGAAAACAAGCACAACTAACATGAGGAATGAGATCAAGTCCAAACTCATTCATACTATAGGTTCAGTCCTAATGGCTAAGCATAGAAAAGAAATGGTAAGAAAACATGTTTGATTTTGATCATAACAAAAGTGGTTTTTATTTATTATGATCTTATTGAATTTCAATTCTTTATTGTAATAACAAATAGGTACTGAACTTAGTCCATTTGATTTATTCAATATGTTTCATATAAGGAAGTAACAAGACAAAGGAAATACAAGTATGTGTTTGATATTAAATTTTCAAGATATTCCTGATTTTTTTGTATGATTTTATTATTATATGCACTCACACAAATGTATATTTTTGTTTTGGGAAACAAATATGGGCAAGTAACAAGGAAAAGGAAATGCATGTGTGTGTTTGATATTAAATTTTCAGGAAATTTTTGATTTTTTTGTATGATTTCATTAATATATGAACTTATACAAATGGATGTTTTTGTTTTAGGAACAATGAGATCAACTATTATAGATCAAGACTTGCTAGTGAATAAATGTAAAATATATCGAGAAGTGATAAAGAGAACCATGGTCATGTTGTTGGTTAGGAAGCAAGCATTAAAGGCAATGATGTGACTGGTTCCTCAAGTCAAGGAGGTAACAAGCACCAATGTACTAATTTGGAAGTAAAAGTAAAGATTTAGAGAAAAACTCAAAAAGTTAAAAAGAATGATAACATTCATTCTTGAAAAGTCTGCACAAGAATCATCTTAGAATGTATAGATTGTTTATTTCATTTTACTAATAGATTAAGTGAACGAGTATATCCTATGTTTTAAATTCTCAGGGAAAATAATTGGTAATTTGTCATTGCTCTATTAGTTGATGAACTTAAGTGATAATGGACAAGCGTATAATATAAGGGAATGATGGAATAATATTAGATTCTTTGAAAATCAGAATATGCATCTATATAGAGTTATTTTTTATTACAATATTTTTTTCATTAGTCTCAACTCTTTCATTATATTTTATACCAGTTCTTGTTATGCTAATAACAGTGATTAAAGTTATTTGTTTTAAGGTTATTATTATTATGGTAATAACAGTAATAAAATATTTTGGTGGAAGAAGATGATGAAGGGTATGAGGATGATGAAGTCGACGCAAATGATTCAGAAGTTGAAGAAGTTGTTTTACAGGATTGTTAAACATATTTTAGATATGATGATATCATTTTGTATATAAGTTTGGTATATTTTGTTACATAAAAGATATGATAAAATTAATACTTTTACTGTATTTTTGAATTAAGGAAGTTACATTTAGTATATTTCATATATTATTATTATGTTTGTTGTATTACTTCCCTAATATAGATATTTCAACAATAAAAAAGAATTGATGAAATAGTATTATTAAATAAAAGAAAGGGGCCATTAAACAACAAAATGAGTCTATTTTCAATAGTGTATTTTTTTATTTCCGATGGTAAGTTGCAGTTGAAAATAAAAATAACTAGGCTAGTCTTATCTCATTTCCGAGGGCATTTAATTCCATTTTTGACGACTCATCGAAAATTCAACATTTCTGATAATACTTAATACGATGACGATCAACAGTATGTTTGGCTCGAAAATAAATTTTTTCGATGGTCTTTGTGTATTTTCGAGGGTACTTGCCCTTAGAAATAACCCATTTTCTTATAGTGAAGACTTGAAGAAGACGAAGAAGAAAAAGACTTGAAGAAGAAAGCTGTTCGGCAGTGGCAGAAGGAAAGAAGACAAAGAAAAGAAGAAGATGATACTTGGTGGTGGCACAAGAAAAGGAGGAGGAGAAAAAGAAAACGAAGTGCAGTATGGCGGCTGAGAAGTATATGCTTGGAAGTTGTGATGTGTTAAGGATTAGAAATGTGTTTTTAAGTTATTTGTTTTTTTTTTTTTTGGTTAATTCGATCAAATTGACTATTCGGTTCGAGTTGAATCCGAACTGAAATGCAACTCTATCGGGTTTGAATTTTCAACACAAGTGAACTATAAATTTCAATCCGAACGGAATACTCATCGTTACATGAGAGCCTGTGTAAAGTATCACTCAAAATTTCAATTCAAGGATCTAAGATTCTAGGTCTAGGAGTCTAAATCTAAGTCAAGTTTGTAAATCTAACACATCTCATCACTTGTATATATTTAGAATCAAGTTTGATAAATGAATGTCTTAATAGTTTTGTTAACACTAGATAATAAAATAAATAATTTAAGTACGCTTATAAAGCTCTTGAGCTATCTTATACATACTCTTTTGGATTATAAATTTTTTTAACTATATTACTTTATTTTTTCTCTAATATTTTCGGTCATTGATGAATAAAGAGTTTGGTAATCTTATTTAATAGTTTTTATATTATTTTTTTATAAAATACCTATTTAAATATGCAATAGTTAATATTTTAATGAAGGAGTTTAATCTAAGTCTCTATTATTTTTCTTATTTTTAACTATGCATAATATTTGAAGGAGCGTTTTAAATTACAGTAAGTTAACATTTGTCATATTTAAAATATGGTGGACAGGTGGATAAAGTTCATTGGAAATCAGCCAAGTGCGATTCTAGAAACATGTTAACAAAAATATCAACGTGAAAAATTCAAACAGAATCCGGTGGTAGTTAGAACGAAAAAAATCAAACAGAATCCGGTGGTGGTAGTTAGAATGAAAAAATCAAGGAAATGATTAAGTACAGCTTACTCCATCTTACACCACTTACAAACAACAGTCCCGTATGGTCTCACGTGACTGTTGTTTGTGAGCCTTATCCGCCTCCAAAAATCAAAAGAATCCGGTGGTGGTTAGAACGTGTGGATGACAATAGACTGGGTCGGTATACAGAATGTAGCGGTACGATAAGACAAAAATATCAACGTGAAAAGTGAAAGCAAAAGCGGTACAAATTACAAACTGATTTAAGTCACGTGTGGCCTAAATGTTTTGGTTAAAAAATTATGTATATGCACTTTGAGAAAAACATATACGTATATTGGATGTATAAGTTGATTGTGTTTGGTAAATGTGACCTATTGATCGTTTTTTATTATAAAATAAATCAAATATTATATATATATTTTTTCAATCAACTATGAAATAAAATTATTTTAACTTCAAAATTAAAATCTCAAAGTATTTATTAAACACTTCATAATTGAAACTTTCAAATCATTGTTATCCCACAACAGTACCGAACAGCCTTTGAACTTCTCGAAGTGTAATAAGCCTGAAAATAAAATATACCAATTTAAAGTAAACTACCGTGAGTGTATTGCAAACAACTCCTCTTCTCTTCCGAGAATATTCTTCCATTACCCATCAACTTTCAACTATTCTGAAATACGCCCTCCTCATATGTATAATCACTCCTTTACCCAAGTTTCAAATTACTCCCAAAATGCCATCAATTTTCCCAACGTCAGATAGTCCTAATCATGTAAAATTTATTTAGAACTTGTCATCGGTGTAACCAATAAAATATAAATATTATTAATATTATAAGATTAACTATGTCAAAATATTATAATTCAGATATTTTATTTTTATAAAATAAATAATTTAATACTTATCTTCATGTATTACAAAAAGAAAGACAAATATATTATACATATATATGCATTTAGATCAATTTAAATTTCAATAAAATTTAAACTATTCAAATTTTAAATAAAGAAACAAATACTGCCGTTGTTTTATCATTTTGGGAATTGATTTTAGCTGAGTGGATTGCCACTTCTGTCCAAACAGACAGACTGTAATGAAAGGAAGGCCTAATAATCAATTAAAGATTATATATAATGATTACTAGATGCGCATGTTCTTATTTTTTTTAATGTAAATATATTTTAAAATTACATTATTTTAAAATATTAATTTATAAATAAATTATAAAATTTTATAATTTTAAAGAATTAAAAATTATCTTTTCTTAGATCTTACACTTTTAAAATGTGTTCCTATAAAATAAAAATTCCACACTAAAATATATATATATATATATATTTAAAATTTAGAACTTTGAAAAAATATATAAAATTATAAAATTTTATGTTATTGAATACGTAGTTTTAAAACGTTTCTATACTTTTCTGCATTATATATATGCATGCTAACGCTTGAATTACCATCCGCTCAAATCAGACGCAGTTGTGTCGTTCAAAGAAATTAACGACAACAATTCCCCCATATAAGAAATTCAAACGACACTGCAAACATCACAACTAATAAAAATGAATCACCAGTCGTCAGTCATGAAGGAGAAAGCGGAGCTAGTGTTCATCCCTTCACCAAATATAGGCCATTCCGGGCCCATGATCGTGTTCGCAAGGCGTTTATTATCACTGGACCGTGAGAATGCCGCAGGCAGCAACAATAGCTTCTCCATTGCCGTTCTTGTCATGAAATCAGTCACGGCCACCGCCTCCGTCAACGATGGTCACAGCAAATCACTAGGCGGCGCCACTGCCGATGCAAGAATACGGTTCATTGATGTCCCGCAGATGGACCCATCTCCGCTGGCCTCCTTCAAGTCCCCGGAGAAGTTCATGACAGAGTATGTGGACAGCCATAAAGATTTCATTAAAAAAGCTATTATCGAGCATGTCTTACACAGCAAGGTAAAAATCGCAGGACTGGTGCTCGATTTTTTTTGCTCGAACATGATTGATACTGCGAACGAGCTTGGGGTTCCTTCTTACCTGTTCTTCACCTCGGGTGCGGCATTTTTGGGTCTCATCCTGCATCTTCCAACTCGTGGTGGTAAAGAACTTGAAGAATCGGAGACTGAATCAGCCGATATTTTTACTTACGCTAAGCCGGTACCGTACCGCGTTCTGCCTTCTTTCTGTTTCGACAAGCATGGAGGGTTCAGCACTTTGGAGAATTTCGGGAGGATATTCAAGGAGATGAAAGGTATAATTGTAAATACGTTTGAAGAGCTGGAAACCCATGCAGTTGAGTATTTGATGAAGTGTGATGGTGTGCCACCGCTCTACACTGTGGGACCGATGATTGATCTTCACGGTGAAATTCATGCTCGGCCAGGTGGGAGTGCGACCCAGCGCGATGAGATCATCAGATGGCTCGATGACCAGCCAGCGGCGTCAGTTGTTTTCTTGTGCTTTGGTACCATGGGCAGTTTCGGCGAGGAACAGGTACAAGAGATTGCGTGCGGGCTGGAGAAAAGTGGTGTTAGATTCCTGTGGTCCATGAGGAAACCGCCGCCGAAGGGTAGACACGAAATGCCCGGCGAATACACGTGTGTAGACAATGTATTGCCACGTGGATTTCAAGACAAAGCAAAGGGGAGAGGAATGATATGTGGGTGGGCCCCACAGGCGGAAGTACTTGCCCACAGTTCTGTCGGAGGGTTCGTATCCCATTGTGGGTGGAATTCGATCTTGGAGAGCCTGTGGTTCGGAGTGCCGATAGCGACGTGGCCGATATACGCGGAGCAGCAGATTAATGCCTTTCAAATGGTGAGGGACTTGGGATTGGCGGTGGAGATGAAATCGGATTACCGGATGGGTACTGAAAATCTCGTGTTGGCGGATGAGTTGGCGAGAGCCGTTGGTTGTCTGCTTGGTGGTGACAGTGAAGTGAGGAAGAAGGTTAAGGAGGTTAGTGAGAAGGCTAGACTGGCTTTGAGGGACGGTGGATCCTCGGTCGCTGCGACGAGACGGTTGATTGAGGATATATTCGGAAACGTGTCATGAAGACGAGAGCATTTGATTAATCATCTTAATAATCTTAAATTGTCGTGGTGGTGTTGTCCTAAAAGAGAAAATTTAGGATTAAATATGTTGTAATGGTAATAAAGGGCTGTTAGGACATGGTTATGTTGTAGTAATTATCAGCAAATCTACTTTCTGTTTGTCATAAGTTGGTATGGTTTACCGTACAACTTAGATTCTTAAAATTATGAAGCTCGAGTAAAAAAGTAATTGATTATTAACAACCAATCTCATCCGTCGGTCATAAGTTGGTATGCGACCGATGAATTCTTTTATAAATACATTCACTGTGGCATAATAATAGAAACTCAAGCAAGCACTTTCGCCCAGAATAACATATAATTAATAGTAGTTGATACAAAACTGTAAGGAAGTACAGCACCCGAATTTTCTTCATTAAAATAAAATAAAATAAAGTAAAATAAGTTGCAGAAGCAGTGTCAGTCTTCTTCAATTGCTTTTGCTTGCTTCCATCAAACAATTGGAGAGCTTCACTTGCATCCCCACATCTTTCGTCTTTTTCTTGAAATGCTTGGACGCAGCCTTCAGCACCTTCGCCCATCCCTGCATCACATTTTATCTTTCTATTAGTACAAACAAACAAACAAACAAACAAACAAACAAATCCCATCAATGCAAGCAGATTTCAGATTTAATTATTTAATGATTGATTCAACTGGTAAAGTCCTCGTAACGAGATTCAGAAGAAATGTACCTTAGTGGAGATCGGCAAGCAAGAAGTATTAACAGGAGTTGGAGAATATTCGGAGGCTTTGATTTTCTTGTTCTTCATCTTTGTGTTCTTGAAAAGATTAAATTTGAAAGCAGGGGATGCGAGTATCTTCTTCTTGTGGGCACTTGTCTTGGTGATGCCTCTCTTGACAAATTCAAAATCAAAATCAAAATGATTTGAGAGCTTTGTTGGAGTCACGAAATGATCCCAATCCATGGGTCTGTAAGTGCGAGGAATCAAAGGAGACCAAATTGAGCTTTGAGAGTAATCGAAATCGAAGGCAGAGTTGTCCGGAAACTTGCAGAGGAGCTCTTTCGACATCGCTGGCTGCAAGTACTCGTCCACTTTCACGTTGATGAGCGATTCCCTTTCTTCTTCTTCTTCTTCGTCTCTGTAATTCCTTTGCATTCCTAACGTTGAGTTTTGCTCTTTCACTTTCTGTTTCTTCTGTTTTTATGCTGGAGGATGAACATGCTCTTCTTAGGTTCTGCAATTCATAAAACATTTGCTTCTGTTACAATTGTAACTGAAATTCTCAGAATTTTTTTTTGTGGGGGGGGGGGGGGGTTTGGTGGAATGCCTGAATTCATCAATAATTGCAATGAAATAATTATTTTGACCCTGCAGGTAATTTGTCAGTCACTTGAGACTGGAAAGCAAAAACAGGAGTAAGACAGTAGAATATTTTGAGAATTAAATAGGAGGATAAAGAATAGATGGAGAAAATGGGAAAAGAAAACCAAAGCAGTCATTTATAATGATTGTATTAGTGAACATTAATTATTTAAGAGAATACATTCCAATAATAATAATATTAATAATAATCACGAAAGTATCTCTTATTGGCTTTTAACTTTGCTTCTTCTTTCCTTCTTTTTAATCTTCATTCCCAGTGATCTCCCAGTATCATTAAGACTTTTCAATTAATGTTTCTTTATGTAGGTACAAATTCTTTGCAAATTACCAAATATTATGAGATAAAAAGATGTCCAGAATGATTCAAGCAATTTCTAAGAATAAAGTATAACAAACTTCAAAATAACTTCATAATTAAGAAAGTTGTCCTACAATTTTATATTAGCCTCAATTCAAGCACTTATAGTCAGGTCCAGTACAGAGGCACACTGGAAGTTGTGAAATGGAATTTCAAACCCATCTTTAGAATTTCTTATCTCCAGAGTTCTTACCAGAAATACTGAGTGGCGGAATTCAATACCAAGTAACAAATATACATACTCGAATGCAACATTTAAAACGCATCACCGTTGGCCACCAAGGGAATAGTGTGAAAACATAAGATCACACGATTAAACTGAAACTCTACCCTTAAAGCTATCATGCAAATGGAATATGCATAAGTTGCACTGACCTGAAAAAGATGATAAAACCCTTTCTGAGTTGCCTATCCAACCGACTCAGGTGCAGTCTCGATTGCTTAGTTCGGTCATTAAAGACCATGTCAACAGATCTGCTTCAAAAACCTATGCCAGGAATTTCACCATTAAATCCAAATCGTCAGTTTGAACAGACAGTCCCACAGTTAGAGCTAGCACTCACGCTTGCATACACAGAAAGAGCAAAGACGACCACTAACCATCTCTCAGCCTATCAATTTGCTTCAGATACCTGTCTTCAGTTTTCCAAACACGGTTTTCTGGTCTCCAATTTTTAAAAGATGTAAGAAACATTCCCTTTCATTCATCAATCGTAGAGGTGGCATCTAAATTGGAATTTTGAACGGTCTTATTGCCAGCATTTCTCATTTCTATTCCTAATGTTTCCAACATTTCATATATCTCATAGCTCTCTGGATGCTCTTGATCCTTAGAAGCAAAACGGTTCACATGACCTCCAACATCAATCCAAGAACATCCTACCTCTTTCCTCAACCCCCCCTCTCTCATCTCTTTCCTTACTCTATCCACATTTTCCCAGTTACCTTCTTCTGCATAGATATTGGAGAGCAGAACGTGATAGCCTGGCATACTCTTTCTTGTATCCATTTCAAGCAACTTCTTCGCGACAACTTCTGCTAATTCAGAATGACCATGAAGTCTGCAGGCTCCAAGAAGTGAACCCCAAATTTCCAACACATTTCCTTCTTCACCAAGATCCTTAACAAACTCATAGGCTTCAACCACTTTCCCAGCCCTCCCTAACATATCTGCAACACAACAATGGTGCTCAGTTGAAGGCTGAATCTTGTATTCCCGCTGCATTAGGTCAAATATTTGAAGACCTTCATCAACTAAACCAGGTAACTGCAAGCTGACAATACTGCAACAAAGTTAACGGCATCAGGCTCAATTCCACATTCTTTCATTGAGTGAAACAAAGAGACAGCTTTCTCGCTCATCCCATGTTGGCCATAACCTAATATCATTGTGGTATATGTAACAGAATTTTTCTTAGGGATTTTAGCAAACACATTTGCAGCATAATTAATTACCCCTGACTTAGAATACATGTCAATAAGAGAAGTACCCACAAAGACATTTTGATCCAACAAAAAGCGAATAGAAAATCCATGGCGTTGTTTCCCCAACTCTATATTTCCCATGGGATTACAAGCTGGGAGAACTGATGCTATAGTCACAACATTGGGGGTTACATTATTCTCAAACATGTGTCTAAAAGCCACAAAAGCTTCCTCAAGCAGTCCATTTTGAGAGTACCCTGCAATCATAGCATTCCAAGTGGCCTGGTCTCGGTCTCCAGCATCATTTTTCTCAAAAATATGTTGTGAAGTCTTAATCAAGCCAGATTTTGCATGCATGTCTATAAGATAACTTTCCATTCCTTCAAAATGAATGCCATGCCTAAGAAGATAAGCATGCGTCTGCTTTCCAACATCCTGATTTCGAAGGTTTGATGCTGCTGAAAGCAAAGCAGTTGCAGTCACATAATCAATCATAAATCCTTCTTTCTGCATCTCATACACAAGCATTAACCCTTCATCATCCAGTCCATTCTGCACAAAAGCTGAAATCATAGTATTCCAAGAAACAACATCTCTTTCCTGCATCTTCTCAAAAATTTTAAATGATGTATGGATACTGTTGCACCTTGAATACATAACAATCACGGCATTAAGAACAATAAGCGGCAATGCCACAAAATTCTTAATTATATATGCATGCAGCTGTTGACCCAAGTTTAATTCCTGCAACTGTGAAACTGCAGTTAAAGCAGACAGGAATAAATTTGTTATAATCGTTTTCACATATTAACTAAATAAAGTAAATAATTATATATTTAACAATTAACCAAAAAAATTATCAACAATTAACAAAAGAAAATTAAGAAATCAGCTACCAATTAAAAAATAAATTACTAAATGATTAATTAATGGGAGATCAGAAGAAGAGACATTCGTTGGTGGAAGAGGAAGAAGAAGAAGAAGATATGGTATTTTATTCCAAGGGCTTAATATAACTTTGATAATAAGTATTTTTTCCAAAGGTATAAGATGACCGTCAGATAAGGATGAAAATATGGTAAAACATTTCCAACAGCAGTCTGCCCTTAGTGATAATGAATAGCTTGTCCAAAATGCCTACCAGACTTAATTAGAAGCACTACAAAATTTACACACTTCAGGTCCATCTTTGAAGTAGAGTACTAAAACCACAAACCCACAAACATAACTTCCGATAATTTCACACCAATACTTGGCAATTTTTTTTTTTTTGTAAATTTAATTACAGATAAAAACTAAGAAATGAAAACGGACAACGAATTAAAAACTGGTTCGTTAAAATTCAACAAAGGAAATACAAAAAAAAATCTAAAAGAATGAAATAAAATTAAAATTAATTTTTAGGTAGAATAAAAAAAACCCAAAAGAATGAAAAGTTGATTGTTTGATGACTACAACTATGTTTTTTTGGTGTGATTAATTTTTAAGCTCATTCTAATGGACTTCATTAATGTTTTTTTCCCATATAAATTAAAAAGTTGATTATTTGATAGAAAGCATGAATCTTCCACTTCTAGAGATATGATCAAACTTGACTGAAAATAAAAGTGAAAATTTAATTTAAACTTTCTTTTTTATTTGGATACCAACAAGAAGAATTTAATTGCAAGTGAAAAACGAGAAGAAAAGTAGGAATCAACTTTTATTCCCAGCTTCATTTTTTTCCCTTTTTTATCATTAACTTTCGTTTTATCAGTTTATGAACTTGTGAACTTCTAGCTCCGTGGCCATATTAACTAAAGCAAGTAAAATGGTAGCTATGAAGAGACCAAATTAATGAAGGTTTCTTGAAAGAGGACTTCAATTAGGATGAAACTAAAAATATATTGGCCGTTGGCTACTATATAATTCTTGAGCTTGTAAACTTTGTTGGCCAACACTGTGATATGAATTTGACAGAGTTCCTCTGGCATTTCAAATTTTTGGGTCGCTTTTCTATTTACTGAGAGTGAGTAATTTAGAGCAACTACAACAAAGCCTTTGCACTCTCGAATTTCTATAAAAAATGCCTCGTTTCTTGTAACGTTCTTTTATTTTTATGCTCTTCCTTTTCATTCACCTTCTCTTTTACTTCATTTGAAAAAATAATGTAGGTAATCAATTTTTTCCTAAAAAACTTTTTGTGGGAGATTGTGCATTGGGGAAATCAACTCAAATTTCCAGAGGATTCGAAGTTGTCACTTGAAGCAAAGTATCTGATCTGTAGGTTGCCATGTGATGTTGAACACAGGATATCCATCGGAGGTTTAGTTACATCATTGGATTCATTAACCATGGTGGCTGGTAGCTTTTAAGAAAGGAAGAAAGGAAGTCACGGATTAAATTATTGAGAGCTTTGATTTTAATTTGTAGCAAATTATTTCTTGTTACTGGATTTTATTTTATTAGTGGATTATTGGGCGATTGTGTAGTATTTTGATGACCTGTATTTTAACATTTTTGTTTTGTAACATAAGCATTTAAAAAAAAAAATTGAATTAATAGGGCAAGTCATTTTCTGGAATAGTGGAAGCTTTATGTTTGGAAGACATAATATTAAAGTTACATACCCCGAAGCTTTCAGAATAGTCAAAATAAGAGAGCTGCCGGTTTGAATGTGACCCGAACTGACTTGCACCGAATTTGTCGATTTGGTTCGGCTCGGTTTGGTTCATGAAATATCAGTTTGTAAAAATTTTACAACACAACAAGAGCCGAACCAATTTGGTTTGGTTCGGTCTGGTTTTTTAAAAAATTGAATTGAATCGGATTTTGCTCATCTCTAGAACTAATTGTATTTCTTTTTCTTTTTTTGCCTCTGCATCCTTATTTTAAATAGTTAGTATCATTGGTATTGATTTTAACATTAAAGTGATAAAAAGTTTGTATCAAAACTTGTAAGATGAATTTCATACTTAAAACTTTTAAATGTTTCCCAGCTTGCTGGAATGATCCATTTTTAAATTTTTTCCTGTCTTTTTAAAGCGCTTATTCACATTTTTAAATTAATGCTAATGCACAATTTTCAGGTTTTGATCGTTGTACTACTATACAAAGTAATTCTGTACTTTCTAGTGGCTGTTTTCATGACAAAATTTTGTAGGTCAGAATTTGATTCTCTGATAGAATCTGCAAGGCTTCTATTTCTTTAAATGATGTTGTATATCTCTTGAGTGCTACTGTGTTGCTGTCTACATAATTATTATATTTTTCATATATTTCTTTTAATTGAAGTTAAAATGCAGATTAATAAATCACAAATTCAATTAGAAAGATCAATAAGTGAATATGTTAGTGGACGAATAATTTTCTTGATAATGCTTTTAGGCACATTAAATATGAGGATAAAAAAATCTTTTGTCCATACGTTAAGTGTAACAATAGGTATAAACTAGTTGAGAATGAGGTGGAAAGACATCTTTTATATAAAGGAATGTGATTAGACTATACTACTTAATATTGTCATGGGAATATTAGAAAGAGCAATAATAATAGTAATAGTGATGGTGATAATGATGATGGTGATTGTTATAGTGATGAGATTGATGATGATGATGATGAATGTGGTGATCTATTTGGCCTAGTTGAAGAAAGGTTTTCCCAAACTTTATCTGTATTTTATTAATTTAGATTGGAGTAAGTTAAAGTTTATGCCTAACTTGTTTCTGTGTTGACCGATAAGATCTATTATGATATTATTGGTGTATATATACATATATATAATAAGATTTTATTAAGTTTAAATGTGGATACTTATGTGGTACTCAATGACAAAAGTTAATGGGAAGGTCATAGCTTATTTCATATAAAATAAACAATTTGTGAAATCATTACTCACTGTCGTTCTTGTAAATGATAATCATCTCATATTATTTTTTTAAATCATTTAATCTAGGTGAAATAAGTTGATGAAATACATTATAATATAGCTCATTGGTGTTTTTCTCCCCCTCAATAAACTTAGAGAAGTTGTGATAATATTCATGTTAATTCGCATCTTATTTAATTTCGTATTAACTTTAAATAGTAAAAAAAAAAACTAGGCAAGGAAAGGCCAAAGGAGTTGCTTGAGGGCATGGTTTGACTTTAGAGTTATATTATGGCACGTAAAATTAAATTCATATTTTGGTTTTATATGTAGTTTACATTTAGTTCTAATGACTTGAAATTTACTTGATACTTTTTCTCAAAATTTGTAAGGATCATAACTCCGAAAGCTGTATGTGAAATTGGTGTCATCTTCAACAGCAGCATCAATGGGCTATATATTAAATATTTTGAATATCTAAGGGAAGAATTTGAAATATTATTTGCTCGTTTCAAGGAAGCACAATTTTCTTATACATGTATAGAACGGGAGATTAAAGATGTCATAGAACTTCATGTAAAAATTTGTTTTCCAGATTGGATGTGAACACTAAAGAGGGGAATTTTTAAGAAATATCCACTTGTTAGAGAGTGTTATGCGCATACTCCTGAGAATGTGTCTCTAATAATATCGAGACAAATGGTTGATAAATGAATGGATGAGGGGTGGAACATAATAGCAATGACTATTAGCATAATTTTTTTTTGTCCTTTTCTTTTCTAAGACTTGCTATTATTTTAATTCATCAGTGAATTATAGTTTCTAGAACCATTATAAAAATAAGGAACCTATAAATCTTGTCCATGTGCTTTATACATGAGTTGTTCTTGATGGATTCATAATAACCAAGTTGATTTTATGCTTTTTTTTCTAACTTATATATAGAAAACAAGCATAACTAACATGAGGAACTGGATCAAGTCCAAACTTATTCATACTACAGGTTTAGTCCTAATGGCTAAGCATATAAAAGAAATGGTAAGAAAACATGTTTGATTTTGATCATAACAAAAGTAATTTTTATTTATTATGATCTTATTGAATTTCAATTTTTTATTGCAATAACAAATAGGTATTGAACTTAGTCAACTTGATTTATTTAATATGTTTCATATAAGGAAGTAACAAGACGAAAGAAATACATGTATGTGTTTGATATTAAATTTTTAAGATATTCCTGATTTTTTGTATGACTTTATTACTATATGCACTCACACAAATGTATATTTTTGTTTTGGGAAACAAATATAGGCAAGTAACAAGGAAAAGGAAATGCATGTGTGTGTTTGATATTAAATTTTCAGGAAATTTCTAATTTTTTTGTATGATTTCATTAATATATGAACTCATACAAATGGATGTTTTTGTTTTAGGAAACAATGGAATCAATGAGATTAACTGTTATAGATCAAGACTTGCTAGTGAATGAATGTAAAATATATCGAGAAGTAATAGGAGAACCAATACATGGTCATGTTGTTTGTTGGGAAGCAAGCATCAAAGATGTTGAGTGTTAGAAAGTGTATATTTATAAAGGAGAAAATTGTTATTTTACACTTCAAGTTTCACTAACATTGCTACTTTGATTTATTTAAGTATTTTGTTGTTTAATTATTTATATTTTATTATAATTATATATTTTATATATTTTAGGAGCATCACGATCGTTTCACAATGAATGAGTGATTAGACAACAAAACGGATGTTATATTTAGACTCAGAACGGTCGAAAACCTTAGAAGAAGCATAAAAAGAAAAAAGTCATTGTTCACATATACGGTACTGTTCATACACACGACACTGTTCAAGGTACTGTTCACGACACTATTCATATATACGGACCAATGACGTGGCATTAACCGATGATGTGGCAACTACGTATGATGTGGCAGTATTTGATTGGACGAATTATGTGGCATTGACTGCTTATGTAGCGTTGACTGATGATGTGGCATTGACTAATAATGTGTCACGATCTTATTGGGCTAAATTTCTTATGTACTGTGGATTGATGACGTGGCAGCATTTCAGTGGAGCAAAAATCGTGTGTACGGTACATGCACATACATGGGATTATTTACTATTCAAACTGCGTTACTGTGTAAATAGTGCAAAAACGTGTTACTGTTTAAATGGTGGCCAAATAGTATTACTATTCAAACGGTGACTATTAACTGTTGACTGATGACGTGACGCAATCCTGAGTGTGAACTATTTTTAATTCGATGGTCACGATTCACTTAATGTATCTATAAAAAAGGGACTTTACCCCCCCTAATTGGATATTCCTGAATTTATTTTTGAACTTAGATTTTTGTAATTTCTTCTTTTTCTTGTATTTTCTACTTATTTTTAATAAATTTTCATTTTGCCCCTTTTTTAAAAATGAGTAGCTAATTTTCTTTTAAGATTGGGTTGAAGGTGAAGTTTCAACATGTCTCATAGGTTTAATTTGGTAAATTTATTTTCTCTTCCCCTCTAATATTTGTGGTTGTTTTGACTTTTTATTGACAAATAATAATAATCTTGTCTAGATACTGCCCTGGTTAAATCGACATCCTAGTACAAAGTTATTATTATTTAGCACGATAAGCCTTAGCACCATATTTATTTGAGCGTGGTTCATGAAGTGTGGAATCCCCACTTATGATTTAATTAGCATTAATATGGAATATTTAGCCCATGGAGCATGTTGATGCAGATCTGGATACCCAAGCACGTTATTTTAATAGTTTCCAGTTTAATTTAATTCATACCATTATAATTTAAATTCAAGTATAATTTATATTAATTTCATCACAATTTATTCATCCATTAAAATAATTTAATTATGCATATAATTAAAATCAACCTCCTCATGGGATCGACACTCGTCACCGTTAATCTATTCTATAATAGATTCGTGCACTTGCGAGTTCAATAAAATTTGCACAACAAGTTTTTGGTGCCGTTGCCGGAGAGGTAAGTATTTTAATTCGTAAAATTAGTTTTTTTTATATATTTATTTTTTATATAGTTATTTTCTTGTAATTTTTTTTTAAAAAAATTATATTAGAATTTTATTTCTTTCTCTCTTCTTTAAATTTATATAACTTAATTTCTATATTATTTTTTATAATTTTTATAATTTATCTTGTTATCTTTCTTTGTTATTTATTTTAATTTTAGTTAATATTTATTTAACATAATTTCTTTTTATTATAGCAATTGAGTGTGTTTTCATATTAAGATTGTAACAGCGTCACAAGGTTAGTATTATAATTTCTCTCTTCTTTTTATTTTTATTTTTTTATTTTCATTTATTTTGTTCTTTGCATGCATGGTCGAAGGTCATTATCACCTAATCTTGAACCTTTAGACATTGAATTGGAAAAAATACTTCGCACGCATAAACACACTGTTTTTAAAAAGAAATTTGAAATGAATTTGCAAAATCAGCAACCAGAACCACAAGAGAGGCCATTTAAGGATTATTGTAGTCCCTTAGCTAATTTGAGCACATTATGCATAAGGTACCCAAATATAGCTGTTAAGAGTTTTGGATTAAAACATAGTGTGCTAAATTGTTTCCCCACATTCTATAGCTTAGAAAATGAGGACCCATATAATCATCTGAATGATTTTCATACTATTTGTCAAATTTTTAAATACGAGAATTTTTCAGATGATGATGTTAAACTTAGATTATTCCCATTTTCATTAAAAGATAAAGATCGTTCATGATTTAATACATTGCCTAATGTCCAAAAATGCATTATATTTGGGAACTTCCAAATGGTAATCGAAATTTTTAAATAAATATTTTTCAGAAATACCAAGAGAAACTTAATAGTGAATGATTAACATTGAAATTCAATCTCGGGAATTAAAGAAGTCAAAGAGATGATCGATCCAAAGAAATAGATCTTTGACGATTTTAAATCAACAGAAGCACATGACCATGACTCGTTTTAATCAGCCAATGCTAGGTGTTATAAGAATACCACCAAACTACAACCCTTACTCTAACACATATAATCCCTGGATGGAGAATCCAATTTTTTTGGTCTCAGGATTATTGGACCATATCCAACTAATGCAATTAGTTCCTCAAATTTCTCAAGCTTCTCAACCACTATTCAGACCATACAATCAGAATCCAAACCATGGGAGGATACATTCCAACATGTCAAAAATCTTACTAACTCCAAGATCGAGCAGCAGAACCACACCATTAATGAATTACGGAATGAGATGAGAGCAGGCTTCAACTCACAGGCCCAATCAATTTCTAACCTCAAGAAAATGGTAGGTCAACTTGCCTTTTCAGTTCAAACCCTAGCAATGACTGTTGAGAAAGGCAAATTTTCAAGTTAACAGTACCAAATCCTAAAGAAGTGCAAAGAATTAAAGAAGTCAAATGAGATGATCAAGGTCATGACCTTGTGAAAATAAAGCATCGACAACAAAGTGGAGCTACTGGTGATCAAAACAACTCAAATTATACTTGTAAGTGTTGAAGACTCATCATCAGAGGAGAACCAACCCACAAGAGTATATTCCTAAAGCTCTATTTCCCTAGAGGTTAGCCAAAGCAAAGAAGGAAAAATCTACGGGTGAAATTTTTGAAATCTTCAAACAAGTAAGTGTCAACATCCCTTTGTTTGATGCTATAAAATAAATGTCATCATATACCAAGTTTCTTAAAGACTTTTGTACTAACAAGAAAAATATTCATGTTCGGAAAAAGGTTTTTTTAACAAAAAAAATATTAGTTCTATACTCCAACATAAAATGCCTCTAAAATACAAAGATCCAGGCTCCTCCACTATCTCACCTCCACTAATGCAATTTAGTTCTCAATTTCTATTACCTTACTCTTTATTTACCAAACTTAGACTAGGTAGTGTTGTACAAATTTTATTGAAAAAACCATTCTCAATCCAAACCAGATTAATGGAGGATATCATTGATTTTAATTATATGTCAAAAATTTTCTTTTAATGGAAATAATTAAATTATGGTAATTTATTCTAAATTGTGAATTAAAATGGCAATAATTAAAATGAATTACGTTATAATAAAGACTTGGGGTATCCTGGATCTGCATCAACATGCTCCACAGGGCTAAATATTCCATAACCAAGAAAATCATAAGGTATTCCAACTTGCCACTCTCCAATAAAACCCTAATAATAACCTGACTGGGTGCGGTTTAAAATCGTATCTCAAACTTTATTATTTGTCAAAAAAATCAAAACAACCACAAATATTAAAGGAAGAGAAAGTAAATTTACCAAATTAAGCCCATGGAACATATTGAGACTTCACCTTCAACCCAAGCTCAAAAAGAAATTAGCTACTCATCTTTAACTAAGGATAAAAAGGAAATTTTATTAAAATACAAAGAAACTACAAGAAAGAGAAGGAATTTCTCAATCTAAACTTAAAAATCAACCCACAAGAGTATAAATTCTTAAAACTCTTTTATTTCATTGACTGAATCGTGACCATTGGATTAAAAACAATTCGGATGCTCAATTGCGCCAAAGGAAAATCATTTAACATTTATAGATTTTTAAAAAATCCCATTGTCAACAATTTTTGCTCCTAAGAGATCAACATCCCTTTGTTTGATAAGATCTATAAAATAAATGTCATCATATGTCAAGTTTCTTAAAGATCCCACGTCATTTAGTTGCCACATCAAAAAATGAAAAATATTTATGTTCGTGAAAAAGGTTTTTTTAAAAAATATTTTCTATACTCCAACATAAATATGCCATCCGTTTCTTTGTCGAAAATACAAAAACGATCGTAATGCCCTAAAATACATAAAATACATAGTTATAATAAAGCACATATAATTAAATAACAAAATACTTAAATAAATAAAAATAGCAATGTTAGTGAGATTTAAAGTGTAAAATGACGATTTTCTCCTTTATAAATATACACTTTCTAACACTCAACAGTGAGTTGCACCCAACTTTAGTGGTGTTACAGTTTATAGATTGATCCACCAAAATATCTCGTGGTATTGTGAAGGATGTGCTTATCCAAGTAGATAAATTTTATTATCCTGTTGATTTCATTATAATTGACACTCAACCAGTGCAGGATTTAAGGAAGAACCTCCCCATTATCTTGGGTCGTCCATTCTTAATAACTGCCGATTCTCACATTCAATGTAGAACTAGAAACATGCAGTTGTCATTTGGCAATATGACCATAAAACTAAATATCTTCAATATTGCCAAACAACCTTACAGTACAGATGATGGAATTGTAGATGTGGACTTAATTGATGAAATAATTGATCATGTATTTCCTTTAAACCTTAGTGATGACCCTTTACTAACATGTTTAACTCACTTTGGTTTGGATTTTAATATTGATAGATAGATTGATAAGGTTAATGTCTTATTGGATTTATCGTCATGCATAAACATTGATAAGTGGAAGACAAGGATAGAGCAACTAACGCCATTAAAAGAAAATCTCATCTCATCGTCAGAATCACCACCAAAGATTGAGTTCAAACCTTCACTTAACCCTCTGAATTCTACATTCTTGGGAGAAGAAAAAATATTGTCAAAAATCATCTCATCCTCTTATGATGATAAACAAAAGAATACAAACATCATTGACTCCATTTTTTCAAAAAGGAGGATACAACTGGTAAAACTAGAGGAGGTTCGTAATGACAAAAATGCTAAGGATTACAGAAAGAGAGTGAAAATCCTCCGTGACAAGCGGAGCATTAGAAAATCTTTCACAACAGGTCAAAAAGTATTTTTGTTCAATTCTCAATAGCACATTTCTCCAAGTAAGTTACGCTCTCGATGGTCTGGTCCTATTATTTTTTCACATGGAGCCATTAAATTTAAGAATTCAAGGAACAGTATAATTTTTAAAGTTAAAGGTCAGAAAAGTAAAGTCATATCACGAATACTAATCATGTGGAGAAAACAGCACAAAACATTAAAGTGACCAGACATTTTTTTTCTTTCTGTTTCCTTTCGGTGATTTAAAATTTTCTTTTTTGTTTTTAATTATGCTTGTGTAAGTTTGTTTGTTTAACTATTATTATTAATTTTTTTCATTTTCTTCATGAATATGTCAACTAAAAAGCATCTCTTCAGCATTCTTAGATAGTTTCGACGTATACAATATCATTTCCGAGGTCAGATATTATTTTATAAAACACATCATATCTGGCAGCTACAACCACAAGAGTTAGTAGCCCATGTTAAGGACTTAAAGGAATATCTTAAAGAAATTGAGAGAAGTGTCTACAACACCCAATTGGAGCTTTAGGTAAATTCAATAAGAGGACGATTTTAGTTTATTTTATGTGTTTTAATTTATTTTCCTGTTTGTGTTTTTTAGTTTACTTTATGTTTAAATTTGTAACTCTGGTCAAGTGGCGGATAACGGTACTCTGTGATAATCAATGTTGATTACATTTAGTTTCCCATAATAACTAATATTCTGAGTTGAAGGCATGGATAGAGACAAGATATTAGCACAACTTCACAAGAGATTTCCTTCACTTCCTCAGAATGCTCTCCTCACCATTTATAAAGCTCGGTCCAAACGCATGCGATTGCTTATGAAGAATAACATCCCTGCTGACATTCGTTAGTTAATCGAAGCAAAAGTTTGCTTATTAGGTGAGTTACTTTCTAAATTTATTGCATACATGCCTGGTTGTGGTAAAGGAAATTATGCGAAAAAATAACGAACTCGAAGACTTTTTGTTGCTTGTCATAAATGGGTCAGAACAATATGCAATAAAAAAAACCATGTTCTTTAGGAGTGGTGTCTAATAACAGAGAAGATAAGATTCAATTCATTAGGGATGACTTGAATAAAGAGTCATTAGATGATATCCTTTTGTCTATTGAAACGCATTCTAGTGGATACGTCCAAAATGCAATACTCCAGTTATGGCTATTATTCTAGAAAGAATGTGCAAACTATAGTTTTGGGAATCTGACTATAAAATACCATGTTTGTCAGTTTGTAAGAAAACTGGATGAGAAGCCTTTCCTTGACCTATAGAGGGGGTTCAAGCTGTTTCTGAATGTAAAACCAGAAGAAGATATGAGCCATAATTACAACTATCTGTAAATATCTTTTTACCTCTTTGTTCTTTTATTTCATTGTTATTTTATTATTTACAATATTATTTTTAATAATTTTATTTGTTTTTTCTTTTTACTATTTTTTTTACTTTTGAACCATGTGCCTTACATATTAATTGACGCTGACATGATGCCTCATACACAGCTGTAACCAACTGTCACCAAAATCTTTAAATAGAATTTTTTTTATACTCACAAGTTGTTTTTGAACAGTATCTTAATGGCAGCTACTCCTAGTAAACAATTCAAGAATATTTGTATGCTCTCTAGGTTTCATTATGGTAAAAATAAAGAGTTCATAGAGGCAGTTATAGATCTTGGTCTAAGAATAGTAGAGAGAAAATTACACTTGGTGTATGGAGGAGGTGATCGAGGGTTATCCAAAATGGTCTCAGAAGCTGTTTTTGTCAGAGGGAGCCAAGTGTTAGGCATCATCCTTCCAATCCTAAAACCTTCGGGTTGTTTGTCTCATTCACCAACTGGAGAAGAGTTAGTCGTCTCAGATATGCAAGAACGAATAATTGAAATGTTCAATCATGCCGATACTTTTATTTTCCTTCCAGGCAATCTTACAACTCTTGAGGCATTAATCACATTAGCATCTTGGGCCCATCTGAATATCTATCAAAAACCCATCGGTTTGTTAAAAGTCAATAACTTTTATGATAGCTTTTTCGCATTTCTTAACCATGCAACAAAAAACTATTTCATTCCTTTCACAGTGAAACAAATTTTTATTTGTGCTCACACTGTTAATGAGCTACTTGATCTATTACAAGCTTATAGACCAAAGCCACATATTGAGATATTAATTTTGGGGTGGCCCACTAATGATGGTAGTAGTACCGTAGTAAGAAGTGCAAATTAGATTTAACTCTCCGTTTGTAAATATTTTCTTTTGCGTTGCAGCACCTAGGTGATATCTTCTAATCTCTACTTCGTTCCTTTAAAACATTGAGAACAATGTTTCATTGTGGTTGGGGGGAGAGAATAGTTGATAATTGTGGAATGTCTTAATCTTTGTTAAGTTTTTTCTAATTTTTTGTTGTTAAACTAACCATGACTAACTTTTTAAGTAGAAGATGGCTGAATATAGAGTATAATGACTCTAGAAAAATATCTTCTTAGTATAAAAAAATAAAAAAATTTTGTGTGTGTTTTTCCTAACTTTTTTTTTCTCCTTTATAAATATATGTTTTCAAGTTTTTAAGTCGAAGATGGTTGAATATGGAGTATAATGACTCTAGAAACACATCTTTTTTTAAAAAAAAAATCATTTTTTTAATTTTTCTGCTTGTATGTTTTCTTTTTATGTTTAGAATAGGTTGGGGGATAGAATTTAGTTAAAAATAAAAAAAAATTTAGTAAGTTTGTGTGAATTTTTTATATTGGATGATATGATGACTTTTGAATTTTAATATTTGTATTATCTTTGGTCTTGAGTGATGTTACACCATGTTTGCTATTCTACATATTGATGTTGGGGAGAATATGAGTTGCTTGAAGAAATGCATATATCATAATAAATTCCAAGTGAGTTTTTGAGCCTATTAATTTTTCTTAGGGAGTAACCTTTTTTGCCCATTCTTTATGTAGCTTAACAGTTTATTATTTATACATAATCTCTAGATTTTCTTTGAGTGAACCCGTTAAAAAAAATAAAAAAATATATGTGTTATTACATCTAAATACTCACTTAATTAGTAGATATGGAAGATTATTTAGAGTCCTAAAAGACGATGGAATGCCATTTTTAATCTATTTGAGCCTCTCTAGCCATTCTTATTATGTAATATCCATAGTTAGCTCTTTTGAGTCTTTTAGTAAAAAAAAATATTTTCTTTATTAATTTATCGTCCTGACCAACTCCAATTTGGAGTATTACCTGATATCATACAAGTTCCATCTACCTATTTATATTTGAAAAAAAGGATAGATAATTATTTTGTTCAGTAAAGTTGTGCTATATAAAAAAAAAGAAAAAAAAGAGAAGAAAAAAAGAAGAAAAAAGATATACAATAGCAATAAATAAGCAAAATGCATCTTGTATTTTTCAAAAGTTCTTGAACTTTTTCTCAAACATATATATTTTATTTCCCTATTCCTCTTTCTTTGTTAGCCATGTCCCTAGCCTACGTTACGTCCTAATAAAAGTCCTTCTTAATTTTAGGGAACTATAATATGAAATAAAAGCTAGTTATATGGGTAATTAAGATGAAGTGATGTATATACATAATTGGGTTGACTAATACTTTATTTGAAATCGTATTATTTCTAAGTTATGGACATATTTTTTTCATCTTAGTGAGAGTGTATGATATTTCTTTATTATTTTCTCTCAATTTACCATTCATTATAGTGACAATTTTTATTGAAATTAATTTCTTTATAAGAGTGTCTCTATAACCGGTGAGATTTTGAGGTTTGATATGTCATTCTTAAAAGTGGCATGATTATTATTGTTACAACAAAATCTACTGACTAATGCATATAGATGGTTGATATGGGTGTGATATTTCTTTAGACTTGAGATAATACTTGTACTTTTATTTGATTACTATCATTAATCTAATTGAATGAACACGTGTGTTTTATAAAAAAAAAGTTTTAAATTTTATCTTCGCTTTATTTGTTAGGGACTAGTAATAAGTTGATTGGGGGGTGTGTTGAGTATTAGAAAGTGTATATTTATAAAAGAGAAAATTGTCATTTTGCACTTCAAATCTCACTAACATTGCTACTTTGATTTATTTAAGTATTTTATTATTTAATTATGTGTGTTTTATTATAATTATGTATTTTATATATTTTAGGGGCATCAAGATCGTTTCATAATGAACGAGTGATCAGACAACAAAACGGACGTCATAATTGGACTCAGGACGGTAAAAAACTTTAGGAGGAGCATAAAAGGAATAAAGTCACTATTCACATATACGATTCCATTCATACGTATGGTACTATTCACGATCGATGATGTGGCATTGACCGATGATGTGGCAACTACCTATGACGTGACAGTATTTGATTAGACGAATTATGTGGAATTGACTGCTTATGTGGCATTGACTTATGATGTGGCATTGACCGATGATGTGTCACGATCTTATTGGGCTAAATTTCTTATGTACTATGGATCAATGACGTAGTAACATTTCAGTGGAGCAAAAATCATGTACGGTACATGCACATACATGGGATTATTTACTATTTAAATCGCATTACTGTGCAAATAATGCAAAAACGTGTTAATATTTAAACAGTGGCCAAATAGTATTACTGTTCAAACGGCGACTGTTGACTGATGACTGATGACGTGGCACAATCCTAAGTGTCTGAACTGTTTTTAATCCGATGGTCACGATTCACTCAATGTATCTATAAAAAAGGGACTTTACCCCCCCTAATTGGATATTCTTGAATTTATTTTTGAGCTTAGATTTTTGTAATTTCTTCTTTTTCTTGTATTTTCTACTTATTTTTAATAAATTTTCATTTTGTCCCTTGTTTAAAAATGAGTAGCTAATTTTCTTTTAAACTTGGGTTGAAGGTGAAGTTTCAACATGTCTCATGGGTTTAATTTAGTAAATTTATTTTCTCTTCCCCTCTAATGTTTGTGGTTATTTTGACTTTTTATAAACAAATAATAATAATCTTATCTAGATACCGCCCTGGTTAAATCGGCACCCTAATACAAGGTTATTATTATTTGATACGATAAGTTCTTAACACCATATTTATTTGAGCGTGGTTCATGAGGTGTGGAATCCCCCCTTATGATTTAATTAGTATTAATATGAAATATTTAGCTCATGGAGCATGTTAATGCAGATCCGAATACCAAAGCACGTCATTTCAATAGTTTCCAGTTCAATTTAATTCCTACCATTGTAATTTAAATTCAAGAATAATTTATATCAATTTCATCACAAATTTATTCACCCATTAAAAAAAATTAATTCTGCATATAATTAAAATCAACCTCCTTGTGGGATCAACACTCGTCACCGTTAATCTATTCTATAATAGATTCGTGTGCTTACGAGTTCAATAAAATTTGCATAACAAAAGGCAATGATGTGTATGGTTCCCCAAGTTAAGGAGGTAACAAGTACCAATGTACTAATTTGGAAGTAAAAGTAAAGACTTAGAGAAAAAGTCAAAAAGTTAAAAAGAATGATAACATCTATTCTTGGAAAGCCTACACATGAATCATCTTAGAATATATAGATTGTTTATTTCATTTTATTAATAGATTAAGTGAATTAGTACATCCTATGTTTTAAATTCTCATGGAAAATAATTGGTAATTTATCATTGCTCTATTAGTTGATGAACTTAAGTGATTATGGACAAGCGTATAATACGAGGGAATGATGGAATAACATTAGATTCTTTGAAAATTAGAATACGCATCTATATAAAGTTGTTTTTAATTACAATATTTTTTTCATTAGTCTCAGTTCTTTCATTATATTTTATATCAATTCTTGTTATAATAATAACAGTGATTAAAGTTATTTATTTTAAGGTTATTACTATTATGGTAATAACAGTAATAACAATGTTTTGATTGAAGAAGATGATGAAGAGCATGAGGATGATGAAGTCAAGGCAAATGATTCAAAAGTTGAAGAAGTTGTTTTAGAGGATTATTAAACATATTTTAGATATGATGATATCATTTTGTATATAAGTTTGGTATATTATTTTACGTAAAAGATATGATAAAATTGATACTTTTGCTGTATTTTTGAATAATGAATATAATTTTATGAAATTTTAAAATTAAGGAAGTTACATTTAGTATATTTCATATATTATTATTATGTTTGTTTTAGTACTTCCCTAATATAGATATTTCAACAATAAAAAAGAATTGATGAAATAGTATTATTAAATAAAATAAAAGGGCCTTAAACAACAAAATGAGGTATTTTCAATAGTGTATTTTTTATTTCCGATGGTAAGTTGCAGTTGAAAATAAAAATAACTAGGCTAGTTTTATCTCATTTCCGAGGGCATTTAATTCCATTTTTGACAACTTATTGAAAATTCAACGTTTTTTATAATACTTAATATGATGACGATCAACAGTATGTCTGGCTCGAAAATAAATTTTTTTGATGGTCTTTGTGTATTTTCGGGGGTACTTGCCCTCAGAAAATAACCCATTTTCTTGTAGTGAAGATTTGAAGAAGACGAAGAAGAAAAAGACTTGAAGAAGAAGCCGTTCGACAATGGCAGAAGGAAAGAAGACAAAGAAAAGAAGGAAATGATACTTGTTGGTGGCACAAGAAAAGGAGGAGGAGAAAAAGAAAGAGAAAAAAGAAGAAGAAGAAAAAGAAAAAGAAGTGCAATGTGGCAGCTGAGAAGTATATGCTTGGAAGTTGTGATGTGTTAAGGATAAGAAATGTGTTTTTAAGTAATTTGCTTTTTTTTTTAGTTAATTCGATCAAATGGACTATTCGGTTCGAGTTGAACCCGAATTGAAATACAACTCTATCGGGTTTGAATTTTCAACACAAGTGAACTATAAATTTCAATCCGAACCCAATGCTCATCACTACATGAGAGCCTATGTATAAAGGATCACTCAAAATTTCAATTCAAAGATCTAAGATTCTAGGTCTAGGAGTCTAAATCTAAGCCAAGTTTGTATTAACTTAGTTTCCAACACATCTCATCACTTGTACATATTTAGAATTGTCCATACTTATATATACTTAAAAATATCTAAATTTTTATATGGGTTGATTAAATTGAGTGAAATTTTTTAGAATAGATAAGCTTTCCCTTCAAATAGGATATGACACTTGTTATTTTAGATATACAACACAATAAATAATTCAAGCACACTTATAAAACTCTCGGACTATCTTATACATACTCTTTTGGGTTATAAATTTTTTTAACTATATTACCCTATTTTTTCTCTAACATTTTCATAAGCATCTTTGCTTAATTTATTTGAAGAGTTTGTCAATCTTATTTAATAGTTTTTATACTATAATCTTTTAAGTACCACATAAATTTATTGTATAAAATACTTATCAAATGATAAATGATTACCTTAATAGTTAACAGTAGATATTAATGTGAACAACAAACGGCCATTGATGAATAATCCAAGCTTCAATATTTTTCTTATTTTTAACTATACATAATACTTAAAGGAGCTTTTTAAGTTACACTAAGTTTTAATTTAATATTTATTATTTTTAAAATATGGTGGACAGGTGGATAAAGTTCATTGGAAATCAGCCTAAGTGCGATTCTAGAGACATGTTAACAAAAATATCAGCTTGAAAAACTCAAACAGAATCCGGTGGTAGTTAGAACATGTGGATGATAAATAGACAGGGTAAGTAAAACAGTCAACAGAATGTAGCGGTACGATAAGACAAAAAAGTAGCCAGGCTCCGTCGGGAAAAGTGAGAGCAAAAGTGGGACAAACTACAGCCTGATTTAAGTGACGTGTGGCCTAAAGGTTTTGGTTAAAAAATTATGTATATGCGCTTTGAGAAAAACAATATATGTATATTGGATGTATAAATTGATTGTGTTTAGTAAATGTGACCTCTTGATCGTATTTTATTATAAAATAAAATAAATATTATATATTTTTTTCAATCAATTATGAAATAAAATCATTTTAAATTTAAAATTAAAATCTCAAGTATTTATTAAACACTTCATAATTGAAACTTTTAAATCATTGTTATCCCACAACAGTACCAAACAGCCTTTGAACTTCTCGAAGTGTAATTAGCCTGAAAATAAAATATACCAATTTAAAGTAAACTACCGCGAGTGTATTGCAAATAACTCCTCTTCTCTTCGGAGAAGATTCTTCCATTACCCATCAACTTTCAACTATTCTGAAATACACCCTCCTCATATGTATAATCACTCTTTTACCCAAGTTTCAAATTACTCCCAAAATGCCATCAATTTTCCCAACGTCAGATAGTCCTAATCATGTAAAATTTATTTAGAACTTGTCATCGGTATAACCAATAAACTATAAATATTATTAATATTCTAAGGTTAAATATGTCAATATATTATAATTCAGATATTTTATTCTTATAAAATAAATAATTTAATACTTATCTTCATATATTACAAAAAGAAAGATAAATATATTATTCATATATATGCATTTAGATCGATTTAAATTTCAATAAAATTCAAACTACTCAAATTTCAAATAAAGAAACAAATACTGCCGTTGTTTTATCATTTTGAGAATTGATTTTAGCTGAGTGAATTGACATTCTTATCCAAAAAACAGACAAAGTGTAATGTAAGGAAGGCATAATAATCAATTAAAAAATTAATAATAAAAGGCCTGTGGCCCCTCTGTTCATTATGAATTTTAATCGGTAAAATTAAAAAACAGGACTTATGTGTCAAAAATGGATGTCCTTATCTTTTTTTTTTTTTTTATTTCAAACAAACATTTGGTATTGCTGAATTATTCTCCTCACTATCAAATATAAAATAAAATAAAAAACAACAAATGCAAGGACCGCCTATATGCTCAATCATTGTCATGCAGTCAACTATAAAATTACTGCACATAAAGCACATCAAGATTATATATGATTATTACGGATGCGCATGTCCTTATTTTTTTTTATGTAAATATATTTTAAAATTATATTATTTTAAAATATTAATTTATAAATAAATTATAAAATTTTATAATTTTAAAAAATTAAAAATTAATTTTTCTTAAATTTTACGCTTTTAAAATATGTTCCTATAAAATAAAAATTCCACACTAATATATATATATTTAAAATTTAAAACTTTGAAAAAATTTAAAAATATATAAAAGTATAAAATTATAAAATTTTATGTTATTAAATACGAGTTTTATGTTATTAAATACGTAGTTTTAAAACGTTTCTCTACTTTTCTGCATTATATATATGCATGCTAACGCTTGAATTACCATCCGCTCAAACCAGACGCAGTTGTGTAGTTCAAAGAAATTAACGACAACAATTCCCCCATATAAGAAATTCAAACGACACTGTAAACATCACAATTAACAAAAATGAATCACCAGTCGTCAATCATGAAGGAGAAAGCGGAGCTAGTGTTCATCCCTTCACCAAATGTAGGCCATCTCGGATCCGTAATCGTGTTCGCAAAGCGTTTATTATCACTGGACCGTGATAATGCCGCAGGCAGCAACAATAGCTTCTCCATTGCCGTTCTTGTCATGCAATCACCCACGGCCACCGCCTCCGTCAACGATGGTCACAGCAAATCACTAGTCGGCGCCACCGCCGATGCAAGAATACGGTTCATTGGTGTCCCGCAGATGGACCCATCTCCGCTGGCCTCCTTCAAGTCCCCGGAGAAGTTCATCACAGAGTATGTGGACAGCCATAAAGATTTCATTAAAAAAGCTATTATCGAGCATGTCTTAAACAACAAGGTAAAAATCGCAGGACTGGTGCTCGATTTTTTTTGCTCGAGCATGATTGATACTGCGAACGAGCTTGGGGTTCCTTCTTACGTGTTCTTCACCTCGGGTGCGGCATTTTTGGGTCTCGTCCTACATCTTCCAACTCGTGGTGGTCAAGAACTTGAAGAATCGGAGACTGAATCAGCCGATATTTTTACTTACGCTAAGCCGGTACCGTACCGGGTTCTGCCTTCTTTCTGTTTCGACAAGCATGGAGGGTTCAGCGCTTTGGAGAATATCGGGAGGATATTCAAGGAGATGAAAGGTATAATTGTAAATACGTTTGAAGAGCTGGAAACCCATGCAGTTGAGTATTTGATGAAGTGTGATGGTGTGCCACCGCTCTACACTGTGGGACCGATGATTGATCTTCACGGTGAAATTCAGGCTCGGCCAGGTGGGAGTGCGACCCAGCGCGATGAGATCATCAGATGGCTCGATGACCAGCCAGCGGCGTCAGTTGTTTTCTTGTGCTTTGGTAGCATGGGCAGTTTCGGCGAGGAACAGGTACAAGAGATTGCGTGGGGGCTGGAGAAAAGTGGTGTTAGATTCCTGTGGTCCCTGAGGAAACCGCCGCCGAAGGGTAGACACGAAATGCCTGGCGATTACACGTGTGTAGACAATGTATTGCCACGTGGATTTCAAGACAAAGCAAAGGGGAGAGGAATGATATGTGGGTGGGCCCCACAGGCGGAAGTACTTGCCCACATTTCTGTCGGAGGGTTCGTATCCCATTGTGGGTGGAATTCGATCTTGGAGAGCCTGTGGTTCGGAGTGCCGATAGCGACGTGGCCGATATACGCGGAGCAGCAGATTAATGCCTTTCAAATGGTGAGGGACTTGGGATTGGCGGTGGAGATGAAATCGGATTACCGGATGGGTACTGAAAATCTCGTGTTGGCGGATGAGTTGGCGAGAGCCGTTGGATGTCTGCTTGGTGGTGATAGTGAAGTGAGGAAGAAGGTTAAGGAGGTTAGTGAGAAGGCTAGACTGGCTTTGAGGGACGGTGGATCCTCGTTCGCTGCGACGAGACGGTTGATTGAGGATATATTCGGAAACGTGTCATGAAGACGAGAGCATTTGATTAATCATCTTAATAATCTTAAATTGTCGTGGTGGTGTTGTCCTAAAAGAGAAAATTTAGGATTAAATATGTTGTAATGGTAATGAAGGGCTGTTAGGACATGGTTATGTTGTAGTAATTATCAGCAAATTAACTTTCTGTTTGTCATAAGTTGGTATGGTTTACCCTACAATTAGATTCTTAAAATTATGAAGCTCGAGTAAAAAAGTAATTGATTATTAACAACCAATCTCATCCGTCGGTCCAAAACTATTAACAAATGTAAAACTGAACGCAATTTTTAGGTGCCACCGATGAATTCTTTTATAAATACATTCACTGTGGCATAATAATAGAAACTCAAGCAAGCACTTTCGCCCAGAATAACATATAATTAATAGTAGTTGATACAAAACTGTAAGGAAGTACAACACCCGAATTTTCTTCATTAAAATAAAATAAAATAAAGTAAAATAAGTTGCAGAAGCAGCGTCAGTCTTCTTCAATTGCTTTTGCTTGCTTCCATCAAACAATTGGAGAGCTTCACTTGCATCCCCATATCTTTCTTCTTTTTCTTGAAATGCTTGGACGCGGCCTTCAGCACCTTCGCCCATCCCTGCATCACATTTTATCTTTCTATTAGTACAAACTAACAAACAAACAAACAAATCCCATCAATGCAAGCAGATTTCAGATTTAATTATTTAATGATTGATTCAACTGGTAAAGTCCTCGTAACGAGATTCAGAAGAAATGTACCTTAGTGGAGATCGGCAAGCAAGAAGTATTAACAGGAGTTGGAGAATATTCGGAGGCTTTGATTTTCTTGTTCTTCATCTTTGTGTTCTTGAAAAGATTAAATTTGAAAGCAGGGGATGCGATTATCTTCTTCTTGTGGGCACTTTTCTTGGTGATGCCTCTCTTGACAAATTCAAAATCAAAATCAAAATCATTTGAGAGCTTTCTTGGAGTCACGAAATGATCCCAATCCATGGGACTGTAAGTGCGAGGAATCAAAGGAGACCAAATTGAGCTTTGAGAGTAATCGAAATCGAAGGCAGAGTTGTCCGGAAACTTGCAGAGGAGCTCTTTCGACATCACTGGCTGCAAGTACTCGACCACTTTCACGTTGATGAGAGATTCCCTTTCTTCTTCTTCTTCTTCTTGTTCGTCTCTGTAATTCCTTTTCATTCGTAACGTTGAGTTCTGCTCTTTCACTTTCTGTTTCTTCTGTTTTTATGCTTTTCCTTTTTCATGGTTCTTTAAGCAGCAAATTGGAAGACAGGTGGTCGAAGAAGACAAAAATATAAGTGACCGTTACAACGAGTTTAAATTATTCTGGAAAAAAATACAACTCCGGAATTGCTACATTTACAATTATACCCTCCACTTCTTTTATTTTTCCAAAATTTATAAAACATATGAAGTATGAATTTTATTAATTTAAAATATTTTTTAAAATCTATTTTAATTAATTTTTAATTTTCAGACTTTATATTTGAATATAAAAATAAAATTTTATCTAAATATAAACAAATTATAAATGAAAAGTAAATATTGTATTTCAAAAATATCTCCACAAAATATATTTATTTTCTAAACTATAAAATCTAATTTTTTGTTTTGATTTACAAGAAAATAAATATAAAATAATCATATTTAATATTTTTAATTTATAAACAAATATTATGCCACTTATATTTAGATATTTAAAGAAGAAACATAAATGTACTATTAAAATATTTATATTCAAACTCATTTAAATTTAGATAAAAAAATAAACACTTCTAATCTACAGCCAATGTTACTGTAGTTTTATTTTATTTTTCTAAATATTAAGTTACAATGATGTGTCTACAAATATTTAATCCTAGAATCTATTATGATTAATTTTATTTTGATCCAGCTCAAACTTTAATACCTTTTTTCCTCAAGCTAATATTTAAGGATTTATTTATCTTATCTTTATTTGAGGAATAAATTATTTGCGCCTCCCTATCTTAGGAAAATAATAATAATGATAATAGTAATAATATTAAGAATCTTAAATTAAAGATAGGGCTTGAAGCAAATGTTCGTTACCAATGGGCTACAAGAACATTAGCTGTTACTTTAATTTTTAAGGTTCATTGCTACTGTTAATTATTATATTTGGGTAATCAAAATATTTAGAAAACAATTGCACAAAATTAAGAGGTTAACTTTGGAGGAGATAAGATTAATTAGATGGGATGTATGTGACTAGTGATGTTCATGATATTGACTAAATGCATAAATGAAATAAAATAGCAAAATTTACGGCTTTGCTAACTTTGATGCGAGCTTTGAAAAAACGTTTTATCGGGGCAACAGAGGGGAAAAGTAACCGTTGGAGATGTGATCGCAAATAATTTACGAAAAATGTTAAATCCACCGAAAAATTGCAAGGCCGCACTAAATACAATTCAATAATGTTTCCTGTATATATAAATGCATGTGATATCAATCATGGAGCTTTGCTTCAAATTCTTTACCCTGGACAAGTGACAAGAAATAGGCTGAAAAGTGACAAGGTATGTTTGGGAATTTGAATTAAAGTGTTATGATGGCCGTATTTTTTAAATTTGGCAAGACTG
The DNA here is from genome assembly GCA_030449875.1 of Aegle marmelos. Taxonomy (NCBI): domain Eukaryota; kingdom Viridiplantae; phylum Streptophyta; class Magnoliopsida; order Sapindales; family Rutaceae; genus Aegle; species Aegle marmelos. Next base: position 6,957,327 of record JASUUL010000077.1, on the reverse strand, counting down.
CGCAATTGTTACGGATATAATCCAAATTTCCTTTCCGAAAATATTGCTACAATAATTTGTATCTTCAGTAATTTGTTAATTATTACTTGAGATGTGTTCGGTGAGGAAAAAAACTTTATTTCTCAGCATAATTAAGGCGGCGGACAATTGAAATGAACTCAAAATTCGCAATTGGAATTGAATGGGCTTTTCTCTTCCGATTTCGGAAATAATATGTCAAGATCAGTCGTGATCATAATTAAGGCGGCGGACAATTGAAAAGAACTCAAAATTCGCAGTTGGAATTGAATGGGCTTTCCTCTTCCGATTTCGGAAATAATATGTCAAGATCAGTCGTGATCTATGAAAGAAGTTCTAACAGTATATGAAATGATTTTTAGATATAATTTGATTCCCTTAGCAGAAATAAAAAAGGTGCGTGTGGGAGACACTATTGAAACCTGCTTTTTGATGACTTGTCCCTTAGAACTTCAATTTCTCCGAGAATTTTTCCTGCATTACATGATCCGAGAATTAGGGAGGTCAGCTCTTTGAGTAGAAAGCAAGCAAACCAAAAAGCAGAAACGATAAACAAAATAAAAATGATTTCAAGATTTTACTCATCTTCCAAGCAAGCATAAATTCCTAGCAAATAATATATATAAAAAACAAAAGAGGATACAATAAGAGATAAAAAGATACTGTCCCTTCTCCTGTTATGTATTGCTTTTTGCCTCGCTCGGCTTCCTCTATTTATATCCCCAAGTGCTTGTATTGGAATGGCGATTCGCGAAGCAGAAAATCCCAACTGGAGCTGTGTGCAATATATAGTCTATGCATGCCATGGAGCCAAGAAAAATTTCTATCAGATTCTTTGTTTTTGTTGCTTACGTTTTCATCTCAGCCACCAACTTCTTCACTCTCACCGGTATTTATTTGTATTCCTGAATGTTTTACTTTTCAATTGTTTATTCCATTGCGAGGCCTCTAGTGCTGATTTATCTATGATTTTTTTTTTTTGGCAGATGCAAGACATGTCGTGCAATTTTCAAACTTTCAAGGGCCCCAATTCAGTAGAAATTCAAACCACAAACCCATGAACAGCCCAAAGTTATCAAGCCACGTTAACATCCAAAAAAATTTTTATCTTTCAAGAGCTGAATCAAATGGCCCGGGCGCTCCATTTTCTTTCCCACCTTCTGAATCAATAGCTCCACTTTCTCCTCCTTCCAACGATATCCCCGCCCCCTTTTGCGTATACCCACCGTCTACACCCAATCTTCCCTTTCAAAGCCCGCCTTATGCCCCCACAAGCCCGCCTGCAGTTTGGCCAGGTCTAAGCCCACCTAGCACAGGCATTCCCGCAGTTTCACCTGGTCTAAGCCCACCAGAATATGTACCAAGCCCACCTAGCACTGGAACTCGTCCCCCGCCACCCTATGGGCCAAGCCCACCCGCTGGACCACCACCACCGCAGCATAAAAATCCCCGGTTTGCGGTTTGGTGTGTTGCCAAGCCCACAGTGCCTGACTCGATAATTCAAGAGGCTATGGATTATGCATGCGGAACAGGAGCGGATTGCAAGCCTATTCAGGCCAACGGGTCGTGCTTCCAGCCCAATACTTTGGTAGCGCATGCGTCTTATGCTTTCAATAGTTACTGGCAGAAGACAAAGAATCGTGGAGGAACTTGTGATTTTGGTGGGATTGCCTTGCTCGTCACAACTGATCCAAGTAAGTTCAGTCGCTCATATTTTTACACAAAAGAGAACATACACGTTTCCACTTCCACATTTTAAAATACAGATTTGGGATGGGACAACTGGGCTTGGTAATTTGTTGGGTCGGGCTCAGGCATGATCCAATCAAAATTTAAATATTTATAATTCAGGCTGGATCGGTCCGACCCGACCCTCCAAGAATTATTATGATACAAATTAATAATTTAGACTCAAAATTTAAATTTATTAATATCTTGTAATTTTATAACTACATACTAAATTTATTCATATTATTTTTTATTTTTATTCTCTTCTAATTATAATTCTATAAATATAAAATAAAAAATAATTTTTGATTTAAAATAATTAACAACATAAAGGCAAAATATATAATACAATTAATCACAAAATAATTTTTAAAACAATTGATTGATAAGAATAATCTTTTGCAATTCAATTCCACAATCAACATTAAGAATTAAAAGCATATAATTAAATTAAAAAATACAATTTAATTCCATAACTATTTCAACCTCACATAATTTAGTTATAAAATTCAACATAGGCTGCCTACGTGTGTGTATGTTTTTTTTTCCAATCGGGTCAGGTCGGGTTGATATTTGACCCGACCCTGACCCGAATTTTGATCGGGCTTTAATTTTTTGACCCGAGCCCGATTCGAAACCCGAATATTCGGGCTAAAATTCAAAAAATTCGGGCCGAGTCAATCGAGTTGAAAATCGGGCTGTGTCAAATTGCTAAGCCTAGGGACAACATTATACCAATATGAATTTTAACTTAACTTCGACTTATGTAATAAAATAATATTGTTTAACTTCATATTTAAAATTTAAAAAGTGTGAACATTCAGTGACTAAAATATAGGAATTAAATTTTTTTTTGGGATCGTGTAAATTCTTATTAAAAGAGAAAAATAATTATAATATAAAGGATAGATAAATCTTATCGACGAAAGAACTAATTATCCTCACATAAATACTTATAAATGAAAACCATAGGTCTATCTTGTTAGCTGTAGAAGCAGCAAAATAAATTCAACATTATCTGAGTAATGGCTATTTGAAATTCTAAATTTAAAAATAAAAATTAAAAATTAAAATAAAAAGATATCAAGCTGTTGGTACTAGGGAATATAGATGATCTGTACAGAAGATATCAAGCATGTTTTGTAGCGGGACCTAAATACATTAACCAAATAAATTTTGCAAATCTGAACCATGCTTACATCCTCTTCGATCTTCGTGTTAAACTGTTAATGTGGAAGTACATTTTGCTGCAAAATCTACTCTGACGTTGTTAACTAAGCTTATAATCAATGACTGGGGCCTGGAAAATTACAGTACCCATGGCATCATCAACTTTGATTTGCAGGGAAGTACATTTTACAGTACCCATGGCATCAACTTTAGTGCCAGCTAATTAATAAAAATATTGCCAGCTAATTACGAAGCCCGTCATGCAAGACACTGACATCTTAACCTAGCTAATTAATTAAAGTATGTGTATCACAAATAGCCAAAGCTGATGGGGCGTTTTATCTTGAACTTAAATTATCTAACAGTCAAAATTTTGTGCATATGTGCTTGTCGTCAATTCAGATTAATTTATAATATCTCATTTTCCCCTGCTAATCAAAATTCGTGACTGGCGGATGAACTATTTTGGAAATCAGATGGACCCCTTTGTGCATGGAAACCACAAGCAATTGATTGGTCTTCTTCAACTCTTCTTCCTCTACTTATTTATTTATTTATTTTTTAGTTTCATTTACAGTGATATTATTCGTTAAAATGCTACAGAAAAAGGGAAAAAATTATCTTAATTGATCAAATGGCAGCGAAGACGGCAAGGCTGTGAGTTGATGAGTTTAGATCCAGAGTCTTGTTAAATTTTTTACTATTTGAGTATTATTTTATTAAATTAAAACATATTTTGATTTTAAAAAAATAAATCCGAAATATATTTGAGATTTGTGCTAATTTTTAAAACAGATTCGTTTGCTATCTTGAAACTTTTTGGAGTCCACACCGACTTCAATTGATCGGCGGCCCGTGGGCATGAGGCCCCGCGGAAAATGGTCCAAAATGTTATCATTTTCTTTGATGATTTCCAAAAACAATAAAAAGAAAATGTCGGTCGGCAGGGCACATGCCGACCATCTGGACAGAATCATATGCATTTCTGGGAAAACAAAACTTAGTTTGATTTTATATTCTAGTATTTTGTATTCATTGGTCCATCGATACAAATAAATTTGTCAGGCATATTGACATTACATATGAATACAAATTCCATACATATGAGTTATATTAATGAACACAAAGAATATATATTGTGCTTAAATTTCATAATATTATTATGTAGTATATATTAATCTCCAAACCCTTCTCTGTCCATTTTTTCAGGTTTCGATGATTGCAATTTCATCTCCAACTGATTTAGAGAGGGGAAATACAAGTAACCTAGCTATTGTAATTTGGCAACTTTGTTAGTTATTTTGCCCCTTTTTTATTTAAAAAAAAAATCACACCGAGAATTAAAAACATTCAGTAATAGCATTCATTATGTACGTTGTATACAAAACAGTAATGTATTTTCTGATCATATTAAGAAAATAGATATCAAGTAGTTTGCACATTCAGTCACGATTAAGATTGATACACGAACATAAAATTAGAAGTAGCAGCAAGCCTTTTATGTCATTTCCACATTTAGAGAAATATTGTAAAGCTATGACTAATTCCGAAAATTATTGTCTTTTAATTTTATGGAAGCATAAATTTTTAGGCGATCAAACAATTTCTCTAACAATTACTGTGAAACTTCGTGATGAAAAAAAAAAAAAACCATACAAATCAACTTTAACATATTTTCAATAAGTGATACCGTTATTGGAGTAATAAATTTATTGGCAATACCGAACTCTATAGTTTTCCTCGTAATTTAATTGAGTAGTGTAAAAATTTTCTTTATTAATATGAGTAAAATAAATATTCTTTTGATATTAAGTGAGGATAAAAATCTGAATTATATTATAAATAAATATAAATAGACATGTGATGTTAAATCCCACAATCCAGTCCAGTAGGTGATAAATAAATAAATAAATAAATAAATAAATAAAAGAAGCGTAAGGCAGTAGCAATGTACTTTCATTGCTATCGGGACTAAAGCTAACCGAATTAGGAATGATCTAATTCTACCTTCAATGGGGTCCAATTTGGGGGGAAAAAAAAAAGAAAAAAGAAAAAAAAGGAAACGAACAAAACATAATATCTCTTGAACGTAAGGTTCAGTCGGTGTCCGAAGCAATAGCGAAAAAGGAAGATGGGTCCAATGACGATACATTCTCGCGTAATTTTCCATCAATAATTGCACGGCCTGTTTCTATATGCATTTCATGCAAAATTGAGAGTACATGGGCCCTGCCCCCTTGAAATTTCGATGCAATAAGTTGCAACTTGCAAGTCACCAAACTAAGCCAAAATTATTTTGTACATTTCTGACCGACACCAGCTGGAAAGGATAGTAGATAGATTAATTTTAATTTGCTTTTTTCTAGGCTGCCCTGCGAGCATGGATTAAAAGTTATTTGAATCCAGAAAGAAAAATCTCAATGTCCTTTTGTCAGCTTATAGTTTTTTAATGCAAAGACCTGTTAAAAAGAAAATGCAAAGAAAAGAAAATATGGGTTAATGAATAGGTCACATGCAATTTGGAATTTGAGCCATATCCTTTCGCAATCACGGGCTCAACAGGGCAGAAAATGTTAAAAATGGCCTCAATCAAGTACCTGTTTTCTCGACTGAGGTAACTGATTCCCTTGCTGTTCACTGTAGAGAAGAGTATCCTCAAAAATACCAGTTGACAGTGAACCCACATGCCGAGTGCCGACTGCAGTCGGCTTTTTCCTATATGCCCACAAAGGTTTGGTAATGTTCATGAAAGTGTTAGATAAATTTTTAGAATTTTCTGATGTAAGTAGGCTTTTATAGATTGACGTTCATGGTTACAGGTTTTATAATCTAGCAATGTAGTTTGGGAATTTTGCATTTCAAATTGTGAAAATGAAGCATCTTAAATCAATATCTCATTTGTTTGTCACAGCCAGCTAGATAGCATAATGTTCTCAATTGAAAAAAAGAGGAATTGTTTAATACCAATGTGTCTATTACTGATTTGAGTTTGTCCCCCCAGAGCAGAGCACTATAGTCAATGAATCAGGACAGATTACAAAAAATAAAAAGATAATGCTCGATCCATTAATTTCTCTTTTTTCCTTTGTGTTTATAAGAAGGCATGCATATTCATTCACTCGATTCAATTCTCTCTCTACTTTGGAGAGTTGTGGGAGTTTTATATTTCATGATGGGTAGAAGACATCCTTTAGCGAATTTCTTGATTCTCCTGTTGAACTTGGGGACATTGCTATCTTCTTTGGCCTGTCCTTATTGCCCGTACCCGACTCCTCCCCCTCCATGTCCCCCAACATTTCCACCAAAACACCCTCCGCATGTAAAGCCACCTTTCCACCCCCAACCGCCGCATCACAAGCCACCCCATGTGAAACCACCGCACAAACCACCACACAAGCCGCCGCACAAGCCCCCCTATGTTCCTAAACCACCTTATTCCCCAAGCCCTAAACCGCCTTATGTGCCTAAACCACCTTATACTCCAGCCCCCAAGCCACCATATTTCCCCAAACCACCCTACACTCCAAGGCCCAAGCCACCGTACGCTCCAAAACCACCTTATACACCAACCCCTAAGCCACCGTATTTCCCCAAACCACCCTACACTCCAAGGCCCAAGCCACCGTACGCTCCAAAACCACCTTATACACCAACCCCTAAGCCACCGTATTTCCCCAAACCACCTTACACGCCAACCCCTAAGCCACCGTACGTCCCAAAACCACCTTACACACCAACCCCTAAGCCACCGTATTTCCCCAAACCACCTTACACGCCAACCCCTAAGCCACCGTACGTCCCAAAACCACCTTACACACCAACCCCTAAGCCACCGTATGTTCCCAAACCACCGTACGTCCCAAAACCACCTTACACACCAACCCCCAAGCCACCGTACGTCCCCAAGCCACCGTACGTCCCCAAACCACCTTACACACCAACCCCTAAGCCACCGTACGTCCCCAAACCACCGTATGTCCCCAAACCACCTTACACACCAACCCCTAAGCCACCGTATGTCCCTAAACCACCGTATACCCCGAGCCCTAAGCCACCATTTGTCCCAAAACCACCATATACCCCGAGCCCTAAGCCACCATTTGTCCCAAAACCACCATATACCCCAAGTCCTAGCCCACCATATGTACCTTCGCCACCGTATACTCCAAGTCCTAGCCCACCATATGTACCTTTACCACCGTATAACCCAAGCCCTAGCCCACCCTTACCTCCTGTAGTGCCAAAGCCCCCAACAACACCACCGATTGGGACGCCGCCACCAGCACCACCCGGCGAAACACCGTGTCCTCCGCCGCCGCCACCAAATGTGAAACCGTACCCTCCACCACCATCACAAACTTGTCCCATTGATACTCTCAAGCTTGGTGCATGCGTCGACGTGTTGGGCGGTCTAGTACACATCGGTATAGGCAGCAGTGCAAAGGACGCTTGTTGCCCCGTACTACAGGGGCTAGTGGACTTGGATGCTGCATTATGTCTTTGCACCACCATTAAACTTAAGCTTTTGAATATCAATCTTATTATACCCCTCGCCCTTGAAGTGCTTATTGACTGCGGCAAGCATCCGCCGGCTGGATTCCAGTGTCCTGCCTAATTGGTGATCCTACCCGACCATGCAATTGATAAATGCATGACTTGTTTGTTTTTGAGATTGTGTCAAGATAATGACATGTAAGTGCATAAAGTGGAAGTACTCCATGAGATCGAAGTTTGTCTTAATATATGTTTTGTTCCTCTTGTGCATATCAAACCAATTAGCGTTGGAGCGAAATTAATGCTTTTATGGATCCACAGTATCTGCAAGTTTGGGATTATGGGGTGTCAAATAATAGCTTGTTCGACTCAAATTTTACTCGAGCTGTCCAATTATTTTTAACCATCAAATAATTTATTATCAAACATAATTTGAGAGTAAATTCTCACAACTGACAATTCAAAACAGATACTATCATCTATCTTCATCATACAAAGAAACATTAATTATGCATTTGGATTCTGTTATAAGATAGGCTGATCTTTTAATGATCTATTATGGCGCCTACATAATTGAGATGCAATCATAATTTTATCGTTGTCCAGTAACTAATAATAAAATCTTATATAAAAAAAAAAGCACAAAACTTGACCAGCACTGAATTTATATTCATTGATTATACAAACGGAACCTTTCATTTGATGAGTTTAATTGTTCAGTTAAAAATAACTAGCTGAAACAGCTGAAGATGAGGTGGCTTCTCACATCGAAAAGAGATAGATTTCCCAGAAAGTGCAGCTTACTGGGATTTGATTTGATTTAATTTAATTTAATTTTTTACCTTAAATAATGTGGAGTAGAAATTGCTCTTATTATTGATCCAGATACATTAGATGTGCATTATACAAACTTTATAGTAATTATTCAATGAGCTTAAAGAGAATACTTATCATTATCAATTTCTTTCCACATTAATTATGGAATGATTATTTTACAAGAATGGAGCATTATACGAATTTTGGTTCAATAAAATTTGAACAGTTGTCTTTAGGAATGAATTTGACTTTTAGACTACGCAAGATAATTTCAGTAGCCCTTGATTTAACATGTTAGTTATTGTACATACTTAGAAAAGAAAAAATATCATGGAGTGATCGATTTTTCCCAAACAATTATACTGTAGATCATTAAAGAAAATATTAAAAAAAAGAAATTGAAACGAGTGGTCTGAACAGTAAAGTTCGGGTGAAAGTTACAGATAATATTTAATTACGATAGATTTTATTTTGGCCCCATTTTTTTTTCTTCCTTTGCATTTGTGAAACGTATTGCTTGATTTAACGTACAGTATGGGGAAAAAGGAAAATTTGATGGTTGACACATGATAATGACTTATTAAGTAATTTAATCCTATGTGTTTAAGGAGAGTGGTGACCTCTTGAAAAATCCTCTTGTTACACCGTTTTTTTTCCCCACATTTTGCAACTCCTTTATTTATTTATTTATTTATTTTATATTAGATTTTATTTTATAGTTATTCGATTTTGGATTATTTTCCATTTTTGGTGTTAATAGATTGGGAAGAAAGAGATGGGAAATTGCATCTCTTTTGCAATCATCCGGGTCATAAACTTGGGGTCTGGAAATTTAAATTTTCTCGGGTTGAACCCGGACTAGACTCGGAGAAAAAATATCCGAGTTTACATTCGGGTCGGGTATTAAAAATTATTATTTAGATCGGGAATCGAGAAGGCTAAACTTGAACTTAAACCCGAATTTTGACATCCCTAATAACGAGTAAGAGGTATTTATAAATAGCCCTCAAGATTTCTCATACTAACTAACAGATGCAGGGATTGCTTTTATTATAACAGTTACATGCCTCATTTAACTGAAGTTTGCTCTTTCTGCTGGAGACAAGCAATAGTACTACCATCATGATGGGGCCAAAATTTAGAAACTGTATATTAGGAGAGGTTAGAATAAAAATATAAAGACTAAGTGGCTGGAACACTAATTTTTTTAAGGGCATGAGCTACGATTAACTTTACTATAAAATTTCAGTTGTGAAGAAAATTAGTTAAATATTTAGTAAAATTTATTTTAAAAAATATAGTCAGTTATTAAAACAGTTATATATATTTGGTAAATCAAATTGTTAAATTATTATGAGAATATAAATGTTTGAATTAGACATAATATTAAATAAAATTTATTTAAATATTTATAAACATGTATATAAAATATTTTTATTGTATATATATAATAAATATTTTACATTATTAATTTTATTTTTATTTTGTTATCTCAATACAATTGGTAATAATAATAGTCTCTTTAAAGTTAATGATTATATTACCTAAGGATAAATAATACAACCCTAGTAACGACGTCCAGAAGAGTAGAAAAGTGGATTGCAAGGAGTGCCCCAGATTGGCCTGGTGCAAGTTGAATAGCGATGGAGCTTGTAAGCGAACCGGAGCTCAAGTGCTGGTGGAGTAATTCGTGACCATAGTGGGGCTTTGATCTTTGGCTTTGGAATGAATATAGGCCATTGCTCTGTTACGGTGGCTGTTATGGGGTTTATATCATGGTCTGAAACTGGCATGGGAGCATGGGATATGATGGTTGGTGGGGGAAATTGATAGTCTATGCATCACTCAACTAATTAAGAAGCCTGTGGATAACATCAATGAGTACACTTCTCTTCTTCAATCCATCAGGGAGATTATTCAGCGTGATTGGAGCGTTGTCATTAACCATATCTATTGTGAGGCGAATTTCACAGTGGACTATCTTGCTAGTTATGCTCTATCTCTTCCTCTAGGTGTTCATCATCTTACTAACCCCCCACCTGGGGTGATTTCTTTTTTGTACCATGATTTGTATGCGGTGGCTTATCCCCGTTAAGTGTTGTTCTAGCTCTTTTTAGAGCCCCATCTTATATAATTTTTTTTTTTGAATTTTTATGGTTTATAAAGAATACATATGAAATTGTATGAAATATAAAAATAATTTTTAAGACTAGATTTTAAAAAATTCTTCCCTTACTTTTCAAATTTTGATACAGGATGGGGGTGAAGTAATCGTAAAAGGGCCGTACATCTATCTTTCCTAGTTTTTTTTTAAAATTTTTTTTTTGAGTTCCTCACACTCCTGTACAAGTCTTGTCAAACCGACTTTTTTTATTTTAGTTTATTATTAAAATATCACACTTTAGATTGTAGACTTGATACCCTTTAATTTAAATAAAAGAAAAACACATTTTCTTTCAAATATTTTTTTAAACAAGAACGTTGCTATATATATTCACAGAAATAATAAAAATTAAAATAAAAAACCAAATGATAATTATAAGTTATGAAATTGTGGGGCTTTAATTTGTTTAAAGATTATATAAATGTTTAACTTGATTTTTATTAAAAAAGAATTAATTTTAGCTTGGGCTATTTATGTATTTTTAATTGAAAAGGATTATTTTATTAGGGCTTTTGATGGGGTTTAATAACAATACTATTTTTTCTTTTTTTGGGACATATGAGTATGGGACATTGCATTCTAGCATGTCCTGATTCCTTATAGTTCGTGACTATTGGCACCCTAAAAAATCCTCTTAAAATTTCTTTTTCCATTATATTCCGTTTAATGGTAAAGATAATTCCCCCCCCCCTAATACCTGTTTCATTTATATATATTTCAATCTCTAATAATTTTCTCACTCTTATAGTCTTAATATTTGTATTCTTCTCTCCAACTTTCTTTATTATTTAATTTCTAAAATAAACTAAAATGAAAAGTAAGAACAAACTTATACTTAGAAAAATAAAGAATATTTTATAATTTTATTAAACCTATAAACTTTGAGTGGAGCTATTAGTTTTAAAATTCTTAAAATTGTTAGTGACGGCATAAAATTTTATTTAATTTATTTTCCCATAACATTATATCTTAATTTGATTGCTATTTTTATTATAATAATTTTGTTTTGGATCATAGAATTATTGTGCGACTAAAGTAAATTGCAAATACAGAGAAAATATAAGTGGGTTAATCTTAATTCTATTTGTATTTATCCTTAAATATGTAATTATAATATAAGTAGAGTTTTATGAGATCAATAAAGCAATCCCTTTACCCAACTCTTATAGTTTATACATGAGTTAATCCACTAAATTTTTCATTAAATGTTAAACTCATCTTTCCAATTGTTAATGAAATGTAAAATGCCAATGACATTGTCTTGGGTGCTTTTATAATTTCAATAAGAGTGGTAAAAGATTTGAACTTAATCGCAACAAAGTATTTATATCTATTGCACTCATATCAATTAATTGAGTAATGGGTACACCTAAATCAACCCAATAGATCCAACCCAACTTAATCTAATCTAATTTAATTTTGATCGGTTGAGTGAATTATTATGGATTAAATAGGTCAAATTTTCTAACCCCATTGAAAATTGGATTGGATTGAGTTAATTATAATGAACCCATCTCACCCAATTTAATCCACACAAATAATAATAATAACAATAGTAATAAAATAATTCTTAATTGAAAAATCAAAAAAATAAATCCATATTTTATCTTCTTTTTATGATTTTATAAAGGAGACTATTTAAATATTGTATCTGATACTCTAGACTTTAACTCCAAAACTAAGAATTATTTTATTTATCCTGTACTCTTTTAGTTTTCTGTATTGAATACTAGACGTGAATAGAAGTTTTATATCACAATATATTTATGTTTGATTTATATATATATATATATATTCTTCAACGTAGTCAACCCAACTCATCCCAACCTGATGATTTAAAGGTTGGGTTGGATTCATTTTGAACATATTTATTTAATTAGATCAGGTTGATTTTATCTTAATCCATTCATTAATAGGTTGGGTTAGATTTTCACCAACCAATCCAACCCAGCCCATGCCCCTCTAGCTAACGATTCTAGCGTGGTTTGAACCCTTTTGACTTTTACAAATTTTTTAAACCATGAGTGGACGCATAATGGTATTGTATAATAAATACTTAATTAGTTTAACATTCTTATTTAATGAACATAAAACTATTTTATTTTTAGACAAGTTCACTTGATAACTTTAGTCCCCATTAATGCAAATGGATCTGTAACACTCCACCTTTATAGTTGGAAATAAAGTGGTTAAACCAAGTGAAACATTAAGCACTTGTAGAAGTAAATATTAAAATAAATATTTTAGAACATAAAAAGTTTGTTATACAAAAACTATATAAAAGGTTTGCTACATTAAAATTTTGTTACAAAAGTTAAAGATTTCTTAGTAACATGTCACAAACCAATTCCATAAATAAACTTATTGGTTTTATGCTTGGATAGGAACACAGTTGAGCCCGTTGTGTAACCCAAAATCTATTATGTCCATATGCACTTTGCCTTGGTTGGGACTTAGCATCAGTTTTTCCTACTCCTCAGTTCCTGCAATGTAAGTATTACATGGGCTGATGCCCAGTAAGTAAACACTTGATGCATGTATTACCTACTATGCACATGAATGACTTCATAAAATGAGTCTTAAATCTTTAAATGAAACTTAGAAATATAAAGAACTATGTTAGGGCCCTAGGTTTGTTGTACTACAAGGCTAGCATTCCACACCATGCCCTTGGGCTTAATTAATTGATTCATTAGGTGTTACGTATTCTGTTCCTAAAGGATCTCTTTTCTTAGTTTAGAGGGCTTGCCCTCTTTATGAGCTCTTGCCTCCTAGTAGTACAACAACCTCTCTTTTTTTTTTTTTTCAAAATTCATTGAAATACCTCTTTATCAAATCATCCATGAAATGCATGAGCCCAATGCAACTTAAGTCATAGTATGTAAATTTTTTAGACATATAATAAAGCAAACCATACAACTAATTTAAGATAGTAACATCTAATATAGGCAGCAGTGCCGTCCATATAGAAATTAAAGAAATAGAATTATAATATAGGCGGTAGGGCCGATCATGTAAGGAGTAGTAACAAACATCATATTTTAGGCAGCAGTGCCGACCATGGCATTATAAAATAAAAGCATCACATATTAGGCGGCATAGCCAACCATCAAATCAAGTAAGTAGTAAGAATTACATCTTTAACGGCATAGTCGACCATATGAGGATGATATCATGATATAGGTGGCATAGCCAGCCATGTGGGGATTAAATAATAACCAATCGAATCTTAATAATCATTATAAGATAAAGAGATTATTTAAAACTAAACCTAGCATAAAAGAATTATTAATCAAAGATAATTTTAACATAATATCCTTACATTGTAGTTGAAATAAAGTGTTACTTACTTATATTTTTTTTTATTCTCCTAAACCTTCCTTCCTAAACTTGAGAATTTCTTCACTAATGATGCTTTGATTTGGAATGGAAAAAGATGAGATTTCTAGAGTTTATGAAAAATGTAAGGGCTAGGGGGTATTTATAGGATTTTCTAAGCCCTATGAGTGAGTAGGATTTTGCCATCATATCATTTGAATAATGATGGAGATTTATTTTTCCATAAATATCTTAGTAATTTCTAGAATGCTAAGATTTTACCACCTAACACTTAATTAATGGTGGAGATTTATCTCTTTATAAATATCTTAGTAATTTCTAGAATTTTTTATATCTCTACAACATTTCTTATTATATCATTATTTATGTCATTGCTTATGTCATTATTACTTTTAATTATTAATTTATCTCTCCATAAATATCTTAGTAATTTTTAGAATTCTTAATTCTCTACAACATTTCTTATTATATTATTACTTATGTCATTACTTATGTCATTATTACTTTTTAATTATTAATTTATTTCACCTTAAATATCTTAGTAATTTCTAAAAATTTTAATATCTCTACAACATTACTTATGTCATTATATTATTATACTTTATTATTATGATTATAATAAAGTATTAAGAGAGCTTGTTAGGTTAATTATATTATATCCGAATAAGAAGATTGTACCTCATAGGATCGCAATTTTTATTTTATATTATAATGATTTCTCTTTCAAGACATAGTGTGAATATAAGGATTAGAGTTCTCTCTCAATATGAGATCCCTAACTTTTTAATGATCTTATATCATATGTCATGTAGTAATAGTATATGGATAGGACATACATTAAACTTATTAACCACCAATAAATACGTAAATTTTTGCTTAGGAGAAATTTAGAGTAGGAGATCTTAATATGTGAACATAGTATAATAGAGATTGAAGAGAAACTGCAACTCAAATAAAAAAAAAAAAGCCTTACGACTTTATTTAATAAATATTAATTTCTACAACATCTATGCTAGATTCACGAGCAACAATGGATCATTATTGAAGAAGACATACAATTATTACATTGAGACATGCATGTGTCTTCAAGTATTATACGAACTTGAAGCGCTCACACGTTATTGTTATTCTTTTATGAGAAAAGAAACGAAAGTAGTAACGTAAAAAATATTAATATGGTCAATTAAAATAGATATATATTTTTCCCTCAGAAACTGCATGCATATGCATGGGGGGGCAGCAATTAATTAATGGGCGGACACTGAAATCCTGCTAGTGGATGCTTGCCACAGTCGTTGACAAGTACTTGTAGGGAGATTGGTACGAGAAGATTGATGAGATTTGGAGCCTTAATTCTAATGGCAGTGCAAAGACATACTGCAGCATCTAAATCTACTAGCCCATTAAGCAATGGGCAGCATTTCTCCTTAGCTCTGTCGCCGAGACCAATGTGAATTAAACCACCTAGAACATCGACGCACGCACCAAGCTTGAGAGCATTAATGGGACAAGTTTTTTGTTGTTTCGGTGGCGGTGGGTATCTTACGTTTGGTGGTGGCGGTGGCGGTGGCGATTTTACAACTAGAGGAGGAGTTGGTATTTCCTTCGGTGGTGGTGGTTGTATAGCTAGAGGAGAAGGAGTGGGCTTCACCTTTTGTGGGGGTGGTGGTGGTTTCACAACTGGAGGAGGAGGAGTGGGCTTCGCCTTTGGTGGGGGTGGTGGTGGTTTTACAACTGGAGGAGGAGGAGTAGGCTTCACCTTTGGTGGGTGTGGTGGTGGTTTTACAACTGGAGGAGGAGGAGTGGGCTTCACCTTTGGTGGGGGTGGTGGTGGTTTCACAACTGGAGGAGGAGGAGTGGGCTTCACCTTTGGTGGGGGTGGTGGTGGTTTCACAACTGGAGGAGGAGGAGGAGTGGGCTTCACCTTTGGTGGGGGTGGTGGTGGTTTTACAACTGGAGGAGTGGGCTTCACCTTTGGTGGGGGTGGTGGTTTTACAGCTGGAGGAGGAGGAGTTGGTTTCACTTTTGGTGGTGGCGGTGGCTTAGGGCTCGGCGAATGAGGCGGTGGGGGACAATTTGCAGAAGAAGGAGGAGGAGTTGGGTTGGGGCAGTCACAAGCTAGAGAAGAGAGCAAAGTGCCCAAGTTCAGGAGGGCAATCAAGAAACTAGTTAATTGATATTTGCCCATGACGAAATAATTTCGAAACTCTCTAATGAGCTAGTTTGCTAGGGTTTGGAATGCATTCACTATTGAATGAGTGCCATTTTATAGAGACTTACAAGTTCGGGTTTTTAAAAATTTTTCAGTTTTAATTTGTTGATTCAAAGTCTTAAATGTCAAGCACAGACATTATATATATTTTTCCTTTTATGCTTGGAACATGGGATTGATTATCATTCTAAGAAAGAAGATTCGATTGATTATTTAACCAATAAATTGGTATAGCTAATTAAGCGTATTGTTCTTATAATTTGAAACGTAAAATTTAAATACAAAGCTTAAAACTCTAACTTCCGTTTTAGAATTTTGAAGGGCGTGGGCACTTGTACTCACAATTTCGCATGAATAGTTGCAAGCTGCTTAATCATTGAAAGAAGAATACAAGCAGCATGCATCTTGCGGGGACGCTTCTTCATTTTTCTTTAGGCCGATACATGATATCAATATTTTTACTTACATTCTTAGTGCATTAACTAATCTTAATCTTAGTATTAGATATTTTAACCTATTAGCTAAGCCTAATATGTGATATTTTTGTTAGTATTTTTTATGTATCGTTGTCATATATAAAATAGATCGATTTTTACACAAGTAAGAGCCTATTTCATCTAAAAGTTAATTCAAGAGTTAAGAGTTATCTCAAGTTTATATTTTAATTCAATAATTATTCTCAACCTATTTGAGATTTTTACTTTGTCACTCTCATCACTGACAAACCAATTTTTTTCTCTAGTCTTGATCATGTAAATATATATTTATATAGAGTATAGGCCATGCACATAAGATGAATATGATATCATATAAAAGTATATGAGCTTAACTCATACTCTAAAATTAGCTCAAGAGTTAAGGATTACCTCTAATTTATATTATTAATTCAATAATTAATCTTAGCAGATGACGGCTCTTACCAGAGGAAAGTGTAATGCACATATATATACATAAATTCTAATGAATAATATAATTCATAATGATACAAACACATTAATGATAATCATTGATAATTGAACCATGAAAGTGTCATTCTTCGTTTAAGGGTGCCTTTGACATATTGTTTACAAAACAACACGCTAAAAAAAGCCCCGATTGAAAATGTCCATTGTACCCGCTTATGTAAGCACATGTGCGTTCTGAACCTCTTTTAAAAAATAAAGTTATATTATACAGAGTATAAACTTATCTTGGAGAATTTGCATCAGATTTGGGCTTTGGTAAAATTAAATGCTCAAATAACTACTACTTCTTTAAAAGAATAAATGAATAGGTGAATGATATTTGTCTAATTGGTGTGATCATTAATTATAGCGATATTGAAATTTTAATGCGCAATCTTGTTATAGTTTTGAGATTCCAGCTCTTAGTTTTTTGCTTTATTTTTTGCGTTTTCAAATCTTCATGTGAAAATGCCAACTATGCTTGCGCAAATCTCGCTCTGTCCATCGTTAAAAGATCTGAAGAAGCTTCGACTGCTCCCAAAATTTCAGAAAGAATTCAAAAATATCAATCTATTCCGCATGATATGCTCTCGCTGTTTACACAAAAATGTACAGCTAGGGTTTATTTTTTAAATATTCTCAAATTGCATTCAGTTTTCTTGTTATATATTGGGAAAATCAATATAATTCAAATGCCAATAAGGTCAACAATTATACTATTAAAATACAATACATGTGTTATTCACGCGTTGCTTGTTTAGATAGTTTGTTTTATTTGCGCATTGTTTATCTATATTTATTTATCTATAGTTATATAACGAGGATTCCCTATCTTTTAACTATAATAAATATGAAAAATTATATTTCGTTTCATGCATGGCCATTTTAATAAAGGTTAAGTTAACGTGAAGTTATATTTTTGATCCATTCTGTCAACTGAAGTAAGACCACAAAGTCGTGATTATTGTGTAAAAGAAAAGCGAAAGCAGATCAGCAGTGAACAGTTTAACCTACAATTTCTCTTTTAACAAACTATAATTATTTTTTATCGAACCCAAGAAAAGGGGGAAACAGAAGAAGATATCCGATAAGCGTTTAGCCTTAATAATTGCGTGCATGCACAGCTGATGTCCATGAAAAATTAATAGTGTCGATGCAAGAATTTTCATGCACCAACAGGAAGGCCGAATAACCTTGGTGGTGAGGATCCCTGCACCAACAGATAAATTACTGGAGATGGAAAATACGATTACAGAATACATGCAATGATAGAATACAGTAACGGCATGTTTGGTAGACAGCATTATGTCTTATTAAGATACCATATTCTATTATATTAATAACGTCTCATGTTTGACTAAAAAATAGCTTGTATTATACCACATTTATTTATTATTATTATAATGCCGTAAATGCCGCATAAACCAAATCCGTGTGAGGGTCGGGCTTACCTGGATATGCAATAAGACAAAAAACATAGTAAAAAATAAATAAACATGCCTGAAATGAGAGGCCCATTTTTCCACTTTCCATCACATTGCCGCATCTATCACCGGAGGTTCGCCGCACGACGGCTTCTCTACATCGCACCCACCATCTTCTTCGCCTTCGCCTGACTAATCGGCTGCTTCATGCTCGCCATGCACCATAGCAGCTGCTCCACCACTGCCGTGTTCGCATGCTGCCAGTTTAAATCGATTATCATTTGACTGTTTTGTTAGATTTTGTACCGTAGTCACGAATCAATTACTTTTTTTAATCAATTAATAATGAGATTGGTCAGATTGGTATTTTCTTCTTTGCTGTTATTTTTTTCAATTTTATTTTCTAGATGGATTAGGGTATGGTGTCTAGATTGATTTAAATCTTGACGAAATTTTTGTTATTACTAATGATTGATTGAGTGAATTATGTATGTTAGTACGTAATATATTTCTTAAAATCAATGCATTGAAATCTTTCGTACTCCTAGATGCTTTTACTTGTTTATATTAACATTGAAGGTGTTTTTTGAATATCCTCAATGAGCTGAGGATTGGATTATTTATTTCCTTGCTTCTATATTTTTTTTCTTAAAATCATTATAAATTTATGTTCGTCAATTTTTTTTTTGAGAGCATTATTACATTGAACTAGTTACCTGAACGTATGTGTTGAGAAGTTATAGTCGTGGCTAAAGGCCCTTTATCTTTTAGTGTCCTGATTTGGAATTGCTTCACACTAGTGAGATTCATAAACCTACTCCAAATTTACTTATACTTCAACAACAATTTGGTTTTGGCTCTAAAGTGTATTATGCTTTGCAAATTGAGTTTTTTTTTTTTTTTGGATGTCTTGGTAGTTAACGTTTTTTATTTCAAGTGTTAATAGACGTTTGATGTCATAATTTTCACCCACAAAGCAGAGCCTTTTGATTCCAAAGCAGGAAGTAATCTTTTTTTCGATATCATACTTAAAGGCTGTAAAATTCTTCATTTCTTATCCTTTGATTCATGTGATTAATTACAGTATAGAATACCACATAGTATAACTAAATAAATATTATTTTTAAAATTAATAATTTAAATTAATTACTAAAGAAATTAATACATTATAACAACACTAAACATAGCATAAATAAAAATTGATATAGTAAAGTGTACTGCCAAACAATATATAATATTGTTATAATATAATCCTAATATAATACAATCTAATATAATACATACACAGTAAAATAATATAATATAATTTAATACAATACAGTGAGCGAAACGCACCTTAAATAAATAACATAGGAAAGCAATCTCAGCTAGTTCTCATCTTTTTTAAGTTGACCTTGGTCTTTGCCACGTTCATGACAAGATCCTTCGTGGTAGAAATAAGAAGAACAGATGAAAATCTCCTCATGAAGCTATTTTGAAGTCACAAAGCAATCTCTTAATTAGTTGGTCTTCCCTCTCGCCTAGATCATCTCTTTAATTATATGAGTGCTATTTCCACGAGCTAAAAGACTTACTTGTGTTCTTGTTTGTAGAAAAAGTAAAACATTCTCGTGCTATATTCCTCATCCATAATCCATAGCTCTTCTGTTAGACATGTGCCTTATTTTCGTTAGTTGTTGAGATTTCTTGAAAAAATTTACTGTAAGAAAAAGATAAAATAGTAGGTAGAGATCATTAAAATCACCTCAGATATTTTCCTTTGCTAAAGATCACCTCGTATGCTTTAAAAGTGTTCATCTTGGACTTTAAGATATTGGACACGCTCCTAAATGTTCTTCTTCTTTGTTTTTTTTTTTTTAAATCTCCACGTGGCTTTTGTTTTCTTGGGTGTATAACAGATTATATATGTGCCCTCGCCCCACGCTCTTTGAAATTCTAATGCATCGGCTACACGATAAGTCATATGAGAATTCAGCGAAAAGACAATTCTGATGAGATTATCCTCAAATTCTCTCATTGAAGATGTGAATCCTTACCCGCAGCCTCTACAGTAAAGCCTTCACTAGCTAGCTACGAGTTTAATTAGTAATGACACATTAATAATGTGATCAATCGACTATTGATCTTCTTAGTATCATAATGAATCCCATATTTCAAGCATGCAAGGAAAGAAAAAGGATAAATTTCTGTTAATCCGCCCATTTGTGAATTTGCTTGGGTTTTCCTTTAAGCCCCCAGTCAATGAAGCAATAAACATTAATGAAAAAGTAAAATGACCCAAATACATAGATCTCTTAATAAAAAGGCATTCATTCAGTAGTGAATGCACTCCAAAATAGCTAGTTCATTCGGGAGTTTTGAAATTATTTGATCATGAGCAAATATGAATCAGCTAGCTTCTTGATTGTCCTCTTGAACTTGGGCACTTTGGTCTCTCCTCTAGCTTATGACTACTCATATATTCCTCCTCTTCCTTCACCAACTTACCCCCCGCCGCCTCTTTTGCCGAGCCCTAAGCCGCCTCCGCCACCAATTGTAAACCCAACTCCTCCTCCCCCAGTTGCGAAAACACCACCCCGGCCAATGGAGAAACCCACTCCTCCTTCTCCAGTTCTAAAACCACCACCACCACCAAATGTGGGATACCCACCGCCACCAACACAACAAACTTGCCCAATTAATGCTCTCAGGCTTGGTGCATGCGTCGATGTGCTTGGTGGTTTAATTCACATTGGTCTTGGGGACGGTGCTAAGAAGAAATGCTGCCCATTGCTTTATAGGCTAGCAGACTTGGATGCTGCAATATGTCTTTGCACTGCCATTAGAATTAAAGCTCTGAATCTCATCGATATTCTCGTACCAATCTCTTTGCAAGTACTTGTCAGCGACTGTGGCAAACATCCACCAGCAGGATTTCAGTGTCCTACCAAGTAATTGGTGACGCCCCATGCATATCATGCAGTTCCCGTGAAAGGGAGATCTTAATAGATCATATTAATAATTGCACGTTACTAGTTTCGTTTATTTTCTCATAAAATAATAGTAGTAATAATAACGTGTGAGAGCTTCAAGTCAGCGGTACTTCAAGGCACGTACATGTGTACGTATGTCTTATTGATAAGGGATATCGGTGATTAAGTTTGAAGCCAATGTTGTATGTTGTCAATCCAGAAACGGAAAAAGGAAAAATGAAAGTTGTGGAATAAATATTATTTATTGACAAATTGTTTGGCCTTTTTTTAAGGGAGAATGACATTTTATTTCCTCTTAAAATTTATTATTACCGCGTTAAATTTTTAGTAGATGTTTAATACTCTATTTCAATCTGATGTTTGAATAGTTCTGAATAGTTAACGAAGGAAATGCAATTTTGAAAAGGTAAAAAGTAATATTTAATAAATAATTTAATTAATTTTAATTTGCAATGGCTTGGGCTAGACAATTTGGATATAAAAATGTTACCTTTATTCTTGAGTAGTGTTCTTTTTCCAATTATTTTTTTAACTTCGAAGATGAAATGCGACAATAAAATAAAAAAATACAAAAATTTAGCTGCTATGGACTAAATAGGCAAACAAGCTTTAGGAAGGATTAACATGTCATCTCCTTTCAGTTCCTTTTTTTTTTGAGTTAGAAAAATATCTTAAGACAGTCCTGTTGCTAAAAGCGTCACACTCTTATCCTTACCGAAGTTATGTTTTTGATCATTCTGCCATCTGAGGTAAGACTATAAAATCATGACAATTGTGTAAAAGAAAAGCGAAAACAAATCTATAATTTCTCTGTTAACAATTATAATTATTTTATCACACTTAAAAAAGCAAAAGAAAAAAAAGGCTTTCCGATAAGCATTTAGCCTTAATAATTGCATGCATGCACAGCTAACATTCAAGAAAAATTGATAGTGTTTATACAAGAATTTTCGTACACCAGCAGTCGGCAGGAAGGCAAATCACCTTGGTGGTAGGGATCTTGGGTAAAATACCTGAGATGGAAAAAGCGGTCGCTAACTCTTGACTTGCTTTTATAGTTAAAAAATGTATCCAATGACAGAATACAGTAAAGAAATAACATATGACAGCAACAAACTAATCTAGCTCCCTTCCTTTTAAGTTGGCTTTGGTATTTGGCAACTTGATGATAAGATCCTTGATGCTAGAAATAGCAAGGAACAAGTGAAGATCTCCTTCTGAAGTATTTTGAAGTCACTAAAGTAATGGTGAGCTCAGCAAGGTCCTTCTCTCTTAATTAGTTGGTCTTCTCTCTTTCCTCGATCATGTCTTTAATTATCAGGGTGTTATCTCCACAAGTCGAAAGACTTATTTATTTTCTTGTTTGTAGAGAAAGTAAAGTATTCCTGTGATATATTTCCTCATCCTTAATCTACAGCTCTTCTGTTGGACAGATATCCTAATTTCGTTTGTTGTTGAAATTTCTTGATGAATGATGAAATTTGCACTACGGAAAAAGACAAAATAGTAAGCAGCTATTAATAAAATCACCTCAGGTACTTTTCCGAGATAAAGATCACCTCATGTGCTTTAGAACTGATTGGCTTCGTGTTTAAGATATTTTCAGATTTAGATATTGGACATGCTGCCATATGTTCTATTTTTTTTGATATCCACATGGTGGCATATTTTTTTTTAATTTTTTCTTTTTTTGGTATAACAGATAATACAGTGCTGTGGCCCCTCGCTCTTTGAAATTCTAACGCAAGGTAATTCATACCAAAAGGACAATCTTAATTAGACAATCTTCGAATGCTCTCATTGATGATGTGAAACCTTACCCGCAGCCCCTGCAGAAAACTTTCACTAGCCAGCCAAGAGTTTAATTAGTAATGACACATTAATAGTATGATCAATCGCTATTGATCTTCCCAGTATCATAATGAATCCCATGTTTCAGGCATGCAAGGATAGAAAAAGGGCAAATGTCCGTTTATCTGCCCATTTGTGAGTTTGCTTGGGTTTTCCTTCAAGCGCTCGAGTCAATGGAGCAATAAGAATTAATGAGAGAATAAACCCAAATTCATGACTCCCTCTATAAAAAGGCATTCGTTCAGTAGTGAATGCACCCCAAACCAGCCAGTTCATTAGGGAGTTTTGAAATTGTTTCATCATGAGCAAATATCAATTAACTAGTTTCTTGGTTTTCCTCTTGAGCATGGGCACTTGGCTCTCTTCTCTTGGTTATGACTACTCATGTAATCCTCCTCCTCCTCTTCTTTCACCAAATTATCCCCCACCGCCTCAGTTGCCGAGCCCTAAGCCGTCGCCGCCACCAATTGTAAATCCTACTCCTCCTTCCCCCGTTACAACACCACCACCCCCGCCAAATGTGAATCCCACTCCTCCTCCTCCAGTTGCAAAACCACCACCACCAAAGCAGCAAACTTGTCCAATTAATGCTTTCAAGCTTGATGCATGCGTCAATGCCCTTGAAGGTTTAATTCATACTGGTCTTGCTCGCAATCTTAACAAGAAATGCTGCCCATTGCTTTACGGGCTAGCAGACTTGGATGCTGCAGTATGTCTTTGCACTGCCATTAGAATTAAGGCTCCGAATCATATCAATATCCTGGTACCCTTCTCTTTTCATGTACTTGTCACCGACTGCGGCAAACATCCGCCAGTAGGATTTCAGTGTCCTACCATTTAATTGGTGACGGCCCATGCATACCATGCAGTTTACGTGAAAAGGAGATCTTCATAGATCATATTAATAACTGCATGTTACTAGTATCGTTTATTTTCTCACATAATAATAATAATAATAATAATAATAATAATAGCGTGTGGGAGCTTCAAGTTAGTAGTACTTGAAGGCATGGACGCGCGTGTGTACGTATGTCTTAACCATCAGTGATGTCGCTTATCAATTGCGAAACCAATATTGTATGTTGCGCAATTCAAAAAAAAATTAATAATAAATGAATGTTGTTAGTGACAAATTGTTTGGCATTTATTTTAGGGAGAGTGACATTTTATTTTTTCTTAATATTTATTCCTAACACTTTAAGTTTAATGGAAAATTTTATGGTGTTGTGATTAAAATTATAGTATTAATGTTGTGATTACTATGTGTTATTAGATTAAATCAATAGATCTTTTGTTCTTATTATAAGATCGTGTGATTGGATCCGCAGATGTTTGGTAAAAAGAATAATCTTCTCCTTTGAGAATAATTTCATAATAATTATAATGTAATAAAAGAATTTAATTAAATTACATATAAATTGGTTGCAAGCCGGTTAAACATTGTTTTAAAATTAAAATTTTACCTGTTTAAGATTTTAAAAAAAATAAGGATTGCTTATTAAAAGAAAAATAAAATATAAAGGCAAAATTCAATTCTTAATTAACGAATTGCAGAAGATAAAGCCACGCCCACCACTGCGTAAACTTCTATCCGAGTGTGCCGGCAATACCTCTGTAGATTGTAGCCATCCTTGAGCCAATTTTTTGCCTTCCAACAGCAGCGTCTTTGTCATCGCTGTCTCTGTCTTGGTTTGTTTGTGATCACCTGTGCAAGATAAGTTTAATCCTTGGCTTCCAACTTTAGAGAGGCAAAGCTTTCATGTTATGCTAAGCAATTTAGTTTTCTTTGCTTGAATTTACTAAGTAATTTAGTTCCAGTTCTCTCATTCAATTTTATATTATCTGATCTGTAGAATGAATTTTCTATTTTTTCATCATCTCTTTCTCTCGCGTTTCTTTCAACTCTCAATACCAGCAGAATTAAACCAACATCAATAATCATGTCCTCTTACCATTATTCTCTCCACCATCATTATTGCTTCCACTTCATTACCACACAACTCAAAACGCCATCATTAAGAAAGATGTTACTAGAAAAGCAAATTAGCCCTCGTAATTTCTTTCATGTGTATGAAATGCTATCTTAACCAATCTATCTCTTGGTTTTGAGTGAAGGGTTGTGTTTTCTTTTCAAGATTCAACATTTTGAAGACATTGACTTTTGGAAATCAAGCGCCTTGGTCTGATCATTTAATTTGTTGCATCAAGCAGATTTAAGTTGCTATATCTTCTCAGCTGGTTTAATTTCTTTACACAATTTTGCCTCAGTTTCTCAATTTTTCTTTCCATCTTTTTAAAAATTTATTAGGATTAATTTCTCATAATCATATTGTCATATTGTAATTAAGAGCCGTACCTCCCAAATCTTCGACCCATCCTTCGTGATTATTCACAGAACACAATCAACATAAGCCAGGACAGCCCAAAATGCCCACCACCAAGTAAGCCTATTTTTGGTATATTTGTTTGTTTGCTACATATAATTTCAATATATAATTTGATTACTGTAAGGACTAGGTTTAGCTAGTTCTAAAAATCACCCTGGAAAGACATGTAGTTCAAAAATTTTAAGTTAGATATTTGGTCCTTTTTTGCTAGAAGTTAATTTACTTTCAGTATATGATTACAGATTAATTATTTTTGTTTGAAGCAAACCTGTCTATACATTTATAAATTTCATTTTGTTATATAGTAGATGTAAGCTACCAAACTTTGTATTTGGATCTTGAGAAAACTAATGGAAAGATTATCAGATCTTTAAAATCTCAGTAAAAGTCAAGATCTTTAATTGTTGTCCATTATGTCTTCAGCTTGGTTCAAATTTTTTTGTTTTTTTTATATATATTTTTAATGGTTGCATAATTTCTTTTGTTTAAAACTTGAAAATAGGTAAATTTATTTCATAAAGTTTGATGATGGTAGTTTCATGTAAACTTTTTTTTTTCCCTTATTGTGTCTAATATCTTCATGTATAGGGTCTTGTGATTAACTTAAAAATGGTTGATGGATAAGCATAATAAGATTGATGTCAAGGAGAATGATGATGTGAACTGGCAAAATGAAATTTTAAGAAAAAATGAGCCTTTCATTGAGTATTTATAAGTCTTTTTATAGTAAATATTATGCGTTTGATTGTTGGTAAATATATGAATAGTTAGTAAAGTCAAGCATAATAATGTGATAGTGCACTGATTATATTTTTTAAAAAATATTTAATTAATTGCAACAGACAAGAAGCAAAAATATTATAGGAGCATGGAAAAAAAAGTAGAAAGAGTTCCTATGATATCAATTAATTTCCATTCAATTTGGGACATTTGAAGCAACAACATTTTTTTTATGTCTCTGTGTGTATGTGTGTGTGTTAATGACGTTTTTCAAAAAATTTGAGTGAAGAAGAGAAGACTATATTAGGAAAATAAAATACAGTAACTTAATAATAACAAAATTTTGTTGTAACATAAATAGGAAGAAATAACAAAAGAAAAGGAAAACAAAATAGAAGGAGAAAGCTGAGGCCTGTAAACCAGTCTCTTTAAAATAGATTTACCACCCAATACTGTGCCTTTAGGTTTGTTGGTATCTATTTCTCAGGACACAATGAGTTCTAATTATTTGTGACACACACACAAAAAATTTCGACAAACTACAATGGTGCAAAATTTCAACACAAACAATACGTCAAAGGAAAGAAAAATTTTGAAAGTGCTCTTTTATGTGTTTTTACTGTGTATTTAAAACAGAAGGAAAGTTATCTTTTTGTACACATGAGGGATGTAACAGTTGGAATAAAATTAAATTTTTGAATTCAATATATTTTTTAAATTTCCTGTAACAACTTATTTAATTCAGTAATAGTCGATTGAATTAAAAAAATTCAATTTTACAATAATTGAAATTTATTCACAAATCAAAACAGCAGCAGTAACTTTTGATTTGGAAAACTATTACAAAAACATTTAAAAGGAAAAAAATGACTATACGGGCCCAGGTGATTTTGGGTCAACATTCGTGTATGCAAGACGCGCGAACACTCTCGAGTTCAGTCAAATTAATCTTGGATTTGCACTCTCCCTGCACACGAACGTGTGGAGAGATTCTTGCTCATGTATGGATAAATATCCATATATAAACACAAAGCTTTTAGCTTATTTTTCCTTACAAATTTCTAACTTTAAAGGTGTATTTTGAGAGTCAATTTCTCATTCATCCTAGTATCATTTTAAGTAAATAGATATATCATTTCGAACTGTTCATGGAGTAGAATATGAACTATTCAAAATATTTCACTTTCATTAAGTGGGTCCTACTTAAAATATGCCTTAAAATAGCATACTAATATGTTATTTTCAACAATCCTCCACATGAATGAAATTGGTAGCAAAACAGAAAATCGCTAGATTTTGACATCAAAAATCACTTTTAACGGTCGAGTTCACTGGATTGATACCTTGCATAGGATAGGTAAGTTTTAACCTTTAAACCTTCCCTTGTGATAATATATTTACTTTACTGATTGATCAGTAGATATGATATCTTTGAACTGTTCTACCTCTTATGCAAACAATCGTATACTACACACAAGCATCTCAGCTAATACCATTGAGTTCTCATGGTTATGTTTGTTTTGGCCTTGAACATCTATCTAGTTCTGCAAAAGTTTTCAAGAACTAAAATCCCTAATAGTTCCCTTTGAAGCAGCCCCGTTTCTTTCTTACACAAGTGATCTCTTAATTAAAAATAATTTACATTACTCTACTCGGATTTCTGATGCATAAGAATCATTAAGAGCCTAGTTCAACCTTCCTCTCACGACCACCATTATTTCAACTTAGAAATGGCCAATGAGGTAACTCTTACAAGAGGATGACCCCCACAATGATGTCACTTTAGTCTTTAATAATTAGGTTATCACTTTGAACCTATATGTTGAAGTCTCTAGTCAAATAGGTTGGGTTTTCCTTTGCTAATGACTTATTATTCTGTAGATTTTAATCCCATTCCTTTTCATGAATTTTCTATTAGCTCTCTACTTAGCCCTTTGGTTAGAGGATCTATGATGTTATCTTTTGACTTCACATAGTCAATAGAAATAACTTCAGTAGAAATAAGTTATGTAATAGTATTATGTCTATGACATATATATATAGACTTACCGTTATACATGTTGCTCTGTGCCCTTCTGATAGTTGATTGACTATTACAATGAATACAAATTATAGGCATAGGTTTCAACCACTTTGGAATATGTTCTAAAAGATTTTGTAACCATTCTGCTTTTTCATCACATTTATCTAACGTAATGAATTCAAATTTCATTTTAGATCTCGTGATTATTGTTTGTTCAGAAAATCTTAATGATATAGCTGCTCCTGCTAGTGTAAAATATAGCCACTAGGAGACTGTGAGTCTTTTACATATGATATCTAACTAGCATCACTATATTCTTCTAATATTGTTGGATATCTAATATAATGTAGTCCATAATTACGAGTGTATCGAAGATACCTAAGTAAACTTACGATAGCTTTCTAGTAATCAATTCCTAGATTACTCATATATCTGCTTAATTTACTTATTATATAAGCTAAGACTTGTCTAGTGCAGCTGGTCAAGTACGTTAGATTGCCTATTATTTTAGAATATTCTACTTGAGAAATACTTTTTTTCTCTATTTTTATATAGATATATGCTTGTATCTAATGGAGTTTTGACACAGTTGTATCATCTTTGTTAAATTCCCAAGAGTTTTATCTACATAATGAGTTTGGCTTAAAATAAATCCATTAAAAGCCCTTAAGATTTTAATTCCCATAATGACATCCGCAAGACCCATGTCTTTCTTATCAAACTTAGACTTCCAAATATTCTTGGTAGATTTAATTATACTATCATTACTCTGAACAATTAGAATGTCATCAATATAAAATGACATAACTATTTTCTATTTCTTTGACATAAACACACTTGTCACATTCATTGATTTTAAAGCCACTTGTGATCATAGTATGGTCAAATTTTTCATACGATTATTTTGGTGCTTGTTTCAAGCCATATAATGACTTTACCAATTTATAGACTTTTTTTTCTTGTCCTGGAGCTATAAAATCTTTAGATTACTCTATCTAGATCTCTTTATCTAAATTTTCATTTAAAAAAGTTATCTTTACACCCATTTGATGTATTTCTAGATTGCACAAAGTAGTACTTGCTATTATCATCTAGATAGAATTTATTCTTGTAATAGGAGAATAAGTGTCAAAGTAATTAAGACCTTCTATTTGCTTATACCTTTTAATCACAGGCCTAACTTTGTGTTTATCTATTGATCCATTGGCTTTCATTTTCCTTTTGAAAATCCATTTATACTTTAAAGGTTTACATCCTAGAGGAAGGTCTATCAATTCCCATGTATGATTTTGTAAAATGGATTCAACCTTATTGTTAATAGCTTCTTTCCACAAAGCCCCTTCTGGTGAAGTTATAGCTTCCTTAAGGCTTTGAGGTTCACTTTCTAACAAATATGTCAGAAAGTCTAGACCAAATGACTTTTCTATTCTTGCTCTTTTGCTATGTCTAACCTCAACTTCTGGTTCTTCTTCTTAAACTTCTTCTTTATGAGCTTCATCTTCTCTTTCGAAGATAGTTTCATGAAATTGTTATTCTTTTGATTCCATTATAGAATTACAAGGAAACATACGTTCAAGAATGATGCATTTCTTGATTTTATTATCGTATTTTTGTGGACATCAAGAATTTTATATTCATGTATAGGAAATCGATAAGTAGTGCTATTGTGAGTATAGCCAATAAAAATGCAATCAATAGCTTTTAGTCTTATTTTAACCTTCTTATGCAAAGGAACCATTACCTTAGCAAGTCACCCTCATACTCAGTAAAAATTTATAAGAAGGTGTTTTACCTTTCCACAACTCATAAAGGGTTTATTTTTTTGCTTTCGAGGTATCTTCTTTAACAAATAATTAGTTGATAAAATAGCTTTTCCCCACATATTCTGAGGTAATCCAAAACTTATCAAAATTGTATTAATCATTTCTTTTAATGTTCGATTCTTTCATTCTGCAATTCCATTAGATTGAGGTGAATAAAAAGCTGTGACTTGATGTATAATTTCATTTTGTTCACATAATGCCCCAAATAGAACAACATACTCACCACCTCAATCACTCCTTAATTATTTGATTTTCTTATTAAGTTGATTTTTAACTTTATTTTTTTAAAGAATGAATTTTTCCAAAGCTTCATCTTTACTTTTCCGCTAATATACGGAGCAACATTTTGTGCAAGTGTCAATAAAGGTAATAAAATAATTATTACCACCTCTTATTTGAATGGATTTCCAAATCACTTATATCATTATGTATTAAATCAAATAATTTTGTATAAAGAAATTTAGCCCAAAGGCTTGTTTTGAAGAAATCAGCCGCCACGCCAATTTCGCGATTAAAGCTCTGTTCATCATCTCAAGATTTTTAAGACTTAAGCCAGTACAACTTTTAGGCTGACAGACTTTATTATAACTTAGAAGGCTCATCTTTCTATGATCATTGAGCCCACTCCAAATAAACCTCTTACATATTTGATCAATCTTATTTTTAATCCCAGCTGAAAGGTCCGACATCTACATGGCATACACCGGATTTGCTTGTATAACAGATTTAGTAAGAGTAATTCTTCCAGCAAGGGATAAATATGAAGCATTCCAGCCCAAGAGGTGCTTTTTAACCTTTTCAATAATTTTGTGATAGGTTTTTTTGGTAGCCGTGAATGAAGCAATTGCATAGCAAGACACTTTCCGAGATCCTTTCTAATTGTAAAGCCGAAGAAATTGCCGATGCAAGAGGCCTCACCATTACGGACATTCTTAGAGAAAAAGATTTAGGTTTAGTTTTGTTAACCTTTGCACCTGATTGTTGCAGAAATCCTCAAGAACCGAATGAATAATCCTTGCTTAATCACAAAAAGCTTTAGCTAGCAGCAGGAGATCATCTACAAAAAATAAATGTGAAAGGGCGGTTCCACCATCACTCACTACTTTGGAAATGCCATGGCTAAGCCTTTCAATACACAACACAAAAATAAATGTGAAAGGAAGTGTTACAATTTAGTTCCTCTTCTACTACCATGTTGATTTTAATACCCTAATTTTATACTGTTATTTGTTACTAAAATAATACGCTTTTGAAGAGTAAAAGTTACATATTAACAGATAATTTTACTGTTTTTAATTTATAGAGTTTAGAATAATAAATTTGGATGTGAAAATGTCACATTTATCTTTAAACAGTGTCTTTTTTAAGGTTGCACTTAACTACATTCAATTTTCTTTCGACTAACAATTAACAAACTTTGAAAATATACACACTCTCTCTCTAAGCTCCACTACAAATAACAAAAAAATAGAACAGACTGAGAAGCACAAAAGTGAGTTAATTAAAAAAAAAAGTTAATTAGATTTGTAAATGGGAATTTAATTCTAATCCAATAATCCTCCTAAGAAAGAACATTTTAGTTTTATACTTCTATTTCTCTGTTTTTTTTTTTTTACTCTAAATGCATGTTTGGTTAGTCAACTTTCAACATTAGAATTTTTTTCAATGGATGTAACCTCACATATCATAACTGTTCGGTGAAAGATAACTAAAAATTATTTTAATCCTTAGTTTATTAAATATAAATATGTAAATGGATTCATACATGAATCTAGCAAGCTTACTTATTAAAAATAATGTTGCAATAAATAAGTTTATTTAAGTAAACTATATTGGGTATATAGGTAGGCTTATAGAATAGAATTTAAAAATAGATATCTTATAAGTGGGTTTGATTAGCCTAATCTTAATTATTTTTTTTATAGAAGGAGATCTCAGTCTAATTTGATGTCAATTTCCATTTCATGTCTGACATGATAAAGCAATAGAAAACCACATCTTTTGTGTTTTTATAACCTTGATATCAACCTAGTGCAATGTGTATGCCAAAAGCTAGAAATAATTATGCATAATATGAAGTTACGATTCTACTTTTGTAGTAAATTCTACAAGTTAAAATTTTTAAGTTAGACACAAAAAGGGTAATTTAAAAATTAAGCGGTAAAAGTGAAAATTTTAACAAATTAATTTCGTTGAAGTTTTTATCCGAAGATCTATTATTTAATTTTATTGAAAATTATCAATTGAATAACATACATTCATTTTCCCATTTTTTAGTAAAATAGAAAATGGCTGTAATTTAATATAAGCTAATAATATAATTCACAAAATTGTCCGGGCCACATATCCATCATATAGTTAGAATACCTTTTTTTTTTTTTAATCTCAAACTAATGAATTAGTTGATTTTATCATCTATAATAAATTTTGTTAGTCTAAAAAATTGCCATGAATTCTATGTTAGTTGATTTTATTGTCTATCATTAATGTGTTATTCTAATAAGGAAGTATTTTGAATTAATTATAATTTTATTAATAAATCATCCTAACACTCTTAAATTAAACTAATTAATGTTTAAAAATCACTCGTCAAAATCTTTCCTAGACATGTCCTTTGAAATGATTTGGTGAAAACATAGGATTTATCAACTTTTTTTTATTTCAAAGCTTCTAATGTTAAGAGAATTTTCTTAATGTTCTCAATAATTTTCATGTGAAAATCATAGGTTGACTCATTATTCATAAGCCAACTCGATTATGCTTGCATAAATATTGCTTGTCTCATTTTTAAGTAGCTCCAAAGTGCTTATAAATCTGCTCTTGAATTTTAGAATTAGTCAAAATTACATGATCTAGATGTCACAATTTAGTAAACATAGGTTGATATATTCTAATTTTTTATTTTCTCAAGTTGGATTTTATATTTGATATTTCTAATTGAGAATGACAGAAGCAGTATTTCTTGAATACAAATAACGTCAGTAATTTATATAAAAATTTAATGTATGTATTCTTTGTCCACTTTGGTCTTATGTCTTAATCAAGTGATTTTCAATAACTTTATTTAGCTTATATAGAGCTCTCTAACTCACTACTCTAAGAAATCCTGTCTAAACATACAGAGTTAAATGATCGAATTCTCAACAGAAGAGAACTCACTCAAGAAAACAAAACTCAAATTACACATGCCTCATTTTTTACTATCTAAACTTACATATATAGCCTTGGAATATCCCTCCAAGCGTGAGATATTTCTTTCAACTCTTAGAAATATAAATCAGACTTGTACTCATATATTAGCTATCAAAATTTAGATGAAACAATTAAAAACACATTTTTGACTCACTTAGGCGGGGGTATAGTAACTCTAACCAGTTGGTGTTCATAGAACCATATCTTACCTAATTGAACGCCGTAAATTGCCTAGACTCCTGACTCAACAAGCTTTGTTTTAATGTATAGATTGACTATGTTTTCAAAGAGCAATTCTATTAGTTTAATAAAAAAATATTAGCTATATGTAGAAACACTATAGTTGTGAACTTTTAATAGTATTTTTAGAATATCCATCTGTAGAAAAGTCCAAATTCACTTTTGTAAAATTCTTATAAACTAGACAAGCATAGCTTTCTAGCCATATAACATACATGCTATAATTTGCTCTTAATTAGTATAGTTTATTCTTTGAAATTAGCTGATGATTTTGGACTCTGCTACCTCCTTCATTGACAAATCTTTTCAAGTGTTCCCATTTTTC
Source organism: Aegle marmelos (assembly GCA_030449875.1). NCBI lineage: Eukaryota > Viridiplantae > Streptophyta > Magnoliopsida > Sapindales > Rutaceae > Aegle > Aegle marmelos. The sequence goes on along the minus strand of JASUUL010000077.1, from coordinate 6,923,485 downwards.
TTTACAATGTATTTCTAAAATTTGTAAGTATGAAGACACTCCTATGTCAATATGCATATGACAAGCAAACACAATCAATTGGAATTAATAATACATAATTCAATGAGAGTTTTAATGCTAGCTTAAAAGATTATCTTAATTTAGACCTATATAGCACAATTTTTTATGCATTTTGAAAGGATAATTAATGATAAAAGGCATAAAGAATTGGAATCAGAGTATGATTTATGTTATAGTCTAGTTAACATGAAAATATCTGTTAAAATGCTTGTACAAGCAAGAGAAGTTTATACAAAAATAATACTTCAAGAGTTTTTAAGATGAGCTTGAAAAAGTTACTGATTCATCTATTCAAAATTCTATAATAGAAGATGAATGTTTCATTTACACAATTAGTATGGACAAGTAACTCTGAAAAGTGATCTATAATAATAGAGATTGATGGTACATTATCTTGCAGTCATATGATGTTTGAGAGGAAATGGATTTTATGTAGTCATTTGATTAAGGTTCTTAAAGATGTCATGGATATCAAAGAATTTCTTCCTAGCCAATATATATTAAAAGGATGGACAAAACAAGCAAGAGCTAAATCTATTCAAGACATGCACAAGGTGAAACTCAAGTTGATCCAAAGTAGCAGCAAACATGTAGATATAAAGCTTTGTGTTCCACATTCACCACAATTTCAAATAGAGCTTTTGAGAGTAAAAATATATACATGCTGGCGAATGAGAATGCAATAAATTATCAAAGGTAATTGAAGAACTTTTGAGTTTAGAAATAGATGATAATAAAATTGAAAAAGTTCAAAACTCTCCTCTTGTTAAACCTGCAAACAATGTTGAATTGGATGGTCAACAAAATATGAATATTGCCAGAGGAGAAGGGCTTAAAAAGAAAGAGTTATCTCGAGAAAGATGTATATTTAAAAGTGGTTTAGAGATTACATTAAAAAGAGAAAAAGAAATTATCTAACTTTCAATTGCACTCTCAGATATCCCAAGTGATATGGTTATCTTATTCATCAAGTCAATTTTTTAAAGTACTTTTTAAATAAATAATGCAAATAAATGATTAACTTGGATTAAATATTTATAGGCACCTATTCAATTTGTTCCTATAGTTAATAGCACTGTTGCAAGTTTTCTACATTGTTCTTTTAGTTGGAGAAGTTGCCACAAGGTTATTGTGTTCCTAATTTAGTGCCTTATCTTCCCTGTGAACAATCTCATCATAGTAGCTTTCAAGATTTGCTTAATCAAAATTCAATAGGAATTTCATTTACATTTTAAGACTCTCAAGCTTCAAATAATAATGCTTTGCTTGAATGAAATATCATAAAAGAATAACATATATTATTCTTTTTCCTAACACTGAATTTTTATTTTAAAGACTAACTGAAGAAAATTATAATCAGTAATGTATTTACTGTTGCAATATGGTATTCAAGATAAGTTTCTTTCAGCACCTATTTCATTTTCTACCGTTAAGATTTTAATTGATGAGTTAATTGATTTAAAGTTTTATTTGCTTGAGCTCATATATTATATAGACTGTCAGATGCTAAATTTTATGTAGGCTTTAATTAAACTTCATTTGCCAAGTCATTTATTTCAAAGTAGAAGATATGCATTCTTACATTTGATGCACTCATGAAATTTCACATTTTATTTGTTTTAAACAAGCACAACTCAGTTCAATTGAAAGATATTAGAAATAAAACAAACTTTATACAGAAAATTAAACTTTAGAAGCCAATAAACATCTAACATAGTTTTATTACTAGATTATAATCGTACACAATGAAAATCATTACAATTTCCCTTTAATACATGTATTTTATTCAATGAGAATGACAAACATGGCCCGTACATGATGTACATAACATCTCTAGCCAAAGCCAAAAAGCAGCAATGACTAGGAATACATTAGTAGTATTTGACAAACATGCCTCTCATCTTCTCTTTGGACTATTTCTGAAAATACCTTCGTAGTATTTTGAGATACCGATTGCTTAATTCAAACCAATCTCCCTATCAATGCTTCTCTCCGTCAACAATCTCATTTTGCAACATTTCACATGACCTGAATCAGAATAAGTATTAAAATTATGGCTCATTCTTTTTTTTTTTTTGTGAGAACTTTTATCTAACATATGATCTAAAAATTATTTTACCACAAATCATGTTAGCACGACATAAATTGATCACAAAGTCAACTTTAAGGTTATAAAAGCACGAACTGCTAATTAAATTTAAGAATTGAAAAAAAAATAACGAACAATGAGATTTCGAGATAATACCGTCAACACCAAATGATCAACAAAAGAAACATAGATGCAGTAAAGAGTTGATGAAAAAAATTCAGCAAAGAAAAAAGAAAGAAAATTAGATGTTCAATCAATTTGTTTGTGGTCCTAAGTTCTCTATTTTGCTTGAGAAAATAAACAATAAGTTATAAAAAAGAACATTTTATTAGGTAAGAGAAAATTAGGAAAAAGAAAAGAAAACGAAAGAAAATAATCCTAATTTTTAGCAATAAAAAGTGTATAGGTGTAATAAGATCTTTAAAAGCTGAGTAAGAAGTCAACTCAGCACTAGATCCAGATCTGTTAAAGAAACAAAATGTGAAAGAAAAAAAAAATAGCCAAATTAAATCCACTTCAATATTTCTCTTATTTGAACCAAAAAAAAAAAAAATTTTGAGTACATGAGGTGCCGTTGCCGCCCTGCATTTTGAAATTCTGTAGCAGAAGTTACAATTTGGATGAGCTAATGAAATAACTTAGGTTTCTAACTGCAAAAAATATTAGTGTTATTTATATATATAGTCAATGTCTTATTACTGTTATTATTATAATCAAACTTATTAGTGTTATTATTATAATCAATCGAATGTTCTTAGCATCATAATGAATCCCTGTTTCAAGCACGAAATAAAAAGCAAATGGAAGTAAGTATTTCTACAAATCCATTCATTAGTGAGCTGGCTTGTGTTGTCCTTTACGACCTAAAGTGAACACAAATTGAAAAAAAAAATTAAATGATCCCTGAATTCATACACTCTCTATAAGAAGGCATTCGTTCAATAAGGAAAGCATTCCCAACTTAGCAAGCAGAGCTCATACCTAGAGAGTTTAATAAAAATTTCCTTTTTTCTCCTCTTGAACTTGGGCACTTTGCTCTCTTCTCAGGCTTCTATGACACCAAACTGTCCCCCACCGCCTTCATTCCCAAGCCCTAAAACGCCACCACCTCCGATCTTGAAGTCGCCTCTACCGCCTCCTCATCCGGTTGTAAAGTCACAGCCTCCTCCTCCTCCAATGGTCGTCAAGTCACCACCACCGCCACGTACTAGTATGAGATACCTACCACACCAAAACAACAAACTTGGAGCATGTATCGATGTTCTAGGTGGTTTCATTCACATTGGCCTTGGCGACAGCGCTAAGGAGAAATGCTGCCCACTGCTTCAAGGGCTAGCAGACTTGGATGCTGCAATATGTCTTTGCACTGCTATTACAGTTAAGGCTTTGAATCTGATCAATCTTCTCATACCAGTCTCTCTACATGTACTTGTCAACGACTGTGGTAAACATCCGCCCGCTGGATTTCAGTGTCCTGCTTAATGGTGGACTCCCCATGTGTTAAGAATAAGCTCGTTACAGTTTGTTATTCTTGCTGATGTGTTTGTTATGATTGCTGATGTGTAAATTGAGCTGAGACGTGTTAGTTGAGTTAGCTGCAGCCTGTTAGAAATCTGTTAGCATATGAACAGCTAAGCTCAGCTCAACTTAACTAATTCTAGAACAATCAAAAGTGTAGTATAAAAACCTCTGTAACAATACAATAATTGAGAGTTCTTCTTCCTCAAAATTCTCTGTTATCTTTTCTCTCTGCATTTCTCAGTTACCAAACAACTTCTCTGTTATTTCTAACTCCATGCATGCAATTACGTGAAAAAAAAAAAAAATTGGCCGTATCATTTTTTGTCATCTTATACGAGTTTCGTTTTATCTCAACTATAATAATTAATGAGAGAGCTAGAAGTTTAAGCACTTCTGGAAAATATCTCCGTGATATGAATAAATGTACCTTTTTTCCTCTGATTGCTCATCAAACCGAAATTTACTATGATATTCGATGTTATTTGATATTCATTCTAATCAGTCTTTTGTGTCCAAGTAATAGTTTTTCTACCTCCATCCTGTTCGATTATTATTCTCTTTTTATACGTTAAGGTGTAGGTCATTATTCAAATGTTAAGACGGACATATATTCATATTAATAATTAAAATAAATTAAAACATTAGCAGAGGTTATCGCTGCATTTCTACCCAAATCTTTTTCCATAATGTGAAGAGGAAGCAACAAAAATTAAGGGTATGCGCGCTCATATTTGGCAAAAATATAATGTGTTATGTACTTTGTTTTTAATGCAATCTGAGCAACCCTGAGCTAGTTAATTTGCATCGGGAGGCTATGGTGTGTACAATACTGTAGTAGTAGTAGACTAATGAAAAAGAGAAGGGGAGAGAGAGAGAGAGAGAGAAATTGTATCCATGATTTGTATACCTGAAAAAAAAGTTCTAATATCTAACAGTCGGTCATTTTGGTCCTTTAAAAAAAAAAAAAAGTATCCACGGCTTAATTGGACTTGTTTCATTGGGTGAAAAGGAAAATGAATTCTTAAAAAAAAAAATGATAACATAATGAAAAAACTAATTGTACAAACAAATATAGCATCAGAATATTCGTTGAATGGAAACATACACAAATAAATATAAAAGCATGTGAGCTAAGTGGTGTTTTTAATCATGCCGATGCTGTATGCTATATGCTGTATACTATATTAATTTGTACTTCGTACAAGATAATTTGAAAAAGATGCTCGCAACTCGGTCATCGCTGAAAGAGAATTATATATGTGTGCTTGAATTTAAGATGCTCATGCAATCGTTTGGAAAGAGGTTCGCGGATGGAGATATCAAAGTTGCTCACTCATGATATGTTCATGGGCTTCCCGCGCTCTTTTTTCCCCCCTTTTTTTCCGGTTTCTCTCCCGTAATTTTAAATGCATTTTCATCCTTTTTTTAAATATATATTGTGGTTTTGTCTACGGTATTATTCTTTTTTTAGGAGATATGATTTATTATGTCTTTAGATTAAAATTTGGTTGCTCAACTGAACTTGTTCACATTCTATTCTCTGACCCAATTTGATTTACTTCAGTTTTTCTATTTTATATTAACGAATTCTCTCGGCATGTGGAAATTCGATCCCTTCACAAAAGAAAATGCCATAATGTTGATATGTTTCGGAGTCAAAAATTAATTTCTTCCTTTTAATTTTCCACGAAGTCGGTCACTTTGGCGTTACTGTACCACTATATGTTCTTGACTTCCAAACGGTGGCGCCATGGTCATCATTAAAGAAAATACTTACAAATAGTGATGAAAATAGACCATGCACTTCTCTTAATTAAGGAAAAAATAATGAAATGTCCATGAAATTCCTCATTCCGCCGAAATTTACAAAAAAGGGAAATGGCCAATTCATTTTATATTGTACATTTGTGCAATTTCCTACTCCAGGAAAAGATTTTTGAATATTGCTGAATACCTGTAAATTAAAAGACAAAAATATCTGTGCAGAATTTGTTAGCTTTTGTGGTTTATAATAACAGAAAATTTTGAAGCCGCATATTTGAGAAGATTTTAGCAATCTTTCTCAATCATGGACTCAAAACAAAGCACTACATGTTAAAAATATAATGCCTTAATTATCAAAACCGTGTTTTCTTGATTCTCTTTGACCTGCAAGGTCTGAAAAGATTATCTCCAACTCCTTGCTGACAAGAACCCTATGCCATGTGGTCAGTTTTGGTGACTGTAAGTATGATTATTCCAGAATGAAGATAAACTAACCCATCTTCTTCCCCCCACCCCTAAACCACCATCTGATGAACCGAAACCTTATAGAAAGTGGAAAACTTGTGGAAAAAGATAAAAGAAAAATGTTTTAGAACTGTAGTTAGGATTCCCTAAAATTTTTAGTAATAGAAACCCAAGTGATACATAATTTCAATCAATTTTATAAGGATTCAAGACTTTATTGGCTTATAAAGTACTACAAAATAATTAAAAATTTGGATTCCCTCACGATCTTAACTTCTAAGATAAATTCAAATGTGTGATACAGTACTAATAAATAAAATTATAAAATATCTTTGAAAGTTGGGAGGAGTTTAGATCACGAGAGAATTCTAATCTTAAAAATTAGTAATTGATTAAGAAAATATCTCATATTACCTGAAAGTAGTTAGTCATTACACTATGAAAACAAGCTTATGGCAACCTTTAATTAGACTTCTGTACCTTTCAAGTAAAAAAAGGAAAATTCGATATTTAAATAAGAGTTTCTAACAATTATATTAAAAAACCATTAAAGTTTCATAGTAGTGCTGGAAACTAACTTCAAATGCTATTTTGAACTCTATAAGAGAGGGGATAGCACAAATATGACTTTTGTTATTGTCTAGCAATATTAGCTGGGACATAAGTATTGTAATCTCTAACATTATCGAAAGTTTAAATGGAGAAAAATTTGACAAAGATTAGCTTATCATCATCATTAAAAGTGTGAATCTTAATTAAATTAAATTAAAGGATAGATAATTGCCTTTCAGCATTAATCACAAATGCTTTACAGTTCTCCTAATAAGATTAGGAAAAAATTGGCTCTTAGTTAGCACTCCGGCCAAAGTCAGCATCCATGTCATCAGAGTCCCTTCGTCCATCTCCTCTTCTTCGTGATCTGCCTCTTGAAACTCTGTATTAGGTGGTCTTTCCTGATACCGGACGCATGTTGCTTGCAGTAACTTCGATAGATTAGGAAGAAGCTGAGCTCTTATTTCACCCAAATGCCTACATTTGTTTTTATTCTTCTTGATACTTATTTGAGCCACATAAAGTCTATGCTTAGGACCATAATACTGCGTATATTCACATTACAAGAAACATAGTCTTTTTTTTCTAACATTACTAACTGCAGGAAAAATTTGGTAAAAAATATGACTATTTTCAATTGTAAAAATCAGTTTATCACTAAAAGTTTAAATAATATCCACATTTTCGATGGGTAAAAACTGTTAGAAAAGAATAACCTAATAATTAATCCCTAGTACTTATTTTTTGTGAGAAATTAAGGCCACCAATACTATTTTCAATGACAGGAATTTATTATCAAAGATGTAATAATATTTTAAATAGCTTCATTAAACTCATTAGAAATACATGATTATTTTATGACCACACTATTGGATAGTTGATAATAAAAGTCTAATTTCAACCAAATATGAATTCAGATGAAAATAAGTAGTGGAATTTTGAAATGTTTGCTAGTAGTATTGGTGCCAATGTTATTTGCAATGGCAAGAATTGAATAATTGAAAATACCTTTTTTTTTATTTTTGGTTTGGCCAAATACCAAGGTAGTCATGTGTGAGCATTATAATTCATTAGCTGGTAAAATTCAAACTATGAACGTTTTCAACTTACCAAACTTGTAGTAGAAATAAATTATTATTTTCAATGAATCTTAACCATTATAAAAAAATACATTAGTATTTGCAGTAGATAATTGATTGAAAATAGTATGAAATTGATAAGAATAGTTTGGGGGAAAGATTGTGCCAAAATTAGTATTAAATACTTAAAAAATGTTCAAAGTAATTTATTGGACCTGAACCTCCCCTAGTCAATTACTTTTATTGCCAAAAATTAAATAGTTAGACTATCATTAGAAGATACAATAGCAATAAAAATTTAAAGTATATATTTTATATGTACTTTATGTGATATTTATATCTCTCAGGTTTTTAATTTTTTTTTAAAAATAATGATAGCATGAGTACAAGAGCTGGTTGCGTTAAATAGATCCATGATCTTTTTCCTATAAATTGACCTCATATTTGTTGAAGTAACTAACTTAGTTACTAATAGAGTTTTCATGGTCATAATTAAGTATCCACTAAAATATATCTGATGTACATAAATATTACTATATTACTATCTTATTTATATAATTTTTTTTTATCACTCATTAGCTTTTCTATAATGTTTAATTTGTCTATTTTACCTTTAAATATAAAATAAATATTAGAATAAAAATTTGAGGTTAATGTTACAAATAAGGGTACAAGAAATGTTAAGACCATAATCTTGGGCCGTTAGATATCTGGTAATGTACAATATTATAGGTTTAAGTTATACATATACAGATACATAAAAATTAGATTTCAGTATATAGTCTTAATGCAGATGAGTTTGATTAATAAGATATGTTAGCATGAAATTTTTAATTTTCTTTCATGTTGTAAGTATTCATGTCCAACATTTCATAGTAAATATTGGACAAATAATCTTCGGACATGGATGCTACTGTGTGATCTTTGCTTCAAAAAGGGAATATGCAACCAAGGGTGTCAAATGATTTATAAAATATTAGTACCTATGTTACATCTCATCTAAAACAAAATTATGTCAATCTTCTAATTACATGATTGGCAACTTCTACTAATAATTAAGGAGCTACATTAATGGTCTGCTCATTTTTTTTTAATGTACTATTTAGAATTTGAAGGTATTATTATACTAATTAAGAGTGAGCATATAATATAGTTATAAGATTATGTTACATCAAATTAATTTTGCGATACATGCTTGAAAGTAAGTAAATTAATAAGTTCAAGAGTAAATAGAGGTTAAGTTAACGTGAGACCTATTTTTGATCATTCTACTATTTGAAGAGCAGAAATCATGATCCGTTGTGTAAAAAAGAAAAACATCCTATATAAGTTCTTTCTATAAATACTCTTGTTTTGAGCAGTTACAAAGAGGCAGAGTGGTAGAGGGCTAGAGGCATCGGGCACGGCTTGTTTGAGGTCTCCTATTTCAATTCCAAAATGTGCCCCAGGACTTTCGTCGAACACCTTGCTGTTTCTGTCAAACACCTGGCTAAGCAGCATATTTCAGCCACTTTATCTCTTATTAAGCCATTTTAAGCCCAGCTGTTAAAGGGAGGAATTTTAGATTATATTAGAGGTAATACAATCAATAAATGCATATATGAAATATGTAACTAAACTTAATATAACCACAATTCGAATGATATTTTTTTTTAGAATGCATATATGGCATATTATTATTTACTTGTTATATGCTTGACATAGAAACTCTAATATATTTTAAAATTTCTCCCATTAAATAAGTTAGTAAGCATCAACCTGATAACAATCTTTACGAGAAGTATTTGAGTGAGAACAGTTCCTTATGAAAAGAAAAATTAAATGCATGAGTACCAATACCTAATTGAAATCTTAAAATTTTTTCTAACGAGATGTAGCTAGTATTATTATTGTTGTTGTTGTTGTTACTGTTATTATTATTCTTTTTTAACTCCTACGGGCCATGGCCTTCAGGGAATACCGGCAACTTCAAAAAAAGAATTAACTTTTGACTCGTCATAATACCCGACGTACTGGAAAACAACAATACGAATCACACATTTACAAATGTAAAATCGCAGGGGATCATGTGAAAATGTGCATATTATAAATTGTATGGATAAATTTTTTGTGTTTTCGAATCTTCATGTGAAAACGTCAACATTCTTTAGCGCAAATCTCGCTTTGCCCATCTTCAAAAGGGAAAAGATATGACGAAATATATATATGATACAGCTAGATTTAAATTTTTAATATTGCAAACTGCATGCATTGAGTTTTACTATTGGCCGAAGCAGTACCTTTCAGATACGAACGAGGTCAACAATTATACTAAAATGCAATGTATGTGTTGTTTCTTTGCCCTTTTTTTTATTTATGTGTTGTTTATGTATGTTTCGTGTATAACGTGGATTCCCAACCTTTTAAACAATATATTAAATATGAAATTATTATTATTATACCTCGTTTATTGATGGCCATTTAAATAGAGGCTAAGTGAAAGAGAAGATATATTTTTTATCATTCTGCCATTTGAAGTAAGACCATAAAGTCATGAACTATTGGGTATAAAAATAAAAATCAGACTAAAAGTGAACAGAGTAGCCTATAGTTTCTATGTTTAAGTAGAAACTGTAATTATTTTTTGTACATGAATATCCCGTGGCGCCCCCCAGCGCGCGGGGGTTTTCTGGTGGGGGCGGGGCGGGGGGGGGGGGGGTGTTGGGGGTGTTGTAGTGGGTGGGAGATGTCCACGCATATTCTAGCCTTCATAATATCACAGCTAATGTTCATGAAAATTGATAGTGCATGTGTCCTCCTTCGTTCTTTGAAATTCTAATGCAGAGCTTTCGAAGTCATGAAATTAGTTCTGCAAAAAGACAATGTAATTTGATAAGATATCCCTCAAATGCTCTCATTGACGGTGAATCTTTACCCACATGCATAGACAGTATTTACATCTTGGCTATAGCAAAGAGTTAATTTAATTATTAATAACATCTTAATACCATAATCAATCGACTATTATCCTCTAATTATCATAGTCAATAATGCGCCCCCCCCCCCCCCAAAAAAAAAAAAAAGAAAAGAAAAAGAAGCATGAAAGAGAAAAGGGGTAAATATCTGTCTATCTGTCCATTTGTAAAGTTGGCTTGGGTTGTCCTTTAAGGTCCCACAGTTAATGAAGCAATAAAAACTAATGAAAAATTAAAATGACCACAAATTCGTAACTCTCTCTATAAAAAGGCATTCATTCGATAGTGAATGCACCCCAAATCCTAGCTAGCTATCTCATTAGAGAGTATTGAAATTATTTCATGATGGGCAAATTTGCCATTGTCTTGATTGTCCTTTTGAACTTGGGCACTTTGCTCTCTTCTCTAGCTTGTGACTGCTCCAACCCAAATCCTCCTCCACCAGTTGCAAAACCACCACCACCGACTGTGAAACCCACTCCTGCTCCTCCAGTTGTAAAACCGCCACCCACCACCAAAGGTTAAACCCACTCCTCCTTCTCCGGTTTCGACATCGCCACCAACGCCAGCACCACCAACAGAACAACAAACTTGTCCAATTGATGCCCTTAAGCTTGGTGCATGTGTCGATGTTCTCGGTGGTTTAATTCACATTGGTCTTGGCGACAGCGCTAAGGAGAAATGCTGCCCATTGCTTCAAGGGCTGGCAGACTTGGATGCTGCAATATGTCTTTGCACTGCCATTAGAGTTAATGCTCTGAATCTCATTAATCTCCTCGTACCCATCTCTCTACAAGTACTTGTCAACGACTGTGGCAAATATCCACCAGCAGGATTTGAGTGTCCTGCCTAACGATTGGTGACGCCCCATGCATTCAATTTGGGTGAAAGTATGTGGTTTTAATTGGCGACATTAATAATTGTACGTTGCCTGCTAGTTATGTGAAAGCTCGAAGGCACATGCATGTAAACACGTCTTACATTCTTATTCAACCTTGATATCTTATTATTTGTGAAACTAAACTGTACGTTGTAAAATCCGAAAAAGGAAAAAAAGTTGTATGCTGTGTGAATAAGTATTACCTATTGATAATTTGCTTGGCATTTTGTGTATGGAAAGTGACACTTTAGTTCCTCTTAAATTTTGATGTTTCCACTTTAGGTTTAAATAGATTATTAATGATGTTTAGACAGTTATTAAACAAATATAATTTTGAAGGGTAAAATGTTGCATTTTAACAAATATATTAACTAGTTTTAATTTACAGGAGTTTCAGCTAATTAATTTTCATATGAAAATCTTTCATTTATTCTTGAGAAGTGTAATTTTCTACTGTTGTTTTAACACCATAACGAAATAAGGTATTAAAAATCTAGCAACCAAGGACTAATGTGGTAAAAATAAAGTTTAGGATAGATCAAAAGCATCACTTCTTTTGTTTATGAGTTTACTTTTCTTCTCTCTCTTTAATTATAGATGTACAGTATCAATTTTTGGTGGTTTGAAATAACATTTCAGCCTTTATTTGATATCAATCATTTCATCTCGATAGTAAAATGTAAGTATGTAACGTTAAAAGAAAAAAAAAGTCCTTATAGCCTTTATATCAATCTAACGTGATGTGTATCTCATAAGGTAGGAATAATTTTGCATATTAACGAGTTATTATTATTCTTTAACAGTAAATTTTAAAAGTTAAAATTTTTAAGTTAGAAACGTAATGGTAATTTAAAAAATAAAAAAATAAATGGTAAAAGTGAGAGATTAACAAATTAATTGCGTTTAAGGATTTTATTCAAAATTTCCTTTGAATATTATCAGTTAAATCAAATATATTCATTTTCTGGATTTTAGAAAATACAGCAAATGTACAGCAGCTGTTATACATTTATCAAAATTTACTTAACAATGATAATATAAGAAGCGAAGTAGATGCATTATATATCAATCATTAATGTATTAATATAAGAAAGAAAGTATTTTGAATGAATTGCAAGTTTATTAACAAGGGTACAAAACGATAATATATACAGTATAAGTGAAGCAAGAAACAAAGGAACGGGGCCTCTAGTAAAAGCATCATCCTAAAGTCATCATGTCACTCTTAAATTAAACCAATCACAACAATGCTTTGTTTACAAAATTTAGATATTTAGTTGGGATTCTTACTAATGTGTCACCAATAATTTAATATCATTTGTATGATATTAATAACATATTATTTTACAATCTACTTAATGGATGACATGCAACATCATTAAGGACTCATTTGGGATTAATTTTTAGAGGTTCAAAAGTGATTTTGAAAAGGTAAAAATTAATTTTAATGTATGGTATATTTTTCTAAAATCACTTTTCACAAAAAAAAAGAGACTATTTGAACCTACAAAAATACTCTTTAAAACCAATTTCAAATAAAAAAATATTATAAGAAAACTCTTTTATTAAATTACTATAAAAGACATGATATTTGCACCTATTTATAAAAGACATGATATTTATGCACATTTATCATGTATAAAAAAATATCTTTTAAATCTAAAAAATGATTAGCAGATCATTTAAACAGATACGTTAGAATCTAATAATCAACCTACTTTTATCATGTAATCATCCATATTTCAAAGAGAGACAAGAAAAATAATTTCAGAATCCCAAATGAAGAGAATTTTATGTTGAAAAAAAATTAATTTGATCTTAGAGACAATCGTGGGAAGTAAACATTTTTTTTTTAAAAAAAAATCTACTTTAGATTTAAAAACCAAAGAATCAATTGCAGAACTCTTCTTCATTAATAAAGTATTTCTTAATTGTTAAAGTGTAAGTGGTTGTTTTTATTAAAATTTCGTCGGGTAATTTTGCTAAGATTGGAATTTGTGAAAAGAAAATGAAGAAAGATTAAGTTTGGTATTTCTGGAAAAATATTTTATTGTTGTTAACAGAGAAGAAGAAAACATGGCAATGTAAATGGGCATTTATAAAACATTATTAAAATTTTAAAAAAATGATTTCTAATTAAGGCTAACTTAAGGATTACAGGAGGTTTATAGAGCTAAATTAAACGAATTATTTTTTTGTCATGGGAACACAGAGTAGGAATTTGATGGGTTCACATAGCTAGTCTCATAATTGGCAAATTACCCAATCTTAATTTTCATAATAACTTTTGCACTTAATACATTTTCTTGTACACACAAACACACACACACACACGCATATATAATTATTTTTATTATTTTGAAAATAAAATCACTAACTTTAAAGATATTATTATTATTATTACTACTAATTATATTGATATAACAAAAGACAACTCAAGGGCCTTAAATACAATTAATTATATTTTTATATCAGTTCAACAGTAAGATGTACCAAATACATAAGACTGCTTTTAGAACTCATAGTACTTTTTGAAATAAAATTTATCAAATATTTAATTGATTCTTTTCATAACTAAGTTCTCAGCTAATATTAATTATTTTAAAAACTAGAACATTAAGAAAATAGGCCCTAAGTATCACAGTGAAATATCCAAAGTGTGTATGTCATTACTCAACTGATTAATGATTTGCTGAAACATGAGTTTTACCAACTTTTCGTAATTTCGAAGCTTCTTATGTTAAGGGAATTTTAACATGAATAGAATTTTCATGTGAAAATCATTGGTTGATTTATTATTCATAAGTCAACTATGCTTGCATAAGTCTCGCTTGTCCCATCTTCAAAAATGATTTAGATCCAAACAGCCTTCAAATCTTTCTATCGAATTTTAGATCCGAACAGCCTTCAAATCGAAATATCAAATTTTAAGACTAGTCAAAATTGCACGATCTTGCTATCACAAATTACGAAATACAGCTAGATTTATTTAATTTTTTTTCTCAAGCGCATTCATATTTGATATTCTGATTTCGCATTATCAGTGACAAAAGCAATATCTCTTAGATGCAAATGATGTCAATAGTATATTAAAATGAAATATATATATATATATATATATATGATTTGTAGATCTTGTCCATGGATTTAATCGAGTAGTTTTCAATTGATTTTATTTAATTAATTATATAGATTCAATCTTAAGAGAAATATAGTTAAAAAATTAATTTAAACTTTATATACTTTCCAACCTTTTTAAATAAATAACAAACTCATATTATTTTTCCACCAATTATTTCTATTTGTATATTATCTATATATGTACCTATGGATCTAACGTGGATATATATATATAAGTAAATTCCTTTCTCCTATGGCCAATTAAATATAAGTTAAGTGTTAAAAGTTAAGTAAATCCTTTTCATAATTCTGGCATCTGAAGTAAAAGACCGTAAAACCATGACTATGCAAACAAAGAAAGCAAAAAACTAAAATGTTTTCCCTTATTCATGATATGTCCCCGTTTGCACAAAATTTTCCTCAATAATTGAACAAAAAAGGAAGAAATTGATTTGCAAGTAAATGTGCCCTCGCAGGCCCTCCCTTAGAAATTTTAATGTAGAAGTTGGAAGTATTACATTTGGTAACTGAGTTTATTAATTAAAGAAATTACGTTTCAGACTGCAAATAATTCACTTAATTATACGAATAACTAATTAGTATCATTATAATAATCAATCGAATGTTCTTAGTATCACAATGAATCCCGTGTTTGAAGCGGGAATGAAAAAACAAATGGAAGTATCTCCATCTGCATGTCCGTTCAATGGTGAGCTGGCTTGAGTTGTCCTTTGGGCCATAAAGTCAACAAAATCAACAAAAATTTAAAGAATGAAAATAATCCCAAATTCTTAACTCTATAAATAGGCATTCATTCAATAGGGAATGCACTCCCAACTTAGTAAGCACAGCTCTTAGAGAGTTTAATAAAACTTTTCGTCATGGGAAAATATCAATTAGCAAGTTACTTTATTCTACTATTGATCTTGGGCACTTTGCTTCCTTCTCTAGCTTGTGACTGCTCAAATAATCCTCCTCCGCCTCCTCCTCCTACCCCTGCTTCTAAGACGCCAAACTGTCCCCCACCACCTTCTTCACGGAGCCCTAGAACGCCACCACCTCCTCCTCCGATTGTGAAATCGCCACCAGCACCACCTCCGGTCGTGAAGTCGTCCCCACCGCCTCCGCCTCCAGTTGCCAAGTCACCGCCTCCTCCTCCAGCTGTTGTCAAGTCACCACCGCCATCCAGTGTGAGATACCCACCACCACCAAAACAACAAACTTGTCCCATTGATGCTCTCAAACTTGGGGCATGTGTTGATGTTTTAGGTGGGTTAATTCACATTGGTCTTGGGGACAGTGCTAAGGAGAAATGCTGCCCATTGCTTCAAGGGCTAGCAGATTTGGATGCTGCAATATGTCTTTGCACTGCTATTAGACTTAAGGCCCTGAATCTCATTAATCTTCTCGTACCCATCTCTCTACAAGTACTTGTCAACGACTGCGGCAAATATCCACCTGCAGGATTTCAGTGTCCAGCTTAATTAGTGACGCCTCATGCATGCATGCATGCAATTGCGTGGCAAAGATTAATTGACCATATTATTGTTTGTTATATTCTACCTACTTTCGCTTTGTTCCATGATAGTAATTAATGTAAGAGCTTGAAGTTTAAGCCCTTCTAGAGAATATCCTCTAGATATATGTACTCTGTTTCTCTTATTGCACGTCGAACCGAAATGTGCTCTGATATTAGTTGTTATTCGATACTCATGCTAATAAGTCATATGTGACCAAGTAAATTAAAAGTTTTTCTCTTTCTCCATTCTATTCGCATCAGTATTCGCTTTAGCCTTTTATTCAAATGTTGAGCCACACATATATTCACAATTTCATTTGCCCATTGTTCAATATATGACTTTTCACACTTACTCTTTCAGATTTTCAAACATATCAGTGATTACAATGACTTGAAGACAATTAATTTAAAACACGTGACATATGTATTTACACTAAAAGAGACTATTGTTTCGGCTATAAAAATTAATGGTATGAACACTCATATTTGGCATAAATATTAGTTGAAAGAAAACAAAAAATAATAAAAATAAATCGTACGAGCCATATGGTATTTTCATTCCACCAAGACCGTATGCCAGATTAGTTTGTATGTTGTAAAAAATAGTTTGTAGAAAATTTTCTGACTCTGTCGTTACTAAAAAGGAGTTGCATATGTGGGCGTTAAGATGCTCATGCAATCGTTTGGAAAGAGGTTCCGCAATAGAGATGAAGCCGCCCGCCCTTGATTTCCTTGGGTTTCCCTGGCAGTTATAATGCTTAGCACAAATTATGGTTGTAGATATATTTTTTTGTTTGTTCTGTTTATGGTATTGTAATCTTTTCCTTCTAGGAACGCCTTCCCCGAACATGATTTACGTTATTCCTCTTTTATTTTATATTTGCGAATTCTCTCGCCTTTTGAAAATCCCTTATCAAAAAATATCTATGATGCAATAATGTTGATATGTTTTAGGTAGTGTCAAAGATTAATACCTATATGTTCTCGACTCTCAAAGGGGGGTGGCACGATCATCATTGAAGAAAATATTTACAAATAGTGATGAAAATATAATGCACTTAATTTTCTCTGAATTAAGAAAAAGAAAAATGAAATGTCTATGAAATTCCTCCTTCCGCCGACATTTACGAAAAAAGAAAATGTCCCATTCATTTTATTTTGTACATTTGTGCAAATTGCCACTCTAGTAAAAGATGTGGCAATATTGATGAATACCTGTAAATAAAAAATTTTAAAAAAAATCTGTGCAGAATTTGTTAGCTTATGCGGGTTTATAATAACAGAAAATTTTGAGCTGCATATGAGATATCTTCTAGCATTTTTTCTCAATCATGGGCTCACAACAAAGCACTACATGTTAAAAATATAATGCCTCAACTATCAAAACGCGTTTTCTCGATTCTTTTTGTCCTTCAAAGTTTGAAAAGATTATCTCCAAATCCTTGCCGACAGGAACTCCTATGCCTGCAGTCAGTTTTGGTGACCATATGATCGTTATTCCAAAATGAAGATAAAAATTTGGATCCAATGCTAAACTGATGCATACTCAACTCTTTATAATCTTCTACTTCACGTATATGTATAGTAACATACAATTAAAAATTAAATTGATTTATATTTTTATTCAATTACTATCAGTTGTATTTTTTAAAAAAAGTCAACAAAAAGACTAGCTTAACACTAAATCCAAAACTTGAAGATAAACCATCTTCTTCTAAAATCTCAAGAGTAGAAGACTTACCAAAAATAATAAACCAAAAATGCTTTATATTACAATTAAATTTTAGGTATCTCCCTCATCAATTAACTATTTTCAAATCACCCCTTTATTTTTAAAATCTCAAATTATCTCATTTTTACTAAAAAGAAAAAGAAAAAAACTTTAAAATTAAGGAAGTGATTTGACAAGAATCAATTCATAAAAGGGGTAATCCAAAATTAACTTTAAAATTATATTTAAGATTCCCTAAAGATTTTAGTAATGGAAACCCAATTGATCGTAATTTCAATCAATTTAATGAGGATAGATTAATAAAATATTATAAAATAATTATTAAAAAAATTAGGATTTGCATGTGATTAATAATGAATAAAAGAATATAAGAGTCCAAGTTCAATTCTAACTATAAAACAACACTAAAAGGCAAGTGGTATAAGATTTTTAGGTTGAATATTAAACTTAATCCAAATAGAACCCAAGTATCCCAATTCTTAGAAGTTTATAAGGTAAGCTTGTGTTAAATTTATTAGGGAACTAAAATCTAAATAGGTTTAAATATAAATATCTAAATAACATATTTATTTTTTATGTCATAATTTATTTTATAAATAAAAAATTTTAAATATGATTATTTAATATTTATGTCTTTACAAGTCAAAACGGATAAAGTGACAGGTTTATAATTTAGGAAGTAAGTATATTTAATAGAGATATTTTTAGGTTACAACATTGATTTATATTTATTTAGATAAAAGGATATAAAATTTTACTTTTTCTATTTAGATGTACACATTTAAAATTTAGGCATAATTTATAAAATATAATTATGTAAAATTTTTAAAAAAATTATTTGAAATTAACAAAATTTTAGAGTTCAAACACCTAATAAGCAAATCCTTAGCTTACATCTTTTGTCAAATTTTTGATAGGTAAAACTTGTGGTGTTTTTATATTGGCATTGAAAATGGACGGAAAAAAATGTAATCTGAATACAGTTTTTCAAGTTGCATATAGTTTACAGGGCAAGAAAGAATATTTTGATTTGTATATAGTGAAATTGTCATTGAATTTTTAGCATTATTATTTCCCGTATGTTAAGAAAAAAAAAAACCTCTCAAATACCAAGATCCATGATTTCTTGATTCTGTTTTCATTGAAGTTTGTAAAGGTTATCCCCAAAATCCTTGCTGACAGGAAGGAACCCATAGAGCTGTAGTCAGTTTTGGCGACTGTTTAATTATTATATAAATAATATTAGTGATCAAACTACTTTTTTCCTGTGACTTTATAGTTGACAATGTGAAAAAATATATTTATATAATTATATATACAATATAGAAGACGACCTGTCATGATAATAGAAGTTCCTTTTGTCACGTTCGAGATTAAAAATTTTACGCTTTGTGCAAATGATGATCTTGTTTCAATATCTCATTTATATTATATTTAATCCGATGTTAATGGAAGCATGTAACATGTCTATTATGAGTTGCCATGCCCGTCACGATCTATATCAGTCAAAGAACCCCACCCCCCCCCCCCCGGGGGGGCGCCCCCACCAGAATTTTCTTATTTTAATTCTCACGCCCTCTCAATTTCTATATAAGAAGGGCATTCATTCACAGATGAAAATGTGCAAGTTCTTCGTTAGAGTTTAAGAGCTAGAGTAATTGAAATTTTTTTCATCATCATGGCCAAATATCAGTTAGCTGGTCTCTTTATTCTCATTTTGAACTTGGGCACTTTGCTCCCTTCTCTAGCTTGCGACTGCTCAAATCCACCAAGTGTCCCCAAACCACCATCCTCCCCAAGCCCTAAGCCACCTTCTTCCCCGAGCCCTAAACCAAAACCACCATCAAAACAGCAAACGTGTCCCATTGATGCTCTCAAGCTCAGTGCATGCGTCGACGTGCTTGGCGGTTTGATTCATGTTGGTATTGGCGGCAATCCTAAGGAGAAATGCTGCCCTTTGCTGCAAGGGCTAGCAGATTTGGATGCGGCTATATGTCTTTGCACTGCCATTAGAGTTAAGGCTCTGAATCTCGTCAATCTTCTTGTACCTGTCTCTCTAAACGTACTTGTCAACGATTGTGGCAAGCACGTCCCTGCTGGATTTAAGTGTCCTGCCTAATTGTTGATGCCCGATGCAAGCAGTTTCATGAAATTTAATTATTAAGATTGACGACATCATTGCTACTTGTTGTTTTTGTTTTTATTCCTTTAATTGTTGAAGATAATAATGTGAGAGATATATAGAAGTATAGAAATACTTCTAGAGAAATCTCTTCTTAGTATGTGGTTTTTAGTTGATTTGTTCCTAGTATTTCATGCAAACCAATATGGAATCATGATATTTAATGTCTGTTGGATTATAAATATTATATGAGTTAAAAGTTTTTCTTCAATCTCTATCATTTATATTCTCTCAATCGTGATCTAATTTATAATTTTTCCTTTCAAAGAGAAACAATGGTACTTATGATTACTCTAAAGAGTTTTAAGTTGGATAGACACCAACTATATGTATGCAGCCACTGTAACATTAATATGTGAAAGAAATTTTGGAATATAACATGTTTCTTTGGAAGAATGTATGATATCGAAATAAACCTATTCAGAATATATATTTCCGTACAAAGTGAAAGATGAAAAGAGCAAAAAGTGTGGAAAATAGTTTATGCAAGTAGAAAACCATTCCTTATCAAAAGCAAACACGAATAATAAATAGTTTTAAACTTCATATGAAATTTTATTGAGATCTATCCACTCTTAAGACGTGTGAGTGCTAATTTTAGTATTAACTGATTGACATACTCATTTAAAAAAAAAAATTAAAGAGTTTACATCTAACTTAAAGAACAATGTAAAAAACTTTCATTTTCACTCTTACTAATCCAAATAATCTAATTAATTCTAGAAAAAGCATAGCAATGCCCTGACAATATACCTTTTGGTTTTGAAAGAAGAAAATCTCTTTTAATAACGCCAAAAAGGTCTGGATTTCAAGCTGTTCAAGCAAGAGTTGCGAGAGATTTAATTGACATTTATATAGTATTACTTTATTTATTATATTAAGAAAATTGTCAAGTGAAAATTATTTGTTGATTGATTATTTGAAAATCAAATATATGCGTGAGGTAAAATATCAACTAGGCTTGCCATCTGACTCGGATATAATTTGGAAGAACAACAGGCCCAAATTACATTAAAAAAACTACCTCAAGAGTGAAAATTGATTTTAGTTTATAGTATTATCTCGGTAACTATTCCTAGCCTGCGTGTGATTTTTTTTTCTTTTGGGAGGAAAATAAATAAAGTATACCGAAGAGAATATATATGGATTACTATAATTAGGGGGAAAAAAATCTGAATACAGTCTGTCAAGTTATTAGTTTTCAGTGCAAGAAAATTTGAGTTGTTTCAAGTCAAAGAGTCCTCGAATTTTAACATTCTTAATTCCAATATCAGCTCATACAAAGCATTATATGTTTAAAAAAATGCCAAAAATATCAAAATCCGTGTTTTCTTGATTCTTTTTGTAAATGACGTTTGAAAACATTATCCCTGCATAATATAATAATAATAATAATAATTATTATTATTATTATTATTATTATTATTATTATTATTATTATTATTATTATTATAACAACAACAATAATAATAATAATCATAATCACAACCATAACCATGTACAAATGCAGGACGAGTGTAATGCTTAAAGTTTACATATGTCAACATTAACATTAGAGATTAAAAATTTTACGGTTGTTGCAAATGATGTACTTACTTCGATATCTCATTTATATTATATTCAGCCCGTGTTTATTGGAGCTTATGTAACATATCTATAATGAGTTGGCCCCTTGTGTCATGCCCCTCACGATCTAGAATTCCCAATGTTCTTAATTTGTGTTATCATGATGATTGATTGACCTCTCTCGCCCTTTTAATTTCTATATAAGAAGGCCATTCATTGACAAAACAAAATGTACAAGTTCTTTGTTACATTGCAGTTTGAGAGCTAGAATTTTGAAACTTTTTCCATCATGGACAAATATCAGTTAGCTATTCTGTTGATTCTCATTTTGAACTTGGGAACTCTGCTGTCTTCTCTAGCTTGTGACTGCTCAAATCTACCAAGTCTCCCCAAACCACCGTCTTCCCCGAGCCCTAAACCAAAACCACCATCAAAACAGCAAACTTGTCCCATTGATGCCCTCAAGCTCAGTGCATGCGTCGACGTGCTAGGCGGTTTGATTCACGTTGGTATTGGGGGCAGTCCTAAGGAGAAATGCTGCCCATTGCTGCAAGGGCTTGCAGATTTGGATGCTGCAATATGTCTTTGCACTGCCATTAGGTTTAAGGCTCTGAATCTCGTCAACCTTCTTGTACCGGTTTCTCTAAACGTACTTGTCAACGATTGCGGCAAGCACGTGCCTGCTGGATTTAAATGTCCTGCCTAACTTATGCCCCAGTCCCATCACCATCACGCATGCAATTTCATGAAAAATAATTAAGATTGATGAAGATATCATTGTTGTTGCTTTCATTTTTATTATTTATTTTTTGTTGAAGATAATAATGTGAAAGATGGAGGTACGAAATACTTCTAGAGAAATATCTCTCCATAATTAGTATTTGTTTCGTAATTGATAAGTTCCTCTTCGTTCAAACCAATATGCTTTGAGATTAGTTTTAGTGTTAATTTCTTGGATTCTTAATATTGTTTCTATGAGTTCAAAATTTCTCTTCTCTTTATTCTCTATCGTATGTATATTAATATATACATATATTATTCATCACTCAATCATCTGATTTATATTTTTTTCATTGTTACTCGTAAAATCTTAAGTTGTACAAACATACCAATGAATGTGCGTCTATTAATTCAATAAATTTTAATCCACTAATATGCATTCATCCTAAAATTAATATCTGAGAGAAGAATTCGAAACATAAAACATGTTTCTCGGAGTTAGAAGAACGTATTGTAACTCGTTCAGTGTATTTCATTGCGAAGTGAAAGTTGCAAATTAAGGCATATAAAGACTCACTTTAATCGGCTCAAATAATAAAACAGTCACGTTGTGTACATCCTTGGGAAAAATTTTACTTGAAAGTGCATGTTAGGACATGTATGATCTTTGAAATATTTAGAGCCGGGGTAAAATATAAACTGACACAAGCCGTATATCATCATCTATGCTCGTAATTTTGTTTTGCATCATATGGTCAAATGCATTAGTGCCTCACATAATTTGGGAAAAGCACTATTACTATTTTATATGAACTACTAATTCTCAGTGGCACAGAATGTTTCCCGTTCATAATGTACTTTTTTGCTCTTTTTTAAATCTATTTGCCGATACTTATATTAAAAAAAATTATGAAAACTTCCTGAATTAATTTTATGATGACGTAATTCGAATATATAATTTAAAAATGGACCAAATTTGTCTCTAAATATTTTTGGAAAAAAAAATCAACCCACATAATATATACATAAGGACTCAAATAACTCGTGTTTTACCATTATGCCATTGAGTGGTTGTACATAGCTTTGCCAGTTCATCAAGTATTTCTAGATTTAAATTAATTAAAAAAAATGGGGGCCTTATTTAGAAAGTCTTTGCAGCAATATATACACAAATATCTTCACATCAACTTCAGGCCCACGTCATTTTAAAAAACTTAAGGCCCGTGTAAAGATTTTACTGGAGGCCGGCCCAAATGCCAAAGCAATAATAAAAGATCTTCAAAACAATAAAATGAAAAAGAAATTTTCTTGAGAAGGAAGTCAGTGAGACCTCTAAAGGAAGATCGTATAATAGCGAACCCACTGAGCTTCAACGAAGAGTCGAAGAACATTACCTTTGAGTTGGCTGACAAGGAATTACATGTAAGTAAAGATTTCCACTTTTCTTCCAGTTTCTATATTTCCGTTCGCAAGATCTGTTTTTTCCTTTTTTTTTGGGGGGGAAGAAAAAAATTCGTGCATTAAGTGTCGGCGCTGTTTGTTTCTGAAATTTTTCGTTTTTAGTCGAATATTTAAGTTTTTTGCTTTAAATTTTAATGCGATATGATATTTGTAATGGGTATCGGAGTTATCCCTGTGTTCGCTTTGTTGCAAGCGTTTTTCGAGCCCAGCTGAATGTTGCTAAACCCTTGATTTGAACAAAAACTTTTGTCATGGGTCTTGTTTAGTTTTCCAATAGTTCTATTTATTTTTCTTGATGTTATTACAATTGATGATATTTTCTGTGAATTACTTGACTAAAATAAGTTAATTTTAGTTTTGTTATTTAGGAAAAATAGGCACTCACATGCTATAAGCTTTCTAAAGGGGAATGACTTACAGACTGACTTACTTTTAGAATAGCCAGTGAGTTTATAATTGGCCTATGAAAATTTGAGAAATAACCCCTTTTCAATTAGTAGAAAGAAGTGACTTTCAGAACTATTCCTGTGACCGATGGCACTTCTCATTTTGTTCCTTGAGGAATTAAGGCTTTTAGTTTGAATGTATTGATGCTTCGTTGCGTATATTCTGTTATATAGGGATTATTATTGTTTGTATGCATGCTGTGCAATCCCTTGTATGGTGAATGGTAGTCCTGCTCTTGTGCATTTGTTTTGGAAGGAGAACTGGTTATAATTTCGCTCTGGTTCTTGAAACTCTGTGCTTTATTTATATTTTTAATACACATATTGGTATTAAGCTAACCTATGCTTTGCCACATGGTTGATAATGACAATTGAATTTGTGGATGCTCATTACTGATGAATTGAATTATTTGATGCTGTTGTAATCTTGTTTTGGATAATATAAGCTTTTTCTGCCATCCTTGTAAATGTAGATATGAAACTGAGAGAGAGAGAGAAAGGGAGAGAGAGTTTGTGTTGGTAGTCCATAAGAAGTCTAGCCAGCAAATGAAGTATTGGTGTGTAACCCGAATTTTTTTCTCTCAAGAGTTAGCAAATGAATAGATTCTCATTCTGAGCTGAAGCTATCTACTGGAAAATCATAAATGGAAGTTTTATGTTAATGAATCTTGTTGATTGTTTTGTTGAGCTAGCCAAAATGTAAGGAGTGGCCAAAGCTCGGTGAAACTGTGGTTGTGGAGTAGTTTATTTGTTTTTACTTAAGTCAAGATGCTTAAAAATATGTAATCAGAATATCTTGAGTTTAGCAGTTACCCATGAAAAAATGTGTTTGGTTGATTTTGAAAATGAAAGTTATAGAGGCATGCTCTTTCATTCTGTCTTAATAGAAGAACTGCACTTTCTTTTTCTTCAATTAGGATATACAAAGAATCATTTTACATAGTGCTTGTTATTCTTTTGCGTTTCACCTCTTATCACTATTATTATCATTGAACTTTTAGGTTGATCCTTTCTCTGTTCATCCAAGTATGTTATAGCTCTCAGCTCTCAATGATTGTATTTCTATGCTCTATCATATATGACTATGAAATTATTCAGAATTTGCATCTACCTGTGCTTCAGTCTCAGCTTGTTTTTCATCTTCTCACTGTCTTATCCTCTATGCTCATCTTTAGTTGTTATCATTAACTAATATATTTCTGGTGTTACCAAATCAGCTGCTAAATTGCTGTTTTCCATTTTTCGGTAGTACATTTATTTTGGTGCTTTTCTAGTGGAGTAGTTCTTTTATTTTTGTTGAATCTATTTCATTCATTTTCTAGGGGTACAATTCTTTTATTTTATTGAATCTGTTTAATACATTTTCTTTGATTTTCCTTTTTTTCAGTCATAACCAAAAATGTCTCGGAGATATGATAGCCGTACCACAATTTTCTCTCCTGAAGGCCGTCTCTATCAAGTTGAGTACGCAATGGAGGCCATTGGAAATGCTGGTAGTGCAATTGGAATATTATCGAAAGATGGGGTTGTCTTGGTTGGTGAAAAGAAGGTTACTTCAAAACTCCTGCAAACCTCAACTTCCACTGAGAAGATGTACAAGATTGATGATCATGTTGCTTGTGCTGTAGCTGGAATAATGTCTGATGCCAACATCCTAATCAACACTGCCAGGGTCCAAGCCCAACGTTATACATATGCCTACCAAGAGCCAATGCCTGTTGAGCAGCTTGTTCAATCTCTTTGTGATACAAAGCAAGGTTACACACAGTTTGGTGGTCTCCGCCCCTTTGGTGTTTCATTTCTTTTTGCAGGGTGGGACAAAAATTATGGTTTCCAACTTTACATGAGTGATCCTAGTGGAAACTATGGTGGTTGGAAAGCTGCTGCTATTGGTGCAAATAACCAGGCTGCACAATCAATCCTCAAACAAGATTACAAGGATGATATTACAAGGGAAGAAGCTGTTCAGCTCGCTCTGAAGGTGCTCAGCAAAACCATGGACAGCACCAGTCTTACTTCTGATAAGCTTGAATTAGCTGAGGTTTTCCTGATGCCTTCTGGCAAAGTGAAGTACCAAGTTTGCTCACCAGAAGCTCTGGGCAAGTTGTTGGTGAAGCATGGAGTAACCCAACCTGCTGCTGAGACTTCTTGAATGAGGATCTTCTTTGCTTTCATTATATCAAAGCAATTTGGACAATACTTGTATTACTTTTATGCTTTTTGCCCAAAGACTGCAAATCAATGTGTTTGATGTTGATGATCAGAATCTTGGTAATTTCAGATGTTAATGTTGTTTATCATATTTCCATGCGTTGAAATGTTCCCATCACTTCTATTTCCAGGATTTTGTTTTGACTTTTAGCATGGAAATTAATTAACTAATATGTTTCAGATCATTGAATTGTTGCGCTGCAAGCGTTATGTATTCTTCAAGGTTTCGTTTTCTCTTTCTTCCCTTCCTCTACAGTTTCTCCCATTTATTTTTGTGTTATGTATTCTTGCATGATTGCTGTTTTTCTTTCTCCTCTTTACTTCTACGGTTTGTCCTATTTATTTTCTCTTCACTCAGGGGAGAAAATCAAAAGAACCGAGAGAAAAGGTAACAGCCAGTATCAACTAAATTTTAAAATCACGGTGACAGTAAAACACAATGAGGGCAGTTTCTCTTTTAATTCAAGGCAGTGTTTCGTGTTTTTTTTTTTTTTTTTTTATTATTGTATGGATATGGATTCCAAAGAGATTTAACAGAAGTAAAACTAACTAAAAAATTATTTTGTGCAATTGGACATTTACAAGAAAGTGTAGCACTTCGGTAGCTAGAAGAAAGAAAATATTGACCTCCATGTTGGTGAAATTTCGTGTGTGCTATTGCTGCACTTATCAACTAGTATTTGCGGTTCATAAAGAACTGCATTGTCAGCATTAAGCATTGTTTCTGTAGAAGTGATCCCATCATTGCTCATGCAAAAGCTGTGAAATATTTGGCTTGTCTTCCAAAACAGTTCCTTGCAAACTTTTGGAACCACAGTCTCCTTTTTCTTGCAGTATAAAGGCAGCAAATCTATCCTATGCATTTCAACTCGTTTCCTCATTTCTCTTTTAGCCTCTTCCAAAGTGTAGGCACCATTACTATGAACCATGCACAATGCCACATCTGTTCAGTTTTCCCTTGGGCAATTTCCCTCTGCATGTTACACTCAGTAAGCAAAATATCTTTGAAATAGAGAACGTACTTAGTAGTGTATGCAAATCTCAGGCGTAGACATATGTACGTTTCAATTATATATATATTTCAAGATGTGTAGACGTCCATCCTGAAGAAAGATTCTCGATTAAACATAACAATTTGACCTATTAGAATAACTTTAAGTGTTAAAAATAAAATTCGGAAAGAGATTTTCCACCTCTCCACTTGCAGTATCACTGAGAATGTGTAATTTTTAGGTGTAGACGTCGATACATTTCAATTATATACTTTTTTTAAAATGTGTGGATGATCATGCTGAAGAAGGATTCTCAACTAAACATAATGACTTGACTTATTAGAACAACTTTAGATGTTAAAAATAAAATTAAGACAAGAAATTTCCTACCTAACCGCTTGCAATATCGTTCAGAATTCGCAAAATTAGTCCCATTTGATTATACAAGGATTTGAATACTGAGTTTGCTATTACTTCTCGTGACAACTCTGATCCGAGAAAGTAGAGTGGTACAATAACAACGGTTCTACTGCAGTAGAAATATTTCCACTGGACAAATATTCATCTAACGTTGGCACTATCTTTTCTCTTGCCCATTCAGCTTCTCTCAGATAAGTCTTAAGAACTCTCAGGTCTCGACCGCAGCAAATAAGCAAACTTTTTATTAGTTACTTCTAAATAGACCTTCTCTATTACACACATTCTTATCTTTTAAGATGCAGGTTTTAGTTTGACGGAGTTGTCATCTGATTACAAGTGTCAAATTATAGCTAGACATCACTGCGTGGCTACAATATAATACTAAAATATAACTAGATAACACTGACTTACTCAAAAATTCGTATTAAATTGAGGAAACCGCTACCTTACAGCTGTTAAATGTCATGACAGTCACATTCTTTTTTCTACGTTTATAAACTTTTGTTTTAATTTAGGATGTGAAACGTAAAACCTGAGAATCGTAATAAAAAATATTGTGACTTTCATAACATAGATATTATGAGGGCTTATAAGGTAGTTTTACAGTTAATTAAATTGAAAGATTTGAAAGCTCACGTTTCAACCAATTCAACCAAGTTCAGCAATTCTTCAATGGAACCATAATCATCATATAAATCATCAGCCATCGTTGTAAGAACAGTAATTTTAGCCCATGCCATGCGAGCATCAGAAAATTCAGCTTCGAAAAGTACGGATGCTACGGCGAAAAGGGCATATGTTGTCCTGTGTCTCGAAAATTTCAGACTATCAAGTTTCTAATCTTTCACCCATTTGCTTCATTAATTTCATCAAATGACAAATAAAAATTCTCTTTCCCAACAAATTTGAGTTCCTTAAACATCAATCAATTCTAAGTATATTTGTTGTGCCTATTTCTACTTACTTCGGAAGCATAATAGTTAAATTGTTCGGTAACTACATGTACTTTTCACCTGATAGGTTTAAAATTATAGTACTTCAGTTTCAAACGTATCCAATTTGATAATCAGTAGATTAAAATTATTAAGTGCAATTAAACATCTATAAATTTTAGAAGTAGATCCAAGCTATATTTAGTTTGACATCCATATATAATTATAATCTAACAGCGTTTTAATATTGGAGTACACTTTAAAACAGTTGTACATTTACAAAAGAGAATGACTCACAGGTTATTTACCTTTCAAGATGCTCCATTTCTATGCGGTGTTGGGCTTGGCACATACTAAAATCTTGCACGGCAGATGTGGAGAGTTTTGTGACGTCTATATTGAAGTACCGGATACTACGAAAAGATTGTAAAAAGTGTTGTGCCATCATTATTTTGACACCATTTATATAGGGTAAGCTAAGTGAAATTTGCTTTACCTGTAGGATGTTTTAAGAAGATGAAGGTCGCGAAAATCAAGATGCTCAATGCATCATCAATCCATTCCAAACTGGCTTGAAGAAATTTTAGTGCATAATCTACCTAAAATTAACGAACTTAATTTTTGTTTAAGAATTAAATTGATTTAGGTACATGCAGATGTAATCGTTTTCTGTTGCAGACATGTTATGTGGATTTGAATTGAGCTCCAAGCAATTCAACACTAAATTTTAAAAATTTAGCATCTAATGGGTGTGTGTGTGTGTACCCATTATATGTTAATTACCTCTTCATACAGTCCCTTATCTCGAATTTCTCCATCTAACAAGTCCCCATCAAGATATGAGCTTGTCCAAGCTTGGATTTTCTCAAGAACAGTTTCCTTTTGAAATATTGTAATTTGTGAAGCTCAGTACAACTCAAGAATCGTACTTGTATCTTCAACTGGACATCTAACTGATTCGAAAAAAAACTTTTCTTTGTACTGAATTCTTGTAATTCATCTGCAAAAATTTCTACTGGTTTGTAAGCCTTACATTAATTGCAAGTCACTCATAAACAGAAGAAGATATTTGATGTTCTTAGAGTATTGTTTCATCACCATTCACTACTTGCCGTGCATGTATGTAAATGATTATAATATAAATAACAAGTGATAAATGAAAAAAAGAGCAACATTCTAAGAACCGTTAAGATTTTTCTCAAAAATAGAACACTAAGAGCTGAAAATCCTACTGGGGCCAGATATCTCAACAGTTAAATTATAAAGGGTGAAGTCTGAAAAAGTAACTCGAATTTGGGGATATAACGTGAATCCTTTAAAAGTTTTAGAGGCCAAGTCCTAAAAAAGAAATTCTACTTTGACTTTTGAGGTTGAAATCGCAATTATACCTTCAGTAAATAAATGGCACCAGGAGCTTGCTCGAGACTATCTTACAACTGTTGAACATTACAACGATCAATTTTTTTTATTTACCGGTCACAGGTTTTTTGTTGCAGTTATACCATTCACAAGTTTTGCGTTACACAACCCAAATTAAGGCATAAGTTCAACAAATTTAACAAAAAGATTTGGCAAATGTTTAACAAAAAAGAAGATGAATCGTTGACTCTTGATCATTTAATATTCAATGATACATTGTAAGATAGCATCAACCATACACAATTAACAATTGTTTACTATGTCTTCAAGAACTTTAAGGACAAACCTGAAGAAACTCTATAGCCATTCATCCGCTGAAGCCGAAATGCCATGGAGAGACATGCAATGTCTAGAAATATTTCTTCATTTTTCCGAACCCAACATCTGTTCAAGATTGATGAAACGGGCTAACACAGCATTCCTACTAATGAAAATATAATCGAAAAGATTGTTGGACACTTTGGGAATCTTCTTTCCGAAATGAATCATTCAGAAAATTTTCAATCTCTTTCTTGAAATATCCATTTATCCCTAATCTTGTGAGATGATCAACAATGGAGAGGCTTGCACGTATATCGAAGGGACATATAGTGGGAATTGAGGAGAAAAAAATTGAAGTTTAAAATTCAAAGAATGTTTGTGATTGAGATTTCGTGATTTTTAATCATGTAGAATGAACCGCTCACTTTTAGGTATAAGTTAGGATTAAGTAATTCTGTTTTTAAAATTGGTAGAAGCATGACAATCGAAATATATGCTTAACTTGTTTATTGACTAAGGTGGTATGAGTTCCAAAATAATTATCATAGAATAGATATATCTCTAGTAACAAGTAGGAGGGAAAAAGTGTTTGGTAAATATACTTTTCGTATTATTGAAATATAAATTAGAACACAACAGTAACAAACAAGGCTATTGTGTTTTCTAGTTTAACGGGTTACTATTATTTTAAAGACAGTGAAAGTAGTATATATATGTTACCTGCTTTTCCATATCTGTCCAACAGAGATTGCAAGTATTCATAACATTTATCGTCATGAAGGTGAATACGAGCGGCTGTAGTTGTAGATGGAAAATTAAACAGAGATCCATTCCTTCTTTGATGATTTTCACCAGCTCTCTCCAGTCAATTAAGTTAATCCTTCTGCAAAATATGATATATGGCTTTTGTTTTCCTGGAAACTGCTCAAATGTTCTCAAAGAAAATTAAGGTATATAAGTTGATAGCCATGACTAACTAATTAGTTATTGTGATCAAAAGAAGAGGAACAAATCTAATTATATCTCTGTTATTGTTGATCAAAAAACTTCAATCCCATTTTCACTGCAGGAAATATTGTATCAAAATCAATTGGAATCCTTCAAGTTCCATATCTCTGCTGTGGAGTAATTTATCCAATAAAGTTGAGTCCAAAGGAAACTTCAATCCCAACCAAAGGTGTGTATAGGGCATTTAAGTCCTCACTGCGACAAGCTCCCAAACTCAACCGGGTCAAACTCAAAGAGTCTAGGTCCGTAATGTTTCCTAACACACACGCCCACGAAGCACGTCTCCCACAATCAAGACAACCTCGATATTAGCGTCTTGGCGCATATCTTGGGCGTCATTCAATCGCCACATCCAATCATCCCATCCTCCAAAACAATGCACGATCCTCGTGCATGCAAAGTACGCCTCACAAAATGTGCACTTCCAATCCCATGAACTCCCCGCTTTTCACTGCATCAATCCCACCGCTCGTCCCCCACTTGTCGATG
The DNA here is from genome assembly GCA_030449875.1 of Aegle marmelos. Classification (NCBI taxonomy): domain Eukaryota; kingdom Viridiplantae; phylum Streptophyta; class Magnoliopsida; order Sapindales; family Rutaceae; genus Aegle; species Aegle marmelos. Next base: position 6,891,643 of record JASUUL010000077.1, on the reverse strand, counting down.
CCTGGAAATATTGTATCAAAATCAATTGATGAATACTGATCCTTGTCCAAGGCTGCCTAGGCATTTGAACTTATGAGGTCAAGACCTGTAGGAAAAGAAAGAAAAGGGGAAGGGGGGGGGGGGGCGCTTCATCAATCCCGTTTGGAAAACAGATGCCTGGAAACGCAGCAACTACCACGTCATTCATACCTGATATGATTTTATTTTACTGCACACACACACACACACACATTTTGAAATTAACCGATTTTCATAGTAATTAAGATAAATAGAAAAGAGAGTTTTGAACAGTTACCAACATTTCACTGGGGGACCGCAGAAATATGTTTCGGCTGGGGCCTTACAATCTTTTTTACTGAAAGTTCTTTGAAGGAAATATAATTAAGGGATTTGACCTTCAAATTTTACACATATATATACATTGACCCCAAATTATTAGTTTTCTACCACAAAGTGGCCGTATCCGTCTGCAAATTGATTTCCGAGATAGCCCATTTCTGACTCTATGACTTTAAGAGTCCTTGTGTATGCAAAATGGCCCCCAATTGAAGATTCTGAATCAATCGCACTTGAGACATCTAGAAATCATTGCCGTAAGTCATCCTAATTGCCTCAAAAAATTTGTTCAAGATCTATTCTAATTTTATTCTACTAGCATGCCCGCTATTGGGTGAGCACCGATGCTATATAAAACTATACAGATTGATTCATTTGAAAAATTAACTCATAAATTAAGACTTACCTCACACTTACGTAATCAAACCGTCAGTTTTATTTAATATTTTAATTAGATAATTATAACTTAAAAAATACAATTTTTAAGTGTTTAGTAAATATTTAAGGTTATAGTTTGATTGTAAAGTTTAATTTATCCCATATTTATATGATGAAAAATTATAATATTTTTATTATTTTTATTAAAATTATTATTCAAAAATTATATTTATCAAGTACTATAAATTTTTTTTACAACTATAATTTTTTTTTTCTACTGCAATTTTTAGTCACCTCATATTAATACTGAATAAAGCCTTACTGCTAGCCAATATGGGGATTATTTCGTTAACAAGACAAACAAGAGAGAAAGCAAATACCATTTTTTACTGGTAGTTCCACAACTTCCCATTTGTGGAGAGCAAGAAGACAGGCAAGAGTTGAAGAAAGTGAATCTTTAATTAATAAACTACTGGCTATTAAATGATCAAAAGTCCTCGATCCATCTTTATTTTGATTGTTCGTAATCCATTTCAAGCATTCTGGGAATCTTGGTTTATTATCCATGGAATTTTGAGAAGGCACCGTTGGAAAGTCAAAAATCACATGCATGGTGAAGCTTCTGGGCGCAATATTGGAATTGTTTATGAAACATGTGGCTGAAATCATGAAAATTGGAGCCAAATGAATTGGCGAAGCATGTGGCAATTCGACAATTTCACAACTTCGACAATTAGGTAAATTGACAAAATTCATACGTGGACACCAAACTAGTAATAGTGTAAAATGCTTTATATAAATAGAGATGCATTTTGCTTTTGTAGGCATCCCAAATTTGAGAGAATAATAATTTAATTATAAAATTATTAAGAGAATGAGTAATTAAAGAGTGTGTGTAACTAAGATTTTCTTTTTTCTAAGTATGTGTAAGAGGATTAGATGTATTTGAATTTTGAACAATGAGATTTTATTTAGTTAAATTTTATTCTCTAATAATTTTTAGTAATATAATTATTTTTCTTTGTTCGCATTGAGGTAAGTATATTACTTAACCATATTAAATTCTAATGTCCTTTATTTTATTTTTGATTATTTGGTACGCTTGATTCTGTGTTTCGCACACAATAAGTGGCATTAGAATATAACAAGTTGTATCAAAGCTAGTGATTCATACTTGGGGAAGACAATACTGTCCACATACACAACATTATTCACGTATATGATATTATTAACATATATAACATTATTCACGAATATAATACTATTCACAAATATAGTGGGTCAACAATTTATACTGATGAGAATTAACAATTTGTGTAGTGGTGTGAATTTGTGCATATCTCATAAAGTACTGTCATAAAAGCAATAAGAGCCTAAGGAGATTAAATTATAAGCGGGACTAATGTAACCCTTTCAGTCCTTTTAAGGAACTTTTTTGGTGCATTTTTTTTATACGTACTAATCTCTAAGGTGGGAATAGTTTATTGAAAAAAATGCTTAAATATGAAACTGTCAGAAATGGAGAGAGATCTACCATACTACTCTAAGAGATACTTTAAGTGGGAGGCGAGACCTGTCAGAGTACCATTCAGTGCTTGTTATAGGAGGCCAGAAGATCAATATTAAAATGTTTGATGGAAAAATTAACTTTCGCATGTGAACGTATGAAGTTAAAGATGCTCTTCTTCAAATCAACCTTGATTTTATTTTGAAAAATAAAAGACATTTATATAAGAAAGAAACTTAAGATCACATAAATGAGGAAGTCTATAGTCAGATCAGATCTTGCTTGACTAAAAAGGTGAAATATCTAGTGAAAAATAAGAAGTGTGCGATAACTTTGTGATATACATTAGAGGAAAAATACTTGCTGAAAAATCTTAAAAATTGCCTTCATGTAATGAGTCAACTATATGGCTTTTGATTAAAACTCATGCTATTAATGCATGATCATGTCTCAAGATTTGAGAAGTTGCTTATAGATTTAAAGAAATTTGATGAAGATATTAAGGCTAAAGTAAGGCTATAATTCTACTACACTCACTTATAGAATAATATAGTCATTTTGTAATTGCTTTGTTATATAGGAAAAATGTAATCATCTTCAAGGATATCTGCATAGCATTGATTAATTTAAAAATTTACAATAATGATAAACATTGTAAAAGAGTATCGTCTGAAGCTTTGTTAACTAGAGAAAAGACAATAGAGAAAAAAAAAAGAAGCATGGTAGAAAGAATTCTTAGTCTAAATTAAAAAGCAAAAATATAATTCGAGATGAGTGTGTTTTTTTCATTAAAGGAGCTATTGAAGGAAAGATAGTATGTAGGCTAAAAAAATGGGGGGAATAAACTAGTAGTAATGAATATAGCACAAAAAGATGAATACTCTAATTATTTATTAAGTATTATGCCTATAGTATACGTGGCTAATTCGAGTGAATAGATATTTGATACCAAAGCAACCTATCATTTGTGTCTCATAAAGAAATGATTTGCAAATTTTTGTGATTTTAAATCTTGTATAGTTGTGTTAGGAAATTATCAACTTATTTGCATAATAAAGTTAGGAATAACTTAGCTCAAAATGTTCAATGTAATGGTCAGAGAACTGAAAGAAATTAAATATATTTAATTTTTTTAAAAAATATAATTTCTATAGATACTTTAGAGACTAAAGACTACAAAATTACCATTGAAGATGGCATAATGAAGTTCACACATGTGGCTATAGTGATTCTGTAAGATTTGTTATCACAACTTGTACTATTTAAAAAGAGATACAACTAATGAAGCTAATGTTTCTTATGCACATGGTGACACCATTAAACTATAACTTTACAATTGAGACATGTTATAAAAAAGCTTGTGCAAACTCTGATGAAATATGAATTTTTAAAAAGAGCTAACACTTGTAAAATAAAGTTCTATGAGCATTATATGGTCAGCAAGAAAAAAAGATCAAGTTTAATACCATTAGTCATAATAATTGTGAGATTCTTGAATATATTCACAGCGATATATAGGGATCAACCAAGATTGCATTAAGTGGTAGAAGTCATTATCTTGTTTCATTTATTGATGATTTCTCTATACATGTATAAGTTTACACCATGGAATAAAGAATGAGGTTTTATAGATTTTTGCAAAATAGAAGAAATAGGTAGAGACTTAAATTGGTTTTTTAATCCATTTTTGTAAGTATAATAGAGTGAGGGTATAAAAAGACGTTTTACAGTTAGACATACTTTATAAAAAAATAGAATGACTGAGCATATGAATCGTACTTTGTCAAAAAAAAAATGTATAAATAGTATGATGTTATCTAATACTAGTTTAAATAAAATGTTTTGGGCTAAAATTGTGAGCGATGTAAGTCACTTAATAAATCAATTGCCATTTGCTGTAATTAGAGGTAATTCCTATAGAAATGTAGTCTAAAAACATGCATAAACTATGACTTTATTTGTGTGTTTGGTGGTTCAGCTTATTATCATATAAACTAATTATGTGTTCGTTAGCTATTTGGGAAAGAAATAGAAGACCAGTGATAAAGTACCACGTGTCGATATTAAAGAAATTGAATTAGCTGGACTACCCATGAACTGGAGGGTACTTTGGATATACCATCTAAGATTATAAAGGTTAGAAAAAATATTCATAAAAAATGTCAAAAGGTGAAGGACCTAAAATCTAAAAAAAAAATTAATTGATTTTTTGTCAAAAATTACGAAATAAATAAGAAAGTTTCGTATTGCAAAAAAGGGGATAATCACCTGTCACGCTAGTAAATAAACAAAAAATATTGATATTATGATAGTTGAGACCACTAGTTTTTTCCTATTATGCCTGCAAATTCACAACAGAATTACAGAGATACACAGGACCACTCTATTATGCCCAGTACGTGAATACGCCTTAAACTTACTCTCTACGCATGTTTTTGAAACATTTAAGTCGTCACACATATAAAAAATAAGAATATTCTTAACATGACAACTAAGAATGCTAATAAAATAATACCAGGTGACACGACAACTGATGTATATTGTATAAATACTCAGGTATATTATACTAGTACAACAATAGTCAATGCAAAAAAGAGGTACTCCACAACAGAAAAGTTGCTTTTAGCCTTAATTGCATCTGCAAGAAAGCTCCGATCATACTTTTAGCCTGACCCAAAAGAAGTTAGGTTAACGACTGCTGGGGTACCTTAGATGAAACCAATCATAAAATACCTCAGGAATATAGATTTGTCCTTAAACAAGGGTGAAGTCAGAAGATTGAGGTATCAAACTATACGGTGCTGTCTTATTGAGAACAACCTATGTAGAAGAAAGTTTACCCTATTTTACTTAAAATTCTTAAGAAATGAATAGGTCAAATATGTCATGACAGAAATATATGAGGAAGTTTATCGTAATTATTATAGAGCACAATCATTAACACAAAAAGCCCTTCGTCAAGGATTTTATTGGCAAACAATATGAAAGAATGCTAAAAACCAAGTTAAGAGTTATGATAAATGCCAAAGATTTGCCAAAGTACTCCACTTTTTACCAAAAAAGTTAACCGTGATATTTTCTCTGTGGTCTTTTGCAATTTAGGGAGATATCGTTGGCCTATTACCGAATGTGAATACGGTTAAATTTTTACCATTAATGTGACTTAATTTTATGACGCCATGTCTTATATGCACTTTTCAGTTATAATTATTTCACCACAAGAGAACCTAAGGTACTTAAGGTACTTGACCTAACTTAATCATGATGATTTGCTCAAGGTCAAAGTCAATAAAGAAGAATATGACAAATTTAAAGAGAGATGGTTAAAAAAGGCCTGAGGGTAAGGTAAACTAGCATAGCTTAACACTATGAGATTTTGTTAAGTTGTGCACACGCCCACGCCTCTATTCTTTTACTTAAGCATAAGAAAGGAATAGACAACCCATAGTAAATGACACTTATAAGAGTTGAATGTAAAAAAAAAAAAAAGAAAGACCTAGGCAAACAGTCTCCTCTATTTGCATCATTTTATTAAATAATAGTTTAAAGCAGATGGCAAAATAAGTAGTTTTTTTACAATATCTATTAAAAAAGTGGGGGCTAATGAGGTCCTAATGAAGGGATTAATAGAGGCTCCCGAGGTCGAAGAGATGAGACCTTCATAGACTATGCCATCAGATGGAAGATCAACCTAGGGTATTTGGGGTACTCTAGAAGACCATTGTAGGTCAAGAGATAAAAGAGCCTTAGTTGCCTTCTATCTTCAATTGCCTTTAAAATAATGGACTTGTTGATTAATTTATCTACATGAGATATCACTAGCTCTAAATCCACACTCCAAACCTCTATTATGATGTGAGTAAAAGCATTGTTGAGCATGCCTTTCTGGTAAGATAACAACTCATCATGTCTAGCCTCGACTTCTCTGAAATCCTTGGATATGTGAATATTCTCTCGAGAAAGGTCATCTAAACAACCTTTAAGGTCCCAACCTCCTCAGCGTGTTTTTTTATCCTAAGACTGAACAATTTTGAGTACCCCTTAATTTCTTAACCTTTACTTGTGAGGCCGAGGTAACACTAAAGTCTCAAAAACTATGGCTGAGGTAGCAAGCTGTCTGCAATAGAGAAAGGGTGACGCAATAAAAAAATAAAAGAGAAGAAAAAAAGAAAAGTATTCACATCATGACAAGCCTTGGGCACCCAACTAAAGCACCTACTTAGATTCAATTTATCTGCTTCAATAGTCATATCCATAGAAATACACTTAGAGGTATGAAGAAAGCAATCAATCAAGTAAGATATCTTTTTATTAGCTATTAGATCAAGCTCTCCTTCTATGAGATCTTTCAACATCGTGAACATGGAGCTAAATTTTCTCTTGTGGGTAGCTAAGATCCACCAACAACTACCAAGACAAGAATCATGAGACTTCGTCTTAGTACTCAAAACAAAAAAAGGTCGGGTACTCTTTGAAGAAGTTGTCAAGGTATCCAAAGAGCTGCCATTCATTCGATTGAGAAAAGCATTAAAGTCCCCAGTAAATAGACCTATACCTGTACATCATAAAGAAAGAGAAGAGATTAAAAAGTAAGGTACATTGTCTAACCTTATCTTGTGAAAAAATAGCCAGATATCACCACGTGTCATGTACAGTTCCTTCAAGAGTTTCTTTTGCCTCTAATGCTTTTTGCCAAAAGGAAATTAGAAGATGTTGCTTAAGAAAGAAATAGAAGACTAGTGATAATGCACCACATGTCGATATTAAAGAAATTAAATTAGCCAGGATACCTTAGGAATTAGGGGGTACCTCGGGTATACTATGCAAGGTTATAAAGATTAGAAAAAATGTTGGTAAAAATATCAGGAAATGAAATATCCAAAATCTAAAAAAAGATAAGTTGATTTCCTGTCAAAACTTAAAGAATAAATGAGAAAGTCTTGTACTGCAAAAGAGAAAGTTTTGTAGTGTAAAAGAAATGACAATTACCTGTCATGCCAACAAATAAGCCAAAAATATTGATACTATGACTACTAACTTTTTGCTGTTATGCCTATAAATTCACAAGAGAATTACAGAGGTATACAAGACCACTCCACTATACCCAGTACGTGAGTACACCTCAAACTAACTCTCCACACATATTTTTAAAACATTCAAGTCACCACACATATGAAAAATAAGAATATTCCTGACATGACAGCTGAGAATGCCAATAAAATAGTGCCAAGTGGCTCAACAATTAGGGTATATTGTATAAATATTCAGGTTTAATTTTTTATTGAATAAGCCATCACACAAATCACAAAAGCTACTGTTTCATTACAGAGAGCTTGCAAGCTTTCTAATTTGAGAAAACTCTAACTCTGACTTAAGCACCAGAGCGTGGTCACCAATTACTCCTAGCTCTTCCTCTGACCTCTTTTTTATGGTTTTGCAGGTTCAAAGCAATCTTCACATGCCTTTTGTATTCGAAGTCAAACTTTTCACCACATCCACTCTCATCTCAGTCCTCTATTCCTCTACAAAAAGTTGTGACAATCCTTACACTTCGAACAAGTGAGGCACCTTGTTTCTCGATAAAAATAAATTCATTATTCTTAGTTTGGTTTTTCTAGCATTCATTCGTGCATCCAAAATTAGCTAAAAACATAAGCTATGAATCCACATCCAAAATTAGCTAAAAACATAAGCTATGAATCCATTCATGTATTTGTGAGCTATACAAGCCATTTAATAAGCCAATTGCTTTCTGCTGCAATTAGAGGTAATTCTTATAAAAACATGGTTGGAAAAGCATGTACAAAACTATGACTTCATTCATCTATTTAGGTGTTTAGCTTATTATCATGTAAAGAATGATAAGCTTGATCTTCATGCAAAAAACTATCTTTTATGGGATTTAAAGATGGAGTTAAAATGTTCAAACTTTGGGATCTTGAAGATAAAAAATTTCTGTATAGAAGTGATATCACTTTTGATAAAGTTTTTATACTAAAAGCTTTAAGTTCTCAACAAGTGGGAATAAGACAATTGAGATATTATAGCAGATAGAGTTTAATACAACTTTATATATAATAGTTAGTTCTAATAATTCCATAAATGGAAGAAACAATTAAAGACTTAAAATATGAAAATGATATTACAGTAATAAGAAGACTAAAAAAAGTGATGAAAAGACTCAAATGACTCACTGAAGACATGATGATGCCTATACACTTTTAGTTAATGATAATAACATCCCTAACATTTTTAGTGAACCTATACATAGTAGCGAAAGTGATCAATAGAAGTTATCCATGAAACAAGAAATGAAATGTTTTCATTAAAATCAAACTTGAGAACTTGTAGAGTTATATAAGGGAAAAATGGTTATTGGCAAAACTAAGAAAGAGTTTTTCTAAATTAAACAACTCCTCAATACGAGACAAAACTTATAGCAAAAAATTTTGCTTAGAAGGAAGGTATTAACTATAACAAAGTATTCTCTCTAGTTATAAAATATACATTCATTTGCATTTTACTTGCCTTGGTAGCTAAATATGAATTAGAGTTAATTCAATTGAATATTAAGATGACATTCATACATGAAGATTTGGAGAAGAAAATTTATATGACTCAACCTTGTGGTTTTAAAGTTACCAGAAATGAGAATTATGTACGCATATTAATTAAATCTTTATATGAATTGAAACAATCACCAAGGCGGTGGTATAAGATATTTAATCAATTCATATAAGGGCAAAAATTCAAAAGAAATGAACACGATTATTGTGTTTATTTTAGAAGACTATAAGATAGAGCTTTTATTTATCAATTCTCTATGTTGACAATATGTTTATAGTTTCGAAGAATAAAAGTGAGATTGGAATATTAAAGAAGTAATTGACTTATGAGTTTAAGATGAAAGACTTAGAAGATTCACAAAGAATATTTGGTACGGAGATTTTTAGAGACAAAAAAATGATAGCATATAGTTGACTTAAAAGTTTTATTTGAAGAAAATGCTAGAAAGGTTTAGTATGCATGACAAAACAAAACCAATTTCTAGTCCTCTTACTTCTTATTTTAAATTAAGCTCTTCTTCAAGTTTTAATTCTCAAGAGAAGCATAAGATTTGAAGAGAAGTATGACTATATAGTTCGTGTTCCATATGTTAATGATATAGGTAGTCTTATGTAGACTATGGTGTGCATAAGGCCAAAATATCTCAAGTCTTGAATATGGTTAGTCGATATATGCATAATTTGGACAAAAATTATTGGCTTACAGTAAAATAGATTCTCCAATATTTGTATAAACAGTTTATGCTAGTTGTTGTTCAAGAAGGATTGTGATTTTGTTATGTAATGAGTATTGTGTTGAGTATTATGATTTTGATTTTGTTAGATATTTTGACAAGCAAAGATTAACAATAGGCTATGTATTCACATTTGGGGCAAATTCAATTAATTAAAGGTTGATTTTGTAAACGACAATTGTTATTTCTACTACGAAAGGTTTGTTAGGTGATTTGAGGTAATTTAGGAGAACATTAAGGTCTTATGCGATAACCAAAACACTATATTCTTAATAAAAAAAAAACCAAATATATCATACTTGAACAAAATACATAAATATGAAATATCATTGTGTGAAGGAGACTATCGAGAATAGTATTGTGTTATTAAAAAATATTAATACCAAAAATAATTCATTAGATATGTTGACAAAGTTAATTTCTAGAGTTAAGTTTCAACATTGTTTGAAACTAATTCAAATCCTCTTTTGAATGTGTTGAGTTCGAAAAATCTTCAAACTATGATTGGCTTAATCTCAGATTTTGGATACATAGGTAGTCAAAGTGAAGCAGCTATTTTTGTGAAGCATGTGGCAATTCGATAATTTCACAACAACTTTGACAATTTGACAAATAGGCCAAATTGACAGGGGGCATAGAACTTGTAATAGTGCAAAATGCTCTTTATAAATAGAGATTGCATTTTATTTTTGTAAATATCCCAAATTTTAGAGAATAGTAATTTAATTATAGAATTATTAAGAGAGTGACCAATTGGAGAATGTGTATAATTGAGAGACCTTTTCTTTTAAATGTGTATGAGGGTAGTAGGTGTATTTAAGTTTTAAAAAGTGAGATTCTTTTTTTTACTAAAATTTAATAATTTAATAATTATTAGTAATATAATCATTATCTTTTGTTATCATAACATAAACATATTGCCAAACAATAATAACTGGAGCTTGCTCACTCTACAATAATCATTCAATCCAATTATTTTCTCTTTATCTTGTAATTAATAATCATTAATAAAAAAACACGGGGAGTAATACGCCTTACTGAAAGCTTTCATTTTGACTGCCCTGGGCCGAGGGCACCCATCTGCCAAAGAAACTACATAACCGTATTTTCTGGTGAAAAAAAAAAAATATTTTCACTTGATGTAGCCTTATTTTGGAAGAGAAGTCTAAGAGAGGTTTTCGATCGTAACAGTATTTGTGTGTGTGTGTGTGTGTGTGTCCCCCTCAATGTAAGTGAAGAAGTGAAGAAAAATAAAAAGAGAGTAGCATGCAATGCCTAATTTGATTAGATAACTTGCCTATAGCTTTTAATACACAAATTTCCAAATTACTCAACTTCACAAATGCTCCTGCAGGCTAGGTATACGACATTAAACAGAACTGAGTCATGGGGTATAATAAGTACATTAAGAAACCCCAAATGACAAACAAACAACAAGAGTACTAAAATAATATTTAATGGGAAACAAAATTTTGTAATTTTCTTTTTAATAGGTTGCGATTTGCGTAGTCAATGAAGAAAGGATTTGTTCAAAAGAAAACAATAAGGCGAACCTAGCGAAGTGCTTTATCCTCAAATAGAAAAGAATAGCTATAATGTAAAAAGGAAAAGCAAACTAACTGGTTAATAAAATTTCTTTTTCTTTTTTTTTCCCTACAATTTTATAGCTTATCTTTCAAATCCTATACAACAAATCTTGTCAAAAGAGCATGACATATTGTGTCTGTATCTTCATAATTTATTGTCGTAGCCAATGTAGGTAACGAAGATATTTAATTGAAATTTTCAAGTAATTTGTACGTAAAGTTGTCTTCGCATTATATGTTTCCTGTCAACGACACCACAACTGCAATGGAAACCAGAAGATTATTTTAATGGTAATAAATTTCTAATTAATGTTTAGGATGGTAGAGTTTGAGGTATCTATTGCCAAAACAAAGTAAAAAATTTAATCACGAGGACCGCAATACTAAATTATCAGTAAAAGAGAGAAGAATCTTTACACAAATTAACTTTGCCATGGTGACCCCAGAAGCAGCTTTTATCTTCGCTCATGACCAACTAGATTCATAATTGTACACTTGTAACTAGCTACATAGAAATATCCTAGCTTGTATTACTTCTAGCTTATTTAATTTATTATAAGCAACTATAGGCCTTTATACAATAATGTCCGCCCGCGGTCGGCGCTAGGGCGGGCTAATTTAGTATAGGCTTAGTATGGGAAACCTGTATTTTTGAGGAGAGAACCTCTCCTGTAATGTAGGTTTGTAACAGCTGTCTCAAACGGGGCTACAATTATAAACTTTTTGGACCAGTGTTCCCCACGCTGTTACGGTGCTACCTTTGTTGTTCTCAGAGGCGCCATATCTATCTTCCAAAAAGATTACAAAGATGATATATATTTGGAGGAAAGTTCGGTATTACAGTTAACTAGACTTGAGGGATAGAGTGTTAGGTGTTTTTGGAGCTCACGCTACTTAATTTATAACTAAACTCCCTGTAATTGGATGTAAATTATTAAAAAAATAAAATTAAAAATAATTACATTCTTATTCAAAAATTATCCATAATTACAAATGTGAAGTTATCTGTTTTAACAATATTGATTAAGTGAGAATTAACTGCAGAACTAGAGCATTAACATTGATGAAGAACATTCGGACTTAAGTTTTTGATTGCGAGAATAATGAATGGATTTGGCTAAGTTACGGTTCGCTAAATACAATAATAATAGATTTATTATTATTGTTATATCTCACATAAATTACGTGAATGTAAACTTAACCGACTCGATAATGAACAGGCGAATACTCGACAAAAATAACTGTTAAGACTGCAAGTGAATCTCACTGAAACAGCGCGGAATCTTTGAATTCAACAGTGGCGTCACGAATTTTCCATCTTATCTGCTCGATTCAGAAGCAGCTACTGGCTTATTTTATAAGCAAACGTACATGCATGTGTACTTACTCCACATCTTTAAGTGTGCCCACAGCGTTCCCATGTGCAAGATCTTAATTATTCAAATCTAGCAGAATGGAATATTAAATCATATTTGCCGCTTGGATTTTGGATCATTGTTGGATTTTGAATCGCTGTCTCTTCTTCTTTTCTATTTTATTATTTTAGATTTTTTTGGCCCTTTTGAGAGGAAATACTGATCAATCATTTCAATAAGAACAAAACGCAGCCTCCTTCGTTAAACAAGGCATCAGAAGCTTATAACAGACTTCAGTCAAATACTTTTGTCTTCATTGAATGAGCCAATTTGCGGAAATTATTATGTGCTTTCTCATTATGAGTCGAATATTGCATGAAAGTTTGAGTCCTGACTTTTTAAGTATCTTCTGACATGTGTTTATTAATTGATAATATATGATTAAAATTTATAATTTTTATATTTTTATATAATAACTACCAATCATCCATTTGTAATTTAATAGAAATTTGATTAGGAAAGATTCAACACCAATTGTTAGATAATTTAAACGCTATTTCAGCCCATATATCTTTAAACTGCCAACACTAGTGAAAATTTTTAGCTCGAAGGATTTCTTACTACGGTATCACATGCAGGACATAAATTTGATATAAAGCCTTGTAAAATTTGAATCCGTCATATACGATCTAATTTACACAAATTGGAAAGAGTGATTGAATCCAGGATCTTGAAATCTTCTTTGCCTCTGGCATAAAATTAAAAGCTTAATTTTTCTAAGTCTGGAAGTGTTCTTAATACCCTAAATTTTGGATGGTAGCACAGATTGTTCTACAGACATGAAAATTTCCAAGGGGGCCAAAGAAGGACGTTGGACGCTACAATTCAAATCCCCGTTAAAAGAAACTCATATACCTACAATTGCGTGCGGTGCGGACATATTTGTTGGACTTTGATTCAATCATTTAATTTGTGTGTAGAGTACGCCTAAAACTAACTTGTTATTATGTCATTTTAATGTATTGTGTGTACTTTGGTGGTCCTTTTTCTGCGGTTGCACTTGTTGTTAAACGCCAGTTGAGTGATTTTGATGGATCATAAACCTGTTGCACGCGGCAGCCTCAATGGTTGTTGCCATTAATTTCTTAAAAGCAATATACATGCATGCCAATATAATTCTGGGAGACTTTGAGAGTGCGAGACCACACGTCCACACCCACGCCTCACGCCACCGCGAGCTTTTTATTTACTTAAATGGAACTGCTTTTCAGTGTTAAAATGCTCTTTTGCTTTGGTGGGGAGGGTATGGTTTCCGTATGTAGAAATGCATTCTTTTGCGAAAAATGCTTTTGCTTTGCTGGAATGGTGAGGTCACTGGTCACATAGCATGTCGAAGACAAATAAGAATTATCATCGAAGGGGCTCAGCAAAGGACCGCAACAGAAACTGAAAAATATTATTTCAATAATACACATTCAGTGAATTTCCAATCAAGAATCCTTAATGTTAATAAAGTTAAAAATATTTAAAAAAGCACATATTTTAATACATTAAAGATAAAAAAATTAATGAATTAAAGCCTATATATATATATTTTTTTTGTCACTAACTTTAATATAACTATATATTCCTGATTGAAATACAAGCAAGCACGCACACACATATATATAACCCTTCCCTAATAAAGACATCTTTACTTTGTTAAAGTGATAATGTTACTATATATATATAATAGATTTCAATACATTAATAATAGTATTTTTTGTCTTTTAGTGGCATCCTTATTTGATAAAGTGAGAATACCCTCTTCCTATATATGTATGAATGTAGAAATTTTTCAATTCAAAATTTTAAAGTGTCGAGACATCTGAAAAAAATTGAAAACCATGTGATTTTAAAGTTTCGTTTAAAAGTGCTATTAAACTCTATAGTTTTAAAACTTTCTCAAATTTTTCTTACATTTTAAAATCTGAACTAAAAAACTATTGTATATATATGTATGTATGTATGTATGTATATAATTTTTCAATAAGAGATTCATTACGGATGAGTTAAAAGACAAAAAATAAACACAAACTTTAATGTAGTGCTTTTCATCTATAGTCTATTGATTTTTTTTTTTTAATGGATCTCTAGAAAAAAGCTACCCCCACTCCAATATAGTGTATCTTGTCAATATAGTGTATTAGAGTGGGTGCTTTTCTTATTTTTTAGTTTATGTTTTACCTTAATAACTTAAAGATGCGTTTGGTAACTTGCATTACATTGTATTGCATTGCATAAAAACATTATTCTTATGCTAACCCATGTTTGGCTATAATTTCTTGTTCCATTGCATTGCATTCAAAAAATGACTAATAGAGTAAATATTTAACTTTAACTAATAGAGTAAATATTTAACTTTAACTAATAAAATAAATTATAAAAATTTCAAATTTATTAAATATTAATTTAAATTTAAATAAAAATATAATATTATAATAAACCTAAATATTAAAAAATTAATGATAATACATTACTTTACTACTTCATTGCATAAAATCGTTTTAATTATTTTACTTTAAAGACATAAAAGTTATTTTAAACAATTATAATCAAAATTACTAAATAAAAATATAATTTAATATTACATTATTTTATGATATGATATAATTTATTTATATAGTATTATATTTTCACAATATAATATTGAATTACGCTATATCATACTATGATTATACTATATTGTAATAACTAATATATAGTAATAAATCATATTTTCATATAATAATTTTAATAATCTAACGTAATATTGCAATATTTTATTATTTAAAAATAGCATATTATTAAAACATTTTTATATTATGAAAATTAATATATAAAATTAACTTTTAAATCACCTATAATTTAATAATAAAATCTTAAATTATTAATAAATTTAAATAATAATAAGTTAGTTTTATCATTGATATAAGATAATATTATTTTAAACAAAGCAGCCCATACTGTACCAAATATAGTATCGTAGTAAACCTTGATGCAATGCACCATAGTGAAAAACAACGTGCCAATAAGTACCCTCAGGAAACCCATATTGGAGAATACATATATATGTATAGGGTTTCAATCGAGTTCGTAATGTTACCTGTCGTAATTTATGATTTGGAGTCATGGTTGTAGGCCTTGTAATCCTCGATCGTCGCCTGTCACGTGTGACGTCGCCAGTCATAATGCGCATGAAGTCACCTCACGGGATCAACCTTATATATAGGCGCGCGTGTAATAAATGATCACACGTCAAATGTTAAAAGCATTGTCACTTTTTCATTACTAATATGGAACCCCCTACAAGGTAGCATTTGCCTTCTAATATTGTTACTATAATATCAACATATATTATTTTAAATATATGGATATTTATAATCTAAAATAACATCATCCAGCTCATTTCCATCTCCTATTTTAAAAATATAGATTAGGAGTAGAAAGGTAAATTTTTTATTAACTAATGTTTAGTAAATTTTTAGAAGGTACTTCAAATGAATGTATCTTGAATTTGAGTAGAGTTTAAATTGCAATATATCTATTGAATTGCAATAAGTTTAAGAAAATGAAAAAAGAAAGTGTCACCGACATTTGATTCCCTTGATATAAAAAAAAAAAAGAGATTCTACCAGTACAGAAACCACTCTTAGATTTGCATGGATATACTTGAGTACATAATTTCATATCAAAACATTCGTCGTTGTCATCAATTCGTACTTTCGACATGATACGTTTTGATTATTCTTTTATACGTTTTGATACTATACGTTCATAATACGTGTCACTTTCTCATTGGCCCCTCGCGATCTCCAGCTTCGGGTCCTGTAACCCAGCAACCTTATTACCACAAACTCTGAACTCCTTCACTCTTGTGTCCGAAAAATTTTCATTTCTTTCATACAAAGCCTTCACATGGCTCTTCCTCTACTTCTCACTCTGCTTCTCATTCTTCACATTGCCCCTCCGTCCCAACCGCAACATGATCACAAGATCAACGCCGCTGATTTAGCAGCTTTAGCAGCTATCAAGAGCACGCTTACTGACATCCCAGGCAGCAACTTCTTCGCCACTTGGAACCTTACCTCACCGGATCCCTGCTCCACTTTCTCAGGCATCACCTGCTCACTCAACCGTGTCTCCACTCTCAATCTCGGGACCGGACTTTCCGGTTCATCAGGCCTCGCCGGTTCACTCTCTCCTTCCATTTCAGACCTCACCGAATTAACCCAACTCATCCTTTTCCCCGGACTCGTCACCGGTCCCATACCACCTCAGCTGAGTCGACTCACCAACCTCCGAGTCATCTCCCTAACCAGCAACCGCTTAACCGGTTCAATACCTGGTTCGTTTTCTTCACTCAAAAGCTTGCACACACTCGATCTAAGTTACAACCAACTCACTGGGTCAGTCCCACCTATTTTGACGAGTCTTCCTGAGTTGAAAGTTCTCATTTTGGCCTCAAATTCATTGTCCGGTGAGTTACCAGCCGTGTCGGCTCAGTTGCTTCATTTAGATTTAAAAAATAACATACTCACCGGACCGTTGAAAAAACTGCCGCCGAGTGTCCGATATCTATCGTTGTCTCGCAATTCAATGCGGGGCCCACTCAACGGGTTAGAGCTACTCTCAGAATTAGTGTACCTCGACTTAAGCATGAACCAATTTAGTGGGCCCATCCCTGCCGAGCTATTTAATCCCGCGCTATCATCAATGTTCTTGCAACGGAACAATTTATCTGGTCGGGTCCCATCAAAGTTAATCGCGGACCCCACAACATCGACATCATACGGTGAGGGATCGATTGTTGATTTGAGCCACAACTTTTTAACGGGCGAATTATCTCCGGTTTTGGCGGGAGTTGAGAGCCTGTTCTTGAATAATAACCGTCTGATGGGCATCGTGCCACCGGAATACATTAAGAGCCTGTACGAAGGTGCCACCAGAACATTGTACTTGCAGCACAATTATTTATCGAAGTTTCCGTTGGAGCGCGGGAAGGGGTTGCCTGATACGGTGTCGTTGTGCTTGTCCTATAACTGTATGGTGCCTCCAGCTGGGCTCACGACATGCCCCGCCAGTGCCGGCGTGCAGGTCTCAAGGCCGGCGTCACAGTGTTCGGTGTTTAATAAGCGTAGCAACATAGATTAATTCATATGATATAGATTTGTTATACATTATACGATAGAAAAAGAAAGTAACAATATTTTTTAATTATATGATATGTGTGTGTTCTGTTTTTGTTATGAAAGTGTGTTCTGTTTTTGTTATGAAGGTATGTTTGGTTTTGTAATCATATTTTTCGCAATATTAAAGAAATATACTTGATTGCATGTGAAAAACTCTTGTTATATCATTCTTATATTTGAGACATATAACCATTGCTATAGAAATTTGAAACTACTATTTATCTGATCGGCGATATTCAAAATTGTCACTCATGTTAACTATTTATCATTTGAAGTTTTACATGAAAAGTGTGAAAGTGAGAGCTGATCAGGATAATACGATAATGGATTTATTAAAGTTTGTCACACATCGAACAGACCCAAGCGGTCCACAGTGCTTCTTTTGTCTAGACGTGCGGCCTTGCACATTCATTGGTTCGTTTGCTTCTCATTGTGGGTCAAAGTGACTGTCCCTATGCGAACCCACAACAATGGACCATGGCCGTACATGAAAATGATGCAAAAAATAAATGTCACCCCAAAAAAAAAATATTAAGCCTACGAAATATGTCTCCACTGAGGTCATTTATTTTCCATCAATTAAAGCAAGTGAAGAAACTGCCAATTTTTTTCCCCATCAAATTTTAACAGAAAGAAATGCTGTTACCAGAAAATTTTGCAGCTGAGAAAGGGACACCAGGCATTACAAGAGATTACAGTGCCCAAAATTCTCTGCCAGACCCAGCTGCAAGAGAATGTCAAACATGCACAGCTAGCAACCTCTAAAACTAGGGGATCTGAGACTGAATACACCTCCCAAATGCCTCGCCTAAATACACCTCACAAATGCTTCGTCCACATTTTCTTTTTTCCGCGTAAACAAAAAACCTCAAAATTCTATCTTCATTGTAATTGCTGTTTAAGCTCTGAGAAACCACAATATGTTGTTTAAGCTCTGTGAAACCGCAATATGTTGAGAAAACCTTGTAATTCCAATACCATCGGTAACACTATGACCTCAAAACTAAACACATGGCATGAGATGCACCAACTGCAACTGATAGCACATGGTGAGAACCCAATCCGTCATCCTCCATTAGAAAATTGACTTCTACCGGACTTGGCTGCACCAGCGGCAGCCCAGGAACTCCCAATTGAGAATCTTTGGCATTTCCCCACATATATAACTTCCCTTTATCTGAATGCAAACATAATATTGATGAACATGAGTGTCTTAAATCATGACACTGTGATTTGTTCAGCTTGATTCCAAATAAAAAGTAATCGCTTAAATTTTCTTTTATATGATTTACTTATGAACTAGATAAATTCAATTTTTATTACATCTAATTACATCTATGATAATTACCATATTATAGTTGAGGCAATTGGCAGATTTGTTGAATGAGAAGCAGCTTTGATGGTTTTGTCTAATCTGAGACTGAGATGTTTATTGATAATCTTCATTTCCTTGCTGTTATATGTTGATAATATGCTGATTAGGTCTGGAATCTAACCATGCATGTTGCTAGACCTAATCAGCATATTATCAACATATAACAGCAAGGACATGCATGGTTAGATTCCAGATTAAAATTGAATACAAAGGATCCAGGAACTGCATAAAAGATCCTAGGAATGTATGT
Organism: Aegle marmelos; assembly: GCA_030449875.1. Lineage (NCBI taxonomy): Eukaryota > Viridiplantae > Streptophyta > Magnoliopsida > Sapindales > Rutaceae > Aegle > Aegle marmelos. Next base: position 6,872,346 of record JASUUL010000077.1, on the reverse strand, counting down.
ATAGATGTCAAAAAGGAACACTAATGAAAGTTATGCAGAACTGTTGCTAGAGTATTTTAAAATTATCTATGAGATCAAATCAATTTTCGGATTGAAGGATGTGAAGCATGTATATACTAGTAAGCTGTGCACCTTCTATGACCTGACAATAACAATAACAATATCAAGGATAATGTAGCTTCTTTTACCAGTTACAGCTGCTGAAGTTGATCCTCCACAAGCAATATGGGTTACAAACTCATCAGCTAAAGCTTCAATGACCATAGGTACTTTCTGATTTTGGGTAGAAGAATGACCCAATTGACCATGTCCACCGTAGCCCCACGAAAAAACTTTGCCGTCATCTGAAATTACACATCACAAAAGAATATTAATATTAGTATACAACCTAAAAAGGGTCGGTAGAAGGCAAAGACTCTATGTAAAATTTCCAACTACTTTACCAGTTAGTGCCAGGGAGTGATAACCACCATTTGCCATCTGAATGATGCGAACATTTTCAAGACTAGTAAGGGGTTTGGGTTTCCAACCGCTGACCCTATCACCTCTTCCAAGCTCATAGTTAGAATTTGCTGAGTAAAAAACACAAACAAGTCCCAAAATAATGTCACTATGCTATTGAACCGGAGTAAAATAAAACTTTAACAAACCTAAAAGTCTTAACCCTTAGAACAAAATTATAAGGGAGAGAGAAGAAAGGAAAAAAAGGCACGGTTGCCAATTATTTTACTCAGGAAAAGCCAGAAATATTCATGTAAAACCCAGGGTAACCCCCCCCCCCCAAACAAGAGCCTAACAGCAACCCATTCCCCTCCCCAGTCGAACCCCCTGGTAGATTTCAGGCTCTATAGTATTTGAGCCAAGAAGCAAGAGCTTTTAAACTGCAATAATACTATATTCACAAAGGTAATTCTGCTTTTTAAGACCAAATAAACTAGATTTATCCGAAATCAAAATGCATATATCCTTTAGATTTATTCAATAAAATCAAAGAAATTTTAATTTCCACCTGATAACTTACTGGCTCATACTGACTAAAAACAAAGACACAGTTTAGAGGAAAGAAACAGACAAGAGTACCTCCCCAATTCCAAAGCTGCCCTTCCTCTGTCAGCACCATAGTGAAAAATCCACCACAAGAAACAACAGCCACAGGCACAGGTAACGCTTTGACTTTTGAAGGGATGCTAAGTCCACCAGCCTCATTTGGGCCCCGACCAGGACCAAGGCCCAATCTTCCTTCGCCTTCATCTCGACCCCAGGTATAGAGTTCTCCTATATTTAACCAGTAATAGACAGAAAATTCAGACACCATGCTTTTCTTTTTCTCATTTAGTAACAAATAGAAAAACAAAAATTTAGACAATACTCAGACAACTAGTCAGCTACATATGTGTTCACAAATACAATACATTCTATGTGCAAGGGTCTGCAACAGAGTGAGTCTGGAAACAAATGGAAATGCTTAACAGAGAACCTGACAAATCATATTTCAGACCACTGATATGTTTGTAGGATTAACTAATGAGTATACTTTCTGTGCTATGCAATAAAACTCTTGAAGGATAATCACACAGTAACCAAACCAGATTCAGATCGTCTCAAGAGTTATGACAGAGCTCTTTGACAATGTTCTATGACATGCAACAAATTCAGCGATCCCACAAGTAAGCTCTAACACAAAACAAAATCTTTGAATTAAATAGCAGAAGTGGTGATCCCTCCACATAAAATTGCCATAAATTATGTACCAATCCACTCTATTTGTGATGCAAATAAGCACAAAGAATAATACTAATTATTACAATAACAACAAACCTGACTCAGTAATAGCAGCAGTGTGCATCCCACTGGTTGCCATATGCTTTATTTTCCCTTCCCAAGCTCCTTCCACCAATCTGGGGAACAGCTCTCTGTGATAGACAGAATGCCCAAGTGCACCAAAACCACCATAGCCCCTGCAAACTTCATTTCTAATGATAGAGCCATTACGTCATCAGAATAAACAAATGTTCAAGTAAATACATCAATTATGCAAAAACATATAAACAGATGTCTTCTTTTCCTTTTCTTTAATCTTTGTCCTCCCAAACACACAACACACTAGAACCCCATGAATCATCATGTCTACTGGCAGTATTGGGATTATCATAAAATTACAAATATTGAATAACCATGCAAATTTTACAAAATAAAAGAGCTTTAAGTGGCATGTTTTGAGAGCACAACAACTGGAATGGGCGGTAAACACCAACTTTTACTTAGCAGCTAACTGCTTGCTGCTACTTAACTCTCGAAGTAGTAAAACATTCTCATTTTATTCGGCCAATAAATTTTTGCAGACTCTTTACCCACTCATGCATGAAAATAGTGATTTCATTTCACAACAGCTACAGAGAATAAAAGCCACGGCACCCTCAAGATACCGAAACATACCCACATTTACTAAACAAAAGAGATTTAATTTAAAGAAAAAAATTGCAGAGTAGATTAGGCACTGACCAAGTGAAAAGCTGACCAAGCGAAGTAAGAGCAGCAGAATGAACTCCACCAAGAGCAATACAACGAACAGGATCACCCAAATAAGGATTCAAAGTAGGCACAAACGCAGCATCCTCATGCCCAAATCCAAGCCGCCCGCCATCTCCTTTGCCCCAAATCCACAACTTCCCATTCACCACCAACGCAGAATGAAACAACCCACATGAAATCCCAATTCCTACCACACGACTTTTACCCCCGTCACACTTACAATCACTAACAAGCTTGCCTGGAGTCTGTGTGAGAAAATAGGGTTCAGACACAGTGAGATTGGCAACTGGGCCAGGGTAAAGTCTCGATTCTTCGGCGCCTACGCCAAGTTGGCCAGAGGCGCCTCGGCCCCATGAGAGGACTTGAAGATTTACGGCGTCATTTCGGTCCTCATTTGGGTTGTCGATTTCTGGGCTTTTGTAGAGAGTGGGAACTTTGTGTCTGGCGGCTGATGAAGAGGAGACGCTGCGAGTGAGAGCTGTGAGGCGTTGGCGAAGAAGCATTGAAGTTGAAGAATTTTAAATTTGTTTGCGACGAAAGGCACAGTTGAAGCAGTGAAATTACAGGCCTTGGCTTCGGTTCAGTTCCAAGTTTAGGTCTTGACTATGAAATTGCAGCAGAGTTGCGAAGAGAGGCTACCGAAAGAAGTTGAAACATGATTTTGGAAAAATAAAAAATATACACACACACCTATACATATACGTATACATATACATATTTGTGTTCAACGACCTGTCGGTTCAACTTTTATTGGCTACCCATAATGACGGCCGAGAGATAGTTTCTACGACATGTCGTACATGTTTTAGTCGGTAGTCTTACTCTCTTACCACAGGGGGTTTATTTTGCGAAGAATATCCCTCTTCCCTCATGCGGTGTGATTGAGTGAACTTTACCGACGTGAGGGTTGTACGACATGTTGGTTTAAACTTTAAGCCGGTGTCGAAATTTTAGGGTGCGATATTTTCACACCAAAATATGTGTAAATTCCCCCCATTTCAAATGCTTATTTACAAAACAAAAAAAAATCACATTATTTTTTAATATTTAAACTAAAGAAAAGCTTTAAACAATTATAGTATTTTCTTTGTGTAAGTATGTTTACTGATCATTAATGTTGTTTTAATATAGTCTTTATTTGATTGTTTTATCTTCATAAAGAGAATGACTGTCTGATTTAAAATTTGTGCTTTTATGTCATAAATTTAAATAACTAGAGATGATTTAATTGGTGAATATCACCACCCAAATTTAAATGAAAAAATAATACTCAAATCCCTTATGTTTAGATAATTACATATGAGGACAAGAGTTTACATTTTCCAATCTACTGGTACACACGACAGTAGCCCTTTGATGATTGAAGTGCCATAAAACTTTATATTTTATGCCAAATTGATTTGAGTTTAAAAAAAATTAATTTCAAAAATTGTCTATATTTAAACCTGTTAATAAATATTGATTAAACTTTCAAAAAAATTACATCACAAATTTATTTAATTTGAACATTAAGAACATTCCAGAACTTCTAAAATTAACTCTATGATAGCATGTGAGCCTTTTGAGTGCATCTCAATTAATCATAAATACAATTTGTGCTTGTGGTTATTTGAGTTTAAGTAACAAAAAAATAAAAATAAAATAAAAAATAATATTTAGTGGATAAGATTTCCCGTTTATATGATCATCTAAACTTTAATATAAAATATAATGATAGCATAGTCTAAAAAAATTTATTTCTAAATATTTGAAGAAAATTAACTCCATTAATGCACAAGAGAGCTCCATGTAACCCAAGTATTCTGTCTTATTTGTAAATCAGCCGTTGGATTTAAGGCATTCCAATCTAACGGTTGTAAATACAAAGGACAAATGCATATTGTGATGGGAAACCGGCAAAACCACTGTGACGAGAATCATAGATACAAATCTTCCATTTTACTAAACAAAATCTAGAAATCTAAATAAGAAACACACTGCTAAATTCTCAAATATAATTTTTGTGAAAACCCATCAACCGTTGGAAATGCAACCTAATCTGAGTTCATTAAATGAACAATCCATTCTTACGTGCAATAGTCATGGAAGGCTTGACTTTGGCTGTGCTGCCGATGGTTATGCAGGGTTTATAAGTACAAATTGAGAGACGAATCCTCAATCTTGGGAGTTTTATGAACTCCAGCTAAAATCTGGACGAAATATAATTGTTTCCCGTGTGAATATATACTGTTGTTTGGGATCGGTTAATGGTGGGATATTTTTTACTGATTTAATTTTGTATGTCTAGATGGATCGAGAACTTAATGTCAAAACTTTTTCTTTTAATTAATTGAATGGTTGGTTTAAGAATCCCCGAGCTGATTCAATTCATTCAAGATCTTGAGAAACTTGTAGTGTGTAATTTGTCTAGAAAAATTTCCAATGAGTGTTATTAACGTCAGCTTCTAATTTATGAAATTCACTTTCTTTAAAGGAAAAAAAATTACCAGAGCATGTTACTCGGAACAATTTGTTTAATATATTTTGCAATTATCGTTACGAATTCTTGCATTGAACCATATGTTGCATTTATTATTCAATACTCAAGAAACCATTACTTGTTTAGAAATATTTGTTGCATATACTCGGGGTTTTGTATGTGCAACACAGTGGTGGCCTATAAGTATAACACACCATAAATTGAGTAATTGGAAACACAACCACATATGTCCTACACTCCCACAGAGAGAAGAAAAAAATTAGAAATATCTTTTCCCATTGCTACAACTACAAGTCTGAAAATGGGCATTATTATTTTCTTGAAACATTAGGCATAATTGCCCCACTAAATGGCCAATATAGACAGAATTAACATATCTCTTGCCTACGAAATCCCTCTTAATGCATTCAAGCGAGGTGAAACCAATATATAAAGTTCTCAATTGCGTATATGCAAGAGAGCGTAATTAGATTTCTCCGAAATTTCTTTGGAGCTGATTTTCAAGCCCACTCATCGCCATTGTGCTGATCAAAGCCAGTAATTCCAGAAGATTAATTATGTTGGAAGCATTAAAGCCACAGATGCTTGGGATATTTTGTAGCTGTTGCCGCGCAGGATTCAACATAGTCTCCAAGGTTTCCCTGAATAAAGGCAAGAGTCGCCATGATCCTGTGGTTTATGCCCATGCGTGCTTTTGGCATATTGGCTACTGCTGTTCTTGCAATTCTCTTTGAAAGGTTCTAAATGCTTAGTTCTTTATACTTAGCCACCGCTTAATTCTTCAACAACATTTTATTTGCTTTCACACTCATCTTGTTCGTCTCTTGCAGAAAAAACAAATGTAAAATCACCGAATCCATCTTGCTCGACATTTTCTTCCTTGTATTAGGGTAAGTTCTCCACATCTAGCTGTGGTCTCATATAACGGATCTGAAGATCAAAAGTTGGTGGTTTAGTTTTTATTGATTAAAATTATTTCGAATTGTATTTCAGTGCTGTAAGACAGGACGATTTTCTTCGCAAGCCTATAGTACACTTCACTAACTTCTCCATCAGCCACAGCCCATGTGTTAGCAATATGCCTTAAACGCCAATCGGCTAGCACTTGCTTTTAGAAAATTATTGTATTTAATTAATATTTTAATATTTATACAATAAAAAATTATTAATATTCATAAATTATATTAATAAATATAATAAAAAAATAAAATAATTAAGGAATACCTTCTTAAGTTTATTGAGAATATGAAATGTGTATTTTTTATATTATACTTTTAAAATAATTTTTAATAGTAGATTTATGATTGGCCATAAAAAATTCTTATAAATCTTAGTATGTGTTATGACTTTTTTAGAGTATGTGATACTAAAATAGATGATAAGTTTTATATTATTAACATGAAATGTCAAATCAAACATATAAGTACTTATTTCAAGAACAAGTTTGCTGAACTTGACCAAATAATAATAAGTTATATGGTTTTATGTGTTAATGACTTATTATACATTGTAATAGATATTATGTTTAGTAATAGTCTTTAGACCTAAGACATCAAAGATGTCTTATAAATCGATATTTATGATATGTGAAAGCATAAGGATTGATTCCTAATTAAGGAAAATATTCAGCAATAGTTATCATAGTTGGTTATGTATGGAGATGAGTGTATGGCCAATAGGAATTCATCAGTTCGTAATAAGTAAAAAGGATGTCCTTATAAGATAATATGAATTGACATGAGAAATTTTTTATTAAGGTGAAATATATTTGAAGGAGTTTAAATTATATTTTTCACATTAAGTTTACTTAAAGATAAATCATAAATGCTTAACACGTTAAACCATAAGCCATACTTTTCTGTGGACATTGATGATGAAGAGACCAAGACATAGAGAAATAATAGAATAGGTTCTATAGATCTAACAATTCTTGTTATTTTGATAGTTATGAAATACTGTTAGGTGTCACTCATGACTTGTAGAAACATTAAGATCATTATTACTTAAGGTAATTACAATGCATTTTAAGATAACTAGAAAAGTTCTAATTCATGACTAAAGAGTTTAGCATCTTTTAATAAATAAAGAGTTATCATTAAAATAGTTTTATTATCTTATAACAAAGAACGTAAAAGGTCACACACCTAATAGAAATAAAAAAGAAGTTACTAAAAATGAGAAGTTAAATTTTCTAATTTTAAAAAAATTGGTATTAAGATTATAATTAATTGAGAATGAATATATATATTTTAAATATGATTTAAGATAGAAATTTTGATGTTCTATAAATATTTTAAGAAATAAAATAAATTTTATAATTCATTAATTAGACATTACATTTGAGATCGAGCATATAAAATGACTATTTTGGACATGTTTCGGTTCATAAATGATTATGAACTTATAAACCAATTTTGAATTTAGAATCTTAAACTTGTATTAGGCTTAATATGGTTTAGGAAAAAACATAAGAATATGTCATAAAGAAAGCCCACAATTAGCATTTTGATTTGATCAAAATTGGTTTAATTAATTAAAAACAAAATTTAATAATTAGGTAATTTATTTATTCAACGATAATTTGATTAAATAAATTGTTGAAATGATAAGATTATATCTAATAAAAAAATACTTTAGTGGGTAGGTCTATCTCGTGATAATGTTTTGATGACATTATTAAAAGATAATAATTGCTTTATTTAGTGGAATGAATGAGTATAAACTAGTATTCATTTTTCTTTATTATCTCTTTCATCTCTCAACGAAATTTGATGATTTCAAATCTTATGAACTCCTAGAATATTTATAAGTATAGACTAATTAGAAGCATTACAGTTGGGGTGGTTTAAGGATCTCAAATTAAGAAAACACTAAAATTATTTGTGAAAAGGTTTATTTCTTAGATAATGTCTGTACCTTGCTACTTTTGGTCTCTTTCTCCTACCTTAGGAAGCTCTTTTAGAAAATACAAGTGAGATAATTAAACTTTGATCTTTTATCTTGATTTAGATTTTTGAATGAATTGATTCTGAGTTTTCTAGAGTCAACAACATTTATTTTAATTTTACTGCATAAAAGTTACATTTTAAGAACTTCATACACAAATGTTATCCTTCAAAAGTGGTATCAAAGTCATCTTCATTCAATTTTAAGTTTTTTAAATTTTGATTTATGTTATTCCATTTATGATAGCATGAAGGATGATTATAGAAAGACCTAGATAATTTATGAGATATCTATTTCATGTGATGATTTAATATATGCATATTGTATGAGCTATTGGTTTATTTGTTGATTTTGGCCGATTTCTAAAAGCCTAAATAGTTGTAAAATTTTAAATAGGGACTTGCATGTCTCTCCCTCTATCAAGATCTGATTCTATCCCCTTACCCTTAATTTCTATCTAATTCTTCTAAATATGTAATTTCCACAAGTGAGATGATTGTACAAAGAGGAGTGACGTGTCTATGATTGCTTGGAGCAAGAAGACTTTATGGATTGTTGTTGCATTTCCAATGATGTTTTGGCTCCTCAAATGGAAACTAATAATTGTAATAACCTGAGATAAGATGTTTCATAATCTTTATTGCTTGCTTAATACCTAAGTGGACCTTAAAACCAATTTTGGCTCAAATTGGTTTTATTAGAAAATTCCATGATCATCCTGAGTTAGTTTATCTATAAGATGCATGAGATGTATATTAGGGTGCTTATACATATTTGATTATTAAAAATGAAATAACATGCTAAAAAGTGAGACTATTATAAAGTCCAAATACTCCCTATTCAAATAATAATTATTGTCAAGTTGTAATGAAGGATATTAAAAATATCTATCATGGCTTACTAATACCAATGGAATATTTAAAATATTTTATGCTTAAGGTAGTTGTCATGGATGTTGAGTGTTAGAAAGTGTATATTTATAAAGGAGAAAATCGTCATTTTACACTTTAAATCTCACTAACATTGCTACTTTTATTTATTTAAGTATTTTGTTATTTAATTATATGTGTTTTATTATAATTGTGTATTTTATGTATTTTAGGGGTATCATAATCGTTTCATAATAAACGAGTGATCAGACAGCAAAACGGACGTTATATTTGGACTCGGAAAAAACCTTAAGAAAAGCATTAAAGGAAAAATTCTGTTCACACATATCTTATTCATATTTAATGAAGTTCATCAAAACCTTAAGAAGAGCAAGGAAAACTTTCATGATATTCCGATGATGTGGCAACTACCACGACGTGGTAGTATCCGACGATTGGGCAACTACCTATTATGTGGCATTGACCGCTTTCACCGATGATGTGTCATGATCTTATTGGACTAAATTTCTTATGTCTTTGTAGATCGATGACGTGTGATCTCATTGGAGTAGAAATCGGGTGTCGATATGCGCTTACATGGGATTATTTACTATTTACTATTCTTGTATAAATGTTAAATGTTGACGGAAATATGACGTGGCACAATCCTCGAGCATCCGAATTGTTTTTAATCCGATGGTCACGATTCACTCAATGTATCTATAAAATCCCCCTAATTTGGCACCCCTAAATTTATTTCTAAGCTTAGATTTCTGAAATTCCTTCTCCTTCTTGTAGTTTCTTTGTATTTTAATAAAATTCCTTTTTTATCCTTAGTTAAAATATGAGTAGCTAATTTCTTTTTGAGCTTGAATTGAAGGTGAAGTCTCAACATGTTCCATGGGCTTAATTTGGTAAATTTACTTTCTCTTCCCCTCTAATATTTGTGGTTGTTTTGTCTTTTAGACAAATAATAATCTTGTCTGTCTATTCTACCGATTAAACCTAAGACCCTGATACAAGGTTATTATTATTTGGCGATAAACCCCCATACTTATTGGAGAGTTGAGATGGTTCATGAGATGAATCCCCCTTGATTTAATTGGTATTAATATGGAATATTTAGCCCATGGAGCATGTTGATGCGGATCCGTATACTCATTATAATAAGTACATTTTCAATTATTCCTGTCATTTTAATTCACAATTTAGAATAAAATTACCATAATTTAATTGTTCCCATTACAAAGAAAAGTAATTCAGCACATAATTAAAATCAACCTCCTCGTGGGATCGACACTCGTCACCATTAATCTATTCTACAATAGATTCGTGCGCTTGCGAGTTCATTAAAATTTGCACAACAATGGATACATTGGCTACTCATTTATTAAAATATTGAAAACAAATCATATATCATATGATGATCATAATTCATACATTAAGCTACCAAGAACTGTTAGGTGAGGTTAGTAAGATATTTTGAAATATGGAAGGGCATTAGGGTAAACTTAATAAAATCATTTATATTAAGAACCGTTAGGTGAGATATTAATGATTTAGAGGCCAAATCATAATTGGTACATGCATGAGATCCATTTGGTAAGAGTTACCTACTCATTATAATAAGTAAGCCAAAAACTATTAAGTGAGGTAAACTTAAGCTAACGAGAATTCGATTCCTACTAGAAACTTTACCAATGAGAGATTTTATTTCTTACATATGGGAGTGTAATAAAATGATAAAATAGTAGAAGGTATTATTTGATTTAAAGACCAAAATCAAATAAATTATAATAAAATACTAATAATTCAATTTATATTTTCTGCAGTCATATTTAATAATAAATAATCCACTGACTGGAATTCTAGATAACTACTGTTTAACGAGACTTAATTATATTTATTAGTTAAAGAATTTAAGAATTGTTTTTAATTATGAGAAAATTAATTATGTTCTTAATACACCTAAGCCAAATATAATTCCTGAAGGAGTAATTGAGAAGGAACTTGTCACTTATAAAAAGTGGCAAGATAATGACCTACAGGCTAAAAGTTATATATCAACATCAATGACCAATGAGCTATAAAGGTGACATGAAAATATGCCTGATGTAAGTTCTATGATACTTCATCTGCAAAATTTATATGATAAACAAAGCAAGATAGTTAGATACGAGATATTTAAGAAATTGTTTAGAATGAGAATAACTGAAGGTCAGTTAATAAGCATGTACTTAAAATAATTAACTATATAAATAAACTAAAAGCTCTCAATTTCTCAATGGATGAGAATTAGCTGTTGTCCTTATCTAAAGTCCTTGCCATAATCATTCTCTCAATTTATTATGAATTTTAACATGAATAAAATGAAGTGAAGTCTTGCTGAACTGTTAAAGATGCTTAATACCACTGAAACTTGCATAAAGAAGCCAAAAGATGTTATGACTATAGAAGAGCTCTCAGCTAAAAAGGGTAAAAAGAAAAAGTTTCAACCCAAGCCTAAAGGTGGAATCAAGAAAAGGAACACCAATAAGTCCAATGATAAGAGAAAATGTTTCCATTGTAGTAAGGATAGGCATTAGAAAAGGAACTGCAAAGTTTACCTTAACAGCTTGAAATTTAAGCATAAAAAGAATTCTTCTGAAGGTATACTTATTATTGAAATTAATATTTCAATTATTCATTTTACTTCTTGGATTTTTAAATTTTGCAGCTACCTATATATTTGTATGTTAATGCAGGATTTAAAAAAAAAAAGTGGAAGACTTAAGTAAGGAGAGATGTCTCTTAAAGTTGTAAATGGAACAATAGTTGAAGTACAAAACACAATAAACACAACAGTTTCATAAATTTAGTAGGGTAATTTACATACCAGAAAGATATAATTTACTTCATTAGATAATATATTTTCAGTAGGTGAGACAAATCATAAAGATTACCCTATTAGTTATGAAGAAGCAATATCAGATATTGACTATAAGAAATGGCTTGAAGATATGAATTCAGAGATAGACTCTATGATAACCAATCAAGTCTAAATTCTAGTGGATCTACCTTAAGGTATTACACTTATCAGATGCACGTGGATCTTCAAGAGGAAGATAAGCTTAAATAGAAAGATAGAGATCTATAAAGTAAGGTTGGTAGCTAAAGGTTATTATCAAATATAAGGAATAAACTATGAGGAAATCTTTTCACCAGTAGCCATACTAAATTCCATCATAATTTTATTGGCTATAGCAGTATATTAGTACTATGAGATTTGACAAATAGATGTCAAAATTACATTCTTTAATAGATATATCAAGAAAGATATTTATATGATACAACCTTGTGATTTTAAATATAAGACAGATCCTCATAAAGTATACAAGCTAAGAAATCCATTTATGGGCTAAAACAAGCCTCTAGGATTGTAACATCCAATTTGATGATACAATCACATCATTTGGTTTCATTAAGAATAAGGATGAACCATATGTTTGGTTTCATTAAGAATAAGGATGAACCATATGTTTACAAAAGGTCAGTGAGAGTGCAATAACTTTCTTGTGCTATATGTAGATGACATATTACTTATAAAAAATAACATTGGACAAATATCTTCCATTAAAATCTGACTTTCTCAAAACTTCTCTATGAAAGACCTAGAAGATGCAATGTATATCTTAGGAATCAGGATTTATAGAGATAGATCTAAAAGATTGATAAGTCTATGTCAAGATAAGTTCATAGAAAAGATATTAAAGAAATTTAATATGTGGGATTCCAAAAGAGGTTTTATACCTTTTAGACATGGAATTCATCTCTCTGAGAGCATGGGTCCTAAAACTTATGATAAGAGAGAGCGAATGAATAAGATTTCATATGCCTCTGCAGTTGGAAGTCTTATGTATGCTATGCTATATACTAAATTAGATATAGCTCTTGCAATGAGTGTCACTAGTAGACACTAAAGTAATCTGGGTAGAAACATTGAACTGTAGTTAAAAATATCTTTAAGTATTGAGAAAGATTAAAGATTATTTTCTTAATATATGGAGAATATGAAGTAAAGATAAAAGCTTTCACAAATTCTAATTTTCAATCAGATGTAGATGATAGAAAATCTACATTAAGAATTATATTCACTATTAATGGTAGAGTAGTAAGCTGAAAAAGTTCTAAGCAAACAACTACTGCAGATTCCGTTACTTAAGTGGAATATATAGCTGTATCAGATGAGTAAAAGAAGCTATTTGGATAATGAAGTTTATTCAATAATTTGAAGTGGTTCAAACCATTGCATTGCCAATCTTAATATATTGTGATAATAATGGGGCTATAGCACAAGCTAAGGAATGAATGTCTCATCAGAGGTCCAAACATATTGAAAAAAGATATCACATCACTAGAAAAATCATTAGAAAGAGTGCTATCATAATATAGAAAGTATCATTCGTTGATTATATTACGGATCCTTTTACTAAAAAACGAACCCAGTACCAGTTAGATCGTCATTTTGATAAAATGAATATAAGATACCATAGTGATTGGTCTTAGTACAAGTGAGAAATTGTTAGTAATATACCCTAAACGCCAATTGAGTAGACTTGCTTTTAGGGAATTATTATATTTAATTAATATTTTGATATTTACAAAATAACAAAGTTATCAATATTCATAAATTATATTAATGAATATAGTTAAAGAAATAAAATAGTAAAAAATGCATTCTTGACTTTATTGAGAATATAAAACGTGTATCATTTATATTATACTTCTAAAATAGTTCCTAGTGGTAAATTTATAATTGGGCGTCAAAAATTCTTATAAACACTAATATGCATTATGACTCTTTTATGGTATGTGATACCAAAATGGATGATGAGTTTCATATCATTGACATAAGATGTCAAGTTAAATACATAAGTACTTGTTTCAAGAACAAGTTTACTGAGCTTGATTAAAAAATAATAAGTCATATTATTTTAAGTGTTAATAACTTATTATATATTATAATAAATATCATATTTAATAATGGTCTTTAGATCTGAGACATAAAAAATGTCTTGTACATCGACATCTATGATATGTGAAAACATAAAGATTGATTTCTAATAAAAAAAAAAAGAGATTAAGGAATAGCTATTATACTTGGTTATGTATAGGGACAAGCTTATAGCTAATTAGAATTCATTAATTTGTAATAAGCAAAAAAGATATCCTTATAAGATAATATAAATTGACATGAGAAATCCTTGATCAAGATGAAATATATTTGAAGGAATTCAAATTATATTTTTCATGTTAAGTTCATTCAGAGATGAAGCATAAATGCTTAACACGTTAAACTATCAACCATGTTTTTTTCTAGACATTAATGATGAAGAGATCAGGACATAAAGAAACAATGGAATAGGGTTTATAAATCCAACAATTCTTTTTATTTGGATAGTTATGAAATATTGTTAGATGTCACTCATGACTTGTAGAAACTTTAAGATCACTATTACTTAAGGTAATTGCAATATATCTTAAGGTAATAAGAAAAATTCTAATTGATGACTAAAAGGTTTAATATCTTTTAATGAATAAATAGTTATCATTAAAATAATTCTACTATCTTATAACAAATAATCTAAAAGGTCACTCATTTAATAAAAATGAAAAAAGAAGTTACTAGAAATGAGAAGTTAAATTTTTTAATTTTAAGAAAATCGGTATTAAGATTGTAATTTATTGAGAATGAATACATATATTTTAAATATAATTTAAGGTAAAAATTTTGATGTTCCATAAATAGTTTAAGGAACAAAATAAATTTCATAATACAATAATCAAACATTATGTTAATCGAACATGTAAAATAATCATTTTAGACATGTCTTGGTTCATAAACAATTACAGGCTTCTAGATCAATTTTGGGTATAGAATCTTAGGCTTATATTGGGCCTAATATGAATTAGAAAAAGCCTAAGAACATGTCATAAAGAAAGCCCACAATTAGTCATTTGGTTTGATCAAATTGACTTAATTAATTAAAAATAAAATTTAATAATTAGGTAATTTATTTATTCAAAGATAATTCAATTAAATAAATATTGAAATGATAAGATCATATCCAATAAAAAATATCTTAGTGGATAAGTCTAGCTCATGATAATATTTGGTGCCATTATTGAAAGATAATAGTGACTTTATTTGGTGAAATGAATGATTATAAATTACTATTTATATTTCTTCATTATTTCTTTTATTTTTCAACAAAATTTAATGATTCCAAATTCTATGAACTCCTAGAATATTTATAAGTGTAGATTAATTAGAAGCATCACAATTGAGGTGGTTTAAGGATCTCGAATCAAGCAAAAACCAAAGTTATTTGTGCAAATATCTATTTCCTTGACAATGTTTTTGCTATTTTCAGTCTTTTTTTCCTACCTCACGAACCTATTTCAGAAACCACAAGTGAGATAATTCAAATTAAATTTTTATTTTTAAATAAAGTCAATTTAAGATTTTTAGAGTTCACACTTTTTTATTTAATTTTACTATACAAAAATTATCTTTTATCAACCTCACGGACAAATGTTATCCTTCACCGTGTTGTTCCATCCGACATCTTTATCTTGCCAGTTGTATTCAGGTAGCAACATGCATTGAATTAAAAAAGGTCCTCTGCTGATGATTCGGATCATCGATTTTGAAATTCGTATTCTTTTGCTCATTTTTCCTTTGCTAATGCTTGCAAGAATAAATGTTCTTTAGTTAATGTCATGCTTGAGCTAATAATCTAATTAGTTTTTATAGTTCAAAAAAATTTTAAAAGTCCCTACATACATGTTTATGGAAAAATCTATCTAATTATTTTATATTTTTCACCAATGTTATGTTAGATTTATATGAATTTTAGATTACATGAGGAAAAAAATGCCATTTTAATCTTTAAAAATCTGTAAATAACAAAATTTTTTTGGATAATTTTAAAACTATATAGAGTAACTTGACTCATCTACAAGGACTAAAAGATCATTTAATTATCTATTAATATTACTACTAAAGAAGAGGGGTCGGAGAAATACGTATGTTGAATGGAAATCACACTGACGGCAATTTCAAAACTGTTCTTAGATGGGAATTGGACAAAGGGCCGTCTCCTGCTCTTCGTATCATGCCTTTCACTTGCATCTTTCTGCACCTTATACGTGATTAATTATTATTATTGTTATTATTTAGATTGAAACTAAACCTTTTCAAATGTAAAATTCTTAGAAACTGCTTCAGAAGTTATCTTCCTCTCATGATTTCATTTCTTATATGATTTTAAAGATTTCATGTCATGTTCATTATTGACAGTATATGCTCAAAATTAATTGTTTTTCCCCAAAAAAATGTTTTTTTAGTTCTTACATTACTACTAGTTTGAGTAGCCTCTCATTTAAAAAAAAATTATCCAAAAAATAATCTTGTTAGTTTTGTATATGTTGCATCTCATTTTTTAAGCCTAAAATAATTTCTATATGATATATCTTGAAATTTAAATAAATCTAATATGTAACGGGACAAAAATAAACTATAATTAGATACAACTTTAAATGAAACATATATACAATGGCTACCTATTGGTAATTTCTGAAAATAAAAAAAATAAATTATGTAAATGACTCAAATTATAGAGAGTAATAAATAAATGTATAACTTTTATTTTTTTTTTCTATCACTTTAATTTCTCTCTTATTTTTTCCTTTGTTTTTGGACTTTTTTTAGGATGCTGGGATCGATATTGATAGTTTTATGTTGTTTGTAATTTTGTGGCAAAGGAACACGGGAATAGAAGAAAAAATTTGGAGATTGTGGAGTCTGATAATGAGATTGCCATGGAGAAGTGGGAATATGGTAATTTTGTACAAATTAAAAGAACACTCTATTATTCAACTACAACCACAACTTAATTATCGTTGTCATTAAAGTTGTAGATCGAGATCTCTCTCTACTTTTTTTTTAAATTAAACTAGTGTGCAGGAGCGAGAAATCATGATCTTCCCTTTTTTTAATCTCAATTATCCATTTTTTTCTTAATCATCTGTAGTTACTTAAATAAAGGCCAATTTGAAAATACTCTAATTTTTAAAATAATTATTGTTAACTTATTATAAAAATAATCAATTATAACAAGAATTAATTAAACATTTGATAAATTTATTTTAAAAAATATTGTGAGTTTTGATAGTAATTATCGATATTTAATAAATTTTACTATTAAATTACTGAAAAAAATAAATCACTAAAATATATATAATATAAGAAGAAATTTACTTACACATATAAAATTACGTATATATAATATTATTAATTATGTATTATAATAATTTTAACTAAAAATAAAATTTATACTCTATTGATTTAACTGTGTATTATAATAATTTTAATTAAAAATAAATTTTAAACTACATTGCTACATAGAACTTTTAATATAATGTAAGATATAAAGAAAAAATAAGGTCAACAAAAGAAATATGTGAATTATAATAAAAAATTATTAAAATATTAATTTTATTTATAATTTAAATTAGGATAATTTTTTGTTTAGATAATAATTGTAATGATATTTATAAAATTATATTAAAAGACAAAATTGATATTCAAAATCAGAATTTAAAAGCTACTATTTCCTTATTTTTTACAATCGACTATAGAATGAATTAATTTTGACAAAAGTAATTTTAATTTTTTTAATCAAACACTAAAATCAACTTTTAAATTTTTAAAATCACATTTAATCCTCCCAAAAGCAATTCCAAGCAGACTCTAAGTGCGATCTTTGATTATTGATATGGTCTTAAGAATTACACAATTTCTACTTAATTTTTAGTACCGATCAATACTATTACATGGTGATATTCCCTCCACTCAATTTTTATACAATCATTTTATTTCTTTAATAAGATATGAGATGGGTAAGTCCAAAATAATTTTTTAGTCTGCTATCTTTTCAAAATTTAAACTCAAATAATCAACTAATGGTGATGGTTGAAAATTATTTGGTAAAATTCTAGGAGTTAATAACACTTTTTTTATTAAAAGGTTTGGAGTCATAATTCTACCCTTTTGTGGTTAGATTAAGGACTCTATATTTTGTTTCACCTATTTTTATTTGGAGTTTGAAGGCAATCACATGCTATTAAATCACATGACTTTATAATTTATTCAAAAATAAAGTCTATTTACTCTTATAACTTAAGAGTATGTATGCTTTAAAAAAATGAGAGCATCCATATATATATACATACATGCGCGCGCGCACATGCTGGATCTCTTATTCTTTTTTTTTAAATTCTCTTTTTTTTTCTTAATTATTTGTGAAGAAATAATTATGTAGGAATAACTTGGGAATAAATAATGCTATCAATTCCGATGTTTAGATTCTTATTTTTCTCTTAGCAGGCATTTATTTTTTAAATGGTGTAAGATAATTTTATTACCTAAAATTCAAATTTATATTATGATTAAAATCCCATCTTTAAGAAAGTGAAAATACAATCCATCTAATGGTATATAGATCCAGTATAATATATAAATTGTGGATTCCTATGCCGCACTACCTATAAAGTTGCGGAATCAATAGAGTCATATAACCATGACATTGTAATATTATAGCGTATAACTTCTCAATTACATTAAATCCTTACTTATCAAGAAAACAGTATCTTTAATTGAAAGAGAACTTAATCCAACAATTAAATAAGATATACAGTGCATAAATTCTCAATTAATTACAACGGTGGCTTTCTCTCTTATGCACCAACCAATCACATAAGATTTATATCTTTTAATGTCAACTCCTTATATAATAATTTTAGATAACAACCTACCTGCCAAAAGTTATCAGATTCAAAAGACTTGTTCAATTAGTTTGTTATGTACGTAATAACCTTTTTTTTTTTTTTTTTGGGTTGTAGATCAAGAGCTTCCGGACGAAAATCGTGGATTTTTATGTGACCCCGACCATAAAGTTGTGGAATAACGAGGGCCATATATTCACAAAGATTTAACGTCGAGCCGCACCAGATTTTCAGTTAGACAAGAAAGCCTTACATTTTATTGAAAGCGAATTGAGTCTAATAGTTAAATAAGAAAATAGATCGTGTATAACTTCTTAATTACGATGATGATATTCTCTTTAGTATACCAGCCAGTCGGGTAAGATTTCTATATCTTCAATGTCAAACCCTTATTTTGTAATTTTAGAAGTCAACCTAGCAGGATAAAGTTAGCAGGCTCAGAAGACTTGTTTAATTAACTGGTCATGTAAAGATTTTTTTTTTTTTTTAATTAGTTCAAGAGATTCCGGACTTGAATTCTATTCATATAAGCATAGAAGGGAACTGCATGTGTCCTTCTATTTTGATGAATGTGCATCATATTTTAAACACATAAAATAAATTGAATAATTGGAAACAAAATCACATATATCCTACGTACTCCCAAATAGAGAGTACAAAATTTTAAAAAAAAGAAAAATCTTCTCCCAATGCCACAAGTAGAGTCTGAAAATGGACATTATTATTGACCTGAAACATAAAGCGTAGTCCCACTAAATGGCCGATATATAGACAGAATATGTGTCGTGCCTTTAAAATCTCTTTAAAAGCATCCTAATCATCAAGCACTAGATCAAATGAGGTGATACCAAAGTATAAAGTATTCAATTGCATATATGCAAGAGAGCATAATTAGATTTCTACGAAATTTGTTAAAATATACAGATTCTTCTTTGGATCTGATTTTCAAGCTCACTCATCGCCATTGTGCTGATCAAAGCCAGTTATCCCAGAAGATTAATTATGTTGAAATCACTAAAGCCATACATGCTTAGTATATTTTGCAGTTGTTGCTATGCAGGATACAACATAGTCTCCAAGGTTTCCCTGGATAAAGGGATGAGCCGCTATGTTCTTGTGGTTTATGCTCATGCTTTTGGCACTTTGGCTACTGCGGTTCTTGCAATTCTCTTTGAGAGGTTCCTTATGCTAACCCCCTCTTAATTCTTCTTCAACTTTTTATTCGCTTTTATACATCTTCTTGTACTGCAGGCAAAACAAAAGTAAAATTACCAAATCCATCTTGCTCGACATTTTCTTCCTTGGTCTACTAGGGTAAGTACTCCATTTCTTGTCGTGGTCTGATATAAGAGATCTGGAGATCAAATTCCGCTCACATCTTGTAGGTTTGGTTTATATTAATTAAAAATATTTTAAATTCTATTTCAGCGCCGTGTTGGGCAGGACGCTTTTCTTCGCTGGCCTAGAGTATACTTCACCAACTTTTGCATCAGCCATGGCCAATATCATTCCATCCATTACATTTATCTTGGCAGTTGTGTTTAGGTATCAGCATACATTAAATAGAAAAGAGATCGTTTGCCGATGGATGCAGATCATCCATTTTGCAGATTCATAATCTCTAACCAACTTTCCTTTGATTATTTTTTAATACGAACTCTACAAAAATTGTTATTATTAGGACACATGTTCTTTTAATCCTTACCGCCTAAGCTAATTATCTGATACTTACTCCATATATCTTTAAAAATTTCTCAAAAAACTCCACGTATATCTGTTTGGGTTAAAATTTGTTTGGGCTAAAAAACTATCTAATTATTCTATATTTTTCACTAAGTTCATATTAGATTTGTCTGAATTTCAAATTATACGAGATAAAAATATTGTTTTCACCTTTAAAAATTATATTCAATATGTATGAAAACAACAGCGAAGACTTTTTCAAAAATATATGAACTAACTTGCCTCAGCCTACAAGTTCTATTTATAGGATCATTTATCATCCTTATTATTATTTTTATTATTATTATTTCTATCCTTCTCACCTTCTGCCATGCCTACTAATTGAACATGAGGGGTTATAGGTTTGAACCTTATTTGTATGTATGTTAGTGAATCGAATCTGTACTATCATGTTTGATCCAGTGCGCGTTGTCGTATACTTTGTCGTGCACGACAACATGTCAAGGCTTCCCAATGAGAAGGCGTCACATGCGCTGTCACACACCATAATATATGCAACGGTATGCACTAGATCGATTCTTGTTCTATTATTATTATCATTATTTTAAAAAATCAAATCTCCACTAATATTATCATTCGGGTAAAAATTTATTTAATTTTTATATTTTAAAAATAGCTTCCGTTTGTTCTTATTTTTTTAAAATCTATTAAAATATCCTTATTGACACCTTTATCGTTTCTTTTAATTAACTTTTACAGTATTTTTCTCTTATAATAATAATTCTTTTCTTTTGCACATTAATAAAAAAATTATATTTCTAATTTAGCGCAAAAAATAAAATTATATACATATATATTTCATATAAGCTCGGGTATGTCTAAAAAATTAATCTTGTAAAAGAATTAAAATTGCCAATCTTTTGGATAACAATAAAAGAATTAATAAATTAACTCCTTAGCAAAGTATTCCACAAAAATTTAATTTCTGAATTAACCTAAAAAATAAAATAAAAATAAAAAGTATATACAGTAACTTTAGCAGAACACTTTGTTGAGGAGTTAACACATTAATTTTTATTAATGTCAAAAAATTGGTAATTTATTTTTTTATAATATTAATTTTTTTGGACATGCATGAGCTTCCATAAAAAATAATATATATTATTTTTATTTTTATTTTATTTATAGAGTTAAATTATTAACTTAATTTTTTTATATTAATGTCTCCAAAAAAAGAAATATTATTATAAGTAAGTAATATTGTAAAGACAAGTTAAAGAACAAAAAATGAAGGTAAGAGTGTCAATAATTTAACGGTTAGGATGTTTTGAAATATTTTTAAAAATATAAAAATTAAACAAGTCATTAATCTCAAAATTATAGGTATTAAATAAACTTTTACCCTTATTATTACTATAATTCTAAAATCCGGAATATTTTGCATTTGTCATTTCAGAATGGAAAGATTAGTCATATCCAAACTTAGTGCCCAAGCAAAGATTGCGGGGACCCTGGTTGCCTTAGGCGGAGCAATTCTTTCAACTTTGTACAAGGGCATTGTAGTAATTTCACCACATCGTCGGCATGGAAATCAGACCGACGGCGTTTCAAAAGTGTTCTTGGACGGGGATTGGATAAAAGGCTCTCTCATGCTCTTCGTTTCATACGTTTCACTTGCAGCTTTCTTTATCGTACAGGTCACTAATTTTACAATTAAAATGATTGATTGATTTTTATTTTTTTTTATTTTTTTTGAATTGAAAGTAAACATTTTCAAGCATAAAAGTCTCAGAGACTAGTTTCAGGAGTTAATCTTCCTCTCGTGACTTCACTTCTGATATGTTTTTTAATGTAAGCATATAAATTAATCTTTTCTAACTTAATTAGTAGGAATATATAAGCAGTCTTTTCTAATTTATTTTGTAAGAATACACATTAACTCGTATTCGTTTATAATTTTTTTCGCAGACGTGGACAATAAAGAAGTATCCAGCACCAATAACTCTTACATCACTATCTTGCTTGGCTGGAACTTTACTTGCAGCAATCATGACAGCAATTCTTGATCATAAACCTTCTTCATGGGGACTGTCATGGAACATTACACTTGTTGCTCCTATTTATGCCGTAACCTTTCTTTTTTCATTTTTTATTTTTCACAATATTAGAGCTTTTACAAATACAAATGCGTAGTAGTTATTCGATAAGGACATCATCATCGTTTAAAGTGTGAATTTAACCTTATAAAAGGTTACATAGCTTCTATGATGGTTTGCATACATGCCAAATTCAAATTTTAGAGTGTGCAACTGTGCTTACATCATAACAAAGGACTCTAGATTTGCTTTATTTGACAATGTCTCTCTCTGTCTTTCTTTTTTTTCTTTCCTTTTTTTTTTTTTGGGTGTAGGGAATAGTAATCTTTGGAATCACAGGTTATGCCCAAATATTGGTCATAAGAGAAAAGGGTCCAGTTTTCATGACGGCGTTTAGGCCATCGTCAACAGTTATTGTAGCTATCATGGGACTGCTTATTTTGGGAGAAGAACTGCACTTGGGAGAGTACGTATTTGAATCATTTATAATTTGAATCACAAAATCAAAATATCCCCAAAAGAAAAAAAAAAATTATAGCTAATCATTAGTTGTTTCATCAGTGAATGCTTCTTTTGGTCCTTACACAGTACTAAGAGTTTGAGTAGCCTCCCTTTTTTAAAAAAAAAAGAAATGTCCAAAAAATACTCTTCTCATTACTTTTATACATGTAGCGTCTCACTCTTTAAATCCAAAATAATATTTTTATATGATATAACTTGAAATTTAAATAAATCCAACGTGTAGCAGATGAAAAATAAATTATAAGCAGGTACGGCTTTAAGGGAAACAAATGCACCGTAATGGCCTTTGGGTAATTTTGGAAAATATAAAAGTAAACTGAGTAATTGACAAACATTTAAGGGACCAAATAATGGCTAGATTTGCCCTTATTTTTTCTATCACTTTAATTTCTCTCTCTCTAATTTTTTTCCTTTTTTTTTTGGACTTTTTTTCAGGATTCTGGGATCGATACTGATAGTTTTTGGCTTGTATGCAATTTTGTGGGCAAAGGAATACGAGAATAGAAGAAAAAGTTTGGAGATTGTGGAATTTGATAGAGCCGGAGGCAATGAGACCACTATGGAGAAGTGAGAAATTGTAATTCCGCCCAAAATATTGTAGAACTGCGACTACAACTTTATTAGCATTCTCTCTTCTGGATCGAGATACATCTATATATATATATATATATATTAAATAAAAATAGAGTGTAAGAGAGGAAAAAAAACATGATCTTCCATTATTTTATCTCAATTCTCTTGTTTTTCTTAATTAACCATGATATCTGCTTATTGAATCTCGTTGGTGATCAGGTATACAAGACATGTTTTTAACAATTATACAACTTCTACTTAATTTTTACAGCACCAATGAAAACTGTTGGGTGCTGATTTTTCGAATAATCAACTAAAAACTACCTCTCAAAATCATTTGTCGAAGTCTTTAGCGTTAGCAGCACTTTTGATTATTTTAATTAAAAAAATTTTGTAGTTACAATTCTAGCCTTGAGTGGCTACACAAATGACCCCGACTTTTGCTTCTTCTGTTTTTGTTTGGAAGCAATCACATTATTCTCCCCTCCCCCCACCCCCCCACCCCCAAAAAAAATTTTTTTTTTCTTAGTGAGTTCTGAAGAACTGATTACAGCCGGAAAATTTTGAAATAAATAATGTTATCCATATTTAAATTTTCATTTTCTTCTAAGTAATATGATATCTATCTATTAAATAATATAAAATAATTTTATTAATTATAAATGAAAGTTATATTACGATTTAAGATATTGTTAAGTTACAATCAATATACCTTAGAGTCCTTCTAACATGGTAGTCGGTCTCACTACCATGTCACAAATTTTTTATATATTTTACCTAGGTTGTAAATTACACTAATTGTAATATAATAAAATCCTACGATTTAATCATTATTTTACCTTTCACTTTATGAAAGTCACATAATTATAAAAGTGAAAACGCCACATATCTAATGGACATAAAGCTATGACCCAAGATAAAATAGTGGATTTCTATGCTACATAAGATATAAAGAAGTAGAATCACTAGAGCCATATATCTATAATGTGATAATGCTCAATCTCACTCTATCTTTACTTGACAAGAAAATTATATCTTTACTTGACAAGAAAACTATATCTTTTATTAAAAGGGATGTCAATCCCTATCTGTTAATATTGAAAGTTTAAATTTTATTATTTTTAAACGTCTTTTAAAATTTACTTATTTTTTATGTAACTTATGTATGATTTCTAGACATATATATTTAAATAGAAAGAAATAAACTTTTATTATTTTTATGTGACCGAAATTAGTTCTAAATGAAATGTAAATACAATATTTCAAAAATATATCTATTAAGTATAACTATTTTCTCAACTACAAAACTTAATCCCTTCATTTGCTTTGAATTTTAAAGACATAAACATCAAATATCATGTTTAAGATTTTTCTATTTATAAAGAAAAAAAGATATCAATTATATTCAATATTAATAAATAAATAAATATGTCATTCAAACATTTATATTTAGAAGACTTCAACTAAATTCAAACATATTTAAATTTTAGACAAAAAAATACACCAACTTAATCTAAGAGTTATTATCTAATAAGGAGTCTCTTATTTGAATACAATAAGGGATACGTTAAAAGACAGAAAATAACATATTATAATATACTACAATATAAAATATACACATTTGAGTGTGTATTTCTTTTATCTTTTAGATTATCCTTTACTTTGAGAGGAAAGGATATCAATACCTCTAATATTTAAGGAAATGGTATTCTAAACTTTCAAAAAGAGACAACAATATTCATTTTTTGTCATAATACTATTTGAATATAGTAATTTGAACATAAACTTTAAAATTTTCTATCCAATAGATTAATAATATTAAATTATTTTTAACATTTAAAATAATATTTAAATTTTAACTTATGTATTTATTTTGATAATATATTTGTATTTATTGTAAGGATTTTAAATAAATCTTTGGATTAAATAGATTTTACAATTAACAAAATATGTCCCCATTAATAATTTTAAAATTATTTTTATATAAAATTCAAAGTAAGTTTAAATTTAATTAAATTTTTAATATAATGTTTCTATTTATTATTAAAAATTAGTTTAACATAATAAAATATAGCTAATATATGGTATAATATAAAAATATTTTTTAAAATATTAAAATTATATATATATATATATATATTATTACATTTATTTTAATGTTATGTTTCTATTTATTATAAAATTTTTCAGTCAAATTTTTTAGATTTATTAAATTAAGGGGTATTATGATCAACAAAGGGTCTTGATGTCCCTTATTCAAAACTTAGAATTATTATGATTATTTTCTGAAATTTTAGGAATATAGGTATTTTTTTTTCTTACTTTAATAAAGTAGAATATTCTATATTTAAAAATTATTCTTTAAGCTAATTATTGAATAAGAATATATATAATGTATAATTCTTAATTATGACAATGACATTCTCTCTTATATACCAACTAATCAGGTTAGACTTATGTTTTATTGTTGAGTTCTTATTTAATAATTGAATATTTTTGGTACAAAAGACCTAACAAGATTAAGTTATTGGATTAGAGTTTTCTCCTAATATTAATTTTTTGAGTTTATAAAAATTCCCTACCACGTGTTTTTTATTAATAGTGTATGAATAATATATAACTTATTTTTTATTTATTAATCACTGGTCACCACTTAAATTAAAAAATCTTATTTAATCAGTTGGTCATGTGAGTAATGATTTATTTATGGATTAATTTCAGATTACTCCCTTACGACTTGACCATCTCCAAATCGTCCCTTAAACCAAAAATTTCATCAACACCTTCACATCTTTACCTTATCTTTTTTTTTTTTTTTTAAAAGAAATAACTTGAAGCTTTCACAAGTAAGAAGTGATTTGAAGATATTTAACTCAAGAAAGATAATACAAATTTTATCATTTATTTATTTATTTTTAGTAAAACAAGAGATTCTGAACTCAAATTCTATTGACATAAGAGTGAAGAAGAGATTTATTTTGTTAACACAATGCTTAAAAAAGGGGGAAAAAAAAAAAGGTATGGAACATCTTAAATGTTTGGACCACTACCCTATAATCACTTTAATTTATCTTTCTTTCGGTCTCTGTCCTGTGCATCTTCCTTATCCTTAAAATCATATCAACGTTCCGTGCGGAAGAAATTAAGGTTTAAAATATCCCTGTGTTTTCAATTATCATTGACCGAAACTACGTTATCATGTCCAATCAAAACAAAGGAAAAAAAACTCTTACCTCTGAAAGCATCCTAGTAATCGAGCACAAATGAGTGCACCCAATATATAAAAAGTAACCTTTCTTTGCAGGATATGTGAAGAACTTGTTTGTCCTAGTCCATCCATTGAATTGAAAGTGAAAATAGTAAAAAGAAGAAATTAGCAGTTGCAAGATCACAGAGAAAAAATAAAAATGATGAAATTATTGAAGACATATGTGCTTAGTATGTTTTGCAGTTTTTGCTACGCAGGATACAACACATTTGCCACAGTCGTTGTGTTCCTTGTGGTTTATGCTTATATGCTTTTAGCACTTTGGCTGCCGTTCTTGCGGTTCTTTCTGAGAGGTTCGACTCTACTCATCCCTCTTAACCAATCAATGCCCTTTCTTGTAGCCGAGAGCTATTACTAACCACAAAGCTTCATCCTGGAAATTGTCCTCGAACATTACCCTTCTCGCTCCTATTTATTCTATGAGTTTTTTTCTGGGAGAATTTTCTGAATGTGAGATTAACAAGGGGTCCCTCTTACATATTTCGCGTATCATTTTGTTTTCTGATAATCAATTTGCAAGACCATGAGGCAATAAGTCCATATATAAAATTCCTTAATTTTAATTAGCCATGTGAAAATTTTTACTTTATGATAGACTGTTATAATTATGTGTTGGCAGAATGCGACCTCCGTACGCAGAGAGCAATTCCAGGGTCAAATTCAGGGGCTAGCTACAGAAACTAAGTTGAGCCATTACGTAAGCTATGACACAATTAAGTCCGATAATACATTGCATGTAAAGTGCTCTACCAATCAAATATTTAAAGTAGAAAATAAATGAAAAGTGAGCACATTATTAACTAAAGCAAGCCATCATTATCCATGTAAGTGGCTCAATTTAGTTAGGCAAAAACAAACATCTCTTGCGTCTTGCACTTGGATTCCCTCTAATAAACGCATCCTAATCTCAGATAGCGACAAAGAAGTAAACCCTCCACTTTATAAAGGTAAACAATTGAGTCATTTACATGATACGACTAATTAGCCAGTCCATTCATTTAAAAATAAAATTGCTGAGAATGAAAATTGATCAGCGTAACACATGCAGGATTAGAGCAATATTATCAATTAGGATTTCGCTTAAGAATAAATTATTTGTGAGAGAGAGAGAATAACGACGTTGAAATTTTTAAAGTCATGTACGCTTAGTACGCTTGCATGTTTTAGCGACCCAGGATTCTTCAAAGTCTCAAGGATTTCGCTTGATGATGGCATGAGCCGCTATGTTCTTGTGGTTTACCGATTTACGCACATGCTGTTAGTGATTTGGCTACTACTGTCCTTGCAATTCTCTTCGAGATGTTCTTCCTCCTCACGATCATCTTAGTAATTAAATTACTGCTTCAACTAATTTTTTTTCCTTTTCATCACTTTGTAAGTTTGTTTTCTAGGAGTAAAGATAGCAAAATCACTAAACTGATCTAGTGAAACATTTTCTTCCTTTGTCTCTAGTACGAATAAATTAATTGTCTAATGGTTCCGTTTGGAGTTCAAATCCCGCTCTCATCAAAATTAGTGAATTTTGACTCACATAAAAAAAATATTTTGTCTTGCCGTGTTGAGAAGGATGCTGTTCTTCGCAGGCTTGGAATTCACATTGTCAACTTTTGCATCAGCCATGCTCCATATTATCTCATCCCTTACCTTTATCTTGGCATTTTTATTCAGACAGAATCATCTGTATTATAATTACAATAATAAACGAACATAAAGAAATTTTTAATGTTACTAATATGGAATAAGACTGTTATTATGATATTATATTATTGATATATATGAGCTTCAATTTAACCTTTTTTGGGATCATGTTTGGCTTAATTTTGTAATTTTTCAACAGAAAAATTGAATATTTCTAGACCTAGTGCCCAAGAAAAGATTGCTGGGACTCTTGTTGCCCTTGATGGTGCAATTACAGCGTAAAGGAACATTGCAGTATGGAACAAGGAGTTATTTTGATAATATATCAATGATTTATGAGCTTTGGTTTAATCTCCCCGCTCCCCCCTTTTTCTGATAGTATTTTGTTTAATTTTGTAATTTTAGAATGGAGAAATTAAACATTTGCAGGCGTAGTGCCCAAGCAAAGATTGCAGGGACTCTCCTTGTTGCCCTGGACGGTGCAATTCTTTCGACTGTGTACAAGGGCATTGTAGTAATTGTATCATGTCATCAGAATGTAATTCAGACTACCGGCATCTCAAAAGTATTTTTATAAGGGAATTGGATAAAAGGCTCTATCACGTCACGTCTTTCCATGGCAGCATACTGTACTTTACAGGTGTTAAATTTTATAGAACGCGAACTTTTTTCTTTTTTCAAATAAAGGAAGGTGAAAAGAACGATTTAATTATTAATGCAAAAATGACATTTTGGTCCTTCTAAAAAAATTCTTTTTTTCTGTTTTTGTCTTTATAAAATTTTAACAAATCACGTAATCCCCGTGTTGAATGAGTGATATTGTGTCCACTTAACTAGTTGGGATATAAGCTTTGTATCCTAATTGATATGTTATTATTACAAATTCACTATATGAATTAAAAATAATTAAATTTAATAATTATTTATTACTTAAATTAATCAAATAATCATATGTTATTTGTTACATAGATTGAGATAAAATTATATATTCAAATTAGGCAAGTATAATATTATTGTAAAATTAATAAAAAAAGACTGTTAAAAATAAATGTGAGATTTTAATATTTTAATATTTAATTATACACAATAGTTGAGTTGTATATGTTAAAAGTTCATATTTGTCCTTCAATGGTTTTTTTTTTTTTTATCTTAATGTTTTAACATGAATAACAAAATGAGATACTAACGATTTGTCATGACACCCTAGTAGTGTAAATAATTTGTACGAGGAAATAGAATGTCAACTCCTATACTAATATAAAAAGGAAATTTTAAAAATAAAATCATGAGTAGTAACTCTTTAGATGCTCTCATAATGTAAAAAATCTTTGAATGCTCTCAATGTGTACTCCATCATTATATAATTTATAACTCTTGTAACATGATAGTTGGCTCCACTATCGCATCACAAATTTTACATATTTTATATAAATTACAAGTTACATTGATTGTAACTTAGGAAAACCCTTAATATAAACCATGAAAGTCGGTAACAAGTGTTAGATCATATTTGTTTATAACTTACATGCAGACTCGGACGGTAAACAAGTGTCCAGCACCAATAACTCTTAACATCATTAACTTGCTCGGCCGGAACTTGACTTGCAGCAATCGCGACACCAATTCTTGATCATAAACCTTCTTCCTGGAGACTCTCCTGCAGCATCGCTCTTCTTGCCGTAAACCTGCCGTCGTTACAAAGTTTTTCAAAAAATAGCAGGATTTTTATGAATATAGATGCATTTCAGTTTTACATACCCATATTACGGACGGGATTTTAGCACTGTAAATGCTTGTAAACGGTCCTTTAGAAATATATATTTTTATTCTCGTGTGTGGATTGTTTGTCTAACGTCTAAAATCTAAGCAATAGCATATGTGTTGTGTTGAATTTTAGCTATAATTAGAACAATGACGTCAAATGTTAAATATGAATTCTAAACCATGCAGACATCCTCATAGGAAAAAAATGTAGTCCATATATATACGCGTTTGATTTTTTTTTTTTAATTTCTTGCATGGAATTGTAATATTTGGAATTACAGGCTATTCTCAAACATTGGTAACAAGAGAAAAGGGTCCGGTATTCATAACGGCATTCACATTTGACAATAGTAATTGTGGCTCTCATGCGACCACTTATTTTGGAAGAGTAATTTTGGTTTTATTTAAAATTGAGGTATTGTAACTTTTAAATTATATTTATTGTAGAAAAAAATTATAAAATAAAAACTAATATTATATCGTAAATATAATTTTTAAATAATAATTTTAATAAAATTAGTAAAGATACAATAGATTTTTTAATATATAAGTGTAAAATTAAATTTACTTAACTTTCAAAATAAAATAATTGTTATTTATTAAACACTTTAATATAGATGTTAAAGCTACCAACCTCAATTCTAAATAGGTCTTTCACCTGAGGCACAGAGAGAGTGTGTTTATTTCATCGTTGTTGATTTTTTTTTTTTTTTCGTTTATATGTAATTCTATGGGCAAAGGAATATGAGAATAGAAGGGGAAAAAAACCTTGGAGATTATTGAATCTTATAGAGGCGCACAAAATTTAGAAAAAAAAAAAGGAAACAAAAATGGCGCGTAATTAATGCTTCGGAGTTAACAATTACCACGTTAATAATGATAGTTGTGATTTAAAAATTAAACCGTTTATTGCTCAATACATGAAAGGACTTGATCATTAACATGTCTGCCGTTAATCTTTACGCATAACATTAATGTTGTAATGTACGGTTAGCCTTCTACTTAGACTTTATTTTATATTAAGGTTAGATAATTTAATTTGAAAATAATAAAAAAAATTATAATAATATTTTTATTTTTATTTTTATATAAATTATTATTTAAAATTTATATTTTTTATATATTATTAATTTTTATTCTAAAATTATAATTCCTTTTTTCACAACAGCTACAGAGGCCTTAATTCTGAAAATTAGTTAGTTAGCGAGCATTCATTCTTATTTGATCTCGTTTAATTACGGAAATGAAAATTTTATTGTTTTTTATGTAAATATATCTAAGATTAAGGGGTTACAAGATAAAATCCTCATGTTCGATAAAACCGGGAAAATGGGCCAAAGTAAATCAAACGACGCAACTCCATTGAAATGAAGTGAAAAAGTGAACTGTGTTGTCTCTATCGGGCGAATGAAGATGGAAATGGAACAACTCCTGAGCATGGGCTTCCCCGACGAATTGGCGGCGGAGGCTCTGGCCGCCACCGGGGGCAAATCCACTCTCAAAGCCACTGAATGGATTCTTTCCCACAAATCATCCGCCACCACCACTACCACTGCCGCCTGCCCTTTCGAACTTCCACCCCCTAACCCGAACGCAAACCAAAACCCGGTTCAACCAAAACTCGACCGCTTCTTCCCCTTCCAAACCAAACTCTCTTCCGCCGACGCCAACGCCGTTCAAGAGAAAGAAAAGGACAGAGAGATAGAACCATCTCCGCTTTTTAAGCGTTTGAAGACAAGACACGACGTTGATAGTAATATTGTTCCCCACGCGCCACACGCGCCTTTATCGGAACGTATGCGTCCGGTTAACATAGACGACGTTGTTGGACAAGAGCATCTCCTCTCACCCAATTCGCTCCTCCGCTCAGCCGTGTGCAGCAACCGCCTGCCTTCAATTATCTTCTGGGGCCCGCCCGGTACCGGTAAGACTACCCTTGCTAAAGCCATTGTTAATTCCGTTGCCGTTTCGTGTAAGTTCGTGTGCTTGTCTGCTGTTACTAGTGGGGTTAAGGATGTTAGAGATGCCGTTGAAGATGCAAGGAAATTGAGAGTTAAGAGTAACAAGAGGACTGTGTTGTTTGTTGATGAGGTTCATAGGTTTAATAAGAGTCAGCAAGATTCGTTTTTGCCTGTGATTGAAGATGGGAGTATTGTGTTTATAGGAGCTACTACTGAGAACCCGTCATTTCATTTGATTACGCCGTTGTTGTCTAGGTGTAGAGTTCTTACTCTTAATCCATTGAAACCCCACCATGTCGAGATTCTATTGAAGAGGGCTGTTGATGATGTTGGTAAGGGGTTGAGTAAGAGTGTTGGGGGAACAAGGATTGAAGTGAATCATGATGCTGTTGAGTTTTTGTGTTCAAATTGTGATGGGGATGCTCGTGTCGCATTGAATGCATTGGAGATATCTGCTATTACAGCTGCAGCACGAGTGCCGGTTAAGGAAGTTAAAGAGGTAGAACAAGAGGAAGAGTCTGATGGGTGTAATCCATATGTGGCAAATGTTACTCTGGATGATGCCAAAGAGGCTTTACAGTGTAAGCATCTTGCTTACGATAGAGCAGGGGAAGAACATTATAATCTGATCAGCGCATTACACAAGTCTATGAGAGGAAATGATGCTGATGCAGCTATTTATTGGCTGGTGAGAATGCTGGAAGGAGGGGAACAGCCTCTTTACATTGCAAGGCGACTGGTGAGGTTTGCTAGTGAAGATGTTGGGTTGGCTGATCCATTGGCTCTTAATCAGGCTGTTTCCTGCTATCAAGCTTGCCATTTCTTGGGTATGCCTGAGTGCAATGTGATTCTTGCACAATGTGTAGCCTACTTGGCTTTGTCTCCGAAGTCAATTTCTGTTTACCGAGCCCTTGGAGCTGCACAGAAGGTTGTTATGGAATCAGTTGGACAGAATGAAGGAGTGCCGCTTCATCTGAGGAATGCACCGACTAAGCTGATGAAGGAAATTGGGTATGGGAGGGGCTATGTCTACACACCAGATGATCCTTCAGCAAAACAAAACTTTCTACCACCCTCACTAGAGGGATGCAAGTTCCTGGATTGGCCAACTAGTAATACCACTGAGAAATGGGCAGCCAAATAAGTGGCTTCAATTGTTTTGTTATGCATTAAGTTACGCTGGTTAGGAGCTCTTTCATTTCTCTCCTGGGCATGCCTGTTTATTATGCTGTACTAATTTCAGTTTTGTTCATATCGGCAGCGCATTTTGTTTTTTGGGTTGAAATGGGGAACCACGGAATAGAAGGATCCAATGTGTTGAGAAGTCCTGAATTATGTTTGTATAAAGCTTCATAATGGGGTTATTTCTTGACATAGATGATGAATTCCAAGTTTTGTGTACTTAGGCGACTGTTAATTTGGAACATTACTGAACTGTTAAGAGCTGCCAACAATCGATAACTCAAATCACAAACATATTCCCTTTGATTTGCTGATCTTTACAGAATTCTCTATCTGGAATGCCAAAGTTTTTGGGTTTCTTGACAAACTCAACGCCCGAACTCTATTTATACCAATTATGGTAAGTACCTCAAACTCATTCTTGTTTTGAAGCTCATGATTACAGAGAAAATACATCGTGCTAGACTTTTTCATTAGTGTTGACAAATTTTAGCCATCACAGCAATGTTTTAATTAACAGAAAGTTTCATTCATTTTTTGGCCTTACATAGGATGAGAATTGAGAATAATTCAAGTGATATACAGCCGGATTCTCTGCCACACTATTCAAAGCTTATTAGTTTGTCAAATGCCGAAATGAAGGAGAAAATATTACAAAAAATTGAAAAAAAATTTTTAAAAAGGAAGAAGATGAAGAAAGAAACACAGATAACTCTCAAGATGATACAAAGGCATTATTTAGATAAATATTAAATCCATTCCTTCGGATTGATGCATGCATCTAATAATTTCCATTCCTCACTTCCCTCTTCCGGTTTCTGCACGGCAAACAAGGAAACAAAACCTAGCTTCATCAGTCCATAACTTAAAAGCTTTTAATAACATCACTTGTGAAGTATTTCACCTAAACTTACATGGTCGTACTCCCACCGTGCAGTCAGTGGGAGAGAAACAAGAATACTTTCAATTCGACCTCCTGTCTTCAGCCCAAAAGTTGTACCTCGATCATAAACCTATAATTCAAAGGGAAAAAAGGAAGAATATATAGGCATGTAAGGCCTAACATGGGGTAATATAAGACACCAAACTACTTTAGTCTTCAGAACGAGTTTGAATACCAAGTTGAATTCTACATAACGTCCCCTGCGCAATTGTTGCCACGCCTTATGCTCATCAGTAAATGGTGTATCCTTTCTCTTCTCTATAATGGGTATGTAAGCAGGAATCACCGAATTTGCACATTCTGCAAGTCAACATGAATACATTGAACTGTGAGACAATTTTCTCTTTACAAAATATGCATAAAAGAAATATTGTACTCTTAAGAACTTACCAGTAGCAAAAGAAAGAAGCATCTCCTGATCATAATCATTCAGATCATCAAAAAATATTCCTCCAAGCCCTCGCCTCTCGCCACGATGCTGCATTCAGCATAGACAGTCAACATAAACTCTAAGATAGCAAAATCAACAGTGATTTCTTTAAAATGAGAATTTTTTTTTTGG
Organism: Aegle marmelos; assembly: GCA_030449875.1. Classification (NCBI taxonomy): domain Eukaryota; kingdom Viridiplantae; phylum Streptophyta; class Magnoliopsida; order Sapindales; family Rutaceae; genus Aegle; species Aegle marmelos. The sequence continues at coordinate 6,837,500 of JASUUL010000077.1, read as the reverse complement.
CTAACCTAATCAAATCTCATCAAAGATAATGGAATTGTTATGAATAATTAAGACTCCCTCCTGGCAGGCACCATTGTAAATAGAAACATAGTAATATAATATGGTCCAAGCTACAGGCCGGTCTTGTTCGAATGTACGAATTGTACAAATTAATTTAAGAGTCGAGCTACCTCAATTCAATCATGATATAACTGAATTTTCATCTTCATGTGGTAGCATAACAAAAAAAAGGTTAAAGTGGCAAACCTTGATATAGAAATAGTCATCACACCATTTCTTGAATTGAGGATAAAAGGTAGGATCAAATTTGTCGCAGGCACTTTTTTGAGTCTACAAAAGAAGTTCAATATCAGTTAACACATTAAATCATACTAATCAGTATCAGAATTCCACAGAGACAGATTAAATATAGTAGCTATCTCTAAGGTTGCATAAAAACTCGAAGCACTCTCTGAGAAAAGATTCTATTCACTTTCATGGTTAAGGTAGCATACTGCTATATTTCAGTGACAAAGTAAATTCAACCGAGCAACATGGCTGTAAAATTTTCCAATGAGGGAATTGGAAAAGCAACATTGTTGAAGAAAATGTTGCCTGTGCTTTAACCATTAAAAGGATATCCAATTTGTGGGTAAGTGTACATACAGAATGGAAGTGCTTAACATCCTCCTCAAAGATATATGCAGGAGTTAAATCTGTTCCACCGCCAAACCACCATTGTCGAGGTGCTCCTGGAGTATCTGCACAGCCTAGCAATGAATAGCCAATTAGAATTAAAAGTTGCCAATGAACTACGCTTTACAAGGGAAAGATCTGTTCATTCATAAATAATTACAGTAGCAAAAAGTACTTGAGCTACTAACATATAGATTCTCAGTGCTGATAGGAAGAATGCATGCTTCCTCTAAATCTAATAATGCAATGAACAAATACAAAACATTTCAAGCCTCCATCAAGAGTAGAATTTTAAATGGCATTACCACCACTGGAACTAGCTTTAACATATGGAAATGGCCAAATAAGAGGAAAATTCAACAGAATGATGCATTGCACAAACTTGATAACATTGCAATCACATATGTGCCAGATTAATGGTTTTTCATCAAGGCTTTTGATTTTTACACTGGTAATTTCATTTTTTGTTATCAGTAAAGATAAAGCTAGGAATAAAAAAGTACACGCATGAGTATAAACTTTACACAGTGATTTGGGGAAAAACATATGTGTAGAAACAAAAACTAATGTTCAATTGTTCAATTGTACCTTTTGGTGCATCTGTCTCAAAATACCGATAATTAAAATGCAGGGTTGGTGCAAAAGGGTTCTTGGGGTGTAAAACCTGTAAAAACGAGAGAGAAAGATTGTCAACTGACATCTCCATCCAAAAAGCTTAAACCAATAAGCAAGCACCCAATAATAGTAGAAAAAACAGATTACTACACACACACACACACACACACACACACACGAAATGGAAGTGCCACAACATTGAAGAAAAAATTATATGAAGCTGAACCCTCATGTAATCAGAATCCAAACTTTTCTATAGAAGCGGTTCTAGTTCAAGATCATAATCGCAAACGAAGCAACTTTTTTTTTTTTTTTTTGGTTTTTGGGCCAAAAGTAAATTTTGAAAGCACAAGAGAGAACATAATCAATTTTATCAATTGCTAATTATTACCGAGCTGATACCGGCAGCAAAAAACGGAATGGGACCGGGCTTCTGATCAGAAGCAGCAGCTTTGGCAGCTCTATAAGCTTCAGGAGGCATGACCCCATAAACAACAGAAACATTAACGCCAGCCTTTTCCCAAACGGCGCCGTCTTGAAGAACTCTACTGATACCGCCACCACCTCCGGGCCTCGACCACACATCCTCTTTAAACTTGCCGCCCCCATCAGTTTTCTCAATGGCCTGGCACACGCTGTCCTGAGCGTCCCTTATCATTTTCTCAAAGCGGACCCTCACCGAAGAGGCTGACGAGGACGAGGAATCCCCGTCGTCTGATTCTCTGAGGAATGTAGGGGGCCGCTCTGTTTCTGGGGTTTCTTTTTCGATCGAAACAGCGGCTCGGATTGTCCCCGTCGTCATTTTGAAAGTGGGGCGTTTTGGAAAGAAGCGATTTGGGATTTGAGTGCAACTGGTGGTGGGTTTGAGCTTGGTTGACGACGAAGAAGGAACTCTGAACAGAGTGAACGAAGCCGAAGCGGAGACTGCGGCGGTGGGTGGCATTGAAATTGAAATTCGGTTAAAATGTTAGCAAATTTTAGTTGCTTTTTTTCCTTTTTGGGTGGAAAAACAAAATAATTACAATTAAATTTGATGGGTGATCAAATCTTGTTCTTATGTTATTATATGTACCATGTACACCGAAGCAAGAGGAGAAGAAATGAAAACGGAGAGTTGAATGTAAAAGAAGCGATAAGGGTCGGCCCACAGTTAAGATTACAGCCGCGTGATAAATAACACTGGGTGTCTAAATTTTAAATGTGTTTCAACTAAGGAGATAGTTTGTCAATTTGTTTCAAATAAGTCCCTGGCTGTCTGTCATGTGTCTACTAGCAGATGTAAAACCCTAAACATATAAAATGAGTAAAACACCCTTAACCTCAAGTTGTACTCCACCATCTATTGGCGAATATATTTTGTTCATAAATAATGATATGTAGTCGACATAGTAATAGAAGGTCGATAAAATTATATTTTCATAATATTGTTTTAAAATAACATTTAAATCTAAGGCTAAAATATGTCAGCCTTCAAGCAGAATATTTTCACTCTTTGATCATTTCTACAGGTACATGGTTAGGGAGTTGAGTGTTGAAAACAAACACAGACAAAAAGAATTAGTTTTGGTTGTTAATTTTTAGGGACCTATTTGATATAATATTGAAAAAAATGACAATATTGGAAAAAATTATAAAGTCTAGTATCTGGGTGCTATTTCTGTACTAAGAAAGAGACAGTTGACTGCGCCCGCTTTTTTCCTGCCAAAAATCTGCAGAAACCATCGCCAGTGGTCAAATACCATTGAACAGATTATGTGAGTGAGGACTGTTCAAGTGTTAATTAACATCAAAGCTTAACGGTCAAATACCATGGAACGGATTATGCGATTGACAACTGTTAGTTGTACATTGCAGAGTAAATTTGTATATATTCATTTGACTTTTTTAAATTGTTTAAATTGTGAAAGAAAATATTTATAATTTCTTGTTAACCACAAATTTTAAAGTATTTGATAAGCACTTGCAATTGTAATTTAAAAATTAAGGTGATTTACCATTTATTTTAATTAATTTATATCTCATTCTAATTCTATCATTAAGTTTGTTAATGATGGATTCAAGGCTCTACTTTCATAGGCAAAAGCAATATAATAAGGTAAATTCACCAAGAGTTCATCTAATATATTGATATACACATATCGTACGTTATATATGTTCACAAGGGAAAAGACATTAATTAATTTACAGTAAAAATGAACTAATTACTTCAAAACTGTGGATGAAAATCACAAGTAGACGGGGCATAACCCAACTTATGGTTAGCGAGATCAAACTCCCACAAATGATTTTGCTGCATAATATTACCAATCACGGTAGTCGCTGGCCAACCAGCAGAAGCAAATCCAATGCACTTAACCCCAACGTCAGCATCAATCACATAGCTCTTCTTTGGTGGCACAAACTTAGCCCCATCAGCAAAATGCAACACAAATTCAGGCACATCAGCCGTATCAAATTTTGGATCATTGTAACAAAACCTCAATGGCCCCAAGACATGGCCTAGCTTCTTATATTTCTCCAAGGGAGCTCGCAATGCAGCTACGGTGGCAGCATATGCGGGTTCCCCTAGAAATGTCAATGTTGTGCCTGAATCCAAAATCACTCCACCGGCACCGTGGATGTGCCACATTTCCGGTGGAACATTCAACATTTTTCCGGCTATCGAGATGCCGGAAACGTTGACCGCATAAAATGGGTTCAGTACGCCAAGGATTAGCCGTGTGTGTTGCATGTTTTGTACGTGCTGTTTTGAAGTGTTGCCAAAGTTTAGAAAGTTGGCGAAGTTACTTGGGCTTAAGTGATCAACTAGGCAATATGAAAATTTGTTGTCAAAGAATTTTGCTGCCGTTGCTGCAAAAGAATTCTTGCCGTAGCCCAACCCCAATACGCCATCAGCATTGTGGAAGTTGCCATCGGCCCAATCAGTGCAGCCTACGGTGACTTCTTTTAGCCTTACTTTTTTGCGACGGTCTATGGACCCGGCCGTAACAGTTTCATTGGCGAAGAATCCTCTAACCTTTGAGCCATCAAAATAACTACTCGAACATTGGAAACGGATCAGGAAATTAATGCGACTAATTAATTAATAACCTATAAACTACAACAAACATAAGATAATTAATACAAATAGCTTAATTAAACAAATAAATTACATATCTTAAAAAAATGCAAACGTTCACAATAGATAAAAGAGTGTTTATCATTTTTTTTTAATACACAGTATAGTATATTAGAGAAAACAATACCAGACGCATACTTATAAACTAACCTGTAATCATAGGCGCAGGGTGTAACGGGTGTAGGACACATGGACAAAGAGAATGTGTCCTGAAGATCAACCTTGCAAGTTTGAGAAGAACATGGAATTGTCTTAAAAGTGGAGGATCCATCAGCCTGGAATATCCTGTCGGGAGGAGTTGACCCATCTTTCGGACAATTTTCACCCTTATGGTTACAATGCATCCATGTTAAATCACTCCCCGTATCCGCAATCAGCACAAATTTCTGCGGCGGGCTCCCCACTCGAAACGACACAAAGTACTGTCCTAGCCCTCTATCAGCGCCGGATCGCAGTGGAATCTTTACTATATTACTGGTGCCGTTAAAAGTTCTGCGATGAGGTATCTCGCTTGCTTTTCTTCTTCCACGACGACTTCGTTCTTCCAGACGCCGTGATATCATTTCTTGGCGGGCAATGTCGCTGTAAATAAGCTGTCTGATGCGTTCGGACAGGTTCTTTGGCGGTGAAAATGCGGTTGCGTCATGTTCGGAGAGCTGTGGGGAGTGCCTGTGGACTAACTCGAAGCGAGGCGGGGGGTCTTTTCCGGCGGAGGCCGGGAAAGCTTTGCGGGGAAGTGACAATGTGAAGATCAAGAAGAGGGAAATAATAGTCATTTGAATGGTAGAAGAAGATGCATGAAGAGTTATGGCTGAGAGGAAGAGTTATGGGACGAGGAAGAAGTTACTACTCTAGCTTTTGTGGTAAGAAAGGGGAGCGTTCAAGCTTCGTTTGCGGAAGAAGTGTGTGCTCTAAAATTATTGGCTTTTATGGGATTATTTTTGGTAATTTCAACCATTTTTTCCCTTAACAATATCTTTTAATATTTGTGCAAGAAGTGGGCGCTCTGAAATTATTTGTTTTTGGGTCATTTTTGTTAATTTCCAACAATTTTTTTTTCCGCTAACCTCTCTTTCAAATGCCGCTGGGTGGTGGGCTGCAGTTCTCATAATGTGGCTTGAGTCCCCCCTCCTTAAGTGGACTCATATACCCTCTCTTCTCTTCCATTGATTTGTTGGTGAAATATATTATGTTTTCTTAATATTTTTAGGGTTAAGTATTTAGTCTGAGATGTCATAGAATGGATGCAGTCAGTGGATGCCATAGCCATCTAACTGTGCAATACAAATCAGGAATTTGAAAAAAGCACTTCTTTTAAGATTTGTGGATTTAAGAAAATGTAAGGGATTTCTATGAAAATGATCACTTCTCATTTTCCTCCAACCGCGGATTTTGATTTAATAATAAAATTGCCACTGTCCTCCCATTTTGTCAATCAGCTTTAGCTCCAACTCCAGTGCTCCACAACAATCATTAATCAAATTCCACTTTCAATTTCCGAAACAAAAAAATGGAGCCGTTGGTAAGAGTACAAAATCTAGTACAGTCCGGTGTATCGCAAGTTCCTCGACAGTATATCCAGCCCCTTGAATCCCGACCAAACAATCACAATAACGATCAAAATAACAATCACACCCCGCCATCATCAGACATTAACATCCCTCTTATCGATTTATCAAACCCTAACGACACAGTCCTCCTCGACTCCATCCGCCGCGCCTGTCGCGAATGGGGAGCCTTCCACGTCATCAACCACGGCGTCCCTTTAAATCTCCTCCACGACATACGACACGTCGGCCGATCGTTCTTTGAAGGCAGTCCCTTAACCGACAAGCTCGAATACGCCTGCGACAATGCCTCCGCTGCCTCCGAGGGTTACGGAAGCAAGATGCTGGTCACTAACGACGACACCGTTTTGGACTGGAGAGATTATTTCGACCACCACACGTTGCCGCTCTCCCGACGAAACCCCAGCCGGTGGCCTTCGAGGCTTATTCCCAATTACGGTAAAGTTTTGTGTGATTACAGTGATGAAATGAAATTGCTTTGTGAGAAATTGTTGGGTTTTATTTCGGAGAGTTTAGGGTTGGCGTCGAGTTACATTAAGGATGCTGTTGGAGAGTTTTATCAGAATATTACTATTAGTTATTACCCACCGTGCCCGCAGCCTGAGCTTACGCTTGGGTTGCAATCACATTCGGATTTTGGGGCGTTGACGCTTTTGATTCAAGATGATGTTGGGGGTCTTCAGGTTTTCAAGGATGGACATTGGGTCACTGTTCAGCCCTTATCTGATGCTATTGTTGTCCTTTTGTCTGATCAAACTCAGGTATTGATCTACCCTTTTCACAATTTTATGTTTTAATATGAATTTGTTTGTACAAAATTGTGTTAGTCATGTGAGATATGTGGTATTACTTGAGTACTGTGATCCTTGTCCAGTGATTCTGAGCTACATGTCAAGACTCTTCTGCAGATCTTGCTTTTGCTAGAAGTTTCTGTTGTGATGCATGGGATGTATATGCAAGTAGAGCCTCGATAGATTGATAACCTCGCTTAAATAGTAATTTTTACTTTATATATGTTTTTCTATTCAACTGCCGCCACTTGTCTACTATGTACTATGCTGGCTTTGCTATGATCTATCGAGCTCTATTGCTTTTGAGTGTGACTGGTTTTTCAACTACTTTGTTGAAAAATTGGAACAAGTGGTATCCTGTATTTTATACATATTTATACGTACATATGTATGTATGTATAAATATGTATAAATATATGTATGCATATATGTACATACGTATATATATATATATATGTACATACGTATGTATATATATATGATCTGGGCTCTTAAAGCTTGGAAAAGCTTAAAAACTATAGGATTTTTGAAGTTTAAAACTTAAAGCATAAACTGCGTTTTCCTGGTTTTCGCACTTCAAAATTCTTGATCGTAACATATACATACACACACATATATATATACACTCATTCTTCATCCTTGGTTGTAATCACACAGATTTTGACGAACGGAGAGTTTATCAGTGCTATACATCGGGCCATAACAAATGCCAGCATGGCGCGACTCTCAGTTGCTACATTTCACGACCCAGCAAAGACTGTCAAAATATCCCCTGCTTCTGAGCTTGTCAGCCAATCATCCCCTCTCCGTTACAGGCCGGTGGTTTATGGCGACTATGTATCATCATGGTATACCAAGGGCCCAGAAGGAAAACGAAACCTTGATGCCCTTTTGCTTGATAGTTAGAGGGAAGTGTTTACTTCTCTCCGGTAACGTAAAACGTGTTTTCTGCTCCGGCATGCGACAATTTATTTGTGCAGTTCCTATTTGATTGTTCCTCCCAGGCTCCTATTTTTTTAAATTTTTGTCAATTATTTCAGTTGAGAAAGACAATAATTTTAGCCTTACAATTGTTCATGGACAGCAAGTTTTGAAGTGTTACAAATTGATAATTAATCATCTCCTTACCCTTATAGTTTGTATGCATCTTTTCGTAACAATTCCATATTACATGGCTATGGTTTAGTATTCTTAGCTGGATCATTGCGGGCGATCGGCATTGTTCACTTGTTGGAAATCCTATTTATAAGAAGAAAAAATCTAGATAAGTGTAAGAAAAAGCAACGACGATCATATTTATTGCATTATTGGAACTTTGCGCTCCTACATTTACAGATAAGAGTGTGTGTAAATATGTACACGAATGAAAATTCTTTGCATAATGTACATAATGGAACAGAAGGGAATTCACAAACAGTTACGGGCCAAAAGTTGGTCTGCCTGCCCTATGCCTCCCAAGAGAATTATATTAATCCTGGTGAAGTATAACCTCAAAAGCAAAACCCTAATATCTGTGTTGGGCCACCCCAGAAATCAGTTTCATTTAAGTGGTAATCTATTGGATCCTCTATATCTTTTTAGTCTACCTGACACTACTTTGATGTAAAAGGTATCCACTGCCCCAGCCTCGTCCTTTTCCTCGCTCAATTGTATCCAACAATACATGCAGCAATTCCATTGCATCCTCCTTGGATGCCAATTCCAAGTTGGTTTGAAAAAGTGGGAGTGGAGTTGAAGGGTTATTCCACCATTTCGTCCTTGTTCCACTACCTCTCCTAGACTGGTGCTGGTTCCGTCTCGATAAGCCATCAGAACTACTGCCAACTATGTGTACGGTCCCTTCATCAGTATCAGCATGGATTATGCTGTCCAAACTGATTTCTGATTCTACCACCCAATCTGGATTGGCAGCCACACCTTGAAACTCAGGCTTCCCAAGTTCCACCAAACTAGAACAGCTAACTATTAATACAAGTCTCTCTGTGATGACTGCGAATTTACCAGCTTGTTTAAGTGCTTTGCACATTACTAGCACTTCGTCCTTGTACTTCAAGCCATCATCAACCTCCATAAGTACTGTTGTTCCAATGGCTTCTTCCCAAGAGTAAGGGGCAAGGGGAAGTTCTCTACTCAGAGGCCTGGGAAGACGGACCTTAAAACACTGAGATCTTGTGTGATGAAGCCTACTTCTATTTCTAATACTTTGGGCAGTTTTCCCAGTAACCTCAAGAATACTAGCTGCTGGTCTTGCCACAAGTCCTGTGACTCCAAATGCTATTCCTGTTCAAGAAAAGTTCAGCAATAAGCACAATAACTATCCAAAATAATCTCTTGACGCTGTTAATGAATAAGAGATGAAGGTACATAATGATCATGCTTTTTACAGCAGCATTACCTGAAAGGAGACCAGGAAGACCATGTTTCTCAGCTTCTTTAATGGGTGATTGAAGGAGACCAGTTAGTCCCTACAATCAAAATCATTAGATTGAATGGACTTATAAGACACCAGGTTCAAGAGGCTTTAGGGTTATGCTTACATATATATTAACCTAAAGATTTTGTTGTGTGTGTTGTGGTTGTTGGGGGGGGGACAAACTCCAAGGCAATAAAAGACAGAAAACACTACATTCGAGAGTAGTGTTTTTCTTGTCTTTTAACTTGGTCCTCAATCAATTCATCAGAGAGAAGCAAGAATATATGCAGATTTCAGAAGTACCTCTAAGACTTCATTTATTACGCCTTTGCTGTGTGAAGCTACTCCCTTCTGCTGCTTTTCCATTCTTGCAACAGACTGGTCATCGAATGTAAAAGCAACAATGCCCTACAAATAGAAAATCATCTTAGTCAAAAGCCCTTCAATCATGCAAGCATCATCAGACAGTAGAAATACCTTATGAGCAGCTTTACTGAATTGAGTGGCAGCGTCGCTTAATGCATAAACTGTATTGCTTACAAGACTGGTAGTCCCCAATGCCATGCCCGAAATAAGTCCTGTAGGGCTCTGAAGAAGCAATAGTACCAACTGAACATTCTGATAACAAGACAAGCTTCAAACATGTTGTAAACTTGCATTACCTGCAACATGCTTCTCGCAGGAACTGATAAGAAATCTCTTATGCCAAGCCCCAAACTCCTTGCAAAGCCCATGGGATTACCTATAACACCAGCAGACCCAAACACCTAGAAAACAACCAACAGCAAGGAGCAAGAAAAGAACGTAAATTTTGAATGTTGGATTACAGTTGCAAGTATAATATAAAACACATACAACCATTCAGAATAAACTACAATTTTATTCCTTCAATATAACATCCATGAATCTGATAATCTAAAGCATTTGAATAGAAATAATATTCATATAATCCTTTGACTCATTGTAATAATGCCATTTTTCATTGAGAGGTTAGGTGGTCTTGTTCAAGTTAGAAGCTCAGCAATAAGCAACAATAACTGAACAATGATGCCATATTTCTGAATTCTTCACACTTGGCATAAATAACAACATTTCATCACATAACCTATCTTTCATGTGCCATGAAAAAAAGTAAAAAATAATCTAATAATTATCAACAATCAAACCTGTGAATGAAAAAAATGCTCAGTATGATTAGTATCAGATGCTTACCTTGTACATCTCATGTAGAAATTGCCGAATGTAGTGTCTCTTGAGGATTTCCTGAATTGATTCCCAACTAGCCATTTGATGTGCGATCGTCAATTGTTTGAAATGAATCCGGGCACCCTCAACATCAGCAAGAGCCATAAGACCTCTCTGTAATTAATCATTGTTACAAGTAATAAACTGCTCAGGAGATATTATTTAGCCAATCTGTAAAGTTAAGCAAGATACAGTCATGCAAGAAGAATAAAGAGTGAATAAGATAACAGGAATTTATGATGTAATGTATTGAATAAGAGTTTTCACATAAGCTGTTTTACTGTAGTAAGAGGCAATATATGCAGCCATTGCTGCACACTAGTGAGCTAATATTGAAAACCACTACAGCCACGCCTTGCTGGTTCTATCTTTCTCAAACAAAGCAGAATCATTTATACCTTTGCCTACAAAGTTGGAACACTTACATGGATGAGTGATTCTCCAGATGCTGGAACTCCATTTCTTAGCATCCAAGGAGCACTAGAAAAGCTGGAAAAGGAATGTCATATATAAGGATCAGTTGGGAAGTATTAAGGCAAAGGCAGGTTTTAAACTCTATACAAGTATGCATGTTAATGCTTTGGGTTTACCTTAAAGTGAACTTGATAGAAGATAAATCTAACAATTCAACATAGATTTTCTTTTGTCTTCTGGCCAAAAGGTAGATTTGCTGCCAAGGAGCACCAATTGGAACAACAGAAGGTAGAAATGAATTGCTTCTCTGACTTCTGTTAGATGTAGGATCATTCATTCCCGGAAGAAATTCCCGTCTTGCTCGTATGATCTCAAAATTTGAATCACATATAGAGGACTCCTTTGCAGCACCTAAATCATATACAACAGGATGCAGTGTGGAATCTGGTAATGGCAAGACTGTCTTCTGAAACCTTGGAGAGACAGTTTTAATGAACTTGAGCATGGTTAAGATCACTTCTTGTTCAAGTTCAAGGCAAAAATCAGCTACTCTGCAAGCATTCAAGAGAATATAATAAGCACTGGAAGTCAGAAACAGAACTTTAATTTGCATCTAATGCACCCATATATACCTCAAACTTATATGTTCAAATGACACCAATGCAACATCTTTCTTCCTCCACTTTGCAAGAGAAAAGTAGAATATAGGTTCGCAAGAAATGTCAGAAGTAACATACAACATTTCACTTTTCGATTTTTGACCGTCATCCTTAGTTCTGTGGCCAGCTGGGTTGCTTCTAGGTTCACAATTGAAGGACAGAATAACTGGATAAGGGGTTCTGGGCAACTGGTTATCTATTTGTAGATAAGAGATTTGAAATGAAAGTTTTTGTTGATCAACACTTTGTAGCAGGTCAAAAGTTATGTTCTTTGCACAAGCAAAAAGTAACTCCTACAAAACAAAGAAATGGTTAAGACAAACTTTAAATATTCTCTTAACATTTCAGGTAATATGACTTACCAGAAAGGAAAAGAGCAAAATTTAAACCACTATGTAGTCTACCTGTGGGTATGAATTTATCATGGAGACACCGATATACGGAATATTAAATGAAAACCTCTCTTTATAATTAACAAGCTTCTCCTGTTTCTGCTCTTGCTTTCTTTGTTCTTGGCCGCGAAGGTTGGCCTGGCTTTTAATATCTTTCAAAATATGGTAACTTGAATCAACAATACTTAGCACCTGCAAGATGGAAACAGTGAATAACGTACAAGACATCCACTATCCTTTGGCATGCAGGAAAGTAGAAGAATTGTACCTTAGTTGCTCCCTCAGCACTGTTCGATAAAAGCAGTGTTCTTTCAGGCTTCTGAACAGAAATATAATATTACGCAATTAGACAAAATGGCTTCCTCTTAAACTAAGCAGACATAAAGAAATACATTGTAAAGCCTAATTTGTTGGAAATTGAATAATGTTTTAAGTCTTTAAGATGAAGCCAGTTGGAATGACATCTTATTCAAAATTACTGAAGACTGGTGTTTTTCTGCATGATTATTATACACAAGAAATTGAGAAGTCCAGATTTTCTCCTCATCTTCAGCAAAATTCACTGAAGCATGAAAACTATGATCTTGAAAAAAAGTTTACTAAATAATCAAATGTATATGAAACAAGTATGCATAAAACTAATAAAAAAGGCTATACATATCCCTCACTCCATTCCCATCTAATAAAACTAATAAAACTACAAGTTGGGTGAAACAGAAAAACATTTGGATGAAGCCGTTATTAATCTCTCCCTCACTCCATCCCCATCTCCACTAATTCATTTCACTTGATGTTCATCATTTAGTTTATGTATGCACAAGCAACATCACAGGTCATTTTTGTTAAGTTACAACTATTCCAACAGATCAAAGTTTATAGGCAAGATTTGAAAATTTATTTTTAGTACATATTTGGTATGACTTATTTATTAACCATAAGTACTTATTTAATCACATAAGCTCTTGTTGGAAATCTGAGAAATTATTCAATCAGGATTGTGAGCATATTAGTACGGATATGACAGCTGTAGATGTGATATGATAGATGTACTGTATAGAATTAGCCAACACTATAGAATAGGAAAGTGTAATATCTAATTAATTGGTTTCCTTGTGTGCCTACTATATTTTTACCTATTTATATATGTATCATATATACTAGGAAAAATAGTAGATAATAAATTCAATTCTTTAATTCCATGTCTTCTTCAATAGCTCTTACCATAATTTTCGTTGTCGTTTAGTTGTTTTCTTAGTGGAGTTTTTAAACTTAAATTAGCTATTTTGACTCTACTAGCAAAAGCTAAAATTTTGAGCTTTTTGAAATAGAGATTGAAAAGCTCTTTTTAAATGTTAAAATATCTAAAATATCCTCTACTTATTTGACAATCTTATTTTATTCTTTCCATAACATAGCTTCAAAAAATTTATCTATTAAAGTAATTTCATAAATTTTTAATAAAAGCTTTGATGGATAACCAAACAACTAAATTTTTTTGAGTAAAAGCTCTATCAACAAAAGCTCTACTTGAAAAGTTGTACCAAATGGAGTCTTAAGCTTTAACAGGTACCTTTATTTGTGACATAACAAATACAATTGACAAAATGGATATACGAATATAGATACTGACAGAGAAAAGGATTTGAAACAAAGGACCTCTTGGTCATAATAATTTTAAGTTATCATCAATCCCACAAGTTCAGATTTAGATGCTACAGCCTAAAAGTCGTATTTAAGAATACAACAATTTTGTCCCACATCATCAAAGATTTATTTTTAAATGGAGCCCTTTTAGGATTCAGACAAAAGGGTTGTTTGTTTTTTAGCACTTAACGGGAAATATTCAGTCATTTACATGTTTTAACATGTTTGTTTTCACCAGGTAACACTTAAAATAAGGAATTGGATTATTTAAGGTTGGACTCTTAAAACTACCCATTTCAATTAATTTATTTTATACTATACAGGAAGCTAATTATTTATTTCGTTTACACACCAGTTATTTGTAGTAAAAATTTATCGTTGAAACTTAAAAATCATATCAGATTTTCAACATCTGAAAGAAATTTAGAGTAATATTAACATAAAACAAATCATAAACAACACATTCTCCGATATTTATTATTTTTTCATTAAAAAAAAAAAGTTAACAATCAAAATTATATCTTTTTTTTTTTTAATTGTTCTCTGTCAATTCTACATATTTTATCAAATTATCTTACTTGAAACAATTATATCATATAAATATAACTAATACAAAATACTTTAAAAGAAATAGATGTCAAATTACTATACATGACATAAGCATATAGATCAACGTTGACTTTAGCCAAATTCAGATCCATTAAGACTTCAAACAAATCAAAAAATGCCAAGCAATCCCACAAACTATACCTCAAGGTTGAACACACTAATAACAAAGCTTTTGATTTATCATACCATGACCCCAACCTAAAATTTTACCAGGGACAATTTCTCCCATAGCAGCATAAAGAACAGAAATTCACCATGGAACAGAAATATGCATAATGCACTACCATTAAAATGTAAAACTAAAACATGAAAATAAAAGTACATAAATGTACCTCGGCTGTTGACTGTAAGTGAACAGGTACATACTCCTTTGAATCATCAAGAACATACGATCCCACAACACGCTCTCCAGGTACCTTACATATCTCAAACAAACATTTATTTCAAACAATTTTGATATTATCCATCAACTTCAGTATGATTACGAAAGAGAGAGAGAGAGAGAGAGAGAGAGAGAGAGATAAAAGAATACCTCGATTGTGAGACGATGTGGGTAGCAGGGTTCATCCCACGCATATGGGCAAGAAGTGTAAGGATGAATAATAGTATCAAAAGTTTCACACTTTTGCTGGTAGACCCGTAACCTCTACAGAGTAAAAAATTTAAAGAAATCATAAAAGATAACATAAAACTTTAAAGAAATCGTAACAGATAACATAATAAGAAAAACAAAAGCAGAATTCAAGTAGCTTTCAGCATTATGATGTTTTCGACTTAATGTACTCGCACTTTTAATTATTTTTAAAATGGGCTGCCTGCAGCAAAATATTTTCATGCTGATCAAAGCATTTCCCTACACCAGATATCAAAGCATTTCCTTAAACCAGATAATAAGCATCATTTGTTTCAATAAAGATAATAATAAATTACTATCTCATAATAACACCAATTGGACTATTATAAGTTTGCGCTCACAGAAAGAACAAGCTTAAAAGATTTAACATCATCCAGCCATAAAATGCAAGTACAATATTAGGTAAAAGCAATCACGTACCTCCTTTGAGAAATTATCAATTCTGTAAGGCATATACCCAGTATCATCATCTGATAAGAGAATCAAGTTTGTCCCCGAATTTCCATTAAGGCTTCCAACAATCTTTTCATCTCTAATGGAAACATCAGCATTCTGCACCTCCACCCTTATCATACTCAGCCGACCAGAAACATAATTCCGCATTTTTAATTGAGTATCACCTAGATGATCCGGCAAAAAGCTGCCTGACCATTGCCATCCAGGTTCATTAAAGCGAATTGAAACCAGTAACTCCCTGCATGGTAAAACACAAATAAGCAAGCAAAAGTTGTAATATGTGTGTGTGAGCAAGAGTGAATTAATTAAATGATTATCTCCAATTAATGTAAAGAATACATAAACAAACTAGTCAGACAAAAGATTTCCGGAATGGCAATGTAACGGAAACTACCACATACAAGTTCAAGTACAAGCCAGTGGTGCTATATAATGCGCAACTCAAATCAATCAGTATGGTGTTATTATAACCTACATCTTCCTGGATGAGCACTTTACAGTTATCTTTCATCATCAAGCATAAGGCTTCCGTACCATCACCTATGGGGATAAAGTAAGAATAAAAACACTAAAAACTGGATACAGACTGTAGGTATTATGGCTTAGGTACTATCAAGGAATACGATTGATCCAGATGGGCCAAAAAACGAAAATCGCAGACATATAGGAATGTGCCTGATTTATCAAGGACAGAATGATAACCAGGGGAAAGAAATCTGTAGGCAAGATCTATTGAATTTTACAAGCAGAACAAAGGTATAATAGAGTGGGAATATGAACAAGAAAATGTTGAGTGAGTGGTGATGCTTTCTTCTGAATTTTATAGTTTTAACTTTAAAGCAGAGGAAGACATTTAATCTCACAAATAGTTAAAATACTGAAACAATTTTATTATCTGAAGAAGGATTCAGCATTTTGAAAGAAGCAAATTACCGAAAAATTCTTGTTTCAAAACCGTTACAAGGGATGGAATATTTAAGAGTTAAATTACACCCCAAAAAGAAAGGAAAAAAAAATTGTTTCTGCAGTCAGATGCTAAGCATTTCTATTCTACAAGCAGCTATTTCATGAATGGAAAAATACTTGATTGATCGAGCTACAATCAAAAGGAAAATGCAGTTATTCAAACTGTAGATCACATTAGTATTAAAGACTCTGGCATCTTACAAATGACAGAAGGCCAGATACCTTGTTGAATCAGTCCAGTGAAGATGAGAATGCTGTCCAACAGCCAAATGAAAGATGAAATCAGTACCCTTCTGTTTATAGCATAAGTCCTTGCTGCATGCATTACTAATAACATATCTGTAAAATGTAAAGATATAAGCGAACGAGAAGAACAAGATTGTACTAGCATGTAAAATCTTGTTTCTCAATAAATTCATCGTTATTCAACTGATGGCAAAATTATCACCTGGGTTGAAAAGTAACAGCTCGTGTCCTCCCAACAAATGGGCCAGCTAGAGCACTAGCTGTCACAGAAATTATAAATGCAGCATTTGATAATGATTTAGGAACAACAACACTTGTTGAACCACTTGGTGGAACAAGAGGGAATGGTGCTGACCATGAATAATTAGGCATGTTTTGTGTAACACATCCAGTATGGCACCTACTTACACGAACCATTATTTCAGTCGCAGCAGAAATTGGAAGTGGAGAATACATGCATGCCTGAACCCTTCCATGCCCATTTCTAGTAAAGTCAATTTCCTTTAAATCAGATTGACTTGATGAACACGAACGCTTCTTTGCACCATATAAAAATACCTTTTGACCTTCTAAACCATGCCCATCTGATTGCTCATGGAAGAGTTCAGACGAACCAGAAGAAACCAAAGGCTTGTTTAGAAATTTCCCCAAATGTGGATTTACATTTTTCCTAGTTGAAACAATGTGATTTTTCAACAAAGAACTTCTATGATCATCAATTTGTGGAGTTCTAGCATAGGTATCCTGATCTGGTGACAAAAGGCTTAGACCATCTCTTTCGCCTTTTAGTAGTTCTTCTTCAAGCATACCATAACAGCATGGAATAGTGCAGCCACTTCCTCTCTTTACACCAGTTGAGTGTGAAACAATGAGTGGAAAGCCAGTGCAGTTGTATAACAGAAATGGAACAAAAATAGAGAGTTCCCGAGCACCAGAGAACACGTCCATACTCTTTTCTACAATTACATGTAGTGTGTCTATAAGAAAGCAGCAAGAATGATGTTAACAATTTCCATGGTATATAATCACTTCAGCAAGGAAATAAGAAGTAAATGTAAGTTACCAATGAATAATTCAGCATCCAAGGTCAAGGTTTCAGACAGAGAGAACTTGGTTCCACTGAATTTAGCCATAGTACTAAATGTTTCTGCACGTGGAAACTTCAAAGTTGATGCTCTGAATCCACACATATTGAATTCCAGTCCCAGGTCATGTGAAGGATCAATATCATGAAATGAGGTTTGTGCCTGAAAAAGGAAAACACACATAATCACATTTAACAATTTGCATCAACTTAAATCAAATTTAAAGAGACAGATCTTCATTCATCAGGCTTAAGATCTATTATCTCAGCAGAGTTATTCACAAACCTCTGAAAGCAACGCAGTGCGAGTAATCCCACCAGTTTCAATAGTCAATGACACTACCTCAGGAAGGTAGTTGTTGACCACAAATGGAGTATTCAAGGTCACATGATGAATGAATCGCTCCTTTGAGTAATTAAAATCATGCAACAGTTGACCGCAACTTGCAGCTGATTGTTTCAAAGAATTATTAACATGAAGAGATGAAACTTTTTTTGAGCTACCAGATGAAGTTAAAAGAATGTTTTGAACTGATATGCAACAACGAAATGGATCACTGCTGGGATGAGATGGATAACAAACAAAAGATCTAGGATATCCAATCTTGCTCTCTTGTGAAAGAATATCAGACACATTATGTGCTTCACTCCACAGAAAAGATTTTCCCATAGGACGCCACCTCATGCGACCGCCTTCAGCCAGATGTAGAGGTAGTGGAAACTCCTGACCAGGATATATTGGGTCTAGGACCTAAAATAACAAAATTAGTAGGATGTCCAAACCATAAAGAATCAGATATAGACAAAAATCTATAGAGATGGTACAAGGGGAAAAAACCAATGGTTTTTTCTTCTAATACCTTTGGGGATATGCCAAATGGAATATCAAACCGTAGTTCTAAAGGTGTTGAAGTTGCATTTGAAAGTATAACCTGAAATCAAATAATGAAAGGGAAACCATGACTAAACAGCAACAAAAAGTAACACAAGGACTTTTTTTGCCCCGGGGGGGGGTGTGTTCATGCACCTACCGTTGAGTACAAACGTATTAACTTGCTATAACGCTGAACTGAAACATCAAAGACAACAGGGACAACAAAACCACTACTCAGGCTGGAATTAGCAGTCTCTTCATTGTTCATCTTGTATTTTGAAGTATCCCCAGTTCTTTCAAATTCTTCAGTTTTTGAAGCCTTGGAGAAATCAACCTCAAAGTATGAAAGTCCCACCAGATCCATTGAAATTGGAGCAGAAGGCACAGAAGTACCATCAAGTTGTACAGTCATAAAATGATGAGACACTGAATTTAATTGCTTCTCACTAAGCTTGTCAGATGAATATGTAGGCCTATAACGATAAAGTTGTTCATCAGGCGTTTCATGAAGATAAATTGGAACAGAGTCGCCTGGCTGCACTAATTTTCCATCCTCCATGTCTAAGACATCAAATTCATCAGAACCAAGTAACCCTCGATAAACATTGTACGTTAGAGGCAAAGAAGTCAAATTTTGAAGCATATAGGGTGCATATCTTCCTCCAGATACAGTTCCAGTAATCAAAGGCCGTGAAAATAACTGAATTTGAGGATGATCATCTGGTCCAATCAATCCCCAAGCATCATTGATCATCTCAATGGTCCGTGAAATACACTACAAGAAACACAAAATGAACTATAACAACTGACTATCAAAAATTCATGAAGAAACAATAAATTCAAGCTATGGTAGCCTGCAATTTTTATTCATTGTTGTCTTATGATATAAATCCTACATCAAAAGAGCCACAATCTGAATGCACTTCAAATTCTACGGCCAAGATGATTATTTAAATCATTAACATTATTTAGGTGACCACCAACACCAAATGGTGTATATGCGTTCCTTAGGGGCACAACTATAAGCAGTGAGCATCCACCAAGAACAATAAAGCCAACAAGAACATTATTAAACGACAACACAGCTAATTAAATGAAATGTTTCAATAGTTTGTGACAGTCAAGGAAAAAGCCCATAAATCTTGTTTCACAGGGACGACCAGGTGCTCCTCTAATTAATTCTCAGTTGAAAGATGATCCATGAAGCACATAAAAGGATAAATTATTAATATTTACCTCAACAAGGGACTCTGTGAAGTTTAGGTTAAGCTGCGTTGTTGCTGTGAGATCAGTATCTGTAACAAAGGAACTGTTTAGAAGAGCAGTCATCTCACGTTTTCTGGTCATGGTTATCTGAAACTTCCAAGGTTCAATAAAAGGCTCCCATGAGACCTACAGCGTATACAATTGACAAAAATATTAGCATTCTGGACCTAGAAGAAGGAAAATAGCCATATAATTGACATACCTTTCGTATGTTACTGTATTTCACTTGAAGTTCACTGGCAACAGAGAATCCCATGCTGCTTTTGGTCACACTAGTATGTAGTGCGATGTTCCGCAAAAGAAATTCCAAGAGATGTCCACTACAGCTCCACTTCACAAAAGCAAAGAAATTAAAATTAATATAAGAACAAAACAAACAAGCAAGCAGCGTGATTAGGAGCTGTCCATATTAAATAGAGAACAAAAACTACATGAAAAACAGAGGTATAACTAATTAAAGGTCCAAATAAATTATGAATCAGAGCATTAGATTGCTTAGAACGAGCACTGATAACCTAGAAGAGCCAAGTTCAGCAAATTGCTTTATTCTAATAAGTTATAGCAAATTCGCCTAAAATCAGATAAATATCATGCATAATGAATTCTCAGAAATGGATTGACAGCATATCAGAAAGCTATGGTACTCGCTAAGTTCAGCTAATTGCTCAATTGTAATATATCATGCATGAGAATATCCCCCAAGGTTGAAACAAGATGTTCTGATATCAGCTGCTTGTAATTCACCCACAAAAAAAAAAAAAAAAAAAAAAAAAAAAAAAGAGGGAAATACAAACATCTCCAAAGGTTCAGGAGCATTCTGGATCTATTAACATTGGATAATGCTTCTGGATTTTTATTCAATTAGCAAGGTATCATACTCCCTCCCCTACTCAAGTGCGGAGGTATTCACATATCCAGTTCATTTATCTAGCTTATTTATATATTATTTGTACATGCAAACAAGCATGTGATGCAAAGGAGAAGTGAAAATAAATAATTGGGAAAAATACTCAAAAACCAACTTAGTATTTTCAAACATAACAGTCAACTGAATCACATAGAAGTAGTGATTTCAAATTGTGTAGCATAAAAATGAATATTTCCATTTAATTGCTGCTATAAACTTTTCAAATGCAAAGTGGACTACATACATAACCACAGGTTTTTCTT
The DNA here is from genome assembly GCA_030449875.1 of Aegle marmelos. NCBI lineage: Eukaryota > Viridiplantae > Streptophyta > Magnoliopsida > Sapindales > Rutaceae > Aegle > Aegle marmelos. Next base: position 6,816,661 of record JASUUL010000077.1, on the reverse strand, counting down.
CTTACACTAAAGACCTAAAAGATTATTTAGGCATCATTCCAACTTATATAAAACAAATTCAGATTCCAAGTAGATCCTTGCCAGTGCTTACTAATGGAGTTCATTTGTTGCCAAGTAAAACAAGACTTTTTCTGATAGTCATCACAAACAAATTAGTCAATAGATTCATAAATATTTAATAAAAGTGTAAAATGCATTAAAGCTAATTTTTTTTGGAAGAAATAGCAACAGAGAATAAATGAAAATCATGAAAATAATGGTTCATAAATGAAAGCTACAATTTCAAACAGAAAATATCCAACAACATTTCAAGTTATGAAAAAATATATGAGAGGATCTTATAGTTTATGCAATAAAAAAGGAATACATACCCTTCCATCAGATAAAAGGAGAGAAGCCTTCTTCAGCTGGAGCTTAAAACATATGGTAGGAAATGTAAGTTGTGAAGACCCAGCTGTTGGAATGTCTAACACCACACCATGCCAAAAGTATAGAATTTGATGAGAAAGCCATGCATCTAATCTATCACACTGTATGTTGACATTCGCATCCACAAGTTCTGTCTGATTTCCACAAATTTCAGCTTCCAAACTAGCTTGAAAAATCTGGAACAAAGGCCAAGAATTGATACTTGTCCCCATGTATGTCCCGAGTGTGCCACTGGTCTTTTCCAGTGAAACCTTCAATTTGACATTTCTGCCAATAACAAGTAGTTCACTATTTTTGCTATGCGTTGTAATCTTAATATATTTACTGTGCTTGCCTACGTCTGTGCTAGACCAATCCTTTTGGGGCTTTTGCTCATGAATTTCAGCCATACCATTTTCTCTGACTGCTGCCTCACTTGGCCTGACAGGACAATGAATTGAAATGCCTAGATTGTCTGACTTCACAATAAGGACATTGTCACCCTGCCTCATGTTCTCCACCACATAACTAGTAGGCCTCCTTGAATTTGGAGAAGCACTTTGAGAAGCAGTTGTTGTCCAATTTTCAATAGGGTCCACTTTGGCCGTAGCTGAAGATCTAGATGATACATTTGAATGTGAAACTTTTTTGATTTTTTGAGGAAACGAATTACAAAGGTCAATGATTTCAAACCAGTTGGAAAAATGTAGCCAAAAATCAAGAGAAGGAAGAGAAATACAAATTTCATTTTCCCCACAATCAGACTTTGAGAGACGAATAGCCAGAACTGATGAGGTTGAGTCGCAGGTGCATCTTGCTAACATGACCGAGTTAAGCATTGAAGATAATGCTAAAGAAGAAAAATTCAAGTCCAAGCTTTTAAGTTTCTCATCTATCAATGAAGCAGAGCATATAAATTGCATATTCAACTTTGCCACTGGTTTAAGTGAACCGGAGTCTCTTCTCAAATGGTGCAGCTTTATCATCAGCGAATCAGCACAAAATCTAAGATCTGTGAAGATTGTATCCGAGGCAACAACAGAAACTGCACCATTTTCCCTTAGACACCTTTTTAACTGAATAAACTGCCGAACATCACAGGTAAATAATTTGGAATCATCATTAACCGAGGAAAACTGATTTATGATGTCTAGTAGAGCATCAAAACCATGATATGCATAGCAATCTGTCAATAAAAAAAGTGAAAAGCAATTACTACTATTTTGCCAAAGAATTGAATATCATAACCAAAAGTGAAACTAGAAGACAAATTTCCTACCATCCACAATAATTTGACAATTTTGAATTCTTGACATGATGCATGTTGAAGCTGAAGAACCTCCACTACTGGGTTTGTTTTCCCACGGTATTCTCACCCAAACATCAGCACTAACCGGTGCCATTAAGATAATATTTCTGCTCCTAGTGTCTTGCTCACCCAACAAACAACCATATCCACCGTCCTTTACCAGTACAAACGATAGAATCAAATCCCGTCCAAATATATTTAGACAGTCATTATTTTCTGCAAGTTTATTCACTGGAACCATGTACTCAGGAGGAATGTCCATCATGACACTATTTGATGGACATTTATTGAAAAAACTACAGTATAGCTGTTGAATTTCAACTTTTAGCAACTGATTATCATCCTTTTCCACTGGCACAGTCAAGGTGGAGTCCACTACTTCAAACTTGTAAAAAATGGAACTTGCATTTTCTGAATAAATTTGCTTATTGCCCTCACTTAAATCCGGACGCCAGTCTGGCAATGAAAAGTAACCTATTATAATCGCCAAATACTCAGGTGGCAAAACACAGGAAACATGCTGAATGCCTATGCTGACTTCAAGCTGAGAACTCAATGATCCAATATTTCCTTTCCTCACTCGTAAATTTAGAATTGGAGGTAGATTTGGTAAAGAGAAACCCCATAGAGGCCCGTGGAAATTTTTCGTCCACCACGATGAAGTGAGTACCAAACCTTCAACAGAAAATAACAAATCCATACAATTTTCATAAATTAAAAGTGAGGATTTAGAGGATGGCAGCGTAACAGTTCCAATAGTACATGAAGAGTCATGGAAATGAACCCTGATTCCACATAGAGTGATATCAATAGAAGATCGATTTGCATCATCAAATTTTCCTGAAAGAGGGAATGAATCCATACTGGATTCGGACTTTGACGATGAGCCATGATGAGCTTCAGATTCCTTTGTTGAAGTGCAGTTTGAACTTCTGAATTTTCTCTCACTTAAATTGAATACTTTCCTCCAATCAGGAATAGGATAAAGAAGAGAACTCTCAAGGCAATCAAGATGACCACGATTGTAGATTGTAAGGAATGGATAGCAATCCAAAGAAATGCTTCCATGCTCAGAGGATCCAGTTTCAATGAAATTTGAGAAACCAAACCTTTGAAACCCAAAAAAAGGCATTGTTTTCGGATTTTCATCATTCAAATTGGAAGAAGGGGAAAATTCACCTGCAGCAGATGCTCCATAACAAGATATTCTGTCAAAGAATCCAATCAACAAACCACATACATATGGGTAGCAGTGGAGATCAGCATCATTCAAACATATCGAGAACTTATTATACGAGTAATTTACATTTCTTTTAACTTCATAATGTAGATGAAAGCATGCTTCAGTGGATGAGCTTCTGTCAGTATAATTATCACTTTGATCACCGAGTTTAACACCAACGATTTGCTGATGTCCAGAACCGGAAGCAAAACAATCCCCACATGAAGCCAAAGTATGACTGTCCTTTGTACCTCTCAAAGGATAAGTAACAATCTTAAATGCTTTCATAGAGATCCAGCACTCTTGAAGTTCTCTAAGAGAGTACCTGCCATTCATAAAAAAGAATAGATGAGCAAGAAATTAAAGAAAATTTGAAAGGGAACAAAACTTTTAGGATTTTTAAAGGATTCAAAAAGTATGGAGAACAAATTAATATTGTACATTACCAGGAGAGATAAAAGAATGGTTATATATCGAAATCAGCTGAAAATGGGTGCAATACAGAAAGAGAAACAGTATGCTAAACCATCGATGGAAACCAAAAGTCAAGCTTTCCCATATATATATATATAAGATTGAGAGACACAGAGTTGTGTACAGCTATAACCACAAGCACATAGTGTTCTGTGATTCTGACAGTTAATACAGTAGCACATAAACATATATGTGGATACCTAACATGAACTCAGTAGTAATGACTCACCGGATATCAAATTTTTGCACTGAAAAAGTGAGAACGGAGCTATTTTCTCCATTATTTGCTAGGTCAATATGCAAACTGACTGATTCCAAATTCACAGAAACAGAGATCCCAAATACTGAAGCTTCAACTTGATTCGGCATGGAACCAAGTGAACTGAAATGATTTAGCACCGCAGCTTCACTTTTTGATTGTAAAAGATCTAGATATGAAATCAATGCCACAACCGACTCATATATTGCTGGAGAAAAGTGTGCACGAAGCATTGGTACAATGACACAAACCTGAAATCAAAATAACAACTGAGATGACCACCGGGGGAAAAAACACGAACCCCGTTCTGATTTTCACACTGCACTAGTTTATATGAAAAACAATTATAAAGTTCTTTAGATGATTAAATCTTTTTTTATTTATTTTTATTTGATAGGAAACAAAGAAACTTGTACTATGAAGAAAAACATGTACAAAAAGTGAACAAGGTGTCCACAAAAAAGAACTCCTTCACATCACAAAATCTATACAATAGAATACTGATCAGATTTTATAACTATGGGATCTATATGACTAAAAGATCTCCCAACAAAAACAACTCAAAAACCTAGAATTAAGCCAACATCCCATCCCAATTTAGATAAATGAAGAAGAAAAAAGGTGATTAATTCTTTTGAAGATGCTTATAGTACTTTTTTTTTTTTTAACCTTCTAAAATGATTTAGTTGTTACAAAAAGCAAAAGCAAAAACAAAAACAAAAACAAAATAAAGACTCAATTATAGGAAAGCCAAAGGATTTTCATGTCTCAATCACATTTGATCAACCAAATAACAGCTAACCTAGATGGGCTTCAACACTCCTAACCAGTACTTCTACCACTCAAATCTTTTTTTTAATAAAATGTGCCAAAAAAAGTCCATGTCCTTCAGATAATTTCTTGAGTCCTATTAAAATTATTTACTCATTAAGTATTGGTCATTGAATCTTGGAGAAGCTTCAATCGGATGATATCAGTAGTAAGTCCATAATACACTATTCAAAAATGATTTTTTGTGAATTCACCACAACCAATCTTCATTGAAGGTCCCTTTTTCAACAAATTTTATTATAAAAAATAAAAAAGGAAAACATCCACATACTCAAATAGAGAAATTTATGAATTCAATTCGGGATTTATTTAAGAATAAATGAACAAGCAAAAGTCAAGTGTCTACTTTATAAATATTATGTAATGCCAAAGATCTAAAAGATCAAAAGCTAGAACGATGATATTTTATTTCTTTAGAATATACAGCAAAACTATTTGTTAATTAGAAAATCCAAAGTTACAAGTCCACCTTAGAGCTTAAATTTATAAGTACCGGCCAAGAATAATACTAAAGCTCCAAGAGGCCAATGATTTGCAGCAACAGACTCATTTAACAGGATTGTATTTTGGGTCCTATGGATAAAAAGAAACTGTAGAATTTTTTAGAACAAAGTGATGGAGGATTGCATGTTTCTTTGGGACAGAGTAAAATTCTGCACTTCTCTATGGGCTTATATCTCTCCAGAGTTTTTAAAGATTTCTCTTTCTTCTTTATTTTGATTAATTAGGAAGCAGCTATGGTGTAATTTCATTAGTTAGAAATTTTGATCTTATAGGATTTACACTTCTTGGGCTTCAGGACTTTTGTCGTTTGTATTTATGGACTTCTTGTCCCTCCTCTATGTACATATCCTGCAACCAATATACTTATTTTGTTTCTGAACGGGGGGAAAAAAATAAAAAGGATTGTTGTGTGATCCGAAACACGAGCCCAGTTTCAGTTTGTAGTTAATTCAATAATTAATTAACGTATGGGGGTATTTTGATTAAAACAAAAAAAAAATCTCTGGCTAATATGTAAAGGCTCAATGTTACTATTTAAGGTCCAAACATACACAAAATAAAACTTCCATCCACTTAAGTCTAACTATGTGGTTCATATTGTCATGACACCATAAAATATATGAGATCTTAACTTGTTACCTCCAACTGATTAAGAACTGATTCATCAGGAATAACACAAGAGGCCACAGTAACCGAAGTACAGAATTTCTCCAAAATACAGACCGTTCGAGGATAATGAGGCAGCACGAGCTTTATCTGCAGGATCAAATATTACATTGTGCAGATGCAACCTAGAATATAAGCCAAAATAGGGCACTGACCTCACAATCACCTAGCTGGACCTCAAAGTGATTATATAGATCTTGAAGTTGGAAGTTTAACGTAGAATCCCAGGCATAAGTAGAATTCAATAAGTGTTTCAGGATATAAGACTGTTCATCCATGTTTGAAGCAAAAGAATCTTCAGCAGATTTTGATTTAATCAGAAGAGACCCCAATGCCAAAACCTGAACACCATAGGAGGTCAAAATGAAAGAGGCATTGACAACAAACATAAAGAAAAAGCAAATCATGCTAGATTGTTATTATTCTAAATCAACAACAAGTCACAAGTCGCTAATGTATCGAACAAAAAGCTTCCTAAAAGAATAAAAGAAAAGCCACATAAATAGGATGAGAATCACACTTTTTCGACTTAAATTTGTATAACACCCCTAGCACTGGGTAATTTAAGCAAAGTAAAGAACAAGTACATTGCTATCATTTTCCCATTTAGAATGAACAAAGAGCTTTGATTTCTCAAGGTCAATTTGTCCTATAATATAATTGATCCCAAGAAGGTATCAAAAACTACCACACAACAAAAGAACGGTGCATTCATATTACTTTACTCGTCAAAAGTTTTATGAGAACGAAGAAACAAAGTATCGGTTTAGATGAACCAGCAGTCCCCCACAAAGAACCCAAGTGTTGTATTTGCAACAAGTCAAACCTAAGAAACAGGAAAAGAATTAAACCAAAATGGTTTTCCGATTTGTAAAGCAATGAATAAAGAATTTCCTTCATTGTTTAGACAATGAAGCCCATAATCATACTAATATTGAACTCTTATCTCACAAGAAATTCCCTCATCACAACTGTCCTTAAAATTCTTCTATTATTTTCATGCCAAATAACGTGGAATGACAGCAAATTCCTTTGCAGTGCTACCCAAAAAAAAAAAAAGAAAAAAAAAAGAAACAAACTAAAAGGGGAAGGAATACGGAAGAGCAAATTAACCACACAAAATAGGTTTAGCCATCCAGAAAAAAACCCTACGGAAACAAAATGACCGAAAAAATTGTAACTCAAGATTTGATTATCTTACCAGAATTTTCTCATCAAACTGCCAAAATAGAAAATATAAGTATGGTAAAAGTGGAATTACCAGATTACATTCTTCCATAATCATATTTCTCCAAGGAACTTTTATAGTAACAGACGTGATACTAACATCCCACATCACTTTCTTACGATTTGATAGAAGGTATCTGCAGAATAAAATAATGATGTAAATAACACTCGAGCAAGAGCAAGTGTAACAAACAGCTACTGAAAGCGATTATCAATAATATCACATGGAAGCACTCATATAGAAGAAATGTGACGTCAAGTCTGATGAAAGAACTCACCCAACTTTTGATAACAATCGAGCCTTGACATCTTCAATACCATTAAGTGATAACAGGACCTGCAGTAGGACAGGTATTGGCATTTATAACATAAAAGCCCTTAACTCCATCATCAATCTTCTAAGCAGAAAATAGTAACAATTTTAATTCAGTATTATTTTTGAATTGATGTACCAACTACACTCAATATCCACGCCCATTGCGTATATTTCAAGAGTTTCAGAGACTTCCCAGTATTAGGATTTCGGTTACATATGAAAGAAAATTGAGTATACAGCATTTAAACATTCTTGATGACCATGTAAACCAGTTCACCCAGACTGACCAGACTCAGTTCCTAATCATTGTTATCTTGCTCCTCAGAGAGAAAATGAGATAGAAAAACACTACAATACACTTGGAAGATAAAAGGAAGCACATAGGATTTTCTCACAATGCCAGCATGATTGATGAAAATGTCAGAGAAAGCTAAACTTGTATATTTCCGCCTTTATTTATTTTTTTTATTTTTTTGGGTATATTTTAACAGCAAGTTGAGCAATCTGATGTTCCACAAAAAATTATTTTTGAGAGAAAAGAATGGCAGCTAAAAATAAAAGGGCATACCATTTAAGGGAAATTGATCATATTTTACAGCCATCAATAAGAAATCTCTAAAGCTAATGCCACAGCAGAACAAGCAAGACACAAATAGAGTAAAGTTCAGCCAATGAACATGAACACTCACCCTTTCAGGCAGAGATTTGAAAGACTTCAATACAGTCAAAAAGTTTGTGATGTTCAGAAAAAATTCTGAATCGCATATAGCTTCAAGTGGTTGGAGCATCACCTAAAGACATAAGAGTACAATAACTATTAAATGCTGGATCTTGAAATTGGCAGGATTATATCAAAAAGTTGTCATTCATTGAAAGAAAAGGACAGGGAGCACCGAAGCAAAAGGCTCTAAATTATCGCAAATATGAGAGAGAGACAGAGAGACCGCCGCTGGGGGGGGGGGGGGGGGCCGCGGGGGGGGGGGTGTTGTGGAGGGGTTACGAAAAGTAAATATACCTTCACTGCCATTTCAACATCTTGCTTAGCTGACACGTCCACTTGTATGCGAAACATCGATTGATCATTTTGAAGTGCATTTTCCTCTGTACACAGCTGCAAAAATAGTAAATCAAAGATGCTTCTCTGTGTAAAGAAAGCACAGAAGTTATTGAGAACTTGAGGAAAAAAAAAAAAGAAAAAAAGATTGACTTGTGTTATTATCAGCAAAATTCAGCTAGATTCATTGAATGATATTCTTAAATCATATATCCATTAAAACATGCAGAGCAAATAAAGAATAAGAACTGTTTGAGTATGATCACCCTCAAAACAAGGGCAATCATTCTCTAACAAGAATAATCATGCAAAACAAAAATGCAGCAAGACCTCAAAAGTTGAAGAAGTGGTTATTCCTTAGTGTATGTCGATCAAACTAACATCCATGTCTGATGTAATATTTCATTTGTAAATGAACTCTATATCTACCCGTCAAAGAATTGTTTGTGGTCAGCTTTCAAATTGGCACTGGTAGCTTGCTTCTTTTATCTATCAGCTTTGTTTCAGTTCTAAGAAAGGTTAATTTCATGGTCAAAACTCAAATATTATAATTGATATCTCACCCATGAGCTGAAGCAAATGGGATCAAAGCTGTCTTAACATGAAATCAGAGCAATTTAACCAAACAATATTTTATCCTAATCTTATAAAATTTTCATTCTATTAATTAGACAATAATACCAATAGAATGGGCTTGTCGTTTTGATTTCACCACACATCCAGCTTGAATCCAACTAGACACAGTAGAGGATGTGCTAAAACTTAATTACCCATTTCAGGGTCTCACCTGCAGCTTGAGTTCTCAAAATTGATGGCTTTTCAACTTACACTTCATATAACAGTCTTTATTAATAAACCCGTTCTGGATGATAAAAGAAAAGAAGCACATGATAATATAAAGTCAGAGACACCGAACTGAATTTTAATCAACAACTAGTCTAGTAAATTTTTGCTATTTTGCTTAATTAAATAATAGAATCCAAACTGTTGAGTTTTATTCTGATTAGAAACCTGATACCTATTAGTTAGGCTATTTCATTCTCCAAGCAATTAGAAAATAAATGAATAATTTAAGAAATACTTGGCTTTACTATAGACAGAGATAAACGTTGATTTTTTAAACTCAAGTCCTACGCATCTTGCAGGACAATCAGAAGCATTTTTAAAAAAATGAATAAATAAATAAAGCAGGTTAGGTTAAACCACAAGGAATTTGTTATGCTGCACCCCGTACAAGAACTCTACCAAAAATAAAATGAAAACCAAACCGTCTATAGTTTTTCAAAATTATGCATGAATAATAGCACATTATGAAATAAAGGCATACAAACCTCTGCCGCAACTAGAATGATCTTCTCATTACGTGGGAAAACTATCTTCACTGACTTGAAAATGGCAATAACATTCGCCAATTCTTCCCAAATATTACAATCAAAAACTGCTCCTTCAAGAATTAGCTTAGCAATTTCTTCACCAGAATTCCTGAAATGAGAGTACAATAATGATAATTTATCAAGCACGGATATCTAATTCGCCCATTATACAGACAGCAAAAATAGGCACTTCAGCCTAGTCTTCTGCTTCTTAAACTATCAAACGAAGCTGCAATATCTTCAGAAAATAAGGTCCTGTTCAACATCCACCAATAATGCATTTTAGCATTCCTAGTATGAATTTTTGTTATCATGGATGCACATTTCCCAGTTTTCAAAGTGTATTACTTAATATTAAAAAAGAGACCACATTATCAAACATTATTTTCCACTAGCTTAAAACTAGTATTAGAAAACAACATAACGAAAATATTAACTAGATTCACTGTATTAATACCTTTTCAGTAAAAGCTATTAATGTCGTTAAAATAAACTTGACCAATATTGTTATCTTCATAAACAACCATCTTTCTACTTTTCAACAAGAAAGGGTGACAAAGATGAGCAAACATACCTGCTTTGCAATGCTGCAGAAATTTGTGCAATGCTCAATTTTATAGCACAAGTGTGGAACTTATCATTTGCATCAGCGACGATACTAGAAGAAACAAGAGGATCGAACTTTGTTGCTTCATATATATCCTGCAAAAAACAAAGTCATTAGCTTTTCTCAAGCAATAATTGTGAACTACTAAAAATATTACAAGACAGCTACCTTTACAACTTCATCAGAGACAACACCAGAAAATTGACTAGAATCATCTGTTCCTCCAGCACCAAGCATACCTCGGGACAGCCAATTCAACCATCCACCAGACCTGCTTGATAGACGCCCATCGTTTCGTGATTTTTCAGCCCCACCATTCATTCCCACATTTGAATTTGAAGAATTCAATAAAACTTCCTGCATATACATCAATCACACAAAAATTAACCCACTACTATTCCTCTTTGTGACTTGTTTCCTAGACTACACAGATTGACTTGTGATCATATTGTCTCTATCAAGTCTAGATTGGTTTTTGTTTCATCTCCTTTATCTTGGAATTGTAATCTAAATTTTTTCAGGGATAGAACAAACAGAGAAATTGAAGAATTTTCATATCTGCTGGTTATTTTGGGTGATGTTTTTATTGATGAAATGAGTATAGATAGAAGGGTATCGAAGATAGATCGCACTTCAACTGGTTGAGAGATGATTACTCATTCAATAGTTTTTTCCCAGCAAACTTTATATGGAAAGCTATTGTGCCCTGTTAGGTACATCTCTTTGCTTGGGTTCTTTCGCATGATCGAATTAACACAGCTAAAATCATTTAGAAATGGATGCCTAATCTAGACTTAGCTCCTTCTTGGTGTGTTATGTGCAAGAATAGTGAAGAGACTGCTGATCATCTCTTTCTCCACCACAAAGTAGCATCTAGCTTGTGGAATACCTTATTTCATGCTGCTAGAGTCTCAAGGGCTTTCCACACTCGTGTTTCAATGCTTATTGAACATGTATCAGCTTTTGCTAAAGGAGCAAAAGCAAGAGTCTTATTGGCTACTTTATGGGTCATTTGGCTATAAAAGAACAAAAGAACTTTCAGGGATTCTAGAGAGGAAGATACCAATTCTCTGTCGGATAGAACTCAGTTTATAGCATCTCTTTCGGCCTCAGTTTCAAAGGAATTTCAAGATGCTTCATTCTTTTTCATACATTTAAATAGGGAGGTAGCTTTTGTCTGTCAGGGAAAAGGTTTTACCTTTATTTCAGATGTTAATACTGCTTTAGCCCTTCCAAGATAAGAGCTTTCTCTTTGTTTGGAGATACTCTCTCATTTGTAAATTCTTAGGTATTTTTTTGGGCTAGTGGACATCTTGTTCACCTTTTGTAAATTTTTGTATAATCAATCTACTTAACTTTTTTTCCAAAAAAAAAAAAATGTAGTTTCATTGATCACACAGTGAAGCACAGGAAAATTCAAAGAAGGCTGCCACCGCAGGAGCCTCCCAACTAAGTTGCTAAATATGATATCCAACCTGAATGTAATTGTAAATCTTAAACATGATTAAAAATCCAATCACAGCATATTCATGTGATTTCTATGACAGTGACACTCATCAGAAGTATCCAAACCTGCAGCTCGCGCTCAGCAGCTGACCTATAACTTAAGATATCGTCTACATCAGATTCTTTCTCCATTTGCTCCAATTCTCGAACAACAGATTCATCAATTGCCTAACAATTACAAATTGAAATGATAAACCAGAAAATAGAAAATAAGATCTTGATAGACAGAGAACTAGACAGGTAAAACAACAAATTAGAGAGGTGAAATTAATATAACAGTGGATAAATCCAATTAAAAAAAAAAAAGAAAGATCATATAGCATCAAAGAGTCACAAAACTAAATCGATTGTGAATTAGCTTTAAATTCGGAAATAGGCTGAGCAGATTCCTTGAAATTATCAGGAAAATTCCCAAGACATACTACAACCAACCCATTTCCTAATCCTAAGGGCCTTTCAGCAGAATTAGAGTTTATTATGAATTAGAAATTTAAGTTGCCCCTCCCCCCTTTTTTTCTGATACAAGTTTCCATGTTTCCGGTCAAAAAAAAAAAAGAGAGAGAGAGAGAGAGAAATGTAAGTAACCTAAAAAAAAAAAAAAGAAAAAGAAAAAGAAAAAGAAAGTTACTTGTTCTTGTTGAAGACAATCTAGTTTAGCCTTGTATAAGTTGATATACTTTCGGCGATTACTCCTGCAATCAGGAAAAGGAATTTTCACACATTAAAACAGATAAATTATTAGGGAAACTGAAAAATTGTCTGAGATTTTAATTTTCCTGGACAGGAAATACTTTTAGAGCTTGTCATATAAGGAAATTAAACCTGTACTACATTACATTAAAAGCTATAACCACAAGTTCAATAAATTTTACTGATTGATTCAACTTCAAACACGTGATGGAAAAGAACAAAGACTAAGAACATAGCATCAGAAACTTTCCATAACAAACAGGGTCTTTCTAGACATTCAGTCAAGCACACTGAAACTTGCTTAAATTTTTGCATGTTCTAAATTCTATCATGGCATGATGGTAAGACCAAAAAAAAAAAAAAATTACATATTCTAAAGATGTTAAACAGTAAGGCAGGAATTAGAAACATTTACAAAGTAACCTACCCAACACCTGCAACAGTTGACGAAATAGCAATGGGCAGTGGAGTTAAAATTAAAATTAAGAAAGAAAAGTGAATTCCCCCACCGCCCCCCCCCCCCAAAAAAAAAGAACATACCAAAAAAAAAAAAAAACTATCCCTACTGTCGACAACAACACCTTTAGTGGATGAGCAACTCCAAGAGAAGGAGGAGATTAGAAGGGTCTGGCAATATCAGATTGCAATTATATTCTAGCTATTATGGGATATTTTAATAATTCCACCAAAATCTAGACTGAGTCAGCCTTATGCATCTCTCTGTAGAACTTTTTTATGCAGAATATTTCCTTAAAGTTTGTCTTGAAACTAAAATAAGTATATATTTGATCTTTGTTATAATTCTAACCAGATAAGAATTTTTAATCAAATATGGGACAATCTCATATGACTGTAGTTTGTTATCGCATAAACATATGTTATCAGGGAAATACCATGTAACCTCACCGTATCCTTCAGCTGTTTTCTGTATCTAACTAGTAATTGTTCAAATTCCTTTCAATTTGGTCTGTCATCTGAGTATATATATGGACTTGATCCATATAATCCATTTTTCTAATTCCAATAATAATAAGCCGGCTCATAAGTTATGGACATTGACATTCATAGACCTGTACCTTGGTGAATAGGTGTAGCTTCAACTGACAGAAAGGAACATTCAGCCATTGTTACAATACAGCTTTAACAGTTGTGGGAAGCCATCTAGCACAAGAATAGAAGTTCTCTACTATAATCATATCAGCCCATGATTTTGGTAAATGGGAAAAACTCAAATGATTAACTATGCTATTGTACACTGACTGTTGTAATTGATGCCATATCATTCCAAGCTATCCTACGAAATATCTGTAATTGTTCTAAGCACACAAGAAGCAAGCAGGAATGATTCATCAGAATCCCATGTAGTTCCAACAATTTGATAGGAAAAAATGACCAAAAATCTTTGGAACTAAAAGAACTGAATGTTTGTGAACTGCAGTCAACAAAATGTCATCACTTTTCTATCTTTGCAGTAAATAATTCCACATTTATGGAGGTATAAGAGCAATAAAGAAAATCATAAGCATTTGTGTGCAAGTAGACCTATAAATCTTGGATGATCCTTATTACGAAAGAAAGACTGATGGAAGATCAATGATAAATGGCGTGCTTCTAGAAAATTTTTTTAGAGAAAAAGGAAAAAAATTAATATAAGGCTTGCAACAGAAAAAGGAATGCAAATATTTTTAGCTTGCATTAATTAAAATACTTTTGTTACTTGAATATAAACTCAAAATTCCAGTGGAACATAAAATCTGAATCAAATTGAGGGAGTGACAACCAGCATCAAACAGATTGCGTTCATTCACAAACACTGATGCCTCTAAAAGGAACCATCTCAATAGTGGGGAATATACTTACAACCGCTGGGCAAGGTATCTCCAAGAAGTTTTCTTCAATTTCTCACGGACATCTGATAGAACAGATTGCTGTGCATATTGCCACCATAATTTTTGCCAACCATCTGGTTTCTTTGATAAAGGACTATACCTGGGACGATAACGTCCATATCTGCCTCATCAAACAAAAACAAAAAATGTTTAAACATTCTTTTAAGCTCTACACATTAAATATTTTCACCTTAACCACACATTTCTTGAAATTCAAAAGATCAACAAATAATAAAATATGCAAAAACAACAATTATTGATGGCATTAGAAGTAAAGCTGCACCACATCTAGAAAGCCCTTCAATCCTCTTCTCAACCTTCTGCACTATAAAGATTCCAAACTCCTGTCTTAGGACAACCTCCTAAACGAATACCCAAACATTTCAAAGCTCAATTCTCAACACCACTGCCTATGCCATTGGCCAAAGGCCCAAAACACAATCCTAAGGTCTCTCTCGATATTTTCACTTTGCATCCCAAAATTTTGCAAATGTCTCAAACCATTATACCAAAATTCTTATGACAGTAAAAATTTGAGGGAAAAAAAAATTGGTATAACCTAGTTTTGGTCCCGTCCAAGAAAAAAACCTACAACTGAATATGATTTACATAGATAAAATTCAAAAAAAAAAAAATGAAATACTAACAAAGCTTCCACTTCCTTATCTGTTTCGCTCTCACTTCTTTCTTTTGTCACATCCCATTCCCCGTGACTAAACATACAATTCAACTCAAATGTCAATACATCAGTTCACATCAACTTGTCAATAGAAATTGCGTAGTCATGCCACCTTTAGCCTAAGTGTAAAATTATTTTTACAGAAAACTATGAAAGCAATGCAAACAAATCAATAAAGCAAAAATAGGACACTGAAAAGTAACATTAGAACTCACTTTTCTCTTAATTGGCTGGTGGACAAGTAATCTAATAGAATAAAGATTTGTTGCAACTGAACCTCATCCAATGACAAGACCTACAAAAGCATATAGTTGCAGATGTTAATATTAAATAAGAAGTTGGCAAGTAGACAAAAAGAAGAATATGCTTCAAAATGCAAACCTACCAATTTGGTTAACTCTGCATTGACAAAATACTGTGGTAAATCATTATCAAGCTGCCCTGACCTATTGAGCTGCATGAAAGGATAGATGTTAAAAAACTGCAAAAGAAACACCGTTAACTTATATAACAATCATATGCAGTTATATAATAATAATTAAAAAAAAAAGTAGTACTTCCATAAAAAGAGAAAAAAGCAACACTATAAAGTCAAAAGATAACAATAGTTCATGCAACATATGCTGACATTCACCTCAATAAATAAGGATGCGTGAGAGATAGAACTAAAAAATCATCACCAATCCATTGAATACAAATTTTCTAGTAATAAAAGTTGACATCTCAGCTTAAAACAGCGAACATGGAATTAGGTTAATCTATGACAGCCAGCAGCGCAAAATGAATGATTACAAAATTTAACTGCTATATCTAGGACAGCTAGTGGTCAAACTTTGACAAAAAATGTGCCTCCATCCAGAAAATATCTAAGCTAAGTCATCTCAACACACCAATTCACATGCAATGCATGGGAGAAAGATTTCAAGTGGTACTATGGTTTCTATATTTAGTTTACTATAATTCTATCAGCATAAAATGAACATAACAAATTATCAATATTACTTCATTCAAATATATATATATATATATATATATGCACTGACAGGTCACCGAGAAGCTTGATGTCAGACCAACCAAGGTTAAAAAAATAAACCCAAGCTAATATAATGAAAAATAAAACTTATAAATACTTTGTCTCATGAGTTACATTTAATAACCTCTATGATCGCACGAATTCAAAGTTACACAAAACTTTGTCAGGGCATCCACTACAGGAAGAACCACAAAAAAATTTTTATTTGATCTCTGAGAGAGCAGTAGAGTTATAATAATAACAGAAAGAATAGCATAAACCCAACAAAAAGAAGAGAATGAAATACATTTCAATTATAATAATAACAGAAAGTGTAGCATAAACCCAACAAAAATAAGGGAATGAAATACAATATCAATGCAATTTCATCCTTCGCTCTTACATTCATTGACAAAATCAGCCTTCAAAAATCGGTACGATATTTGACTTCATTACCAGGCCTCTAAAAGAATAAAATACTGAATAACTATCATTATTGTAAATACACATTCAATAATAACCAAAAAAAGGCCCATATACCTCGCTAGATAGCCAAAAAGATGAAATAAATACATATGCGGAAGCATGATTCAAATCTAACTACCATACCATCAGCGATACTGATAGATCAAGTGGCTTTAATATATGATCTAAGTTGGAGTCTCCATTGTTGTCAAAACTCATCAAATTAACATCTGATTGGAATGTACGACAATAGATTCCCAAGCCTTGGATCTCGACAAGTTTGTTTACTTGCCCACCTCGAGCCCTCCCACCAGATGATCTGCAAAATCAAGTATCATAAAAGCACTGGAGGAACCAAGGTTTGGGATCTTATCTTCCAAGCAATGAAATGTAGCATGTGTATGCACACATGCATGTGTTAACACATACATATATAGTTACAAATAAAATGAACATTTTAATACAACCAGAAACGTAAAATATTTAAAAAAAAATACAGCAAATAGGATCCACTAAATGATATGCTGCTACTCCGCAGTCAGTTATTGCTGACTTTACTCAAAAGCCATCGTAAATATGCAAAATGAAGAAGGACCAGAGTAGATCGTAATCCCAAAAATACTTGCTTCCACCATATATATATATATATATTTTAATTTTTTTGGGCCAAGACCAGCAAGGAAAGGAAAAGAAAAGAGATGAACTGGTACCCAACGGTCCCATAATTTAGTAGAGATAGCAAGCCAAAATTCACATCACCTCTTGTCTCAAACATTTGTAGTATCTCTTCATCTTTGTGTGCTGTTAAACTATGTTGTGAATGTCCATGCATTTTGTCCATGGCCTCATCAAATTAGTATTATACCATCACAACATTTCTTTTTTTTTTTTGGTGTCATGAATAGCAAGGACCCGGTGTCAATGTTCACCTATAATATTTGATTTTCACTATGAATAGTATGTTGCTATGAACAGTGGGAAGATGTTCAAAATCAAAGCATTTTTGTGTTAAAGAGAAAGTGAAAAATATGGATTAATAAATTCAGATTAAAACAAAAGCTGCTATTACCCTCCCAAAATAAATATTGGCTCACATAACTTTGTCCCCAAAAAAAAAAAAAAACAATTATAACAGCTGTTTACCTGAGCTTCTCATTCACAGAAATAATAGAATGAAGTGAGGAAAATAAAAACAGAAAAAGAGAGATAAGCTAGCAGTATAATGGAAAAATGAAGTAAAAGATTACCCAGCCGGATTTTGCTTCATTGTCATCAAGCTACTAAACTGTAAGCCAAAAACAATCCGTGCCTGGATAAAATATGAAAAAAAAATTAAATTCAAGGTTATTCACAAAACCTGGTAGCAAAGAAAACAATAGACATTTTTAATCTCTTAACTAAAAATAATATTAATTCCAAAAATGTGTACACAATTTTTTAAATACAGTGATGGATTTTTTCAAAAACTTAATACCTTATGAAGGCTTAGTTTATCGTCATGAGCACACATAAGAAGCTATTAACTTTTCAATACAAATGGTTATCCTGGCCTGAACATTCAAAAAGCAAAGAAAATAGGTTGGCAAGCTAGATAAAACTAATTCAATTAAGGTAAGTGTGCCACTTATCTTTTAAACCTATTCTATTAGCTAAGAAACCATCTTATCCTTCAAACCTAATCTCCATTTTCCAGTAACAAGATTCCAAAAGGATAAATTTCTATCATTTCAACCTAAATAATGCACTGGCCAACTTCCAACACTACACCAAATTATGTTAGCGAAAGAACTCAACCTACATTAATTAGAATTTTTACCTGCTCCATGAAATAATAAAACAAGATGCAAGACCAAAGAAAATAAGGAACAAGCAAAAGGTGTAAGACGGGTAACTTACTGAGTCAAGCTTCATATTACTGTACAGAACATGGAAGTTGCTTATGTACACTTGAATACTATCAAGAACCTGAAGTAACAGACAGAAGTTGCAATGAAAGAAAAATACAGCAAATAAAATCTAGTTTAAATTAAAAAAAGTAACAAAAATAATGGATGAGAGAAATAACTTAAGTAGCAGAAATAATGAATTCCCTCAAAGAATTGTCACCTTTGCTGTAACGTATGAAGTAAATGATTGCCCAGCATAATTATCTGAAGTAAGACAAAAGCAGGTATCAGCACAAACACTCCAAGTTGAACAAATTTGCAACTATCTATACAGTAGGTTTACTTCAATTCATCACAGATAAAAATCTTATTGAACCATGAAGTAGATTTGCACCAGCCTGATCATAATCAAATAACAGCAAAAGAAATAAAAGCATGCAGTTCTGGATCACATATCATACAAACCATAAAGATGGCAAAACCTAAACTTACAGCCAGAAATACTAGCACATTTTAGCATTTAATTTTAAACTTAAATCAAATAACTTACCAGACACACGCCTAGATAATTTCACTAGCTCAGCTGCAGCAAGTTTAGCCTTTTTCCCGGCAAATTCCCTTCTTTCAACAGCATCCATACTCCACTACCATCGAAACAAAGACATCAATAACACATTAATACTCCCTCCTTTACCATAAATGCAAACATGTGGGGTGTTTCAGAGTTACCTCTTGATCATCCCGCTGACAAGCAGAAACAAAAACATCCTCCAGACTAATTATAAGCGGGTCACGCCCAAGCTTTTTCCACGGAATTTTTATGCTTAATTTCCCTACTCTACCTATTAAAGTTAAAATTAAGAAAAATAAATTTCAATAAAACTCGTAAAATTTTCTATTTATTCAGTAATTAACTAAAAAAGAAAAAAGAAAAAAGAAAATTACCCTGTTTAAGAGCGAAAGGCAGCTGAAGATAATCAAAGGCTTCAAGAATGAGCTCGACGTTTTCCAATAAAACTTCTTCGTTCCATAGAGTGATCTTCAGCTGCTCTTTCTGAATGTCTTTGACGTATCTGCCTAGATATCCTAATAGCAACTGACGAACTAGCCCTTCGAACATTCTTATTAATTCAAAAGCCTCAGCTTTTTTTTATCAATTGAGGCTGGCTTCAATGAACGATGAAATATTTTTGATAATCCAGGGCTTCGCATAATCACATTCGTCGATTCCCAGAGCATATGGTGGGGTTTTGTGTATGGGAAATTTGATGGTTTAGGAGAGGGTTTGTATTTTGTATGGGTTGTTCTGTTAAGGGGTTATTCGTACACACGTGTAACATCTGGGGGTAATTTTTGGAAAATAAAAAGTATGGGGCTTCTAATTTTAATTTTAGTAAGAGTGATGATATTTAAATCCATAAAATTACTCATTAAACCTATTTTTTATTAAAATTTATTATTACTAGAATATCTATAATGTAAATTACTATTATAGACACATGATTAATTAAACTAATAGCATTATTATTTCATTCCCATCTTAGAATTCAGTATAGATTTATTCAATTTTATAATACTCATCTTATTTTGAATCTTTAGCCATTTATTGAATTTTTCCTTCTCATTTACATTTTTGTATTCACCAAATCTGTTCGGTAGTTATACTATTATGCCAAAAGTTTATTGTTGGTAAAAACTCCTCTTGAATTCAACTATTAATTTCTTTTTAATAATAAATTCTCCCTTGCATATGAGAAAATGGGTAATGTCCTGTTTTTAAATTATTTTTCGACATTGCTAATATTATTATTTCCTTAATCTTCACAAACGTTGACATAATTTGTGACAATATGTTTAGAATTCAAGAGAAAAAATTAAAAAATTAGAGAATTTAGGTATATTATCATGAATATCGACGAATAAAAGGCTAGAAGGACTGGGAAAGAAAGAGACGAAGGAAGAGATGGGAATTAAATTGTGAAAAAAAAAAAGTAAAACAAATTGTGTTACTTAGTTTGATAAGGGTATTTTAGGTATTAAAAGGATTATAAAGTAAAATTTTTAATTTTAGTATCTAACAATATATTTATTTAATAAATGGGTTTTGTAAGTAGTTTAGTAGGTTTAAATAATTTTACCCTTTTAATAAGGGGCCGCATGTAGGTATTTGAGCGTGGGTATTTGATTTTTTTAAGGCACAGAAAATTTTCTATTACTTAATTACTCTTACCCAAAAGATAAAAAAAATTTAAGATAAATAAAACTGAATTACTTGCTATCCTGCGGCCTTACGTATTTTCTGTTAAGAAATTATTATGCAAAGCAATAGAAAAATTTTCATCGTGCTAAACTTTCTGATCATGTCATACAATTCCTTGTTTCCATTACTTGATATGTTGATAAATTTTTGAAAGTTTAAAGCAATAGAATTGATTTAAAAAATTTGATGATGGCTGTAATGGGAAATTGGGAGAGTACTTTGATACGTTTAAATGTCAACATTCCCTGTGTAGCCGAAGCCCAAAGGCCCCAAACACATCACAGGCGTAGTCCGCCAAATTTACCAAAATACCCATTCTACAGCACATAAAATAATGAGAATGAAAACATACGTGGCGTGAATCACGAGGTGTTAGCTCATTTCCAATAATAGCTTGAGTCGAATTATTTGGCTTCTTAAGTTACTAATAATCTGCAAGTGAGTTGAATTTAATGTTGAAATTGATGCACAAAATGACCTACTACCTTCAGGTAACCTTTCTAGTTCCTAAACTTTTTTGACAAGTGGCACGCAGGTAAATGTATCAGGAATACATTCACAAGCTTTGTACTCACTTGCATCTCCACTTAGAATACAGCTTTGCGTAATTGAGCTACTTATTGTCGATTATTGTCGATCATTCATATTGCGCTTATTACTATTATTTCTCAATTCGACCCAATAAATGGTTGCAATTTAAAGTCAATGGTACGCTTGGATGACCGATGTAGGCTCTACTCACTCAACAAATTCACGTCATACGATTAATATACACATCACAACTGTTCCAAAAAAAAAATAAAAAACCGAACTCTCAAATGCACAACCGAAGATGGGATTTAAGAGGCTAATAGAATTATCCTAGATAGATAATAACGATTGAAAAGTGAAATAAGAGGCCCAGATGCTTTAATGCATCACACAAAAAGCCATCGCTTCACGTTACAGGTGGCCAAAAATGCAATGAAGGTGGTACACAAAACCCAGTAGTTACACTTATAAACAACCCGAAATATGTACGACTGCAAGGAGATACAAAAATAACAGACGATATGAACAGATTGCCACTGCCAGCTGGCGCTTAAACAAACAATGCGGCCAACACTTTTTACAGCTCTGAGAGAATGGCGGGGATGTAATGGGACAATTCTGCTGTTAGCGATTGAAATCCATTAACAAGTTGTGTGTGAAACTCCTGGTCTTCCTCTCCAATCAATCGGAAGTGTACTCTTATGGCTCGCTTGCAAACAGCCATAAATTCAAGGAGTGCAGCTATAAGTTGCTGCAATTCTTGTGAACGCAACCTTGTGGCTGGCTCACCCGACAGGAAGGCTGTGCAGACACTCAACACCCCACTGTTCACCTAAATTCATGCAAGTTCAGGTTAGGAGGATAAAAATCTGGTTGAGAATAACAGAAAATATAAGTATATAAGAAATAAAATAAAAATAAAAACTCATAAGATCAAACTTCTGATAGGGAACCAAGTCATATACTGGAAATAGTCTCGTCTAGTATCAAAACGCTTGTACTGATATAGAAAAACTAAAAAGAACTAATTTATCAAAACACAACTCACTTGAACTGCAACACTGCCTTGAAGGATTCTCTGCAGACTCTGGAGACGTGGGAGTTGATCACCTTCAGAACTACGAGGTTCTTCAAGCTCATTTCGAAGCGCTGCAGTTCGGGTTTCAATCATTCCAATTGCATTCTCAACAGGTGAGAACTCGAGGGACTCAGACTTGGTTACCAAGAGCCTATTCACCAGTGCGGGGAAGGAACCTTCGGTCTGAAGAACTGTTCGCCTCTTCCATTGGTCTTCCAGACCGCCTTGGGTCTTACCATTTTTTGTGAATGGGGTATCAAACAAAAATCTGTCAAAGACGCGGGCACGAACACTTCCAGTGGAAAGAGAGAAGATCCTTTCCCTTCTGCTCCCCAAATCTTCATCTTCCATGACTGGATCAACAGCAGTGATTTGTAGATAGCAGACTCCAGGCTGCAATTCTTCTGCCTTCACTTGTCTGGAATCTGGAATAATGTGCAAAGTGTGATTGCCATCCATCCGGGACTCATATATATGACTAAGTTTCTCCATTATGTCACCTAGGCGTACATCACGTGGTTCACGGTACACATATTCCTTTCTGTCCAGCTTTCCAAATTTTTCACCATAAAATCCCACCCTGTAGTATGTGGCATCAGTAAATGGAATTGGACTTGCTTCCTGCTCAAGGATTGATTCGTATATATTAGTGAGTAAAGTATGACATTTAGCCAGTTGCCCATATGCTCTCCTGCTCTTATAAACTGGGATCACAAGTTCTAGAATGCTTGCACAGAAATGGTAGAGTTCAGCTTGGGAGAAAAGTTTATTTGCTAGCTGTAGGTACTTCACAGCTGAGTCAACCGTGAGCTTTGAAGCACCATAACCCTCCACCTCAGCCGCTGACGCCTCAGCAGTAATCTCATTGCTAACTATGGGACAAATTTTACGAAGAGCAGCAACATGATCTTTGCTCCAAACACCGTCATTTCTAGCCACAAGGGCCTACAAATGAAGATATTGGAGAGATTAGTGAAAAAGTGGCCGCGTAGATAAAAGAACACTTCCAGTTATGGGGCTATATTTCCAGTATTTAGAAAAGCTCAACTGTGAGCTAACCAGGTAGCTAGAACACAATCAATCAATTGGAGTCTTAAAATATTATTCAGTGCTACCTGCATGACAACACCAGCAACAGCTACAGCACACTGAGCAGCTTCAGCCCATGACTGCATTTCTTGATGTGCATCACATAGATGGAGTAACCACATTATATGAAGATCCGGGACAGGGGCAAATGCCATTGCAAGTTTATAGAAGCTTTCTGCAGCTGCATATCTATCCATAGTCATGGCAGAACCCTGTAAGAAAAATGAAAATATCAGCACAAGAGTTCAATCAATATAAGTTACAGATCCATAAGATAGGTGAAATACCAGTGGCCAGGTAAGGTAAATAAAAATGAGTAAGGTATCCAAACAGTTCATCCCTCCTCTACAACTTTCCAGAGAACAAATAACCTTTCTCAAACCTAAATTGAAGCTAGGGCGGGCAAGGTATAACAAGAATACAGGCTAATTTGGGCAAGGCAAGGAGTCTGTTGGCAACAAGAATCATTAAAGTAAATCTTAGCAATTGTTACAAGTTTACAGCCACGTGTATCAGATGCTAATAATGCCACAAAGAGCATTTCTTGTAAAAACACAAAAACCATTGAAAAATCAAGGGCAAAAATCTTAAAAGAAGCCATGCTTCTTCATACCAGTTACCTTTTATAAGAAATTCACAGAGAAGCCATGGCCTGCATCCTCACTCCTTAGGATATTTTTTTTCATGAATAAATGCTATAAGGTCGGGTACTCATGCAGGAGGGATGCAGAAGTGTATTTATATTGATTTTTAAGGAGTTGTTTCTTTCTGCTTATAATTCAGAAATCCTTTGAGAGACAGTTGAATCCATTTTATTAATTGGTATTAAGGTGTTCTTGGCATTTCCCAAATCACAGTCAAAATTGATACAAATTGTTTAAGCTTACCAAAAGTGAATGTTCCAGGCTGGCATCGAGGGCCAACAGAAGACTGACAGATAGATGTTTTACTTCAGACCAGGACCACCGATTCTCCGTAAATTTTTCTGGAATGGCCAACAAAGCATCCTCAGGAAGTCCGCACTCCCTAAATAGGCTGGAACTCCTAGCTTCATCTGCCATTTCCTCCAAAGATTTTCGAAGGCGTCGTGCTTCCCCGCTTTCTTCTAGTGTTCCATCAGATTTCATTTGAGTCACTTGCACATCGGACATTAGCTCTGACAGCGTGATAGTCAGCATAACCCTCAGCCTTGCAGTCTGCATAAAGTAGAAAGAGCTCTGCAAAAAAGAAAGATATGGTTAAATGAGCACAAGAGCAGAGCCGCAGCACCAAATCCTATTAATATGAAACAAACATACCCTCACAAGTATCTGGAGCCCAATAACAGCCCTTTTCCTAATGCTATCATTTCGGAAAACTGCAAGCCGAAGGAGATGGAAGGCAACTTGCTTTAGGAAGCGATCATTCTCCCTAGCCATTAGTGTTGCTCCATGAAGATCACAAATACGATTGAAGACAGGAAAAAATGCTTTCCAGAAAGCTACTGGCTGGTTTCGAGAGAAGAAACTCATGATTATGGCTGTGATGCAATCAAGTTTCCCATAATCAGTGGCAATGCTATGGGATGCTGCCATCATGCAGAATTTCTCAATTATTTCTAAAACCTTAAGACTGACAGCAGCACTCAAATTTTCTTCCCAGAGTTCCTGAAAAGAATGTGAAAAATATCAACTTCCTCGAGTAACAAAGAGAAAATAAACAAAACTAAAACAAGACCAGTTAATACCTAAAAAATTAAGTAGGGGCTGTTATGGCAATCAATTAAAAACATTTGATGCAAAATCATACCAATTTCTGTCTCAACATTGGATGCAAAGATTCTCTAAGAGCCTGAGCCGAAGCTCCAATCCTAGAAGATTGTGCCTGAGCCAAAGCTTCTCTCAAGGAATATGGCTGGCTTGGAGAGCTTAACTGGGAATTCACCCTCTGCCACAAATAACCATTTTCAGGAGTCCCCTGTGGCTGCATTGGAGAGATTTAAAAAGTACAAAGATAAACAAAAGATGAACTTTCCGAACCTAATAGCAAAACAAGACAATTAAAGAAATTAAGAAAGTATTGACAGTGGAGGTGAGCAAACTTAACCAGTGAAGAAAAGAGCTGACAAGAACATTAAGGGAGAAATATGGGGGAAAAAATGTAATAGTTTCAAAAACTTGAGAAAAATCATGATGATAAACTCACTCTGACTTCTTGTCTAGATGCCTCAGATAAGTAATTGTTTATTGAAGGAGAGAGTCTATCTGAATACTTGGGAGAAGCAGGCCCCTCACCAACAGGGCTGCGAGAACTAGCACCTAACAGCATTCCATCAGCAGGTTTTCTGTGCTGTAAAATACATTATTCATTCAAGCTCAGTTTACAACTGATGTGAGAGCGAGACAGATAATACAAAGAAAAATGAATTGACATCAGCTTCATGTAAATCTAGTTGAAAAAGAATCATTTTTACGTGATTTTAATTGACCATAAAAATTAAATAAATAAAGGCACTGGCAGTTATTACAATAAAATCATCTGATAAATTCAAGAACAGATCCCCAGGACTCCATGTGAATAATAATGTTTAAAAAAGTCCATGTGGAAATTTCTATGGCCTAACTCATGTAAAGAGGCTAAATGAAGAGCGAAGACTCAGTAAAATGATTGAAAAGGAACTTCAGCTTTCAAATCAGTACAAACCTCAAAAAGAATGAGACATTCTTCCATGAGTTTGAAAAACAGTCTTGTCCGAGCGATGCTTTGCTGCCATGCCTTGACCAGTGAAGCATCATCTAGATTCCGCACAATTTCCATTACAACAATTAAAACTTCACGCTTTTCTACAGCATTGAGATTGTAAAATACAGGCATTTCATCCAGGATCTGCGTAGAACAAAACAAAAAATACCCACTGAGGAATTATAAGAAATGTTCATGAATGCTTAAGACTAGAATGCTTACGAATCTAGGAAACACAAGTGAATTTTCCCTCAAGTGGAGCAAAGAGTATGTATATCAAGCTGTAAAATATTTGAAAATATCATGCTATATAACTTTGATATCCTTTTTGTCCCAATACAATCTACTTAACTTTTATCTCAAAAACGTACCTGGCCAATAAGGGGAAAATATAGCTGAGCGATATATAGCTTATCCTCAGGCTTTTGGTACCGAGCATCAAACTCATGCTTGCACAGGAGGACCACTAAGATTCTGGCCGCCTATAATCACAAGAAGCATATTACAACAAAATACTACACAGAATATTTATCGTTCAAGCAAATAATAATGTAGCATGTAGCCAGAGTAAAGAAAACAGTTAATGAGTATAAAAATTGAGCAAAGTGCACATAAACAAACAAATATGCATTGAATGACTCAAGAAATATCATCATTAATAAAACTAAAACTAGACGAATTTATTAAAATTCACCTTTGCTCTCTGAGATAAATCATCATGATCCCAAGTAAGGAAAACTTCTTGTATTAACACAGATGAAAGATAGTTCCTACAAAATCAAAGAGCATGTGGTCAAACAAACATCAGTTGCAGCATCAGTCGAATTCACTCAGATCGTACGCAGCCAAAATGAAGATTAAAAGAGAAAGAATTATGAAAGAAAATGATAATCTTTCAAAAATAAAATGATCCTGCGGGATATCTCCATAACAGATGTATTGACTTGCATCAGTCTCCTCAATTGGACTCCCTACTCCAAACTGGGAGGAAGGGGTAAAAAAATTGAAGAAAAACACAATAATATCTGATTTTTCCAACACCCTAGTAAGTAAACCACACACATCAACATTAAGGATTGATCAACCAGGAGCATAAGATAAATGAACATTAAGTTCACCGGTATGCAAGAATAGAATAACTTAATCTTACCTATCTGAAGGGTCCCTCCCTGGCATTTCTACATAAAGATCGTGATCGCATACAATCTGCAAGAATATAAGCTTGCAATCATGGAGAACTGACTGACATACCCCTGAAAACTTGTCCAGATACAATGAAACCTGCCGAATAGAAGATAATTTGTGTCAAGTAAAACATTACAAAAGCACCTAAAAGGCTCCTGCCCATATGAAATATAGTAGGTGTTGTCTAGATTCACTATCCACCTACAATTCCCATCCAGATGTGTAAATAGAACTGAATTGCACGAGACATGATGCTGTAAGAATATATATAGCTTACAACAAGCAACGTAACGAGAGCTCCAACTATTGCATACCAAAGATATTATCGTATTGTACCTCAACCAAACATACATCATCAAGCTCCAAAATATGATGGTATGGATTCATTGATTCTTAGCAAATCAACACAGATTTATAGCCATAAATCATCAAGCTGCAAAGTATGATAGTGAAGATTCCCTGATTCTCATTATCGAAAAGAATCTTTGACACTACATGTTCCATATGTTTGATTTAGACAAGAGAATGCAAAGCAAACAATCATTTATATACAATTAGCAAATCAACACAGATTTATAACCAGGCAAGTAGCTGAAGAGCCTACCAGTTCAAAAACTTGCCGAGGTTCGATGATGGACAACAGATCATAACAGAAGAAGCCCAAACTGCTGTTTAAGCGTTTGGCCAAGCTTAACCCCTTCTTACAACGCTCATGCACCTCAGTTAGAAGACAGTCATACAACTGCATTACACATCTGAACACACCATCTCTTAACTGCATTGGAGGAATGTCTTCACCTGACAAAAGGGGAAAAAATTGGAAAGATGGATTGAAAGCATATATTACGTGATACGCTACTTTCAACTTTTTGGCCTACATTCTACATTAAAAATGAACCATCACAATTCATGAAATATGTAGAGTGAATGCAACTATCCAAGCTAGAATTTACCAGCAACGCAGTTAGGGCACTTCAATCTAGACATCAGCAGTTGATTAACCAGTTAGACTGGAATAGTAAGAATCATTACAAAGCAACAACTGTATGACAGCTCACTTGCTTCCCTATTGACCAAATATCATCCAGCTAACATAAATTTTCCTCTTTCAATTCTTATTCAACATATTTACCATCAGGCTCAATACCGGTTAATTTATGCAAATCTTGTAAGAGTTAGGTAGTTCTGTATTAATAATATAAATTTCACCACCACAAAGTGAATATTATCTATTATGACAATTGTCTCAAAAGGCTGAAAAATAGTAATTATAAAAACAAGCCTGCTCGGAGATGACCATAAGGTAGCTTAGAAGCAATGACCATAATAAGTCCCAGACTCATGGGGTGCTAGCCTTTGTCTTAAAGGCTCACTCAGCACATAGAACTGAGGTCACAATAAATACCTCTGTTGTGTCTAGGGAAAAAAAAGAAAAAAGCAGTAGATAAATCACTATTTCAGTAACTCTTTTTGAGTATTATGAAATAAGTTGTAAGCAGTGCAACTGTGCAAGGATCTTTCCAAGTATTTCACACTACCTAATGGAAGACTATGAAAGAAAAGCCGTGTCTGCTCCAATGCCATTGACTTGACAATTAGCTCAAGGAAAAACCAAGCCATTGCTAGAACGTCATCATATACGGGTCCAACACGATAACCCTTGGCCTGCAATATATCATTAATCAGTGAACTCGAAAAGAAAATAATGAACAAAAACCAAATCGTACAATGTTAATCTTTTGATTTTAGCACATTCGGCACATCTTTGCAGGGACCAAAAAAAAATTGCATTAATACACACTTTGATACAGGTGACATTGTCAACTTCTAGCGTAGTATGGGTGAGGTAGTGAAGAATCACATTACTTTATCAGGGACAATCTTAGGAGTCACATTATCAAATTCAGTCTAGAACTGTAAGATAAATAGAACATATAAATCAGCCCAAGCAATCATCCCCGAAGAGAAAACTTATTCTATTCATCCAAACGAATTAAAATGCCAGTATGCCACCCATAATCAAATGCAGTGAAACAAGATTTTATATTTTCTAAAAAAATAAAAATAATAATAATACGAATAATAATCAAATGTAGTGAAACAATTTACAATTACAATTAAGATATGCACCAAAACCACAAATTTCATTTCAAACTTGTAATAAAATCTATAAAGAAAATAGTTGGTTTCCCGTTGATATGACACAATGTGAAAAGTATATTTTAGGTATCAGAATAATAAAATAGGCAATTGGAGTATGGAGTCAAAGAGGAAGATTGGTTAACATGCCTTACTGCGAGCCAAGCTACCCCATACAGTAGACAAACCAGGATAAACAGGTGGTTGACGACCGCCAAAGTCATCAAAAGCATAATCAACATAGTTGACAAGAAATCGATTTCGCTCAGCATCATCAACTGACTCCTGCTGCACCCTACAAAATAAATTTGAACATATTGCTAACTGCAAAAGACTAAGTTGTAATAAAAAGCCAAAAACAAAAAGACTTAATCAACATGCACTTGCAACTTGATTCAGAAGATTGAAATGATAAAATAAGCCTAACTTGTTTCAAATAGGCCATCTTCCTTTTTTTGGGAGGGTGGGAAGTGAACAGCTTGTCGCCTTTGTATGCCTCCTTTTCTTATAGAATGCTTATGTTTGTTATAGTTTGTGTGTGTATGTGTGTACTGGTATGAGGCCCAACTAATGCATTAATGAGTTAATATTTTATAGTTTATAATATGAATGCTTTCCACTTGCCAGAATATGATAACCCACAAAAATGATTTCATAGGCATAATTTTGGGTGAAGATAAAATAGCTCTCCAGACTTGTAAGGGGATCAAATTGTTATATCTAGAGGCATCTACCGGATAATTGTGCTGGCATTAGTCATATAATCTCTACACAGTGTAATTTAATAAATGAAAGCATACCGGGTTAAGATATTGACCATGGCTCTGAAGGCTGCAACCTGAAGGAACAAAGAAAAATAAACAGTGTTAGCAACACACAGCAAAAAGTGCAGAGGCTGTCCAATGATCAAGAAAATTTTCAAGAGCAAAGACATCAAGATGATTAACAAAATAAAACTAAAAAATAATGACTTTGAAACACAAGACAAAACAGGATTGCAAAGAAAACACTATAATTAAAATAATCTGAAAACCTGAAGTGTTTCTCCACCATTGCCTATAAGATGGAGAAGCATATTCAGTACAGGGTGAAGAAACTGAAGCAAAGCAGTAGAATCAACATTCTTCAAACTATTGATAGCCTGCAAAAGAAAATTCATGAAGCCCATTCAACTCTCTCTAACAGTATAAATAGCTGTGATATGAAGCACCAGAAAAAAGAAGCAACTTTCTAGTAGATAACAACATATGTGCAGACTGAGGTTACTAAGAGAATTCAGAATGACAACAAAAGTTTCCCTATGCTAAAACCTCCTCCCTGTCGCCCCAACTCTCTCCCTCATGATGCATCTGTTCTTTTATTTTTCATTTTTCTTTTACCATTTGCTTTAACAGGGTTTCCTGCTATTAATCCCGATATGGTATGTACATCTCCAGCACAGATGCAGAGTTTGAGCCATGGCTGGTTACAAAATAATATTCAAATATCAAACCGAAGCTAAGGTGGCAAGCCAGCAACTAAGAAAAGGGAACACACACATGCACAGACATGTATAGAATTCAGTTCTGTAAGATTAAGAACTTTCTAGCCTTGGCTACATATGTCAGTTCACATATACTTACAGTTAAATGTCAGGACATAAATACATGAGATAATTATGAATTCCCATTTATAAAATGAGGGGAAAAAAAAGGGCTGAATTTATCAGCATAATATAAATCAATACCTCCAGCAGTTCGGAACCCCAAGGTGGGCTTGTTCGAAGAGTGTGTCTGTCATATTCAAGAAAGAAATCCCTAATGCGCTCATTAATTGGATACAAGGAAGAACAAAGTCTTAGGCGCAACTTAAAAGCATTCTTTCCATCTTCCAAATAGTCAAGCCTCTCCTACCAAAATAATAAGAATAATAAATAAGCCAGATGATAAAGTGAAGGCATGAAATATCTAACTTTTGAATCAAAACAGAACCATTAGTCATAAAGACAGAAATGAAAAATATTCCAAATTGAAGATAAGAGCTTCTAGCTATATATGAACTCATTATTGTTTACGGACACCAATAAAGGCCCAAGTTCTGTATGGATTAATGTGATTCCTTGGCACCTTGAAAATTAAAGTATTGAACCATGAACAAACAAAGGCATGTGAGAAAAGCATATTGGCTAATACTAAATAAACATGCAATAATTTCATAATCCACACAAGAGAAAAGGCATACATAGAATCGAAGTTTTCCAACCCAGACAGCAAATAATGAAATTGCTAGAGACTTACTTTAAGAAGATAAGAGTTATTTCTATTTCTACTCTTTTTAATTATCCTGGCATAACCAGTTCTTAGTTCACAAAACTACAGAAATGAAAAAGTAGATATTAAATGGTGAGATCAAGCCAGGCTTGTTTAGATGTCCAATAGAGAGAAAGGGAAGTCTATCATCTCAGAAGCTGCATCATATTTAATTAAACATCATTACCAAAATAAAATTAAAAAAGAATGATACAGTTAGCACAAAGTAATAATCAATATCCTGCTCAAATATACCTTTCCCGTCTCTTGGAGATAATGTGGAACCAGTTCCTTAATTATTGGTAAAGAAATTTCAGATCGCAGCCTGATAATAAGCATTGCCTTGTAGCTATTAGAAAAACTTATACCAGTAACATCACATTAAAATAAAAATAAAATTAAGCTCTAAACAAAAATAAACTGCTATGAAATTGAGATAAATTGAAAATAATCAAGCAAATCACTTAGGTAGATCAAATGGATAAAAGCAAGGAAGAAACATAAAAAATAAAGGCAAATACATACTGGGCATGTGTAGACAGTGGAAGTGCCACATATCCAATAACTACCTGGAAAGCAATGACAGGGGGTTCATTCCCTTGAAAAGATAACAGAAGTTAAAAAAGCTTAGGAAATGCAGGCTACATTATACATGTACAACTTACTGGTTTAGGAGCTTCCAGTTTCGTTTGTAGATCGACATGGAAAAAAGTGAATAAGAGGTGATGCTGGGGTGTCCAGACAGCAGGGAGAGAAACTTTAATCTCATCATGGTAGTAGGCCACCCTAGCCCCAGCAGCAACTTGTGTGTGAGCCCACTTTTGGAGCGAGACACCTGGCTCCCTTGGATGAATTGCCTAGTCATAATAAACAAATAAAAAGTAAGATGAGGAATACAAAGCAATCATCCCTCAGTAATGATACTAATCAAGAGAGTTACCTCTAAAGGCTGTCTACGAACATCAGCATCATCCTTCCGTAGTTCAACTCGGATAAACAAATTCCTCTTCCGACTTAAACTTACACTCAAGGGATATACGTATAGACAATGAAAAAGTTGCAAGAAAGGCTCATTTCTTGTTGTGGTGCGGAAGTCAAAAGCTTGAAACTGAGAAATACGATTCTTTTTTTCAGTTTAAACAGTCTAAAGAAATTTCAAAATGCATGGTTGAGATAGACAAGTTGCACTAATATGACACTTCTTTTACCAAGTGAAACATACTGATTGGAAGGAATGTTGGATTATAGCGAGTAAAACTTTCATTAAATGCTT
This sequence comes from Aegle marmelos, assembly GCA_030449875.1. NCBI lineage: Eukaryota > Viridiplantae > Streptophyta > Magnoliopsida > Sapindales > Rutaceae > Aegle > Aegle marmelos. The sequence continues at coordinate 6,783,720 of JASUUL010000077.1, read as the reverse complement.
TAGTATGGGACTTCCTTATTAAAGGAATTGACATGCCCAGTAACTGAAAGACTAGAATAAAAGACAAGGAGATCTCCATTTTGATTCTAAAGGGATTTGTTTGGTCCCCAACAGCAAATTTACTAATAGACCCAAACAAGGTTGTATCCACTTCCAAAAGATTTTTTTTTTTTTTTTTTTTTTGGGCTAAGAAACAAAAGAATATGTAAAACTATAAAAAATATGTACAAGGATTAGTAGGACTACAAATCCACAAAATAAGGATGAGAAGTCCCAATATAAATCACTTCCAAAAGATGTTAAAAGCAATAATAATAAAAGATGACTAATATTTGTTGTGACCATACTTGAGCAATGCCACATAGCATATGATGGGTAAATGTGAACACGAGAATCATAACAAGAATGGCTTTACACTCACATCATCAGCACTAAAATCTGGAGTATTTGATCCGTTTCCAGAAATTTCTTTCCCATCACCGTAACTCCACTTAGAGTTGCTGGTCTGAGGCACATCAGAACCATTACTGGGGCACTTAGAAAACGTCAAATCAGCAGCACGGTCCACTGGATCAATTGAGTCATTAGTCACACTGCCACTTTCTGATATATTCTCCAAATCGGCATGAGCAGTCTGGTGCTTCTCTATATCCAATCTTAAAACACCCTTCACTGGTTTATGAACCTTACGTTTAGGATCCTGAAAATGAACCAGAAGCAAAAGAGAAGAGACTATTAGAAGGTATCAGCATGATAGAAATAACAGGAAGGGGACATTCTAAGAAACTCTTTATTCCTTTTTCTCTTGGTACACCAACTGTAGCAGAAAATAGCAATAATTTCCATGTATAAATTATTTGTTACAAAGCCAATCACACCTGAAGTGACTCCTCAGTGTAGCATTCCTTTACTTTATTTAAGTTAGATATTTCAACTATGACAGAACTTCCACCCGAATATCCCAACTTCCCATCCAATGTGATCTTTGAAATGGGCTCAAATACACCCTCGTGGGAACTTGACCCAGAGACGCTGGGAGCAAGAGGACTGCTAGGGGAAACAGACCCACCAGAAACTGCACCAATGCTGTTGTCAAATAACGGAACAATAGCCCAGGCGAAGGACTCTCTATAAGGCATAATTCGAGACCACACCTGCAGTTTCTGCTTTTCTCTCTCTGTCAAGTGTACCTGCTCAGAATTCACATTGGCTGAGGAAACATATAATCATGTAAAGAAATATAATTTATACAATCTGATAAAAAACGGTTTTCTTATTAACTCCAAAGGGTGGTACCAGATTAATTTGCAGATTAACCAACAAGAGAACAAAAGGAAAGGAAGAAGTTAAAGATGAGTTAAAAATAAAATAAAAAAATAAAAAAAAAAACTATTGATATCCATGGACATACAGGTTCTTTGCGTGAATAAACGGAAGGGGTGACTCCACTTTCTTCCGTGGCAGGCCTCTCTAACTGGATAAGAAGACAAACAGATGCTGATGGGGCATCTAAATAAAATATGCCGCGAGGTTCATAAGATATTTTTGCCTGGCAAAGATAGAAGGGAACAGAAAAATCCTTACTTGTGATCTAAGAGAAAAGTGACACACTAGAAAAATACAAATCCATCTAAAAGGATTACACATATAGGGAAAAAAGCTACTAATTTTATGGCTTACATCCTGCATTTCAGCCGGTAGCACTCGGAAATAGAAATCTTCAGATAATTTTTCTCTTCTTTCCCTATTATATAAGCAAATTGTGCCATAAAATGGCTCTAAGAGAGAGAAAAGAAGGGAAAAGATAGAGATACTTAAGTCAGAAATCCTGAAACAGCTAAAAACAATTGAAATATTGCAGTAACAGAGTATGTGAAGAAGAACTCACCAACTAGACCAGCTTGAAATGATAGAGACAAAACTTTCACAGAGATCTTTAACCCACTGAAGGCACCAAAAAGAAAATTTAAAAAAAAAAAAAAAGAGAGATTAACTCAGAGCAGGTCCAAAAGGATTCTACTAGAGGTATACTCTGCAATAATAACTAAACCAGTCATACTGTGACATTGGGGTTTCTGAAATTCTCTGACCAAATGTTAATGATCTCTCATTTTCCCAATCAAAAGCCGGTTCATAAGCAGGGAGAGGAGATATACCAAAATGCTGCAAATATGAGATTAATTTCCAAATATGAAAGTCAAAATCGTGATGTCGAAAGGGAACATATCTTGAAATGGGCAGTAAAACCAAGACTGTAAAAGCATAACCTTTGAAACATCAGTAGCATCCGTGTATTGCCTTCCAGAGGTACTTGGTTGGTCATCATCTGTGGCATCTTCGCCCTTGCCTCGCCTTGCACTAGCAAGTCGTGTCTCTGCATAAAGAGGCATGTCAAAAGTAATTTCACAAACATTGAACTTATAACAACAGACAAAAAGTGAATAAGACAACTAAAATCAAAACAAAAACCTGTTTCAATATCAGTGTCCGGGCCTTCAAAAATCTGATTTTGGAAAGAAGGCGGACTAACACTTTCATAGTGACCATACTTGTTCTCATCCTTCACCCAATCAGCCCTATAGCATTGCACCAGTTCATTCAAATGTGGCCACTGTTCCAAATTCTCATCAATCTGCAGAAAATCGATATAAAACACTCAAGCTTGAACTCATCAAATCACACAGCAGTACAAAGTGAATCCCCATCAATAAACCATGTATAAGAAACGACATATAAAGTCTAATTTATTTTTCATTTTAATAACCCCAAAACCCCCAAAATATTCACAGTATTCAAAATCAGGTGTGATTCAAACAAATAAAAAGATGCCATTTTTAATTTTACACTTTAGAAATTTCAGGGACGAGACGCTACTAACCGACTATGCAACTAATAGTAAATGCCATTCTAAGAGAAATTCAAGCATGTAAATGAAATAAAATGCACTCTTTGTAGAAAAATAAAATTAAAAAAAATACCAGTGGGTCCAATTTGAGATGAGCTAAAGACTGTCGAGGGATTCTTCGAAAGCGATTACCTCCGCTACCACCACTGCTGCCGTCCATAGCACTTTTAAATTTTTCACTGCATTTTGAAAACAAAGCACATTTTATTTTCAGAAGAATAAATATAAAGAAAATGAACTAGTAATGCAAGCGAAATATAATCACGAGATCTGAAATGAAATCCAAGATTCTAGGGTTTGAAAACAGGAGTACCTGAGACTCAGACGGAGCAGCAATAAAAAGAAAAGCAGGCAATGCGGTGCGTTTAAGGAGATTAGAATCGAGATCTTGGACAGATAACAACTTCACACCAAACGCACTACAGTGACAGTAGTACAGCAGAGAGAAAGAGAGAGGAGAAGACCAGACACGAGTCAAAGCTAGTCCAGAAAGTCCAAATAAGAGTTGAACGACAGCGTTTTAATCTCACCCGGTCTTAGTCAGCTCCGCTTCTTTCTCCCTCCAGTCTCCACTAACATGTTTTATTTTCTTTCTAGCTTCTAACTTTTTAATTCGCTTCTAAGAAAAGCACTGTATTTATCATTTAGATCCCTCGAAGTTATGTTTTTTCTTTTAAAACGTACATTTTCTCAAAAATATAAGAATATAAAACTAAATTCGTATTGGGATAGATTGTATTATAAACTTATTTTAGATATATATATATATTTTTATGACTTGATTACTATAAATTTCTTTTTTCAACATTCAACTTCTTAACTCTATCTTCATTTGCATTTAAATTAAGACACTTTGTACTATCTGAAGAGATTTTACAAGTTAAAATTATTTATTACACATGCAAACATTATTTTTTTAATTATTATTTAAATTAAAAGTGTAAAATTGACAATATAAGCCTGATTAATGAATTCAGAAAATGTACTTTTCTTATAAAAAAAAAAGAAAATGTACTTTCCATCAATTACTAAGAGTTGAAGAGTAATTTTGCAAAATGTAATAAGTTTTATTATCCAATTCATAATGGCTCTTTTTGCTAATAAATGACAATGAGGGTTCAGTTACAAGAATTAGGCAAATTATGTCTTTGGAAAGAGAATGTAAAAGTTTCGTGACTTAAATGGTAGTTTCCCTTTATTTTAGTATTAAGTTTAGATTTCTAAATTCTATTGGTGGGGGAATACTACTTCAAAGAAAAGCAAGCAATAATCATTTTTTTTCTTTTTTGGTTTATTTTTTAAGTATTACTTTCCGACCACATAATGCGCAGTCATTTTTGTAATGTTTTTTTATTTATACTCATGGTCTCAATGATTATATGTGTTTATGCAAAGGTAGGTATTATTATTTTTACAAAATAATCGTGTAATTGAATAAAATATTTATATTATGTTTTTCATAAATAATTGGAAATATTTCTTCCACATTTAGGGTAAAATAAGTAGTTTTCAAATAGTCTTCTTTAGCTAACAATTTGAGTTCATATTTTATGGGAGGTAAAATTTCATGAGCGGATAATGATAGATTTATTTTTAATTTATTGTAGCAACATAGATAATTGGATTCATATTAGTTGTTTCTTATGCTAATGGTTAGTTTATTTCTAGAATTTTTTGGCCACTTATAAGTGATTAAGCAATGACATATGTGATATTATTATTACTAAATTTCTTGTTTTTTGGTGAAATTACTGCATTTTCTATTTTTGTTTTGATATAAAATTCAATGAGATATGAATATATTCTCAAAAACTTTAAATTCTTACAAATAAGAAAGTTTAATGCCTAAAAATAATTGCAATCATGTGAACAAGAATAGGCTTTGTATAAATTGTAAACAGGAGGGAAGACAAAACATAAGGTAAATAACCGTTGGACTCAAAATTTACAATTGGCAAAGTCTAAAAGAATTGATGACCAAGATAATTGTTTGATGAGAATAAACAATTAATAACGCGATCGGATTTACATTGTTTTTAGTTGATTTTGCACCAATAAACATTACAAAAATCAAACTAAGAATAATAAATTTATTTTTATTGAGAAATAGGGTGCCTCACTTGTTTGGAGTGTATGGGTTGTCATTGCTTGTTACAGAGGAATAGAGGACTCAGATGGTGGTGGGTATGGTGGAGAGTTCAACTTCGAATGCAGATGGCTTGTGAAACTTATTTTGAACCTACAAAATCATGAAAAAGAGGTCAAAAGTGGAGCCGCAGGTGGCCAGCGACCACACTCCGATGCTCAAGTCAGAGTTAGGATTTTTTTCAAGTTAAAGCGCTTGCAAACTCTCTATAATAGAGATTTAGATGTTGAAGAAACCTTAGCTTTTGTGATGTGTGTGATGACTTATTCATAAAAATTAAACATAAGTATTTATAAGGTATACCCTAATTTTTGTGTCACTTAGTATTATTTTATTAGTGTTCTCAGCTGTCATGTCAAGAATATTCTTATTTTTTATATGTGTGGTGGCTTGAATATTTCAAAAATATGCATAGAGAGTAAGTTTAAAGAGTATTCACGTGCTGCGCATAATGAAATGGTCCTGTATACTTCTATAATTTTATCGTGAATTTATAAGTATGGCAAAGAAAAGCTAATGGTCCCAACTATTATAATATTAATTTTTTCTACTTATTTATTGACGTGATAGGTGATTATTCTCTCTTTTGCAGCACACAACTTTCTCATTTATTTTTAAAATTTTGACTTATGGTCTTTTTTTAGATTTCAGCTCATCCACCTCTCAATATTTTTATGAATATTTTTTTATAATTTTTATAATCTTACATGATATACCTGAAATACCCTCCGATATCTTAGGTATCTCAAATACCTTGGGTACCCTGTATAATTTAATTTCTTTATTATCAACAAATTTAATTTCTTTATCGATACATGACTCTTTATCGTTGGTTTCTTATTTCGTCCCCAAACATACATTAACAGAGAATGTGACAAACTCTAGACCGTCAGTTACAAACAAGTTATTGATTCATGAGTGAAATCAATATCGACTCTTAATACAAGTATCAATATTCTTGTAATAGTTTCATTGAAGTAAATAGGAATTAAGCATAAGAAATTATAAAAGAAGCAGATTCGCAACGAGGCTTCAACATGCAATGATTCACATTAATTCACTGTAATGCTGAGTACTGGTTGAACAAATGAACACATGTTGCTAGCACAGGTGATCAGTTTGGGACCATAAAATTCCAGTGTATCAATGAAAGCAGTATGGAATTTTGTTTCTTCGTATACAACAAACCCATATCACTAGGAGGAAAAGAATTGAGTGGTACTAAGCGATGCCCTGATACAGTAATGAAGTAACGAGGATTGTTACTTCATTACTAAGCGATGCCCTGTTTACTTTCCTTAGCATTAATTGAACAAGAGGGACCTGGAATCTCCTTATTCCCGACCCATTTTCTTGAACATCTGCAATTTCACTGACACGGCAGTAACTCCAACTGGGTCACAAGCTTTACATTGTCTTGTGTATTGTAATCATCGACAGCGGCAGCAACCTTTACCAACTGCATTAATTGGACCCGTTCAGGAAAAATAAATAGAACTTATGTCTTTATTTGTGATAGATTTGAAAATAAGGATCCCTATGTTATTATTCCCCTTAAAATTACGTCGACTTCTGCATGAGACGACAAAATCACATCTTATTCTGGGCTATAAATGACATGTAGGCTTACTGAAAACTGAAAATTGGTAGACAAGAAATCCTCTTAATCGATAACCCGTTGTACAGTAGTCTCTGCGAAGTGTATAAGTGTGTGTCATTTCCTCTGCCAATTTTTATTTTTTTGCAAATGACAGGTCATCTACAACAGCGTAAAACTTTACACTGGTCGTTTCTGTGTAGTTATTGGTTTCAACGATGGAACCTGAATAATGAGCATTTACCACCAACCTAAATGTTTTGGAAGAATTCTGCTTGAGGCTGTAACAAATAAGAGCATGGAAACGTAGTTATACATAAGTCAGTTACAGACTGATGCGTATTATACATAAGAAATGCTAATCCAAAGCACCAAAAAATAAAATCATGGCTAGTTGTCCTGTGTTGGTAATTTTGGAAAAAACAAAAGTGGAGAAATTTTTGTTCTTAAGAAAGAAAGCAAGAGAAATTAATACATCGTGTATATGAGAAAAGGATTTACTCGGCTTAGAAAGTTACCCGCAAATTTATTTATATACCCAGTTGATCATTTAAGCTCTTTAATCGAATTTTCATTTTGTTCTAAGTGGCCATGAATAGGAAGGATAGCAGTAACAAATCTTTTCGTGAGAAATCAATGATGATGGTAGTGGAAGTCGTTATAGTCTTGTCTTTCTCTATTTCCAAGGAGTCTAGAAGCTTGCTAAACAACCGATGCTGTCTCAATTTTCTGGGGGTTGAAAGGTCAAAACAGCCATAGAACAGAACGAAGCCTATTTCATCCTTGATGGAGCCAAATAAAGGGAATGAGTATTCAAATATATGTGATTCATGATGACTCGTGAGGCCAAAAGTGTTATCGGTGGGATGGCTTCTGCCCATATCAAAAAGGCGAATAAAAAGAATTGTTATGATTTGTCTGAGTCATCGAATCTTCCACAATACATCCTGCCGCCTCCACCGCCTGCAGTGAAACATCGTTCTAATGTTTCTTTACGCATCAAACTTTAGTTTCTCCTTATGCCAATTAGTACAAACCAGTAATAAGACAACATATTTTGTCTGCTTAACAAAGTTAATGGTTAGCGATTTCTCTTTACTGCTTGTCTTGTCTTTGGGAATGTAAATTCTTATCTTTAGTAGTATATAGTTTCTTTATATTCATGTCAAATGGGTGGAGTACCTGATAAAAAGTTTGAGTAGCTCTAAATTTCCTTTGTTCCCAACTAGAAACCAACCGCTATTAGACTACTAAGTACTTGGTTGATGTTGAGAATCTGGAAAGTACTTGGCGCTTGACGGCATGGACAAATCCTACTTAAAGATGTTCGAAAATCCATAGGTGTTGGACCCCCAAAAAAATTTCCTTAGTCAATAACTTTGTTCTCAAAAACAGATAAATGAGAAGTGTGCTGGTATACAAGAATAATAGCAAATATCTGTGAAGCCAGCCTTTATATGCAATATATGAGTGATTTTGGTTGGTCAATATTTCAGTGTAAATGTTAGTCTGTGTAAGGTGTTTGATATATTCAACCATGTGTTTGATATATTCAACCATGTGTTTGATCAAAGGTCTCAATGAGGATCTCTGGATCAGCGCCCATCATCTCACTCGCACACTCTCGACAATGACTTGGCATGAGACACTCACAGAGATCTGTAAAGATAAGACAGCAGCTAGCAGGAACTCTCCAAATCATCAGGGATAATCTCAAGGGTGGTAACAAGAGAAATGAGAGCCGTCAATTGTATATGTTATGATAGCCGTAAATGAAAGATTAAGTTGTGCACGAATTGATATTTCTTTATCAGAGTAGGGTTGTTCATTGCTCAATCTTTTACAGGCTATGCCATAATGTGTGGTGCTTGAAACGGGGCCTTATTTAAGAAGCAAGTTCTATGTGTATCAACTAAAGCAAGTATAATTTTGTTCATCCACTTGACAAGAATAAGCCCATCTTTGAGACAAAAAATATTAAATGATGCAAGAAAATGTTTGGTATTATTAATGAAGTAATGAAAATATCATAGTATCAGTGTACAATATTTGAAATTTCAACAATAGGAATGCTTAGTTATAAACATGATATAAACCAAAATCATTGATCATCACATTCTAATATCGCTGCTGATTTCTGATCGTCGGTAGCTGAGTGATCCGGAATCTTGGCAAAAGCAGACTCTCTGATTTGATTAGTCTGATGCTGTCGTTCATCGCTGGCCATCTCTTCAGAAAGCATGGTAACAAGTGTCTCCGGCTTCACCTCTCCAAGAAGAAGCTTTCTTCTGAAATCAGGATTTTTCGGATCCTTGACATTGAACAAGATTGCTCTGTACTGAACTGCCGCCTTAGTCCCTCTGGAAGGACCCATGTTCCTGAACAGCGTAGATTCAATAGCCACCGCAGCTTGGTCACAAGCTCTAACCTGTTCCTTCTTCCCCATTTTTTCAACCTCACCAGCAACTTTAGACAATGCCTCTATGAGACGTTGACGGATCACTGTACGTGTAACATCAGAGCACTTGATCTCCGCTGATACAATCTTCTGGTCTTGTTTAGTATCACATTCTGATTCCTTCTCATCAACAGCAAAGTGAACCGGAATCTTGGCTAAAGCATCCTCACTGATTTGTATATTCTGGCAGTGTCGTTCATCGTTGGCCATCTCTTTAGGAAACACAGTAACATGTGTCTCAGAGCACTTGATCTCCGCTGCTGATACAATCTTTCGGTCTTGTTTGCGAGGCCGAGGTTCTCTTAGGGGTTTCTTCATGAAAGGAAACGCATCCTGGTCCTCTTTTTCCGATTTTCTCTTTCTTGATGGCGGCGCCTGGAATTTCATTGATTCAACACTTACACGATTCCCAATTTGGTTTCTCGACAAACCCATGATAGTAAACTCAATCACAAAGGGATGGATGAATGATGCTTGCTTTTTTTATTTTTGATTTTTTTTTTAAACTGAATGAAGATATCTATCACAAGGAGAGCTAGAGCAAAGTAAATTTTGAAATCAGCGTCGATTAGGAAATTATTGAGTATTTATAAAAAGATGATTTCCAAACCCGACTTAATATTTTGTTTCCAATTTGTTTTCCTTATGATAGTGGAATTCCACAGGTTAGTTGCCTTCCTAAATCGATTAGGAAGCCTTTTCACCGTCAAAGCTTCGAAGATTTTGGCGCTAATAAAACCCCAGCTAGCCCAACGACCGTTAAAGTTAAGTCGGCTAATTACTATTTTTATTTTTATTTTTATTTTTATTTTTCTGCAATGAGTTTTATTATTATTATGACTCTATTTTTAAACAACCTGTTTCTATTTAATTACTTGGGGAATGGGTTAAAGAATTTTAGAGTAAAGGGTAACCTTCTTAATCCTAATTGACTCAATGCACAAGAAACAGGCCAGCCGTTGAGATTAAGGTTTTGGATTTTGGACCAATGAGATCTTTCCACCTGAATTCAAATATTAATTTTGATTTTTATTTTAGGTTAGTTGAGAACCAAGATGTTGATGGATTTCCCTCGGATATGGATCGGTGAAAGTGAAATCCTATGGCTCGGATAATTTGGGGGCATGAACACATAAATTTGATTTATGTGTATAAAATTATTATCGATGGGATGGCTTCAGCTTATATTATATTAGGAAGGTGCATCAGAGGAGCTGAAGAAAAAATACAGTAAGTATCAAATAAAAATTGATAGTGTGTAGTAAGTATGAATCTTAAATATTTGAAAAATTAACTATCAACGAGGATCCTTGCGCCAGCAGTACTCATAAACCTTACTCACACACTGGAAAATGACTTGGCATGACACGGCTGCTAGCAGAAACTCTCTAGATTATCATGGGAATACTAAGCATTGGAGCTGTTTCAGGAGCAACATCCTTCCAAGGACTTGTACTCTGTCTGTGCACACCATTGCTAAACGTGCTATGTAATTTTCAGATGGCTTTAATTAGTTTGGTTGGAGGAGTTCCCATCAGAATTCGGTTGTATCTTATGAGATGTTCTAATGAAATTCTTAGCTTTCGAGAGGGGAGGAAAAAAAAAAAAAAACAGAGAGAGAGAGTTTACAGCTGATCAGGCTTGATCATCTCATCAAGACAGTAGATGGATCAATCAACATTCTTAATTTCTTATAATACATACGTTAGAGCAAGCCTAAGAAAATAAGCCTATTTACAAATAAAAGCTCCAATGTTATTCAGTGTAGTATTGACTGGTGCATGGCAGCAACATGCAGCTAGCCAAGGGAACAGTATGTAGCCACAAGATTCTACATGAATCAAATAAAGTAGCAAGGAATTTTTTTTTTCCAAAATCATTGAGCGTCACATTCTGACTCCTTTTCATCAACAGCAGAGTGATCCGGAATCTTGGCTAGAGCATCCTCTCTGATTTGTTTATTCTGACTTTGTCGTTCATCACTGGCCATCTCTTCAGGGAGCATAGTAACAAGTGCCTCAGGCTTCACCTCTCCAAGAAGAAGCTTTCTCCTGAAATCAAGATTTTTCGGATCCTTAACATTGAACAAGATTGCTCTATACCGAACTGCCGCCTTGGCCCTCTTGGAAGGACCCATGTTCTTGAACAGCACAGATTCAACCGACACGGCTACTCCAACAGGGTCACAAGCACTGACTTGTTCCTTCTTCTTCATATCTTCAACCTCGCCAGCAACTTTAGAAAATGCCTGAACAAGACGTTCACGGATCAATGTACGTGTAGCATCCGAGCACTTGAACCCCGCAGCTGACACACTCTTTGCTCCTTGTTTAGGAGGCTGAGGTTCTCCTAGTGGTTTCTTCATGAAAGGAAACGCAGCTTGGTCCTCTCCTTCAAATTTTCCCTTCTTGATCGTTCTTGATGGCTGTGCCTTGAATTTCTTTGATTCAACACTTCCACGATCTTTGATTTGGTTTCTTGCAAAACCCATGATAATAAACTCAATCAAAAATGGACGAATGATCCTTGCTCTCTTGATTTTTGATGCTGGTTTCTTGGAGGTGGTACTGAGTGAACGATGAAGGAAGTGGCAAGGAAAGAAATCAAATCACGAACTGAGCGAGCAAAGTGAACATTGAGTACTTGGTTGATTAGGAAGTTTACTTATAGAAGATTGAATTTTTCAAATTCTTTTTCCGTACATGATGAAAGAATTCAACACGTTAGTCGCATCCCATATCAATTAGGAAACCTCAACACAGTTAAACATTTTGGCGCTAATAAAAACCTGACTGGTCCAGTGACCGTTGGAGTTAAGTCGGCTAATTAAAGTTATTAACATTATTGCAGATATTAAAATTATTTTGCGGATTCTGCTTTTCAACAACATATTTTAATATTTTTATTTAATTACTTGGGGAAAGGGTAAATGAATTTTAGAGTAAAGAGTAATTCGGATTGTTTGGACACATGATTAGAGCTCGGATTGGTGGATCATGGAACTTAAGCTGCTTAGACACTCTTGCCTAGGTTGAAAAACAATTCATAGAAACTCAAGTGCGAAGCATTGTTTATCTTTGCAATTATCACATAGGAAAAGTGAAATTGTATTGTGATAAATAAGGGTGGAATATGTGGATACCGTATGCCTAAATAAAGTGATTTATGACTGTTTTTCAGATTTTTAAAATTGATGAAGAGACTAGATCAAGTGTAGGTATTTTCAAGTCTTCTTTAAGTATATTGTAAATTATTGGTTATCATTACACCATAAAATGGAACTTAATTCAAATTTATTGATTAGTTGAACTTCCTTTTTAATGCCCACAAAACTTGTCACTAGCATAAAGCAAAATTGGCTAGCAACAGATCAAATTCTGCTCAAAACTTTATCCGAATAAGAAAGCTTGGTGCCTCAACACTATTTTTTTCTTACTGTTTACAGGCTGCATAAACAATGGTATACAGTATAAACGTTGAACACTTTTTGCTTTTCTATTCTATAAGTTATTCAATGGACAGGAACTTGAAGTGCTATTATTAATTCTCTGCACAAGTATTGATTTCGTATGAAGATGATGAGAAGTTTTTTTCTTGATTGTAGCTGTACTGACAATCGGGTTCATATTACTTGTTTCTTATGAAAATGGTTAGTTTATTTTAATCTGGTTCTGTGATTACTTACCCTTAATCACATATACTGCTCATTTTCTAATTTTTGTTTTAGGTGTAAAATTGGGTGGGAGTTCAGACTATTCTGCAGAACTTCAAATTTCGAACAAAACACTACTAACTTTCCGATTTTGCAGTGTAAACTTCCAGTTGCTGGCATGCGTCATGCTACATATGATACTCCAATTAACATTATTACAGTACTTTCTTAACATTGATGTTGAGATTTAATCCGGACAAACTCATATGCAGGAAATGCCGCGAACCCAAATGAGTACATGAATGTTAATATATAAGATCACGCAAGGCCAACTGCAGAGCCAACTTATGAAGTTCTGGGTTCGTTCATATTCATCTCAACTGAGAGTTTTGTTAATGTGGTGGGTTCACCTCTTCAAATTATTGTTGACAGTATTCAGGCATTTTCCCAGCTCGGATATTTGTGTTGTAAGCACCGCGAAAACCTCTTAATTTCGGCCCTGTTGTACCATTTCGCTAAGAAAATAATATGGCATCGTATGTTGTATTAATGATTTGATTTAAGAATTTTCTGAAGTCTTGAATGACAATGGCTGTGACTCATGAAGAAATTTTGGCTTAAACGCGTGGCTCCGAAGATAAAAACTAAACGAAACTTTCGAAAAACTCAAAAGTTCGCAGATAAATGATTCTTATTTTTCCAGGGTGGTAAGTTGTTAAACAATGACGGTTACTGCATCTTGCTATAGCTTTGCTTTGTTTCTTACATCTTGCCGTGGCAGATAAATAGAAAGAATGATGTTAGAGAGACATAAATTTTATTTAGCCTGGCCAAGCTCAACATCCTTTGCTGGGCATTCGTCAATTCTCTGCTTCAACAATTCCACGTGCTCTTCCAAAAGATTGTTTTTTGTATGACAGATGGTCTTGGAATCGGGTTTCTTTTTCTCAGCCTCGACTGCCCAACTGTATATTATCATGCCAAGAACAGCAACTGTCATCCCCAATATGTTTTTCACTGTCAGCTGAGAATCAAAAAGCAGCCATCCTAACATTAAGATACAAACTGTTTTCATGTGGCCTAAAACTTGGAAAGTTACTGCCGAGAAACGTCCAATGCAGAGATACTGGCTCACATTGCAGAATACAGCTAACAAGCACGAAAGAAATATGAAAAGCTGCACAAATTGCAATAATCGATTTAGTAAGATCTATGTGCCAACCAGGCTAAATGGATTTGTTAATGATGTATGAGAAATACTTACAAATGCACCGAAAGAGAAATGATAATTTGACAGAAGTTTGCCGCTGAGATAGTAATCAATGAATGGACCGAAGACAAGAAGGGAGACTGCTTGTATTGGAGCTGTCTTGCTAAGCAATTCAAATGACCCGACAGAGTACTTCTTCTGTAAGGAACCTATTGACTGTTCAAAAAAAGTAATGCCAAACAAAATTCAATGGCTGACAATTGGATCTCTGGCTCTAAACTCCAGGAACTCATATATGCATATATGCAAAGCATAATGAGTTCCTTTTACAGTATTTGAAGTCATTCTATAGCGATGGGTGAATTCGAACAACTGAAGGCTTCATATCCTAGCAAATTTTATCATATGTTTGATATTTCTGCTATCAGCTGGAAACAATTATTGCCCATACCACAAGAGAAAGAAGATAACACTTACAATCTGCTGTAAGGATGTAGACAAGACTGCAACACAAGAACAGATAAACCCTTTGGCATTAACCTTAACATCAGTCACCGTACAGACTCCGACGCCAACAACCACCACCACCACAGCCATCTTCACTTCTCTATTATACTTTTTGCCATGGAGAATCCATTCCATCACACAAACCACTGGAATCATGCTTAACTTTGAAATCTGCAGTGCAGCCATGATGATGAAAAAGGATCCTCTAAAAAACGTGCCTTAGAACACCTGTTAAAAGTAAATGATTGTACCTGATAAAATCCAACAGAGTTGAGCATGAGGCTGAAGTTCATTCCAGTAATCGATGTGTTGGCAACAATTGAGAACCAAAAAAGTTCCCAAAAAGGAACATTTATTGATGCAGAGTTGGAGTAACCAGTAGCGTTAGACACCAAACCAACCAGTGCAGTGACAGCGAAATGAAACCCGGTTAAAGTTGTAGCTGCAGATTAACCCACTTTTAGTTCTACAAGAGCAGCAACTAAGAGGATTGATTGATTGACAACTCAGATCATATTGAAATGTTTGAGATCAATAAATTAATGAAGAAAAACACAAAAAGAAAAAATAACTGACCGAAGCCAAAGCCAAGACCAGTAGGAGACATGAGCTGCTTGTTAGCCATGATAATGCCAACAGAGCTGATAATGTTCATGCCCCATGCTCCCACATCTGATATTGAGGATGATGATGATTTGCTCTCCTTCTGCTTCTGCGCTTCCATTGTTAACAAAACTTTTCCTCCAATTTGCTGAGCCTGAGAGTGACGCTGCAACGCTTATTAAGAGAGTGGCAAACTAAAAAATCTAAATTATTAACAAATGATTGATGACAATTGAAGCAAAGGAACCAGCAAGCAACAGACAGTACAATACAATACTAGTTTAAATTAATTGATGTGACAAACAAGATACCACCACTTGAAATTGCTTGTCCTATATTATTTATTGATTAAATATTTAATGATGAGCAAAATATTTTTTTGGCATCTTATTCTTTGCTTGCTGGCTATATGAGCAATCGGCATGTGAACCCCATATGCCTCCTATTGCCCCAGCGAAGCCAGAGGGTTCATGATAATGGGATAAAAATGTCACTTTTTTGTACCGTTAAGTTCGTTGTCCACTCTTTCACTCTTCCCCTTTCTTTTTTTCCCCCACATTTTTTTCTACAAGTTGACTAAATATCTGAAGTTCAAACTTCACGGTCTCAAAACTTCATCGCAAACAACGTGAATGAAACACGCTTTGTGGGCGGTAGAATACCATTATTCTTTCTTCCTTTTTTTTTTTTTAAAAATCTCGAAAAAATTGATTAAAGGTAAAAACCTTTTTATAACCCAGCCGTCAATTGTATGAAACATAGTATTTAATATCTTTAACAACTTTACACAATTGTATCAAATAGGACACCAATGGGTAAATTATATATGACATTTGATAACAATAAATGTAATTTAAAAATCCTTGGTACCCTTCGTCAATGCGCGCGGACGTACAACAGCAGCATCTAATACTCGTTCTTACTATTTAAGAAAAGAGTCTGACATTGACAAAAATGTGCATGTATATACATTATAAAAATTGGATTGGGCAACACAGCTCAGTTTAACAGTATCAATGGAGCAATCAAAAATGACAATACACATAGCTGGCATTATTAATATCTAAATTGCCAGCAAATACCTACAACAAGATCACATTTTCTTTGGCTTTTCCTTTGGTATTGTTGAAAACTTATTAAAGATCAGGAAAAGGAAAAGGTTTTGGGGTGGGGGCATTTCCAATTTATAACACGGCTTAAAAAATGCATATTTTAACAAGATGAAGCAATAATTTGTAAAAGGACACAAATGTATCATAACTGTAATTAAAGAATCTGAGACATGAACATTTACCCCAGATCACTCATTCTGGGGAAGAGATTGTTTATGATATAAAATTTTAATGGTAGCAATCAAACAGCAACAAACAGAGCATTGACAAAAGCATCAAGTTGCGATGACAACCTAATGCCTAACCGGAGAAGATTCATCTAAAACACTGAAATGCCTATAAAATTGCTGAAATCCATCATTCATATGCCAACTTCCCAAGAACCCTATAGTTTACAGGAAAGCATCCTTCTCCAAGAGCTTTAGCACCTCATGTTGGCTATTGAGCTTGGCAACATCTATGGGTGTCTTGCCGTCCATGTTCTGCAGAGTTCTGTGGTAACAGAAGATAATCATAGTAGAAAGAATTAATCATATAGCGATATAAAAGTGCTATAAAAGAGACGAGAGTTAAACAGTATAGGGTGTTGGCTTACACAGCAGCACCGTTCTCCAACAGAAGGGCTACACATTCCTTCCTCCCATAACCGGCTGCATAATGTAGGGCAGTGTTCTTGTTCTTATCCAAGGCATCCACATTTGCTCCAGCCTCAAGTAGGATTTGAGCACACTTCACCTGAATACATTCAAGTGCATTTGCTTAACTCCATGTCATAAAGCTTGTCCAATTTGCCAAGGAAGTATTCACTCAAACTAATTTGAAAGTGACCACACATGCTCAGGGGATGAACAATTGATCTCATAAAACATAGAAGTTAGCTCAAACTGTCTCTAAGAAGCCATGATCAGCACAAATACTAGTTTTCCACTGGCTTTATTGGCTGGACTATAGAATTCCTAATTTACAGATGCAGCAATTTTATTTCAGGTTAGCGTTCAGCCCAATTGTGAATGAATCTGTCCACACTTCACGTACTAAGACATGGTGGAGAATACATGCAACATTTGAAATACAAAACCACCAGGCAGGCAGGTAACAGAGAGTAGACATATTGGCCAGCAATCTAACCACTAATCTTCCCAACTCAGTGATTTGATAGGCCAGGCAAAACCAGAAATTCAGATGCTTTCTTTAACCGCATGCCAATATTTCATTAATATGGTACGAAACACAAATAAACCTTTACATCTATCTTCAGGACTCACTGAGATTTGAAGTTAAATATGGTCTCTAGTTGCCAACCTTTTTTAAAAAATAAGAATTAATAAATATTACCAAGAATATGGAAATTATAAGGTGGACCAGCAGTCCACAAGGACTCAAGCAAGCTAAAGAACAAGAAGAAAAAATAACAGAAAACAGTTTCCCATCCAGTGACAAATAAGTTAATATTATGCAATACCACGTAAAGTTTTATAACCACTAACAACCGCATTATGTTAGTTTACAAATAAGATACAAACATGCATTTAGCGTCTCCAGCAAACAGAATCCTTTATGGATAAAATTCTTAAACCAAAAAGCAGAATTAGCACTTCCTCAAGTAAATAACCGAAAACATAAAATGCTAAGTAATATATTAATTGTATCCAAATCATACACCCTACCCTCAAAACTCAAACAAAAAAGAACAAGAAAAAATAAGGACAGGTACGGGTCAGATTGCTTTACCTCACCGTATCCGCAGGCAAAATGCAATGCTGTCCTTCCTTCTGAATCTTCCTCATCCTTATCAGCACCAGCTGCCAATGCATTTTTCAAACCCTGATTGAAGAACAGAACGAAGAAATTAAATTTTCAGCAAGACACTTAAATAAAGTACATTGCATGAAATGTATACACTAAATCCAATAGTATCAACACAACATAAAACTGGAAACAAGAATTTCTGATAAATAATAGTTAAAAAAAAAAGGTACAAATTCTATTTTTGCTTGATTGAATAAGCAGAACAATCACACACCAGAAACTCCCAACTACAATTGAGGGGGAGGGTATAAACCTGACCTTAATGTCAAAGATGGATAGATAACATCAGATGATACATATTCTCCATTCTGTCAACAGTGGTTTAATACTTAAGCCAAGTGCAATGCCAGATCAGAAGGAGGTCAAAAAATACACAAAAGAATCTGCATTTAGATGTATCGTGAAAGCTAAATTGTTACATTTTGTTTCATAAAGTGCTTTCATATGTAATTTAATGTTAACGAAATAGGCCATTTCACTAATGAAGTCAACTCTCTCTCTCTCTCTCTCTCTCTCTCTCTCTCTCTCTATATATATATATATATAGAGAGAGAGAGAGAGAGAGAGAGAAAAGACCAAACGACATGCATTTAACATATTTTCATGCTGTTGGCCAATCAATCCCTCAATTAAATAGGAAATCAACATAGTGGCAATTTAAATATTACAAACATTAATATGTCATGAGAGCCAGAAAGAAAAGAGCACTACATCAAGAAGAATAAAGAAAAATAAAAGCAAGTTGAGCCATACCTCAGCATCACCAACACTGGCAGTGTGATGAACGATTGACTCATCCTCATTTCCTGCTTCTTCTGCTTCATCTGCCCCCGCATTGTCAGCAGAAGTGGTTGCATCCCCAGCAACTGCAAGACCCATTGCTTCACCCAATTTCTGCAAAACATCTTTATCATTCCAGTACCTGTGAGAGGACAATTCATTCTCCATTACTCAGTCAGACGCATTATAACAAATGAATGCACAAATATTGTCCAAACGCTTAAAGAGAAATGGTACAAAACCTACAAGCTTATATCACATAATATATCACAGCATTTCAGTTACTCACTTCATCATGGCAGCTGGTCCACCAGACTCTATCTCATCCAAAATAGGCTTCAAAGACGGATCGTCCTTGATTTTTGCCATTCTTTCCTCAATCTGGTCTTTTTTTGTAGGGTTTGCCAAACTCTCCAGCATATGAGACATTGATGGGTCCTTAAACATCAAACAAAGATTTTGGCCACAAGATGAATCATACACCAATAACATCATTAATATTTTCCTTTCCACAAGAACAAGACAAAACACATATATACCTGCATTAAAGCATTACCAAGACGCTCAGCCATAGTCATAAACTGAGGATTCTGCATAACCTGTTGCATGGTGGAGTAATACTGTGCTGTGTCAAACTGTGGAACACCCTCCTCAACATTTGCACCATGCAAAGTTTTCTGAAGTTGCTCAGCCATCTGATTGAATGAAGGATCTTTCGCAATCTGTTCAGCTAGCTCCTTAATGCTCGGATCCTAAATTATCACACCACAGCTTAATAAAATCCCAATCACCACATCATGAAGAAGATACTAAATGAAAAGCTCAAATCAATCATTCAATATATCAAATTAATAGAGAAAGCACTGAGCATACGTTAAGAAGGCCACTCATGGCGGAGAAATCAAAAGGATTTGGGGCACCACCACCACCAACTCCTGGAAAAGCACTTGCACCAGAAGCAGCAGAGTCAGCGGAAGGCGAACTGGATGAGTCTCTAGCAGACCCCGAAGTTGCTTCTGACTTAGGAGTCAATTCTACAGCTTTCTTATCTACAATCACACATTAACACAAAACCAATTTCAATCAATCAATCGGTTAATTAAATGAAAAACCCTAAACCCTATTAATTATGAAGCTTTAAATTACCAGCGGGAGCATCCTTGGTGGGAGGAGACGCCATGCGAACTAAACAGCTGCCGAATAAAAAAAAAATCCAAAATTAGCTCAAAATTCTTTCCCTTTTTTTTATTAATCAGAAACAGGAAAAGAACCCTAAAATTAACTAAAAATTAAATATTTTAGGTTATTTTGAACGAATTAGAAGAAAACTGATCTGGGTTTAGAGTTACCTCAAAGACTGTGAAGGAGATGCAGATTAGATTGGGTTTTAAAATGAAAAATAAAACCTGTGTCCTTGATCTCCACCACCGAAATTTATATACGAAACAATACAAAACACCTCACGCCTCCGTGGGCCATCTCAATCCTCTCCCCCTATTTGCCTCGCAATCAACCCATCACTTCTTTCTATCATTTGCCCTCTACAATTTTTTTTAATTACAACTCCCCCTCCCGGCCCATTTTCCCACGCGTCGGGTTCTTAAAGCCCATTTTATAATTTTTTAAAAGTAAATTCCCAATTTTATTTTTTTTTCCCCATATATTACGTACTTTTCACCTTTTTTTTAACCTAGGGCAGATTCCGCATTGCCTTACTCATAATTCGAGCGGAGAGGGGCAGCTAAGTAGAATAGTTTAAAAATACTCGAACCAAGCCTCTGAAGTTTAATGACAAATTTACCCTTTTCAAATACTAAATGTAAATCATGCTTATAAGACTACTTGTTTCCCCAACAGGTTTGTCTGGTCTTGAAACAAATGAAATGAATGAATTTGATATTTTATTATCCATGCATTTATTCATTAAATTTTACATGTCGTATTAATCCAGCACTAATATATGACGTTTTATTTGTGAAGGTAGCTAATAGCATTTGCACAAAGAACATATAGAGGACAAAAAGTTTATTATTTTAATTTCGTCAATTATAATTAAAATATTGAACACCATCTTATGAAAATGGCTGCTTTACAGCATCAATAAGGTAACAACATTGATCTCATCAATTATATGAGAAGCATATTCTATCATTCTTCGTTTGGTTCTCAATTTTGTCATTTAATGGCATTTCTTGTTGATTGGATTAATTATTCTACACCTCATATTGTTGTAAGAATAAAAAAAATTGTGAGGTTTACACTAAACTTGGTGAATTCATCTTGTGGCCAGCAAACTTCAGGCTCTTCACAAATGTTTACAAAGTTTGCTCCCTCTTGTCATTTGGCTATCATGTAGCCAATTCTTCAAAAACTCAATTTCTCCAACAGTTACACATGGATTAAGATCAACAAAATTTCGGATCTTCAGAACTAGCTTGCAGGGGACAACTGGAACAACTTCTCAGCTTGCTCTGGGAATAAAGTGATGAACAGAAATGCACCTGCACATTTGATTGGGTAAGCATATAGTGTACAATCAAAGATTTGATGCGCATAACAATGTGGTTGCTACAGTGAGTAATGGACTTACAGATGAGCACAGTTCCAAGCACAGCTGAAATCTTGCCTTGAATTGTAACCAACCCAGCTTTTCCAGCATCTTGCAGCTCGGTGGAACCTACAGAATCGAATGTACCTGCAAAACAGAATTTTTTCTTGTATGCGTGCTTACTACCAAGAGCTGGTCTAACTAGGAGTGTTAAGAGTAGGGGCTTTAACCTGGTTTTACAGCCTGAAGCCCTGAAGTGATACATGCTATGTTTTGGAAACCAGCCTCCTCTAACTTATTGGCTGCAGCAGCAGACCTTGACATTAAAAAGAAACAAAATCGTGTCAATGGTTATTAGCAAAAATGACTGTGTGAAGTGATATGGAAAAGAAAGATTCTCAGAATCACATTAATAGAATCTGATGAAGGAAGACAACTATAAGAATGATCAAACTGTAGATACAACACAGGACAATGATCATCCTGGTATTAAAGTTCTCGAGGTTGAATGTGACCATTGCCTATCGCAGAAACTTTCCTCTAAAATGGCTGCTAAAAGTCTAATCCCACTCTCTAGTAAAACAATCAGCAGAGTATGAAAACTAACCTCAATCCTTCCTGGCAAACAACCAACAGTTTGCTTTCGGGAGAAAACTGGCTCTTAACTGATTGCACAAATTCGGGATTCTGTTTTGTAAATGGAAGGCCAAAGAATAACCCCGAAAAATTGTTGTGCAAAGTCCTCTTTATAATTGTCCCTGCACCAACAGAAACCAAATAATTTTTGAGTAAGTGCAAGAACCCATACATAAACATCACGCTAAAGTGAGCTAGATGTGAAAGGAAAAAATATATTACCAAGGTCATTGTCCTGATTCTCAATAAAAAGAGGCACATGATAACATGATTTTATATGAGCACGATTATACTGAGTGTTGTCACGAACATCCAGAACCTCATAACCCTCCTCCGTTATAAGAGTCTTTGCTCCTTCAGCATTTACATAGTTTACATCAGCTCTAATCTTCAAATTTCTCCTGCAGATTGATTTTCCTGAGATGTTCCTTCCGGGACGAGATTCAAATTGTGACCAAGTTGTCCACAATTTGCTGTAAACACAGTCTTAATCCGTTCAACTTTAGTTTCCCAGAAGATGAGTCATAAGTCTCTATATATAAATATGTTACCAAGATCATCACAACAGACTGTCTATTTTAGCCAAGTGACCATATTTTAGAAACTGAACACAAAATGTAACTTTCAAAAAGATAAGCATGTATTTTTTGAGCTTGAACTTCCATTTTTCAGAGGCTAACTTAAACAAAGTATAAGATAGATTTTCATACACTCTCTTTCTCCCCATTTTCTGAGCAACCAAATGAAAGGTCAAAAACAATTTCAATGGAAATAATTTCAATTCATTTGAAAGAGCAACAAATTAAGCACAGTCACAGAATCAGAGTTGCATAATAAGGTAGGCCTGAAAAAACTAAATTTCTAAAAATATATGTTCAATGTTGATGAGCAAACAGCATACACACATATTCAAAGAGAGAAACCATTATCAACTCATAGTAATTGCATTTTGAGTCTAAATTTTATATTTTGTGCTTACTTCATTAAACCTGTTCTTGATACTTAGTAAAATAAGAAGAAGACAAGACAATCGAGTTTCTAATGCTTACACTAAACGTTTTGTAGTTTCTCCAATATGGAAAGCGGGGGAAAAAAAGAATAATTCAGCAATGCTGTGACATTTTCTCTGCTTTTGAAATGGAAAGAAAATTTTTTGTTACCTTCGTGAAGGAAGAAATGAGCACGAAGCGCCAATCCCTGCCATTGGAAGAATTCTCTACCGCTTTCCCTTTTCGCTTTCTCTTTCTCTTTCTCTACGGTGCAGTGAACGGAAAGCAGCCATGAGGTGGTAGCCCACGAAATTTGGAAGGGACAATGGGTTGCCGCCGCGTGGAAATAAGTGTTGGATATATTTCTTCGAAGCTCCTTGGTTCAATCAAAACACAGAGAGAAGAACTTTTCATAAAACTGCATATGGTTTGGCTTAAATGCAAGAAGGCAACAAATTCTGAAATTCCAACGACTTGCCCCTTGAGCTTGGAAAATGTTTTCTCCAGAAGTAACGCCGAAATGGAAAAATGAAAAGTTACACTTAAATCCACTTTTCTCCTACACCTGGGTTAGATATACAAACAACTCAGAAGGGCCAAAACTAGTACATATAAATTTCACAATCTAAGTTTTAAAATATAGTCTGCTTTGAAAATGACTATATACAAACAACTCGATACCACTCTGAAATTATCTTCTTTTCTAAACGTCTTAAGTCTTCCACTTTCTTGTCTGATTGATTTTACTTAACACTGATAAGTTTTAAGTCGCAAAACTTTTCCCAACAAAGCTTTCTTCAGACAAGTCACTTTATGTGCTTGGGGCACGTTTGGTTGCAGCATTAAGACCCTGCATTTCATTAATTTTATACAAGCCTATGTTTGACACAATAAAAAGTTACAGGGGCACTGCATAATCGGCCCAACTAATATGATGGTTTCTGCATTAGCTAAACTCGACTCACAATAAAAAGTTACAGGTGCACTGCATAATCGACCCAACTAATACAACGATTTTTGCATTAGCTAAACCCGACTTACTCGCGCCAACTACCGTTCACTTGTTTGTTTTTTTTTTTTTTTCTGTCCCCTTTACCTTTACATTTGCTTTTGCTTTAAACTTTTACTGTTGCCTTTACTTTATAATAACAATAATAATAAAGATTTACTTACGATACCGCAGACGACAGTGCAGTGGGATCTTAATAATAAATATATATTTTAATTTAATTTAATTTAATATTAAATAAGATTTCTTATTTTTATTTTTACATTATAATTTATTATAACCAATAATAAATATTAAAAAATGAATAAATTTGAAAAATATTAATTTAAAATTAATAATAATATAAAATACTAATATGATTTAAATATATTAATATAATATTTAAATCAATAAAAAATTAATATAATATAATATAATATTAGATATTATATAATATTATTATAATACAATACTAATATAATATAATATAATATAATATACTAATATTAAAATAATATAATATAATATAATATAATATCGTGTGCCAAACATACCCTTAAATTAATAATATATACCAAAAACTAATCAGCCACCACAACTGACAAAGAAAAAGTTGCTTGCCTCAATCGCAAGATAGATAATTCTATCTTTATAAGATGAAGGCACTCAATTCAATAAAAAAATTTACATCATAATTGGGAAGACACAAGTAAATAGGGTTCTTGTCATTCATATGTTGCTGCATTTGTCGTCCTTCTCGTGTGTCCAGCAATGGAGAGCAGGTTGTCACGGGGTGAGAGTTATTGCGCAACTAACTCGTGCGGTACTTGGTGACTTCTAGCACTCAAATCGCTAAATAAGCCTAGTTTACTTCTCGAGCTTGATCAAGCAAGAAAGTTTGCTAGAAATGTAAGAGAAGCAAGAGCAATATTGGCAAAAAATAACTTATATCGCACATTAAAAGAATAAATTATAAGAGAGCTATTTTACAAGACTTTTTGTGAGCTTGTGAGTGTGTTGTGTGTGCTGAAAAATTTGGCAAGAGTGATGGGATATTTATAGGTTTGGATGGAGAAGTATAGAACCACCCATGCCACTTGCACAATTATCTCATGGGTGAATATACAAGGTGCTGAAATTTTCTAGCTCATTTACAATTAGAGAAAGTTCTAGATTGCGGGCCGGGTTGCGGAGCGCTAAGCGCACCACGGCTGTCCACTTGTGCTAGGCGGCCCATTTCTAAGCGCAACCATCGCTAAGTGCATCCCGCCTTGAGTGATAAGTGCACCCGACTTCTAAGGATACCCGTCTCTATTACTAAGCGCATCCCACTTCTAAATGCACCCTCCGAGGAGGACTTTTGCTAAGCGCACCTGCACATGCAGAATTAGGCTCCGGTTCGGGGACAAACGCACTGCCCGTGACAAGGTGCTCACTCAGTCTGCGCACCCAAAATTCATCCATCGAGACTCAAACACCAATTCTAGTTCCTCACTTTCCTGCAAATTCAATTCTCTATTGATTATAATCTGCAAGTCAGGCGAAGCAATTCTTCTTCAGTTTTCCTCCTGCTACTGCAGTAAAATTATGGATCACTGGTCAATCACAGATTTATCCATATGCTGCTGCTCAACAACTGTTTTTCCAAGTTACTGGATGAGTGGTAGATCAGAAGCTAAGACTGAATTCTTCTCCAGTTGATTGGAATTGCAGTCACCCATACACAATCATAATTACCAGCTAATAGTTGTTTCAATTACCTTTATATATTTCCAATATTAAGACAAATATTGCACAATGGAAAAAAAATACACACACACACACACACACACACATATATATATTCAATCCAAGTATTTGAACAAGTAACCAAATCAAGATAAGTCTCTTAAATTTCAAATCGTCACAAAGGAACGGCAACTGCCTCAAATAGAATAAATGACATCTAACAGAACAACAAATTGACGAAGCATATTTATTGCAATTAACCTTGTGGGATCCAAAAACTTACAAGTGAATAACGATGAAAGAGTACCCAAGAGTATGTTTACATCTCTAGAAACAAACACACAGCCAGTGGAGTAAAACAGTGACTAATTCTGTCTCATTAATCTGCTCGTCTTCTTTTTCAACATCAGCAATGAGAAATTATTGATCAGCAGTAGATCTTTTCTTGGTGGTATAAGGGTAATATTCCTTGCCATTGTCTATTCTTGTAGTCTGACCTCCAGCATCAATGAGAGACGAGGTAACTGCCAGTGCAGCACCAGCAGAAATTGCTGATGAAATGCTCTTTCCTGTGACATGGGGAGAACATCAACCATTATACTATATGGATTGATGATAAAATGGACAGAATTGACAGCTAATATGGACTAGAGATCGAAATCACTGTTCAGTCAAGTGCTGGGGAATGGTAAAAAATGTCTGCAATCTTTATGAACTATAACTCTATAAAACAACCTTTCCATTAAAGTAATATCAAAACAGGTTATTAAGGCTAAATAGGAGCATCTCCCAGTCAGAGCAAGACTCAAAAACCAGCATCCAAGTAATTAGATTCACATCTTCAAGGTAATATGCCTGAAAAATTCTGCCTTTAGTTCATCAAGATTTGAAGCTTTTGAGTGGGTGTGAAAATTAAAGCAATCATTTTGACATGTTGAAGATTCAAAACATGAGCAGAAACTGAGAGAAAGACATGACAATAAGGTCCCAAACCATTACAGCAAAAATTCAATATAAGTCATAATAGCCAACTCTGTGATATATTAATCAGGATCTTGGACCAAGTACCCAAAAAGGTTGTTCTCTAGTGACATTAAGAATAATTCCAGGGGGATATATTGAAATCTAAATCCAAGCAGTACCTCTTAATCAACAGAGGCAAATTTTGATCTTTAGACTCTGCATACCAGATCCAGGCCTCAACCATTAGCATTTCAACAAGAACAGCTATTTATGACCTTCTATTTTATGTTCCTCACAAGAAAAATACAAAAACGGGGACAAAAATGTACAAATAAAGATACAAGAAAAAACAACAAAATTGATGCAACAAGAACAGCGAGTCAGCTCCAAGAAAGCATATAATGTTTGTTATGTACATCTCTCTAGACAACAGCTAATCATCAAATCAAAACACCAAAATAAGAAACTTAATGTGAACCATGCAAGTCCAGAAGGATACTAGGTTAACTAATCTTTTCCTATGTAATTCATTAAATTTTTGACAGTAAGAATCAAGACAAAAAGAAAAAGCTAACCACCTAAAGAAAGAATTATCACCTTTGTAGCCGAGAACGGTTGCCCCAGCAGCAAAACCTCCAACGGCTCCATTGACAAAGTCTCTCTTCATCCTATAATGCTGAACTAGCTGCTCAACACCAATGTAAACTCCACCAATTGCAGCAAAAGTCATCCCATAATTACCCATCATCTTTAGCGTTCTTATCAGCCCCGGAAGTGCAACTCTTCTCTCCACACGAGGCACATCTTGCCAAGTAGCAACAACGGTTCCAAATATAGTTCCAGAAACCAAACCGAAAGTTGCCCCCTTAATTGTCTTCATCATCGGAGTATCCTCATCCTCCAAATACCTAACCTCTGAAGGATCCATTGCTTTCTGCTGAGTGGGAACCAATGAATTCATAGACAGATCATAAAACCAGCTATCAGATCACATTCCAACCTCTTGCTAAGAGTTACATTTAAAATAAAAGATTTTTTCAACAAAATAATCAAAGTACGTATTCTATTCATTTACAAAACAGTTGAAACAATTTAACCATAGAAACACCTAAATCATTGTAGCATGGCTTAGATCAAAACATTCATCAGAGAAATCAAATGAAACATCAACAATATGCTAAGAAAATTGACGCTCAAATCAAATTAAACGAACCAAGAAAAATGCCTCTTTTCTTAAAAATTCAAGACGATGTGTCGTGAATATATCAACATTGGGAGCAAAAATATCCAAAGTAATTTATTTTGAACTAATCGGTATTAGCAAACCCTAGAAATATGCCCAGATTAAAATCCAATTTGAACAGAGCATTTACAAGAAAAAAGGAGTTTACATCGAATTAATAAATTCGTGAAAATATTTAAGAGCTAGATATAGAGAAATACCTAATTACGATTGAATCTGGAGAAGCCGGTTTTCAGTTCCGAGTGCAAGAGAGGAGTTAAGCCTCCGCGCCAGCGATGCAGTTGAACTTGTTTCCAGCAATATGCGTATTGACTACTTTACCCCCTGATTTCTTCTTTTTTGCCGTTTTGGGCCTGTCGGGGTTAAATATTTACTGAATAATTCCAATAAGTTTAAGTATTTTGAGTTATAGTTCAATATCCGTACAAAGATTTTTGAATAATTTTATATCACATTTTTTTTAAATCACATTTAAGGAATTATTTTATAAATATTTTAAAATACGAAAATTAAATATTATTTTTTTAAAATTATTAAAATCTTTCCTATAAATTGATTCATTTTAAAAAATTTCATTAAATCATAAAAATAATCTATATTTTATAATTTAATATACTTCTTTTTTTTTAACTTATTAATTATCTCTTTATCGTCTTCTTATAATTTATTATCATTCACTTATGAATAAAATAATCTTTTTTTCTATTTTTCAAAGATTAATGTTTTACTTTCATTCTTTTAAGGCGAAAAAAAAAGTTTTGCTGCATATTCGATGAAAACAAATTAATGTGGATTATAATGATTTATTTAATAAAACTCGATATTAATGATAAAATCGATATCCAATTAGAAACCCGAATCCGCTTACAAAAACGATAACCCTGAACCAAATTGTCCCCGCTACAAAAACGCAGGGGACCGCGTGAGAATTTGAGAAAGAGGACCGAAACTCAAAAAAGAACAAACGAAACGAAACCGAGCCAAGAAGACATACGAAAGCTCTGTCTCAATTTCTGAGTCGGACACAGTTCTGTTCAGGCACTGGAAGGGGGAAGTGAAACATGCAGAGCCAAGAAGACATACGAAATCTTCCCATCGACATCACATTCTCTCGTCTCGGAGGTAATGAAACGACTGTCCCTCTTTTTCAATTCCACTACATACTTTGCCGTTTCTCACTAGTTTTGATTATTGATTTTTTATTTCGATTTTTTGGGGGAAATTATTTTTTTTTTGGGGGTTAATGGGGTTGTTGGTTTTGTTGGTTTAATTGTGAAGAATGGTTGGTTGATCGGAAG
Organism: Aegle marmelos; assembly: GCA_030449875.1. Lineage (NCBI taxonomy): Eukaryota > Viridiplantae > Streptophyta > Magnoliopsida > Sapindales > Rutaceae > Aegle > Aegle marmelos. The sequence goes on along the minus strand of JASUUL010000077.1, from coordinate 6,754,548 downwards.
CGAATACCGTCTGATTGGAGAAAAAGAATGGCTGTGATCAGAGCTAAAATTTCAAAGGAATTTCCCTCGCTTCCTAAAGATATTGATCCTCATTTCCACACCCTTGACCCCGAAGGTACCTTTTTTTTTTTTTTTGGTTTTCTTCTTAAAAAAATCTTTTCTGGGAATTTATTTAATTGATCTAATTTGCAAAGAGAAGATTTTTGTTTTCCTTTTTATGGGGAAAAAAAAATCAATACTTCAGCCGCTACAAACAGGGCCGCGATTGGTTTATTTCTTCAACCTCTGAGCTTTTATTATCATTGTCTACTTTGGGTGTGTTTGTAACTGCATGCTTCACTAGCAGAAATGTAGTTTTTATTCGATAGCTAGTTTTCCTATTTCATAGCAACTGTGGTGTAAAAGAGGTTGTATGATGAATGGGATTCCCCCAAAAAAAAAAAAAAAAAAAAAAAAAAACAGGTATTGATTACTTGGAGGCCAGAAAAATTTATGAAATACTTCTAAAATCAACCCCAGAAAGCCGCAATATATTTGGCCGACTATCAGGTGCTGCTGTAAGACACTGTACTCTCTCTCTCTCTCTCTGCTTCTCACTCATTGCTGTAGTTGCATTTGTGTGGTAGTTGTTTTATGTATTGAGAATGTTTTCAACAGGGTTCTTGGGAAGCAATTGTGCGTTCATATGAGAAAGATCATATTTTTCTTGGTGAGGCTGCTCAGATTATGGTTCAAAACGTGAACTATGAGATGTGAGTGTATCACACTAAGCTACTTCTTTTGATATAAATACTGGAGTTAAGGTATTGCTATTTGTAAAGATAAAATTTATTGATGGAGTGTTTGAAAAATATGAAGTCCATATCAGAAGAAACAAGTGCAAAAGATTCAGCAACAGCTAGCAGAACTTGATCGCAAAGAGGCTGATACAAAAAGAAGTGTGGCTCTATCAGCAGCTAAATATGCTGAGGCCTGTCAAGAACTTGGGCTGCAGGTAATTTACCATAAGCATGCTACGGGTGGTTGAGAAATTGGTTTGATCTGTAACCACCCCCCCCCCCCCAACACTCTTATGTTTTGTAAGGACAATTGTCTCTGTTTGCAGGGAAAAAATGTGAGACATGAACTATTGGAGACTGCAAATTCGCTTCCAAGCACATTTAGCAGGATTTTGGAAGTCATAAGTAGTGATTCGATGTTACAGGCTATGGAGTATTATTCCAATTTTGTCAGAGACGTTCATGCTCACGCAGAGAAGGATGTAAGACTATGATTATTATTTGATTTATCAACTGATCATGCTTGGCACATGATGTCCAACCATTAGTCCTGCACAAACTACATCCAAATGGAGTTTTAAGTCATTTTGATTTTCTTCAATAATTTATCCTTCAAATATGGTTGCAGAAATCGGTGGCTGTCTTACTGAACTTGAAAGACATTCATGAAAATCCCCCATCAATGAATGTCTCTGCAGCCTCTGAGATCGTTGGTTCTGTAGATGTTCAATCAAGCTCTAATGATAATCAGATTGTGGGAGAGGACACAAAACCTGCTGGAGATAGCATTGACTGGGATATTTCAGTTGACAGTGCACAGATTGATTGGGATATTGGTACTGTGGAAGAAACAGAAGATGCCGGCAATGGCTTAGGTCCGTATGAAATAGTTAATGCCAGCAAGTTCTTGCAGACTCCTCAGGAAACTGATCAAACTCCATCAAATAAAGAGGGTAATACCTTACCTGCTGCACTCCCTGCTTCTGAGATATCATGGGATATTAGTGTTGACACTCCTCAAGTTGACGTGATTGATGATCCTAATCCGCCAAATATCAGTGTGGAAATTCAGAAATCTGTTCCAGATACTTTAACTCAAACCCCAGGAATCAATAAAGACAGAAGCCAGCTACTGGAGACAGAGTACAGGAATAAGATTCTTGATGATTTGTATGAGGTACATTTGAACCCATCATGTATCTCATCAGCTCATACCACTGTAACTTATTTTTTCCATTTCCCCCTTTTCGGCGATTCTTATAACTTGCTCTGTAAAGAAATAGAGAATCAGACAGCATGGATTAAAATACTTTTTTCACTCTTGTCAATGCATCATTTTATTTCTAAATCAAGATTTTATGCTTGGATTTGATGTTATTTATCAGATCAAAGCATTTTTAAATCAGCGATTGGTGGAGTTAAGGAATGAGGAGACTTTGTCCTTGCGTAATCAAGTCCAATCAGTTGCTCCATTGGTGTTGCAGCAGTATTCTCCTGATACTATTGAGGCAATGTTATCTGATGTTTCCTCAGCCATTTCCCTGCTGACAAATAGGAAAACTCGGGACCTGATCATGATTCTCAACTCCAAGAGGTGCTGCAAATAATTTAGATGGGTTTGAGCTATTTCTTTTAATTTTTAATGTTTAGTTTTAGCGAGACTTCCAATAAATATTTGGAAGTTAGCTGATTTCCCACTTCGTATCAAGTGAAATCCACTAGCACAATAACATCTATCAAATTCTTGCTTTTCCGTCAAGTTTAGCTAATGAATTGCCGTACTAGAGACTTTAGTTGGGTAGCTTAGGATCAATTGAGTTTGCAAGCTTCATAAAATTCTTTGTTTCAGAAACCAAGAAATACAAAAAAGTGCATGCGGTTGGGTGTTTTCAAACAAAATTTTCAAACATGATCCTCAAACAGTTTAACATTTTGTTGATATTAGAAAGGCTGCATTCATTGGTTTTGTTGAGATAGTATCCAAACTCTATCCTAACTAAGTAAAATGTTCCTGAATTGCAAACCTTAATGCCTCTTTTGTCCTGTGATGATGCACTGTAAGTCTTAATAACTTTGTGATCATACTGCCAATACATATTTTAGTACTGTAGATATTTTTACCGGATCCCCCCCCCCCCCGGTGCAGAGTTTTTAAGTGTATTGGCTTGTGTTACAAGGAGTCGTGTTTTTTACTTTACTAGTCTGTATTTATGTTTTGGTCTGAATTACAGATATCTAGACAGACTAGTTACTGCATTGGAAGCGAAGAAACATCATGAAGTGAAATTGAAAGAAGGGTTAAAGGACTTGGCCTCCAAGCACATGGAGCTTCAAAATGCTTTATCTTCATCTTGGCCAAAGCAGGTTTGTATTGGATATGATAAACTAGGCGTATGCTCCTTAGCAAAATGTAAAATCAGAGTTGCTTTCATATCTGGTGTGATTCATCATTTTTCATGGGTTTTCCTCTGACCAATATAAAAGCAAAACTAGATAAGCAGAGTTCAATTACTTTTGGTTTCATGATTTTATATTCTTCATAGCCGGTTTATATTGGTGACCACTCACATTAGAACTCCTCTAAAATGAGGCATTTAATTTGTTTATAAATCTTGCCAGGTTGATAGTCCTCTCTTGCTTGTTTGCTTGCTCTCTCTCTCTCTCTCTCTCTCTCTCTCTCTCTCTCAAAATGATCAGAAAAAATTTGTATTGGTGGAAAAGGGTGAAAAACAAAGTACATTTACTTGAAAACAAGAATTTGTTCCCCCGGTTTCATTTGGTGGTTAAACTTTTTGACACAATTTTTATTAACTGCCCTTTAAATTGCAGGAAGCAGCTCTTAACAAAACCAGGCAGCTAAAGAAGTTATGCGAGGGTGCACTTTCATCCATGTTTGATGGGAGACCTGTAAACATAATTGGAGAGATTAATGCCTTGCTGAACAGTGGGGTTAGCATGTAAATTCGCCTAGTAGATACTTTTTCGCAAACGAGAAGAATAAATTTGTTATATTTGTTATTTCGATATATTTGAAAATGGATAGGAGAATGAAAGCAGAATTCCTTCCTTTTTTTGGGGGGGGGGGTGGTGTTGTGGGAGTAGTAGAATTCTTGATTTTCTTGTTATTTAATATAGACGTAAACCGGAGCCTGATTTCCCGATTATTTTATTGTTGTATTCTAACAGTTCAATCATCATACCTAATCAAATTTTGGACTAAATTCAGATGGTTGTTATATTGGTGTAAGAATGCACAAGCCTGCACTCTCATTGGTTTGCTTTCTTGTTCATCTTTTTAATTAATTAAAGTTTGAACTGAAGGACAATTTCATTGTGCTAGTTATTTACGCTCAGGCAGGCCTTGAATCCAATGGATATGGGTAAGAACATTTCAAAACAGTGGAACAATATCCCATCAACAAAGTGACCAGTGACAGTGAGAGGAACTCACTTTCAGCGTTTCACTTGGCACCACACCGACGGAATCAGTATTTGGGATGCCAAGTGAAGCCTCACACGTAAAAGTATCCGAAAATTGAACTGAAGAGACGTGCAGATGCACCTTGGGTCAACAAGCTGAATAAAAATCTTTTAAGGAAAGAAAAGGTTTTTTTGCCGTAGCAGTTAGTCGGCTATAACATCAGGCAGATATATAGCTCACTGTAGGGGAGCCCATGAACCGGGTATGTGTGGAACGGAAAGATCTCTCAAAGGGGTCAACTTCGGGACAATCAGATCCACCGGTTTTCAACATGCAGTGCTTTTGTACCAGACGCGTCAGGGAATCCACAATTTCAGACATGGGAGGTCGAAATTCCTTCTCAGGCTGCTCGTAGTTGCATATCCAGCCAATTAACATATATCAGTTTAAAGAGGTAAGATGCCATCATAATATCAGGCGCTTATGTGACTCCAGGTAAAGAAATGAATTTACCAGTACCTGAATACAAAGGGAGACAATATCAGCAAACTGGGAAAGAGCCCTGGAGGAGAAAGTTCCCTTAATTCCAGGATCCACCATCTGCTCCAAACACTCACGGTCATGAAGCTTGGATGACGCCCATTTCACCAAAGATTGCTCATGTCTAGGCCTTGAACTGCATCACCAAATGAAGAAAATGGCTCACAGCGACGAAATAAAGTGAAATTATATATACGTATATATGTAAAAACCATACCCATCAACAGGTGTCTTTCCCGTTAATATCTCCAAAAGCAACACCCCGAAGGCGTATATGTCAATCTTCGTGTTATCACTTCCTGGTTCCCAGTGTTCAGGCGCAATGTAGCCGGTGTTGCTGATAGCAATTTCCGAGGCCTGTTCACATTAGCGTGCAATACATGAGTCTTTTTCAAACTTAATCTCTTATTTCCAAGAAACTTAAAACATTTTGTGAAGAACACTATTTTTGTCCTGGCAGTTTACTATAATCCCTTAGCGGTTTACAAGCTACAGATGCAAACGTGAAAACAATTCCTAAATGGACTGACCTTTAGTTTCACACTGTCTCTGGTAAGAGGCCTCAAAACAGCTAGCCCACTGTCACAGACGAGTGGCAGTAGTTCTTCATCAAGCAAGATGTTGGCAGCCTTGATGTTGCAGTGAGAGACAGGGGGGAAGAATTTGGAGTGCAAATAGCTGAAAAAAATCAGTTGGCATGATAACATCAAAACCTCCAGATAACACCAGATTTCCTAGTTACTGTCTCAAAGGCGAAGCAGCACTTATTCGTTAGTTATGCTGTCTAAACTTGTAGGATGATGAAGCAGACAGCAATTATAGAGCTAGTCATTGTCATATTTTTTAACAAAGATTGTACGATTACAAGGCGTTTCATTTAGCATTAACGCAGTGGTTCTTTCCAGGGGATTCCCCTAAAAGTTATTAGGAGACAATGTCGAATACTTACTGCAAAGCCCGGGCAATGCCGAGGGCAATTTGAAGACGAATTCCCCAAGAAAGTGGCTTGTAGATTTCTTTGTGCAGAGCATCTGCTAGAGACAAATCTCTGACAAATTCGTAGACAAGCAAATGCTGTCCATGTTCCACGCAATAGCCAAGAAGTTTCACGATGTTTGGATGCCTAAATTGAGATGAAATCCGAATCACATCCATGAACTGTTCCTCTTCATCGAATGATAGTGATGCCATGTCGATGTTCTTCACAGCCAAAAACTGGCAAAAAGGTAAGAAGCAAACAAAGATAATTAAAAACTAGGTATAAAATTTGAATGTTGTAGCAAATTACTAAAAAAGCATGACTAGTTAAAGCATATACTTGGCCATCTGGAAACTTGGCTTTGTAGACAGAACCAAGAGATCCCATCCCGAGAAGATTATCTTCATTGAAGCTGTTTGTAGCTAGCTGAAGCTCTGCCACAGAGTATGCTGTTACATTCTCCGGCAATTTACATTTCTTTGAGAAACTTTTTCTTCTTATATTTGTCTCCGTTTTAATGGTATGAAGAGGGGGAACCCGCTGTGGGCCAAGAAAGAATGGAGAGCTAACAGCCAGGATGCGGGGGCTTTCTTCAGGTGCAGTGGAAGAGAACTCTATAACCAGGGGAAACAAAACACAAGGAAGAAATTTGTAAATGAAAAAATCAATGAGAGAGGTATACTACTTTGTCCAACAAAGGGGGCCATGCAGCGTAACAAGTGGAGTAAGTCACAGGCTAATATTACTAACTCTGGCAGATTAAATCACAAATAAGAGAACTCACCTTTGGCTGTACTGATTGGTAGAGAATGGATTGTGCTAGTGCTGTCCAAGCTATTACGTCTTCCTGTGCGGGCTTGATTAATACGGAAAGCAATGAGCAGTGCTGCACAGGTTGCCGCAAGAGCTAGACCACAAACTAGAAAAGCTATTCCTACAGGGCTCATCCGTTTCTTGCGTTTTTGGTCTATGTCATTTGAGGGATAGTTTTCAATAGCACTTGACTGAGACGTTGGAGGAGCACTAAAATTATGCCTAAGGGGTAAACTATCCATAGGAAAACTCCATGGCGGAGAGTTGTGATCTACGTTAAACTTGTTGCCCCAAAACCTATTTACGGAAATTTTGAAAACTGATTAATTCGTAACTTGATGGTTAATAATGGCAGATAGAAGGTAATCAGATTTAAAACTTTGGTTACATACCATAAATTTGGGATCGACTCAAACTGCTTAGGTATTACGCCACTGAATTGATTATCTTCAATGTTCCTGGTGCAAGATATGGTTAAGCAAAATAAAATAAGGAAATATGAGGACAAATTGCAAAATTCTGCACAAAACGGTGAGAAAAAACTTACAGGTAAATGAGGGGAAGATCAGCAAGGTAAATAACTGATCCAGTGAAATTGTTGTTCTGCAAGAACCTTTAAATAAACAACAGATGGAAATCAGAAAAATACGGAACTGTAGAAAGTCATTTTGCCATGCACAAGAAGTTTTGAATAAAACGACATAACACTTACAGTCCAGTAAGATTTTTCAGAGATGCAAAAGAACTTGGTAGGTCTCCAGTAAAGTCGTTGTGTGATAGATCCCTGTGATAGCAGAATGAATTCCAATTACAAAAAAGAGGGTGATCGTCGTTTGACTGGTATCTTTGTACAAAGCAAGGTGAGGTAAGTAGTCCAAGTTAGAAAATGAATATCAGCAAATTCACATCTATATAGAAGGAAAAAAGACACTTATTGCTTTCAACATGCCATTTTGATACCTCAACCAGATCATTATTTCATTCATACACACAAGAGTAGCAATTCCCTTCACATTGAGTAAATCTATAGCACAGTAATTGATAACAACCAGTTGCCTTTTGTATGCCACTTTTAAACTCAAATTTTATAGGATAAGACCTGTTTAAATGGTCCCAGTGAGGAATCAAGTTTGAACATAATTAGGGGCCTTATTTTCTCTCCGTTTCAAATGCAAGAAATTTGACAGAAAACATACAATTCTCTTAGATTCTCCAGGCCAGTAAACACACTGCCAATGGGTCCAGACAGCATATTGTGGGTCAGATTCCTGCCAAAAAATGAAAGAAATAACATAAAGAAAAGATGAAATCATTAATGAATAATCATAAACCAAATACAATAAAAGGTATTGAAGAGATTATGAACTCACAGATGTCTGAGATGTTTCAAATTAGGCAAAGAGTGTGGTATATTTTGGTTCAGTTTGTTGAATGCCATATTTCTGGATGCATAATAAAAGTAGAATTATCACATTTCGGAAACAAATCTACTCACAACAGATAATAGATTGAACATACAAAGTACCCAGATATACAAAGGAGGCATCTTACATATGAGTGACATTAGGAGGCAAGCCATTTGGAATTTCACCCCCGATGCTATTGGAGCTAACATCACTAACAGAAGAAAACCAGAGTAAGAACTAAAACAATAAGAGCTTTCATATCTTTGAACCATTAAAGTTAAGACAGCCAATCACTTACAAATGTTTCAAGCTATGGAGATCATGAAGCCTGCTTCCAAGATGCCCAGTGAGTTGTAGCCCAGGAATTTTACTACTCATAAAATTACAAAACAAATTAGTGCTTGCCAATTTAGTTTATAGTCTAAATAGAATAACGAGTTAACATCAACACAGGCTATGTTTGTTACAGGTGTATCACAGACGACTCGGAACAATACACTCCAGTCCACAATTCTTCGCAAGGATCCCCACTGTCCAATTTCCATTTATTCAGCTGTGGTGGGTTGTTGAGGGCATTGTACAGATCCTGAAGAGCCGTGACTGCACAGGATTAAAGAAATACTGTTCAGGTTACAGATTCTTCATGTAAATCAAATGATTAACGTAGCTAAACTCATGATCAAAGAAAGCCAAACATAAGATTTGAGGTTATCTACTACCAAGAATCACAAATTCCAGTGACGTTGTTTTGGAGAACAATGCGTCTCTTACTTTCTGAAGGCCTACTAAAAATTTTTTAAATGATTTACCGTAAGCGCGGACACACTGAATAATTGCCTTAAGTCGGTTATCTTATTTTCCCGCCAAATCTTGTGCCCAAGATTTGTGGACAAAAAAGAAAAAAATCCTTGCTCCTGTTTGGCTGATAAGAAAATTGATTAAACAATTCCGGATCCTGACCATACCACTCTTTTTCCAATTTTTTTTTTTTTAAAGTGAATAATCAAAGCCTCAACAATCACATTTTAGTTTCTTTACTTTTCTTGCATTTTCTTAGGAACCAAACAGAAGTAAAAGAACGTCCTTACCAATAATAATCACCAATAAAATACACAAATTGTCATAGGAAATACTCCATAGAGGAATGGCTTATTACGATATTACCATCTAGTGGATCCGTAAAAGCCAGAGCCTGTGAACCAAGACTTGCGAAGAAGACAAGTACAGTGACATGCAAGGTTAGATGGTATTTCTTGTCCATTTTCTCGAGACCAAAGAAAAAAATCAACGCTTTCCTAGAAAGAAACAACGAGAAAATCATCAGCTAAATAAACGGATTAACCGTAAAGAAAATAGAATCTAACGCCTCGAAAGTAGAGTGTAAGCGCGAAGAAAGTACTGAAAAACGTACCGTCCTTTTTCTAGGAAAATGATATTTTCTTGGAAAGTGAATTATAGTTTCTCGGGAGAAAAAGTGCGCGGACTTTTCTCAGAGAGGAAGTGAGAGAGAAGGAATGAGAGACGGTCACTGAGAGTGTGGAAAATGAGTTGATTTTGTAACGAACTGAGAGAATCTATACTGACCGAGCTGAGTGTCCACGTCAGCAGGACCGTTATAGTCGTTGAGAGAATTGGCCACGTATGTAAGGCCTTGTTTGGCCGCCCATTTAATTTTTTTTCTCTTTTTTAATTTTCATCATTTTGACCGGCGATTAACGAAAACGCTTGACTCACTCTTTTGTGAATAAGCAAATTAAAAATAAACAATTTTTTTATTTGGTTTTGAATATAAATATGAAATAAACATTTCTCAAACTAATAATCTTTAAAAAATATAATAGTCAAAACAAGAATGACTAAGAATAATTGTGACTTGTTTAGATAATTATTAAAGTTTCATACTATCTTTATTGTGGCAGTTATACAACACCAATAAATTAATTAGTAAAACTACTTAGTGATACATCAAGGATCATATTAGTTGGGACAAATTTTGTAAGTCTAAATAACATCCTCATACTGTAAGGTAACCATTTAGGAAAAATGTGGTGGGGGTCTAATTATCAAAATGGACATGCTATGCCATTGTATTATGTATTTATTATAAATGCACTGTAGTTCTTATCTCTATACGAAAATAAATAGATATAATATCATTATTGGCAATATGTCAAAGTGTACAAGTATTTGCATTAGATTTAATTTTTTTTTAATACACGTTAATGTAAATCCTATGTTTTTTCCCCTCAAAGTAAGTAGTCAATAATAGCTATCTGACTTAGTTTAAGACTAAGATTTAGCTCTATTGGGTAGTGAACAATCTTTTAAGACTTACTTCTTGGATTCAAATATCATGTAATGTGTGTGTTTAATTAATAAACTTTTCAAAAATAATTGCTTAGTTTGAGGCATTATTGGCGCAACTACAATAAATGTATTAAACTAAGCCTATTTTAACTTAATTGTTTATTTATTTATTTATTACACAAAATTTAATCTACCGACCGATTGCATTTAAAAAGAAAAAGAAAAGAAAACTTGTGCGAAAAAATTCAAATAAAAGATTTGACTGGGCATTCAATTACCACACCATTTTGGTCCATCAAGATTCTAAATACTCTTTAAGAAAGGGCCGCGACATTTTCATAGAAGCCCAGTCTCCTCTCGCGTCTCCCTCTGCGCAGGGATGGCTGAAACTAAATCAACAAAGAAGCAAAGCAAGCATGGAGAATTTAAAGAAGAAGAAGAAGATGATGATTACATGGGTGATCTCTCTCAATTTATTCCTCCTGAAAGCGCTAACCCCACAAAGTCGTCACTGAAGAAGGTCAGTTCGTTATTTTATTCAATTTAACTAAAATCCCATATTATTCTTTAGCTCTCACAATTTATTATTATTATTATTATTGCCACTAATTTAGTAAAGGGATATGAATTTAATTTTTAAAATTGGGTTTTAACTTTTAAGCATCCAAGCATGGCGTAAGCTTCCCACTTTCAGCCGTTTTATATGAAAGCAATTACTACTATCATATTCACAGTCTCTCCGAATAGCCTGATAGGCTCTTAAAAAATAAATAAATAAAAATTAAAAAAATTGGTCAGTGTTTATCTGGCTTATTAGTGCTGTTAAGGTTTATTCATGAAAAGGTTTTACCTAGAACCCCGTCCACATTACGTAGTTCATTTGAAAACACCAGTTGATTCAATTGCGTAAAGAAAGGAGAAGCAAAGAGAACATGTCAACCAGTTTAATCTGTTTACTTCTATGCATTGGGACTAATAACAAAGGGGGTTTTAGGACATGCTTGGAATTGAGGTGCTCCCCTCTTAATCCAACCTTCTGTAGAATGAAATCGCTAGTCGCCGAGCATAAGTGGGTAAGTAGTTGGCATTTGTTAAGCTGTGTCTGTGCATTTGCCAAATACTTTAGCTGTTGTGTTCCCAAAATCATGCAGAAGCACAACAATTAAAAAGAGACAATAAAATGTATAACACTTCCTCCAATTGTCTGCAGATCCAGAATAGCAAACCAGTTATCCAATCTTCAAAAAAGAGGTCAAAAGCTGTTAACTGGCATGAACAACGTAAAATTGAAAAGGAGAGAAAGCAACAGGAAGAGGATGAGCAAACTTTAGCGAAAATAGAGGCTCCAATTCCCCCATCTAATATTGGGTTCAAGTTGTTGAAGCAAATGGGTTACACACCTGGTTCATCCCTCGGCAAGAATGGTGGAGGGAGATCAGAGCCAGTGGGGATTGAGATTCGAAGGTCACGAGTTGGGATTGGCCGCGAGGATCCTTATAAGGAGAAGAGGAAGAGAGAAGAAATAGAGGCTGAGAAGAAAAAGCAGAAGGAGGATGCTTTGATGGAAGAGTTTGGGTCCAGGCAAAAGTCACTATGGCGGAGCCGAAGAGTGATCATAAATTTCAAGAAGGCAAAGGCAGCTCTTGATCAATTGGAGAACAAAGAAGCTGTTCCGGAGAAGAAAGAGGATGATGAAGAGGGTGAACAAGAAGAAGAGGAAGAGGAAGAAATAACTGAAGAGGTGTGTTCTCTGGATTTCTCTTTTTTTTTTTTTTTGGGGGGGGGGGTCATTCCATTTTCTGAGTTAGCTAGTTTTGGTTTTTCTCAGTTACAGTAAATTGTTATTCGTTTGAGCAATAGGTTTAAATTAATCTTCTTGTTGAAGGGCTTCTGATTGAATGTTCAGTTGGATGCATTTCGATGGTTCACTCCTCCCTTAGTCTTGTTGTTGAAGCTAGTTTTTTTAACTTCAATTTTACGTTGGATCAGTGACCTTGGAAATCATGGATTATGGACTGTATTATCATTTATGTTCATGAGCTAAGTATTATATAGCATTAGTTTATTCTCCCTCTTTTGATAAGTGTATCTGAATAAGAGTGAGATATTCATTTATCTTGCCTAGGTGAACATTAAGTATGATGTTCTCTTGCTCATAACTTGGTGTAGCTGTATAGTGGATGCTTTTGGATGTCCCTGGTGGGTGATGATTTCACTGTCAATGGATGCAGGATTTGCTAGATATATTGTTGAAACTGAGAGATGAATATCATTATTGCCTATTCTGTGGCCTTCAGGTAAGCTCAATGGTACTGTTGATGATATTTGTAACTGATATTTTGCTGGGATTTCAGATCTGGAACACTAGTCTACCTTCACATCATGCTTGTCCTGATTGTATGTGCATAAACCTTCTATTTGTTTCAGTATGAATCATCTGAAGCACTCTCATCCAACTGCCCTGGAATTGATGAAGATGACCACTAGAGCACGGTAATACAGGCTGCCAAATGCCTGTTTTTTCAGCACACAAAATGGGTGTTGAGCTTGCACCGAGCAGGGCCTTGTTGCATAACCCTTTAGTTCTTGCCAAAGTGAGTTTCTGTGTTTTACAATGCTGCTTTTTAGAGTCAGCATGTGCCAAAAGCAGAAAAGCATCAACTCCAAATTATTGGATGACACAAATCGTCATTCAGAATTAAAAAGCTGCACTACACATGTTCGCATATGGCAATTTCTGTTTACTCAGCTTTTCCTACAAAGAAAATTGTGTTGGTGAAAATTTTGTGACGTCACAGAACAGAGTACTAGTAGCTTAAGTATGTAACAATTCTTTTTTCCGGTTCTAAATTGAATGTTGTGTTCATCGATATTATGTGGCTGATTTTATCTATTTATTTACTATATTGAACAGTAATCTATATTTTTTTGTTGTAAGGAGTGCGTTGCTGATTCTTATTATATATTTTACTTAAGGAATCTGTTGTTGAAGTAATAAATCTTGCATTATTGAAGCCTGTTTGTGGGGATGTGAGGTTGAGATTTCTCGAATAGAAGATTTTTGAGGCTTTGTTTGGCCATGTTTAAAAATTGCCATGGATTGTAAAGTTCCAAGTTCCATTGTAAAGCGGTTTGAATCATCCATCGCTAAATTTGACGTCTATGCTTCATACTCATCAAATTTCAAGTTGATCAAAGGCTGAAATTTTTAATATAGAAGACTGGCAGCGTGCATTCGTGAAACGAATAGTCACACAGATAATGTCAGGCACATAGACAACAGACATTCGATTTGCCACCACATGGCAATTTACCATCACTGAACTTACCACTTGAAGAGAGTGAATTGATGGTACCTTGAGTTTTTCAAGTACAAATCTCTGCGAGGATATCTGAAGGATGAGCCTCAGTTGTCACTGTTACACAGCAAAATAGGCTCATTACTGTTCCTACCATTATCTTAGAGAAAACGGTAGCTAATAGCTAGTTCACAAGCAGCAGATATTGGATAGTACCAGGACAAGACAGCTGCATATGTAGCTGCATCCCAAAATCTTCAAAAGACACAAACCTAGTTAGTTGGGTAGCATCCCAACAAATACAACACAAAAGGTCACATGTCCTACATACCCTTAAGAAATTTATTCCAGAACACATGGACAAACACAAAACAGGGAAGTGTCTGATGCACACAAGTTCCATCAGAACCCAGCACTTAGAGGGACCAATGAATCTGCTGGTTGGAGTCATCATAATTCCGGGAATGCTCAAGTTTCATGTATTGCCTACCCTGTTGAGACAAATCCAGCTCACCAGAAAACTGACTGTTAATAGGCACAGATGTTGGAGCCAACCCCAGTTGAGGGGCCATCTGGTGTGAACTGCTACCAGCCTCATTGCCCTTGAAACCCCATGCCATGTTTGGATATTGATTACTAGCTGCTCCATGGGGCGATACTGGTTGAGCGACAGATTTGGTATGGGCACATATTAAGTCACCCACCCCAAGAACCGATGTCTGGTTCTTAGAGCCCCATGGTTGATTTGACAGAAGAGAGAGAGCACAGTTTGAGTCAGCAACTCTTGTGAAGCATTCTCCACGAGGAATTCCAGGACCAGAGAAACCAGTCCCAGGTGTTGAACACTGAAGGTAACAATCAGGTGGAGGATCCTGAGAGTGGTTTTGCCATAGATGCTGAGGAAGATGCCTTGCTGTGACAGTGGTTTGATTTCCAGATACCTGCTTGGAGACACTTGAAACCGGCCATCCATCCCTCCCACCAACCACCTGGTATGCACTGAAGTCAATCAGAAATCCTCCACCTTGGCTGCTGTTCTCTGTCATTGCAACATCAAACAATTTAACTTTTCTTTTCCCATAATTGTGAAGCAGAACAGAAGGTTATACATTTCTAAATGATAACTGTGAAAAGCAACAAGGGGTTTGAAAATGAATTTGTCCTCATGATATCTAACCAATGACAGAGGAAGAGAGCCTGCCATAACGAGTGCCCAAAAATGGTCCAGAAGTTGGCTTCCTCCGGCGCTCATTATGGCCCGCCAGGCGCCTGCGGCAGCTTCGTTTTCCTTGGTCAAACTCCGGAAGCTGATGAAATCTGGGCATGGAGTAACAAAGAAGCTATTAAACTTGATAGATGAAGAAACACACCAGCACCTATTACTTAATCTCAGAAATGCCACAACAAGCAGAAAAAAGAAACTGAAATACATTAATGCAATTTAAAATCAAGAGCTTCCAGTAGTAGTCCTGGAATAAGGGAAATCTTTTCATCTATATTTACAATGCTCAGACTATGACTGTTTAGCTGGTAAAATCTCTCATAATGATATTGAAATTCAGGAAACAGAATTCTAAAAATTTCTGAATCAATTATTCTTGTCATTCTTGTCGGACATGAGGTCATGTTCCTGCGATTTATTTTAACCTAACAACCTCGAGTTCGTTGCCTTGTCCCATTTTCATGTATAGAGATATTATATTATCCATGACAGCAACAATTTTCTAGAGCATGAACATATTCTCCAGCACAAGACAGAGGGGGTAAGAGCCAAAAAATTATAAATCAACCAGAAACAAAATTTTGACAAAGACAGGAACAAGTCCAAACTCAAAAGTCTCTCCCAGTATGAAGTAAGTCACAAAACTTCAAAACACAAAACAACAAGCAACCATGTCCAGGAACAAGTATTCAAGCCAATCTTCATTAAACAAAATCAAACTCAACTATACAAATAATGCACCCAATTAAATAAACTAATCAATTTAGAGACCTTACTCGGATTTTTTTTTAAAAAAAAAAGGCTACAACTACAGCTATTTACCAAAAATATTCATTAAATGCAAGAAAAAAGGCAGATAAGAAGCAACCATCATAATAATATGAAAGGCATTACCTAACCCACCAAAGAATAACTAAAGACAGCTAACTTTTAACCAAAAAACCGAAAAATATCCCTATAAAATTGAACGGAAAGAACCAGTTAAACTAGCTGATAAATTCAGAGCCTTCTTCCAGATTAAAAGCAACTAATTACCAAATAAATTTATGAATAAAACAAAAAAAAAAACATCATGATAAGATTAAAAAGAATAACAAGATATTGAAAAGTTAACACAGCTCACTTCCAAAATATCAATCTACTAACTGAGAATTTATCAAAAAGTACCTAAAAATTAACGCATAACCCACCAAGAATTTATCAAAAAGTACCTAAAAATTAAAGCAACTAAGTTCGCTAGCGTCAAATCAGAAATTAGAAAAAGTAAAAACAAAAGAGGGGGGGGGGGGTAGCATGAGCTGACCTGCTACATTGCTGGCAAAACCGCTGCTCAAGGCCAGCAACGGTGACAACAGGAGACTTTGAATGCATCCCACAAACTTTATGCCTTGAATAGTAAGCTTTAGCATCACTCAGATCAACTTTACACCCCTCTACTTGGCACCTTGGTGGCTGCTGTCCACTTGTGACCATACCACCACCACCTCTCACCTTCCTCCCAGACCCAGACACTGACCCTGACCCTGACCCGGACCCAGATGATGACCCAGATCCTCGAAATGGAGCCCCGGAATTACCCACATCCTCAAAATAGATTTTTTTGCCAAACTTCAAACCATTAAGTGCTGGCTCAGCGGATGATAAGCCTGAGCCGGAGCCGGAGCCACCACCTGATTCAGCCAAATAGTCTGAACCCGGTTCCATAGTGAAGCTTTAGAATCTATTCATTTTGCAGCTCTTGTGGGTCATTAGCAAAAAAATAAAATAAAATAAAATAAGTGAAAGAGAAATGGGCTCGTCTAATTTAGTCTAGTTTAGTTTTCAGAATGGTTTAAAAGTGAAAGCAGAGGCAAAAAACAGGACCCTGACAGAGGTGATGATACTAGTGGCACTGGCCCATGCCAGCAAGGGAAAGTAAAGTACACTGTCAAAAAAAATAATGGTGCAAAAAAGCTGAGGAAAGAGAAAAACTTGTGGCTTAAAGTAGAATGGAAGAAATGGGAAAATGGTACTTTATTTGGGAGGCCTTTAACGGGAGAGTTCATTTTTGGTTGGTTAGTTACTTGCACTTCTCACTAGACAACTAAAGTTGTTTCAAACACTTTGAACTCAACTGTTGTTTCAGTCAAATGTTAGTTGTTTGTAGCTTCCTTTTTGCCCTTTCCATCTTTGATTATTTTTCTTGGAAATTTTAATTTATGAAATCCCCATCATCATCATCATTCCGATGCCCCCATTGAGAATCTCAATGGTATCTTTTCTTCTTAAAATATTGTGCACTTTCTTAAATATCTATCCTTACTTTCTTTACATTTTGAATGGCAAACTAGTCAGTGGACAAGTCAAATCAATTTATTTAAAAATCTGCAATGTGTTATATAATAGAATTGATTTGATTTATGTCCCCTAAATTCTTGACTTGTAAAGATATCAACATTACCACAAAACACTAAAAATTTCTAGCAAATTTGTAATTTACAAGTATATTTTTTGAGCATTCTGTAATTAAATGAGCTGAACATGGAGAAATTCTCAATTTCTCATAAATATACCATAAAGTGTTAGATCTCATTGATGGGAAGGAAAAAATAAAGGAAAAGAAGTTTACTTCCTATTTTAACCCTCATTCATTTTCAACAGTTTACAGGATAATACCAAAACATGCTCTAAGATTAAGAATCAAAGGAGACCTTTGTCTTTGAAATTATGGATACTAATAATTGCATTGTTGGTATAAAAATGGCAAAAAGTACAAATTAATTAAAATAAAAACGAGAGAGGTGTTGGGCTATTTTTGGCAGTTGGTGCAGTGTACATTTGTGGGTAAGGAACAGGATTTGAGTGTAAATTATTCATTTCAGTGAAAGTGAAACCGCTACCTTATTTTATTATGCCTTTATGAAATGAATGGAAAACCTATACGGACCCTATAGAAGAGATAGACCTATTTAGCCTATGTTAGGTAGTTGATGCCTTAGTTTGGTAGATCACTAATTTGGTTTGGTTAGAACAGTCACTGTGCTTTTATCCTATTTCTACCATTTTTTTTTGGGTAATTATCATTAGAGTTGGTAGAACGGCTTGTCCGTGTCAAATTTAGATTAATAAAAAATAATTTATTTAATAAATATATTAAAATAATAATATTTAAATTTAATACGAAAAAATTTATTGAATATTTTTTTAATATTTATATATTTAATAAATATTAAGTATACATGCATACATACACACCCACATATATACAAACCTCTCAAAGTACTGCATATTTATATTATTAAAAATTTTAATTATATATATATAAATAATACTATATAATAATATCATAAAATATGTATTTATATCAATATTTTACGCATTTACACTATTAAAATTCTGAATTTATATAAAATTTTAAATTTTACACACTTACACTATTAAATTTTTAAATCTATATAAAATTTTATAAAAAAAATATATATGTATATATTTACCCTTCAAAAAGGAAAAAAAAAGAGAGAGAATCATGTAGAATATTTGAGTTTTAATGATAAGAACCTAAAAATTAATTTTAAAAAATATAACTGTCTTATTTATCGAGTAAATAAATTAATAATTTCAATCCTAATCTAACATAAAAAAAATCGTGTCGATCCGGACACAGTCAATTTTTAATAATTATATTAAAATTAACGAATTATACTTATTTATTCGTGTCAAATTCGTATCAGATAATTAGGTTGCGTCAAGTTTTATCAGCTCTAATTATCAGTCATTCATGTTTAATGTTTATTATTTCATAATAATTTATAAAAATATTATTTTTATTAACTTATTTACAGTAAAATTTATTTTTTAATAGAATAATAATTTAGATATATTATATTCCAAGTAAAAAATGTAATGTATTAATTTACTCGTCAACAGAAAATTTACAATAAAATCCTGATCTCGAATTCGACGCAACCATGAATGCAAACGACAAAACATTATTTTAAAGCAATTAGATATAAAATTTTAAAAAACAAATGAATTATTCATAAATTCGCCAAGGCTTTCGGCTTAGACAGCCTCGGATTACATGCCAAAAATGGGCCCTAAATAAATTATTTGGTCCATCCGCCCACGCCACGTTTACAGTTATTACTTATCAGACGGATTGAACCAAAATAATAATAATAATAATAATAAAATTTTTAAAAAAATCACTCAATTATTTCCAAAATCAGAAAAAAAAAATCAAACTAGGCCCCTTCGAACAATGTTTTGTTGCCTTGGAGCAAGACCGATGCCAGTTTTTGAATCATGCTCCGAAATACGTGCGGTAAAATTTCTCCCACTTTTGAATACAAGATATAAATTTTTCATTAAATGTTTAAGGTCCCATCTTGAGTTGACTTCTCAGTTTGTAAATTTATGTTTTGTTTGATGTGAAAATGTTACAGCTTCAGAATTATATCTATTTCAAAGAAAAGGCGTAGCAGTAAATTAAAAGTTATTAATACGTTATATAAATTTATTTTTTAAATAATAATTTAAATAAAATAATAAAAACATAATAAAATTTTTTTCTTACGTAAATAATGCGATCATATTTAATCTTACTTTAAATTAAAATAATAAATATTTATTAAATATTTTAATATTTATGATAAAATAAAATAGTACTTTATCACTGTACTATCATATAGGTCACACTTTATTCATTAATTATATATGTACACATGTATTCCTGGATCCGATTGACATTGAGCAGTGAGCACTTTCACTAAAACTAAGTGAAAATGGAAAAATACCCCCACTCATCATTGGCTTTTCTTTAAGTTGGTGTGATTCTCTTTACTCTTTCTCTCTCCTTGCAAATTCAGATTAATAAATAATATTTTCTTGGTGAGACCATAATCCTTCTAAAAGATTTGAAAATCTCAGCCCACTAGGTTGATGATTTCAAAGACCAATGTCGCACATTTATGTGCAGAAACATACACGATGCAAATTCCTATACGTGTCACTGCACTTTCCGGAGACAATAGCGTGAGGGGAAAATATATACTTAATTCACTTACTTCTAGGATTAATTTTATATTATAATTATGTCTAGGATTAATTTAAACAAATAGTTTAAAGAAAATAAAATAGAAATTTTGAGAGCCAAAATAAATGAAAGATATATCTGCTACAGTTTTTTAAAACAATCTTCTGAATCCATTTATTATTATTATTATTTTATCAAATTATAACTTAGCCATATAACTTGATTTAGGGTTGGGTGAAATTGAACCAATTCTTAAAAAAACTGATTGAATTTGGTATTTTTTTTTAAAAAAAATTGAAAATAAAAATCCAGACCGAATGGTTCTCGGTTCAAATTCTCAAAACCGAATCCGAATAAAAGAAAAATCAAAGTTAATATTTTAATATCAAAATGGTGTCACGTAGCATTATTCTGTAGAACATAAGAATTTTTTTTTTTAAAAAAATTAGAATATATTAAAAAAAAATAAACATTCGAATAATCAAAACCGAACCGAAAATTGGATTTGGTTCTTATTCTGATTCCACTCTTATCAACTTCTTAAAGTTCGGAGTCGACCGGACGTGACCAATTGCCTACCCCAAGAAGTAAAAAGCTTTGCCCACGACAAGCATATTTCATTTTCGGGGGCTCCTTTTGACTGACAAACACCTTAGTTCAGCTCGTTTACTAATGTGTCATCTTATGTTGTTAACTCAAGAACTTATTATTCTTGTATCATGACTTAAATTACCGCCTTTATACCAATTTGTGGTCACAAAAAAGCCAGAAATTTGAATCCAATGTTGATGCAATGGCCAGAAATTACCCTCATAACATGACTCTCACAACAATCTGCAATATCTGAAGCAGCTATCATGTAGAATGGAGATCGTTGCAAAGAAGTTTTCCAGGCGATAGTTTATTATACAGAGTGAAAAAAGCTGATTGCCATAGCAATAATCAAGAGCAAACATGAAATGCGGAAAGGATGCACGGCAAAATGCAGAAATCGAATGTATGGAATGCAGGCATTGATATTACATTAAAATGAAAAAGGCTTCACCCGACCAAACTGAACTGATACAACAAGAGTTGTGCCATTTGGTTAATTCAGGTTGTCTGGCACACGCATTTTATTACATTTGCATGGTTCAGCACTTACTAAGCAGTTGAGCTTATATGCTAATCAAACATTGTATTCTTTAAAACAGACACCGCACTAAAATGGTGTGCATCAAAATTTCATTCAAACCGTAGTTTTATTTCACCAGCAGTAAGGAAAGCCAAAAAGAAAAATTGCAGAAACTCCAGCCCAACTAACCATGCATACATGAAGAAGAAATCCACTTCTAAAATGATTTTTAAACAGGAAATGATGATGGTAGTAAAACAGTGTACCAGATACGATAGAGAATGGTATTCCGTGCTTCGTAATAAAATGATACTACTAATAACAGGGGAGGCAAAGACATGTAGATAATTCCCATAGGATGATTTGCAAGCAAGACAATGCATCATCCTCGGATATATCTGAAACTTCACCACCATTTTTATCCGTCTTCAATTTTCAACAGCAAAAGGATTCCCACAATCAATATGCATAGCTCAAAAAGCCAAAACCCTTCCATAGAGGCTGCCGGTTCACCAGGTTTTCACACATAGCGTTAGTCGACTCCTTTCCAGCTCAAAGACTTCAGTTTTATTTCTGAGCCTTAACCTGCATCAGTGTATGCATTCGCGCTAGTAATAATTAGATTATTCAAAACCATTTGGTTAGTTTAAACAGATGAGATTTCTTGAGTTATATATGTGGTCTTGGAATCAGTTGTGCTCACTTTATAGTCTAGTTGGGGTCAGTTTGTCAATAGCTTGTGCAGTCACTCAAGATTTCCTCATTTACTTTATGCATCCTCCGAAACTATATGTCTTTGTTTGCTCAGGAGAAAACAAAATGAAAAACAAGAACAAGGAAGAAATTTTTCTGTATGACACCAAGAAATGTGAAGGTGGTCAAATATATTTTTCTACCAAGGAGAGAAAATGTGCCAACACCAGAAGAATGGCAATGAACTTTGACTGATAATACTTAGTAACTTAACAGAGAATTACAGGCAGTACACTATAAATTCCGGCAAAGCCTTCCAACCAAAATTTTCCATCAGAAGAAATGGCCCTCAGAAAATAGCAAAAACAATAAAGCATATGCTGAAAGAAGCATCTGGAACCATCTGCATGTCAACTTCACTAAATTCTACAACTTATATGGCAACAGAAAGGAAGGTCTGAAGGCATCACAAAAACAAAGAGACCATCATTTGCATACGACACCAGCCTCGGCAGCCCGACGGGGCTTGTTTTTACGCCTACTCCCATTCTGTCGGAATCCAACAGACTTTTCCGACTCATCAGTGCTTGATTTCAATTCAATGCCATTCTCATGTTTCTCAACGGCAACAATATCCTTGGCCTGGGTGGTCCTTTTACGCTTCCTTCCATTTCCTGAAGCAACCACATTTTCTGTACCCTTGATAGAGATGGAGCCATTTGGATTATCACCCTCTTCTTCTATCTTCTCAGCTTCTCTTTCTTCTTTGACATCATCTTTCAGGGGCTTTTGTAGCCTTCCTCTTCTCCTATATGCCGGAAGCTTTTCCTCTTCCCCACTTCCACTTCCAGTATCCTCCCGGTAAGTAACTACAATTGGCTTTTTCCCCTTTCCTCTGCCTCTTCCCATACTTCAAAGTTTAAACACCTCAGAAAAAAAATTTCCACCAGCTTAGAATGATTTCTGCAATGCAAAAACAGATAAATTCAGAGCCAGAAACAACCTCAAGTTGGAAAAATAAATCCCAATAGGACAAAAGAACTACAACAGTAATATTTGACAAACAGAAGAAATAAATGGGAGCCATATCATTCAAAACAAATTGAAAATATTTTCAGACATTTATATCCTGTGAACCAAAAGCATTAGTTCTTCACTCTTATGAACAACAAAATGCATATAAACGAAGCACTTACATTCTATATTGAAAACAAACATAACTCAAAAAAGCATTGAGCCCAGAAAAATGGGGTGGTCAATTACATGAATTATCTCTTGCCATTCTACTCTGTCTAGGGACCATTTCCCATGAAAGCATATCTAAATTTGTTTAATCTATACTTGGTTGCAGGGTACAAAGAAAGAAAATGCTACTTTTATTCTATGACTAAATTGAAAAGTGACATCAAACATGTAAGAAAGTTCTATATAGTTTGGACGAAGTTGAAGTTTTGTATCCCCTGTCCTAGTCAGAATTACATATTTAAATCATAGGTTCCTTCTTTCTCTTTTCCTTCCAGTTCGGTACAGCCATATCAATAAAAGAGACCAAAGAAATGATCTCAAAAGGCAAAAGCAAATCTTAACAGGCCACAGAAATATGATTCCAAAACCAAACATGTAAACAACTTCATTCCATTAATCAAACAACGACTTATTCATGCTAGCTCCATCTGATCAATAAAAGAACAGAATCGGTAATCTTCTGAAGCTTCGAATCAAAAACAAGATAAAATGGAAGCAAAATGATTTCTGCAAGGTACCAGAAACGAAAGACAGATATCTAGCGGCAATTTTATATTCTCAGCAAACAAACAAAAAGAAATCAAACTAAAAACAAAAGCAAAATAAACAAAACTTTATATCATAAGTGAGAAAATGAGAAAAATGAAGTTGACCTCAAAACATGTATCCATTCACAGCATCATTGACGCAAAACCCAGTTGTGAAAATCTAATAATAATCAAGAAACAAACTTTCTCTCCATAAAGCTAATGGGTTGTGATTTTATGAATGGTTTTTAATAGTGGAGTACGAATGGTTGATGAAGTGGCTGAAACAAGGACCAAAATGAGAAATGAAGAGAACCCAGATCAGCAAATGATGCGATTTATAATATTTTCAGAAAAAGATTGAAACTTGTTGAGATTACTCAATATCCATAAAATAGAGCCAATGAGCCATAGTTAAGTTTTCAGAACTCAACCAAAGGCAGGTGCAGAGAGAGACAACAACTGTAAAGAGAAGAAGTGTTAGAGGTGTTAAAATGATTTTACACCCTTTGTGTTATCTTTGTTGAAAAATAGTAATATATATATAAATATAAACACACACACACTTTTTATTTTTTTTCAATTTATCACTTATTTATTATGTACCATAATTATTTTTTATTTAAAAACAATAGTCTTTGAAGCAGCAAGTTATATACTGTAATTTAGATTTGTATTCGTATTAATTTTTCTATTTATAAGATAATTAAAAGATTTTAATTAGTTTAATTATGCACACAAGGGTCTGTGCTGTGAACCATTTATTATTATTATTATTATTATTATTATTTCTTTAATATTTGAAATTAAAGGCCATTTATGACCATAATTACGAACAGGTTACGTCAGATGACGTTTTAAGGCCACGTGTACGTAAAGCTCAAGTAACAGTCAGTGCTGATAAAGACATTTCTCTATGGTGGCATACAGATTCTATGAACCCCCTTTGACTGACAAATGCAATTTATTTTCCACGCGGTTACTACGTGCGTGGGGCACTGTTCAGCAGTTGAAGGCGCGCGTTTGATGATGACGTGTCGAGAGCGATGACAGTCCCTCCTGGGATTGGCCTTGGCTTCCCTGCGTCGCTTGATCTGACTAAAAGCGCCAGCTTTTGAATGAATTATTCTTTACCATCTCGACAAGTTTTTGTTCAAGTTGTGAATTCTCAACCCCATTGAAACATGTATGTTATAGTGCAAAAATAATGAAATGAAAAGCCATACAAAAGGTCCATTTTCCATATAATCGGTATGTATCATAATGTTCATGACTCAGAGCATTGCTAAATTTGTTACCATGTAAAAGCACCATTTGAGAGCTTTAAAACGAAGATGATGTCACACCATTGATGTAGAAATCGTAGGCACAAGTATGGTTGTGAGAAATACCATAGGTTGATTTCGATTTCGTGTAGCTTTTAATCCATGAGTGTATTTAAGCTGCTGTGTGTTCAAATTTCAGCTAAATCAGAGTTACAAACTAATTAAGTGCCCCAATGCAGATACACTGATCATTTATAGGAGAATAAGGACTGCAACACAATTACCTGGTGATGTTTTCACTTAAGCTTCATGCATAGGCAGCATAGCTTATGCTACTTCAGTAATATTGGCTTCGATCAACATTGCAACCATAAATAATAGTTGACATGCCTGTCAACCTATAGAATTATAGCAATTAATACCGTCGTACAATCTAGCTAAAGACTACCATGGAACAAGCCAGGAAAGCCTAAGTTATAGAAGGGTGGTATCTTTTAGTCAGAAATCTTCAGACTTTGCCAAACTTGATGGCCTCCAGGATGACGATTTACATATCTGGTTACAAATAATTTATCTGAGCATGTAATAATAGTACTCAAGGCCAAAGTAGGTTCTACTACCTTTCTATCTTTAAGCCAATTGTACATCAATAATCTACACTTGACCGTCTTCGTATTATACATAAGATACTGAGGGAACAATTTTAAAGATGAGATAGGGTAGCCCAAATCGTTTACAAAATAATCAATCTTTGTCTTCAGGACTTCCTTTTTCTGTTTGAGGATGAGAGGGGCTAGTCTTACCATATCACAAACATCCTTCCGCTCAAGGCCAGCTTCCACAATCAAATCAAATCTCTCCCGAAGATCCCTAGCTCTT
This sequence comes from Aegle marmelos, assembly GCA_030449875.1. Classification (NCBI taxonomy): domain Eukaryota; kingdom Viridiplantae; phylum Streptophyta; class Magnoliopsida; order Sapindales; family Rutaceae; genus Aegle; species Aegle marmelos. Next base: position 6,729,045 of record JASUUL010000077.1, on the reverse strand, counting down.
GTTCGGAGATCCTTCATTGCTGTTTCAAATTGCTTTGAGTTCTCTTCAAATCCCACTTCCAACAAGAACTCAGCCTTCAGTGTATCTGATTCTTCTTCTTTCAGTCGTAATCTCGGTAATGGCTTGAGTCTACACCCCATAACCCATTTCTTTATTTCGTGGGGGTTCTCCAGGATGATCGCACAAAGACGCTTTCTTCCAACTTTCAAGATTGTCAGTAAGCTACTAGTTTTCTTCAAAGCACATGTACCCAGTAACACAGGATGAGTGCGGACGATATTCCCAATATCCTTTGCCTCCATCTCAATCTCATTTAGGAACACAACACATTGCCTCAAATTTGAAAAAAATTTTCCCAATTTGATTTGTGGGAACTGCTGAAACATCAAACGTATCTCATTCATTGAGGTTCCAAATTTCAGTAGAAAACCAACCAGCGAAAGTGCCATATTCCCAGAGTCCTCTACTAGAATTTCGGGATGCTGCCTAATTAATATTCCTAAGTGCTCCTTGCTGCAGCAAATCTTGCTACAAAAGTTCAAGAAACTAAACATTGTCCTCCAATTAAAAGTACTTTCTTCCGTCGAATGTTCCACAATCCAACTAAATTCAATCCCCATACTCTTAAGCGTCTCTAACACCTTTATAAACTCCAAATTTACATCCCCAACTAAAAACCTAGGACTACGGACAATAACTTTACGTACAATCGACTGGCCAAGCCCCAGTTTCTCAAAAGCTTGAAGCTTTGAATGCAAAACTCCAAAATCATATTGAAAAACTTCTCTTGCCTCTTTATAGATCATCCCTATCTTTTTTCTTGCAAAACCATAGTTACAAAGCACATGATAGTTCTCCAGCAACAAATCATCATCATTCAAAAATATCAAATCACGTGGAAGAAGATGACCATATTCGCAAGGCTTCAATCCCAAACTCTCAAAGAAAGGCTCAAATTCGTTAATAGGATGGTACCGGAAAAACCTAGTGATTGCCTTTCCAATGTTTTCCTCATTGTCATTGCCAACCTTATTCAAAATCTTTTCAAGAAAATGAGGTGAGTTTTTGCTCATATGTTCTGCATCCAAGAACTGTAGGTTCCTAGTCGAATGCAAATACTCCAATAAAGCAGCTTGCGCTTCTCTAGTAGCAATGGGCACTTTACTAACATCTCCACTACTAATATCATCACAATATGCATCATCATCAGGTTTAACAATCTTTTTTGTTCTATAAAGTCTAGGGTTTTGAACAAAATAAAATGACCCAATTAGCCGAAATAGAGTTTGTGATGATCTAATGTGGTTCTGGAAACAACTTGAAGCAACCCATTTACGGATATATGTAGTTCGAAGTTTCTGCAATTGGATCATGACTGTAACTAGACGTAGTGATTGATCAAGAATCACAAGAAAGGCTAAGTTTAAAGCTCAAATAGAATTGAATATGGAGTTTCTAAAAGATAAATAATTTGAAAAGAAATATTACCTTTGATCGAGGTTTATTAGTCTCAAATATCTATGCTTTTGATGGGCTTGCTCTTGTGTTGACAATTCGCCGCCATGGATGTGCTTACCTTCACTAGTTATGTCTGGTTTGCTAAAGTATGATGCCTCCCTCCTGATGGCATTTTGGTAATTATGAATTAATTGTCCTGTTTTATAAAAAAACAACAAATCCTCTCTCCCTGTTTCCCTCTCTCTCCCTCTCTCTCTCGAGCTATTCCAAAAGATTATATAAAGAAAGAAATTAAGTAAAAAAAATTGTGGCTGAAAATTATATTAAAGGAAATAAATTACCAACTTTTCATCTTGAGAAATTCGAAAAATACCTGATACGCTTGCAATTTAACTTTTGTCACCGTTTATGTTCAGAACATGTACATCATATGGTTTATGAATTTAATACAGAATATATATTATATGACTTTGTGTTGATAATTTCATCATATAATTGATATATCACATATTTTAAGAAAGAGTACCGATATTTGAACTAATGTCTGACAAAATACTGATAAAAACAAACTTCAAATTACGTCTCTTTTGGGTGAGTTTAATTTCAAAAAAACAAAACAAAACAAAACAAAACGACGTTGGTCGTTTTGTTAACCTTTAATCAAGCATTGATTTTCCAATCTTTTTCTTTAAAAAATGTGTATGCCATGTCCTTTATAGTTCCCGAGAATAAATAATAAGTTGCAAGTTTCTTACTCCAGAGTAATAAATATATAACACGCCCTTTATAATTTTATCGTATAGGTGATATGTTATAAAAATTTAAAAATACTTATTCAGTGTCGTATTCTCTTGGTGCATAGATAAGATATGTCGTTTCAACTGATATAATCATTTAAATAAAATAAATTTTAGTTTCATTATTTTACATTAGAAAGCATTAATAAATCGATAAATATAAATTATAATTTTGATTAATAGTACTATAACTACAAGTAGTGGTGGTGCCACTTGGGAGCTAGCTGCTTGGTTATAAAAAAAAAAGATTAAATTCATTTTATTTTTAAGGGATTTACAATAAAGCCCATGTTGAATTAAAAAAAAAAAAAAGATACCAACGGTTTAATGCAGCATTTTAAAATTTTTTTTAAAAAAACAATTCACCGAAATCAAATCCCTTGCTCCCCCCACCCCCAAAAAATAAAAATATATATAAGCTTCCTACCATGCCTGCCACCTATGAATTTTGTGAAAAATTGACTTTGAAAATGATGTGAGGGTCAATGGTTGAATAATAGTATGTGTTGTATATATAGAAAAAGACTTATTTTGTAATCTTAATAGTGAGGTTATGTTTCAATATTTTCAACAGTGAGGTTATGCGTCAACATATGAAATTAATGTCGAGAATAATTATAAGTTTATTAAATTAAATATTTTAATAAATTTTATTTTCATATATGTTATTTGTTGATCATTATCTTAAAGTTAAATTAATGCTTGAGCTTAGCCCCTGCTAGAAATGAGTTACGGCACCGGCACTGACTACAGTGTAATTTATTAACGTGAAATTTATTTGAAATTGTTGTTTTAGGCGTAACTCACACTAGACATAAAATTAAATTTGTAAAAAATAATTCATTTCCCAGCTTTAAATCCCTCAATTAAACTCAACCATAAGGGATTAATTTTTTTTAATTAATTTATTTAAGGTATAATGAAGATCAAGGGAAAACTTGATGCTGACATGCAAATTTTTGTTTAATCAATATCCATTGTTCAGTTAATAAATTGCCGACATTATGCTGTATATATATTAAATAATGCTTTGTAAAAATTTGATGTAGGAGGTAACAATCAAGAATCCTCAATAGGCATATAGTGATAACTAGCATTTCAGAACCAAATTTGGTTCTTCTTACAAGAAACTTACTTCGATTCCTATTATAATACACAGAGTGCCTAAACTCAATTCGAACCTATGCTAGTCAAAGTGTTTGCTAAACACCCACTTGAATTCTCCAACAGCTATGGATTAAATCACAATACCTCAATCCCAAAGTACAGTAGTCAAAGTGTTCAGTACACCCCCACTGGAGTTCTCCAGCAGCTGCGGACTAAATCATAACACCTCAATCCCAAGGTATGGTAGTCAAAGTGTTAGGTAAACACCCACTTGAATTCTCCAACAGCTGTGTACTAAATCACAACACCTCAATCCCAAATCGAGCCGATGCCATCTACTCTTCAGAATAAATTTGTTTCTTAAAGTTTTGCCAGACTTCAGGACCCTTAGGATGACGATTTACAAACTTCTGCATAAAAGTTTTGTTGGAGTAAGCAATTAAAGTACTTGAGGCCAGCCTAGGTTCTATCCATCCCTCATCTTTAAGCCAATTATACATCAAGAACCGAAGCTTGATCCTTTCTTCAGTGTAGTTAAAATATGATGGAAATGACACCAGAAATGATAAAGGATAACCTAGATAATTCACAAGAAAATCAATCTTCAATTTGATCACATCCTTTTTCATATTAAGAATCTGTGGTGATACTCGAATCATTTTGCAAACATCTTTTCGATCCAAACCAGCATTCACGAGACAATCGAATCGCTCCTGAAGCTCAGCTCCTCTTCCACGAAAATGTTTGAGTGCTTTTGCCATTTCATTTGAGTTCTCAATGTATCCCACATCCAGCAAGAACTTAGTCCTCAGCAATTGTGATCTTTCTTTCTCTGCTGGTAGTCGCCCCACTCTTGAACCTAGAGCCAATTTCTTGAATTCAAGTGGATTCTCCTGAATGTATTCACAAAGTCGCTTTTTCCCAACATTCAAGTATGCAAGTATGGTATTTGTTTTCTTCAAAGTACATGAACCGACCAACAAGAAGTGAGATCGGAGGATCTTCCCAATCTCATCGACCTTCATCTCAATCTCAAACAGGAACAAAAGGCAGTGGTTCAAATTTAAGAGAAATTTCCCAACTTCGATTTGCGGGAACTGCAGAAATATCGAACATAACTCTTTCCTCGTAGAGCCAAACTTTAATAGCAGCCCAATCATTGAAAGTGCTATAGAACCTGAACCCTTGAAGAGAAGTCCTGGATGCTGCCTAATTAATCCTGCTAACTGCTCGTCACTGCAACCAATATTGCTAAATAATCTTAAAAATCTAAGCATCATACTCCAATTAAAAGTTTCTTGTTCTAATAAATGTTCCTCGATCCAACATGATTTAATTTCCATACTCTTCAATATCTCTATTACCTCAACAAACTCCGTATTAACATCACCAATCAAAAGATAAGGACTACAAACTATAACCTTGCCAATAAAAGACTGGCTAAGCCCCAGCATTTCATAAGCTTGAAGCTTTGATTGAAAAACTCCAACATCAAATTGGAAAACTTCCCTCGCCTCCTTCAAAATCTTCCCTATCTTATTTCGCGCAACGCCATAATTACACAACACATGATAGTTCTCAAGCAATAACTCGTTATCACTCAAAAATATCAAATTACGCGGAAGAAATGGACTATACTCGCAGGGTTTTAATCCCAGACTCTCAAAGAAAGGCTCAAACTCATTAATAGGATGATATCGTAGAAACCGAGTGATCAACCGCTGAGCATCCAAATGATTTTCAAACCTCTCTATGAGCTTTTCAACAAAATGTGGTGAGTTTTTGCTCATATGCTCAGCATCCATAAAGGGTAAATTCCTAGTCAAATGCAAATATTCCAACATTGCAGCTTGTGCTTCTTTTCTAACAACACAAGGACTTTTGCTAACATTTTCACTACTAACTGGTAAACTTTTACTGAATAGCCTAGGGGTTTGGACAAAGTAAAAGGAACCAGTAGGCAAAAATGCAGTTTTTAATGATTTCACGGGATTTTCAACAAAATTTGAAGAAACCCGTCCGAGAATAGATGCAATTCTACGCTTCTGCAAATCAATCATGAATGTTTCGATGAGATATGAAACCCTAGCAAAACAACAAAGCCGTAGCTCAATGGGTACGAATAAAATTGCAATGTTTGATTGCCTATCTTACCTTGAAGCTGCTTCAGGATTTGAAGTTTTAGCAGAAGGGATTTTGATGATTCAGAGGCTGTTCATGTTATGATTCCCGGATGGAATTTGAATGACGAGGCTTCAAGTTCGTACCGGGAGACGGTGTGCTTACATTTCACTGGAGCTCTAATTTTTACTGAAGAAGACGATTACTAGTTTTTTTTTTTTTGCCCTTTCTTTCTTTCTTTTTAATAGTATTATTTTATGCCACTAAATAATAATAATAATAATAACTGACTTTGTGGAATCAAAAATAAAGTTGGGGTAGTAAAAACAAAATTTTGATAGATTGACATTATTAAATATTATTTTTGACTTTGATATTTATTAGTAAACTTAGAAGATTCTTTTATTGAGAGGTTAATTTGTATGGCTAGATTTGGTTAAGATTTTATGCCACATTCTTAATGAAATAGGATTTCCTTTGCGTGCCATAAAAAATTTAAGACTTTGCAAGATAAAATAGCTAACCGAGATGCCACGTATCCCAGTTTTGTATGTAATTGTTGTCATATAGAAACACACTAAAATCAATTTTTTCTTGTAACTATTGATATATTGTTTAAATTCAAAATAGGAATTGTTTATATGAATTCTAGCATTTCTTTTAGTTAACCGTCTCGTTATCCAAATCAAAGAATAAGTCTATGAAGAAAAGGAATCAAGAGGCAAAAATTTAAAAAGCTTTGGAAGGCCAAAACAAAAAGATAATTGAACATTATTTTTTTCAAGTGCAGGTAGCAAATTCTTACAAACTAACTACAAGCCTCATCTTCTCTATCAATATCAATTTCATAACAAACATTCCTAATAACATTAACTACAACAATTCTATTACTCTAAGCTAAAAATTACAGAGAAGACTGTACTAAGAAAGACCAACAAGATAACATCTTCCAGTCTACATCAAAACTCCAGCTCCTTTATCACCGAAAAGGGCTTGTGAGTTTTGATCCATGCTCTCAGTAAACTGTTTCCAAATCCACGGCTCCATATCTTGAACTGCAAAAACCAGAGGATAAGATTGCAGATGAGATCGAAAACAAGGTGTTGTTAGAAAAAGAAACAAGAAGAAAAAAGGAAACAGAGGTAAAACATGCATATTACCATATTCAAATGGGATATAGTTTAATGTTTGTAAAACGGGTATCCACCCAGTCCGACAGGAGTAGTTGCCGGATGTCCAATGGGACCAATAGGGTCTTTCTTTAAGGGAATCGGTGGATAAGAAATTGGAGGTTGGGTAGGATATGGTGTGGGCACTGCACTAGGACTTGTGTAAGAAGAAGTGGGATATGGTGGCACATTTTGTGGGTACGAGTAGCCAACAGGGGGAGTGTTAGCATGTGCTTTTCCAGCCTGTGGATATCCGGCTCCCAAAGGTAATGGCACTGGGACCACAGCTGCGGCTAACTGTGTTTGCGGTGGCTTGCCCTTGTGGGTATCAGCAAGCTTCACAATGATAGTCCTTCCCTACAAAAAAAACCCCCCCAAAAAAAAAATAAATAACACAACCGGATTCTTGGAGTTGGATCATGTCCTTGCAAGCAATTAATACTGAATAAAAAATCACACAGTTTGATCATGTCCTTACAAGCAATTAATACTGAATATTGAGTCATAATGCAGAATCAGAACGATTTTCAGAAAATATTCCCATCCCCTTATGAACAAATTTCTCCCACATTTAAATTTCAGGTTACGGAAGAACAATGGGTTATCACTGAAATTAGGTTTATATATGCAACAATAGAACTGCAGACTCCACTGCTTGGTGTTAAAACCAGAATATTCTACAAGTGCCAAGTATGAAGTAGACAGTTTCTTTCCAAAAGATCATGTTTCAAGCACAATATACTGAATATCAGGCATTTCAGTACGCGTACCCCAAGGGTCTTGTGCGGATCATCTATGGCTTTCTTTGCTGCCTCAACTGTTTTGTATGTAACAAAGCCAAATCCACTACACAAAAAGAAAAAAGGACAATGATGCTTGACGTACAATTAGAAGCATTACTAAGTATATAAGGCAAATAAGCCAACAGAAGAGGCATTTCCCAAAAAACACACAGAGAGTCAGAGACAACAAGGGTATTATACCGTGATTCATTTGTGTCCTTGTCATATGCAACTGAACCTTCCTCAATCTCACCATGTCTTCCAAAGAAGTTCAGTAGCACCTCAGTTGTTACTTCTGGTGACAGGCCCCCAATGTAGAGCTTCCTCTGTGCTAAATCAGGCATAGCACTCACCCCACTTAATCCCTCACAAGCTAAATTACAGACAGCCAACCGACCCTAGAAATAAATTAAAAAATAAGAGTTTGCATGAAACTAGTGATCAACAAAAGTGAAGTCACCAATGTCTGATGAGATATATAGTGGTTTACATTCTAATAATAATAAAAACAATAAAAAAAATGATATATGGTGGTTCACATTCTAATAATTGTTAAAACAATAAAAATTAAAAATTAAATACAGCTGACAAAAAGATCATACAAAAGAGCCCCATTCATCCTATGTGCTACCTAGCATACCAACTGAACTTGCTGACAACCAACTAAATGAATCATCAAGACTGGTGATAAAACAACATGTGTGGTTCAATTTTGCTATCAAACGAGAGCCTGTTAGCAAGTGCATAAGAAATGAAGCAGTGCTTACATCAATCAACTTGCTAGGTGCTCTTAGGGCACTCTGGGTTGATTCCATGTGCTTGTATGTTATAAAACCATAGCCACGTGATTTTCCAGTTGCTTTGTCATAGATCACAGCCCCTTCTTCTATTTCACCATGCACTCGAAATGCCTATATGAGAATACACCCTTGAAACTTTTGGACAAAATAAGCAGAATTGAAAATCTCTGAGAAATCCTCAACAAGAGTAATGAAAGGAAGATGTTAACTTATCAAGACAAAATAATTAGTTTTTTTCTTATATTTTTTGAGTTACCCAAAACATCTACCACCGCACACAAAACACAATGGGCACTCATCAATCAGCAAATACACTCACAGCACACAAGGTTTCTGAAGTGGTATTCCAAGCTAAGCCACGAACAAAAAGCTTTCGATGAACTGGATCTGCACTGGCAACACTTTTTATTTCTTCTGCAATCGAAGGATATTGGGACCCTCTTTATGCGTCGACATGCAAACAAACAAACAAACACACACGCACAGTGTCAATCACACCCGCACACAATTTTGCACGACACACACTTATGGCAACGCACAAGGCCTCACTCACTTAACACAAGCATAAGAAAGAACCCACCAAACCCTAAAATTTTCTTATAATTGTAGTTTTCAATTTTGTACATCTAAGGACCATTTGCTTTCAAGCTCACAATGTGTACTTCAACAAAATTGTTAAACTCAATCAAAATCTTCAATTAGAAAACAACAAGTTAACTAATAAAAATAAAAAAATAAAAGAGCTCAATAGAACTCTAAATTTAAAACCTTTGCCTCTTAACTACCTAAAATCAGTGGTCAAAATCAAAGCAATCTTTAAAAAATAAAGTAAAATAACATGTGAGCATAAATTAAAACTCCAAACAAAACAACTGGAAAAAGAAAAGGCAACGTACAGCCTAGAAAGGAGATCGACGAGCTGGGACTTGGAGAGAGGGTCGAGTAAAGAACGCAGGTGATCTTGTGATGACGATGAAGATGAATCAAAATCCTGGCCGTTGATTAAAATATTATCATCCTCCATCTTCCTCTTCTTCACATCCTCCATTCCCTTGCGAGCGAGAGTCTCTGCGTGCGTGTGTGCGTGCGCCCGTGACCCTAATGATTGAGTAGTTAGACTTTGTGGCCGTCACAAGCTCTGTTTTTTCTACAGCAACGGGCGTACGATTGGTTACTTTTTTTCCATTTTCATTCTTTTTTTATGATTATTTTGAAGCCGGGGATTACTGGATTAGGTCGTTCGTGTTTCCAAACAATTCAATTTTAGGTTTAAAATGTTTATTTCCCTTAAAATTGGTTTTTATCAAATAGTTCCCTAAGATTTTGTTCTTTTACTAATGAGATTATAGTTTTGCGCATTTATTAAATAGGTCTCTGCACTAGCTTTAAGCCTTTTACTATCGAAAGCCGGGTTCTGCGTTCCCCAGTTCGCGGTCAAAGCATTAATGTCTATTCAAAATTTAATAAGGATAAATTTATCTTAACTGATGTAATTATATATTATATGATGAATAATTATTAATTTTTATCACTTTTCATCAACTGGTAGCTCTACCAGACGCAAACGTTGCATCCAAATTTTCTAAGTATATCAACACTCTTTACAAATTTTGAAGGCAATAGTTTTATACTTCAGCTTTTATAATTTTTTAACTTGAGTATTTTTAATCCATGTGAATAGGAATGGCAATTTTTCTTGTTGAGATAGTATCCGGTAGGATATTATCTTGTTTGGAATGTAATTATGACATAATTTTACATCTTAAATTAAAAGTGAGATGAGAAAATAATAAAAATAAATTATGTCTTTATTTGTAGTACGGGAATAAAAGAAGGATTAATTATAAAATTATCTCTTATCTTATATATTATATTAATAATATAATTTTAAAATTATCTTTAATTTTTAATATTTTATAATTATAAGTTAAGTGATGTTCGTACTTAAAACCTAAAGGTTAAAATTAAATAATAAAAGTCATGTAATTAGAAAATGATGCATTAAGGAAAAGGCATAATTAAAATTAAAATTTTATAATAGTAGTAACCCTTTATAACACAGCCATTTTCTCAAATTAACATTACACCATTACTTTTGGATGTTTTTGCTCTTTTTTTATTTATGCTCATAGCTTCGGAAGTTAGATTGACTTTGTATAGCGTTGAAACTTTAAACTTTTAAATTTTCTTTTGTTATTGGATTGGTTTATTATATTATTATTAAAATTTTAAATATTTTAGTACGAGTAAAGTAAATTAGTGTCCAAGTTAAAATAGCTTTTGAAGCGTAAATTTTAATATTAATGTGCACTCAAAGTAAATAGATCATTAAAAAATATTAACATTAAATTATATTCGAACATACACATAATTAAAATAAAACTATTATTTAATTATTCTTTTTTATATATTTTCAAGATTTTTGTTATATTGAGTTATGATGATTCTTAAAAGAAAAAAAAATAGCAAAATCTATTTTATTTATGTTTTGGACTATTAAGAAATGATGAGATATTCATGGAATTACTATAAATTTTAGTCCCAAAAAAATAAAGGGATAAGAACAAACTTTTTTTTAATCTCACTTTGTGTATACATGATAGGATTAGTATTGGCAAATCTTGTAATATCACATCTCATTACCAACTTTACATGTGAGCCCTCAAGTGTCTTTTCCTATTAAGTATGTTTCTTCTCCCTTTTTTTTATTATTAAAATTCTTTCTTTTCATTGAGGTTTTGTTGGCGAAAGAAAAAAATTAAATTATTACTACAATCATTTTTATTTTTCTCGTAACTATGTTGTCAATAAACTACGATTAATCCTTTTCTAACATCATCTCTCTCGACATAATTACAATAGGAAAGCTCAAATTATTTCTGGTTTGATTTTAGTTGCTTCTCTAACATCATCTTCACCTGCTGCCCTTGATCCTCAATCAGCTTTTGTAAAGTTATTTGCATCTGCAGCAAGAAAGTAATAAATTAAACTTGAAATGAATCAAATTGATCATTTTCATGAAGATGATAATCATTGTTAATTGTTCCACAAAATAACCCAATTTTAATTTTTTTTAATAGTATTAGTATCTTACAGGTCAATTAATGGTGTTAACAGAAAAGTAGTAAATTGCTTTGTAAAAATATAGTAATAAATTGGACACTGTTATTTTTACAATTTCTGAAGTAGTAAGACAATATTAACTCTTTTTTCCTTTATGAAAAAAAAAAATATCATACCAAAAAGTTAAAAAGTTTATGATAGAGAATTAAAGTTCTACAGAAGTACATGCCTCTAGTTGATCATGAAGATGCTTCTCGACTTCTAGCTCCAATTGAACTGCCTCTCTTATTTGCATGCTTCTGCATAAAATTAATTCTAGCACATAATTTCCGGAATTGTTATGAACAATATCAAGAATGTAGAAGGAAATTAATCAAAAAGAGTTCGCGTACGTTTTCTTGTAAAGCTGAGGTATATCATTGATACAAACTCTTTTCTCAGGAATTCCTGCAATTTTTTTTTTTTAAATTAACAGATATTCAAAATCAAATAGAAATATATTTTTAAACAAGAATTGATTAATTACCTTGGAAAGATTGATCTGCTATGAGCTTTTCGATTCGATATTTCTGACAAGCAGCAAGAGAGAAATAAAACAAGAAATATCAGGTCTCACGTTGAGATAAATCATAATTAAAATTTCATACAATAAATAGAATTTTTTTAAAAAAAAAAAACAGCAGTATCAATAATTTAATTAATTAATAGAAACCTGCAAATGACTTTTTATTTGAAGGGTACTCAAGTCTTTCGATTTCATCAGTTTCAGTATCGCCTTTGGTTTTGCCTCTAGGATTAATCAATTCAAAAACAATCATCATCAAAAAATAAAATAAATAAGTAAATAAAATCATTTGCTAGATCCTGTATAAATTATTGATCATATCAATTTACTCACTCTCGGAGCCGCCAAGGCGATTAACACACTCGACAAAATGTTCATGCAGATCCTTAGTCCACGTAATTCGTTTTTTATTCGACAAAACTTGTCTAGAAGAATCAGAAACAAACCCACAAGACTGCGTTTCTTCTGAAGAAAAAATGCTCACATCCTATAGTGACAGGGAAAAAAAATCATATATACAATCTAAGATTCAGAAAAGAAAATAAGCAATTGATGTAAATAATTACATATATTATATAATATAAGGTAACACAAGAACTTACTTCAGTATTTTGGCTGCCCTCAGAAGGAGTGGGAATGCTGCTACTTTTTCTCGGGAAATTTCTGTTGTGGTTGCTTGATAATACCAACGATTCCAAAGTGTCTAGCTCGGACAAGTTCTCGGAAAAATTGTCCCCGGAAAATTGATTTGATGGCGGTAACGAAGCTTCAATAACTTCATTATTTTCGGGTTGACTTCGATGAGATCCAAAGAGATATTGACCTGTTAGATAAAAAGCAGAAGCCAGTTCTTGTAAATGATGACTAGAAATGATGCTTGATGGTATTTGACCAGGCTCCAGGTTTTCCTTTTCTTGTGATTGTGCTTCCATGGATATTATTTCTTCTCTGAGTGCAAATGCCCATGCTTCAAGAAGTGTTTATAACTCAACTCTGGTATATTTGTGAAGAATACTTGTTACTGATTCTGAAATTGATTTCTTGAATTTGATCTTGGTAATCAAATTTTGATTACTCATTGAGGTAATTAATTACTTACCACAAAATGTCACTGACTGTGGAGATGGGAGCCCACGGCCCTTTTTGTAATAATTATTAGATAATTAATGAAGCTTGGATTGGCCAGAAAGTAAATGCCAAATTTAAACAACAATCAGAATCGGCTGATTGACTGTGCTTCTTGGCTTCATGTGTTTCTGTCTAATTTAAAATCTTGTTCAAAATTTTAATTTGGTCAATGAACCAAAAAGTAATTTTTTTTTTTTTTTATTTCTCCCAAGTATGACCTCGTTTTTGTTTGAGGAATGTCGTCATGCCCACAGCTGCATGCCTTTTTTATACAAAGGCCTGCCTGTCAGTAAATAATTTTTTTTCTTTTTTTCTAATAGAAAACCAGAAAAAATGTTAAATAGAATTCCAAAAACTATTTAAATTCATTTGGAGCACACATGGAGATTCCTCTAGTACGGTTGTTAGGCATGCTCGCGGTACAATTTCACGCCTGCTTCTTGAACAGTTTCAGAAGTTGAAAAAAAAATGACAATAAAATGGCGACACTCGTCCTTATCAATGATTAATGGACCGCTTCAACTTGACGTGGCAACCGATGACGACATTGTTTCAACATCCATTGTAGTACTTCATCCCAAAAGAGTTCTCGGTGCCCAATCAACGGATCAGAATTTTCTCATAGTTTAAATCTTTCTAGAGTGAAAATTTGTTAAGAACCAAAAATAAGAAGGATGTTGCAAGTTTTTTAATTTTCTTTTAGTTGATGTGTTACGTGTACTTATAGTCAAGTTTATTATTACTCTTATTTTCAGTATTAATGAAATCAAATTGTTAGTATATAGTACATGATGTTTGGTTCAAATGAGAGACTTCTCTAAGCAAGCGTTTGTATTCAAGCAGCCTCTATCTCTCATGTGAGCTAGAATCTATACTAATTAAATTAATTACAGCCCTATGTTGACTGTACAGACACTTGCTCATTTGGAGGGAAAAAAAAAAATAAAGGTGCTATCTAGCTGCAAATAAGTTTCTTTATTTTGCAATTTTTCCCTCGTTATTTTATTCTTTTACTTAGTTTTATACATAAAAATGTTGTATTTATTGTGTTGACAATGAAACCATCATATATCATTTCCAAAATACAAAACCTTGTCGGATAACGATAATCATTAAAAATCTATTAAGAATTAATAACATAATATAATTATAATATCATATATTGCTATTTGAATATTTTAAAATTTTATTATATCTTAAAAAACAAAATAGATAAAAGTTTTGGATTACGAGATGAGAAACCTCACGTACTAAACATCGGTCCTTACTCTTTATTATTACTCAAATTGCACAAAACTCCTTCATTGTCAGTTAAGTTGCACTCATGGTAAAACAATTTTTGGCTATGTCCCTGTCCAGAACCCCATATCTTCAATTGTTTATTGACAATTATTAGATTAATTTGCTTTAACGAGCTAACTTAGCCAGGAAATGAAGTGGGAAATTTCTGAATTTTCTGAAACATCAGCAGTTTCTAAGCTAAATTAATGTTAATCAGCTTCTAGTATACTATCCAAGTTTCGGGTCTCCAAGTGATTTTATTTTGGTTTTTGTTGTTGACCAAACAACTCTTCGAGCCTCCTCCCATGCTCTTCAGTTCTCAACTGCAATTGTCCCTGAACCTGACCAAGACAAAAAATTGCAATCAAATTAAGTGCCTATAGTTGAACCATACTCGATGGTATGCTTTTGAGGGCGGGGCTTCAATACAATTTATGGGTGGATGATCGCCCCTACAGTGTAACAATCTAAAATATGACAAGCATGCCACGTCATTTATACACGAATCTTATAAAAATTTTCCAACAATAACAAAATTTAAGTAGATGCAAATACCTTTAATTGCTCATAACGGATATGTCGTTGGACATCTAATCGGAGTTGTAATGCCTCTTTGATTTATTTTTCAGATTTACATTATTCAAATAACTTATTTTCTCTGATTTTCTTGCCCAAAAAAAAAAACAGCATTCATATCTAATTAATGTTAGATAAAACTAATAGGGATTGATTTTATTGGAGAAGAGTACTTGAGTTTTTTTTTTTTTTCTGATATGTTATTGTTGATTAAACAATTCATTCTCTATTGTGGGAAATGACTTGGCATCCATACAAAGAATTTGATATTAATTTTGAGTGAAAAAATTAGGCCAGAAGTTAGATCACTATTTGGGACAATGCCAAGGAATCCACAATAAAGAATTTAATATTATTTTTGAGCGGAGAAATTAAGCCATTGTCTTGAATATGGTGCTCGACATTGTGTAGGTATATATTGTTCTCCTAGCCTATATATAGGCTTCTTCATATCAATGGAAATCATTCCCAAAATTTAGCAATTTGAGATAGTAAATAAAGAAAAGAATTTTGAGATTTTTAAAAAATCAAAACTCTTGAGTGAAATTCTTGTGAGGTGTAATATTTTTTTCAAATAATATAAACTATTTTTCCTTTAGTAAAGTATCTGCGGCAGCTTTGGAGATGCAAGCATAATTGGCCAAACTCCATCATCAATTTGTCTGTGTTATCACACTTTTATTTTGCTTTCTTGCAAATTTGGTTATAAGGAAATCTTATGCTCAATGATTTCCCAATAGATAGTACCAAAGCTTTTAATGTTGAATTTGTCAAGAGAATTTGTTACAAACAATCTAGAGGAAACCAGAGTTAGGTAAGAGTAATGGTTGCAAACGAAAGGAAGGTGAAAATTGAAAAGTTCAATTGTGTAGACTTTGGTTTTTGGAATAAGCAAAATGAAGATTACTTGTACTGGAAAAAGTTGTATCAACCTATTTTAGGAAAGCAACCCAAGGGCATGAAGGATAAAGACTAGGCTATTCTTGAAAACAAGCCCACAGAGTTATCCAACTGATTATCATGCAATGTTGCTTTCAACATAGTAAAGGAAAAGACTATAATGGTCTTATGGCAGTCTCTCCAATATGTATGAGTAGCGATCGACCTCAAACAAAGTTCATTTAAGGAGGAGATTGTTCAATTTGTGCATGACAGAAGGGGCACTTGTGGCTCAACATTTGAATGAACTTAACACAATCACAACCCAATTGAGTTTAGTGGAAATTAAATTCCATGATGAAGTTCGATCTTTGATTTTTTTATAATACCTACTAGATAGTTGGAAGGCTACTATTACACCAGTCAACAATTTATTAGAAAATAATAAATTGAAATTCGACGATGCTAGGGTTCTAATTTTAAATGAAGAAATTTGATAGAGAGAATTGCGTAAAATATCAAACTCCTTAGCCTTACACACAAACTCTAGAAAAAGAAGCTTAGAAAGAAATTTAAATCACAATAGATCAAAATCTAGATGAAGCAAATCTAGTTTGAGATAGAAAGATTTTAACTATTATAATTGTGGACAAAAAAAAAGGTCACTTTAAGAAGAATTGTTGAGGACCAAAAAAGGATGCCGACATATAGAAATCCACCAATGTGACTGAAGAAACAATTGATGCCATGATTCTAAATGTTGACAATGCTATTGAATCATAGCTTTTGGATTTAGAAGCATCTTTCCAACCCACCTCATGTTGAGAAATCATGAAGAATTATATCAGTGAAGATTTTAGGAAGGTTCATCTAGTAGATGATGAAAACTTGAAGATCATTTAAAAGAGAGACATCTAATTAAAATTGTTGAATAAGATTATATGGAGCTACAAGGAGTGAGACACATTCCTAGCCTTAAAAGAAAATTTTGATCTCAATAAGCAACTTATTAGAAAGGGTTATTGTATAACCTCCTTAAGTCATGAATGGAAATTTACTAAAAGAGCATTCGTCATTGCTCATGGTCAGAAGATTGTTACTCTTTATATAACCTCAAACTAAAGGAATATCGTTACAGTAGCAGATGCTAATGGAAATCAAACTTATGGCACCAAAAACTTGTTATATAAGCAAGAAATATATGAAGACACTTTTGTTAAAAAGAAAGCTACCAAATCTAAAGAATGTAGATCATGGACTATTTAAAAATTGAACCTTTGGCACCAAAAAAAAAAAAGCTAGTTTTGTAAAGATTGGCAAGACATCCATAGCATAAAAGTTTGTTCGTATTGATGTATAGGGACCATCTACAATTCCATCTCTTACAGGCTCATTATATTACATTACCTTTATTGATGATATTACAAGAAATATTTATGTTTATTTTCTGAGGAAGAAATTAGAAGTCTTTGATACCTTCAAAAAAATGAAAGTTTATGATGGAAAATGAGATTAGTTTGAAAGTTAAGTGGTTGAGGTCTAACAACAGAAGAGGCTACAGAGATAGTAGACTTAGAAAATTTTACGCAAAAGTGGGATCAAGACAGAGAAACAAATTCTTATGACATTGCAGCAAAATGGAGTAGTAGAATGCATGAATAAAATTTTAAATAAACATAGAAACATATACTAGCTTACTTAAGATGTTATGGGCTAAGGTCGTCAAATCTATGATCATACCTGATCAATCATGGGCCTTCAATTCCTTTATATAATGGAATACAGAGGAAGTTTGAAGCAAAAAATAGGTAAACCTTTCATATTTAAAAGTGTTTAGTTGTATGTCTTATATAAATATAGATTTTGCTAAAAGAAGTAAACTTGATGCTAAGTCTAAAAAATGTGTCTTTGTTAGTTATGTGGAGAAGAGTTTGGTTATTAGTTTTGGGATTATGAAAACTAAAAATTCATCAAAAATTGAGACATCATATTTAATGAGAACATGATGTATAAAGGTAGGCAATTGCAAAATCTAATAGCTCTAGTATTAATGTTGAAATAAAGAAATTTACCTAGTTAGAAGATATTTCTCAAAATGATGTTCCCTAAAAATAATAGGCATGCTATAATTGAAATGCTTTTTTAGAATTCTCAAACCAATCTAATGTTATTCGCTTTCTTTGCATTATTTCTTGTCAACTTAGAACAGGGAACCAGAGTGCTATAATGAAGCAATGTAACTAGAGAATTTAATTAAATAAGAGACTATCATGAAAGATGAGATTTACTCACTCATGTCAAATCAAACATGAGAATTAGCTAAACTACCACTAGGTAAGAAAACATTCCATAACAAGTGGGTTTTCAGGAGTAAAAAAGAGTACTATGAGAGCACACACTATAAGACTATATTGGTTGTCAAAGGTTTTCAACAAAAAGAAGGTATTGACTATAATGAAATTTTTTTTTCGATTGTAAAACTAACTATAATTAGACTAGTGTTAAAAATTATAAGTAAAGAGAATTTAAATCATAAGTAATTAGACATAAAGACAATATATTTTTTATAATAATTTAGAGGAATAGATTTATATGATACAATCAGAAGGCTTCATAGAGGTAGGTAAAGAAAACCTAGTATGCAAGTTGAAAAAGAGCTTGTAGGGTTTAAAATAAGTTTTTAGACAATGATATGAGAAGTTGTACAATTTTATGGGTAACAACAGTTTCACCATATGCCAAGGAGATCATTGTTACTACATCAAGAAGTTTGACAACAAGTTTATTATTCTTTTACTACATGTAAATGACATGCTCATTATAAGTTTAAATGTATAAGGGATTATAAATTTGAAGTAGGATTTGTGGAAATAGTTTGCAATGGAAGATTTAGGTGCTATAAAGCAGATTCTTGGAATGAGGATCAAAAGAGACATAAAATCTAAGATTTTGTTATTATTATTGCAGGTTGAATACACCAACAAAATACTTTCTAAGTTCAAGATGTAAGATGCCAAAGCAGCAAGTACACCTTTAGGTGTTCATTTCAAACTCTCTAAAAAGTAATTACCACAAAAAAAATGTACAAACATGGTGAAGTTCCATATACCTTAACCATTGGAAGTCTAATATACGTTATAATTTATACTAGACTAAATACTACACTGAGAAGTAGTCAAAAGGATCCTGCAATGTACTACAAACAAGGTACTTTGTCTCAAAGGTGGAAATACAACATTAACAAGCTATGTAGTTGCTGACTATACTAGAAATGTTGACATCAGAAGAAGCAGTACATGTTATATCTATATTGTAAGAGTATTACAGTAAGTTGTGTTTCTTAACTGTAGGAGATAGTTGCTCTCTCTATAACTAAAGTAGAATATGTTGTTATTACAGAAGCCAATAAGGAGATGGTTTGACTCTAGAGTTTTTTAAAGGAATTAGGCGAGAAGTAAGAAAATAATATACAATATTGCGACATTCAAAGTGCTATCCATGTAGTAAAGAATCCATCTTTTCATTCCAAAATGAAGCATATACAATTGTGATATCATTTTTTCAGGTCTTTTCTAAAAAATGGGGTTTTGAAGCTTGAAAAGATCAGTAGAGCTCAAAATCCAACAAACATGTTGACAATCATTGTAACTATTGATAAATTGAAATTGTGTTCAACTTCAATTACCTTGCATTAGTAGTAAAACTAGAGAAGAACTGCTGCGTAGATAGGGTATGAAGACAAATTTAAATTGGTCTTTAAGTGGAAAATTGTTGATTAAACAATTCATTCTCTATTATAAGAAATGATTTGGCATCTATACAAAGAATTTAACATTAATTTTGGATGGAAAAATTAGGCCAAAATTAGGTGACTGTTTTGGCCAATGATGAAAAATCCACAACAAAAAAATCAATATTGTTTTTGGACAAAGTAATTAGGCTATTGTTTTTAGAATGGTGCTTGACAAGTGAAGGAAATTGTATGCCTATGAATTATTCTCCTAGCCAATAAATAGGCTTCTCATAGCAATGGAAATCATCCCCAAAAATTAGCAAGCCAATAGAGTAAATAAAGAAAAGAATTTTGAGATTTGTTTTAATCAAAGCTCCTAGTAAAATTCTTCTTACATGTATCATTTATAAACACTGTAAATTATTATTCTTCCCTTATTAAAAGATCTGTAACAACTCTTGAGAGATAGGCATAATTGGCCAAAATCCTTTATTAATTTGTGTGTGTCATTTTTACAATTTTATTTTGCTTTCTTGCAAATCTAATTATTGGGAAATCTTGTGCTCCACGATTTCCCAACAGATATAAGAATTTCATTAGTATCAGTTCCATGCTTCTCTGCCTAGCCTTGTTTGCAATTTGGATAGAAGAATGTGGTGAAGCTATCCAGCTAATTTAATTAATTTGATTCAACAAGAGTCCTTAGCTTCTTATGTGCATTCTCAGAGACAGGGCAAGAACAGTCCAAAGAGAATATTAAAACTGATCCTTGGGAACTCAAATGGGAGCCATGAAAAGAAGGCTAGATAATTGTTTTATGAAGTGAAAAAACATTTGAGAGATTTAAACACAAGTCACTTGGTCAAAACTAGGTCTAGATGGCTACCGCTCGTCCTGAAAACTTAAACAAATAGATAAAGGCCCAATTATCTCGCATATGACAAGGGGTCTCTGGCCATTGCTCTCATTTTATAGGTAGCATCAATGTTGTTGTCTGGTCTTGACAATTTGAATTGGTCCCTTGATTCCAACAAATGAAACACTTCTCATCTTATCCTCCTATGATGACCTTCACAAGCATGTCCACAAATAGTGTATCTGCTTGGAACTAACAAATGGAATGTACGTATACTTTTATTTATACATGTATTCATCTCATAAAATAATGTCACGTGAATGTAATATTAAAACAATTAATTGTCATTAGTTCAATGCGTATTTATGTGTAAATTTTATTTGATAGATGCATCACATTCAGTGAACTAAAAACTTTTTCGATTAAAAGACAATTGAATTAGAGTAACCTATCTCTTTGATTTTTGATAAAAACTTTTCTTTTTCACGTCATCCATATAACCAACGAACCTACTACATATATATTCACATTAAACTATCTGTCTTGCCGCTAGCTCTGATATACAACAAGAGACACATGATGGTCATGACTTTTACTCCAAGAAACTGAAAAATATTTCTAGAATTAACCAATCATTAAGAGAAGATACAATGATCATTATATTCATCTCTGTTTCCCCACCTACTCATCATCTGATGAAAATATGAAATCAAATTTGAAACCTACTCTAGTCAGACCAAGCAGCAAAAATCAAAACTGTCGCACTGTATCTGTCACAAAATGATAGTAGCTTGAATTAATCCGTATTAGATTCAATACTGTAGATCTAACTTTTATACACAAGCCATTGTATGATTTATTAAGAAGCAAAATATATATTTACTTCTGCTTTGTATTCACTTCCTCTGTGTGTAGATTGATAACGCAAATACTTCACTCTGTAACAGTAAGCAGCTATTTTTGATTCATTGGCAGGAGCTGTAACAATCTTTGCTTCAACCCCAGGTCTTCTCGCATAAAATTTTCAAACGGTTTCAGCTTCCGTTAAATGAAACTAGCTTATATCTTTGATGGGAAATGGGAATTTCCCGAATTTTCTGAAGTTGAAAACTCGATACCTTCAAAATTAAATGGAGGATCATCTTCTGGTACGTTTTCCAAATTTTGAGGCTTCAGTTGATCCTCACTTGCTTTTTGTTGTTGATCAAACAACATCTTGAGCTGCTTCCCTTGCTCTTCGATTCTCAACTGTAGTTTTCTCTGAATCTGACCCCAAAAAGAATATCAATCAAATTTACTCTGCCATTCAAAAGTAATAGTGGATTGCATGGAGGAAACAAATATTACATGGGCATGTTTGGCATTGAGGAGCTGTGATATTTAATTTCCAAATCCGAGGATTTTCATAAAAATTATATTGAACAAAACTTCTTGAATGTACCTCTAGTTGTTCATGGAGTCGCCTTTGGACATCTAATTGAAGTTGTAACGCCTCTTTGATTTGCAGAGTGCTGCCATAAACGGAAGTTACAAGTTGTTAGGAGGACTAGCAAAACAATTATTTCTGCAAAATTCCAGAGTATAATGAATTTACGCTTTGACATCGATTTGAGACAAATCATTCAAGCTACTTCTTTTCTCTGATTTTCCTGCAAAAGGGAAAAGTGTTCCAATCAGAATTTTGACCCTTAAAAGAACAAAAAATTAATTTCAACAAAATCAGCATAGATTTAATATACCTTCAGGAAATTCTGGGACGTACTTGGCCATTCGATATTTCTGCAAATGACTTTTTACATGAAAAATTGTCAATCCTTCAGAATCCATCAGCCTCAGTATTGCCTTTGGCGTCGCCTCTGCAATTAATCAACCAATTAAAAATAAAAGTGGAAAAATATATAATTAAAACATTTTGTTCCTTCAACTGAACAAAAAAATAATAATAATAATAACTAAATGACTCTCAACACCTACTGTCAGCTCCCCCTAGTCGATTCACACATTCGACAAACTTTTCGTGAAGATCCTGAGTCCATCTAATTCGAGTTTTGTTTGTGATCACAGGTCCAGTAGAAAAAGAACTATTAGAAGAAAATCTTGGAGATTGCTTGTCTTGATGTGAAGTATAGCTCTGTCGTGGAAGTGAAGTTAAACAGTAAGCATCATTAGAAACCTGGAGATAAAAAAACGAAAACCACTATCAGAAACAAATTCTCAATGAAAAAAGAAAAAAAAATAAGAACGAAAAGCTTCCAAGATGGGAAACTATTTACTCGATGATCTCGGTGTTCATCAAATGGACCCGAATATTGTTTTTCAAGTGGATTGATACACGAAGCTTCAGGGGATTTGTAAAAGTTCCAGGGAATTTCTAGAGGGTCAGCTTGTTGGGCTGATACAACTGAAAAATTTTCTCCAGGAGTCTGATAAGAATGAAACTGTGGTGAAGAATCACAAGTCCTGGAAAATTCCGTGGAGTTGTTACCAGCAGCTTGAGAATCATACTGACAAAACCCCATGTATCTTTCAGTTGCATAAAAAGCTGAAGCTGGACACTCAAACCGGCTCAGGATTGTGCTCGAAGATCGAGCATGATCGAGATTTTGACGCTGCTGGGTTGTTGCTCTCATCATCCAGGGCTGCTGCTGGTGGATATTGCCGAAACATTGGGATGGCGGCCCGAAATCCAAATGCTTTTTTTGAAATGTTTCCTGAAAATTAAGCTTTTGACTATTCATTTCTGGAAACTGCTACAAAAATTTATGGACAAGAACTTCTTGCTGGCGTGCTATGCATTCAGTTTTTAAATGGTAGAATCAAAATTATTCGAGCCCTAATTTGTTAAAAGAGAAGGAACCACGCAATAGACACGGAAAATCTGAAAAGTGAAAGATGCAGATTGAAAGGGTAAATAATGAACAGATATATCGCTGAATTCAAATTTATGGGATAAAATTCTCTCTTATATTCCATAAGTCTTCTGGGGTAAGACTTTATATCTATATATATAAATATATATATTCCTAGAAAATGTTAGAAAAAAATGAACATTGATCTAATTGACAAAACCAAAGATCAAAACCTTATTTTTTTTTTCATATATATATAAAGGACTTTTAACATAATTTTGTCCTTTTTATGTGTTTCAAATCACCAGAAATAAAATAAAAATGAAATAAAAAACCAAGAAAATATAAAATCTTTTGTTGTGTGGTTACAGAGGATACGATATTCGTCAAAACGACAGGCTGTATCTTGAGGAAGGTTTGGAGAATATTGCTATTTGGCAAATGTGGGTTAATAATTTTAGGGAGAGAGACTAGCATAAATTCACCAAAAAATAGAAAAATAAATAAAATGACACACGATTTTTTTTTTTTTTTGGTTTTCCTATACGGGATGCGCAGAATAAATTTAATATTATTATTATTATTATTATTATTATTTTCCAATCAAAAGAAATAAAAACTTTTCTCCTTCCCTATAATGTTGCATCTTTTAAAGTGAGTACCCAGAATAAATCTAGATTCAATATTAAATTTAGCTATGCTAAATTTTTTATAATCTTTTGTCAGTCGTGCACGGGATCTAAATCTAGATTTAAAATGAATTATCAGAAAAAAGTTTTACTATTTTTTATTTATTTAGGTATCATTTTTTTCATAATACAGTGGACTTGCGACCATAAGATTCTGAAACGCTTTCGAAAAACTTTGTATAGAAATGCGAAAATAAAACCAATTGGTAAAGAATAATAATTTTAATAAATTAAGACGATTGAAGAGCCAAAGATAAGGAATCCAGTAGGATTTCCATTAACTTAGAAAAAAGAAGTATATATTAAATTAAACCAAAATAGCCTATTCTCTAATTCTTTGAAATTATTTTAATTGTATGATCATATGCTTTTGTTAAATTATATATAATCATCAACAGAATATCAACATATGCATTTTCCATTTCCCCTGTTTTTTTTTTTAATTATAACGGCTTGTTTATTAAATTAAATTAAGATTTATACGTACTGAAACAAAAATTAAGATTTGCATTAACATGTGCGGTGTGTGAGCGCACGAAGGATAAATTATTAAGTATTAACCCACGTATGCCAAATATTTTATATAAAAGGATAAGTTCAACTCAAGACTGACGGCAAGGGGGAAAATAATTCCGAAGAATGATTTACTGTTTTAAAATAAATTATGATTATCTGACATTTGGATTTTGCATCATTAATTAGCTTTATTAACAAGGCGATTAGTCACAGTTGGAGCATTGGAATCACAGAACTGCAAATCTCTCCTCTCTGGATTAGGGTGATTGAAAGTTTAAATCGATCAAACTTATTTATTTCATGTACTGGCTAGCATGTCTTTATCAAATATTTAAAAAAAAAAAAGAAAGAAAACTATTGGAAGATAGCAAATGCAACTACAGAAGCCAGCCGAGAAGGCAAACTTTAGTGAATTTAAAATGCAAAAGGTGCAGATGACAGTTCACAATTAAATCGTAATTTATTTATTTATTCTCTTGGTTTATTTTTCCAAGGATTAGATATGACAAGTTACTTGGTTTTGGTATATGTAGTGATTGATGGAGCCAGCAATTGTGGGGGGAAAAAGCTCGTGCAATTTGGGAGTTGAGAACCCTGTTCCATGTCTTAATCAAATTGAAAATAAAAGGTATACGGATATTAAAAAGCAACGAAACTTTCTTGATTGATTTTTTTGTAAAAGATGGAGCATATGCAGGCATAATTGTTCCGTCAGATTAATTGGCACTTTTTTTTTTTTAATTTTGTGATATGAATCAATCAAACTCCTCGTGATTTTGACACCTAGGTATTCGTACGGCATAGTGGCGGATCCAGACTGTTGAATTTTTCACTTCGAGCTTTTGGGTCTCACTACCTTTGTATATTGTGATTTTGGTATCATCAAACGTAATTTTGGCCTGATAATTTCCTTTATTCTGCTTAAACTGTTAAACAGAACCGGGCATAACATTAGAATGCAATTGCAAATGTGTGAAGATGATAATAACAATGGAACAATAATGACACGGCTTTTAAAATTGATAATGTGGTATGAGTCGTCTGTGCAGTGTAGATAAAAAATTTCTTCATGTATGTTGCAAAATTATTTTCGACTAGTGAATTAGGTTGGTAAGTTTTGTAAACCTGAAGTTGTAATAATGGACAAAGAATTACTTTTGTGATGGATAAATTAGTTATAATGTTCCGTATTTAATAAATTTGTAGCTTTTAACATGTTTGACTATGAAGTTTTCTCAAATTTTAGAAAATACAAATGTCTATTGGAAGCACCGATCGGCCATTCAACCTAGAGGCAAGTTTTCATTTACATATATTATATCCAACGACAAGCAAAATGCCAAGAGATGATTTCATGCTTATGTCTCATGCAATGCTGGCAAATATTAATGTATCAATGCAAATGATTCGCTCATGTATGATTCCATCTCTATCTTCTTAATCTCTCGGCGACGATTAACAAAAATTACTAATTTCATATAAAACGAAGCAAGGCGTGATATCATATTCAATTCTTATGGACATTACTAATTGGACTTTCTTTTTTTGGAAGAATCTTGTGCATATGGGTGATTTGAACCTTTTGATCTACATTTTTTTTTCCTTGTTCTTGGGAAAGGATTAATTAGACATAAGTTTTGCCCACTTTCTAATAATCCGTTTGGCACAACTGTGCTGTGGTATCTCTAAAAAAAAAAAAAGAAATTTTCTCTTTAAATATAGACAGGGGACAACTGTTCTGTGGCAATACAACTGCGCTAAATGGAACTTAAATTAGGGATGACGTGCTCTTTAAAGAAATAAATTCTATCACAAAGATTTTATGCAATCACAAACTCTTTCTGTTAATCAAAATAATTATTTTTGCATTAATGATTTTCTAATATGATAACAAAAGGCAAATAGTTTCGAATTCAAACGCGAATGAAAATTATTTATGAAAATTGATGAAGATGGTGTAAAATTTAAAACGACTGACAATATCGTTGGATCAACTGGATATATCATGCAGAAGAAAATAACTTGTGTTTTATTTTGTCTATACCTAAAAAAAAGGGAAAATTTACGAGAATAACCATAATAATTTAGGACTTTTCAATTCTAACCTTTGAAAGTTTTTTCAATCAAAATTAGCCAAATAAATTTTTTGAGGACTAAATTACCCTTGTCGTTCTAACCATTCCCTCTCACTCAAATTCTCTCTCTTTCAACGAACCGAAACTGAATATACATCGTTGGAGGCATAGATCGATTCCTGAGTACCCCAATCACCAAATCCTAGGCGAGCTATTACTTCCCCATTGATTTGTGTTGTAATTTTCGGGTGTTTTTTAGTTCAATAGTTGCTACTGTTGTTGTGTTTGTTGGTTGTTTGTTAATGGAGGTGGTGGAATTTTGTAGAATGGGGTAGAATTTCTTAATGATTTGAGTAAATTTGATTGAGATTTTAATCATTATATGTTCTAAAAATTGTATAATAAAATTAAACTTTAAATATAGGTTGTTAAAGTTGCAAAATGAAACGAAATCTAGTGAAAATGATGCGTTACAAAATATCGCGTATTGGCTATTTGATAAAATTTCTCTTAGAAAACTAATGCTGAGTTCTTACACAATGGAGGTGTGATGAGTGAAGTGTGTATATTTTTTTATTGATGAAGTGAAAAATAAAAAAAATTTGAAAAAACATTGCGCGCGAGCGACATGGCGCCAAGCACGCAGCCCTCGCTCGCGTAGGCTACGTGCGACAGCCTTGTGTCGCACGCAGATCGCGCGCGCTATGCAAACCCTACGTGCGATAGCCTTGTGTCGGGCATCGATTGCGCGCGCGCGCTGCGCAGCAAACTGCGCCTGACACGCCAGGCCTGTCGCACCAGGGGCAGCCCGCGCCCGCGCTTGCTCGGCCCCATGTCGCTCGCGCGTGATGTTTTTTCAAATTTTTTTATTTTTCACATCATCAAATTTAAATTATTTTTATTTTATTATTTATTTAAATTACTTTTTTAATTTTATTATTCTAAAGATGTGAATTTTTCTGAAATAATTATTTAATATAATAATTTAATTTTCTATTGTTTATCAGATAAATTGGGAAATCAAAGCTAGGAAACTGTATTCTTGGCATTCACGTACTTCATACGCCCATCTGTCAATATCTCCCAACAACCATCATAACACAATTGAAGTACAACTGAATCCATTAAACATAAAAAAAAAAGAATAAAAGAAATAAGATTACACATTGTAAAATATAAATAAGTGAATATGCATAACATGTATGTGGAGTACATAATGGTTCTTAAGTGTAATGGTTCTTATTGAAGTAAATTTTTTGTTCAAACATATCATAGAATGAAGTATATAATGTTAGATTTGATTCGTCTCGTCACAAGCTTCGAAACGGTATATCATACGCCTAAAACAGACATATATAGCTCAAATTATAACCTATAAAAATATCATAAATTCAGTGAGGTAGGCAGTGAGACAGGCGCTTGTCTCACATAAACACAGAATGACTATGTGAGACAGGCAGTGGGTTAGGCACCTGTCTTACATAATCATACTAAGTTTATGTGAGATAGACACCTATCCTACCACCTATCTCACATAAGTTAGTGAGACTTGTGCCCGTCTCACATAAGTTGGTGCGATAGGTAGTGGGATAGGTGTCTATCTCGCATAAACTCAAAACAGTAATGTGAGACAGGCAGTGGGACAGGTGTCTGTCTCACATAAACACAAAATCATAATGTGCGATAGGAACATGTCTCATAGCCTGTCTCACATAAGAACAGAATGTTTAAGTGCGACAGGCACATGTCTCACTTCCTGTCTCATTAACTTAAGTGAGACAGGTGCATGTCTCACTGCCTATCTCACATAACTATTTTGAGTTTATGTGAGATAGGCATCTATCCCACTACCTATCTCACCAACTTATGTGAGACGGGCACAAGTCTCACTAACTTATGTGAGATAGGTGCCTATCTCACATAAACTTAGTACGGTTATGTGAGACAGGTGCCTAACCCACTGCCTGTCTCACATAGTCATTCTGTATTTATGTGAGATAGGCACCTGTCTCACTGCCTGTCTCACATTACTGTTATGTATTTATGTGAGACAGGCGCCTGTCCCACTACCTGTCTCACTGAATTTATGATATTTTTATAGGTCATAACTTAAGCTACATATGTATGTTTTAGGCGTATGATATACCGTTTCGAAGCTTGCGATGAGACGAATCAAATCTAACATTATATACTTCATTATATGATATGTTTGAACAATAAATTTACTTCAATAAGAACCATTGCACTTAAAAACTATTATGTACTCCACATACATGTTATGCATATTCACTTATTTATATTTTGCAATGTGTAATCTTATTTCTTTTATTTTTTTTAGGTTTAATGGATTCAGTTGTACTTCAATTGTGTTATGATGGTTGTTGGGAGATATTGGCAGATGGGCGTATGGAGTACATGAATGCCAAGATACAGAACATAAGTTGGTGAGACATGCAGTGGGACAGGCACCAGTCTCACATAAATACAGAATATTAATGTGAGACAGGCAGTGGGACAGGTGTCTGTCTCACATAAGTACAAAACCATAATGTGCGACAGGTACATGTCTCACAGCCTGTCTCACATAAGCACAGAACGTTTAAAAGCGACAGGCATCTGTTCACTTCTTGTCTCACCAACTTTAGTGAGACAGGTGCCTGTCCCACTGCTTGTCTCACATAACCGTTTTGAGTTTATATGAGATAGACACATATCCCACTACCTATCTCACCAACTTATGTGAGACGGGCACAAGTCTCACTAACTTATGTGAGACGGGCACAAGTGGGACAGGCACCTGTCTCACATAAGCACAGAACTTTTAAGTGCGACAGGCACCTGTCCCACTTCCTGTCTCACCAACTTAAGTGAGACAGGCAGTGGGATAGATGCCTACGCACATAATGGTTCTGTGCGTATATAAGACAGGCACCCATTTCACTACCTCTCTCACCAATTTATGTGAGACAGGCTGTGGGACATTTGCCTGTCGCACATAATATTTCTGTGCTTATGTGAGATAGGTGTCTGTCTCACTACCTGTCTCACTTGTTCGAGACTTTATTTTTCGCTCGAGTTTGTTTGTCTTTTTTATGATTTTTCTTAATTTCTCAACTTAAACAATGTACACTATTTTATTGATGAAAAATAATAATATTTACAAAAAAAATAACTTTAATTTCAAACTAAATTTTCAATCTCAATTTATTAAAAATTTATGTTATGTAGAAACATATACTGAGCTTAAGAAGTTCTCCCCAATTGATGATTATATCTTCAGTTGGTAATGTTTCTTAGAGAGTGTTGAAAAATTGTTGAGAGTGATAAAAAATCTCTAACTGTATTGAGTGTGTTAAGATTTCCTTAATTTCCGATTTGAATATTATAAGAGTGGTGTTATTTGAAAATTTGAAGAATGTGATAAGAGTAATTTCGTCTAAAATATTGATCTTTGACTAATTATGATAGAAAAAAGTTTATGTGATTAAAATTGAAAAATACAAAATTTTTTTGGTTATTTTTGTAAATTTCCCTAAAAAAAATTACAACTTCAGAAAATTGACGTTATTTTGAGATTAGGGATCTTGGGCTTTTCGTTGCTACATATTCAGATTAATTCCTCTCTGTCCTTTACAATGCTTTCGGATAATTTGTCCCTTAATAATTTGGAGGGTCATTTGGACTCACGCCAAGAATTCCGCTCAATTTTATTCCCGATTTGAAGATTGTTCTACTTTTCCAAGGGCTTATTAATCATCACCACTGCTCTGTCTCGAGCGTTCACAACTTTGAGTCCCTTAATTCCTCTCCTATTTCATTTAAAATAACTTATTTAAATTATAGGAAGATAAAATTATTGTTAATAAAGGAATTAAATGAGTGTTTATTTTATCTACATGGGTTCAACTTAAAAGAAAACAATTATCCATTAAAATAATAATAACAAGTATCCATTAAAACAATTATCCATTAAAATGCTGCAGAATTCCACAAAAAGAAAATATAATCAATAATTGGAAAATAATTCAAAATAATAATAATCAATGTTTGGTGCCATTAGAGCTAACAAAGTCATCGGGTTGTGTTAATATTCTGTCAAATTTAAGTTGATCCAAACTCGATGCATCTAATAATCATATCGAAATATTGAAACTCAAACTTGACACTGAGAAATAATTAGGTTATCCAATAATCCGCTTATATCTACATATTAAATGAAATTTATATAAAATATTTATTCACAATCATACATATATAAATACACACATACATACATAGTTTACTGATATTATAAAATGTACATATCTATTAATATATTACATATTTATACTATGAAGTTTAATTATATATATATGTAAATAATATTATATATCGATGTTATAAAAAATATAAATTTACTAATATTTTATATATTTACACTATTAAAGCTGTAAATGTGTATAAAATTTTATAAATAAAATATTATTTTTATATTCATATTTTCACAAAATAAAAATAAAAGAGAAAATCATCTTTAATATTTGAGTCTTGATAGCAAGAAGTTGCAAATTATTTGAAAATAAAAAATATAATCTTGTCATTAATTAGATAAATGGATCAAAAACTTTAACTTTAATCTGATATGAAAAAAGTTGTGTCAATCCAGACCCGAGTCATTTAATAATCATATTAAATTTAATGATATATATCTATTTATTTATGTCATACTCGTATTAGATAATCAGGTTGTCTTAAATTTTGTCAATTCTAGGTGTCATAATCCGTTGGCATAGTTTATCTGGACAAGGACATCAAAATGTGCCCACTACACTAAATAAAGAATTTTCTTTTCTTTGTACGAATAAATGATGATAAAGATGAACGAGAGGTGTTTGTCTTAGCATTTTCCATGGCTCGTGGAAGAACAATTCCCCCAAAACAAAAATAAATAAATAAATAAATTTAAGGTAATTAACTTTTTCTTTTTCATTATTGTTATTTTTTATGTTCTTTGGAGTGCTTGATAATTGGAAGAGATTTGGTATCATCAAACAAACATTCCAAGCATGTGCTCATGAGTTATGTGAGAAAAAAATATGAGAAATACCTGTGATATGACTGTTTTGGATGCCCAATTGCATGCAATTGGACCACGAAGGCCTCTGAATGGTCGGGTCACACTTTCATTTAAAAAAAAAAAAATATATATATATATATATATATATATATATATATATATATTCTAGTTAATTTTATAATTTTTATTGATTAAACACCTACGCACATTATATGGGACTTAAGACCTAAGTCTTAGTAAGACTGTCTACTAATTAGTAGAATTAAGCTTTGACCGCTATTTATTTTGTTTGACTATAGTAACTCAAAATATTTTTAATTTAATTTCTTATTTGGTGTTAATTTTTTTATTCAACTTTTTATTATTTTTAATTTTAAAATAATAAAGGATTATAAATTTTTGTTGTACAATATTGTGATTCTCTTAAGGCTTATATGATCCATTGTCAGTGCTTAAATACATTTAGTATCAAACTTAAAGTATAGTGTGGCATACACACACATGGAGTTCTTCTCTAATGCAAGCACTTAGTATCGTACAGTTTAATAATGTGTTCATATAAAAAAATACAGGCACGTGAGGGAATGATTATATATATACACACGCAAAAATTTCCTTGATTTTTGGTTTCTTCTGAAATCTTTGTTTCACTTTTCATAACAGGAACTTAATTTTGCTCTTGAAAGAAATAAAACCAATTTTTTAGTGGGTCAGGCCCAGTATCCCAACTACCGAGCAGTATAAAAATGAATTGAACTATTTGCATCCCTCTAACCTCCTCATAAAACCTCTTTGTTATTCAAAAAGCCTCTCCCTCTTCACTGCACACTTCTAGTTTTTAATTTAATTTTTTATGGTTAGAATTGAAAATAGTATTATGCTGTTTTTTTATTTTACAATCTCGTTATCTTACGCACAAATTAAAATTTTTCTTGGCAATGAATTTTTGAATGTCAATCATCGACTTAAATAATACATATTTTAAATTATAATTTAAAAATAATCTTAAGTATAAAAATATTCAGTTTGTAAGAAATTAAAAATTAATAATAAATTATTCTAAAAATTTGTGTAATTTATTTTGATTAGATAGAGGTGACTGATTGAAGGGGAAAAAAAAAGATAAATTACGAAGCAAGCAATTTACTGTTAAAAAAATATATGTGTGTTTAATTTCGATTTGTCCTTGATCCTATTTCAAGTGGGCTTTTATAAGAGCAATAGTTGGATGCCAATAGCGTAACTGCAAAAACATATCCTAACGGCCCATGGGCCAACTAAAGCAAATATTTTTGCCCAGAAGTCTCCCACAAAAGGCAAACAAGAAATTATGTCAAAATAGAAAGATTATTAATTTAAAAAAAGGGGACCGATACAGCGATTACAAACTCAACATACATAAGATATATTAAGTGTAAAAGCTTGCTTAGTTTATATATTATAGGATTAATACTCCTTTAGTTTTGGTATTTTTAAAAATATAGCAAAACATCTCAATTGTTAAATTATTGATACATTTGCCGTTACTTTTTATTCTTTTAAAATATTTTTTATAATATCACCCTATTAAAATAATTTTTTTTGGGGGGACAGCAAAAAAAATTAAATTACCACTTTATCTCTAGAAAATAATATAAAAACAAAAAGAATATATATTTTAAATTTTTGTGGACGCTCACATATACCCAAAAAATTAATATTGTAAAAAAATTAAATTATAAATTTTTTGGATAGTAATAAAAAAAAAGTAATATATTAACTTCTCAGTAGAGTGTTCCAGAAAAATTAATATGTATTCCTTTTGTTTCTATTATATTTTTTTGGAGTCAAATTGATAATTTAATTTTTTTCTATTAATTTCCCAAAAAAAATTATTGAAGGGGAAAAAACTGTAAAATCAAGCCAAAAATAATAAAAAGTAATGATAAGGCTCTCAATAATTTAGCCGCAGATATATTTTATGGTATTTTATTTTTAAATACAAACACTAAACGGATACTAATCTTAACATATATGGACTAAACAATTTTTTACCCAAGATATTAATACTCTTTCTAATCATAACTAATCCCACGAATGACATCTCTAAACTTGATTTTTATTCTTGTGATGGATATTCTTACATTTATAGAAGCTTGAGCCACCATATGCATTTCTTGCGATTAACATACATAGCTGCATGCACACAGAAGAAAAATCATACGCTGATGCAAAGATGTGATCATTCCAAATCACATTCATGTGAACAAGATCATCAAATTCATATTTGGTAAAGAAGTGAAGTTTTTTTGAGTTTATCATTATCAAGGTTTTGTCCTCAACCTCTTCCCATGTGCAAATCATTAAGTTGAAGATGAAGTCATATAAGCTGTCAATGATTAGAAGAATAAGATCTCTTTTAGTAGCAATTTTACACTCATATCAAAAGCAAAAATAGCCATGTCTGTTAAACTTATAAATGCCAAAGAGATAGCTAGTTGCATGGCATGATTCCCGTTTTATATAGCAAAGAAAAAGTTGTTCGATGTATATTTACAAACTATACGAAGAAAATTGCTGAGGAAATTGAGATCTTGTTTTGTTAAGAAGTCAAGTTAATTTGCAACTGCCCTCTTACGACATGCAAGCAATTACGTGCGCATTTTAATATTGAGGAAATTTTGAAAAAAAAAAATTGGCAGCGATACCTAGAAATGGAAATGATGTAAGGGTCTTAAGTTTGTGTCATTGCATGCCTGATGAACATGTTTTACATCGAGGTTGGAATTATTAACTAAGCAACTTTGTAAAAAGAAAAGGAGATTGCAAAAGTTAAAAGAGGTCATCGCCATAATCTCTTTGGGCCACCTTGATGGGGCATGTAATTTAAAAAAAAAAATTATCAATTATCAATCATTGTAATTGCCAATGATCATTTTCAAATTATATGACTGCTCTCTAAATCTCTGAGCTTGTATATGTGATCTCGAAATAATTTTGCGTTATATATGAGAATATTATTATTTTGTACACTGAAAACTTGTGTTTATATTTGCACAAGTAAAAGCATTAGTCAGGAGATAATTCTAGTTTAGTATGTGTTAAAATAAAAGTTCAGACCACAAAAAAATTTAGGTCAGGTGAGAATAGTAATCACTAAAATATATAACAATGAATTTTTTTTTCCCCTTTAGTCAGAAAGAACGAAAGAAACAAGACAGAAAGGAAACAAAAAAAATTAAAAAAAAACTAAAATCATATTTCAAAAAACAGAATAATGAAACTGCTCACCAAAGAACGTAGAAAGTAGAAATGTTGAATTACATGGTACTTTCCCTGACTGTGACAATTGATTCTGATGGAATATATAATATTAAAGGAAAGCTGATGGTGCCTTCCAATGTCACTCTGAATATTTTATCTTTGCGTTTCAAAATTAAAAAAATAAAGTTTTTTTTAATTTTAATTTTTTTATATATCCTTTTTTACAGGCACCCTCCCTTTCCTTTGTTAATTAATATTTCAGATTCCCTTTGGACCCGATAATTTCAGCAGAAACATACTACAATCTTGCCTTGTACTCCTCAAAATTCGTAGAAATATATATTGGAAGGATATTATTTTACAAAATCGTATTTACATTTCAATTTTTATAAGGATTAGTGTTTCAAGTATCCTTAAAAAAAGAATAATAGTACTTCAAGTAGGATAATATAAAATACTTTAAGTTGTAGCAAAAGACAAAAATTAACCAAGATTTGAAAAAAATTATTTGTCTGCTACAAAGACGTGATTCTTAAGTTTAACTGCTCAGCAACTTGATCAATATATATATATATATATTGATCCTGTAATTAATTTAATTTTACAGCACTTGTCAGAAAAATTAATTACAGAAATGATAATATCAATCGATCTCTTTCATTGCAAGTGACCGAAGCAAGTTAATTTTTATGTGTGCGTCTCAATGTAGCGCAAGCTAAGGAGCTTTGCAAGGTTCTTGCATTGCAATTAAATACCTTAACTTGCACACAGACTTCGAAATCTTATGACCAAATTATTTAGAAATAAATACAAGAGAGCAAAGATGAATTCAAGGAAAGTGTTGCATAACTAACTACTAATTAAGCTAAGTTAAGTTGCTCTTAAAATGCTTATGAGTTTCTAGCCTGAAAACTGTTATTGATCAATTTTGTTGTTTAATTTGACCATGCTCACTTTCAATTAAGTCAATGTTGTTTAGGCAAATTGACAAAGTCCAGAGCAAAATAATTTAGTGTATCGGCTCTATCTTTGTGGATAAGAGTTGAATTGAGATATTTTCTTTCTCTTCTTCCATGAAATTGACATGCTTTATTTTATTTCTATTTTTATTTTTCAAAGCAAACCAGTCACTCTCTGTCTTGCTCAGTTAGGGTTGTCCATTTCTTTGTTATTTTTTGGACAGATATCGACGTCGTCAACTTTCTCCTTCTTCTTCTTTTCCCAAAAAAACAGAAAAACAAACAAACAAACAAAAACAAACAAAATCTCTCACCAAACTTATAGTTTGGTTCTTAAACATGCAATTGTGTTCTAAGACTCCACATTAGCACCTAAAATAAGCTCTATGCATGGATTGGTTTATGGTTGATACAAGAACTAAGCTATTAGGTAAAAATTCGATATTAGTATATGCGTAAAATAACCTCTGATACTCCACATTTACATTAACATATATACTCATGTAGTGTATAAGAAAAAGGAGGCGAAAAAAATGGAAGAAAAATTTGAGAAGATTTTGCCAATTCATCAAAGAAAAAAAAATTAATTGGTCATATATCTTTCTTGATTTTGATGAAACCTATATGAAGCTTCTGGCTATATCTAATAATACGGATAAACTTTTACTAACGAAATGCCAATTACATCAGACCAATTGAGGAAATAAAAAATGTTATATGTAGTGCTGGAGCGGTTAAAAGGTTTGGCTTTAATTAAGACTTAAGAAGGATCTAATCTAACGACAACACATAGCAAATTCCATTAAATTATTCATTGGGGTGGTAATTTTGGCGAAGATTCAGCCCGATTCTTCGTTCTCGAGTTACTTACCCGATTTAATTAATTAATTAATTAACTAATTGATTTACTATGAATCACCAATCTCAATTCGCAAACCTATACCATAGATTTCAGCATCATAAATATTTGATATAATTACTGGCTTAGAGAAAAAAAAAATACCTCGATATGCACATAAATATAGCCACAATTTCAAACAATGTAAGCGCTTCTTTTGCACATTGAAACTCAAGTAGCTTTTCTCATTTTAAGTCTTTTTCAAATTGCGTACCCAAGAAAAGACCAACAAAGTTGCATTGCATGGCACTACTTTTAAATTACCTAAAAGTCAAGTGGCAAATTTGTAATCAAAATCCTTTATAAATCCATTTGAACAATTGAACTAGAACCAAGACTTACCCCACAAACACTCCCCCCGCAAAATTTATTTAAAAAAAAAAAAAAATGGTTAGCTGCCCATCAAACCTAAAAACCCCGCATCCACTTCGAGCTTTGTCAATGAAGTCTTCATCTTCTTCTACTCTAAGCTACATGAAGATCAAAACCATAATCCACAGCTTCATTTTCTCGCACGTATGTCGCGTTATACGTGCTCTCTCTAAGGCAAAATCTATTATCATTGAGGTTCTCAAAGATAATCAACCTATTCATCACTTTATTTACCCTAAGAAGAACAAGAACAAGAAGTACATGACCAAAATATTTTTTGGTTCATTTAGGTTACATTATAATTGGTGTTCTTCGCATGTTATGCCCGTGCCAGCGCCTGTTCTTGATGAATTTACAGCTACACATCTGTACTATGATCCGACATGGAATACGATAATTTCAACTGAGAAATACGAGGATCATGGCCCTGAATCTGAGCTTTCTGGTTATCTTCAATGGCTTGAGGAAAAGGGCAATAATGCAAATGAGATTGATAGGCTAGCCGATCTCTTCATAGCAAATTGCCACGAGAAGTTCAGGTTGGAGAAGCAAGAATCTTACAGGAGATTTCAAGAAATGCTAGCTAGAAGCATGTGAGAAATTAATATTTGTGTGGGTTGTTATTATTTTTCTTTTTAAATGCTTTCCCATTTTATGCTATGTTAGATACGTTGAAGGTGTGAGGAAAGTATAGTTTAATTAAGGGGTGTATTATTGAGGTTTATTTTTGGTTAATTTTCTAATTGGTTAAGTTTCTAACTTTTACTCCTCTTATTATTATTATTATTATTATTTTGTGTAAAAGTGATGGGATTTAGAGAATTGTACATCATGGATTGGTAGGTTTGTGGGTATTTGTGCAATTCTTATCTTCAAATGTTAATGGATGTTAGCCTTTCAGTTTTAAATTGTGTCTCTAGTGTAATTTGAACTGAATTTCTAATAATTTTGTTTCTTTATTTTTATCAACTCTCTCTCTCATACCACATAAGAGTTCTTTTCCTCCTTGTCAATTTACTTTCAAGGCTAGCAAATAATTTCAAGTTTGTGAGTATCAATTTGATGGCAAGCTCCAATTATTGTAGAGCATCAATAAATTAAAATTTTACGAAAAAAATCTTAACACAATTATATATTAATTGGTCTTAGTTTTGTCATGCAAAGACCTATTTAAAATTAAACATCCCCGACGAAATTCATTAAGTAATTTTTTTTTTAAAAAAAAAAACAGTACCAAGAAGTTTTCAATTCGACTGAAAACTAGGTCTTCACCAACTCTCAGTAACAGTACTAATTGCTGATTTCAAGTATACTTTTCGTACATTCTAGTTTTAAGTGTATACGACTGTAAAGCTCGAGACTTTGGTTATTGTGCTAATCATTGTTGGTTGATGATACGAATTACACTATGCTTTGGACCAAGTGTGTGATCGCTTTTCACTTTCAACTATACCTCGAAGTAAATGTCAAATTTTATATCTTTCTATGCAAGTCTAGATAACACACACACACACAAATGTTGGATCCTTTATTTAACAACTTAAACTATCTTTTCTAGTGATTTAGTAACATAAAGTCAGAGATACATCTTGTAATTTTTTCCGTGTTCGTTTTACTGAATTAATTAATTAGTTTTTTGGTTAATTTTTGAGCTTCTTCTTGGTCTCTTTAGATTTACACATCTATAAAAACATGTACATATTAGATAATAATATTAAGTCTTTACTTAACAACTTAAATTTATTTTTTTAATTAGAGTAAACATTCTAAATCTCTGATCTTAAATTAAAAAAAATTCAGACTTGTGAATTTTGAATTAAGTAGATGTGTTGTGAATAGAATCGAAATACTTATGTTAAATCTAAAAAAAAAAAAACTCAGCACAAATGCGTACGTAGTTGAAGCCTTAACACAAGTAACTTGTAAGTCTTATTGAGTTTTATCGAATTAAGTACCTGGACTTTGAAAATGCGTGAAAAACGCTTACGTGAAACCCAAAAACAAATCCTTTACAAAAGTGTGGCTGAACCCTAAACACAAGTCATCACATATGATGAAATAAGCTGACAGTAACCAGTTAATTAAAACTATATTGATTCAAAACCCATTAGCACAAGTTCAAAGTGGGAAAGCAAATGTGAAACGGTGAAAGTCTTACGTACGCCAGACAATTATATTCCTTAATTATGCCAACTATCTAATTTTTACAACAAGCTTTAGTTCTTTTTTCAAAACAATGACATAGTGGGGATATTGAAGGTTAATTAAAATGGAGTACTATGGGCAATTGACCAATTCCAAATTAATGAAAAGTGGAAAATCTTGATGAATCTTGCATGATCAAATGACGCATATGCAAATGACATCGGCAATTAGATACGTAGTCGATTACATAAGATCACAATGTACGTGGCCATTTACAAAGTGATCATCAATTCGTCACATTGATCAAAACGCCTAATTGATCTGCAAGTCATTGTAATTGATCATTTCAATGTTCCAGCTGCAAGCTGACAACATTACATGTGTCTTAAAACATTAAAGTATATGTAACAGATGTAATAGAAGCTTTACATTGATGTTAAAGAACATCGTGAAGAAGAATCCCTTGATGGAGACCCCACAATTCACGGGCCCCGGCACAATATATTAATCAGACTTCACGAGAAACCCAATAATTCTTTTTTTTTTTTTTAAGTATTGACATTTTTTCAGTTTTAGACTTATCGAGAGTATATGCTTATAAAGCATATATGTTACGACAAAGTTTAACTATTTAGGTCTAGAAATGTCCAAATCA
This sequence comes from Aegle marmelos, assembly GCA_030449875.1. Taxonomy (NCBI): domain Eukaryota; kingdom Viridiplantae; phylum Streptophyta; class Magnoliopsida; order Sapindales; family Rutaceae; genus Aegle; species Aegle marmelos. Next base: position 6,689,273 of record JASUUL010000077.1, on the reverse strand, counting down.
ATTTCTATTAATTTGAAAGAAAATTTACTCTCATGGCTGTGATTGAATGCACACCGGAGAGTTTCCAGTAACTGTACAGTTTCATTTGTTGCATTCTTGCCACATGCATATAAAGTACATGCACAAGGCCAAATTTAATGAGAAAATGATTTGTGTATCGATAGTAGTTAGGGAAAACTTTCACTAAATTTTTAATTTAAAATGTTAATAAATAGCATACCAGATGTTATAGCTTTTACTTTTTAGTCATAAATGCAAGTATGGTGTATTTATATTGAAATTTAATTTGTTGAAGATGGGAATTTTGCTCTTATCAATTCCTTTTCTTATCATAATCAACTAACAATAAAAGAACTTCACTTTTTAAAACAAGGAGAATAGAGCAAACGGGTACCAGTCAAGCAATAGTAAGGCAAGTAATGTGCTTTTGTAGAGAATTACAAATTCATAGCGTAAAAGAAGGTGGGTAAGGCATCAAATTTTTACTTTTTTTTTCATCTCTATATTATTCCAAAACCTTCTTTGACACTTTTGTATGAGAGGAAAAGAGAGTAAGTTAGAGCTTTAGCAGCGGGTATATTGGTTTCTGGTTCCTTTGGTCTCCCACTCCCAGCACGTCTGTAAATCATGCACTCCCCTTTACATAAAAGTGAATGCATGGAACTTCCTTGGGATTTTATTCTCTTGATTTGGATAAGTATGCAAGCGCAGCATTATCTTTAATTTCTCGCGTGTTATCATTCAAAAGATTGTTTCTTGAGTTTTTGAATTCAATTTTAAAAGGGATTATGACATTCAGTTCCATGTGCTTCTTCACAAATAAGCACCTGGTTTTAACAATTGTACAAATTGATCCCCTAACTGTTACTTTAATGACCGAAATGCGTAGTTCTCATTAATCTATTTAGTTACTACAACATTAATATAGTTGTACAGCTTGAATAAATAGATTATTTTATATTAAAATTGACGTGTCATTTATCACTACCTGTATACGTTAGATTAGATTTTACTAGTTATTCGTTGTTAGCTGACTTTATGAGTTATACTCTTAATTAATAATATAGTAATCTTTTTACAATATTGATGGGAGGACCCAACTGATACAAATGGGACCCATATCTTTATTTATGAATGTGGAACAATTTACAGATGACGTTATTATTGCACAGTCTTAAAATTTAGCAACAAACCCAAGAAGGGAAATTAAATTTCATGTCTGATAGAGACTTACTTTGCAGTTTGCACCTTTGGTCGTCCTTGCGATACAAGCTTTATTTTAAAGCATAATATCCCCAGACATTTTGTCCAAAAACTACCTGCAAAAACTTGAGGGGGGGAAAAAAGTGTGTTTTGAGGATTTTTGTTTGAATATTTGTTTGGCTTTAGAAGACATGCAACATATGGCAACACTGTGGAGCAAATTTTGCCCACTATTTCTACAGTTTGGCATTAAATAACATGCTACAATCCATTTATGTGTAATATTCCTTGTTCTTTCAATTAGGCATAGTTTATATCTTGCAAAAAGAGAGAATTGTTTAATACTATTGAAAAGAATGTATGACATTGTTACATCAAATTCTGATCCTTTTTCAGATTAAAAATATTTTTATAAAAGGATCAATCATATTGTGGGCCGAAGTGAGTACGTGGCCTTTGAGCCAAAATCTACTCTAGTAGGATTGAACCTCTTGGGCTTGCTTTTTATTCAGTGAACATTAAAATGCCATTCTTTCAAATATCTATATTTTGGTTTCTTTGAAGCTCCATTCCTTGAAATATTTAGCTTTGCACAAATTCATAAATTACCGGATCATGTACAGATGTACTCACTTGCACATGAACACTAAAAATGTCACTGCAGAGATGAAGCATTTGAATTGTGCACGAGCTGCACGAGCTAACAAACAGCTTCTTTCTTCCAAACGAAAAAAAAGAAAAAAAGGGTTGCTGGAAACAGCAGTTAAAGAGTATGAATTCTGTATCCATCCATGGCCTCCAACATTATAACTCATAGGTATCCCTCGAGCACAGTGCTGTGACTTGAAATCTTAGGCTGTAAATTCTTCACTTTCAGTCCTTTCCCCAAACTATTCAATACGGCATGTGGATTCCCGCCATCACTTTCTTTCCATACTGGCAAAACTTCCACCACAATCTTTTGCAACAGATTCTGATCAATGCCCTCTTTAAGAAGCATTTCAAGATCACCGCAATCACCCCTCAAATCCACCAAAACACTGCAAATTCCGCTTGAATAGCAGTAGTCCAAAATTGCGTTTAAATTCATCTGATGCAATGTTACTGTTGCAATTCCTTTTTCACACATCTCAGTTTCTACAGCTGTCTCTCGGCCTGTAAATACTATTACTTTTGAAGAAGATTGTACAGAAAGACCAGGAATTCACATTGGAGAAGTATGATTACTAGCTGTTATAATATGAAAGGGTTGACTAGCACCAGGTTCTTGAGATGCAGGTATTAAGTACTTCGCAGTTAAAGAGGCTGGGAAGTATAACTGCATCATATTCCTGTAACAACTGTGAGTAGTATCCACCAGATCCTGTAACTCCTTCCCCCACTTGATCTAGAAGGTGGCCATTGACAGAGAGTGAGTATCTGCAAGTCAAGAAGAGGTATTCTACCAGATACCTTTACATTTTTATCACAGAATAATAGTTAAAACTGTCTGATTGGCAAGAAAACTTGAACCCAAACCCTAAATGAAATTACTCAGTAACATATATTCATGTGTTATAACCGATGTTAAATTCAATATGATTAAAAGTTTACCTAAGTGTAACAAAAGGCTTTCCTGTCATTATTCGATGGATAAAGGCCTCATTAAGCCTCTTGCACAACTCTTCCTCTACACCCACAGTCACATCAATTCCAGCATCTCTCAGTCTTTCCAACCCCTTGGAATCCACAACTGGGTTTAATCAGAGCTTTTTCACTTTAGCTTTAATCAGAGCTTCAGTACATGGCGGCGTTCTCCCATAATGGTTACATGGTTCTAAGCTCACATAAACCGTTGCACCCTCAGCCAACTCCCCAGCATCTCTCAGAGAAAATACCTACATTCAGCTCTCAAAAACAGAACACAACAATGTGAAACTCATATATAGCCATTGGCACAAAATGCATCATTTCGACAAACCAACAACACAAACAAATCAAAGTCATAGTTTAGATTCCAGAAATGAGTTTGTTTTCCTTTTCAGAAGCAGAACCACAGTGTGGGTATATATTCCCTCAAAAACCAAAGGCAAGAACTTCCAAACAAACACTTGAAAAGTTAGACTCCTACAAGAACATATATTGTAGACTCCAATGTAGAATCTTACACTTCATCAACCAAAACAAAGGAATGTAGGTTTACCTCAGTGTGGGGCTGGCCAACTTCAGGGTGAAATCCTTTGCCAACAATCTTGCCATCTTTCACAATCACACAACCTACCATTGGATTGGGATTTGTACAGCCAATTGCCTTCCTAGCAAACTCTACACACTTCCGCATATAAAACCCATCATCTTGTACCTGTATGCATCTGATCCTATCTCCACTATTACATTTTCTCATACTAGTTAATGATTTGGATACCCTTTTGAGTGAATCGCAAAACCCAGATTTTGGTTTGTGATTGAATGCAAGTTTGGTAGGGGGTTGTATTGGTGATGAAGACCAAAAAAAATATGACAATGTGAAAGACTGGGCTGAGGAAAAATGTGATTAATGTTGAAAGTTGATGAGTTTGCATTTTTTTTTTGGGAAATTCAATTGTTCGAAGTGTGCAATGCTGACACTAAGATCAAGGGGCACCAACATCGTTTTTGGAGATGAAACATGAAGAAACAAAAAGTACATAACAAAGAAAAGTCATGACAATAGGGTGTGTAATAACGGGAGAAAAAAAATTATTATGTGTTTGTGTGTAGATATATATAAACAATAGCATACAAAATACTCAATGAAGTCTAAGGAATAACCAGTATTTTTCACACAGCCATTACAAATTTATCATAGAAACTTTTAGATACATTCGGCCTTTACAATTCAGCATACACACAAACTTGATTTGGTAGACTGAAAAATTAAAAACAGTCAATAAATCAGCATTCAATAAAACGAAACCATCTAGGGTTGGGCAAAGTCATCATAAAATTAACTTCAGATCAAATTAGTACTCTAATTGATTTACTTTTCTCAAAATAAAACTTTTTTTGACATGATTTTACTTTAATATCTTAGTGAAGGGCAATACAGATTTTAACACGCAAATCGATTGATAATGGTGATCTATGAATCTATACAAAATCTCCACAATCAAAGGCAATCAACGGCAGGCAATACAATTACATAAGCTAAAGTTTCCAGCTTTTTTTTTTTAATAAAAATTGATACCATGAAAATGAAATCGCCGTTGTCGTTGGCGGCGACAGGGTGGGCGGGCAGCAGCGGAAGCGGCTCAGCATGTCTACGGTGCCGGTGAAAAGTAATAAGTGTTCTCATAAAAAATATTTTTAAGAACGATTTGGCGTTAATTTCACTATTTTTAAAATTATTGACTTTTTTTTTAATATTTTTTCATAAGGCATCTATCTTTTTTTTAGAAAATAACACTTATTAATATTTTTTTAATTAAAACCTTAACATATAATTTTCTTTTTCTTTGATAATTTAAAATATTAAATATTTTAAATTTAAAATATTACCTCTCTACTTCATAAAAATAGAGATAATGTATAACAATTTTGAGACCTAACTTGTAAAATAACACAAAACTCTATTTACACACAAATATAATACATAAAACCTTAATAAATATTATATTTAGGTTTATCAGCTAATATGTTAGTTTTCTTATTTTTAGGTCCAGTAGTGGTATAATCAATAAAATGAGTTAATTCCGAGATCATTTGGGAACATACAATAGTGGTTACAATAATTAAGTTTGTAATTAAACTAGTTTAATTATTTAATTCTAATTATACTCTATTATAAGATTTGAACTAACCTCCATAATTATATGCTCAAATAATAATTCGTCCAGGCCACATTGATTTATTTACTGCATAATTCTTTGCACAACATCATTAATTAAATTAATATATCAATTGTCGAATCAATTTAATAACATCTTATTTCTTAATCTTTACAGGTTTTCTCTAATAATTATTTTCAACTTATTAAATATGTCGACACACTTTGGCCAGAGAATTCTATGATCAAGTATCGAAACCCATCAAGAGATGTGTTATACAAATTTTATATTGTTAATTTATAACTTCAATACTTATAATTGCTTCTACTAAAATACTGGATAATCTTAATTACAAGTATGTGTAGTATTTATGGATAACTTAAATGGAATGACAACCATAATCATGAAATTATAACTAACTTAAGATTAAGATTACAGTAAAATCAATGCCTATGAAATTTAATAAATTTGACAATTATTATAAAGTTAATTAAATCTTATACGTGATCCTATTCAATACAGTTGTACCACATCAATAAATTCATACATAATTAAGATAAAATATTTAATGAATTTATTACAGTTTATACATAAATAAAGTGTCAACTTTATTTATCAACTGCGAACTCAATTTGTTAAATCATAAAATAACTTATATTTATGTATTCTGTAAATCTACGTAATGATCACATAAATATATATAATATAATTAAATAGATTTTATTAAAAAATTAATATAAATAAAATATTTTAATTATTTTATTAATTAAAAAATATTTATTACAATTAAATAAATCTATATACTTTTAAATAACATATTTTTTTAACAAACGAAACTTTTTGGATAGAAGAATCCAGGAGTTGTGGCATTATCTTTATTTTGTTGCACATTATATCATTCCAAAGATTATTTCTCTGAGGTGACTTCAAAAATAACATTCTTCATTTAACTTTTTCTTTTTTCCCAACAAATTTGTACATGGTTTTTACAATTATACAAGTAGTTCCCCAATTATTAGAGGTAGTAAAACAAGTAATTGGTTGGCGTTTGTATCGTATTAGCTTCGAAAACGTTAATTTTAGACTGATTTAGGTATAATTTATTTAATAATTATGTTAAAATATTAAAATTCTCACCTAAAATTAAAAAAAAAAACGATTTACTTAATAATATATTTAATATTTATATATGTGTGTGTGGCCATTCTCTTAGGTGGATACTTTTTAGTTATTAAGTCATTAACTTAATAGAGTCAGTACAAATATCTCATCAAACCAAGCGACTTTATAAGAAATTAATAGCACGTCAAGGATGGGCAAGCCCGGTAAAGGTCTTTCCACTCATTCATCATCCTCAAAGTCGAAGCGAAGTCACTGCATCGGAGGCTCGGAAAGATAACGACAATCGGCATTGTGGTGGCACTACAAGAATGGCGATTTCTCATATAGAAGATTTGATCCGCCCAACCTAATAACACAAATAAAGGGTTCGAACCCGATGGAAGCCTCATCGTTTTAACTTTGAATCCGGACCTGAATCGGCTTAGGGTCGGTCTGAGCCCGAGCAAATATTTTTTTAAGTTTTTTTTTATTTTTAGATATTTTCGGCAATGGCAACTATCGAATGCATTCGTCAAAAAATTCGACATCTTAATAATAACATCTATGTGTCACACATTGCTAGAAAATTCAATACCTTACACTGATTTAATCCATAAAAATTAAATTCCCACAACAATCAATGTCAAAAAAAAAAAAGCATGCAGAAGACAACCAGATTGCGTAGGAGACAAAAAAAAAAAAAAAAACTAGTGGATAGTGGTGTATCATCGTGGTGGTGGCGGCACAGTGAATTGTTGAAGGGAGCTCACATGGCTGTCGAGTGTCAATTTTGGTGGCCGGATGGTTGGTGGCGCGATGTGGTGGCTGCTTAGAACTTTGTGTGTGCGTGCGCGAGTGCCTGTAGGTGTAGGTGTGGGTGTGTGTGTGTGTCTATAAAAAAATACACATTTATACTATCAAAAATTTTTACATAAAATTTTATAAAATAAAACAAGGTATATATGTTCGTCTTTCACCAAAAAAAGAAAAAGAAAAGAAATCATGTCTAATATCTTACACACATATTTAATAATTGTGTTATTAGTCAGACAAATGAGTCAACAACTCAAACTCTAACTTGGAAAGAAATTTGTGTTAATCCATACCTAATATATTTAATAATTACATTAAATTTGATGATCAAAACTCATTTATTCATATAGTGTCAAATTTTGTTAATTCTATGAACTTTTATTTAAATTGCTAAAATATCTTGTTATTATCAAAATATAATAATATATATTTAAGGCAATAACACAAAGATTCTAATATCTAAGTTTTAATTTTAGTCTCCAGCGATGTGGTATTTATTTATTAGATGATAATTAAGTAATTTTACTAATGATGGAATTGATCATCTAATAGATGAGTGATGCAAACCATTAAGACTTAAAGTGGGACTCAATTGTGGGATTTCTAATATTATTAATAATTATAATGCATTTGATATATTTCTAAATGACGTTATTGAATTTATTTTATTGAAGATAAATGATTAATCTTCGTGGAATTAAAAAAAAATGCATTTGTTAGTGTGTCTTGCCATTAGAATCTGATTTTTTTTTTTTTCACTTTCCTTTGCTTTTGTTAGAAAATCTTGTTTTCACTCACTTAAAAAACACTTCGGAATTTGATGCCACCACATATATTTTTCGTTTTCTTTTTTATAAAATAAAAAACAAAAAGCATAAAACAATACCGAAGGCACGCTCGGTTATTTTAATACAACATAGTCTTATTACATTTCTGTCGTTTGAACTTGTATTAAAATTGATGAGTTAGATTAGACATTTAGATGTCACTTGTTCATTGAGTTTATGAGTTGATTCTCTATTATTAATATTAATGGATGACATGATAAAATACTACATCATCAATTGTTATAAAAATAATGCATCATCATTACCGTGTAATTATAGTATTATATGTTTTAATAATATTCAATACAAATGAGACGAACTATCTCTTTATTTCTAATTGTGAAAAAAATTAGGTGGATTTTTTTTTTTGGCATGAAATATGAATAAACTTGAATTAGTCTGAATTTTAAATAGAGTTGAATGTCTGAATCTAAATGTTATATTTTTATTTCTTTGTTTGAATCACTAAGAATAAATATTAAGTTGTTTGTCTTTTTAACTTAAAAAATATATGAAAACTAATATTTTTATATCTATGCCTTTATAAATTATAAATGTTAAATAAATAATAAATATCTCAAATAATATAAATAAAATAATCAATTATTGTAACATAAATCATATTCAATTGAATAGAATTCTTTATTATTCTATATTATAAATGTCAATCAATTTTTTTTATAGTTTATGATGTTTTATATGAAAAATTTCATAAAAAATTATAAAAAAATAATACCAATTTGAAGAAAATAAAAAGATAAAAATAATAATAGTTTACCACTATATATTATCAAAAGTTATATAGAGATGGATAGTAATACTAATTATTAAATTTTACTTAAGTAATGATAAAAATTAATTAGTTAGTTAGGGGTGTTTTGGACTTTTTTTTTAAATGATATCATTCAGACTTTTTAGATTAAGTAAAAAATTTAAAAAATTAGTTTAATAATTTAATAACTCAATGATTAAAAATTTTTATTAATTAAAAAAATAAATTTAATGATTAAATTGATTAAAATTAAGTCGATAAATCATTAAATAAAGAAATAAATGGCCCTTAGAAATGATTATATTTCCCTGTCTTAAAAAGTCCAGAAACAAAGGGAAATTAAATTTGATGTCTGATATTGATTCACTTGCCCGGTTGCCCCATCGGTCACCCTTTTTCTTGAACCATAAATCAAACCCAAACCATTTGATCATCGCACCGTTTCAGAAAAATAGAAAGTATTTTACATGAGGACCATTAGCATTGTGGGCCTGCGTTTCGGCCTCAGTCTTCTCGAGTAGGATCCAATGAACCTCTTGGGCTTGCTTTTGATTCACGTCCGGCCTAAGTGGCAACACTAAAATAACCTTTTTTTTTTTTAAGACTTGCACATTCACAAAATTAACTTGAAACCCACATCACTTTTCTTTATTTATCTTTTACCTCCTTAGAATTTATCGGATATGATTTTGGGTGCATTCAGAATTAAGATCCTATACCTTTTAAATTATAACTATTATAGAAAAAATTATAATTATGAAATAAAAATTAATAATATATAGTAAATATAAATTTTAAATAATAAATTTGATAAAATTATTAAAAATATAATAAATTTTTTATTATACAATTTAAAAATCATATAATATAACTTTTAAAATACACCGGCTAGTGTTTATCAAAATATTTAGTTCTGATTTCAATTCCAAATGCACTCTTTGAATCTTGCATTGGTTAGAATTTCTTTGAACTTGTAAAAGCCATTATAAACGCAAATGTTACTCAAATTAGTTAGCAGAGTATCCTATCCTGAGTGTTTTTGTGTCCGAGTGTTTGTGTGTGTGTGCGCGCGCGCGCGTGCGCGTGTGTGGCTGTGAATCTTGTACCAATTGTAAGAGGCAGATAATTAACAACCCAACATTGCACTAACTTTGACAAACCCAACGTGCGTTGCTTACTTTCCATTCTGTCTTATAGTCGATCACGTACTCGTTTGCACATGAACTCTAACGATGCCGCTACCCTCTTTGCAGTATGAGACAAAGTATTTGCAGCCAACAAAAGCATTAAATTATAACTGTTAAAGCAACCCCTCCATGTGATTTCTTAAGCCACTTTCAAAAAGTTAATCTGTCAAAAAATGCTGTATTATTGATGTGATGTTGGTGCAGCACTTTAACTGGGTGAGCTCTCCAGAAAAATGACAAGCTTATCATCATCTACTGCTGGTTGTTATTGCTGTTACTATTTTTTTATGTTTTCGCAAAAATCAGAAAGATTTTTTGTTAGTTTTACGTCCTTTGAATTTTGCAGAACAGAATTTTGATAAATTCAGAAATCTCCCTCCAGTTGATCGCCTTTGAATCAAAGAATACATAATTTGAGTATCATCATAAATCTGCATTTTCTTTGCTTGTAAGTTCTATACTAAATTTAGTCTCACATGATTGATGGAGGGAGCAGAATATTGAACAATCTGATAACATTTTTATTATTATTATTTGTTTGGGATAAATTATTGTTGACACAGTGTGAGGAAATTTTATTGAATAATAGATAAGTAAGTAATTTTTTATTGTAGCAAAAAAAAAAAAAAAAGAAGAACATTAGTAGCATATAAAAATGTGATAATGTTTGAAAATTTGCTTTTGATATTTGTGGATATAAATGCAAATTCTATTTTATCCTTACCTTGAGATCAATTAGCTCGGCAAAAACATGCAAAAACTAGTTAGTGTGTATACTGCCTGAATCTATCTTCATTTACATTTCATTACATACAAAATCTCAACACACCCTCAAAAGGAAAAAAAAATCCAAAAATATATATTGAAGAGATAAGGAACTAACGTTACACAAAGTCCCAGGACAAAAAGAATACATATTGTTGAGATCTGTGAAATCGATCGGGTTCAAGTTTTGTGCTCGTTCTGAATAGGATTTGAAGTACTAGGTGGGGCTTTCCTCAAGCTTCGCCGAATCATCACAGCTTTCTTGGACTCCTTCATGGCTCCTCCTCCATTAATGTTGATCGTCAACTTTTTTGCCTGTGAAGAGAGTGAAGCCATTGATGAAACCAGCAGCCTCCATGATGATCCAATAATATTGTTATTCTTCTGATGATCATCTTTTTTGATAGTAATATTATCCATTTCATTGCATAAAGATAATGACGAGCAAATGAGAATCAAAGAAATGAAAGCAGTGAAAGTTTTACAAGTGATCTTCATGAGGTCTTAGATTAAGTGAGAAGGAAAAATGAGAGAAAAAAATTATAAATGATGAGATGAAGGCATTGAGATACTGAAAGATCCAAGTTTTATAATTGGGCAGCTCAGCCTTGCATGCGTGCTCTCTCCACGTGGTTTTGTGATAACTCTTGCTATGTGAATTATTAAAAATAAAAAGAAATAAAAAATTAATTAAGTTCAATTAGCAAAACATATCATATTTATTTTTCAAGATGATCATAAAACTGTAACTTAATTGACGAAATGAAATTTGCAGTGCATATTGCCAAATTTATATTTTTATTTTCAAATAGTGGTTACAATTAGATACTCAATTCTTAAATAATGATATGGTAGTTATTAAATGAATAAATATAATCCTAGTCATATAAATCAAGCTTAGAAGTCAAGTATCATGTGATTTTGACTATTACCTCTATTTTTTATGACTAAGTCACATCCTGATTAAAACACCTATTAAACAATTAAACTACTCATGTGATAGGACACGTGAATCCTCATCATGCTTTACAATCGCTGGTTCTTCATTAGATTTTTAAAGTCACACATTTAGAAAACAAAGCTAGCTAGCTCCATTTAGGTCACTAAGCTCCCATTAATTTTCTAATTTTTATAATTAGAAATTGTAGAAACCCCAGATTCGGTTTGAAATAGAAGATCTGCATGCACGCTGTTTATTTTTAAGAAGCATGTGGTATCGAAATTTTTACCCTAACTAGCTAGCTGGCTTGTCAGCAAAATATTAATTTCAAGTTTCTATTGCTTACTTTGTTTGCATATTTCATCGAGATCGAAAAGAAGTGAAGTCAAAGGGACAACTTAAGAAGATTGATGTCGTAGTCTCCACTTGACCACATCAAAAATCAATTACAAAACTTAAATTTATTAAAATTATGTCAAGTTAAAGCAACAAATATGTTTTCATACAAAAGATAATAAAATATATAAATGATTGAAAATGGTCAATTTTCAAATGAGCCTAATGAAAGCCTAAGAGGTCTTTTCCTACTTAAAAACAAACAAATTAAGGTAAATAAAAACCATTAGCAATCCTCTTCTTCTAAGTCACTCAGCACCATTAGAATTACTCTATTAATCGTTGATTTAATATGACTTATCTAACGACTATAAGTGTTTATCTAATCTCATAGGTTTTTAAAATATTTTTTTTATTATTGTTTGATTTTTTTACTAGAATTTTTAAAGATTAAATAAGCTATTTTACCTATATTTAAAAATATTAAATTTTAAACTTTTTAAAGTAAAAGTTGAAAAGTCATTTTAAAATATTAAAATATCTAAAATATTCTTTAATTATTTGATGATTTTATTTCATTTATTTAAAAACATAATTTTAAAAAAATTGACTATCAAATCAATTTGAAAATTTTTAATAAAAAATTTCATTAACAACCAAACAATTAATATTATCTTAGTATAAATTTTACTTGTAAAAGTTTTATTTAAATAAATTTTATTTGAAAACCTATACTAAACATTACCTAAGTTTAGGAAGAGAATATGAAATCCTAGTTTTGTAGAGGAAAAACAACACCTATAATTTTTTTTTGGTAGAGTGGTAATTGTGGTAATCATTCTAGTTGAATCCAAGTGAGATGATCCACCACAGAGGACGACCAACTGTGAATATGAAGTGATGGTCAAGCCCGAAGATAGAAAGACCTAAAAGTAAGAAGTCCATATAAAAAGAAATTTTAATCATTTCATGAGGACATAGAGTAGAATCTCGACATTTGAGATGAAAAATAAGACAAAGGGTAAGGCTATTTGCACTCTTAAAATTAATTTGAACATTTTTATTTTAATAAATTATTTTATTACAAAAATGATCATTATATGAATTACTAATTAGGACTTTCTCTTATAAATTATCATAAAATAATTACTTTTAATAGTTTCTATTTAATATATAATCTCTTACGATCAACCCTATAATTTTTAAATCTAATCTCTTAACAATGTTTAGTTAGACAAGAAGCAAATATCTATTCATGTACGAAGCAAATTCAATAGGTAGCTTAGCTTTTTTGAATCTAATTTTGCTTCTCATATCAGTTTCACAACATCAACATTCGACGTCTGTGTAAGCCAATCACTTATTGTAGTAATAGTCATAGGAAAGAAACAATTGGCGTAGAAGCCTTTATGCAATGGATTGTCCAAAAGCTGATGACAAATTGTAAACAAAATGTTCAAACAAGCTTTTTTTTTCTTTTTTGAATTTTGTTATACACAAATTGTTATTGACATTACATTGTATATTACAATATATATTTATAATTGATATTACATCAGACTATATATTTAGAACCATCGGTAAATATTAACATATTGAAGTATTTTTTTAGATATTTTAAACCTCCTCTAATATTCGAGAGGTGCCTATTCCACTTACATTTAGTGAGAGAAAAATTATTTCCACTTAATTATCAGATAATTAAAAAAATTAAAATTAACATCTATAATATTTTTATAAATACTTTGTTAGAAACTTTGGATACTCTTCTGGAATAGAGCACCCAATTCCCTGATCTTTTCAAGAACAAGACTCTCTGAATTGTCACCACCAATCTGAATTTAGCAATGCTCTCGAATTTCTTATGACCAAGAACACACTCAAAACACCAAGACCAAGTAACCAGAATAGCAATTCTCAGCACACACTCACACAAAGGAAGAAGAAAGAAAACAGAATTTGCGTGGTTCAGTTGAGCAGCAAGCCCAACCTACATCCACGGGAAAAGCCACCAGAGAAAGATATTATTGAAACCCAAGATGTGAATACAGAGAACAAACCGAAACTAGTTTACAAGAACAAAGAATTAACTTTTCTCTTTCTCTTTAATTTCTCTAGCTCTCTTCGATTTCACTGCACTCAGACTGCCTTTCATCCTCTGCTTTATACTGCTGTTCTGATTTCCAGATTGCACCAGATGATGCCACGTTTCTAACGGCTAACTTAACCAACTTGATTCCTTCCTCACGTGCTGCCTCACGTGCCTCACTTATTCTCTGCTCAAAACGCTTCTCAAGCTGCCGTTTCGAACCTGAAATGCTGCACATGTTTTGCTCGTGAGAATCAAGCTTGAATACAATGCCGTTTCCAACAACCAGTTTTGAATTCAGCTCTCTTAATCCACATACTTAAATTATTTCATTGTGCGCACTTGTCCTTCGCCAAAAGGCCTATTGGTAATGTTAAAAAATGCTTAAGTTGGGTGGTTGGTCCGAAGTTAAGTTTATTGCTCTTGTTTTGTGTGTCTAGAAATAGGAGGTTACAATTTCCAAGGCAGAGCATTCTAGGCCTAAATTGATGTTTGCCCTAGTCAAACCCTAAAACTAAACAAAACGATGCCATTTGTTTTTTTTTTTTTTCCCCTCCATAAAATGTTGCCATTTGACTTAAGAGCAAATTAGAAGCCAACTGCTTTTCTCTTCTCAACGTTTCAGCACACACCTAAGCAATAAAATCCAAATGCAAAATAGTTAAGCTATTATCTTCCTCCAAGATGATAGGATTTGGCTTAGATAAGGCAAAAGCAAAAGCTTGAACGAGGATGATGGTTGTCGCGTGATGGCTGTCAACGTTGATGGTGACCATGGTTGTGAGTCGCCGTTTGACTTAGACAAGTTCAGTTACAGATTGTGGTGGATCATGAGTAGCTAGTGAAACAAAGAGGAAAAAGAGAAAGAGACGGTGTCATTTTATTTGGGTTCTATCTTTGCCTAGGGAAACAAAGAGGAAGAGAAAGAGACAATTTGTTTTGGGTTCTGCTATTTTCTGGAGAAACAAAGAAGAAGAGAAAGCCAATCGTGGAGAAACGAAGAAGAAGAGTAAGTAACAATCTTTTTTCATGTTTTTCTCTTCATCCGACGGCGACGTTTTATTCATAAACAATTTAAAAAAAGGACGAAATGATGTCGTTTTGTTTAGTTTTGGAGTTTAACCCAGGACAAGTATCATTTTAATTTTAGGCTTGTTGAGTTGTAAAATTGTCGATGGAGTTGGTTCATTTGATTCATTCGAATGACCGTGTTGGCATGCTCTAGCAGGAAACTGGGCATTGGTGGCGGTAAGGAATTAAGCAATAGTCTGACATTTTCCAATTGAGCCTGAGATGTTGCTGAAAAAAAAGTCCCTGTGCCATACCGGTGCCACGTTGGGATATTAAATATTGGGGTGTAAAATTCAATATTAAAATTTGAACATATTCTTTAATAGATAAAACTAACAACTAAAAGTGATAAAAGCTAACAACTAAAAATTATGTTAAAGAATTTGTTTAGAATATAATTTGATTCCATTATTTTATATACTAAATTGTTATTAATTCATTTTGAATGTGCTAAATAGTTTGATTAGTGTTTTGAGATAATTAGTTTAATTAAGGTCTTTTTTAATTTTAAAGAATGTAAAAAATAAAATTTAACTTTTTTAAATTTAGTATTTAAGTTTACATAATAATAAAATATTGAGAGTAATTTTTAGAATGTAAATAGACTCATCTCAAGATAATATTTTATTTTAATTTACTATTTAGATCGGGAGTCAAAATATTTAAAAATCTTATTCCATGTCTTGAACATTTTAAAATTTAAATTTTAAAAAGTTCGTGATAAGTTGATTTAATGAATTTTATAAATCTAATATATTAGTAATTGTATAAAAAAATTATTTCAATAAGTAATATACATAACATGTTGGCCATAATCGCGTGACATGCCATTTATTATAGAATCTGCAATATATAATCGAAAAGTCATGTCATTTAGGATAATTCAAATTCCAGTTAAAACTGCATCGGACACACTTTTGTCCTAATTTTAGGAACGGCGGATCCGGCCTTTTCCATTGCCAATAGCACGGAACATTAGGGACCTACTTGAGAAAATAAATATATTTCTCCTTCCTGTGATATATACGGAAATACAGGGATCTCGTTCGGACATTTGTCAGTAGTCCCATTTATTTAACTCGATTTAATCGTAAGACGCCGAACAAAAATTGTAAAAATATATTTAATCAAATCAAAAAGGGCGAAATCCTTCCTACTGCCTCGCGAACCAATTTCAATCTCGATAGCCACCCTCTGATTCGACAAATAAATTCTAAAAACGAGAAATAATCAAATATTTTATCCTCAAAATCACAAAAAAAAAGAAGGCAAAAAAAATTCGGTTAACTTTGCCACTACAATTCGTTAAAATCTTTTTGACTCTCTTCTTATATTTACCCGCGTTTCAGCTCCAGCTCTTGTGAATTATTGGGCAAAAGTTCCCCTTTGATTTCTTGGAGTGCGTTTCTTTGGCAAAAAGTTAGATTTTGCGGGTGACTCTTCTTATGGAATATGAAGTTGGTGATAGTAGCGGTGAGTTTTATGTTGATTCGAGTTTCTTCGTGCAATTTTTGGTTATTTTGTTTGTGGGTTAGGGTTTTAGTTTTGAACAATTGTGTGCATTGTTGGGTTTAATGAAGATGGTTTTTTGATATTGGGGTTTAGGGTTTTGATTAATTATTAGTTTGTCCTGGGTTTGCTTCTGCTTGCTTTAGCTTGCGCTTTGTGTTGTTATTGTAATGGTTAGCCTCTTAATAGCTGGTGTGCTCTTATAGTTACAAACAATTTGGGATTTTAGATTTGTTACAACTGTGATTCTTGAACTTTCACTTCACAAGTTTGGTCTTCATTTACACGTGTTTGTTATTCTGTGAATGGGAATGAATAGAACATTAAAAGTAACATCGTTTTTTTCTTCCTTTTTGTTGGGGAGGGGGGGGGCGCGGAGGGAGATGTCATTCGTGTTGTGTCAATTGGCCATGTTGCCAAGGCATATCACACAATGTATAATGGTTGAAACTAGTTTCATGCAATCAAACTCCAAAAAAGGATATCATGGAAGAAAACAACAATATTTTGTTGGAGTAAATGCTGCAAGAGACAATGCGGATAAAACAAGGTGTTATTGTGATGGTATGTTGAAACTAATGAAATAGTTACTAGAAAGTCTTATGAAATCTAAGGCTGAGATGAAACAGAGAGAAGGGATTGTTTTTGTTTAAAGTTTATTTTATAGAATAATAGAACTTAGAATTCAGAAATAAAAGCCTGGAAGTCGATTGAGATAGTTCTTTCCAGATTGCTTTATATTAGGAAGGTGGTATTTGATTTACATACTTATGAATTAATTTATACCTGAATCCATACTTTTTTAAATTATCTGTTCTAACGAGATTGTTTTTGTATGCTTTGTAACATTTGGGATATGTAACATTTGGGATATGTAAGTCACTGTATCTAACTTCTGACATTCCAAAATACTGTGGAACCTTTTATATGAAGATTGAGAGAATAGTCCAAGGGTAATAATAATATGGTGGATCTTTAACCTAGCAAGATGGAGCTCTGGAAGACCATGTACTCTTCTTTAGATGCTTACGCCATGGCAACATTTAGGCTTTATCTGAAATAATTGCAGGTACTGATGATGATCTCCCGTCACATCAAACTAGAGTTCCAAGAAGTGGCCGTTTTGCTGTAAATGGAAGATCTGACATAGGTTCTGCTCCATATTCTAGGATGCATACTGACATGGAGGCCCAAATCCACCAACTCGAGCAAGAAGCTTACTGTGCTGTCCTGCGGGCTTTTAAAGCTCAGGCCGATGCCATTACTTGGGTAATATTACCTTTGCATTTGATACATGTCTTTTTATACTAATATAACATCGGTTGTTCTGCCAATCCAGTTTAACTGACCCATTTGATGCCTCTTCTACAGGAAAAAGAAGGTTTGATAACAGAACTTAGGAAGGAGCTGAGAGTGTCAGATGATGAGCACAGAGAGCTTCTTACCAAGGTCCACAGCGATGAGCGGATCAAAAGGATAAGGTTGGATGCTTCATTGAGGGAGTTTCAATGTTGAGCATCAGTGATTAGTTATATGAAGAAATCTATCACTTCTGTCTTTTAATAGGTTATTGTTTGGACAATCTTATCAGGGATTGGAGACAGGCAGGTGGAAATCAAGCTGCCAGGCTTGCGAATTCTCAGCCTGTTCATGATCTTTTGCCCAGCCCTAGTGTCTCAGCATCCCGCAAGAGACATAAGGCAACCCAATCGGTATCTTCTTTATCATTTAGTGTGCTACACCTGCTTTTGGTTTCTTCAGCCGTTCTTTCTTTGCCATCATATTAAGAAGCTTCTTTAGAATTAAGGGGAAAAAGCCTTAGATTATTATGTTAATTATCTGCAGTGATAGAGAGGAAAAGACTGTAAATTGACCTGCTTTTATCTGTTTTTTTTTTCTTTAACAGGGGCAATCTTTTCATAGTTTACCCTTGATGAACTCTGCACAGTACCCTCCCACGGGTCCTCCTGCAAATAGGTCATTTATTAATCGCAGTTCATCTGGTAATATTCCTGCAAATGAACCTGCTGAAGCAGCAACATTTGATCCTTTAATTGGAAGGAAAATATGGACAAGATGGCCTGAAGACAACAACTTCTATGAGGCTGTCATCACCGATTATAACCCTACCGAGGTATGTTCAAAGCACGGTTTTATCCATGTTTATGTTTTATTCTAGAGGGTTGACTGTTTCTTCTTTATGTGCTTATGTTGACCTCATTTTGAAATGTTTCCTTTGTTTTTTGATATATTAAATCAATTGTTTTTCAGCCTTTTCCTTCACCCTATTGACCCTCCTCTATCCTTACCTCCTTGACTTAGCTAGATTATGTTTCTTTGTCATTTAATGTTCTCTAAAAATTAAATAATATATTAGGGATAATTCTTGTGCCTTATAGTGTGACTCATATTGCAAAATGGCATGCCTCATAGAATTATTGATTTTGTTTGACAATTGATTGAATTGTAATGAAAGTTATAGAACTGGTGGATTTTTCTGTCATGCTTATCTAGTTTAATCTCTTTACAGGGCCGGCATGCCCTAGTTTATGATATTAATTCGGCAAATGAGACCTGGGAATGGGTTAATCTCAAAGAGGTAATTGCTCTTGGACATTTCCTAATCATTTCAGCAGTCATTTTTATATCTTGGTAGATAAAAATTTGATATCTTTCATTTCTGGATAAATTACTGGATCATTACCATTTATGTGCTTGCACCTTTTGACTTACTGTAAGGGTTAAAAGTTGCACCAGGCTTGTTTTTAGCTTTCCTAAGAGTGGTTAGCAGTATAGTTGGTTGCTGCACATGCTGATTGACTTCATTGTGTTGGCTTTTAAGTAAACTTATAATTTTCAAAACTCCACGCAGATCTAGGGCCTCTGGGCTAAAGAACAAGATGGAAATCAATTTCTGCCCAGCTCCTGGATATAGGAATTTTCCTCATCCTTTAGACTATAGAGTGGTGGGTTAAATTCCATTACAGTTCCTATACCCAGTAAAACTACATGTTTGTGCTAGTCAATTCTGGTGTTGTACAGGAAATTAACTTTGGGTTGCATTTAGCAGGATTGGATTATCAATTGGGTCTAGATTGGATAAGATATGGTTAAATAGTATTAATTTCTTTCATAAAATGTTACATTAGTTAGTGATTGAGTTCAAAATAGATGTAAGTGAATGAATTAAGTTTCTTGTTATAAAAAATGTCTGATTCCCGAACGTTAAAAATTTCCTCAAGACTGGATAGTGCTGATGTCCAACTGAGTAGTTATCCTATCATTTTCAGATTTCTCATGAAGATATCCGATGGGAAAGTGAGGACCCAGGCATAACATATCGAGGAGGGTTTGGTGGGCAAGGTCGTGGAATTAAGAGACCTTTCGGCCGTGGTGGTCATATTCCAGGTTCTATGAAAGGGAGAGGATCCTCTAAGGATCAGGGTCAATTTAGAAAAGAATTTACACAGACACAAAATAGGCTTGAAAAGGTTTCAGGGGATATTGAATTGCTTCAGACAGAAACACTAGTAAAGGAGGTATGCACTGGAATTGAGGAGCTAATTCATTGATATATTATTGTCAGTTTTTTACATTTGTCATCGAATCTTTTACAGGTAGAGAGACTTTTTGATGTTAGTCATCCAGATCCTCTTGAGCTTGTCAAAGCAAAGAAAATGCTAAAAGTAAGATCAATGCCAATCAAAGTTTTGATTATCTATCCTTGTTGGGTGTCACAGGCTTGAGCTCATTTATTTGCAGGAGCATGAGCAGGCCCTGATTGATGCCATTTCAAGACTTGCAGATGCATCTGACGGTGAAAGTGGTAATAAATATGTGTGTATAATAATATCTTTTGCATACTCCAATCTTTTACTGCTTGTTTCTTCCAATTTAGAGTGGTTGAATATTATGCATATAACAGTTTATTCCCCAATTTGTTCAGTGCAAATCTGACCCCATTAAATTTGAAGATAGCTCAGTTTCTCATATTGTTTACTGCAAATCTGTTCTGATCAGATTTGCAAATAGCTCAGTGCCATGCATTATGCATCTAATAATTTGTTTTGCATTCTCAATCTTTTTGACCGTAAATTTTGTTTCTTTGGTTTTGAAAATGCGCATCCATTGAGCAAGCCTTGCAGTTAATTGCAACCTCACACACAATGCCCCCAATCTGAAAAATGTTTTAAGTTAATGAAATTAAGACTAGAAAGGGCACAAATTGGTGCAATAGGGTCATGTGAATTATCTATAGATACAAACATTGACATTGTGGATACTGTACATGCACTTGTATTGTGTATTTAAACCAAGTGATTTCAACCATTCATTCTGTTTTTCACTCAAAAGCAGATGGAGAACAGCCAGTCTTGCAGGGGCAGCTAATGGATCATGACTGATGGCAAGTCCTATCCATCGGGTTCAGAAGCCTCAAGATACCAGCATTGATGGTTGAGGGGCAGTTCTGAAGTTGAAAATTGTATCAGAAGTTCAAATCAGCTAGAAAATGGCTTTGCTAAATTAGAGAATGGGATACCTAACTTGGATGCAAACACCTTTGGAAAAGAACTTATGGCTCTAGCCTTTCAGGTTGAAGGTGTTGCTTGAGAACTGTAAAAATCATTGAAAACATCTGAAAAATGTAGAGAATGTTTTGCTAGTATAATTTGTTCTGTTGGATGTTACCGTTGTTTTCTCTGCATGCTGAATAACAATGCCCCGTTTTAAAGGAAATAAAGTTTCTCCTAGAAGCAACATTGGGTCATCAGTGATATTTTTTGCATATTCGTCAATCCTGGAAATCAAAGCATTAACTAACAAACCCACCAGTTAGCTAGAGATGGTAACAGAGGCAAACTAAGGACGTTATAGTCTGCATCTAAAGTATAATTAACCACTCTTTCCTTAATCTAAGCAATTGTTATATAGGAAATACCAGGCAAAATCTGCTTGAGGTCTCAAAGTTGCAAGCACATATTTGATCATCAGTGTTTGAGTAATCACTTGCCCGTGATCAAATCCATGGATTAAACTCAAATGCAGATCCTGCCATCTGCAATGAAGCTAACTCCATTAGTCATTCCAATATGACCAGTGCCATGCTTCAATTTGTCATCAAACTGAGGCTAGCCCAATCTCCCAAACTTTGACAACACTCTGTAGCTGGACAACTGCATGGTAAGAAAATGTATACCGTACATTCAAAAATAGGGATATACAAATTTGTATGACAATAAATGACAATACACTACAAACTTAGCTAGGAATCAGGTCTTAATAGGGATGTACAGTTTTGTACGACAATAAACGAATTACAAGTTTAGGTAAGCATCAGGCTTTAATTCAATCTGTTATTCTTGGCTGATATAATTCCACGTGTCAGATAAGAGCTATTAGTTATGAAGGTGAAGCAGTTTATCCTGCAATTCCCCTGGTTTCTCCTCGATCACAAGTAATAATAAAAAAATAACATTGTCAGATTTCAAGTTTCAATTAGAACAGTTGAATATTGTCATTTGCATAGAACACAGACCTTGTCTATTATCCAAACAATGGTAATTTGCAGAAAGAGGATTAGGCAAGCTTTCATTTGATTGCATGTTCAAGAGGCCTGCATTTACAAGAAGATTTCAAAGAGGAGACACTTAAGAGTCTTAAAGGTCATCATAGTTTACACTCTCACAGAGACAGAAAATTTTGTATACAACAGTAGCAAAGAGAGTATGGACAAGGTTATGGCCTCTACCAGTTCAATAATAAAAAGGAGCGCAAGAATGGTTAAATAAGATCACCATCAAACCATTAAAGGACTTTGGGGATTCATATTCTTCTGTTGTTTTAACAATTATGGCTACAAAATCTTTAATCAGGGTCCAAGAATTGATAGGACTTGAAAAACAGCAAGAAAAAGACAGATAACAATTGCCAAAGCAAGAGAAAAAGATATCCAATGTTTGCAAACTGTGGCTATTTATATACCAATCCAACCATCAAAGTATAATCGAACTCTGAACATGGTAGTCTATGAGCTCCCTTATTTGTCTACACCACTCCTCAACTAATGGAATACCAACATAATGCAAAACTTTAGACATGACTAAGTTTGAATGATCTATATAAATAACAAAGAGCTTTCAGCAGATAAATACTGCGAAATCAGACAACCACCTAAAATCAGCATAAAATTTAACCAGATAAAATTTGAAGAACAAATAATTCTGCCCCCAACTAGCTAGCATAAGAGGTTCATTAGCAAAGATGGGATATTGTTCTTTTGAACTTAAGGAATAGCTTAAAATACATGGATTTGCAATAATTGGTTTATGCAATCATAAGCATTTAGCAGCTTCAATCGTGCATAAAATAAAAACTCTTTAGTTGATGGATCCTTGTCAAGCAAAAGCAACCCGCCAATGATCCATAATGAAACATAGCAATGATTCAGCACACAAATCCATAATCATCAACAGATGCCAACCCAAAAAAGAACGCACCTCCAAAACACTATAGCTAATAGAAATACATGTTTCTAAAAATCTAACACCTCAAAGGGAGCAAAGAAACCAATGATCATGCATCAAAACGAGGCAACGCTAAATTGGGGGAAAAAAAAAAGCAAAACAGAAATAAGAAATACAGCAAACTAAAAGACATCCAGAATCCAGAAAAGTATTTTAAAGATAAAGATCGATCATGGATACCTGCAATACTACTGTGAATCCCGTCCTGGTTTATGCTTGTTCTTTAGAGGGGGAGAGAGAGAGAGAGAAATTGGTGGTTGAGGCTGGCATGTTGGGAAGAAAAAGGATAGAGTTAGCTAGACTTTCTTATTATTCTTTTTGCCACAAGCATTTCTTTGTATTTTACAAAAAGATATTTTGGGAATTTTAATTATTTAAATTGAATATAATTGCACAATTATTTTGCGTGTTAAAGGCGGAAAAAAAAAAAAACAAAAAAGTCTCTCCTACACGGTTCTTCCACTCCTTTGTCGTGAGCGGCAAGCACAATAACAAAAGGTTTATTTTGAGTGCTCTTGCCATTATCTCAAGTTTTATTGGCCTTATTAGAACAGTTAGATTTTAACAATTATTTGAGTCCAACGATTAGCTAAATTTAGAGTGAATGTCAATTGGTTCAACCAATAAGTATTTTTAAGGATGTGCAAGAAGTTGAAAATTTGAGATTCAATTTTTTTTTTTTGGGAATAATCCATTATATTACATAATCACAAATTTATTCATATTTAAATAAGACATTATCAGACTACTTAAATCAAATTTTATTATGGCACAATTTAAATGTCTACTCTCATAAATATTAAAGAGATAAAGATATCTACAAATTAGATTATTTAGATTAAAATTTCATCATGACACACTCTAAATTTCTAACCTTATAAAAATTTTTAAGAGGGACAATTTTTTATTTATTTTTTAGAGACAGAATTTTTGCTTACAAATCAATGAGAGAAATATATACCCCTGCCTAATTTTAATTAGGAGAGCAATATAAAAAACCTCTGAATGGATTCGAGATTCAACTAATTTTTTTATGACCACGCACTCACTAACGCGAGGACTTGGGTCGAGATTCAACTTGATTGAAAGGAATTTGATTTCAAAAAAAATAATTTGTTCAATTTTTTTTTTCTCATAACTTTAGCAGTGCACGTACCCCATAATTCGGCCAATGTATACTTTTTTTCTTAAATAAATTAATATTACCAACGTCAAAGGCCAAAATAATCCAGACGCAAACATGCAATTTGACACAAGGCGGGAAAAAAAATAATAAACTACTTAACATTAATTTACACACACACAAAAATGCCTTTATCACTTCCTTGGACGTTTCCTTGCTTCAACACTTTCTTTCCTCCTTTTACCCCGAAACACCTCTGCCCCCGCAGGCTCCGGCACTGCCCCCCTCTTCGTCAGTCGTCTCACATTCTTCTTCACCGGACCTTCCCCTTGTTTCCCACCAGAACGTTTCTGCACCATTTGCTCCTTTTTCGCGTCAATTTTACCATTGCCATTTTTTTTCTTGTGCTCAGCTTTCTTCTTGTGCTCAGCTCTTTCTCCTTTACCATCTTCAGAACTAATAACAAAATCCTTCAGTGTAGAGCTCCGCGTAATTCTGCTCAAAAATATTTCAGCGCTTCGCTTCTTCGCATTGACATTCCCCTTGTGTTTCCTCTCTGAATTCTCACACTCAGTCTCCTCTACATCACTTGAATCATCGGCATTAATATCAACATCTAAATTCTTCTTTGTTTTCATGTTACCTTGAGTTTTACTATTTTTACTCAGGCTTCCTGTGCCTGTTGCAGATCTCTCTCTTGTTCTCTTCTTTATGGCACGATGACCATCATCAGACTTGACAGAAGATGGGACTGTATTCTTGCCAATGGATGATTCTGTGTGCCCCCTTTTCTTGGCTTCTAAGGAGGACGGCCTTAACACAGCTCTTTTAGCAGTGATTGAGCTTCGTTTGCGGCAAGCAATTAAAGGAGCTAAGATATTTGGTTTTGACAGCAAAAAATCCGATGATTGTGCATCTAACTTCACATTTTGAGCCGCTGGGAATTCCAAATATTGTTCTCTCATTGATGAATTTGGATCAAATGCATTCCGACTCATTGCTTTCAGAACAACTTGTCTAAGCTCAACAGCAGCTGCAGATTCTGAGGAATTGTGGTCAAAGAAAACAATGACATTGTTGAAAAGAAGCAGCAAATCACGAAAGAAACTGCATTTGCTGCCTGAATACCAATTTGCTTCCAGCCTTGTTCTTATAATTTCAAGGTCTGTATGTTGTCGAATAATGCTTCTGTAAATGGGTATTTCCTGCAGGATTTGAAATTTATGTCCGAAAAATTCCAATATAATCCAAAAGAAAATAAGTTTAGAAATAAGAATCATAACAGATTGGTTATAAAAGTTGTGGAATGAAACTTTCTCGTGTTATATAGTCTCATTAAAAAGACTAATAGTCTATTCTAAAAAAAGACAGACAGATAGTTTTACCAAAAATTACAAAGTGACAAAAAAATGTCACATTTTTAACAAAATATGGATGAGTTGGTCTAACACAGTATTTCTTATTTGAATAAAATAAAAATTGAAGACCAAACTAAAAGGCAACAAAATACAAACTTCAAATGCACTAAAAATACATTATAGTGGACCATATTTTATACATACATACATACATATATATATATATATATTAATCTTTTCGTTAGTAGATTCTTCAATAGAATTTAAATATTGATATTTGCATTCGGTAATTCTTACAAGCTATAACCTTGTTCATGGTTGTAAATTATATTTATTACACACACACACACACATAAATACACATATATTTCAACCTTAAACTCTTATTTGTTAAGAAATAGAAATTCCTTCCGATATCACTCCAAGTAATTTATTAAGTAATAAATTAATTAAAAAATTAAATAGAGAATACATTAATCATACAACACAAAATTTACGTGAAAAATTTTAAATTTAAAGAAAAACCACAACGATTATCAAAAAACAACCATAGAAAAATATTCATTATATAGAAAATTATTACAACCATATTCTCAAGAATAATATTCTCTAACCTAAGCCCCAAATATATGATCTCAAGAAATATTTCTCAACAAAATAAACTTGTAATAACCATATTGAGGAGTCAAATGCTCCTATAATAAGTTTACATACTTAATAACATTTCTTTCTCAAGTTAAAGCTCTTAATGCTTCTCAATTGGATGCCAAGCTCTCGAATGAGAGCTCATTTTATAGGCAAAATTTTGCCAAAAAATTCCAATAAAGTACCTTCCTTTTCTTCTCCCTTCTTCTTTCTTCTTTTCTTCTATAAACATTGTTTGCGTGTAAAATGGGTTATTTTTAGAATGGTTGACTTCTAGAATTTATGATTTTTTTACTTAGAGATTTAATAAAATATCAATTAAATCTCTAAATTGGAGAATATTAAAATTGACAAATTCTAAAAGTCAACAATTCTAGGATTTGACCATTTTTAATGCCAACAATGTTTCAAGAAAAAAAATCAATCAAATGTCCAAAAGAGACAATATCAAAATTGACAAATTATAAAAACTAATAATTCTAGGAACAGCTCATTTTAAACGTCAACATTATTTGAAGAAGAAAAGAAGAAAGAAGAAAGGAGAAGAATGGAGTCATAAAGTTGGAGCCATAATGTTTGAAAAAAAAATAATAATAAAATAATATTATTTTAATTAAAAAGGAGAGCAAATGAAGATGTTTTATTTCCCCCGCTCAATATCCCAATTTGAGAGAAGCATTTTGAGAGAGTGGAGAATTTTGAAAGCTTAAAATAAAAACTTTAAATAGATTAGTAAATGAGAGATCAAGTCTATTGTAATTTTGGATAATGAGTCAAAATATTATAATACTTATAATTCTTATTTCACTAATAAAATATTTTTATTTTATTTTTATCTATGAACATAAATTAAAAGTTGAAACACAAAAATTTATATACTCTTTTTATGTGATTGTTTTGTATTTTCTTCTAATTTTATTTTAACTATAATCTTGTTACACCTTCGAATTTACTAACATCATTGACGTTTGAAACTTAAAATTTTATATACGTAACAAAACACAAAGAAACAAGGGCTCGAATGTGACCGGAGATGATTACTGCTTATACCGAGCCGGGCCTGCACGGCCCGCAATGGCCTCGGTAAAAAGGTCAAACAGGCCGTTTTAGGCCGAGCATCTCTCAGTAACAAATATCCAAAGGACCGTCGATCATATAATCACCCCGGCCCAAAAAAAGAAAGGAAAATGCTTGCACCTCATTGGACGGCACAGATTTTTCAGCTCAATAACACGAGAAAAAAACCTCTTTTTTCAAACAGAAGAAAAGCCTGAATTTTTTAATAACCAAAAAAAGGAAAAAAAATTATGTTTATTGTTGTTTACCTTAGTAACGCCCAAGCGTTCGAAAAAGTAGCCAAATTTATGAGACCGTATGATCTCGATGCACTCAGCTAACGGCCGAGAGTCCGCACAAATCCGCTTCGTGGCGGCAGGTGATTGGCCCTCCCCATTGCCCGGTTCCACTTCCTCCGGTTCTTCACTTTTCGCCTTCTCCCTCAACAAACTCACGAAGCTCTGCACGTCACCACTCTCTCTCCCCATCGACTCAGCCGCCGATTCCCCCAACTCGGCCGAGTCAACTCTCTCCGCGTTCCGCTCCAGTTCCTTCGCCGCACTACCACAACTCCCGTTACATGAATCTTCCCCCGCCGCTTTAACACCCTCGCTACCAAGACCCTCCGGCTCAACGCGAACTAGCTCGATCGGACCCGGTTCTTTTGCAGCCTTCTGAGCTTTTTGATCAGTCGAATTTGACTCGTTCACTGACCGGTTCTCCCGGTCAGATTCTTCGCCACCATCCCGTTTATCGGTTAGACTTTCTGGTTCATTCTCGTCAATCCTTTTCCTCTTTTCTCCATCTTCCGCTTTTTTTCCTTCTCGCTCTTCTATTAATCGCTCCACCTTCAATTGCAGAGACCTAATAAAGAAGCACGTGACTAATTGGAGAAAAAATACGGTATTAAAATAATTAAAACATGAGAATTAGCTAAATAAATTACACGATCGAGATATCAAAAAGTTGAAGTTCGCGTTTGAGTTCGGCAACTCGGAGTTTCTTCAACTGGTCGAGCCAGGGAATGGCGTCATCACTCTTGTCGGCGGATATCGAAACGGCATCGTTTCCAGAGAAACGGCGTTTTAGGTCGTTATATTTCTGCTGACAGGATAGAGGCGTAAGAAGCTGGAACTTTGAGCTTCGCTTTTGAACTTCCGTGGCGACGGAGATCCAGTTCTCAGTACCGTACCGGTGCACGGCGTATGCCAACAAGAGCTCCTCCTTTGTTCCCCATGTTTGTTTCTCGGAAAAATTATTGCTTGGGTTATCCATGAAAATGAAAATTAGGTGCCCGATTCATATCAATATAAAAATTAAAACAAATTTATTTTTGATTTTATATAAAAATTAAAATTAAAAAAATCTGAATATGACGTGATTCGGAGGATTGATCGACGTCTCATTTATTCCATGGTAAATCACAATCTTACCCCCGTTGAGGATATTGACGCGGCAAGGTTTGTTGTCACTAGCGGCACGGGCCATGCCTTAATCTGGAAGGACGGAAACGGTGAATCGTGTGACCGGTTACGTGGATGCCATTTGGTGGGATTATTCTGATTTAATATTTTGAAATTTAATTTTCAGCATAAATTTTCGGTTATTAATGTTATAATATTAAATGATAAGTATTTAAAAAATATAAAAATTTTAAATAATTTGAATTTATTAACTATTAAATTTTATAAAATTAATTATTTAAAATTTATGTCAAAATTTTAAGTTAAAATAGATTAACCTTATCTTTTTATTTGAGGGATCAAATTTCAATTTATTTAAAATTGAATTGACGCCTTACCAAAAAATGGGCTGTTAATCAATTAAAAAATGAGTAAATGTTTCACTGAAAAATGTCATCGTGAATTCTTCTAGTTTCCATGTTGAAGCACCAATGTACACTAAAATTTCCCATTTTTGTGAATAATTAGAACAAATTCATAAACATCTAATAAAACCAACAAAAAAAAAAAATTACAAGCCAAAAGAAAACGAAATCTACATTCCTATTTTAATACAAAACATAACAAGCCATTCGACTAGCTTAAGCGCCACCAGAAGCTCCCTTCAATGCTCTCTTTAATTCCTCATTCACGTCACTTCCCATTGATTTCTTCTCACCATTTCGCCGATCATTTCTATTATTGGAAGCTTTATTATTTCCATTTCTCTCAAATTCTCGATATTTCCCAGAATTCAAATCCCCATTAAACGGATTCGATTTCCCGTCGAGGATTTCATGCCTCAGATCCTCCACCGCTTTCTTCAGTAACCCATTTTCACTATGCAAAACCTCCATCTGCCTCTTCAAATTTAAACAAAACTCCGCCACCTCAGCCTTGCCCGTGATACCCAACTCCTGGTCCGCCTCTTTCTTACTTGTCTTTTCCTTCGAATTTTTATCTGCACCGTCCACGTGTTCGATCCCGATCTTATTCATCACCAAATACGGTATCTTCTTAAAATTAATCCCAGCCGTCGATTCACTCGTGATCTCCGCAGGAACCCGAACTCCCCACCGGAAATTCATGACGGCGCGTGACCTAACCGGCAGTACAGTCGTCGCCGCCACCTCGACCCCAGAGAAAACTCCAGCAAACTCACCCGCCGCTCGCGATGGCAAAACCGTAATTTTTTTCAACATCGGCGACTCCACAACCTCAATCGATGCATCGTCGTCCTCCAGAACGCCGCCGTTTGGCGCCTTCAAAATTGCTTTCTGATCCAAAACCGACGACTGCGACTTCTTAATTGAGAAATCCCCAAACCGCGGCTTGAAATGAAGCATAAACGCTGGATTCCCCCGACCAAGCAAATTGAACTCGGCGCTCATCAGCATCGAGCTAGACATAGGCGAACCGAACGGTCCAGTTCCAGTTTTCACAATCAGCGAAAACGGATCCCACGTGTCGTTCGGACGATAAGCGATCTTGATGGACGGCCCAGATTCGAAGAAAGTGGATAGGTTTAGACTGAGCTCTTTGGACTCGCCAGCGACAATTCCTGACCGGAAAGGTAACCCTAAAATTGATAAAGGCACTTTAGCTCTAAACAGAGGCTTTTGCTCTTCGCGGAATTTCAAAGACGCTTTCATTCTTAAAAACGCAATCAAAAAAACAAAACCTAAAGCTGAATTTTTCTAGTGAAATGATTTGGTTATTTATATGGGGATTAGGGGACTTTGAAAATAGGGAATCTGATTAACTGGGGCGGAGATTCCGCCATTCTTCGGCTCGATTTGGGCTTCAGTTTCAGCGTCTGGTTTGGACTCTGTCGGTCCTACTCAGCTGGTCCGTCGGTTTTTCGGCTTTTAATGTTTGTTGAAATTGTGGGATAAAAAAAAAAAATTCATTTCCATGGTAATTTGATTTCTGAGGGATAAAACTTGGGCAGAGATGGAAGAGTGGATGAGTTCGTGACAGGTGGCGAAAGTGTAGCCTGTTGTTTATTTTTGAATTTTCAAATTTTCAAAAAGTTCGTGAATATTGTATGTTGCTTAGGCCGCCATAATATGTGGTTATACCCACCTCTGGGCCGTAGCCCATTTCTTTGGTTGGTTTTTGCTGCAGGTTGCTTGGGCTTCAAGGACTGACGTTTTACTTGCGGCCCTATCGATTGATTTTCAGGGTCCCATTGTCGTTCTCTCTTACTTTGACAGCGAGAGGATTAATTGTAACTATGGTCAAGATCATGTTTCACAACTTAGACGAAGATCAATTTTTTAAAAGCAAAAAGCACGAATTCTTTTGCGCCACAATTGAAATACAATCATTTTGTGCGTTTTTTTATGAACAATATACAGTGCGTGACCGTCAAATGGTATATTGTTTCTTAATGTCAATACAAACAAAATAAATGATTTTATTTCACATAAGAAATATTACAATTAGATATCCCTAACAATAAACAACCATTTATCAATTTACAAGTGATTTATTATTTAGGGTTCATTTGAGATTATTTTTAAAATGTTAAAAGTGATTTTGAAAAGATAAAAACAGTTTAGTATTCAATAAATTTTTTTAAAGGTTACTTTTGACCCAATGAAGTTTTACTTTGAGAATCAAGTTCATATTTAACACAATCAATGTATATCCTCTTATAAATTATAAAAATCTAAAATTATTATTATTAATTAGGAAATAAAATCATTAACTTATAAGAGATTATTATTATTATTATTATTATTATTATTATTATTAACAATTATATTGAAGCAATAAAATCAAAAATCAAAAATCAAATTTAAAAATTAAAATATAAAATATTTATGATAATAAAAAATACTTTTATATACATGTTATAAATACATAAATACATTTTATTTAAAATTATGTCTAACTCAGTTATTTATATTCTTATAACAATTTAACAACAAAAATTTACCAAATATATGGAATTGCTTTAAAACTTAATATTTTAAAACTAAAATTTAATATATATTTAATTAATTTTTTATACGATTGATTATTTCTACGGTATAGGTAACAATACTTATTTTAAAACTTACAATATTACCAAAGGCTATGCTAAGGCCCCAATTTGGATTGAGGTTGAAATGATATAAGCAGCGTATTTAATAAAATTTGGTAAAAGTAGTGTTTGGTAAATTTTTAAAAAACTACTTATTTCATAAGTTTATCAATTTTAACACCTTCTAAAAGTATGTAAAAGAGTGCTTTTCACAACTAAAATATTAAATAAATAACTGTTTATTTTTTAAACTCTTCTTATAACTTTATTTTTTAACAAAATGATAGTTATGTTTTATTTTTCTAAAAACCCTACAAATAAATGACAATTTAATTATTTTTGGTTACCAAGAAATAAAACAACGTATTTATTATAAAGTTTAGCAAACGCATATACACTATTTTTTAAGCTCATAGCAACATAATTTATTAAACACCGAGTTACTTTTTTTTAATCAATAACTTATTTTATGTACACAATAAAAATAATTTATTTTATCGGTTATTACAATTCCAAACTAAACTTATCTTGCATGAAAGAAAGTTAGTACACCACAATGTGTTTCCATCAACTGTCATAATAATAATTTCACGCTTTACTTTGATATCCTTCATTACTGTTTGACATTACCCTGCATAGCTTCAAGGACAAATTATTTGATTTTGTAGTGAATATCCTATGCAGATTGATCGGTTTTGTTTAAAATTCTATAGATTTCAAAACTACGAGTGTTACATGTACAAAAACGACACACACAAAAATAAAATGTCTTTAGAAAAAAAAATTTAGATGGAAGAAAAGCCATTATAAAATTCTCGTAGATCTAGATTGAAGAAGAAAAGATGGCCAAATGTTCCGACTAGACCCGACCTGATTTCAAAACTATGAATTGGGTTTTTGAAGATCCGAAAAAGCAAATGCACACACAAACCATCTACGCACAAACTTTCGATTTAATCCCAGCTACATTAAGATCAAACTGGATTACAAATTTGGATTGAGTTCAAATTATTTCTTTCGTAACTCGATTAACTTGAAATCCAATTGGATTGATCCGAATTGAAATTTGCCCGCCTCTAGAAGAAAACATTCACGTAGAATGATTTTCCAAAAAAAAAAAAAATTGAAAAAAGGGGCATCAGCCAGTTATAAATATTCTCCGGTGGATAGAAAGAGAGAATAAGATTTAAAGAACAAGAGAGTTGACGGCTGAGAGATCTGTTCCTGACAAATTACGAAGTACGCTGTTAACGTCTTTATTCACAAATATGAAAATTTAATATTTTAGATTTTTAACCTTCTAATGTATTTGTTACTCTGCAGTGCCCTCCTTGAGTTTGTCGCCGCTCCGTTGGACCAAAAACGTGCTTACCGCTTTATTGATATATTGTTTTTTGAATTTCGAATAGTACATAAACGTAGCTTACGCGGTTGGGCTCGCGTTGTTTTGTTAACTGATGACATTCTCTTTACACAACCCACAGAGTGTGCATGGAATTTTCTTTCATTAAAATTCATATTTTTCTTTTATTTCGATAGTTATAGTTAATCGGTCATAATCAGTTAATCACATCATATACTCAACAAGGTAATTGTACTGTTGTTGTAGGCGTAAGTGAGAGACATTACGTGTCCGTTTTAATGCAAATAAAATAATTAGCAAAATAACAAAGAGGAAAAAAAAAAAAATAACGTCAAACTAAAACTAGCGAGGACACAAAAGTATATTACTGCTCGACAAGTGCATTGAGCTGTTACATTGAGGAACTCTAAATCAAAGGATAATAACAATACAAAAGATATTAGGTAGCATTTCATCGTGAACTACAAATGAGTGTATGCAATCATAAATTTACGTTTATTAATAGTGCTTTAAAATTTAGGTTAATTACGTAATTAAAAAATAAATACTATTTTAAACATAATTATTGACGTAAAAAAATAGTTTAGGTTATATAACACGTGAATAATTAATTTAATTACTAATATTTTTAATATTAAAATTCGGTCGATTACCTTTTGTTTTTTTTTAAACAAAAAACATAAAGCGGTAATAATAAATAGATAAAAAGGGGTTCCAGAGCGCAAGTCCTAGCAGAAGTGGAAATACGCACGACGTCCGAGACAAATCAACAGCCATCGAAAAATCCAGAAGCAATCACAACCGTCAGATCGAGTCGCGTCCGGAACCACCCGGTTGAAAAAACAGAAGAAAAGGGCAGAAAGGGAGTACCAAGACAATACAACAGAAACGGGACCCAAACGGAGAGCCTTTTATTTCATTACTCGTATACGCACTTCGTTCCCCGGATCTGAGCGTCTCGCTCGTCGGACTCGTACCGCACGCTCTCTCTCTCACTCTCTCTCTTAAAACCCGACTGTAAAAACCCTAAAACCTCCGCCACGTAAAGCTCTCCCGCTCTCCGGACGTAATTTATTAAACGCCTAAAGTAAATAAACCAAACAACACTAAAAAAATATATTTTAAATTTATATATATGTGTTTTGTTTATTTTTTAATTTTTCTTATACCAGGGAGTTAGTGGAGGATTAATTGTTCACATTTTTACGCGAACGATCCGGGCGGAGATTGGAGGTTAAAAAAGTAAAAGCGAAGAGCTGGTGTTCGTTCAGGTTTGTTTTTGGATTTTCTTGTTGCCGTTTCAGTTGTGAGAAAACGTGAGAAAGCGAGGGAAAATTTTGAGTCTTTCTGTTTTGAGAAATAGCATACGGAAGGTTTTATTCGTTTGTCTATTTATTTATTTATTTTTTAAAATTTGGAGGCTAAAAGAGGAGGTTCATTTGCCGGAATGACTTTAGGGAAATTTCTGCTTTCAAAGATAAGTAAAGTGAGCATGCAAGCAAAAATGAATCTATAGTTATTACTAGTATTATTTTTGAATTGTTAGCAAATTTAAGGGACGGTCCATTTCATCCCTGAAGTGCAAACTTAAAAAACTTGGAATTTGGGTTTGAGTGGTTGCACCGGCTGCTAAAGCATAGAATGTGGGTTTTATGCATGATGTGAATTTTATTTTATTTTTATTATGGTAGTATTCCTTTTCTAGGTTTTTATCTGGACAGTCATGTTCTAGAGGATTTATGTTCTAAGGGGTTAATATCTTTAATTATTCTGTGTATGCACCACTTTCTGATCTGCATTAATATGTTTAAACATGTTGATTTTATGCTTTTTGGAATTTGCAACTAATTGTGGGTCAGTTAATAGAGCGAACCTAGGAGATATGGAGTAGGTTTGTCGAGGAAAGGTATTGTTGCTCCTTAAGGTACAAGATCTTTAGTTTTGGCTCCAATATTAATATGTGGTCAATAGGCAGCAAAATAAAAAGTAGGTACATTTGATAGTACTCTATGATAGAATTGATTTAGGGTAGTGTAGTGATACAGGGGCAATTTATAGTGATATGTGAACTGGATGTGAATGATACCTAGAATTTACGAAATGCCGCTCTGTCTTAGCATGGAAACCATGTCATACTGCAAGCCAAGTTTGAAACATCTTCGTTTTGTAAGTGAAACATCTATTTGAAATACAATGAGGTGTTGGGTGAGGTGAAGGGCTCAACTATACCCTCTAATGGTTTTACTCATGGGACAGGCTATAGCTAAAGTAGTAAAGGTAGTGTATTTTCCTGTCGTTTGAATAGGCTACATGAATTAAAATTCTTTATACAGTTAAGTCAGTCAGACTGTATATAATTCTCTTTGCACATATTTGGTTTTCTTTTGGTTCATAGCATGTTATGTCTATTCAAACATATTGTCTTGGAAAAGTTAAGATGAATATTTGTGCCTGCAGTCGGCAGAGTCTGAAACTATTGGCTTGAGAGTGTTGTTAGAGTTGTGTATATGTTTTTGATTCTTGTGTTTTGCTCTGTGTACCATTTTTCCTATGGAAAAGTCCTCTTCAACATGTGTGCAGCTGTTAATGCTAAACACGTTTGAGACTATGATTCCTAGCAGTCAAATTCACCCAACTACAGTCTTCTTTGAATTAATGTAAAGATGACAAGAATTCCTGCAAGTTGCTTCAACTATAGATTATAATGTATGGAGTTTCCATTTGACTAATTTGTTTTTACAAGAGTTTTCAACTATTCTTGGGTATAGAGTTTTATGTGGTTTCTGGACAAACTGTTTTTAACTGCATTCTTGTACCTTGTACAGAGCTCAATTTATGAGTAGCTGATGGAGTTGTTAGTGGATAAATTCTTCTGCATTGTTTTTGCTTTCCTTTCAACTGGAGTTACAAATGGTATTTAGTATGGTCTGCTATGAGGTAGGATATGGATGTTAGAAGAGGGATGTAGATTTCTAACATTTTCTTTCTGTTACTTTCAATTGGCATTTTGTTAAGGGGCTGCAGTTTTCTCTGTTTATTTGTATTTGGATTACTGTTACAGTTGATCACAGCTTTCTTGGTTAGTTTAAATAAATTAAGGTTTAAAAACTTTTGGCTGTATTAGTGCATTGGTGTTGTTCTTTTAACTTTGAGCTTGCTCTTTTTTTTGAACATATTCTTCAATATTGCTTAATTAATTCGTAATTTTTACTTGGCTTCATATGTATGCAGATACTCAACATTTCAATCATGGTATAAGTATCACAAGAAAATAATGGCGTCCAAAGGTCCCAGGTCTAAGCTAGATCATGAGACAAGAGCTAGGCGCCAAAAGGTTAGTATGCAAAATTTTGTTGCGTGAATCCTTTATTTTAGTTATCATTGCCTGTGTGTAGAGAAGCTACTGTTTTTGCATTAGGTTAGTTGATCCTATTTTTATCCCTGTTTTCTGATCATTGTATATTTAATCAGATCACGATTTCATGTTAAAAAAAGTTCTGCTATATATTTAGGGTCTATATTTGACATGGGTGTGCTAGTTGATTCAAAAGAAGAAACCTTTCAATGTAGTGCAAGAGGTCTGGGTTTTGATTCCTGTTTATATC
The DNA here is from genome assembly GCA_030449875.1 of Aegle marmelos. Classification (NCBI taxonomy): domain Eukaryota; kingdom Viridiplantae; phylum Streptophyta; class Magnoliopsida; order Sapindales; family Rutaceae; genus Aegle; species Aegle marmelos. The sequence goes on along the minus strand of JASUUL010000077.1, from coordinate 6,652,728 downwards.
ATGGTGGGGTGGAAGCTAAGGCTATATTGTAGAAAGAAAAATTATTGAAAAAGGCTGTATATACTGGCATGCTGAAGGAGGCTTTTTGAGGAACCTGTTGCATATGTTTCTCCCATAATTGCTAGGCATCCAAATTTTGTGTCCCACATGAACTTTCTTCATGAAATGAGTCCACAAAAATAAAAATTGCAAATGTCCTTTAGATGCCATGGTGTTTTCAAATAATAGGTACAATTAATTATGCCCCTATGTGATTGTGAAATCCTTTTTAGTCTAAGAAGCTTATTATAGTGGTATGTAGCATTTTTTATCTTAAAATTATTGATTCGTCGATGATATCTTTGTTTTAGGCACTTGAAGCACCTAGGGAACCACGTCGCCCTAAAACTCATTGGGATCATGTTTTAGAAGAGATGGTCTGGTTATCCAAGGTGACTGGTTTTTCCTTCAAAGATTGATTTTATTTTATTTTCTTGTCACAGAGAGATTTTGAATTTACATCTTGCTGCCAGCAGAGAGTATAGTGTTATATGGGAGAAGTGATTCATAGTCTCTCATTGCTAAAATGAGATAATTGTTTGCAGGACTTCGAGTCTGAGAGAAAATGGAAATTGGCTCAGGCGAAGAAGGTGGCCTTGAGAGCAAGCAAGGGCATGTTGGATCAGGCCTCTAGGGGAGAGAAGAAATTGAAGGTTCTGTTTTCTGCTCTTTGAATAGGAAATACTTTTTCCATACGTCACCAAATCAGCATTTGAATCTTCATCAGTATTTGAATCTTCGACATTGTAGGAAAATAGCAATGTTATTCCTTCTAAACAAAGAAAACTAGATTTTTCTTTTGGTAAAAATTATTTTTAATTTTTATGCTTTTTGTTAAAATTAGCATTCCATTGTTATTAGGAAGAAGAGCAGCGGTTGCGGAAAGTTGCAGTTAACATTTCAAAGGATGTGAAAAAGTTCTGGATGAAGATAGAGAAGCTGGCAAGTTATCAATTATAACTTGATTTACCCTTGAACTTCATGGCTTATCTTTGCTTGAAATACCTGAAACCTTATAATATGCACATTATTGTAATTCCAGGTTCTGTACAAGCATCAGATGGAGGTCGATGTGAGGAAGAAAAAAGCGCTTGATAAACAACTTGAGTTTCTTTTAGGCCAAACTGAGAGGTAGAACAATTTTATAGGGAAAATGGACTTAAATGGCTTGTTTCAAACAACTGCACTGACATATTTTGTTGTTATTTTTAGGTACTCATCGATGTTAGCTGAAAACCTAGTGGATTCACGCAAACCAGTGCAACAGTCTCCTATGAGTGAACAACCTCGTATTCAGTACAAAGAAGCAGATGAAAATGGTGCTGCTGAACCTGTAATTCAGTTCAAAGAAGCAGACAAAAATGGTGCTGAAGAACCTGTTATTGTGCATAAAGAAGCAGATGAAAATAGTGCTCAGCAATACTCGGGATTTGGTACTGTTAAGAAGAAAGCAATAGTTATAAATTGGGTATTGTGAAAAATTGTCATTCTATCTTGACTACAATTTATCTGACACATTTGTTACAGAACTCCAGTTAGATGCTGCAGACATTGATGAAGAATATAATGTTCATTCTGAAGATGAATCGGTGTGTTCTCCCTTTCTTTATCACTTCACTGTTAGTTGAAATCTTCTGCTTGCTTGATTGTTTTCTTAGCCTCTCCAAAATGATCTAGGTATCAAGTTTGCAGAACTAAGTAGTGGTTTGTTTGCGATGGATTTTACTACTTTACAATAACACAGAAATCTCATTTGCAAGTTCTATGTGAATCACTGAATTCAATTCCTGGATATATTGTGTCATTCGGCTCCTAATTATGGCCATCACCTGCTGCAACCTAATAAATGTTGTTTTGTTCTGGATAACTGTGTACTGAGCTTGTAAATAGGTAGAATGCAGAGTTGGTTAAAAAACTATTGTTGAGATGTAAGTCTGCTTGATTAGCCACTTAATTTGTGAGATATGTGATGATGGTCTTCTGTTAGCTTTTTCTGTATTTTTTCCCTTTTTTCTGGAAATATTTGATCCCTAGTACCACAAAATAAATTTTAACATCTTCTGGTCTGTCTATTTACTGAGGCATCTAAAAATGTACATACTGTAGCTTGTGGATATATTTATCACTGAATCATGAATAGTTAAGATAGTTTGGTTTACAACTGATCACAGATGTCAATAAATGACATGTAACTTTTCTTCCGAAAACTGATAGTTAAGGCATCATAGTTCAAGCTTGAGAATCTTTTAGTCTGGGTATGAGGGCCCCCCCTTTTTTTTTTGTTGGGGGGGGGGGGGTTGTGTTCCTCTTCCCATATCTTTAGGAAAGATTGAAGATAACTCATTTGAGCTAACATATAAAATTTTCTTGCTTGATGTTGTTGTTTTAGGAAGATGACGAGCACACTATTGAGGAAGATGAGGCTCTTATAACTGAAGAAGAAAGAAAAGAAGAGTTGGATGCCTTGCATAATGAAACATATATCCCGCTTGAGGAGTTGCTTAAACGTTATGCTGTGGATAAAGGTGAATTCTTTTCACAATTGCCCTTTCTCTGGTTTAGAGTTTCTCTATCTTTTTGGCACTTAAGTTTTATTTATTGTTTTAAATCTCATAAAAGATGGAAAAATGTAACAATGTAGCTTACTGCATGTGGAAATAGTCTCTCTTTCTGCATCTGGGTTGCTAATTGGACTCATTTTATCTCTTAGCTATATAATATAATTAATTTGATCATATGAGTATTTTCAGTTGCCAGAGAAAGTAGTCCTGAGATGGGAGAAGATGATGCTGAGCCGATCGTGGCGGAAGGAGGTCATGTTCAGGGTAAGAAGCTGCTAAAGAGTTAAATTATTTGAGGCATAGGAACTGTACCTGAGATGGTCAAGGGTTATATTCTATGCAGGCAATGGAAATGATCTTCTTGCTGGGAGTAAGCTCGATACAAGTGGCTCTCTTGTTCGTCGTTGTGTAAGTTGTATGTGTTTATGGTTGCTGTTGTTGGCTTGCATAGCAAGTTCAGGACTCAAGGTGATATTTCTCATCTGACTGCAGGATGAAATTAATGGTGGCTTGTCCATATCAGAAAACCATTTGTTAGACGTTGAGGCATCTCAAATGAGAGATACATCCAATGAGTTTGGGGCTTCAACCCGGAAACAAACTTTGTATGACTTTAGTGATGAACAGGTAAATCTTATGTTGTTTTGCAGACATCTTACCTTTGCATTGTTTTCTTATCTTTCTTTATTAATTGCTATGTTTGTTTTATATAGAAATGCTTGCATTGAATTTCAACTTCTCTGTTTTCTTGTCTTCTACAATTTCTTGGCTACATTCTGATATATCACATCCTTTTCTTTTACTCTCTTCCGAGGCCCTGTCTCCCCCTTTTTTTCTTTTTTAGCTTATATGTTATAAATACTTTTCTGACTTGTCTCACATTGTGTAGGAAGATGGTGATTTTGTTGTTGCTACTGGAGAAGACAAGGTACATAATTTGGTTTTATGCTGACTTCTTCACTGCCATGTGCTTTTCCAGTTGATTGTGTTATCAAGAAGACAGCTTTTTTAGATTGCTAGGGTAGTTTCTAATATTTTGATGCTGTTTGTCTGTTTCTCATTTACCTGATAATTTTTTTGGGGGTATATGGAGTATGTCACCGGAAACTCAACCTTAACTGAGCAAATTTCAATATAACTAATTTTGGTCTTTTCATTCATGAATTTTCTTTTTCCCAATAAGCTCTACTTATAGCAGTATTAGGTAATGATTCGTCTCCTATGAGTTAAATTATTATGAATGCTAGCTGTATTTTAGGCTTTCCTTGAAAGTCTCTAGTTCCTTTGTATTTACTGGAATTATTCTTTATTTGTCTTATTTGTGGAAATTACAATTTATGCAATTAATTTTTTTTCTCATCAAAATAATGTTTTTTGAGATAAATTTTCAGACGATATTGTTAACAAATGTGACTAAGATGTTGTGGTATAAAGGTGGTGGGTGATATATATTTTTAAATTGTTTGCTTGCTTCTCTTGCTTTGTATTTTTATATTTTGCCATGAACCTCATCCCTAACCCCAATTAAATGCACCCCCCATAGAATTGAATCCTTGGCCCCTTGCTTCCTGTTTTAGAGGCAAAATCAACTTTGGTATTCTTTGGGGATAAAAGAGATGTCCTCCTTGATCGTCAGAGCCTCTCAGATTTGTAAATATGTACTAAGAGCTGATTCAAGGGGGTTGTTGCTGTTATGATGCTTTTTCCAAGTTTCATCTGCACTGAATAGAAGCTATAATTTATCATGATGGAAAGCAGGAACTTGGTTGTGTGTGACATTTATTATTGACATTCCAGTGCAATCTTCTATCAGGCAATGTAATCAATGTTTCTACTCTGTTCCAGAACTAGGCTCGAAAATTGATTAATGAATTGGTGTATACTTTTTCATTGTTTTATGTGATTCCTTTGGCTTAAGATATGTGTGATTCCTCTGGCTTAAAATGTGCAGGATGATGAGACGACATTGTCAGAGGAGGAGGAGTTGGCAAAAGCAGATTCAAGCAATTACATAGATGAGGTGAGGTGTCCTGGGCCTCCTGGACATTTCTTGTGTTATTTACTGTCATTCTCCTTACTTTAAGCACCTTAGGTCTATCTCTTTCTACATGTACATAGACATGCAAATTCTTTCCCAAATTTTGGGCTTTGCCTCTAGTTTAGTTTCCTCTAAATGAGATGCTGTTTTTCAGATTGCATTACTGAAGAAAGAAAGTGAGATTCCGGTGGACGAGTTGCTGGCAAGGTATAGAAAGGTATGTTACAGGATTGGTTCTGCTTATAATTTGGGTGATCACATCGAATATTGACTATCATTGTATCATTTACATCTTTCAATCAGGATATGAAAATTAATAAGATTTCGGAGGATGAGTCTGATTATGCTTCTGCTTTATCGGACGACCTCTCGGACTCTCCAGCACATGAAGACAGTGAGTTGAAGCTTGAGAATGACGTCATGGATGGAAATGTTGATCCTGGTGCCAGCCAACTGGTTATGCTTCCCTCTACTGAAAAACAAGGAGGAGGATCTGAGAAAAAGTCGGAAGAAGGTAGAGAGAGCGAAAACAGAATTGCTGATGCTGCTGCTGCAGCAAGATCAGCACAACCAACTGGAATTACGTTCTCTACTACTCAAGTGCGTACAAAATTTCCTTTCCTTCTCAAGTTTCCTCTTCGTGAGTATCAACATATTGGCTTGGATTGGCTTGTTACAATGTATGAGAAAAGATTGAATGGGATCCTAGCTGACGAAATGGGACTGGGGAAGACTATCATGACTATTGCTATGCTTGCACACCTGGCGTGTGAAAAGGGAATATGGGGCCCTCATCTCATTGTCGTTCCAACAAGTGTCATGCTTAACTGGGAAACTGAGTTTCTTAAATGGTGTCCTGCCTTTAAAATACTGACTTACTTTGGCAGTGCAAAAGAGCGGAAATTTAAGAGGCAAGGTTGGTTGAAACCTAATTCCTTTCATGTATGCATAACTACTTACAGACTTATCATACAGGATTCTAAAGTCTTCAAGCGAAAAAAGTGGAAATACTTGATTTTAGATGAAGCTCATTTGATAAAAAACTGGAAGTCTCAAAGATGGCAAACTCTTTTGAACTTCAATTCTAAACGGCGTATTTTATTAACTGGGACTCCACTGCAGAATGATCTCATGGAACTCTGGTCATTAATGCATTTCTTGATGCCCCACATCTTTCAGTCTCATCAGGAATTTAAGGATTGGTTCTGTAATCCAATATCAGGAATGGTAGAGGGTCAAGAAAAAGTGAACAAGGAAGTTGTTGATCGCTTGCATAATGTTCTTCGCCCATTCATACTCCGTCGGTTGAAAAGGGATGTGGAGAAGCAACTGCCTATGAAGCACGAGCATGTCATATATTGTAGACTCTCAAAGAGGCAACGGAATTTATATGAAGACTTCATTGCCAGCTCAGAGACACAAGCTACTCTTGCAAGTGCCAATTTTTTTGGCATGATTAGTGTTATAATGCAGCTTCGAAAAGTCTGTAACCATCCTGACTTATTTGAGGGCCGTCCAATTGTGAGTTCTTTTGATATGAGTGGCATTGATATCCAGTTGAGCTCTTCTGTTTGTTCTATGCTTTCACCTAGTCTATTATCTACAGCAGACCTGAAGGGTTTGGGACTTATATTTACTGATCTTGATTTTAGCATGAACTCATGGGAGAGTGATGAATTAAATGCTATTGCTACTCCAGCTAGCTTGATTAAAGAGCGTGCTAATCTAAATAATCTAGAAGAAGTTGGGCCTTTTTGTACACATAGAAAGAGGTTAAATGGGACAAGCATTTTTGAAAAGATTCGAGAGGCAGTACTACAGGAGCGACAGAGAGAAGCTCAGGACCGAGCAGCATCTATTGCCTGGTGGAATTCCTTGAGGTGCCAGAAAAAACCTGTATATTCAACAAGTCTTCGGGAACTTCTTACTGTAAAACATCCTGTTTGTGATATTCTTCAACAGAAGACCGTTTGTCGATCCTATTTTTACTCCTCCAAGCTTGCTGACATTGTTCTTTCACCAGTTGAAAGGTTCCAGAGTATGATTGATCTGGTTGAAAGTTTCATGTTTGCAATCCCAGCAGCTAGAGCCCCTGCTCCTGCTTGTTGGTGCACTAAAAGCAGCGCTTCTGTGTTTCTGCAGCCAACTTACAAGGAAAAATGTTCTGAAGCTTTATCACCTCTTTTATCTCCTATTAGGCCTGCAATTGTCCGCAGGCAAGTATATTTTCCAGACAGGCGACTAATACAATTTGACTGTGGTAAGTTGCAGGAGCTTGCTGTTTTACTTAGGAAATTGAAATCTGACGGTCACCGAGCCTTAATATTCACCCAGATGACAAAGATGCTTGATATCTTAGAGGAATTCATAAGTTTATATGGTTACACATACATGCGTTTAGATGGATCCACTCAACCAGAGGAGAGGCAAACATTAATGCAGCGGTTCAACACAAATCCCAAAATCTTTCTATTCATTTTGTCCACCCGTAGTGGCGGTGTTGGAATCAACCTTGTTGGGGCAGATACAGTTATATTCTATGACAGTGACTGGAATCCAGCTATGGATCAGCAAGCTCAAGATCGCTGCCACCGGATAGGCCAGACACGTGAAGTTCATATCTATCGGTTAATTAGTGAGAGTACAATTGAAGAGAACATCTTGAAGAAAGCAAATCAGAAACGCGCTCTTGATGATCTAGTTATACAGAGTGGAGGCTATAACACTGAATTTTTCAATAAGCTTGATCCTATGGAATTGTTTTCTGGTCATAGAGCCCTTCCCATGAAGACTATGCAGAAGGAGAGAGCTATCAACAATGGAAATGATGTTTCCTTGTCCAATGCAGATGTGGAAGCTGCCTTAAAATGTGTTGAAGATGAAGCGGATTACATGGCTCTAAAGAGAGCTGAGCAGGAGGAAGCTGTGGACAACCAAGAGTTTACAGAAGAAGCTGTTGGGAGACTGGAAGATGATGAGCTTGTGATTGAGGACAATGTAAGAACTGATGAGCCCACTGATCATGGTGGCTGTGTGACTGCAAATAATGATAATGGGATGATACTAACTGGGAATGATCCAAAAGAAGAGAGAGCTCTTACTTTTGCTGCTAAAGAAGATGATGTTGACATGCTGGCTGATGTCAAACAGATGGCTGCGGCAGCAGCAGCAGCTGGAGAAGCCATTTCTTCCTTCGAGAATCAGCTACGTCCAATTGATCGATATGCTATTCGCTTTCTGGAGCTGTGGGATCCTATAATTGACAAGACAGCAGTTGAATCTGAAGTTAAATTTGAGGAGACAGAGTGGGAGCTAGATCGTATAGAGAAATATAAGGAGGAAATGGAAGCTGAGATTGATGATGATGAAGAGCCTTTGGTGTATGAAAGTAAGTACTATTGTATGCGTCATTACTTTACAGCTATCGTTTCAGAATTTTCGAGTCAATCACTTCTGGTTCTACATTGCAAAAAAATATTATTTGACATTGAAATCCGGTTGCTCAAAAAGGTTTATTTGGCTTTTGAACAAGAGAAATTTAAAGATGAAAGAATAAGAAAAGGCATTTGAAGTACAGGTTTCTTTTGTTCCAAAATCTTCCTCCACATTTCACTATCTAGAAATACATTTTGGAAAGCACTATCTAGAAATACCTTATGGAAATGTTTTACAAAATCATATGTTATGAAATAGTTCTACTGTAATGGAAAACATTTGATGGAAATACAATAGAAATGATGCTCAGAAACTTTCTGATGTTATGAGGCATGCCATCGACTGTATGGTTCAATATATTTAGACTTTTGAGAATAGGCAACACTGTATTGTGCCTGCTTCCATTGTCGGTTCATTTACTTGTATTTTTATGCTAAGTTCTATAGTTTTCTTCTATTATCAGGATGGGATGCTGATTTTGCTACTGAGGCGTACCGACAGCAAGTTGCTTTAGCCCAACATCAAGTTAGTAAAAATAAACTGTATTTTACGTGTTTTGAAATAGTTGTTTGATTCAGCTAGCTAATATTGTAATATTTGTAGTTAATGGAAGAATTGGAATCTGAAGCTAAAGAGAAGGAAGATGCAGATGATGGAATTCTTGATCCTGTGAAGTAAGATGTCTCTTTGAACTTTTAAACAGCAACTTTCAAGTGAAAAACTTTACTCTAGTTTGTGCTTTTCCATATAAGTTTCTTCTAAAATGTGTAGTAGAGGCTGTTTTGAGAATATTATAATTGAATTTCTTGCTTGTGAGTTTATAACTCTAGTAGGTATTTGGTTTTTCGAGAGGTACTGCTGCTAGTTTTTGTACATTGTCTGTATACATGAATATTAGTGGTTGTGCACTCATTTAAGTGAATGTCTTTATTAGATAGATTGGTGACACTGGTGCGACATGGATATGACCTAACTGAATTGAGATCTGAAAAGAAGTTAATTAGAGTTTGCCGTGTGCAGATAAAGTCCTTAAGTGGCTTCTTTCCTATGAATTATTGTTTTTTGGCTATCTTTTGTATATTATTTGATTTGAGTACATGAGCACAGAACCGGTCATTGATGCTTATTCCTAGGAAAATAGAGTGTGGCGAGTTAATTGAGATTCAAGGACTTTTTGTCTGATGTGGCACCACAACATTGCTAGAAATTGGAAGTTTTCTTATGTACTGTTTAAATGTGATTATTTTGAACTACTTGAATGGTATTGACTCAAATATTGTGTTAATACTTTTTTTTTTCATTTTCTAAAATCAAAGGGCAAGTCATTCCAAACCAAAGACTAAGAAGAAGCCAAAGAAAGCCAAGTTCAAGTCTCTCAAGAAAGGGGCCCTAACTTCTGTATCAAAAGCCGTAAAAGATGAGCCAAGTGTAGAACCTATGTCCATTGATGATGACTTCGATGATGAGGATGCCACTTTTTCAGATGCGATGTCTCCGCCTTCAGCTTTGCAGAAGAAACGTAAGAAGGCTGAATTAGCACTTTATGACGATGAAGAGAGGGAGAAGAGCTCAAAGAAGAAGTCTAAGAAACTCAAAAAGTCTCTTCCTGCGAGATCTCCTGATTCAGATTCTAAGCTATCACGTAAACGCCATGATGGTTCTACAGAATTAAAAACATGCGAGAGTATGTTCATTGATCTTGAGCAGAAATCAGCTAGCAGGAGCAAAATGGGAGGGAAAATCTCTATTACTGCTATGCCAGTGAAGCGGATTTTAATGATAAAACCTGAAAAATTGAAAAAGGGGAATGTTTGGTCTAGAGATTGTGTTCCATCACCTGATGTTTGGTTGCCACAGGAGGACGCGATATTATGTGCTGTTGTACATGAATATGGCCCTAATTGGAGCTTGGTTTGTGATATACTCTATGGAATGACTGCTAGTGGATATTATCGGGGTAGATATCGGCATCCAGTTCATTGCTGTGAGCGGTTTAGGGAATTGATCCAAAGATATATTCTGTCTGCACCAGACAACTCTATTAATGAAAAGACCAGTAATGTGGGCTCTGGAAAGGCTCTTCTCAAAGTAACGGAGGTATGCCTAGTCTTGCAGCTTATTTTCTTCCAGTCATACAGAAAAATAAAAAATAAAAAAGAGGTGATAATATGAAATGATTGGTGGAAAATGTGTTTTAATTTTTTGAATGGATGGCTGAATTGTGTATATGTTATTTCCCTTGTGCTGGCAATGTGCCTCTGATATCTTAATCACATTGGGATACTGATTCTTCACGGTTGCTTTGGGGTAATTTATTTTTGGTTTTTCTTCTGTGTTTTGATTTCTTCGTGGTGCTTTTTGGTTAATTTATATTTGGACTTTCTGTCTTTCTGTATCTTTGGGCCAATATTTATGTTGCAAGTGCTGAGGTTCAACATGGCTTATTGCCTATAAATGCGCGTCTTGGTTAATTGTTTGATAGCAGTAATAGATGGGTTTTGGTTTTGAGTAAGAAGTCAGGAATGCCTATTGTCATGTAGTATGTAAAACATATTTAAAATTATTATTTTATGTACTTGTATCCTTTTTTACTTCCCAATACTTTGTCGATGTTTTGTTTTAAGAAGTGGTACTATTTTTCTCCCTATTTAATGGATTTCTTGCGAATTTTCTGGGTTTTGCTTATATGCACACAGTTGCCGAAACCTCTAACACATCTTGCTTGTTTGTTAATCTACGTCATAGAATATTCCTCTTTATATATGATGCCTGGCGAAGAGGTTTTTGGGGTTATCATAACATGTCATGAAAGAAATAGAAAACCTTGCTCATCTTTTTTCTTTGTTCACAGGATAATGTTAGAACGCTGTTAAATGTTGCTGCTGAGCAGGAAGATAATGAGTTACTCCTTCAAAAGCACTTCACCGCCCTTCTTTCATCTGTCTGGAGGATGAAGTCTCGCATGGAATACCGGCAAAACTCCTCTTCTTCACGTAATGGTCTGTACTTAGGTGGAAGGTTTTTCAGTTCTGCCACTCAGACTTCTTGCAAGTCCATGCAGGAGCCTGCTCGAAGGGTGAAATTCAGTAATTTAGGACAGAGTAGCAAATTATTATCAGCTGCTCTTCATGATACCAACGGTAGACAGCAGGATGACGAAGTTTCCAATTTTGACAAGAGAGAAGATGGTCCAGTCGAAGAACAGTTGGATTTAACACTGGAATTCCAGGGGGAGTTGGTTGATTCCACGATCTCATTCCCACCTCGTGTTAGTTTATCAATACATGGCTCTGACCTTGAGACATCTGTTAACAAATCTACTGGAGAAGGTCGCCATCTGAAAGATTCACTACTGGCTGAAAATCGTTTCAGGTATGACATTGCAACCATTAACTTTAGTGGCTTTGTGGCTAATATTTGATCTTATGCTTTCATCTCCTGTTTCATATCTTAGCAACGTATTTGTGAAAGGCCTTGGGTGTGAGAGTCCTGAGATAAAAGTTACTCATCTCCATGGCTTTGGATTGTAGGAAAGGATCCGATGACCTTGTTCTCTCTCAAACCTGTCCCTTCATTTATGACCTAACTGTTTCATATCTTAGCAACGTATAAAGGCCTTAGGTCAGTCACACCTTGATGTGAGAGTCCTGAGATAAAAGTTACTTATCTCCATGGCTTTAGATGGTATTAGAGGATCTGATGATCTTGTTCTCTCTCAAACGTCTCCCTTCATTTATGAGCTAACTGTTTGCATCCCCTCTCATGTGGAAGGCCTCAGGGGCCAATGCAATATAATGTGACTTGTGCCCTTGAACCATATTTTCCGGGCAACAAGTGAATATCTAAATGGTAGAAGGGTAAGAGCAAAACTATACCTTGGTCCGGCTTGGGTGGGACTCTTATTGATTCACTACATTTTATGTGATTGTGTTAAGGGACAAATTGTCTCTTCAATATAATTAGTCGCCCAAAAAAAGTGGATGCATCAGAGCAAACTATGATAAGGGTTATCTTATAGAAAATCATTTATTACTATGATGTGAAATACATGCTTGGATAATGTTTATAGATTTGCTGATTGAGCCCTACATCTGTTGTCAGGGATGCTGCAAGAGCTTGCATTGAAGACAGCCTGGGTTGGGCTTCGTCTGCTTTCCCAGCAAATGATGCGAAGTTGCGTTCGGTCCCAAAATCTCAGTCCTTGGGAAAGCACAAGCTCTCTCTCTCTGATTCAGTAAAGTGTTCAAAATCAAAGTTGAGAAAGACCTCAATGGAGCACAGCGAGATACAACACTCCTCTCCTGAACCAGTATCAAATCAAGCAGTTGCAACAAAAGATGCCAATTTAAGTTTTGATTTGATTCAGGAATCTTGGTTAGAGGATGTGGATGGTGACCTATTGTCCTGCATGGATCAGGAACTTTCGCCGGAGACAGTGTTTTCAAGTGAGATCCCTCATAACTATTTTCCTGACATGATCTCGGGCCTTGATGACTGTTCAATTTTGCGCGACTACACTGACATTGGATAAATTAGCCAAGGGACCTGAACTTTGAAAAATTTTCTTGAGTTGAAGCAGCCAGCTTAAATGATTGTTGAAGAACAGGGAATCTTTCAACAGAGGAATCCGGCCAGGATTTACCTGGCTCGAGCATTCTAACCGTGCTCTCGGGGGTGAAGTTGAAGCATCTTTGAAGAGCAAGATTGCAGATATGCATGGTTTAGACGCTGGGAGTTGAAATGTTGTGGAGGATCTGAGGTGAACCTGCTGCGAGAGGATGTGGGCATAGGACTTAGGGATTAGGGATAGAAATTGTAAACAGCAAAATTTTGTAATTAATTGATTATTGGGAAATTTGTGCTAATTTTTGTTAGGTAGTCAGCTGAATATAGAGAATTTAGCACAATTCCCTCAATACCCTCAATAGGGGATTTGGAAAAAAAAAAAAAAAAAGGTAGCAAAGGAATTTACAGATTGTTGATCTCCCTCAATTTCATCTCTATCAATCTTTCGGCCTCTGCATGTCCAATGGAAATAAGAGTTGCATCAACGTTAACAAGTTATATTTGGAGAAGACAATGTGAAAAGCACAAAATGAAGCAAAGTGATCAAGTTCAAAGCTATAAACCGATCCAAAGCTTCAGGGAATCAAATAAACATGTTCTATCGGTTAAATCGTCGTTAATTTTACATGCCTATGGGTCAATGACAAATCAGTTAGTTTATGATCTATGTTGGCCAATGGCGGCGAAATTAATATAATAACCCGCATTCCGGCACATGTACGTTTCTTGTTGGGCACGTGACACATATTCTTCTTTTTTTAATCTTATTTTTATTTTTTAAATTTATCTTGTATATTAACGGCAAAAATCAAATTCAGCCGCGAATGCAGAGACTAGAGAGAGAGGCATCCAAGTAGAGGCTCTCCGAAGTCCCCTAGTCCGTGTAAGGGAGGGAAAATTTCTCTTTAAAATCTCAAATTAGGGTTTTTCAATTTCAATCTAGGGTTGTTAAATTTTTGCCGATTCCAACAAGCCCTTAGTATAACTTTTCAATTTAGTACATAAAACAGCAACCCAATCAACCAATTTCCCCTGATTCGAGAGAAATTACAAAATAAGAAAGGTCATGGTTAAAAACTTTAAAAGAGAATTGGGTGGTAGCAGTAGGAGTAAGAGTGGAGGTATTACAGGAGAATTCGAGTATGATCAAGATGTTGCTGCTCGTCGAGCCCTTCGTAGCAACTATCGCTCTGTAAAATCGCTCATCATCGGTACTTGCTCTGTTTTATAACCATCTTTGGGAAAAAAATTGTCAGTTCTTCTTTGATTTTTTTTTTTTTTGGGTCGGATTTGGGGTTTTGTTATTTCGTTGGTTTTGCAGATGAAAGGGAGGAGATAACAAGGGCTGGTTCTAATACGTTTAAGACAATAATTAAGCAATTGGACAATTTGCATCAACAGGGTAAGATGATTGTTAATTTAATCATATGTTTAATTGCATATGTTGTAATTAACGTGGTACATTGTTTTGCATCAAGATCTCTAGTAGTTACACAATATCTTTGAAAGTTTTCTTGTTCTCTGTGAATTTTTGACCAGGTTTTAATATTTTACTCGATTTCATATTACATAATGGCACCAAATTTGATGCACACTTTGTTGCCAAGTAATAGTGGGTGCTTACCAACATTTAGTTGTTGCACTTTGAAATTATGTACTCGATTTCATACTGCATGATGGCAACAAAATTTGATACATACTTGGTTGCCAAGGCATTGTAGGTGCTTAACTACGTTTTAGTTGTTGTACTTTCAATTTGAATGGAGGCACAACAGTTAGAAACATGCCCTGTAAACCTTATTTTGTCTCAACTCATTGATTTAGAGGTTGATTATGGATGCTTCATTCTATTTGATTTTGTTGCTTTCTTAACAAGGAGCACTAAGAGAGTTCTGGTATCACATCCCTTTTGTTCTTTTCTCTATTCCTTAAACCATTCTTTTTCTAAATGGTATTATCAGTACAGAGGCCAAGGGAGCAGGTTGCTGATGCGGAGACTTTGTTGGACGTTACAAGTGCTGTGGTAAGCTCTGTTCGGGCAGAAAACAAAGATGGAATAACTGTTTCAGATTTTATTTCCTGTCTTCTTAGAGATTTTGGGCAAACATTTGGACCGAGTAGTAGCAGGGAGGATACCAGGACCTCAATAGCTTGGGGGGACATTGGAAATGCTGTCCCACATTTATTCACGAGGAATCCTGGATGCTCTACCATGTAATAACTATTGACTTATTCTTCTTTTCCTGTTGCTGTGTCTGTTTTGAAATATTTGAATACCTTTATACATACTTTTGTTCTTTCTTCAGGATTGGGCCCGTGAATACAGAGTATAGGGGGCGGAAATTTGCTGCATCTATAAAACGTAAAAGACCAATGGAAATTGCTCGGCCTGCAGAGGTAAGAGTTTTGTAATTCAAGCTTCAGTGTTGGTTAATATGAAGTCATTGATGTTAGTTATTTGTTATTTCTCTTATCCTACTTGAAGATTAGTTTTTCTTGGAGGCCTGTACAAGTTAATGAGCTTTCCACTACCCTAACAAGCTGTGTTGATTTTGATATGCCTTGCATATTCTTACATTATTTGTTTGAGAGTTCCATTTGGATTATATATGTCTAGTAGTTTCTTCTGCCTTTTTTCCCTGCTGCAAGTTCAATCAATATTTTAAATTTGGTGTAACTTTTTGTGCAGGTTGATGGTACAGCTATGAAAGAGAGAATAGATACTGATAAAAATATGTTAACCATGTTTAATATCTTGAGGAAAAACAGAAGAGTCAGACTTGAGCATCTGGTATTAAACAGAAATTCTTTTGCACAGACGGTGGAAAATTTATTTACCCTATCATTTTTAGTTAAAGATGGGCGGGCTGAAATTAAAGTGGATGAGAAAGGTTTTCATCTAGTATGTAAGATCCTCCGCAAATACGTTTCTTCTGTCTCCGACATAAGTTCTTTTCTTTTTCATTATTTTTTAATAATACTTGCTTACAACTTTTCCCATTTTCAGCACCAAAGAATGCTCCCTCTGCCGATGCTGTTGCCTCTAAGGTGGTTTCTTACAACCACTTTGTCTTCAGATTTGACTTCAAGGATTGGAAGGTACTTTTTGGTTGTTTTTTTTTTTTTTTTTTGGTTGGGGGGGAGGGGGCAATGGCTATGTGCTCTACAGTGAGATTGTGTTTTTAATATGTTTCTACGATATGCTTCCTAATTGGATATTTGAGTTGGTATCTTGTTTATCCAACATTCATGTTTTATTTCTTTGAGCAGCATATTACATCTGCTTGAAGATCTTAATTGTGGTTAATAATTCTTGTTTGTTGCTGTTATTGGTTTCTGAAGTTCTCTGGAATTTTCAGTTGATGATAAGCACTGTTGGGGTTGGGGAGGAGCTGATGCCTCATAGGACTGAAGTAAACATATCAAGGAGCTGTGAATCTGCTTGAGTAAATGAAGAAACTCTGAAAATAGCACCCACAATGCCTATAAGGAAACTGTCCAGAAGCCGTGGCCTGGTTTTACCCAAACAGTTAGTACTGGAAACTTCACTTGAGAATGAAGATGCTGAAGCAAGAGCTGCTGTCATCCGTAAAGGGAAGCGCAAAGTAAGATGATACAGACTTAAAGAGGGTTTTGTAGTACTTCATCTTCTCTTTGCAGCTTAGTTGAGAGATGTCTAGAAATTAGGATGATTTATGACTGTACATAGAATTATTTTTTTGGGTTTAGGTATATATATAGGTCCCTATATTTCATTATTTCATTGTCAAATAGAAAATAAGAATATTCCTTAAATTCCCAGTAGTCCCTCTTTTTATTTCCTCAATTTTGTATATTATCCTTTTCTGTACGCCCAAAAAAAAAAAAAAATGGTGGTGCTGTATTGTCAAAATCCTATTGACTTTTCCAACTTCTAAATTATGTAAAAAGAACAGATAATATCGTTATTAATAATGAAAAAAGGTGTCGTCTAAAATGATGTATGGATTAGTCTTCCGTCCCGGCAGGAATCAAATGAGCCTTCTGATATGCAGCTGAAGTGATTAATAAGGGCAGCAGACAACATGATTTGTGCCAAATAAAATTTACTGCTTACATCGGCATGACAATTAAATTGATGATCTTAAGTGTCTGGCTCTACATAGCTTTGGGAATGTCAAGATCCTAAAATGTCATTGTGGATATAAGTAACAGCGCCAGCGATTGCTGAAACCAAAGGCGACGCTTGGAAGGCTGCGGCATTCCCCACCTCCTCTGTTCCATTATAGGTTAAAATGTTATTTCGATATACAAGAAGGTGCAGATACAGAGCTTCAGTTATTTGATGACTCACCTGCCGACATTTCTTTCTGTAAGGGTGAATTTTCCGGTGAGTAATCAATCATCATTTCAATAAAACCAATTGCTTTTGCAGCAAGGCTTTCAATGTTTCAATGGACCAGAAAATGTTTTCCACGGCTCAAGATGTAAGGAATGACATTGTTATGTTTGCTAAAACAGCATTACAGGAACCTTACATAAGAAAAATCACTAAAATCAATTGTTGAAATTAAGCAACCCTACAAGGCTAACAGGGACCCGATTAGTGGGATTATATTTCATTGGTGAGAGGTAATTGTTAACCTGTAGATATTGTGTTGACTCTAATTTTATGATTTCTTCCAGCTTCGAGAGCCAGCACCTAATCAAGGAAAGACATTTTCATAAAGAACATCTGTCGAAAGGGAAATAGATCTTAAATATGCTCAGCAATAGTACTTGCACGCGTGTCACTCTCCAGAGCACTCTTTGTTGAGCTCATACCTCCTCCATATCTGACCATAAAAATCTTCAGGACGGGAAAATCATACAATGAGAAACTTGATCATGAAAGCAAATGGCGTTAAAAGCTGCATACCCCAGAATTATCCTTTCAGAACCCATGTACGTTAGAGAAATTGAAGCGCCAGCTATAAATTACAACAGCCGGTTTAAAGTCTAGCATGCTGGTGCAATTTCAGATATCATCACGAGGAGATATAAATTAAGATCGAGTAAGAAATGCGCCTGGATTCATTATTGGAACGAAATGCTTGAGTAAGTAAACAAAGGAGTAAGTCAACGCAGAGAGAGATCCGAGATATCCGTGACTTGTTGTCTCCAAAAGAGGCCTGCTAGCCCGTGCATGATTTCTTGCAGTTGAGATGCATAGCAAACTCCAAGTAACAGCACAAAAACAACAGAAAGTCAAGAGCTGCACCTTGGGCCTATTTACAAGTGAAGGGACAAGGATATCAATGCTGCCAAAATCCTGTTTTACAGATTCAGCAATCTCCTGGGAGACGGAATTACAAGTTAGTCAATCATCGTGCAGTTTGCTAACCGTTTATGTAGGAACTTTGGAAGAACAGGACATCTTGTTCAATTATGGAACTGATCCTGAAGGTCAATGAACAGCAACCTGTAGAAACATAAATGTGGACGTCAGAAATATAGGGAGGCAGTGCCTAACGATCAAAAGAAATGTTTGTTCCTACATGAACACAGTAATATTGATCCCCAAACAGAGAGAGAGAAATAATAAAAACCTTAGAATAATGCACGCCATTTACATGTGAATTGAATTACTATTGCATATGGCACCTCAAAATTCAAAATTATACACAATTCCATCGGCAGAAAAGCATTACAGAGAATGATTTACATGCCTTCCGGGTTGTTCTGCATTTAAAATAATACATAAACTATGGATTATACCTAAACAATCCATTTTGAGAACCCGCATAGCGTTTGTTATGTTTCACCAGCACAAACAGCAAATATGAGTATAATCAAGAATCTTTTGCAAACTAATATAGTCACAACACCCATAACCATCATAAGAGGTAGCAATACATCCTCAAGACTATCATGAACAGCATCCAGGGGGTAAACTTTGGAAATTTCCATCAACGAACCATCTGGTAATCTGAAATATCAAATTCAAAGTAGCAATGACTACGAGCATAGACTCAATGCAGTACTGTAAGTTCATGTGATAGCATGTAATTCAAAAAGAGGATTCGCGTAATTACAAACTTCATTCGTCAAATTTCCCACGCCGCACGCTGCTTTCAAAAATGTTAAAGAGTTAGACACAAAATATACAAATTTGGCAGAACTTGAGCATGTCTACTGTCAGAAGACAATTAAGTTTGACTATTTACATAGAGGCACCCATATACCAATGAGAATTTCAGCACCCGCAGCTACAAGAGATTTTGCAATTGCCCAACCGTATCCATTGTCATCAGCGACGCCAGCAATAAATGCTCGTTTACCTGCTAACAATTGTCTCCTTGTAAGATGTCTGAAATTGGCCAGTACGTGTAGCACAGTGCAAGAGGCAAAGAATCACAACAATGAAACATGACCCTTAACAACATGAATGAATGATATAGCAGAAAGACAATTATGCAAGCAAAGAGCTGTACAACCTCTCAAATCCAAAGGCAATCCTGATAAAGCTAAGGCTTATCCTCATCTGCTGCAGACCTAGCTCTTATAACAGCCTTTACAGATTTAACGGCGCCTGATTTGATGCTCCCATGCAAGTGCTTCGTAGTTGAGAAGCAAGTTGCAAGCCACAGTTGATTTTTCGTGCTTAGTAGCGGAAGTTGCTTTGATTGACTTAAAATTTTTACTAGAAGACGAAATGCAAGGCTTGATAGTTGCCACTTGGGTGCCAGAAGGTGCTGCCGCGGACATGTTGAATGATTTAAATTAATAAGATTCTTCAAAGTCAGTTGAAAATGTCTCACTTTCTCCAAACTGACTGCAAGCAAACAACACGACCTTAAGCTCATTCATCGCATAAATGTGCATGGCAAGTATGACGACCAGGTGCTTGCGTGCACTATAGACGTGTGACTCTATATATTTGATCAGCTCTCTCTTTATATATATATGTGTGTGTGTCTGTATATGTATATATATATGGAGTCCTCTGCATTACAGTTAGCTGCAACACACATTCCACCTAACTACAGTGTTGGGTGGATACTCCGTACATTTGATCAGCTCTTTCTTTATATATATATATGAAACCTTCTACATTGTAGCTAATTGTAATATATCCTTCACCTAGCTATAATGTCGGTAAGGTCCACCTAACACTGTAATTGGGTGAAGCGTGCATTGTAGAACTACAACGTAGGTTTTTCCATATATAATATTTTTAGGTGTGAATGTTTGTACGAGTTTTCATATAAATATGTATTAAATAATGACTGTGTGTGTGTGTGAGAGGATTTTGAAATTAAAATGTTAGAGAGCTTATAATATGAAAACTGATTGATATTCATTGTTGGTTTAACAAAATACTGAAACATCAATTCAATCAAATTTGACAGAAAATCTAAGCAATGCCAATGAATTATTAAACCAAAAAAAAAAAATTACCTTATCAAAATCAAACAACATTTCACAAAAAGGATAGCATAGCAAAAGAAGAGAACCCAAATCATTCTTAAAATCATTGATGTATAATTTCATACATCATACATAGAAATGTCACCCACGGTAACTCCTAGATTATATTTTGTGTGTGTGTGTGTGTGTTAAATGTGAATTGCTTTCGATGAAATCGAAATTTTATTTATTAGTCGGTTATTTGTTTGATGATTGTTAACAGTTGCATGGCAACTTTGGGAATATCGAAGAGAGGCTGTTTGGTTTATTGAGCTGCTTCGGCTTTTATATACATATACATACATACATATCAAACTATCCTTAAATCCCTAGATTTGTAATTGTGACCTGAAGATGATGAGACAAACAAGGGAAAGAAGTTTGATCGATTAATTGAAACAGGACTGGATGTTCAAAGGAAGTGACGAGAGAGAGAGAGGGAGAGAGAGAGAGAGAGGAATTCTGAAAAGAATAAAAAAAATTCCTCATTATTTTAGATTATGCCATATGTGAAATAAATAAAATTTTACAACTAATTAATATATTAATATATTATTAACAATAATTAATAATGATAATAATAATAATAACAACAACAATAATAATCTTTGAATAAATAATCACTATAATTAAAATATAAAATTATAATTATAATAATAAGTTCCTACAAGTTAAATAAACAACTTATTTTAATTTTCATTCTCATTTTTAACTCATTCTCATTTTAATTTATTTTGATTCTAATAAATAAATACAGGATTAGATCTCTATGCGTCTATGTGGGCCAACAAAGTCATGAACTAGCAGTTACAAAGTCACAAACCGGTAGCTATGAAGTCATGAACCGACAACAATATAGGCATGTATAACATTTAATGTCTTATTACGCTTTCACACATTTAGTGAACATTTATGTATTATTTTTATGGTACCATATTTTTTTTATTGTATAAAAAAGATTGCGTACACACTCATCTCCTTTTTCTATAAGACCTCGCACGTAGAACGCCATATTTTCATCTTCACTTAAAAATGTCGAAAACTTCAGCTCAATGCTCAAAGCAATATGGTATTGGTATTGAAAAATTTCTTGTACGGAAGAGCCTTTTTGTCACGGGGGCAACAGGGTTTCTCGCAAAGGGTATACTTTCATTTAAGTTTTATTTTAACACACACACACACACACACTTTTTTGTTTCTGGAACAGCAAGCTTTCTTACAAAGGGCATATATTTTTTAAGTTTTAAGTTTTAACACACTCTTTTTGTTTTATTATACTTTTTAATTTTTTTTCTTTTAAATGCTGGGCATTTTTTTAACCCCCACCTTTTGTAGGATTCGAACTTAGGTAGCTGGAATTTTGAACCAAACAGCCAACCAAATAAAATTACGTGAAAATCAATCGATAAAGCCCTAAGACAAAGTTTTTTCGTTAAACTCATGCATGTTTATTTTGGAACATATATTATTATTATATTTTTCAATTTTTTTTTCTTTTTCAGTTCTTATAGAGAAGATATTACGGACAGTGCCTGAGGTGGGTAAGATATTTCTTTTGATCAGGGCTGAAAGTGAAGAAGCTGCATCGAAAAGATTAAAAGATGAAGTATATTTGGTTATGGACTTTTAAATATTACTGTTAATTTCTTATGTTTTTAGATTTTACTATTTGGTCCCAAATCTTTAATTTCCTTATTATTATTATTATTATTATTATTATTATTATTATTATTATTATTATTATTATTATTGGTTGTGTACTTTCAGGTCATCAATGCAGAACTTTTCAAGTGTCTTCAGCAAACTTATGGGGAATGCTACCAAGAATTCATGTTAAAAAAATTGGTTCCTGTAATAGGAAATATAAGTGAAAGTAACCTTGGATTAGAAGGAGATTTGCCCACTTTGATCCTAAATGAGGTCGACGTAATTATAAATTCTGCAGCCAGTATATCCTTTCATGAAAGGTTATATTCATATATGAGCTTAATTTATTCATATTTATATCAAATAGAAAGTGATATCAGCTAACTAGTCTAACTCTTCCACAAGCTAGTGGCAGATCCATAAAAATTTTCCGAAAATCTTTTTTAAATTTCTATTAAATTTTTTATTTTTCCTCAGTAAAAATTGTGATTTTTTCCCATCAATTTTGAATAATATATATAACAAATAAGCTCAAGCTTATATTTTCATTGTCAAAATCTCTTTAAAGAACACGTTAAATTTAAAAGTTTTTAAAAACACTCGAGAAAAATCTAATTTTTTACAGTAAATTAAGTTTGTTCCTGCTGATCTCTCTGGGCAACGACACAATATATATTTTTAAAAAATATTTTACGTAATTATCTATACACGTAATGTAAGTGGCATCATGTAGTCTAATTTGAAATTGCAGATATGACATTGCTATCGATGCAAACACAAGAGGAGCTGCCCATGTCATGAGTTTTGCAAAAAAATGCAAGAAAGTTAAGGTTTTTGTGCACATGTCGACAGGCAAGTGTCTAAAACCTATAAAGTCGGCAGCAGTCAGCGAGAAACCATGTGAAAAGAAAATTGGAATTTTGATTTCCTTAAGCTTTTGCCAGAAATTGGGGACTGAAATGTTGTTACGCTTCTTTCAAAATTATTTACAGCATATGTTAATGGAAAGAGACAAGGAAGGATTATGGAAAAGCCATTCTGCATGGGGGATACAATAGCAAGGGAATTAAACTTCGGTAACTCCAAAACTGAACCAAAACTAGACGTTGAAAAAGAAATAGAGTTGGCTGTGAAATCCAAAAAAGCCCTTGAAAATGATGAAGATGCTCGAAAGAAAATGAAGGAACTGGGTTTAGAAAGGTGATAAAATTCCCCTTCTCTTTATTATTTTATTTATTTAGATTTGTTGCCGCTTCATCTAATTAACATCCGATTGCTAATTAGGGCAAGAAATTATGGATGGCAGGACACATATTCTTTCACAAAGGCTATGGGCGAAATGATGATTAATACCATGAAAGAAAATATACCGGTTGTGATCATTCGACCTAGTATCATTGAGAGCACTTACGAAGAACCATTCCCTGGTTGGATAGAAGGAAAAAGGTATCGGAAATCGCCAGTCATTGTATGTGTATATCAGTTGTTTCTGAGAAAGTTTTTGATGTCAACTGTTGGTATATACAATCTATTTTGTAAACTCTTATCATGCGTACTCAATATATTTTAGATTCTTGTCGTCTGTAATAATCATTGAATGAAGAGTAAATACACAGACGTGACGCAGGAAAAACTAAAATTAATTTTCCCATTATTTCGATATGAGATTTTAGATATCTTATCTCTCTTCTTCTTGATTCACAGGATGTTGGATCTTATAATTTTGTACTATGGAAAAGGGCAGCTAAACGAGATTGTAGCAGACCCTAGTGGAATATTGGATGTAGTAAGTAATGTCAATCATTTTATTCATCATATGGCCTTTTCATTGGTGGACCATTATTCTTTACTCATATATGTTTTATTTTAGCAAAATAGAAGGGAATCATATATATATATATATATATATATATATATATATATATATATATATAACGACTTCTTAACTCCTTAGTGGTATTTTGAAAAAAATGTTAATAAAATTAAAGGTTATTAATAAATTATTTCGTCTAACATCCCATAATATTATAATTCGTTTTGCTATCTTGTCAATTTTTTAATCCAAACATCAGTGCTCATTATTTTAACATAATTACTGGCTGCTCCAGGTCCCAGTCGACATGGTTGTGAACGCAACGTTGGCAGCCATTGCAAAGCACGGACAAGTGATCATACAAAAACCAGAAATCAAGGTCTATCAAATTGCATCATCTGACACAAATCCATTAGTTATCGAATATTTTATGAGCCTTCTTCACGAGCACTTCCATTCCTCGCCTTTTTTGGACTCAAAAGGAAGCCCAATTCGTGTTCCATTAGCGAAGATTTTCACTTCCATGGAAGATTTTTCAGCTCACCTTTTGGAAGGTGCTTTGCAGCGAAGCATTACTGGATCTTCAAATGGCGAGGTACTGGCTCCGAAGCAATATGAAATTTTACGCAGAAAGGGCTTCGCTAATATTTACCTTCCATACGGATTTTATGCTGGAAGGTAATATTAATTAATTTGAGGCTAATGCATCAATATATAAATCTATTATCATCATTCCTAGGCCTAAAGTATTATTCTGTTTTCGTGCATGATCTCCATCTGCCAGGTTTGATTGCAGCAACACACTGGGGCTAATGCAGATCATGCATGAAGAAGAGAACAAAAAGTTCGGATTTGATGTGGGAAGCATTGATTGGAAGCATTACATTACAAATGTTCACATACCAGGCTTAACGAGGCATGTCATGAAGGAAAAGAGAGGGAAGACATTGGTGGGAGCTGGGAACAAAATTCTGGGGGTGCCAAAATTTTATAAAAGCAAACTTTAAGGACTTAAAAAAAATGTATTTAATTATTAGCTCCACCCCGGCAGCAGAAGTGAGGCTGATGTTTATGTTGGGAAAATATAATATTTAAAAGTATATAGGTTTATTTAATTATAATAAATATTTTTTTAATTAATAAAATAATTGAGGTATTTTATTCAAATATTTTATTTGTATTAATTTTTTATTAAAGTCCATTTAATCATATTATATGTATTTATGTGATTACTATATGGATTCACAGAAGACATAAATACAAGTTATCTTATGATTTAATAGATTGAGTTTACAGTTGATAAATAAAATTGGGCACTTTATTTAGGTATAAACTGTAATAAATTCACTAAATGATTTGTCTTAATCATGTATGAATTTATTGATGTAGTACGACTACATTGAATAGAATCACATATGAGATTTAATTAACTTTATAATAACTGTCAAATTTATTAAATCTCATAGGCATTGATTTTACTGTAATCTTAATCTTAAGTTAGTTACAATTTCATAATTGTGGTTGTCATTCCATTTGAGTTACCGATGGGGCACGACACATACTTGTAGTCAAGATTACCCGATATCTTGATGGGAGCAATTATAAGTATTGAAGTTATAAATTAACAATATGGAATTTGTACAACACATTTCTTGATGGGTTTTTGGTACTTGATCATAAAATTCTCTGGCTAGAGTGTATTAACATATTTAATATGTTGAAATGATCATTAGAGAAAACCAGTAAATATTAAGTAATAAGATGTTATTAAATTGATTGAACAGTTGAGATATCAATATAATTAATGATATAGTACAAAGGATTGTGCAATAAAGAGATCAATGTGGCTTAGGACGAATTGTTATTTGAGCATACAATTATGGAGGTCAGTTCCAATCTTATAGTAGAATAGAATTAAAATTAAATAATTAAGTTAGTTTAATTACAGGCTTAATTATTGTGGCCATTATTGTATGTTCTTAAATGATTTCCGGGTTAACTCATTTAATTGACTACACCACTGCTGGACTCAAAAATAATAAAACTGACATATTAGGTGATAAACCTAAATATAATATTTGTTAAGGCCCTATGTGTTATATTTATGTGTAAATGGAGCCTTGTGATATTTTACAAGGTGGGTTCCAAAGTTGTTACACTTTATCTCCACTTTTATAGGGAAAAAATATTAAATTAATATTTTGAATTATTATATGATAAGGATAACATAAATTAGGGTTTTAACTAAGGAAATATTTTATATAAGTGTTCTTTTCTCTTAAAAAAGATGTGAGACGCCTTTTGAAAAAAATACTAAAGAAAAGGAAGTTAGTGATTTTTGGGAGTGGTGAAACGAACGTCCACACGTTCAGTACAGATCAAACTTGAGTCATAACCTAAAAGATCATTTGGTGACAGATTTATTATTTGGTGTCGTTCATCTTCTCAGATTATCAAGGTATAATTTTTTGGATTATGAATTTCTTATTTATTATATGAGATCGGTCCTAAAATATTTTTTATGAGAAAAATTATGATTTTTCACCAATGTTGTGCAAATTTTAATGAACTCGCAAGCGCACGAATCTATTGTAGAATAGATTAATGGTGACGAGTGTCGATCCCACGAGGAGGTTGATTTTAATTATATGCAGAATTAATTTTCTTTTTAATGGGAACAATTAAATTATGGTAATTCTGTCCTAAATTGTTGAATTAAAATAGCGGGAATAATTAAAAATGAAACTGTTATAATAAAGCACTTGGGTATCCGGATCCGCATCAACATGCTCCATGGGCTAAATATTCCATATTAATACCAATTAAATCATAAGGGGGGATTTCACACCTCATGAACCACTCTCTAATAAGTATGGTGCCAAGGACTTATCGTGCCAGATAATAATAACCTTGTACTAGGGTCTTAGGTATAACCCTACAGAATTGTGACAAAACTATTATTATTTGTCGACGAAAAGTCAAAACAACCACAAATATTAGAGGGGAAGAGAAAGTAAATTTACCAAATTAAGCCCATGGAACATGTTGAGACTTCACCTTCAACCCAAGCTCAAAAGAAATTAGCCACTCATATTTTAACTAAGGATAAAAAAGGAAATTTTATTAAAATACAAAGAAACTACAAGAAGGAGAAGGAATTTCAGAAATCTAAGCTTAGAAATGGATTCAGGGGTATCAAATTAGGGGGGGAGCCCCCTTTTTATAGATACATTGAGTGAATCGTGACCATCGGATTAAAAACAATTCGGATGCTCAGGATTGCGCCACGTCATCAGTCAACAGTCAACAGTCAACATTTGTACAGTAATGCCGCCTGAATAATAAATAATCCCATATAAGCGCATATACTGTACACACGATTTTTGCTCCACTGAGATGCTGCCACGTCATCGATCTACAGTACATAAGAAATTTAGTCCAATAAGATCGTGACACATCATCGGTCAACGCCACGTCATCGGTCAACACCACATAAGCAGTCAATCCACATAATTCGTCCAATCAGATACTGCCACGTCATAGGTAGTTGCCACATCATCGATCCGTATACATGAACAGTATCGTGAACAGTACCATAAACAGTATCGTACGTATGAACAGTACCGTTTTAAGGTTTTCGACCGTCCTGAGTCCAAATATGACGTCCGTTTTGCTGTCTGATCACTCGTTCGTTGTGAAACGATCATAATGCCCCTAAAATACATAATTATAATAAAATACATATAATTAAATAACAAAATACTTAAATAAATAAAAATACCAATGTTAGTGAGATTTAAAGTGTAAAATAACGATTTTCTCCATTATAAATATACACTTTCTAACACTCAACAACCAACAGTTTAATAACCATATGAATCATGTTTTGTCATGTTTACTACTTCACATTAATATTTTGTTTTTTAATAATAAATCAATATTTTGAACTTTATTTTTATTAATGGGAAATAATGAAAAATAATTTTCCCCTTCAACAAAAGATATGATTGTCAATAAGTTAATAATGTTATATTTTTCGTGAATTAATCCTTCCTATTGTGCATTTACTCTAGAGGTGGTTGATTTGATTGAGTTATTGGAGACTTGATGCATCTTCAGTGACCGGAAGAAGTAATGCTTCTGGTCTAAATGATGTCTAGCCTTTAGAGGGATAGATCAAGAGGAGAACGATAAGTTATCAAAGATCACTACACCAACAGGCATGCATGGCATGTGCAAAAGGAAGGCGAGAAGCACTGTTGAAATCAATCAATACAGCTCAAGAATTGACAGCAAGAAACACATTCGAAACAGCATCAACGGCATCGAGACAGCTCAAGATTAGCACATGATTAACGCTAAGTCATTGACAATTTGGTTTCGATCAAATCTCTTGATTTGCGTCTGTTAAATATGATTGATTTCTCCATAAAATATTATTTCCTTATTCTTTCCTTATTGTAATACTTTGCACATTTTATTTATTCAAGAAAAGGAAATACAAAAGCTCTTTTCCTAATTCTTGCATGGTGTTAATTTTATTTTTCTTTTATGGTATCAGAGCATGGCTTCAAGCTCACGATCTGAACCTGTGTTGTCTCTTCAATCCTTCCATCAATGTGCAAGTTTGGTCTCCACCAAACTCACTAGTCAAAATTACCTCGTATGGAGCTCTCAGATTCTTCCCTTGATCTATGGACTTGGTCTTGAATCATATCACAGATGCTGAAGCTCCACCCAAAACCATGGAGGATGGAAAAGAAACTACCAATCTAGAATTCATTACTTGGAAAACAAAAGATGGATTGCTCATGACTTGGCTGCGAGGTATGACGACTGAAGATGTGATAAGCATAATCATTGGCATTCAAACTGCTCGCGAGATCTGGCTCATCATCGAGGAAAGCATGCTGCCCGTAACAAAAGAACAAGAGTCCTGGCTAAAAGACAATCTATATTCAAAAGCATATGTGACAACCTCAATGCCACTGGCAAGCCAATATCCGACGAGGATAAAATTTTTCAACTTGCTCGTGCTCTCGGCCCCAGTTATTCTGACTTCAAAACGGCGATGCTCACTAAGCCACCATACCCAACTTGGAAGCAATTTGTATTAGCTCTTCAGAATCATGAGCAAACTGTAATTGCTCAAAGGGAAGAGATGATTCCTAACCAAAAACAAGCCTTTTTTGGTGGACGTGGTCGTGGATGAATACAGCAAGTAGGACAGGGTGGATATGGTAGAGGCTCGTTTAATAATGGCGGAAGAGGAAATGGAAATCAACAATACAATCAAAAGCCCAGCTATCCCCAGAATGT
The DNA here is from genome assembly GCA_030449875.1 of Aegle marmelos. Taxonomy (NCBI): domain Eukaryota; kingdom Viridiplantae; phylum Streptophyta; class Magnoliopsida; order Sapindales; family Rutaceae; genus Aegle; species Aegle marmelos. The sequence goes on along the minus strand of JASUUL010000077.1, from coordinate 6,623,882 downwards.
GCCACAAAATCATCGCTCTCAAAACTATCCTCAAAAGCCTAACCATACTGATGAAAAAAAAGGAAATCAAGCTGAGAAAATTGTATGCCAAATATGTGGCAAACCAAATCACTCCGTTGCAATTTGTAGTAACAGGTATGAATATTATTACCCTGGTGAAGAAGTGCCTCAAGCGCTTGCTGCTCCCAATGTCAATGATCCAAATGATCAGAACTTTTATGCTGACTCAGGAGCCACATCTCATATGAAAAATGATCCAGGTAGACTCGATAAAATCTCCAATTATAATGGTAATGACAAGATTTTTGTGGGAAATGACGAAAGCCTAAAAATTTCCCATATTGGTGACATCTCCTTAAATAATGCTAAAAATGGTTTAAAGTTGAAAAATGTTTTAGTTGTTCCCAAAATAAAAAAGAATTTGCTTTCAATAGGACAACTAGCTGACGATTATAAATGCAAATTTGAATTTGACTCACTTGGTTTTGTTGTTAAGACTCAGGAAAATCATATTCTAGCAAGGGGTCATAGACAAGGCAACTTGTATGCGTTAGAGGAAAAGCAAGAAGCAGTATTTTTGGCCATTAAAGGATATACAGGAGATTCAGTTTTGTGGCATAATAGACTCAGACATCCAAGTTATAAAAATTAAGAGATAGCTATTTATAGTTAGATTAAAACACCTAGCATTCGTATATCATGCCAATTAGGCAAAAATTGTAAACTCTCATTTAAAAAATTTAATAATATCTTTATGTTTTCATTACAAGAAGTTCATTGTGATTTTTGGGAACCTGCTCCTACTAACTTGAGTTAAAATTACTGTTATTATGTTTTATTCGTGAACATTTACTTAAGACTCTCGTGGTTATTCCTTTTAAAAAGAAATTTTGACTTTTTTGAATGCTTCTTAAAAGTTCAGCGACAGGTTGAAAACTGTTAGCACTTCAACGTCTCTGATCTCAGAGTAGTCAAAGCACTACCCAGGACAGAGATCAAGAACTTCTAAAATCAATAACAGCAATCCGAAACCAATCTCAATCACAGATCACTCACAGCAAGAACACAAACTAATATAACAACATCAAGGATCCAGAACAGAAAACGTACACGCACACAGACACAGAAAGAAAGAATCAGATTTACGTGGTTCAGTTGTGCTGCAAGCACAACTTACATCCACGGGAAAAGCCACCAGAGAGAGAGATTTTAGAATCTGAATCAAGTTGGAAATACACAGCATAAACAGAGAGGTTTTACAAGAACAAAGAATAATCTTTTCTCTCTCATGTCTCTCTAATGCTCACACACTTTTCACCAAGCCAAAAAATCACCAGCTTTATACCGGCCGAAGAAACTCCAGTTTGCACCACGTATATAACGGCCAATTACCAGAATTGATTCCTTCTCACATGCCATCTCACGTGAGCCACTTGATCCTCAGCTTAAAACGCTCCTCCTGATGCCGTTCCAGCATTAAGTGCACATGACCAGCTCGTGACTTCAAGCTTGCAAGCAATAAATTCTGAAAACGCTGCCGTTTTAGCTCAACCAGTTTTGTATTCAGCATTTTAACCCACAAAAACCAATTCGACAGAGCTATAAAGGTTTTTCCAGTGTGACAGTAGAGTCGAATTCAATTCTTCAGTTTTTCAAAATCATCTATAACAATGTGGTCTCATCCAACAAATTTCATGTCCTTATACTCCAGAACAGAATGGAGTTATAGAACATAAACATCGCCACATTGTAGAAACGGGCCTTACAATGATGTTTCATGCGTCCTTGCCCAAGATTGTGGGTTGATAGCTTCCTAACTACCGTATACCTGATAAATCGAATGCCACTAACCTCTATCGGCATGCATAGCCCTTATCATTGTTTATTTAACAAAATACCAAATTATGGGGAACTTAGAATTCTTGGCTGCAGGTGTTTTCTATATTTACGGGGTTATAGTAAGACTAAGCTTGATTAAAAATCTATTCGTGCGTCTTTATTGGATAGAGTCCCTTACCCGAGGGATATCATTGTCTGAATCGACAAACAAATACGGTCTATATCCCCAGGCACGTGATTTTTGATGAAATCATTTTTCCTTTTGCTAACAAGAATTGTCTTTCTACTGTATCACAGGAGCCAAGTGAAGTTGTAACTTTCCCTTCCAGTGATGATTGACTTGCTTGCAGCAAAAAGAAGGAAACAATTACAGAGCATCTAAGTCCAATATTCACAACAACAAATATGGTTACTCCTTGCGCTACAGATTTTTGTTAGGATAATACACCCGATCAACTGCATAATGCTTGCAATCAACATGAGCCAAGTAACGTCTTTGAATTTTCTGATGAATCCCAAGAGCAATCAAATACTACAGCCTCAAACCTGCAAAACCAGAACTCTATAGCCACTACACCCCTGTTAGAACCACAATAATCAGTTTTACTGTCTCTGAACAATTTCCCAAACTCCAACATCTCTTAGCCTAAGCCCATTGAAGTTTTTTGTCATGAAGACTTCCCAGATATATCAAATGGACTTTTCGCTGAGTTGCCCATTCAGCCTACTGAAGTCCTACAACTAGTGTTACAAATACACAAGCTATGCTTACGAGACAAAAACTAGAACCCAATCCAAATCTTGCTCTGCAAGCCACAACATTGGTTCCAACCGAACCAAAAACACTAAAAATGGCCTTAAAAAATCCCTTATAGGTTGTCGCAATAGAGGAAGAACTAAAGGCGTTGCATCAAAAAAAGACTTGGTCATTGGTTCCATGACCAGCCAATTGGCTCAGAAGGGGTGTTCAAAATAAAATATACTGAGGATGAAAATATTGATATATGTAAAGCCCGATTGGTTGCGCGAGGTTTCATGCAAGTACATGGCATTGATTTCAACGAAACATTTAGCACGGTAGTGAAAGCAACGACAATTCGCTTGGTGATTGCTATTGCAGTAAATTCAAATGGGAAATGAAGCAATTGGATATTCGTAATGTCTTTTCACATGGAAACTTGACCGAAAATATGTATATAGAATAGCCCCTGACTTCCTTGATAAACATCATCCCAACTACGTTTGCAATCTTCATAAGTCTCTCATGGACTTAAACAAGCTCCTCATGCTTGGTTTGAATGCCTTTCAAAAGAATTGGTTAAACTTGGTTCTACAATAGTAAAGCTAATTCCTCTTTATTTATTTTATGCTCTAGCTCTGTATTAATACTAATTTAATTTATGTTGATGATGTGATCATTACAGGGAACAATCAGGAAAAGATTAAGTCTGTTATAAGAACTTTGAGTTATCGTTTCTCTCTAAAAGACCTGAGTAAACTCAGCTATTTTTTAGGCATTGAAGTGAAACCTTTTAACCATGGGTTTATTTGACGCAGGCCAAATACACAAGGGATTTGCTGGCCGAAACACACATGGACTAGTGTTCCCCAAGTGCCACACCAATGGCTATCAAAACCACTCCTTCTCCAGATCATGATGAATTGTGGGCAGGTTACAATACCTCACATTCACTCGACTAAACATCATTCATGCCGTTAATAAAGTTTGTCAAAAATTTCAACACCCAACGAAAGCAGATATGAAAGTTGTTAAACGAATACTTCGATATCTAAAGGGAACAATGGCTTTTGGTATTCGTTTTCTCTTTATTCCACTTCTGAGTCGGGTTGGGCAGGTTGTCCTGATACTCACAGAAGCACCACCAGCTATTGTTTTTATCTTGGTGCAAATTGAATTTCTTGGAGTTCTAAGAAACAAACAATCATTGCTCGCTCAATCACAGAAGCCGAATATCGACCTATGGCTACTTGCGCTGCTGAACTAACTTGGATCACTTTCTTGCTCAAAGACATTGCTCTTCACACGTTTACCCCACCCAAGATTTTATGTGACAACATCAGTGCGCCATTTACCTGACAAAGAATCCCGTGTTTCATACCCGAACGAAACACATTGAAATTGATCATCATTTTATACGGGAAAAGGTCTCAGCAGGCTCTCTTGTCATGCGGTACATTCCAACGAGATCACAGATTACGGACATCTCCACAAAGCCTTTGAGTAAAGCATTGTTTCTGGATTTTTGTCACAAGCTAGGCGTCCACTCCTTGGCATGGCCTAGCTTGAGGGGGGCTAATAAGTTATCAAAGATCACTACACCAACAGACATGCATGGCATGCATGGCATGTGCAAAAGGAAGGCAAGAAGCACTGTTGAAATCAATCAATACAGCTCAAGAATTGAATAGCAAGAAACAATCGAAACCGCGTCAACGATATTAAATATGATTGATTTCTCCATAAAATATTCTTTCCTGTTACCGTTGCTCCTTCGTGTATATATATTGTAATACTTTGCACATTTTATTTATTTCAGAAAATAAAATACAAAAGCTCTTTTCCTAATTCTTGCATGGTGTTAATTTTATTTTTCTTTTAGAGTAGAGAGTAAAAGAGAAGAAAACCATTAGAGAAGATCTTCATATTATAAGATATTAGTCAATAATTAATGATATATGATCATCGCACGTTATACTTGATTGTAACTCATTTATAATTTATAATTTATGATCACTCCAAAAGGATAACGATGTTGATTTAATGTAATTATTACACAAGTAATTCGCAAGGTAGAGACATCAATATTTTATTTTTTATGTTGAATCATATCGTATCCAAAGACTACATTAGTCCTAACTAATTGAAATTTAAATTAGGTAGAACTACTAAGGTAATAAAACTCTTTTAATTTACATTCTTAAATTTCGAATTAGATACTTTAAATTAAATTAAAATAAAATTATGTCAGTTGATTTAGGCGTTTATTGGTTGGAGATATCAATAATAAAGACATGGGGACATGCAAATCCCGCCTACTGAGATGTAGTCTAGGTTTGACTTTGACAAATCTAGCTTATTGGTGTGTATTGATTTTAATCAATTCGACTCCAATGACGTGATCAGGGAAGGAAGGATTGTAAAAGAATGTGTTGTAAAATGAAGTTCAAATATGAAAAAATAAGACCCGTATGAACATGTCGTTTTGGAGAATTATACTATTTGACAAGTTGGTTGCAAAATTGATTTGGAATTTATTACACCGATTCAGTCCCCATCAACAGTGAGAGTCACTGTACTGAAAACTCGCAAGACACCACCAAAAGGACACTTGCGAAGCAAAATTCTGCCGCATATTGAAGAGTTGATGAAGCTGTGGCTACAGGAAGAACTAATGCTTTTCGTGTAAAAAGAAGTTGGATAGGATTACGTTTTAAAGGAGGCCCCACAATCATCCAAAAGACGGCCCAATAACAATGGCCTTTTGGGCAAAACCCCCCAGAGCATTTTATTCTTAAGCGATTGCGTAACCTAACCGCCCTATATCAAAAAAATTAAAAAGAAAAAAAAAAGTAAAAAGGATCCGACGACGTGCAATCTGTGTGCAGCGGGCGTGCGGCTGACTAATCCGGAAATAACTCCAATTAATTTTCTCAAAACCTTTTTTTGTTTTCTTTATCATAAAAATATATAAATTCAACTTGCGTCAAAATAATAAATTTACAAATACCTTGCAATTATTATCTACTTCCGGCTTCAACTTTTTCGCTTATCACTATCGACTAACACCCCCCCCCCCCCCGGGGACGCCCCAAACCACTGTAAGCTCCATAAACCCTTCAATTAGGGTTAGGGCTTTTGCTTTGTTGTCCACTCTTTATCTAAATATTCTCATTTCATCGAGTTTCAGCAAAATTACTCGATCTGGGTGTTTAGCAGAAAGGGCTAATATTTTGCTACGTTGATTGGATTTAGATCTGATGGATACACGAAAGAGAACGAAGCCTGAAACTGGCATCAATGCTAATGGCGTGTTCAAGAAATCAAAGCATGGTTCGTTTTCATAATCTTTCTTCATTAAAACAGAATTTTTTTCTTTATTATGTGCTGTGAAGAATATGTTCATTTGAACATAAAGATCGGTGCTTTGTCGTCTTTACGGTTCACAGAACTAATCTTTTATGGCTTATTTTTTTTCATTGAATTTTTTAGCTTCTTTTTTTTTTGAAGTAATTTGTAGGTTATTTTAACTGGGAGTTTTGAAGGAACACGTGGTTCGAGCTTCTTGTTGCATTTAAAATTTAGAAATATAACCATGTTAATTTTTCAATTTATGAATTTAATTATGGTTTCCTAAAGTGTTCTAAGAATTTAATGATGAATTTATCCTATATTAATTTTCTGAAGACTCTGGAGAAACTTGGACTAAGATAAAGTAATTAATGTTTTGCAACAGAATCAGAGTCTGGTGTAGGAAGCAAATCGAAGCCATGCACCAAGTTTTTCAGGTTCAGATCTTCACCCATCTAATAAGTACTTTGGATTGGATACCATGTGTATATTGGTTTTTATAACTAATTAGTAATTAATTTACAAGATAAAAATTTTTCTAAGTGCCCTGATGAAATTACTTGGCTTTTATACGGGTTATAAAAGTGAGAACTGTGTACAGAAAGATAATTAGTATAACTACTGGTGCTAAGGCACTCTATATGCATTGATCATATTTATACAATGATCTGTACCCTGTTTCCTCAACTTGACTAAGATATTCATTAATCTTAATTATCCAGCTTGTAGTATATGATCACTGCTGTTGAGACAAATATTTCATTCTTAAGTATAAAGGCAAGGTAATCTGTCGAAACATAACAGGAGTAAGGTATGTGAGAATTCTGTCGTCTCAGCTGAGGAAAGAGGATACTTCAGCTCACTATAGGTTGCATTACTGTTGGAAAATGGTGTCATGTTTTAGCTTTTTAGAACCATGTATATTTTTTTGATAAGTAGTCCTTTGGGTATTTTAATTATTTTTGGGTTTAGGGTTCCTGGTGTATGTAGTTTGCCTATGGGTACTGATAGTTTGTTTGGTGGTCATTCAGTAATAATTCGTCTGATTTTGTTTTTCTTTGGATGCAGCACTGCTGGCTGTCCATTTGGTGAGAGCTGCCATTTCTTGCACTATTTTCCTGGTGGCTACCATGCTGTGGCCCAGATGATGAATCTACCGCAAGCTGTTCCTGCACCATCCAGAAATATGGCTGTGCCACCGCCTGCCTCTAATGGTCCCACGGTAGTTAAATCCCGTATGTGCAACAGGTTAAATTCTGCTGAAGGTTGCAAGTTTGGTGACAAATGCCACTTTGCACACGGTGAATGGGAACTTGGGAAGCCCATTGCTATATCCCATGATGATCCTCGTGCCTTGGGAGCTGTTCCAGGTCGTATGGGTGGTCGATATGAGCCACCACCTGCACCAGGACCTGCTGCTAGCTTTGGTGCCTCAGCTACTGCAAAAATCAGTGTAGACGCTTCCCTAGCTGGAGCCATTATTGGGAAGGGTGGTGTGAACTCGAAGCAAATATGTCGCCAAACAGGAGCCAAGCTTTCCATCCGAGATCACGAGGCAGATCCCAATCTCAGGAACATTGAGCTTGAAGGCTCTTTTGAGCAGATCAAGCAAGCCAGTGCTATGGTAAGAGAACTAATTGTGAGAATAGGGCCTGCTTATGCAAAGAATCCTGCAACAGCAGGAAGTGCAGCTCCACCTGTAAGTAGCAACTTTAAAACAAAGCTATGCGATAATTTTGCCAAAGGGTGTTGCACATTCGGAGATAGATGTCATTTTGCACATGGGGCTGCAGAGTTGCGGAAAACAGCAATTTAAGGACTGTTTCAGTTATTCAGCATTTGCCCTAAACCTGTTTTTGCAGTCTTGTATTAGAGATGAGTTCTGTTTTGTAATGTTGGCTTGAAATGTGACTTAGTGACAGTAACAAAGATCCATAGTATCTGAAAATTTTGCCAGCTAGTTTCCATTTTAAAACAATTGCAGCTTCAGTTAGCAGCAATTTTGCAATCTTGAAAGCTAGTATTCTTCTGCGCTGCTTCTTTTTTGTAATTCTCTTGGAAGTAGATGATTTTATGTTTTGTAACTTTGATTACCTTGATGCTGTGACGGTGAGTTTAGTGGTGGAGATGACAATTTTCCTTGCTCTTGGTAACATTGAATATGCTCTCCCCAGGACCATATGAGCTTAAAGAAAAAGGTGTAGAGAAGGTGGGCTTTTCTTGTCAAACATTACATCGTGTTGGATGGGCCTGAGCTTTTCAGTTTTAATCTTTTAAAAGACGATGCGGAGTTTATGCAAATTGCATGATCATTTCGGAGACGCTCAGATCTTATGCCTTGTGTCCAATGGCAGCAAGAAGCTCGCCTGCTCTCACCTTGGTAATCTCGTGTTCCATGTCATCAGATGACGTGGAATTACTAATTAATTATTTTGTGACATGTGTTAATGATTTTTTAGACTTAAAAATTAGTTTATTAGAAGTTGCATAATTTCCTCCCTTTCTGTGTCTTTCATTGTTTGAAAATTTTCTCTTCCTTCTCTGAAAAATAGAAGATCAAGAAACATTAATTTATTAGAGTTAGTAAAAATAACTAATTAAGTTTTAAAAGACCATAAAATAGTTTCTCACTATTGGTTGAAAATAATCCGCATGTATCAAAATGTTGCTTTTTCAGTAAATAACAAAATGCTTGTACTAGTTCTAAAACTAAAACATAAACTAAAAGATTGGTGCAAGTCATAACACCTGTAACTTAGGATTTTCCTAATTTAAAAACTCACAAGCTTCTTAGTTATATAAATTTAATCAATAATATTTTAAATAAATTTGAGAAGTTAAAATTAAAAAAAGTTTCTAATAATAAACAGTATTGTTAGGTGAACAAAGATTCTTTTACCAAAAGCAACATTATAAATATAATCACACTAATATGCAAATCTTCACCCCCATGCGCTGACTGTTCTTTAACAATCCTTGTTCAAGAAACACTGAATGATGCTATAAATTTCGGTTCCTGCGTGCAAACGGTTCACCGAGGCCCAATAACTGCCCGGACTTGGAATTGTTAATTGATTACTGAGCAAGGCAGTATAAATTGAGGAGTTTGCGGGGAAGTTGATAAGCCCTTTCAAATCGGATGGTGTGACATTTCTAATAAAGCTAGTGACATGTTTTTACAGGGTATTGGAGTTGCGGATCGGAAGCAAAAGAAGCATTAAAGCGAGATTACAAAAGCATGTTTTTTATTGCAAGGAATGGAGTTATGAATGAGGAGGAGGAGGAGGAGGAGGAGCATCAAAACTTGGAGAAGAACAAGGAGAGCATCAAAGCGAAGAGAGACAACAAATCACCAAAAATTTTACAAAGGCACTTCATTCAGATTAATTATTTGATAACTTTCCACTGAATTAATATGTTTTAACTTTAATTTTTAAAATTTAAGAGAGGAACGAAGAAATTTTTCAATCTATAGAAGAGAGATGGGAAAAAAATTTATTCGACTTTAATTAAACTAATTCTCAGGTCTAGAATTTATGAACACCAAAACAAAAAAAGAAAAGTTAGTAATCCTGCCTCATCCGATGACATGAAACATAAAATTAATTTGCAAATTACTGACATAAAAAATAATTAATTAATAATTCGACATCGTCCAATAACATAAACGTACAGTTAAGTCCACATCGTCCGACAACATTATCTCATTTATTACATTAAATTTTTATTATGATATACCCTTACAACAGCGACGATAAAATAAACCTCTGTCGGTCCCAATGTTCAAGAGAAATCCAAGACCCCAATTTTTGAATCTAAAAATTTAACTCTGAAAATTCATAACAGGCCACCCAACTCTTGCAACCCCCAAATGCTGCTTTTTATTTTGGTTTAAATCTCATATTTGCTTCATCGGTTTCAAATTCGGCAACCCTCTTAGTTCTCTCATTTTCGCGCATAGAAATCTTTTTCAGAAAACAAAACCTTTTATTCAACGTACATAATAAAAGGACAGCAACACGTCACACATTACATGACATAATAATACCCCACAAGCCCAGACAAACACGAGACAAAACAGAAGTACGCCAGAGGATCATGCAAACCCCATTCTTACAAATTGACCCTTATTACATAAAGCACAAAGGCCAATCTTATAAAATAATCTAATCTAAGTATAAGAACCACCGGTGCCATATCCAGTGGTTCCCCCGCCTCCTCCAACTCGCGTATTATGCGCAGGGTTGTGGCCCGTCCCAGTATTGACTCCAATCGGATGCGACCCCACTGCGCCTTCAGTCACCTGCCCAGCCGGTTGCCCAGTTCCATGCCCGGCAAGGGCCGACATCTGCTGGCCTCCAGTCGGACGACCGTGCATCCCGGTGGTCGAGTGCGTGTAGCTGTCAGTTGTTGTGTAGCCACCCCCACCAAGAGCGGCATTGTGCTGACGAGCCTCCTGCTTGTCGAGCTCCGCTTGCATTTTTCTTTCCTCTTTCTTCTCCGTCGCCATTTCTTTCTCCATTGGATCATGCGCTTTCATTTTATCGACCTGCACCATAAATTTTAAACTGCTGAACATTTTGTGGTCAAATCATAAATAATTGAAAACAGTAGTAACTAAAAGAGCGAAACCTTCTCTTGGACGGTGGCTTTAGTTTTCTCCATGCCAGCCTTGGCAGATGCTGCAACGTTAGCCGCCGATTCCTTCATGGACTGCATTTTCACTTTTTTCAAATTCCTTACTTCCAATATTAGTTGTAAATCGATAACCTTCCGTATGAGCGAGGAACAGGATGGTACTTCGCAGGCACATTAAATAGGGGAGAGGGGTCTCAGGGGTCATGACACGTTTCCGAGAAAAAGATACACGTGGGTGCTGTTTCTTTGACTTCTAATGGCTTTTCGCCACGTTTCATATTGATTAAATAGTACCTCGATAATTGGTAACTTACGTGTGTGGGTGATAAGGCTTGTGGCCACAGGAAACCGGCTATAGCTACGCGTGTCGTGTCCGTATCTCCATGGTCTTTCTTCATCGGATAACTGCTCGGTTTGACTCGTTGCGTGTTGCAGTTTTGTTCCAACACTCACTCACTGCCTGATTATTGTTAGGCAGTTAACCGGGCGGTTTTGGATAAGATCGTTACAGTAGCTTTGCTGATGATTGTATATAAACTCAACTTATGTGACAAAATTGTGGGGACAAGTAGTCTCAGAACATGCAGCATCGCGGTTATGTGCCAACAACATTGCGTAGAGCCTTATCTATATTATTTATCTTCAATCAAAATGTTTGCAAGTTTCTATTTCCTGAAGGGCGTATTTGGGAAAGGCGGCATACTTTCGGACACAAGCAATAATTAATATGGCATATTGCATAAGTTGTTCGAATTAAGATCAATTGAGTAGGTTTTTATTTTTTTTTGGAAAAAAAGGGCTATCTTAAGATGAAATAATGTAATCCTTTTAAAGTTTAAAACCTACTTACAAAATTGGAATTTTGTAATAAATATTAAACTAACAACTTTTATTGGAATTTAGATAACTGAACCTGTTGCTCGTATTTTAGAAATATATAACTAATAATTATTAAACAAAAATATAAAATTAATTAAATTTTTAATTTTCTCAGTTCAGTCAAGACTTAAATCTTTTAATCGATAATATTTAAATTAATTTTCAGTGGATGTCATAGTTGCTTTTCCTTTTTTTTCCATGAATATTGATGCATTAAATACAGATTATTGTTGGAGAATCCATCAGTCGTGAGTGTTTACACGCAGCCTATTGGCTGAATGAATACTAGCTACAAACAGTACCAGTCATCTGCGAATAATTACATGCTGTAGCAAGACTAACTACACAACTCTCTATTTTGGCGAGCCCTACGACTTTAGTCACATGGGTTATACGATTTGTGGGGTGGGCTTTAATACAAGGAGCCAGGCTTGGTTAGGTTTCTTGGGTTGAGTAGATCACTAGTCTCTTTGTTTTATCAGCGCCCGACATTTGATATTTCTTTGCTTCGCAGCAGGACAGCAGCTGTGGGCTGCCCAATGTAGTTAGCTTACCAAATCAATTTCTATCCCCAGCAATGAGCATGTTTTAAAAATGCATCATCCCTCTTAACGCCCCAGTGCTCGACACACACACACACACACACACCCCAAACCCGACGTGTCCTAATGAGAAGAAAGAGGTGGAATCTCAATCGAAAAACAGAAACTGTCATTTTTTTTTGTCATCTTAATCTCTTTTTTTAATAAATGCTTCCTCGACAAAAAATAAAAAATAATCAGCATGTTTTAAAAATGCATCATCCCTCTTAACGCCCCAGTGCTCGACACACACACACACACACACATATCAAACCCGACGTGTCCTAATGAGAAGAAAGAGGTGGAATCTCAATCGAAAAACAGAAACTGTCATTTTTTTGTCATCTTAATCTCTGTTTTTAATGAATGCTTCCTCGACAAAAAAAAATAATCGTAATTAAGGTTGCATAAATTGATCTTAATGTATGTTGAAATTAGTTGCAAGTATTGATTTCAATCGATGAAAGAGTTATTGCATAAAAAGCAGGAACATAACGATAAAAATGAAAGAATTGAAGCCTAATGCTAGTGGGTCGAATTAAAAATTGCTTGCATTTTTCGGGTGCATCTTGTTATCATGAATTTTACAATCATTTAAGGGAAGGCATCCAATAATTAATTAATTGGTTTAACCACAAATTAAATCATCACAAAATTAAACAAAAAGATAATAAACTCACATACACACACCATAGTAGTTTTATTGAATTAAAACAACAGAGCATACAACATAGGCGCAATATTATTTGTACAGACCAAGCAACAAATTTAAACATACCGAAGTACACGAACACTAATCCAGCTATATGGCCATCGCTTGTTAACGACCCTCCAAAAAACCATGAGCGCCTCGACATTCCAAGATCTATACGAAGAAACCAACAGACTACTAATAGCTAGGAGGATTACGTCCCCTAGGATAACGGGGATCGGCCATGTAACCCTCATGGCCGGTCGCTGGCGCAGTGTCACCTTCAGTTGCAGTTGTTGTCCTGTATCCTTGACCTTCAGTACCCCATGGCTTGTGCCCTCCGGTCTCCGCCAGCCGCCGCGCCGATTCATTGTGTGCTTTTGCCTCTTCCTTGTCCAGCTCTGCATGCGCCTTCCTTTGCTCCTTCTCCAGGCTTGCTGCTTCCCTCTCCATCGGGACCCTCGTAGTTAACTTCTCCCCCTGCATCAGCTTACGTTTATAGGTAACAGCGTCACGTAATGCTATCGGATTAATAATTTTTTAAAAAATGAAATAAAGACCTTTTCTTTTGCGGTGGCCCTGGCCTTCTCCATGGCGGCCTTGGCAGAGGCGGCCGCGTCGGCGGCGGATTCTTTGGCGGATTCTACTGTGCTTCTTCCTGACTGCATCTCTCTTCTTGTTGAACAAAGCTAGCTGTGTTAATATAAGTACGCACTGACGTTGAAGAACCAATCGTACTAGTTTTCGGTTTGGTTTAAATAGATTTGGAGGGATACTGGGTTTTCGACGCGTGTAGAATACTAGTGACAAATGGAGCTCTAAGAATATCACTGTCCCGGACACGTGATGCGACGTGTTTTTTATGGCTTTGATTACTAGGAAGATAAGATTGTGTGTTTGAGAATATTTCTCTGACGTGGCGGCTTCCGGTGGCGACAAGAGGCCGGAAGTTGCATGTTTGATCGTTGCCGTTGAATGCTTGTTATCCGCCTGCATGTGTTTCGATCCAGAAGAATTGTAGTTCCAATTTAATTTGATGGATATGATGGGGCTTCACGTAAATCTAAAAATAATTCTGGAAGTTTGCAACTTCTGTGAACTCAATTTCATGCAAAAGTGAGACTTAATTCGAGTTCTTTTTTAGGAGATTATTCTTAAGAGAAAGAAACGAGCTTTCATATATCTTATTAATTTCCAAAACAAGCACATGTATATTTCAAAAAAGGAAAAAGGATGATTGATGCTTCAGACTCGCTTACTCTCTTTTGTTCATAGCAACGCTAATTAATGATTTGTATAATCGGGTCTTAAGCAGCTTGTTATCGACGGTACGTGAAAAAGTCATAATAATATCATCCTTAACAATGCAATTTTTATTTTACTCTTTTAACATAAGAGAAAAGTGAACTACTAAAAAAATTATTCGAGATTTAAATTATAAAAATAAATTTTAACAGGTTTAAAACTTTTATTCAGTACAATTACTGAACTCTTACTATTGACTTAGTTTAAATTTTTTATGGGCAATTTAACCAACTTAAAACTGTATTTCCTTCATATAGCCATCTAATTCATTTTTTTTATTTTTTATTTTTTATCGAACCATAAATTAGCGTGTCAAATCTCTTGATTATTAATTCACTTCTCAATAAAATATGTCTCAAATCTTAATTATTAATTCACTTTAATTTACAATAAAATGAGACTTATTAAATTTCTCCTAGTCCAAACTATAAAATAATCTACTCATACTTCATGATTCAATTAAAATTGCTTCGAAAATAAGTAAAAAAAAATTACGATGATATGAGTCACGACGACGATGTGAAATAAAATTTCTGAATAATAAAAATATTATTAAAAATATAAAATAAAATTTGAAAATAATAAAAATATTATTAAAAAATCTATATGAACGATTCTGAGATTTTAAATCCTTTTAATGCTATTTCTAAATATAGATAATTTATCAAAATAGATAAATTCAAAAAAAATTTATAATAGAATCCTCTAAATTTAAATATAGAAAACATAATAAAATTCTCTAAATTTAAATAAAGAAAAAATAAACGGCACCAACTAATATTAAAAAAATTATTGAAAACAATAAAAAGAATAACAAATTTAATTAAAACTACAAAACCAACAAAAAAAAATCTAAATTAAAGCTACAAAAGGAACCAAAAAAAATCAAAATTTCAACTCGATTTTAGTTTTCATTTGTTATTGCAAACTTTAAAATATATACATACGGGTCCAGCTATATTACCCATAGGGTTTGGTACCTCATTTTTTGTCTTTCTCAAATTCATCGTTGGATTTAATGCAAGAATTGTATTAACGGCTTAGATGTATTGTTAAAATTAAAAGCCCTACTGTTTACGAAAGGTAAGAAAAATCGATAGTTTTAAAATTATGACATATAAGTGCATAATATTCTCTTTTTTTCACTATTGAACAAAGTTCCAATTAAATGACATCTTCTTACATTTATGAATATCAATTTAAATTAATAAATTTACTTATTAATTGATAAATTAACTAATTTATTACACAATTAAATATAAATATTATTTTTTTAATTTATCATAATGGAAATAAATTTCCTCTCACTCATGTGAACAAGATTCAACCCCATAACTTTTTTTTTTTTTTTGCTAACACGAGATTTTACTATCTTAAGTAGATGGAATGTGCAAAATACAAAAATAAATTTAATTTCATATTCTATGTAGTCAATTTTTTTGTAACATAATATTTATTTAATATAGTATTAATTATATAATTACGTAATAAAAAAGATGTTAATTTACTAATAATAATAAAGTGTGAGTTTATGACAATGAGTTTTGTATTTTTGGTTGAGTTTTTATCCTTAAATAAAAAGAATAAATTTAATTGCACACTTAACTAAATTGATATTTGTTATGTTAGCATAATAGTTTAAATAATCATTAGCACACATCCATATGTTTAAAAACTTTTTTAACTTATCTGTGAGAAGCATTAAAAAAATTCTAAATAATTATTTTATTTGAAAATAATTTAAATATTTCTTTAGTAAAAATAAACTAAAAATAAGTATTGTCTATTCTTTCTTCTTTATTGCTTTTGTCACACATGGACAATAATAGAGATGGAAATTTAGTACGTATCTAACAATTAAAATATAAGTCAATTATTATAATTAACTGACTAATCAATTGTGTCATAAATATATCATCATATTAAGAGTTTTAAAATCGAGGCCAATATAGTTATTAATCGAGTTGACAGCTAGGAAGAGCAAATAAATCCATTCAAGTTGGATCTCTAAGTATCTAATCCAAATAGATTAGATAGTATCTATCTAAAATACTTCAGAAGTATCTAATCCAAATAGATTGGATAATATTCATCCAAAATACTCTGGATTTGATTTATCCTATATCCATTTATGAACTTGATATCATTAATATTTAGGTGTACTAGACAAAAATTAAATATTATAATTAATATTTAAGTTTTGTAAATTAAATGAAAAATTAGAACTGCATTGCTAAACATTATTGAACCATTAATGATAAAAATGACAGTACCATCACTGAGAAATAAAAGTGAGTGAATAAAAATATAAATATTATCAACAAATTCAAAATTTTCTGATCTATGTAATGGTGGTAATGTTGCCGGATAAATGGATGCGGTGATAAATATGCACCTTTGAACGCAAATAACTATAGCTAGACCTTATGATTAGACGGTGTTTCTAGGTTCATCACTTTTAATCACCAAATTAAGGGTATCTTAATTGAAAAAAGGTGGCAATGTAATGTAACATATTGTGTTTTTATTGTGTAGTTATGGTTATAGTTATTTCAGAAGAAGTGTGCAACTACACATATAACCTTTTTTTTTAATATGTATTAAGACTATTGTGTAGATTATTCAATTTCGAGTTTAACGGTACTCTTCATACCCCCCTTTCGATCAATAATGTTGTTGCACACAAATAAGCAATGGTCAACAATTATTATTTATATTTTTTAATGTAAAATATCTTTTTATAATTAATTAAAGGATAATAACAATAATTTTGTTTTATTATTTTGTTTCTATATTAAAATTAATTTTAATTAAAATGGGTGAGAAAAATGATGTCATTGATGATATTAGTGGTTGAGGTCAACTAGAAGTGAATCGAACTCGAAATTTATGTTGTTTTTTTTATTCAATTTAGGTAGACCTTAAAACCCGTTTGTGTTGAAGTTTGCAACCCAAACAGGCTGCAATTCGGTTCGGGTTAAAACCAAACTGAATGGAAACCCGATTGGATTGCTTAAAAAAAGTCCTTAAATTCCTAAATTTAATTCAATAATTCTCCATCTCTTATTTTTCAATTCTCACAAATCTGTCTCACTTAAAGTCTCAATATTAAAATAAAAACAAAAAGAAAAAATTCTCAAAAAATGAATTAGCATTACTCTCGATGTCACTAAAAAAATATAGCCCACATGAATATTATGATGATGTATATGGCTAAAATGGGAATCCACATCAACATAGAAGACAAGTTCAAATCAAATAGAATTCCAAAGCATGTTAGGATATTGGACTTCGTCTGATTTTCCTTCTTATCACATCATCATCTTTCGTTCGTACAAACACATGTTTTATCTATTAGCATCTCTTTTTTTTTTCTTTTTCAGCTTTGTGGTTCCTTTGGATTCTTTGTTCGATTGATGGGAAAAAAATTTTTTGGTTGATAAGAAAGTGCAGGAGAATTTTTTTTTTTTTAAAAAAGAGAAATCCTTGTCAACCCCCCAAATTTGTAACCCGAGCCAAATTAAACCGAATTAAATTAGGTTCAATTTAGTTTGGATTTAAATTTCTAATCTAACTAGGTTGAATTCTCTAATCCAAATACATTGTAAACCATATCAAAACCTAAACAACCCACCCAAACCGAAGTCTAATATAACCGAAGTCCAATATGCCCAAAATGGGTGAGGAAAATAATGCTACTCGCAAGTAAAAATTTAAAAGTTTTTAATTTTTTTGCCTTTATAACAAATATCAGGACTGTATCGTAGTTGACCTCAAAAAGACAAAATAAAAAGTTACCAACACCGCAAAGTAGTTTTGCCCCATACATATGCTGTACGCCTAAACCAGACGCCTGTAAAAAAATTATAACCGGTAAAAATCCCCGCTCATTTTCTATGCAACCAACCTACTAAGCACGCCCTTCTCAGTCCCTTCTTCATCGTCGAAGGTATGATATTAATGCTGCGGAAGAAAACGTCCGATTAAAATAGCGTTTTTTTTTTTTAATAAATCCCAAATGTTTCGTGTTATGACATTTTCCATGTCGTCCGAATCAAATGCGTACATAAATATGATATTAGCTTGAAAGAATCACCATCTTATAAAAATGCTACAGCGATGAGCTGATAGTTTTCAGTCTCTTTCTGAATTTTTCTTTTCTTTCATTTTCTGCTGTTATTGAAATTTAATGTAAGCGTTCAATTGACAGCAACCGAACTAATTAAAGCTTAATCACCAGAAACAATCTGTTGCTTAAGCACTGAAAAGAACAGCAGACACATCATCCAAAGAAATTAGACAACAGAGGCACATCATTCAAAAAGACTACCCAGGCATGCTGCATGCACATTAATTCTTCACACACTGCATATATTTTAAGTAAACCCATGAGCATCACTTCTAACAGGTCCCCGGGGCTGACGTGGTTCCCCGGTAACATTGGCATGCCCAACTCCCGTCGCGGCCGGGGTGTAACCTTCAGTCCCGGTTGCAGGTGCAGTTGCATTATTATCATCACGAGCTTGAGAATGAGAACCCCATGTCTTGTAACCAGGATGCAGGCCCCCGCCCCCGTATTGAGCCATCTGCCCCGCTTCTTTATTGTGAAAATGTTCCACTGTGCTTGTTTTTCCCTCTCTTCTTTCTCCCTCGTCGCTGCTTCTTTCTCCGCCGGATCACTCCTCTTCATTCTCTCTGCCTTCTCTTTGGCGGATGCCTTGGCCCTCTCCATGCCTGCCTTGGCAGAAGCCGTGGCGTTGGGCGCCGATTCTTTTATGGACTCCGCTGCGTTTCTTCCTGACTGCATCTTATCTTTAATTTTCACTTCGTTAGCGATCAATTATTTACTTTACATGAGATTTAAAATTTTCATGCTTAATTGTTCGATTAAATACATGGAGGAGGAATTGCGGGGATTTGATACGTATCAAGGATAAATGGCAGATGGAAAGCCCACAATTCACTGCCTCTGAACATGTGAGGCCACGCATCTCCTCTCGACGGTAAGCACAGCGACGCGTGGCTTCACCTGATACGTGGAGGCCGGATGTTGCCGCCTATGATTATCGGTTGCCGGTTTTGATCCACCAGCGTTTCAACGTAAAAGATTTTTAAGCTTCAAGACAGTGTAATTTGTGTTGTATTCTGAAAATACTGGAAGTATTGGGGATAAGCAATTAACGAAGGCCAGAAGGGTGTTATTTGAAATAAGGCAAAAGACATACGCCAAATCCCGGCTTTTACTGCTCAACCGTCAAGTGCATGAAACGATATTAGAAGTCTATATTTATATATAACCGTCCATTGAGCTAAAAGTTATAAATAGATGAGATATTTTAAAAATAATTTAAACTTTAAATTAATGAATAATTAATCCAACATGCGACGGTCTACAATTTCAACTGAACGCAACAAAATATACCTGTTGGAATTGCTGGGACATGAGAGGTGACTATCCCTCCAAGTCTCTTAGTGGCTCCACAGCTGTTCTCATCTATTGATCTCATGCGATCTGATTATAGATAATTTTTTATCATTAAATATTACTTCTGCTATTAATTATCTACCATTAAATTGTAGAAGATGGATTATTTATAATTTTTATCAAAATTTTTAGTTAAAATAATTCGAGCCTATAAAATATTGGTTAAATAACAACATAAGATAATAAGAATGAATTACGCCATTGTTGCATGGTATTTCCATCCAATCAATAGTTTTTATATTGTATAAGTTTGTTCAAAAAGTTTATAGTTTATACATATTATTGACCATAGCATATATTATGAAAAGAACTAATTGTTTCATATGTTTTTCTTACTGGTTAAATTTGAAAGTGAAATATGATTAAACGCTTTTAATTAATTAGTTGTAAAATTCTGAGTGAATTTCACGTTTTTTTGTTTAATTCAATGAATGAAATTTGAAAAGGTCAAACTGTACCTTTCAAATGAGAGAAGTTTATTTCAAGCTAAATTAATTATTTGCAGGAAAAAGAGTATCTTCAATAATAATTCATAATTCACGATGTTGACAATGACTTAAATCTGTTTTACATGGATTTCACATGCTTCGCCCTTTTCCACTTTGGAGGAGGAAAATTTCAGAAGCAACCTAGTTGTGAGAAAAAGACAGTACGTAATTACGAAAGAAGAAGAAAGATGACATGACCCGCCTCCGAATTCGACGGTGAGTTTCTCTAATTCATGAAACTAATTAATAATAATTTTATAAAAATAAAAATTTTATCAAAATTTTAGTAAAATTTCTCTTATAATTATGACATTTTTAATCCTGTAAATAATAAAATAATACTTCTAAAATATTTTTTAAAACACAATAAACTCCGCCAATCAACATTTCAATAAATACTAAATATCATCTGAAGTATTTTAATATCAAATACAATAAATTATCCTTAATTATAAAATTATACAATCTGAAATATTTCAATTAAAAAATTTTATAACTCCTAATATCATCATGTGATCAAAATATCGACTGTTGTACCTGTAATTCTCCTGTGGGAGGAAAAGATTTAATAAAAACGAGGTAAGTATAAAAACTCAGTGAGTGAATAATTATTTTTTAAAATTATTTTTTAAAAATAACCATATCATTTTTAAAAATGATTTCATCATACATATGCAAGAAATATTAATAAATCATTTATCATTTAAAATCAAATCTCTAACTTTGAAAAGTATAATAATATCAATGAAATATCAACGAAATCTCATATCAAACATCATATAAAATACATAAATCCAAAATCGTCACTAAACAAGTACTCAAGAAAAACAATCTCATCATACTCGAACCTCAAAAGACGAGCAATCATGGAATCATCATGTCCCAGAGCTACACGAACAAACCGGATCTCGATGAACAGGCAATCAAGGTATTATCATACCCTGGAGCTACACGAATAGACGGAGAAATATCATCCCATATATCATCATATTCTGATCTCGACGAATGGGTAATCAATGAACCATCATACCCTAAAACTACACAGATAGATAAGGAAATAATGTCTTATATCTCATCACATCTCGCCATATCTCATTACATCTCATCACATCTCATTATATCTCATCACATCTGATCATAACTCATCATAATTCATCATATCTCAGCATTATAACTATACATGCATAATTGGTTTTTAAGAGACAGCACCCAAGTACATAACCCAAAACTTTCATGTGTACTCAGACGAGCCCCAAAAACCTGCATCTCATATTCTCTCATCAGTATTACTATACACCCACATAATAGATTTTATCTAAGTCTTTGTATACAACTTAACACCAGCCAGTTGCCTAATTTGCCCTCGACAAATAGTCACATCCCACAGCCAAAACTACTCGTAATAACTGTTTTCATATGCATTTCGCAATCTTTTCCTCTTTCAAATTTAATTATTTGCTTCTTCATGCTGACTTTCTACTTCTCGTGCTGTACTCAAATAATCAACAATAAAAGTACAAATGTCCGAATAACGTTTTGCTTCGTTGGGGGGGGGGGGGGGGGTTGGGGGTTAACGCTAATATTGTGAAGCATGCTTGCGCTCATGATTTATTTTTATTTAGTTAGTTATTAGATATAAAATTAAAACCGTTGATTATAACAATTCACTGTAGTTGATATTGGAACAAACGTTGCCCAAGAAATAAATGTTTTCATTTAGATTTTGTTAAGTTATAGCTACTATAACTTATAATTAGTTTAAAATTATGTAAATAATACATATTAATTATACTATTTATATAATTTTAAACTGACCATAAGTTACAGCAACTGTAACTTAACGGCTTTCTTTTCATTTTTATTCATGCAGCACAACTTTTAGGATAAAAATTAAGGAAGAATCATTTATGGTAACTTTTTTTTTTTGGCTGCCTTATTTTTTTTAATCAAATGACTTTTTAATCCTCACATGCTTGCTCTTATCGTTGCATTAGACTTCTTTCTTTTTTTCTTTTAAATACATTAACAAACTTATTTGTAAATTTTAGAAAAAATTTAAATTCAATGTGTTTGTTTAGTTTCAAAACAATTTGAATAGTCTAATTTGAAAAATAGCGGTAGTAGTTTCCAAGCGTCGTATGAGATTATTGCAAGGTTTCCGTTTAACGGTTAATTTATATATTAAAAAAGCCTGTGTGGCTTATTCCCTGGAGACAACGTACTAATTCGTTTGGTTATAACAATAAAAGAGCAGTTGGAACCATTGAGCTTTTTCAATTATTAAAACTATTAGGTCTAATGTCCGCATAAAGTTTTTTTTTCCCCTCTATATTGTTAATATAATCTTAAGATGTCTTACTGATTGTGTAAATTACAACCTATCATCTTAATTATTTCAGTCAAATTAATTAGTTATTTTTTTAATTTAATATCAGTTCTTAGATTAGCAACTATCATAATCTTAAGATACTTGAAATATAACTAAATGATATATGTCATTCTTAGTATCGAAGAATTATAGCTTAAAAGTTATAAATAAAATATAAAAAAATTATAATTATAAAATATATACTAATAGAGTGTAGTGAATATGATTTTTAATTAATAATATTAATGAAAATAATAAAGATATTATAAGATGTATCTATGCTATATCTTTTAATTTAAAAGTTTTTAAGTTATAACTGTCTAATATCAATATTAAGACTTTATTTGAGATTGATATTGGATTACTATAGCTTTTAAACTGTAATGTAAAAGTATTTGATAAATACTAATTATTATGACTTAAAAGATAAGTTGATTTAATTCTATATTTGTGTGATGAAAAATATATTATATCTTCAATAATTTTATTAAAATTATAATTAAAAATTATATTTCAAAATTATAAAATTTTGAAACAATTGTAACTTAAAGACTATAATACTTCAATGTCAAAAAAGAGTCTAAATAAGACTAAATTTATCATTATATAAGTGATAAATAAAATTACCTATTAATTTATTATAATGATATATTTACTATTAATTTAAATTTCAAAATTATAAATTTTTGAAACAATTGTAACTTAAAGATTATAATACTTCAATGTCAAAAAAGAGTCTAAATAAGACTAAATTTATCATTATATAAGTGATAAATAAAATTACCTAAACTTTTAAGTCACAACTTAAAAGTTACAATAATAAAATATTTAGTAAATATTAGTTACTGTAACTTGAAAGTTATGTTGATATGATTTTTTATTTATATAAGATTTATTATGCATTTAATAATTTTATCAAAATTATTACTTAAAATTTATATTTCCTAAATATTATTAATTTTTATTTCATAATTCTAAATTTTTTATCCACAAAAATTATATCTTAAAAATTACAATACCTTATCTATAAACACACCCTTATATTACTTGTTCCATCTCAATAATAAACAATAACTAAGTCAATTAAAAAGGCCATTTTCGTCATATCAGCATCTCCCTCCGAACGGGCCACGCTCTAAGATATTTTCAGCAACCAAAGGTCGAATTTCCACTGGTAATTGCTTTTTAAAAGCAGGAGATGCCGTGGATGGACGGACAAAACAGAAAGGGTGATTCGGTCAAATCACTGAGGCCAGGCGCGCTTATTTGGGTCCGTCCACGCAAAGAAAGGGGATCGGGCCAGCGCTGCATAGATGGAAGAAAATCCAAACGACATGTTGAAATCAAGTGGGCCCCACTCTAGGAGGGAAAGATCGCCTTAAATACCGAGCTATCGGGCTTTCAGTTGAAGAGAGCCGAAGGTTAACAACTCACCACGACGGCCGAAAGCGAGAAAGAGCGAGGGAGAGAAAGTGAGGTCTCTCATTTTCTTCTTCTTTGCAGTTCCAGTGCTTCGCTTTCTTAATCTTAAGGTACTTATTATTATTATTATTATTATTATTTTGCTTTATTTTAAATTCTTAAAGTTCCATATTTATTCGCTCGCATTTTCTAATTTCTCTGTTTCTGTTTGAGTAAATGTGAGATGAAAATATGCATATTTAAATTTAACGGCGAAATATTTAGGCTAGATCTAGCCCCATTTCTCATCGATTATGAGATCTTGTTAGCTTCTGAAAGTATTACCTGAATTTGCGCTCTCATGCGCAGATTTTTAGCTCGTCTAAAATCTGGATCGATATTCAATTGAGATTTGAATATAATGCAGCTGAGATATTGTTGAATTCTGAGTTTCTTTTTTCGTTTTAATGTTCAATGCGCCGGATCTGAGCCTCATTTCTGGAAATCATCTGTCCGTTTTTGAATTTTCTTTTTTTCCGGTTATGTGCTTCACATTTGAAAGTGCCTGATGCTTTCCTTGCAGATTCTTTTTGCTTTTGCTTTCAGAAAACAAAAGATGCTCTGTAGTGAATTTAGTTTATTAATTTGAATATTTTTTTTTTCCTTTATGAATCACGAGTGCATTTATTCGTCCCTCTTCCCTGAGAACATCCCATTGCTTTTGAAATCTATTAGTCAGTTTTCGTACTTTTTATTATTATTTATCTGCCGAGTTCGGACGGCCAGCATTTAATGTCAATTTTTAGAAACTACTAAGTTACAGCCAATGAAATTTACGGCCTCTCTTACAACAGCCGTAACTTATAACTTAGTAAAATTCTTTTAAAGATGGTATCTTCAAAGAAATATTCTTGTTTTGTTTCATTAATTAGTATTATAGTAATATAGTCTTCGTTTGTTATAAAATCGGTCCGTATATTATTAAATTTCGGGAATCATGTATTTACACACCCTAGTCACTACAAAGTTGTAGCGACTCTTGTCACTCCTCGATGTTTGCAAAGAATCCCATCTTGTTGTCTGTCCTGTTTCGTCTTCTCATATTATATTAAGGGGAGCCGCTACCTTACCGCAAGCGATAAGGCATGCCTAAAATAAAGTACGGTGCCGTGTGGGCAGGCTTTCCCTTATATTAATTTCAACTTGCAAGCAGGCCGAAGATCTTAAAAAGCAAGTTGTTCTTCGCTCCATAAAAATATCTGGTCCAACACTGTAGTATGTCTTTGAATTATATGTTTAATTTTTGCATCATGAATTTGTTTATATAAAGTTTTAGATAAAATTGTTCAAACTCTATGTCAATTATAAGTTAGATGTATCTTACATATTATTAGTTAGTGAGTCCGAAAATATAGCATTTATTCAGGCAGTAATTATTGTAGTGTAAGTTGCACGGAACGCGTCACTTTAATTGTCACAAAATGACAATTTTTTTTAAGTTGCTCGATACCTTTTTCCTTTATTTAGGTCTGAGACCCTTCAAAATCGTAGCTGTCAAAAATGTGGACTTTTGAATTTGATTAATAGGGTATTAAATAGGCTAATTTCAAATAATATTGGTATTTATACTCTAATTCCACGTTATCGGCTGATGTAGACTCTGTTGATCACTTGATAAACCTAAACACTTATAATGTGAGACCGGTTCTTCTGAGTCCTGGTGTAAAGTTACACTGAATAGAATACACCTTATTTTTCCAATAAATCGGCACCAATTAAATACGATGGCCCAGAGTCTTTGTGGAAGCTGTCTCGGTTCATTGCACCGTTATATCTTCCACATAGGTATACGCGGATTTTAAGCGTTATGTTTAATAATTAAGTATGACCTTTTGAAATGTTAGTCTTAAGTGTTTGGAAGACAAGTTTTTCATCATGGGTTATTAAATTTTTTTGACTTATTTTTTACAACTTTTCTTGTCATGTTGACTCTTATTGTAGAGTTAAGGTCCCGCGAACAATTTAATAAAAACGTGTAATCAAGAAGAGCAAGATTCATCATAGGGGGGAAGGTGGGGAAGGATTTCTTATGGTTGTTGTAAGGTAGGCTAAGTTTCATTTCATTTTTAGGATCCATTGATAGCTATTGGGCTTAGTTGTCGAATGGGAAACTCACAACCCCTCCTGATAGCGTTCGATTTCCCTTGTCGGGAAATTTTGGATGTAAAGTATCATTACCCTAATATAAATGATTTAGACTTGCAATAAAATTCTTACTAATAGATTTTATTGTGTACTATATAAATGTATGTATTTTAATTTAAACAGTACAATTCCGATTAATAGTACAATTTATTGTGTACTATATCTATTCTGTTGCTCATCGTTTCCCAAAAGCTCGGCTGGCCGACCATAAAAGAAAAGATGATGATATAAAAGGCACCGCACGAGTGGAATGAGTGCGCGTTACGCGTACACACCATTTTTTTGGGTCATCAGCCTCACCTGATGTTGAGGGATTTGAGTCACCACCACTCATAATTATATAACACACTAGCAGTCATTGGCAGATAGTGGTGTGGTGGGGTCGTGGCAATTTCAGTGTCAACTACTTGTTTTTTAATCTCTGCTAAACTTCTATGGGTCACATGATTACATTTCTTTGGTCAGCTTTTGTTTTCACATCTTATCGACATCATTTTGATTGGCTTTAAACAGTTAGCAATCTTTTGGTTCATGAAAGTGATGGACATTGCCATGTGAACTCACGACCCGGAAATAAAGGAAAACCATAAAATATAATTGTAGGTCAATGTGGGCCTCTAGTTTGTCTAATCCAATCTTGAAGCGGGCCGCTGAATTCGCTTCAAATCTCGGTTTTGTAGCCTTATAGCGAGCATATAGTCTAATCAATACAAGTGTTTTTACGTTTTTCACATTTTAATTGAGGAGTAATCATAAATTTATTTGTAAATAATTGTGCATCCATACGTGTCAATAATTTGAAATTTGATTGCTTTGTCCAAGCGTCCACATGTGGAAATTGCACCATTAGATGTTGATTGAAAAAAAAAAAAGAAAGAAAAAGAAAAATTCAAGTGTGACCGTCTTTTCATCACCCAAGTTATTATAATTCCTCCTGCAGAATACATATTTTATTGTAATTTAATTATTTTATTTTAAATAGTAAATAATAATTATTAGTTGAGAAATTTTAAATGCTTGTTTTTTCAATAATTCAATTTAAAATTACTAAATAATAAATTAAGTTGTTCAAAAATTGGAGATTCAACAGTGGATTTGTGTCCCAATAAGGGCTTAGAATCCTCAGTTTTTTTTTTTCACTTAGTCTCTCTTAAGTTTTTTAAATTTAGTGAAAAAAAATGGCTTGGCTTGATTATCAACACTAAAATTGAAAACTCAAGTTTAGCCACTCATTAAATTAAGAGAGGTTATGAGAAAAAAAAAATTAAAAGAGGATCTTTGTCACCCAATGGGACTTACAATAATTTATCTTTCAAAAAAATCTTAGTTGGCGTCATCACTCGCATGCCACCGTACCACCACCGTCCAGTGTATCAGAAAATCTGTCTTTCCGAGACATAAGGAGTTAGACTCAGCCTTGATATATGAGCAAGGTCAAATCATAAAAACCAAAGCGAATCTCGTTCAACCCAGCTCCTCGGGCTTCTTTAGAGCCTTGTGACTCCCATCCCATCAAGTCAGGAACCAAACACTGAAATTAGATTAAATTATTTATAATAAATACATTGCAAGTGTATTGTGTATGTGTGATAAAATTTTATTGGGTGGTGATATATGATAGCACAATTGTGACTACCGTTTTAAGCTTCCAAGATATGGAATTAGATATTTTTGTTAGGCTTATCTTGCATGCCAAACAATTTCTACTACTTAATGCTCATCAATTAAAGTATGGTCATTTTCTTATAGGAAATTTGCTATTGGGTCATTTATTTGACAATTGACTTGTCACCATCGTGGACGATAGAGTAATACCAGTGACTAACATTTGGAATTACTAGCCTTATATACACCGGTAGATAGCATCTTGGATAGTAGCAATTTCAGCGAGGCATTTGTTGCTTTACAGTTCTATGCTTCACATAATTACTTTTGCTCGGTTTTTTTTTTTTTAATTAGTCATATCAATAATTTCCCTGACCTTTTTTTCTGTAAGAAATTTATCACCTTTTAATTTATGAAAGCAGTGTTAGTTGGACACAGAATTTGATGATAACTTTGGAAGGAAAAAAATAATTAAATAATATTAAGGTTATTTATTGGTTGAACTAGGCCTATGGTTGGCCTTATTCTTGTCCTTAAAGTGGGTGCCGTAATTTCTATTTCTGATTTTTTTTCTGTGTAGCATTATTTACAATCAGCTGTACGCTTGAAGTTGATTGTATACTTGTATTCCGTGGTCAGGTTGAGGAACAATGGGTGCAGGTGGACGAATGGCTGTACCTTCAACGCCCAAGAAGGTGGATTCTGATCCCTTGAAGCGTGTTCCATGCTCAAAGCCACCATTCACACTCAGCCAAGTAAAGAAGGCTATCCCACCTCACTGTTTTGAGCGTTCTGTTCTCCGTTCATTCTCCTATGCTGTTTATGACCTTACAATTGCCTTCATCTTTTATTACATTGCCAACAATTACATTCACCAACTTCCTCACCCTCTCTCTTATCTGGCCTGGCCAGTTTACTGGGCTCTTCAAGGCTGCATTTTAACTGGTGTTTGGGTTGTAGCTCATGAATGCGGCCACCATGCCTTCAGTGACTATCAGTGGCTTGATGATACTGTTGGCCTTATCCTCCACTCTTGCCTCCTTGTCCCTTACTTCTCTTGGAAGTATAGCCATCGCCGCCATCACTCCAATACAGGATCCCTTGACCGTGATGAGGTATTTGTCCCCAAGAAAAAAACTGCCATTGGTTGGTACACCAAGTACCTAAACAACCCAATTGGCCGAGTCATCACACTTACTGTCACCCTTACCCTGGGCTGGCCTTTGTACCTGGCATTCAATGTATCCGGTAGGCCTTATGATAGATTTGCTTGCCACTTTGATCCTTATGGCCCCATCTACTCAGACCGCGAGAGGCTCCAAATTTTCATTTCTGATGCTGGAATTTTAGCTATGATTTACTGTCTCTACCATCTTGTAGCAGCAAAAGGACTTGCATATGTGTTCTGTATCTATGGAGGACCTTTGCTGGTAGTGAACGGATTTCTTGTTTTGATCACATTGTTGCAGCACACTCACCCTTCACTGCCACATTACGATTGTTCAGAATGGGACTGGTTCCGAGGAGCTTTAGCAACTGTTGATAGAAACTACGGGATCTTGAACAAAGTCTTCCATAACATTACCGATACTCATGTAGCTCACCATTTGTTTTCAACAATGCCACATTATCATGCAATGGAGGCTACGAAGGCAATAAAGCCAATTTTAGGAGAATATTATCAGTTCGATGGGACTCCAATTTATAAGGCAATGTGGAGGGAAGCAAAGGAGTGTCTTTACGTTGAACCAGATGAAGGTGACCAGAACGAAGGTGTCTTCTGGTACAGAAATAAGATTTGAATTTGAGGAAAAGTTGTAGCGAAAATAGCTTATGGGAAGTTCTGTGTTTCTTCTCGGGTAATTGAGGCTGTTCTGTTACTTTTAATTGAACTTTAATTATAGACTTTTAGTTATGTTTCCTCCAATAATTTCCAAACCCTGGTTATGTTACAAAAAAACAAGAAACAAATGTCTACGAGTAAAATTTGTTATCCTACTTATTAGTTTGTTGAGCAGAGAGGATCCATCTTTGTTCAGTAAAATTTTAGACACCGTTTGTTTTGGCGTTAAAAAATTAATTCTCTAGCTTGCAAGTGACTCAAAAGCTTGCCTCTTTAGTCTTTGGCTACATTATAATCAGATGGTACGGCACGATCGTGTCTGTCAAGCTTCAACATTATTAGGTAATGCCCTATCAAAAAAAAAAAAAAAATGCCATTAGCTAACACAGAAGGAAAAAATCAGAAACGATCATGCACAGCAATACTAGAGCTCTTGTATTGTGAAAGAACTCTTTGAGGACACCCTTTTGTTTAGAAACACTTTGGGTTGGCTCTTCTTGTGACTTTTGCGTCCAATGGGTTGTCTTGCTACTCAATCTCTTTTGTAAACATAGGTGAGCTTGAAATTGATGCCCTAATACAGCGAAGATATTCCATAAGAGTGAAGTATTAACACCCCTCTAAAATTGTTATAACACTCCTTTTGAATTTTATTTTCTATAATACTCCCAGTTTAATTTTTAAAATACAAACCCACATATTAAATTTAACCATCTTGCCGCATAAAACTTCACCCTGAAAGAGCATTTTTTTTTAAAAAAATTTATTCATAAAATACGTAAAAATTCCAAAATGTTAAATAGTTTATGTTTATTATAGAGTTTCTATCTTCATTATTCCAAATTCTTATAATTCTCTCAAAAAAAATGTTTTCAATTAAAACCATAATAAATATTATGAAATATGGTGGTGTAAGAAGTTTTTAAAAAAACAATTTTATTTATCTGTTTAATTGAATTTTCATTCAAAATAAGAAATGAATTAATTTGACTTTAATTATTTAAAATTTTAATTGAAAGGGGTTATATCGTAAATTTTGATGAGTGTCAAAAAGTCTACTCATCTCGCAATCCTATATGAGTAGAGTTGTTAGTACCCCTCCAAGATCCTTATAATGAATCTTTTATCTGCTTAAAAGACCAAAGTTTAAGTTATGTAATACAAATTCGTATATTAAAATTAATATCTACCTATAAAATCTCACAAAAAATATTTATTTAAAGTTTTTATTATAAAATACACAAATTCTAAAATCTAAAATCCTTTTCTTTACTACATAAATCAATTAAATTATAAAACATAAATAAAAATTATGTAATGGGTTGAGTCTAATTTTTTTTTAAGAATAGTTAATTTAAGAGTTTAATTGAATTTTTATAAAAAAGAAAAGAAGAAGAAGAAGAGAATATCTTTAGCTGTTTAAGTAATTTTAACTAAAAGAGTTTGGTGAAGAATTTTGAGGGGGCGTCAAAAGGTGTGTACTCAAACAACATGTCTGTGCATAATCCAAAATTTCTTCAAGCAGTGCTTCATTATAAAGCAATTAGGTCGCTAGCCAAAAAAGGCAAAAGAAAAAAGAAACTGAAAAATGACGACCGGTGCCCACGTTAGCAAAAGATAACTGGGTCCAGCTAAGATGCGGGTCATGCGGAGCCACTGCCACCAATTCGAATCACATCAGTGGGTGGACCCCACAACACGAAATTCAGTTAAAGAGTCCGCTAGGTTGGCTCCCGCTAAGGGAACTCATGTGCGGTGTTCGCATAAGAAATCATGCCAAGTGGCATTCACGTCGGGCACTCACGAAGGCGGATCATTTACACGTGGCACTCCTGTTATGCACTCACTTATCGTACTTCTTTTGTAGGGCCGGCCCAGCCAAGCCTGGCCGGCAGGCACGACACGAGACTCGCGCATCGCCGCTGACGTTAACGCGGTAACCAAATCCTCGTGTCCGTGAGATCAAATCTCTCAGTTCAGTTCACGTGCACATCAGACGGTTATTATCCTGTTTCAGCAATGATTTCACTAGCCGCATGGCCGTATCGTACGCTTTGCTGCTTCTGTGCTGCCGGCTGATCACGCTCTCCACCCATACAATTCTCCCCCCCCCCCCCCCTTTTTTTTTAATTCACTTTTTTAATTATTCGATAATAATTAATTTTAATGCATAAATTTAATACGACTTCAAATTGTTTTCTTTTCCCCCTTTTTCCGAAATCCATTTGCTAATCAATATTGTTTTTTAATGCTTGCAGAATATATTTTTATTAATATAATAACCGTCACATTGTCGCAGGGGAATGAATCTCAATTATATTCCAAAATATCAAACACACGTTAAAATATTCTCCATGCCAATGCATTGTTCTGTCTTACTAAACTCTTATTACGCGTACGTCTCAATCATTCAAAATAAATTTAGCATGTAAACAAGTTCTATCTCTTTATAGTAATTAAAATCATTTTACACATTTGGACACATAAAAATATTTAAGACTAATGAATCTTTATTGTGTAAGTCAATTACGTCAACACGGAATGGTGATTTATCAAGGTATGTTGTTTCTTTTGGTATAATGTGAAATCAATCAATCAACATCCATTATGCTCTAGTAGAAATAGGAATAGAATGTGAAAATGGAATATGTTCCCTTACTTTTATGGACTAGGGTTACACAGGAAACGCATCACTATATACATAAGTATAACGCCCTCTTTTTTTTTTTTAATATACAATGTCACTATTTATGAAAAATTAAAAAAATCAATCAAATCATGCTTGATATTTAAGTTAAAAGAAATAATGTTTTTTTCATTAATATATGCTCAAGCCGGTTTATTAAAAACTCTTGTTTTTGTTTCATATGTCAATATGAACGAATTTGAGTGAAAATGATGAGCTGTAGAGAATTGTAATATCTTGTTAATTCTTATTCCAAAAGACAAAAAAAAAAAAAATCCAAATGCTAGGTTTCTGGAACATACTGGATCTTTTTTTGTTTGTTAAAAAAAAGAAAATTCTTTTGAATGTTTCGCCAAATTGTTTGGAGATTATGATTGTTGGTTCTTTTTAATCGAAAGCTCTATTAGTAACTAATGACAGAGTCATCTAAACAAATGGCAAATGGAGTACACTTTTAACTTTAATTACTAAATTAAATGTGCTAATTAGCGGCAATGGTGCTACAAGATGAAAGCTCAGAGACAAATGAACACATTCAAGTGCATCATTGAAAGAGCCAGTGAGATTCCATAATATTAATTTATACTTTCGGTTTTGTACAGGCTAAAATATATATTTTTTTAAAAAAAAAAACAAATTTCAATAAGTTTGAGAGATTGTACAGTACGAACAATAGCCGTGTGAGTTGACAAAGTAAACAACATGCATCAAAAACATCACCTTTTGCATCAACCATTTTCAGTTTCAGTTAGGGTTCAGCAAGTACTTCATTAGAATGCTAGTTTATTTTGAAAGCATTTTACTCTCCTATCGATACATAAATAATTTTAATTCTTTGGAGTCACCCATCAGTAATTATTTTATTAAAGGGCCCTAATTTGCTCTCTCTCTCTCTCTCACACAGACACACACACGCACACACGCACACGGTTAATAAAAATGTTTTTGCCATTGACTTTTATGAACTAATAGTTGCTAAAATATGAGGGGATCCCTTATGAAAAAAAAAAAAAAGGGCAAAGGTTAAATGAAAAAGAAAAATATGCTTGTCAATTTACGGCGAATTATTGCTGATTCATCGATGGTGCAAAAATGAAAGCAAAATCACAAATTAAAATGTGTGTGTGTGTGTGTGTACACACACCTATCTATATATGCATGGAACATGTAACTATGAAAAGCATACCAGCACTTCGACAATTAGTGATAATCTTTAATTGATTAGTTCTAGCTCTCTTACCTTCGTCAATAAAATCTAGTTACATGTGTAATTAGCTGCTTAATTCTGACGTAATTATGATATAAGCATGACGGAAATATTTTATAGAAGCAGAATTTTGAAAAAAAAACAAAAATAAAAGAAAGAAAGAAAAATGTCCTCTTTGTCTCTGAATTTGGAATTGGGGTTAATGCAAAACCATGGCGTTGATTTTCGCCCAAAGCTACGCGGCTTCTCGTCCTAATAATAGGTGATGGACTCTGATGGCAAAAATAGGTGTTTGTTCTAATGACCAAACTACCCTTGTTAAGTCATCACAATTCACAGCCACCTAAATCCTAATAATTATAGACAATGTGATCTCTAAGAATAAGGCAATGAACTCTTTGACTTATTGTAATCCTTTTCTAAGAATTTGCTTATCCGCTCACTATTTTGCCGCTAATCTCATGAAGAAATGTTACTTCAATTCTTTTTAATTACCATATCATCCATTATATTAATTAAAAGCAATTTATTTACTTAACGGTCATGCTTTGAGTAAAGTAATGTTTCCATTACAAGATTATTTCTTAGAAAAAAAGAACAAAAATTTATAATTAAATGTTCAAAATTTTGATTTTATGTGCTAAAATAAATCAAGTAAACTTGCACTACTTTAAAAAAAAAAGAAAAAAAGAAAAAGGACGGCCATCTTAAGTGAATGATATTCAAATTTCATATCTCATGTTAATTATCAATTTTTTCTCATTTTCCTACTAAACAAAACTAAAACAAAGCATGGACCATTAAAAAAAGTATAATATATATACAAGTAGCGTGGAGACTTTGCAAGTGAACGAACGTATAATATACATAATTAGCATAACTTGGGTTAAAAAAACAATATGAGGGTTCTTCTAGTCATTTTCTAAGTGGGAAATATAAGAAATATTTATGTTCCAAATCCTCTCTCCCTCAATGTCTCAAATTGTATATGACATATACACATACCATAAAATATACAATAATTAAGCTAATCCAGTGTGGGAATTAAGCGGGACCACTCAATTTTTATTATATAGTAATTAATTGACTCCTTGCATTTTAATTAGCAGACAACGATTTATTTCATTTAATCTTGGTTCTCAATAGACAGCTTGATTTTCCTTCCAAAATTTCTCCATTGTCACTTCTTCTTCTCCTATTTATAAGCAGCCCTCTCTCTCCTTTTTCTTTAAACAAATTCACCAACTCCTCAGATCATCACCCTCTCTCTTAGTTTCTCTCAAAAGCACTTTCCATGGAGCGTATCATCAAGAAACCCTCTTACATCTCACATTCAACGCCATCACCGCTAGCTATGCATAAGAATTCACAACCAATCTCCAAAACGAAGCCGAAGATCAGAATCATTCACATATTTGCACCAGAAATCATCAAGACCGACGTCGAAAACTTTAGAGAGCTTGTTCAAAGACTCACAGGAAAGCCAACCGAGCACGATCATCATCACCAAAAGGTTGGCAAGAAGAGACCAAGAAACCCTAAAAGAGAGGAAGAGCCAAGAAGTACTTCGGTACTCGAAAAGCCAGATTTGGTGACCAAAAATGTTGAACTCAGAAGCACTTTTTTTGGGTTTGAGACGAGAGAAAAGGTTAAAGAAGAAGAGCAAATCATGTGGAATGGGGCAAATTCAGGTGGATTCTTAAATGGTTTTGCGGATTTTGAAGGTTTCATTCAAGAACTCGGTGAATTTCCTTTGCTTCCTGTGGATACTTCTCATCATATGCATGGTTTAATTTGAAGAAACTCGTTAATGCTTAACTATTTTTCTTTTTTGTGATCTTTCATTTTCTTGGTTAAATGTTTTGGTTATTAAGGGTACTATTTTTTCAAAAAAAAAATTAGATGCTTAATTTAACTTAAATTATATTTATCTGTTTGTGGTGTTCATTATTTTCTCTGTGCTGTAAATGGTACAAGTCATGATTTTACACTTTGAATAGTCTAATGATTCTGCAGAGAATAATGAAATTAATTACTTGTTCTTATTGCTTGTGTATTCTCCAATTGGATGTAAGTCAATCAGTTGAGATTAATTATTATAATTATTCATTCTTTATCTTATATAATTTCGATTTAATTTTGGATCAATTTTTGTCCATTCCCCTTTGGATGTGGCAGTGACCCTTGTCTTAATTAATTATATATATCTCTCTCTTTTAATTAATGCATTCGACGATCTCTTGGAGAAGAATGTTGTTTGGCAAACCAAACATGAACGTGCAAATTGCAAAACTATATTGCTGTAATTAATTATTTTAAAATTGCATTTCTTTTCTTGCAAGACTTATTATATATTTACAAGAAATTAATC
This sequence comes from Aegle marmelos, assembly GCA_030449875.1. Lineage (NCBI taxonomy): Eukaryota > Viridiplantae > Streptophyta > Magnoliopsida > Sapindales > Rutaceae > Aegle > Aegle marmelos. Next base: position 6,588,200 of record JASUUL010000077.1, on the reverse strand, counting down.
TTTCTTCATAACACCAAGTCGTCCCCCACTAACACTAATCTTAATACCTAGAGCAAACATTTTGATTGGCTTCCCAAATTTCATACAACTAGAATCTTCTTATGCTATTATGCCCTTGGTCTAGAAAACTAAACTTTTTTTTTAATACATTAAAGCATAACTTTGTCTCCCATGATTAAAAAAAAAAAAAAGGAAATGGACAAAATCATCTCATGACATAATCTTTTATCCGTGTTCATGGATCGATCCGAGCTTAGTAAACTCAAATTACGAAAACATCTTATTTTACTCAAAATAAATGATTCGCAAGAGCTAATATCTTTTATTTTATTTTTTTCGTTTTAGTAATACATGGATAATAATTTTGGGTATTTAAAAAAGTTACTTAAAAGTGATTCACTAGAATGTGTTTCCGAGATCCAGATATACATATATACATACATGGAGAATCAAATGTATGTACATATATACCGATACACAGAGAAAACATGTTTGTAATGACATATTTGATGCCGACAGATAAATTAAAAGTAGCAAACTATTTTATAAAGTAATGATTTAGAAGATATTTTCGTTTACAGTTGTAATTGTGTTTCTCGTTTGCTTAAGAAAACTAAGTTTAGAGATAAGGGTTTATTATAAATATTGACTTAAAAGCATAGTAGGCTCAAGTCAACATTTTTGGTGAAGTTTATTTACAAATTGCAATATAATTTAATTGGACGGTAAGCACAACTGCTTAAATACACATTAGAAAAATAAGTATGATCAGATGATAGAAGAACTTTAACCAACCGCCGTCGGATTCTGATGTAATTTGGTTGTGTAAGAAGAGTAGAGTAATTTCAAGAGGTCACAACTTCACTATAAGTTTTTTTTTTTTTTTGTGTCTAATATACTATTTTGAAACTTATTATCTTTTTTCCCATGGTCAAGCTAAAAATTTTATTTCTTTCCTAGCTGTTTTGCATTTCTAAGTCATTTTTCTATTTTTCTTATTACTTTCAAAATTTTTATCTTTTGTTTTTAGATATCGGATTTGGGTGTTATTTGTTTTGTTTTCCTTATTTAGATTAGGTGAATTTTATTATAAATAATATTTTAAATTTACCCATTTTAAGAATTTTACGATATTTAATGTCGGCATAAAAGGGTCCAAAAACTCTGATTTTATTAATTCAGACCTTTCAATAATATTCTTATTATGAAGAAACTTAGCTTCTTTTAAGTATTAATCTTTTAATTTTTCCGCATCATAAGATTCTTACATTGTTTTGTGGAAAATTCGAGCTTATGTTAGAACAATTAATTCACTAGGATTTTATTATGGTAAAATTCTCGCTAAAATTAGCTGCTACAAATCTAAAATTTAACAAGATGATAATGACGGACTTTAACAATATGTTTAGTGAATAAAATCATTCCACATATGTTTTAATTTTCTTTTAAAATTTCTCTCACCATCTCCATCCATGGTTAATTAATTTCAAATGAACAAATGTCTCTAGTAGTCCTAAGAGGAATATGTGGTATGCTTTTGTTATTATAATCTAAACTCTCAATAAGCATAAATGCCATTTGATTGACGTCTAAATATTTAAATGTAAATATGTGTGCCTCTAAGGTTACGATGAAGTAATTGTCAAACAAATTTATTTGGCTAACTACCCGAATTTGAATCCTAAAGAAGAAGGGGGTTAAAAATAAATTTAGAATTATACTGGCCACCTTACCTTTAGAAATATAAGGTTTAAAGAAGATAGAAATACATATGGTTCATTGTGAAAATAAATTATATGTTTTATATATAGTGAAAAAAAAGGAAATAAGTACTCTAAATTTATCAAGTTTTCCATGTAAGTTTGAAAAATAAACCCATTTAAAGCAAACAAACCTTAGTCTCTCCTCAAGGTCAATATGAATCCTAACAAAGAAATAGAAGAGAGAGAGAGAGAGAGAGAGAGAGAGAGAGAGAGAGAGAGAGAGAGAGACTATTCAACATCACAAACAAATTGTAATATAATCTACTTGGACGGTAAGAACAACCGATCCAATACTCATTACAAATTGAAGTATGATTAGGTTGATAGAAGAATTTGAACCAACCAACAGCAGTTCTTCTGAATTTAAGATAATAGTTATAAGTTTTAACAATGTAGAGAAATTTTTAGGTGGGGTTATTTGAATATGTTTTTTTTTTTGGGTATTAAATCCTATCACGCGTTTTAAACTTTCGCTCTTCATCTCCTTCCATGACTAATTAATTTCAAATAAATGTCTGTTAATCTAGAGAGGAATGAATATGTTGTAAGCTTTCATTATTTTTATCTAGGCTCTTAATAAATATGAATATCATTTGATTGGCATCTGAATGTTCAAATTTGAATATGTTTATGCGCTAGAGACGCGATCGAATAATTTTTAAATAACTTTATTAAACTAATACCCAAACTTATATTGGGAAGTAAAGGACTAAAAAAATTGATTTTAGACTTTGCTCAGCACCATATCTTCTCCGGGGAATAAAAAACAAAAAAATCTGAATGTGTTTTGTTTTTAAATTTTTGGTATGGATATATGAGATTTAACAAGATAAAAATAAATATGGTTTGCTATGAAAATAAATTATATTATTCATACTTAGTGGAAGAAAGAAAAAACCACTATAAATTTATTAAGACATATTAATCACCAAGCTTTCAATGTTAAGTTTGAAAGACAAATCCATTTTAAGCAAACAAACATTAAAGACCCTCTCCTCAAGGTCAATATGAATCCTAACAAACAAACGTAAAAAAATACAAATAAAAGACTATTTAGTGTCACAGAAGAATTTTCTAAATACAGAGCTCAGGAAAGATATCTCAAATAATTCAAAAAAAAAAAGGGGAAAGAGATACGCAGTATCTGCTTCTGCGGACAAAACTTAATCAACATGACAGCGCAACAATATTGTTTGCGACAAGTCAAAAATGTTCACATTTCACACCAAATTGTAATTAATTATTGTTTCCTATTGACATTGCAGCACAAGTCTTGATAATCTACAAGTAAAATTTACCAAACTGCAACCTTTCTTAATAATAAAGTCTGCAAAATATGGCAAATTGTAAATCTAAATCACTGTGTGACCAAGATGGTCAAAACAATGCCCACACGATTTGAACCTGTGCCTGGAGACATAATCTCTGGTCAAATTCAATTAGGAGAACACAGAGAACCAAAAAAGTTTAATGCTTCGGTGGGGATGAAGGATTTCCTCTAATCACTGGTCACTTGAATACAATAAAGGACAATGAACTAAACATTAAAATGGAATAAAACAAAACACATCTCAGGGAATGAGACGAAATGAATACTCAGTTATGCATTGTAGTTTTCGGAAAGAAAAAGATGTATTGATTTTCCATATGCACAAGAGAGTATTTAACTCTCATACTCGGTGATAGGTTCTGTGGGAGATGAGGGTGGATCCAATCTTGTAAGAACTTCGGGTATTCCAGATGCATCCCTTATTATCTGTGTCAAAACCCGTATAAGATGTTAGTATGTGATATCTGTTACAGGCATTAGATAGACTGCTCTTAGAGCAAGCTCATAGTTCTACATGCTAGCTAGTCACTTAACCTACTTTAAATTTCACATGAATGCACTGGTTCAACTCTTAACAGATACTCACAAAGTTTAAGGCTGATTAACAAATTTCTTTAGAGATAAATGAATAATAGAGGAATGAAAAACTTGATTAGAGGATGGTAGGTGACAATCTATATGCAACTATTGTACATCTATCAAAATCTTTTCTTCATTGCAATATGAGAATTAAGCAGGCAACTGGCAGGGTCTATCGTCTTTGCCATTGCAACTAGGCAAGTACAAGGCATAGAAAAGTTAAAAGAGTAATGGAATTACAACAGAGGTAGAAAGACAAAAGATAATAGAATATACATGACACTTGATAGGTGAAAAGTCACAATAAGACTCACCCATGTGAAAGAGGATAAAAATACTGAAAAATTAGTCATTACCTGTCCATTAAGAGACATCAATCCACTTTCATTTGGACAGCGCTCCAGTTTATGGATGGCTTAGTGCATAAATTAGGTGAAAAATGAATGTGATGATTAGTGCATAAATTAGGTGAAAAATGAATGTGATGATTTCAAATTTAGGTGGTATCCATGTTGATCTCAAATGGTCATCTAACACCTCTGATCCTAGACCAGCTCAAGTTGCATTTATTGCTATCGAAATCAAAGAATTCAATTGTCCATACATTTTATGGCATTATCTACTTCTAACAAGATACCATCAAGATAAAACTTTGAAGCTATGAACATGAGATTATAGAGTCAAACTTACCAGTATCTCTTCATCAAGATAAGAAATCATGAACAGTCTCTGGAAAGTTCCACCTGAAGAAGAATATGAGTAGAACTCAGAGTAGATACATAAATCAAGGCTCAAGATACATGTTGAAAGTGTACCTAAAATGGTGCACTTTCAAATAATTGCAGCAAGTGTTCATGATTAAATGACAACATGGAGTTTATCATAAACCATCAGAGAGAGCAATGGCTTCATACATGATTGAGGTTTGTAATTTATATTGCACCATCCGTATGTGCTAATCACAACATGTTTGATGAATGAAGGCAACATTTTGGAAACAAAACCATAACAGATATAAACGACGAGAAAAGTATGTAGGGGCGAAGAATCCATATATTTTCAAATATCTCAATGTCAAAGGGTATTCAGACAATCAAACATACACATCCATAAGAAACACGATAGCACCCACAAAAAATGATTTAGGGAGGGAATTAGAATTCTGAAATATAAATGTTTCTGAAAAAATTCAGTTGAACTGGATTTCAGTGCAGTAATCTCTGCTGCTGATTTTAATAGCAAGTAATGCTAAAGTACAACTAATTATCTAGTACTCCTCTGGGCAAGTTTATCCAAAGGGTAGACAAGTCGACTGATTTGTCCTCAATCAAGAGAGGAAAGGTAAATTAAAGACGATCATACACTTACTGAGAGGAATTCTCAAACCAACGGCAATTGCATCCCTAATAGGAGCGGGAAGCTGCTGCACAGTGGTAACTGCCTGATTAAATGCTCCTTTTAGCTGCTCTGGAATTGTTTCTTCAATAACTGTTGGTGATTCAAGAATTCCTTCTATATATTCTTCTTTCATTCTAAGTGGTCCCTCAACAAAGAGTTTGGTGGAGAGACTAAATTTGCTTTCTATCTGCATTGACCCCTCATCATCACAGATAAACAAGCTATCAGTAAATATCTCATCTTCAGACAATAGGTTGGGAGCAGAAATAGAAATAAGTATGAAACTAGATGACAGCCATTCGATATGGGGACCACTCACAAGCTAATCAAAACTAACTTTTACAGGATATTAGAAACATGAATTGGATGACCATCTGAGTAAAATCTTAAGCTAATGTGTAATGAACTTAACTCCTCTTATATCACTGCATCACTTTTTTTATTCACCAGTAAACCCAAAATCTTAAATCAATGGTCATGACTCATAAGCACTCCTTGTTTACAAATTCATTTTTTAAAATATACGTATCCGGCAATCTCTCCCTCATGTATCGGGAAAGCAATACATCAGGACCGGTCATATGCTAACTCGAAGTACATATTCAACTACTAATTTTACTTTTTTATGAAGTGGGATTTACTTGATATCCTTACACATGCATGTCTAACAGATCTTAATAATGCTGCCTACCATGCAAAATCGCAAATGCAATGGACATTTGTCAAACCATCCACATTGTGAGCATATAAAATTCATCAAGAGAAATTACCAAGTTCAATAGCTTGAAATTGGCTGTAATATTTGCTTTTCCATCCTTAATCACTACATCCATATTTGACAAATTTGCCAATGTCGGGGGAAATCTCCTACAGGAAGGTGATTGCAAAAGCAAAGGTTAGAAGTTAGCCCATTCAGTCAAACTCTAAATATAGACAAAAACAAATGGTAAGTTTATGATAAGTATAAAATTGATTCAAAAACATTTAATGGTAGATAGTACCAAATTACTCACTCAAAGATGAATCTAGCAGCAAAAAAACCAGCGCTTCCGGATCCGAACCACTCGAAGTTCCATCGACCTTCCAGAAATGGAGACCTGGAAAGCCAAATGACAAAATAAAAGTCTCATCCCAATGCAAGTGCGTATTAAAATGCTAGGTTTTGATTAAGCACCGACGTTGTTGGCCTTGGGGTTGGATTGAGCCGCTCAAGACCAGTTATCCTCTCATTCACATCAATCTGCTGCATATTCGTTGTCTTTCCAGTGACCAAAGCCTCAAAGCCCCCAGCATCCTTAAACTAAGAAAAGAAGCAAAGAGTTAGCTCAAAGGTTTGCAAAACCAAATATCAGTGTGCTTGCCTCAAAAGCATTTAGCATTCTTGTGTCATTCTTGCAGCGATTGACTGAAGTAGGCTCATGCATGTTGGGACTTAAAAAAAACAATTCTGAGCCTATTATGAAAAAGCTCTTGAATTGATCGGCACTCTCCCGAGAGGACTCTTTTTCCAGTAAAATAATAGTTCAAGTGCATTCTCAAGCAGCACTTGATAAGTGATTTTGCCGAAACAGCTTTCACGGAAAGCAGTTTTGCTAGAAGTCCTTCTTGCTGACTATTTGATAATTGCTAAAATACTTTCTTTATTATTGTTTAATAAATCTCACAATATGCTGCATTCTATTAAATGCATCATCAGAAATGTAGTTTCAAAAGTGAAAAGAAATTAAATAAAATTAAAGAATAATAACTTCTGAAATTAATTTCAACTAAACAACAATAGAGAATTGGCAATCGAGAAACAAACACTCACGGCGAGAAGAAGGGATTCTTTGGCAGAGAGTCTCTCCATCTCCTTGGCGTAAGTGGCGGGAGCCCCTTGCACGGCCTGCTGAACCATAGCTTTGCACCGCAGTGTCCGGCGAATTCTCCGGTCATTCGCCGGCAAACTAGTGAGTGTAACGATTGAAGCTGAAGTGATCGACGAAGAATCTGGAAAGCTGGACCGAATCGCCGAAATTGAAGGCAGTGAAGCCTGTAACGAAGCCATTGAATAAAGAGGCAAGAAGAATTAGGTGGAACGAGAAGACTGTATTTGTGTGAGCTGCTCGTTGTTTGTTTTTTTTTTAATGGTACGCTTTTCAAAAAAAAAAACCCGGTTTTATTTTGAAAAGTATTTCCTTTAATTTTTATTGTTTTGCGTTTTCATAGGCACATTTCGCTTTTAACCTTTTCCCCCCTATTTAGAAATTAGAATCATTTTCACTTTTTATACTCCTTTTTCCTTTAATGAATAATATTATTATAATTTAATTATTTATTTACCCTTATAGAATAAAAAATTAGAAACCGCGTGTGTTGACGGGCTCACACAAATAAAGGATATTAGAATAACAATTATATACAAGTATTTGAAAAAAATTTTTTTTTCTTGTATTGTATTTATAATTAGCATGACATATTAAGGTATAGATATTTTTAATATATTAGATAAAAGATTGATAGAAATTAAAAGTTGATTGTCATTTCATATAGCATTACATAGTTTAAAATTTTTATCTTAAAAATTTATTTTAAATGATGTGTCATTCACCAATCAATTAGTAAAATAATATAATTAATTCACTTAAATCATATAAAATATTGCATAATAGTCAATTAATAATATGCTATTTAAAATAAAATTTAGAATATCTTTTATTATCATATATATATAATTTTTAATTTTTAATTAAAAATATTATATCTAAAATATAAGAGAAAATAAGGAATTCTACTAAATAATACAATCGTAATAAAGAATAAAGTTAATAATTAATAAAAATACTTGTAACGCTGTTATTGTGATGAAAGGTGTGTGAGTATTAAAAATTCATCCTCATAAATTTTTTGCTTATAATTCTACCATCTATTTACGGTTCTTATATTTTTTAAGTCAGATTATTCAATAACTGGTCTATTTCAAAGTTACACAGCACTACAAAAATCGAAGAACGAATTCCTAATTTTTTTTATTGCAGGCTTCAGGAAAAAAGAACAAACTGTTTTTAAATGTAATTTGTAAACAATTTAGGGATCTAAATGTTATTATTCCACGAATAAACAGATGGAAGCTCCCCCAGTCACAAGTTGAGCGGAAGAAAATTTCTGATTATTTCTTAATTTCTTTTTCCCGCCAGAAGCCATGGAAACCGACGGAGAAGAAGCTCCTCTTCAAAGAAAGCAAGCCACCTATATCTCCTTTGTAACTTTTCTCCTTTCTTTTCTTCACTCAATTTTTCGTTAATGTATTTGTAATTTAACAAAATTTGATTTTTTTTTCCTTACAAAGTTGAATTTGTAAATTTTATTATTATTATTATTGCTGCAGGACGAGCCTTTTGAAATACAGAAGGAGACATACAGGGGTCAACAATACAGTCAAATTTATTTTGCTCGCCTCCACTTGATGCGAACTCTGCTGTATTCTCTTGTTCCCAATTGGAAACCCCATTTGCCAAGTACTAATTATTTCTTTCTTTTCGTATTCTTAAAAAATTATATTATAAATTATGAATAATCATTAATTTTTTGCACTTTTTGTTTGTACATGGGGTATTTTATCTTTACTTGTTCTACTTTAGCTGTTTCTTTAGGGTTTAAGGTTTTGCATAATGATGATGTATGAGCCATTTTAATATAACGCGGACTTAATTTGGGCAATTTATAATTTAAAATAAAAACAAGGGTACAAGCTCATTCGCAAATCTTTCTCACATAAACTGGAGTGGTGTGAAAATAGGGGATGGGTGAAAGTGAAAAATTATATGAAGTTGCTTTAACGAGTTGATGTGGAGTAATGTACTGATGACATGATAGTTTATAAGTAGTATCACTATATTTCTTGACAGGCATATGCGATCACAGGAATTTATGCTTGAAAACAGCATGGCATATTTACCCAAATGTACTTTGAATAAGTTAAATTTTTTATAGAAGTTTCCTTGAATTGACAGGAATTGATGCTAATTGCTAGACTAGTGTTTAGGCTTGCCATTGGTAGTTCTTTTCTTGATCTTTAAGGGTATTTTAATATTTCATGGATCTGCTTTAAAGAGGATTAGCGATCTTACTGCTAAACTGATAAAGCGTATGTAAAATTTTGAACTCTGGAGTAATGTGATAAGGCTTTACCATGGATGGTTTAACTCCTTAACATGGTTACTTGTGGTTCAGTTTGTACAGTATTGGAACTGGAAGAAGGCAAGGAATGCGTCATCATTGGGACCCTGTACAAGCACATGAAACTCAAGCCTTCAATTCTTGATGAGTACTCCAAGGAGGTATCACAATCATTAGTAAATTGGTTTTGTCACTATTGGTTTCTTTTATTGTTTTATTTGTTGGAATTGAGATTGAAATTCTGGGGTTTGAGAGCTTTGATTTTTGCAATTTACAGAGATCTACAACCCCACTTGTAAAGCCTCACAATTTCATGCATCCAGATGATCATTTAGTTTTGGAAGATGAGAGTGGAAGAGTTAAACTTGGTGGTGCTGAACTTCTGCCTTCAGCGTATGTAACAGGTCTGTGTACTAGGAAATTTGTCATAGTGATATATGAAAATCTTCTAATGGGGGGATTGTAGTCCATCTTTAGCCATTTAAGAGGACTACCTTCAGTATGGTGATGATCTTAGTGAGTCTATTGGCTAGTTTCCGAAAAGGAGGCTTAGTTACTGTTGGGAGGGCTTATGATATAATCTAGTCATTAGGTTATTAAGCTGTTTATGTTTTTGTTTCCTGTCTTAAAATTCTAGTTTGATTGTCCTAAACTGCTATTTGCTGAACTTAACTATAATTATCATCTGTACAAAGGATGGTGATGGTTTCACTGAGATGATACATTTGCAGGCATTGTTGTCGCTTTGCATGGTAAGGAAACTAGTGCTGGTGAGTTTTTGGTTCTGGATGTCTTAGATGCTGGCCCGGCACCACAGAAAGAGTTGCCACTTAACTCAGGCATGTTAGAAATTCAAATTAGCTCTCTGTTACTTTTTCTCTCTGATGTTTGTGTCTTGCAATAAACTAAATAATCAGGTGGTCATTAACGTTCTTCCTAGATGATTCCATATTAGGTGTTCATCAACTTTTGAATATTGTAATTGCATGGGGTGACCTAAATTTTCAGTATACCACTCTTCTGGCGGTGTGCTGTTTATGGAAATTCAAAGCAATCCTTAGTAGTTTCTTCTCCCATAGTCCCATTTCTGATGCTCATTTAGCTTTCTTGGTTTCTATTTAGTTTGAACTGGTTCTTGGACCTTAATACTTCAATCTTGATATTTTCCCTTTGAAACTAGCTCCAAGTATTTCTTTGTTATGCATTTCATGCTATCAAACTTTTGGGAACTAGGCCTGACTTTTAGTTTAGCACAGAACAAAATTAGGTGGAGTTTGAACCTTTCTTATATAGATTACCTGTATTCAATTTGGCTTGTGCATATATGGTAGCCCTGGTGATATAGTTTATCTACCTAAATCAAATCTTTAAAGCAGGCTGATATATGTACGAGTGTTGTCTCATAGTGTTTTCATATTGATTTGTACAGGAGAAGACAAGTATGTTGTACTAGTGTCAGGGTTAAGTGTTGGAAGTGGCAAATCTAACCCACTTCAGTTTCAGCTTCTTGTTGATCATATAACTGGACATCTGGGAGATGAAAAGGTTTTTCTAGATTTCTTCTCTTTTTGTGGCTTATTTGTGACATTTGTTTCAACTTGCTAACTTGTGACACGTACTAAGCAGGAACAAGGTATTGCAGCAGAGATTGTCCATGTTGTTATTGCCGGAGACTCTATTGAAATTCCCCGTGGACTGCTTAATGGACAGGTTTCTAATTTGTTGATTCTCTTATGATCTCCTTTGTGAATAAGCAGCTACAGATTTTTTTTTTTTTCTATATTTTAAATTTTCTTGTGAGATGGTTTGTGTCAATAACTTGGTTAGTTTTGGTCTGTTAAAATTTCTTGTTAAATTTACTTGAATTGATTGAGCTTGATGCCTATCAGAAGAAAATACTGATTGAGTATATTGGTGCATGAAAATTCTAGTCAGTAAATATGAGTGTTTGTATGGTTCCTTGAGATATCTCCTGTCATAAACTCAAAATTAAGGACCTCATGGACAGCCATGTATTTCTAATTTTATGTATTTATATTCCCTGGGCTGGGGATAGAATCTGTATTTCTAAACTTCATCTGATAGTGTAGATTCATTGTAGTGTTCAAACCAGTCAGCCAAAGAGTGTGAGGGCAATGGTTCGAGTCCCACAAAGCATTATGGAGGCTTAAATCCCTTCCCAATTATGGGTAATAATTGAGTAAAGACAGTTTTCTCTCTTTCAAAATGAGAGTGGAGTCGACGTCCTTGAATTTTAGAGAGGGTTTAAAATTTGGGCAATGCTATATAAGATTTAATGTAAGACTAGTCCTAATAATTGTTTGATTGTAAATATATCAGTAATAATCACATGTAATATGAGTTGTCTCATGTAAAATGAGTCGTAATCTGAGCATTAGTCTCATGCAAATCAATATATGGTCCTTAATCACAAAGGCTTTTCGTATTTGTACATTATATTTGTATTAAGTCCTATCTTTCTTTGCAGAATTTGGCTTCAAAGGATCAATCAAGGCTTTTTGAGCCAATTAAAGAGTTAGATATCTTTTTGACCCAGGTTGTTATCATTAGTTTGATGACTTATTGGCAGCTATACGTCCTCTCATCATGATTGAGCTAATGTTTATTTACTTGTCTGTAGATTGCTGCAGGGGTACCTTTGGATATCATGCCTGGACCTAATGATCCAGCAAACTTTTCTTTACCTCAGCAGGTTCTTTAGTGCGTTGAATACATATATGTTCTTCATAATTCCAAGGCATAAGATTTAATTTGTTCTAATGTCCTTTTTCTTTCAGCCATTGAACAGATGCCTTTTCCCAGGGTCTGCCACTTATAACACATTTAGATCTTGCACTAATCCCCATTGCTTTGAGCTTGATAATGTTAGGTAAGATATTATTATGTTAGTAGACTGTTATTACTTTCAAAATTAAATCCATGCTGACTATGCCATCCTCTGGGTTTCCAGATTTCTTGGAACATCGGGTCAAAACATAGACGATCTTCAGAAATATTCAGAGGCAAACAATCAGCTTGAATTTATGGAAAGAACATTAAGGTGGAGGCATCTGGCACCAACAGCACCCAATACTCTTGGTACATTTGATAGTTTGCAACCCTTTGTTTTATAATTTGTCTGATTCTCTACTTGTATCATATCCCCACGTGAACTTGGTAGCTTGTCTTAGAAAATATTTTATTCTAAACCAGCAGATCTGAGATAACAGAATGTATGCATTACAAAAATACGGAAATTTGCTTGGTTAAAGTATGATTTTTATTTAATAAGCTTGGTAATCATTGTCTTCAGGATGTTACCCTTTCACTGATAGGGATCCTTTTCTGGTTGAGAGCTGTCCTCATGTTTACTTTGCCGGTAATCAACAAAAATTTGAAACTCGCTTGCTCAGAGGTATATATTACAGTTCAAGCAGAAAAGTTACTGTTACTAGGTTCCTTTTCCGGTAAGTTATAATGTTAACTTATGTGTAGGATCAGACAGGCAGTTGGTTAGACTGGTTTGTATTCCTAAGTTCAGCGAGTCTGGAGTTGCTGTAGTGGTAAGTTTATGTGTCTTCTCAGGAATGCTGAGAATCATCAATGGTACTGGGTTGACACAGAAATCTCAACACAACTTTCCAGTTTGTTTGTTTTTCATGCATTGCACTCTTTCATCGTTGCTTGGGATCGAAATTGGGGAGGTCTTAAGTTTAGATCTTGCCTTGCTTTGCATTGCTTCTCAACCATGACTAATGGAGTCTTTCTCATGGTTAAATAGAAAATAATCTGGTGGTTGATGCCAATCCTTTTAATTTTTAAAAGATAGAAATCTTTTTGGTCACTTTAAAAGTGAGAAATTCTAAGTAACATTTTACAAAATCTTAGGTTCTTCAACAAAGTCAATGGGGAAACAAAAGAAAGAAGTGATAGAAGTTACAACGTATAAGCTCTAGCATTTCTGTCCTATATCATTTCCCATACTCAGCTTAAAAATTGGATTGTGATTGTTAAGAAAGCACAAGAATTTTGCTTACCTTTTCCCTAAACATGCCACCATTGGTTCAGGAAAACTGCAAAAATGATAAGGAAAACAAAAACTAACAACTTGTTGCTTAATGAAAGTTCTTGAATAATTGTTCTTAAGTTTGAGTTGTCTTCCTTCCCCTCCTGCACCCCCCCCCCCCGGGGGGGGGGGGGTTGTGGGGCTGGGGAGACAACAGTCATCTTTTTCTTGCTTAAATTTGCATTTTTATCTGTAGGTTAACGTCAAAAATCTCGAGTGCCACACTCTCAGTTTTGGGACTCAATTCAGCTGATGATGGCATGGTATGAAATTGAAATATTTGACTTGATAAATTTTCACCATTGCATATTGCCCAGTGTACTACTTTGAGCAACAAATTTAATTGGGAAATAAATATAATGAAACCTGCATCAGAGAAAGATACAAGGCATTTTCAATTGATTACTCATAAGATTCACTCCATTGAAGTGCAGTACAGTATTGTCTCCACGCCACTATGTTTAGGCATGTTATAACATCATTGCAAATTTGCAATGTGCATTTAAAAAATGTCACATGTTTAATCTAGGAGTATCTTCTAATGTATATTTTTACAGGGCAACATAGAAGTATGTTGGCAAATTACTTGAGCACAATGTTAATTATCCATAGTTACTTATCAAATGACTAACTCTGCACATAGACATAATTTGAAGGTTAGAGATGTAGACTGCTAGGTTCCTTGATGCATGAGCTTGGCTCCATGTGATTCTTATATTGGTGAAAAGAATGTATGAGCCATATTCTAGACTTAACTCAAAGCCGGTTTCAGAAAGTTAACACTAGATTGGCAGGGTGCACAAGTTATTTTGCATTTTGCAAGGAATTAATTTTTATGATTCATGGATAACCTGTGACAACTTCTTTATGTGACCTCGGTTGCTTTTAAAGAAACATCGTTGAAATGTGCTGCTAAATTCTAATCGGAGTTCAAAACAATTTTTACTGGACAGCATACCAGCAGCTACCTCAATGAACATTTCCTGCAGAAAAGTAGTAGTATTGTGGGAAAATTTTGATGTGCCGTAAATTCACGAGTTGACCAGAATCAGTGTCGTGCTCGGACTTTTAACCGGATCCTGTATCACAAATTCTGGCAACCTAACATTTGATTGTAGAATTTTGCGTTTGTGACACCTTTGTTCATTGAACACGGATGTAATGTACGTTAACTTGTAGCATCAGAAACGTTTGATGTTAAATTTCAAGCCCTATTCATGGTAAAAGTATCAGCATGCTGCTTTGTAAAAGCTGATTTTCCATAGTTACATTTGGGGGGAGTGCTTTTTAGAAAAAGCATTTATTAATAGACATGAAATTCACACTCTAACTAGAGTTATATTACTGTAATTTTCTCGTGGCCAGTGGTATGGCTGCATAGTTTGATTTGATTTGAGGCAATAGGGAAGGATAAGCAAAATTTTCAAGTGTTATTATGTTGAGTGGGTGGGTTACACGAGCTTGAAGAGAAAAAGAGTGCTGCTAGCCATCACTCTTACAAATCCCATAGAATCTAGATAGCAATAATCACTTTTTCACCCAAATTGCTTATTGAAAAAGCAGCTACTAACAAAAACAAGATCCCTTGTTTCTGCCAACACAAACTGCCCATTCATCAGTCAATTATTCTCTCGTGCACTAACTCACATGCTCAAACTTACATACCCCTAACGGCTATATCCATATATATTTTTTTAATAATTAAATTATTTATGTAAAATATCGTTCCAACTCTAACGGTCCATTTCTCAAACAACAAAACAAAATGGCGCCTCATATAAAACCGTCTCTTACAACGTTTCATTGCTCCCTCTCCCTCTTAACAATCAATCTGCTTCTTCCCTACCCCCCCAATGGATTCTGAGAATTCTAATGCTAAAATTCAACATGTGAACAAGAAATCTTCCGACGAATTGCTGAGAAAATTTGCTGAACTGGGTGATGAAAAAGCAGAAGCAAGAAAGGAGCTTAGGCTTGCAAAAAGACGAAAAAAGTTAATGACGAGAAGAGGAAGAAGAGAAGGTGAATATTGCGAGAGCCCTTTGAATAATAATGGCAATGGAAGCTTAGTTGAGAGAAGGCGGCTTCTTCCTCCTGCCGCGGCTGCGAGGCGGCCGCCATTGCTCCGGCAACTTGGGATTGGGAGGTCTCAGCTTAGAGCCAGGGACATCAGAAATAAATCACTTTTTGGCACCATTGAAAAGGTTACATTTTATTATATGGTTCATTTGGGGGATATATTTTTTAAAAAATTTAGCATTGTAAAGTCACCAAATTTTATTTTGCATTTTTAATAAGTTCTGAAATATAATGAATTCTTTTTTTTTTAATTATTGTTATTTGGATTTGTTTATTTTTTGGCAGACGTGGCGTAAGACTGTAGAAGGGGCATCGAGAGTATTCATGGAGAAGCATTACAATAGGCACAAGCGTTTGATAAACGACGTCGTTTAGCTCGCGTGGTTGTTTTTCTAGGATTTTGGAATTTCATTTTGAAGAAAGTTCATAGCTTTGTATATTTTTACCAAAATTCCCCCCCCTCCTTTTTTTATTTTTATAATGATTATAGAATTATTTGCTTTATTGCAAAGAATAAATCGGAGTTCAAATCTTTATGGTTCCTCTTTCTATGCACAATTTCGAGTCGGTATGTATTTTGTAATATATACCAAAAATTTCTAACATTTAAATTATTATGATGTACAATAATAAAATGATGGATAATAAACTAGTTTACATGACACTGAGACTAACTAAACTAACTGAAGTCCACATTTTACATTTTACATTTTACATGATGAAAAGGCCAATAAATATTAGAGTAATATTAAGCATTTTAATATTTAAGTCCTAATTTAAATTCCAACTAATATGATATTTATTTTATTAAACAATGTTTAAGTAATTTTATAAATTATGAAATTCATGATTCAATAAATAAATGACATGTGAAATTGAGAACTTAAGTTAAAACTCAAGTATTGGGAACTCAAATATTATTGCAAATACAATATGAATTTATATATTAGTAACAAAAATAAAACATTATTAGTAGAGGTTTTAAAATCATAAATTGTGATAAAATAAGACCATTAAAGATGTTGGTGATGTTAATTTTTTTTTTTTTAAATATTGGTTACAACTTACATGGTAAATTGCAAATAACTTTTAACTTGACAAGATTTGATAGACCTTTTATGAAAAAGTGTCAACATGTACTATTTTGGAAAAGGATAACGCTATTTTGCTGTTTGCTGCAATAATACATATATTATTCAAAAAATTAGTTTAATGTATTTGCTTCATGTTATTGTGCCAAGAGCTCGTCATTGATAAAATTAAATTAAATAACACATGGTATTAAGATTTAAATTAAAATTTAAATACTAAGAACTTTAACATTATTGTAAAATTAATACAATATGAATTTATGTCCTAGTAACAAAAATAAAACATTATTAGTAGAGGTTTTAAAACCATAAATTGTGATAAAATATTATGAGTAGATAGTTGGTATTGTAAATTTCAAGACTATCAAAGATGTTGGTCTTTTTATTTTTTATTTTTAATGCTTTCATTACTAGGTAAATTGCAAATGACTTTCAACTCAACAAGATTTGATAGACTTTTTACGAGAAAGTGTCAACAGGTACCATTCAAAAAATTAGTTTAAGGTATTTGCTTCGTGATCTTGTGCCTAGAGCTTTTTATTGACAAAATCAAATTAAATAACACACGATGTTGAGATTTAAATTAAAATTTAAATACTGAGAATTTTAATATTATTGTAAATAATAATACAATATAAAATTATGGATTAGTAACAAAAATAAAACATTATTAGTAGAGGTCTTAAAACCATAAATATCGTGATAAAATATTAGGGTTAGATAGTTGGTATTGTAAATTTCAAGACTATAAAAAATATTGGTCTTTTTTTAATTAAAAAAAAAAACCGCCTTCGTCACAAGGTAAATTCCAAATGACTCTGAACTTGAAGACGAGACTCGATAGATTTTTCACTAGAAAGTGGCAACATGTACTGATAAAAAAATTTGTTTAAGGTATTTGCTTCATGTTCTTGTGCCAAGAACCTTTCACTGACAAAATCAAATCAGGTTTGTTTCAACAACTCCATAGAAATACAATTGGGAAAACATGTAAAATCCAGAGTTCATAAAAAAAGCACGTACCCAACAAAAAAAAGCCTCATAAAAAGCCTGCAGGAAACCCCAATCTATTGGAAGTACTTTTGGATGAACATGAAACGCGCACAGGAAGCACTTGTCCGTTCGGACTTGATGGTGACCCTACCAATATATCACAAACGTTTGATGAATATTTGGTAGGGTCGCAGCTTGGAAGCTGGCACCTTTGTCTTGATGGCAACTGTTTTGCAATTACATCAAAATTAATTTTGGGTTGATGAAATTGGGAAAAAAAAAAACAATAGTGAAAAATTCGGTGAAAACACGAAGTAATACAGGATGGACTTGTGACTTTGTGACCACAAAAGACAGTTTCACATGTCGCAATGTCACATGCATTATAAGTACTTTTAGTTTTGGAAAACAACAGGCTTCTACAATCTACCAACTTGTAATTGCTGACGCTTAATAGCTACAAGCCACCTACTCCATCAAGGAAGCACTTTTATTGGACTGCAGAAGCAGGGCAACTCTTTTTTTCTGGTTGTTGTTTTTGGAAGTTTGTGAATTTGTTTCCTGGTTCAGATTGCTTTTGCACCATTTTCATTTTGACAGATGTGATCCAGGCTCTAATTGCATATCTTTTACTCACTCTCACATTTTTTCTTTCTTTTTTCTTTCTGTTTTTTTTTTTAATTGATTCTCTCTCTCTCTCTCTCTCTCTCTCTCTCTCTTTTGGTGTCAAAACTTGTTTTGATACCTCCAATGTGTCACAACTTTAAGATCTCAACGACGGTTTTCTGATATTTTTGGTTTCCCATTAATTTAACGAACTAGTGGGATTGAGATGAAATTTTGTCTATTTCATATGCAAAATGCTTAAATTATTCAAAATTAAAATCTATGTAGAAGTTGAAATTTACATTTAAGAATATTTGATAACTAAATTACAATTAAATAATTGAGAACGATTCTCGTAGGAATATAAATCATATTGTTATACAACTTAGCAATGTCCTCATAGTAAATCCCAAAATCATTAATTAATTAATTAATACATTTCACACGCGTTGCCAGCTTCTCATTTTTTTCACTCTAATTTCCACTCCCTTTCTTCTTCTTCTTCTTCTCTGCTTCTCTCTCTTCAAAAGTTGACCACTTTCTTCCACAAACTCTAAAAATACGTCTCCCAAAAACACTTTCCTTGTTTTTTTTTTTTTCCTCGTTCAACCATTTTCTTTCTCTTTCTCTCAA
Organism: Aegle marmelos; assembly: GCA_030449875.1. Taxonomy (NCBI): domain Eukaryota; kingdom Viridiplantae; phylum Streptophyta; class Magnoliopsida; order Sapindales; family Rutaceae; genus Aegle; species Aegle marmelos. Next base: position 6,569,504 of record JASUUL010000077.1, on the reverse strand, counting down.
CCAACCCAAAAAAAATAAAAGGTCTTCAAGTTTCACACTAATACACCCTTTCTCTCCACTTTGATCCATTAATTTCTTCCCACCTTTTTCCTTTTTTCCCCTTCTCTTTCCTTAGAATCAGAATCTTGAACTCAACAATTTGAAAAAAAAAATGATAAGAATAAAAACTTTGATCCACCTCTTTGATTCTTTCAATAAATTTCTCTCTGTACTGCTTGCTGCTTCACTTTGATCCGGTCACTCGCTTTCTTTCATTCACTTTCATGTCAAAAATTCAATCTTTGTGCTTCCCACGCTTTAAATTTGCAATCTTTATTTTGCTTTCTTACTAAGTTTTGATTTTTGTTTTTTTGGTTCTTTTAACTTGAAAATAAAAACCAATTTGAGAAATTCAAGAATTAGTGGTTTGAATCAAAAGGGTATTATTGTAAGGGAAATGAGGGATGCTTTCTTGGTTGGCAAGGATAACAATGGCTTGTTGGAGACCAGTGAGGCGATATGCGCGTATGAGCAAGGATAATTTCAATTACAATGACATTGATATTAGTGATTCTGATTCTTCACATCAAGACTCGCTTCTTTGGTGCAAAGACCTTGAGAAGCACTCTTACGGTGACTTCTCCTTTGCTGTTGTTCAAGCCAATGAAGTTATCGAAGATCACAGCCAAGTTGAGACTGGCCGTGATGCTTTCTTTGTTGGTGTCTATGATGGCCATGGTGGCCCTGAGGCCTCTCGCTTTATTCGTGACCATCTTTTTCGCAATTTGATGAGTTAGTATCTCTTCTTTCTTTCTTTCTTTTTATTTTTCCCCCTTTTTTTTGGATTTTGTGCATTGGCTTTGGTTTTTGTTTTTATTATATATTTTCTTGGAATTTTAATACCGGTTTAGGACAAAATTGGAATATTGAAATTAATGTTTTGTGCGCTTTGTTTGTCTGGATGCGATGCTTGATTGCTTGTTCTATAGTGGACAAACAGTCCGATGTCATGCAGAATTCATTTTCGTTTGGAGTTATTTGCGCACTTGATTTGTAAATGGAAACTGAGTTCCTTGTCTCTTTTTTTTTCTTTTTCTCTTTTTTTGGGTTTATAACTAATTGTGAATTTGGAATGTGTTAATGGAATTTATTGTGAATTTAAAGCGCTGCTAAATGTTGATTGGGAAATTGAGAATTTGGTTCCCTGTCAATCTGGTTCCTGGATCCTGTTTCGTTTCGTCATCTCTATTACGGAGTGAAACAAATTCTCTCATGGGTGAAGGATAAAAAGTATTTTAGTTACTGTAGTTTTGACGAGGACATAATTGGATAAGCGACAAAAATGGTTTTCTATACTGAAGGCGCAATTGTATGTGTCCTGGAAAATGAATAAATAAATTCATGTTTGAAATATCCCCGGTGATGCATTCACTGATCTGTCCTCATTGGATGATTCTAGAGCAAGGAGAATTTTCTTTTTAATTTGAGAAGTTTGATTTTGTCTTTTTTTTTCTCTTTTTATTAAAGACTCTAGGTATTTTATTGGGAATCACCAAGTAATGCCTTGTTATTCTACAGGGTTAGCTCGAGAAAGTGGAACCATTTCGGAAGATATTCTTAGAAGTGCTTTTTCTGCGACTGAGGATGGGTTCCTTACTCTTGTACGTAGGACATGTGGCATAAAACCAGTAATTGCAGCAATTGGGTCCTGTTGCCTAGTTGGAGTTATCTGGAGGGGAACGTTATATGTTGCCAATGTGGGTGATTCTCGGGCTGTAATTGGTTCTTTAGGTAAATCTGGTAAGATATTTGCTGAGCAATTGACTACAGATCACAATGCTTGCATGGAGGAGGTTAGACAAGAACTCAGGTCCTTGCATCCAGATGATTCACATATTTTAGTGATGAAGCAAGGGGTATGGCGTATCAAAGGCCTTATTCAGGTTTGCTAATCTTTTATCTGCTGTTAGTGCAAGTTTCAGTTTCATGTTCAAGCACACATACTTATCATTGCATGTATGGGCCCATATTTGGACATAAATTGATGATGCGAGGAAGATTAATTGGCTATTTTGACTTATTGACACGAGTAATTTTTATCATAACAAAATATGGAAGAGATAAAGACATTCTGGAACACAATATTTTTGTGTCACTTGTTACCACTTAACCTTTGCTTATTAATTGACATTTTAAATTTATACTGATCATTGTTTACAGTAAGATAAGAACTTCTCCATGCCATGGTCGCATATGTTACTACATATTTGTAACTTGGAGTTGCTTTGTCTCAGTAATTATCAATCACAAGTTATTTCAATGGATTTTCAGGCCAGAAATATTTGTATGAATGTCAACATCAAATGAAATAAGAGTTGTTTGTTTCTTTTTGTTTTGCTGGGCATGAATTATATCAAACTCAACCTTGAAATGTTGCATGCTTCTCTGTATGGACATTGACTCTCATTTTCAATCTCAGTTTAATACTTGCTGCATCGCGAGATTCACAATATGCGATTTCCATGCGTTGGATGTCAATCAGGATTTCCTTACTGGAAACAGTTGCTTTGGTTTTGGTCTTAAAAGTTGTTTTGCTTTGTGTATCTTCATCAGGTATCCAGATCTATTGGCGATGCATACCTGAAGCGACCTGAATTTTCTCTCGATCCTTCATTTCCGCGATTCCACCTCCCTGAGCCAATCCGTCGGCCTGTGCTAACAGCAGAACCATCCATATGCACAAGAGTTCTGCAACCCAATGACAAATTTCTCATTTTTGCATCTGATGGGCTGTGGGAACACTTGACAAATCAAGAGGCAGTTGATATTGTTTATAATTGCCCTCGAGCTGTACGTATTATCTTTAAATGCATCTGGCTTATGTTCTGTCTTTCTCTTCATCATACTTGTTTTCGACCCTTTTTTTTTTTCCCCCTTTAAATGTCAGGGAGTAGCCAGACGACTTCTTAAAACAGCTTTAAATGCGGCAGCAAAGAAAAGGCAGATGGGCTATGATGAGCTTAAGAAGATTGATAAGGGGGATAGGCGGTTTTATCATGATGATATTACGGTGGTTGTCATCTTCATGGACCATGAATTGTTGGGGAACAAGATTTCTGTACCAGAGCTATCAGTTCGAGGGTTCGTCGATACCGTTGGACCGTCAAATTTTAACATTCTACAAAATTGATGCATAACTCGATCCAGTAACTGAAATACCACTCAGCCACCTGAAATGGTCGGTTGGGTCATAGAGACTGGCTTCAGAAAGTTTCTACTTCCACGCAATGTTTTTGCAACCCTTGGTTGTTTCTATCGGTTTATCTTTTACATCATCTCCTCCTACCCAGCTATCCTTAACCCAGAAACTGTTGTCCCGGTTGCTTTATTATTTTGATATGCCCTTTGGTGATAATGCATACCAAGAAGTTATAGATTTACCTCTTTTGTTCAGTGACACATGTGGGGTCTACATATTCCCTGTATGTCAATAATAATCTTGTACTTGATTTGACAATTTGATTATTTGGTCTTATTTGTCTGTATATAATCAGCTGGCTCTTTGCTCACCCAGAAGAACAGATCAAGATTCCTGGCCACTCAATTCTGATGATGAATATATATATATATATATATATATATATATATAACTCATGAAAGGAACACAACCGTTGGCAATAAATTATAATGTGCTCTTGAAAGATGAATTGGGAAAAGAATCTTTAATTCAACCCAAACCAAATCAGTAACAATCCAATACTCTTCTACTAACAAATAATATAATGTAAAGAATTGAATCCCCCCATATTCATTGTTCAGACATCCAAGGACGAAAACACAAAAAAGAAACAAGAACCAAGAGGATGAGATAAAAGGAGAAAAATGAAAATTTGAACAACCGCTTGACCAGAAGAAGCCTTCCCTTAATACAAATGTCTGGTATATATTTCTTCATTGCATTTCTCTTTCCACGATCAGAAGCATTTTCTGTGGACAATTGATGGTCCAGACTCATCATATTCTGCCTTCGCGATCCACATCTGCACTCAAAAAAGAAGGAAAAGTGAAGAACACTTCAAATAACTAATGAAAAAAGACATGGCCTCCACAAAACTACAATCATTTATGAAAAGAGGTCTAAGCTGTTGATTAAAAATGGTTAAAAACTTATTCAAGTCCTAGCTTTGACAAATACATTCTATGTCTTTATGATGTTGTTTAGATTTCTCTTTGCGATTAAGATACTGTTTAACCAGTATAGACTGCAGTTGTCTCAAACTCCCATTTCTATCACAAATGACTACTACAATCTTAACAATTACTTGACGTTCACGCACTTAAAAACAGGCCAATATCAAGTTACTGGTGCCAGAAGTGATTTGCATTTCATCTCTGTATGCTACCTGAAACTAAAGTTAGAAATACAAACATACCTGTTGGAAGGTGCTGAGGGAAGCCAATATCGAGCCTCCTATCCAGACACTGTACTTTCTCTCTGGTGGTGCTACCACCTTGATCTTCATGCTACTTGGAGCCAATGCTGTGATCTCCTTGCTCATTCTGTCAGCAATACCTGGGAACATGGTGGAGCCACCACTAAGGACAATATTGCCATAGAGATCCTTCCTGATGTCGACATCACACTTCATGATGGAGTTGTATGTTGTTTCATGAATGCCAGCAGCTTCCATCCCGATCATGGATGGTTGGAAGAGGACTTCTGGACACCTGAATCGTTCAGCCCCAATAGTGATGACCTGCCCATCAGGTAGTTCATAGCTCTTCTCCACAGCTGAGCTGGTCTTTGCGGTCTCTAACTCTTGTTCATAGTCAAGAGCAATGTAGGCTAGTTTCTCCTTCATGTCCCTAACAATTTCCCGTTCGGCAGTTGTGGTGAAAGAGTAACCACGCTCAGTTAAGATTTTCATAAGGGCGTCTGTAAGGTCACGACCTGCCAGGTCCAGACGGAGGATGGCATGTGGAAGGGCATAACCTTCATAGATGGGAACTGTGTGGCTGACACCATCTCCAGAGTCCAGAACAATACCTAAATAATTAAGCACACACAATTATAAACATGTTATTTAAGATGCATTGCCAATATCACAGTGAGTTCAAAGGCTCCACCAGCAAGTATTATTCAACACAAAGCAAAAACACAAAAAGTTATTATTTTTCAAAAACCTTCTATGGTTAATAATTAAGTTAGCATGCAATCACAAAGGTCACCATTATGAATATGAAGTTCCACAGGAAATAGACACAATCCATCAGCTCTGTGAGATTAATTGGTCTAGTTATAACTAAATGAAGATGTGAAACCTGCCATCTCTCTGAAGGAAGTGATGCATACATAGAGGATTTGATCTTTTTAACATACAAAGAAAAATGAAAAGAGAATCATCTCTAACATCATAGATCGCATAAAATATACAAAATCTTAAAAAATCTCCAATGTCCAAAAAATTTCATCATTATGTATATTACAATTTTCCAGACATCAGATTGCACAACAAAGAATCAGGTAATTGATACAAGTGCTTACCAGTTGTACGACCACTAGCATAGAGAGAGAGCACAGCCTGAATAGCAACATACATAGCAGGGGTGTTAAAGGTCTCAAACATAATCTGTGTCATCTTCTCACGATTGGCCTTTGGATTAAGAGGAGCCTCAGTGAGAAGAACCGGATGCTCTTCCGGAGCCACACGAAGCTCATTGTAAAATGTGTGATGCCAGATTTTCTCCATATCGTCCCAGTTGCTAACAATGCCATGCTCGATTGGGTATTTCAAAGTCAAAATACCTCTTTTGGATTGAGCCTCATCACCAACATAGGCATCTTTCTGACCCATACCAACCATAACTCCAGTATGGCGAGGGCGACCCACAATGCTAGGGAACACAGCCCTTGGAGCATCATCTCCAGCAAATCCAGCCTAACATAATAATGTTTCCATTTAAATCAATCACAAAATTCAACTTCTGGGTTAATAATATAAGATGTTTGAACAAATACCTTCACCATTCCAGTCCCATTGTCACAAACAAGTGGCTGAATATCCTCAGTATCTGCCATTTTCTAACTGCAAAAACACACCAAGGTCATTTTTTATTGCACCAATCAAACAAATTTACAGCATTTGCCCAAAGCCAACAGATCACCAAAGTTCAAACTTTTGAAAGAAACCAAAAAAAAAAAAGAAAAGAAAATTCCACCGCCCATTCAAAGCATTAAGATTCAATTTTTGGGGAAAAAACCATATAAAAATTAAAACAATCCACCTAAATTAAAAAAAAAAGCAACCAATAAGCTGAAAATGCGTATGCATTGTTGTCCATTAAAACCGAATCTCGATCAATGAGCTTAATGAATCTAATTATTAAGATCATACCGTTAAAGAAACAAGATCCAAGAACAAGAATTCAAGCAAAGCAAGCAAAATTAGAAGCTCATAATGAAAGAACTAACCTTCGAATTTCTTTTAAAAAAAATTATTTCCCTTTCTTTTGTTTTCTGTTCTGATTGTCTCTCTCACAAAGGGGCTTAGCGCTGTGCGTTAAGCTGCCCGCCCGCTTGTTTTAAAAAAAGAGTAGCTCGTTCAAATGCAATCAAATTCCGCTTAAATCAACCTCAAATTCTGTTTTTTAAAATCCTGGCCGTTCTTTTCCTCCATCACCACATCTACGGACTCTCTCCACTCACCGCATTCGGGCATACAGCTGGCTGGCTTTAGGTCTATTTCAGCACAATGACTATTATACCCTTTCCGTTTATTAAAATACGTCAATCATTCCTATCACCGTTTCTTAACCATATCCCTAAAGTAGTGATTTTCTTTTTTTTTTAATTAAGAAATATTACTTTGATTTTAAGGTAAAATTGCAATCAATTCAGGCCTTTTTTTTTTGCTTGATGATAACGAAATTCAAATTATCTGTACATGGTCAAAAATTATATTAAATATTTTTATTTTAATTTACAATCGTGTCACTCATGACACGATTATATAAATTATAATTAAGATATTTTTTAAAAAGAATTTATGTGCTAGATGAATTGTTTAAATTGCATAGGTTGTTTTATAATTACAATAACATAATTAGCATGACAAGTATATATATATATATTTTGTATATGCAACCAGACATGATATTATAAGTGAATCAATATGATAATATTGTAGTTAACCTAACTGCCATCCTACCTAGAATGATTAATTACACCGCATTCATTTTCAATTCCCCAAATATCCTTCTTTTAGTAGAAAATTACCCCTCAGGATACGATGGTCAATTGGCAAATACAATAGCGGCAATTTAGTCTTAAAAGTGCCCACTATAAAAGGTAGAAAATCTAATTTAGAATGCCTTTTTTTTTAAAAAAAATAACTTTATTGTTGGGGTTGGGTGCATGTAATTATTCATGGGATGATGGAAAAAGCTGGAGTGCCAACTCAGCAATCTGTTCCAACTGTCAGGAGATCACGTTGGAGTGTGTTGTTCGGCTGCGGTCGGTTCCATGGACACCTGTATTCCTCACATCCATTATCGTCCGGTTTGCTCGGTCAAAGTTGACCGATTAACACTGTAGGATCCGTTTCGTGCCATGCATGACCACCAACCCAGCATACAACGTGGCCGTTGGTCGGTCACGCGAGCATAAAGCGGAGGAGGCTCAGTCTGAGCTTGATTTGTTATTTACTTTTATATTGAAAAGTTTGGTTATAAGTTAAGGTAAATGTAATTTTAAAAAAATGTTAAGAGTTGACTAAATCAAATTTATAAACCCTTAATATATATTTTCTTTTTTCTTTTACTGCTTTCTTTTAGAGAAAAAAAAAACAACAACTACTATTTTAGGAACATAATTCTTTAAAAAAAAAAAGCACAACAAGTTACATTATTTCTTAATCAAGCATTGCAAATTACAATTAAATCATGGAAGATTTTTCTTTTTCAAAGTCTGTGGAATTTGTCAACTTTTTTTTATTCTTTTTTTTTTAATTATATAAATGCCTTGAAAAATTCCATTCTTTAAAACAATAAATGAAATTATAAAGTGAAAAAAAGTCGACAAGGTTCTTTATTTGGTGATACTTTACCGGGTTGGTCCCAAATATTAATTGACCCAAATTAACATGTCAATATCGATTCTATTTCTTTTTAATTCCCGCCCGATATTGTTTGACGGGAAAGCAACAAAACAGCATTTTACTTTAATCATATGCAATAAACAGGAAACAATCATCATTATCGAGCGAGCTAATTGAATTTGATTTTGGGACAGCTTTTATTCATGTGAAGAGCCAAGAACCTTCTTTAAGGTCGTTATCATTTCACATTTGGTCCCGCACGTACGCTAAAGTAAACTTTTCTTTTGAGCAAGGTCTCCTCTCGTGATCCAGCTATGTACCGAAGAAGAGAAGCCATTGTTGTCGAAAGTTAACGACAGCAAAGTGTGTGTGGCATATGGGTTGGTGGCGTTCAAAAGTGCTTTTTAATTAATTTTCCACAATCTTTCTTTTATTTTATTCGCATTCTTCTTGCCCGCGGAATCTTGCATAACTAACCAACCAAAAAAAGCCATACAAAATTTTTAATTAAGATGGTAAAAAACAATTGGATTTTAATTAGGTTGGAAATTGTTGGTCTAAATTTCGATCTAACTTGGATGGTCCTGAGCATTGTTCACTTGAATTGAAATGGTTAATTTTAACCGTATTGTGTAAATTTGGGGAAAAAAAAACTTCACTTAATTCACTCACTCTGTCTTATTAGAAGCCCGAACTGCGCCGAAAAGGATCTGGAGTATTGGATTTAGCCCAACCTCAATCCCTGGCCCAAATTCATGCAGAATTCTTTTGGGTTTCGGGTCCAACCCGAGCAGCCCAAATTAAGCTGCTATCACAAACCACAAACGAAGCCGCTGGGAATTTCGGGGTCATGGCCCAAGCAAAAATTGCACCAATGGTTCGCTCCGCTTCGACTCGCCAATGGTTCCCTCCCCTAATTCATTTTTTCAGTCAAGATTTTAGTAGAGAAAGCTTTTATGCAAACACTCTCTTTCTCCCAAATTTCTGGATCAGTTTGCAAAGTTTTAAAAAAATGAACAGTGCTTTAAAAGCAGCCATTTTTAATCCACAGAACCACTTTATTAATCTGCGGGCAGCTCTCTTCCATTCCACTCCAGTCCTTGAACGGAAAAGGCGCAGTCATTGGCATACACCCGTTAGTCTCTTCATCATTTTCTCTGTATTTTCTATATCGCTTTTGTTCATTTTGTTTATGTCTCCATAGTTTGATTGATATTGGTTCATGGGAGGAAAAATAGATATTTTTTTTTAAATTTCAACTTATTTCATATTGAATTTTATTTTTACGTTTCTAGGATATTAATGTAATATGAAGTGGAAAATTTTTTAACTTTTTTGTGCGAATCTGGAAGGGTAATGGGAAATTGTATATGCATCCTTCGACTTTAATTTTTGGGGATTCATTCTCAAGGTTAGAGCTTTGCCGATTATTATTTAATTCTTCTGCTTGTTACGAGAATTATGTAAACAATCTCAAACAGTCTTGGGTTCCTGATTAGAAGATTTTGTGTTATGAATGGAAAGAGTGTTTAATGAAGGTTGTGAATATTTAGTTTTATTCATGCTTAAAGAGGGCAACTGTAGCGGGAATGGTGAACAAACTTTACCTTAGGAGTTTTGATGGATAGCATGATAGATATAGCCTAAGATGCAATTCTAGATAGAGAAAAATTGTAGAACATGATTGGTGTCGATGATTAGTTAAGGATTAGGTTGTTAAAGTTGAATTTAGCAGTACTTGATGAAGATGGGCATGATTATCATGTGAAGCGCATTCTTTTAGAGGATTGCATGCTATATTCAGTTTTGCTGTCATAATGGCCCCTCTATCGGTTGTATATTTAACCAAGGTGGTTGGTTTCGTTCTTGCACGAAATGTTATGTGGTTTTGATTTTAAAGCGTTGGCTTTATTCTAAAGCTTGTTTTCAATAGTATTTTGAACCAAATGGGTCAATTTGTCTTTCAGACTGTATGCAACTCTTTCTATTAATTATGCTGTTGTTTTTGTTTAGTTTTCTATTACATCAGACAGATATCTCTGCCTAATTAGCTTTGATGTCAAATGCAAATTTATGTGGTGCTTAAATTGATTACACGCAGAGATCCCATCATAATTTCAACTCTTATTCCAAAAGGTTCAGAAGGGTACAATCAAAAAAATCATTGTTGCGTAATGTTAGTGCATTTGCAGACCACCTGTTTCAGGTTAGTTTGCAGGTTGCTAATTTTTTTTTTTCAATATTTATAGTGATAATTGGTTATGCTAGTATTATCTTTTCATCTCCTTATCCTTCTCATAGTTAGTGATTCCTCCATTCCTCGTTGAACCATATGCGGTAGTTTTTAAACTTGAGATCGTGTTCATGTTCTTTTTGCTCGCAGTTGATAGAATTTATAATTGATTGGTTTAAACATCAGATTATTTTTGGGATAATCCAAACAGTTTCTAGCAGGATTATGGAATTTTCCACTTGTTTTTTTAATTACTTTATTTTATTAATTTTTTCCCATGAGGATCTGAAGTTTCTTTGGTTAATCTTAGGCACTTCTTTCTTGATTACTAGACAGGCGCATAGCTATAGCTAGCTTCAAAACGCCTCTGCTTTGACACAGGGCTTACTTATAAGGTAATATAAAGTAAACAGGGAATATTAAGTATGATCCATTTACAATACCAATGTTTTTTTCTCATTAGAATTAAACATTTATCAAATCTAGCAATCTGGAGAGTTTCAGCAAGGTTGGTGCACTAAAAGTGTGAGGCCCTCGATGATGTGGTCAAGAACAATTAGGGAAATCCTTAAGCCATGTATCAGCCTCTCAATTTCTTCAATTTCACAAATAAGGAACTCAACACTGTAAAATAATTCTCTACAAATCTATATATTTGTGTGCTTAATATCAAATATGGAATTTTTCACACCATAGCTCCATTTTGTCCCTTGAAAATAATGAGGATGCTTAATTTCATAGACATCAAGTATGGTTATAATCATTACAATGAAACAACTCTTGAGTGTTTCTTATGATGGAATAGAGAGTTTCTGATTGCCTTTCTATCTGGCTTTGGTAGCTGTGGGGATCAGAATTAGTGAAATAGCTCTTGCTCGTCTTGCATAGAGAAGTAGTAATCAAAGTCTTGGTAGGTTTATGTTACTGTGGCAGTCCAGAAATCCTCTGTTGAATCCTAAGGTAACTTTTTTAATATAATGCTCTAGGTAGGCAGCTCCAAGGTTTTCTGAAGCTCAAACAGTCCATTCTCTTGATTGGAAAACAGAGGTCACACCATCCAAACTGCCCCTTGGATTAGACTCATCTGAGTCTAACTGTGTGCCTTAGGCCTTCTGATAGTTTGTGCATATAGGATTTGCCTCTGGTATCTTAGGGACTTTTTTGTGCTATTGATGATTTTGTTATGCTGCAAAGGTTATCATTGGGACACTGATCCAGTCCCGGAGGGGATATGTGTACTTAAGCTTCCTTATTTTGATTGACGTGATCTACATAAAGAAGATGGCTTCAAGTTTTGCAGGATTCGTAGAGTTGACATGGCACTGCTACTTTTGTATAGTCATCAGTTCAGAGTTGCATGTTGCCTTGTTTAATTATGCTAAACTGAGAGATAATTAAGGTGGTGAAGAATTGAAACTATGTCAGGTGTGCGGAATTAGGGCGTGGGTTAAAGATGGAAAATAGTTCCCTAATTAACTGTTGATTCAAGATGTCATGAATTTTTAAACATCTGAATTGCATTACTGATTACTTTATGACCTTATCAAAATTCTCTATTGAGGATCATAATTTGGTCAATTTATTTGTTTGTTAATATTGCATCCGTCTCTATAATGAGTGAGATGTTGCCAACCCGGGGGGGGGGGGGTGTGGAGGAATGTATGCCTGAAGAAAGATAAATTTGTTTTGATTATTAGAAGTTGTTTCTTATTGGTATCATGTAAATGTTGTAGTTGCACATGGCCTTATTGTGTTGGTCTTGGTCTATCGACGAGTCGATGGATGTGTAATTTATGGAATTTCTTGGTGTAGCATTACTCTTACAGAATTTGACATGGGCTGAATTGTTGATTTCTGTTATATCAGTAAGGCTTTTCATTATAAAGGGATCCTGTGACATGTTGTTTTCATGTGTTCAGCGCTGGCAGGAGGAGATAAATGATGATGATCCATCATCAAGCAGAGGCACATCATGGTTCAAAAAGGACTACGGGAGATCCAAACAGACCCGATATCAGGGACACCAGGGTGGGGGTAGAAGTAAGAACACCTCAAGGACTTGAATCTGATATAAAATCTCTATCCTGTAAGCTTAAATATATGAATGGCTCACTTACTTTTGGACATTTTATGTATTTTGATCACTTTATTAGGAGGTGCCTGGATTTATGAAGAGGTAGATGAAGATGAAGGCTTTGTTGATATAGAGAGAGTCTTTGAATCTCTATTTGGAAGGAGACGACGCTCTCACTGGTCCTTCACTTACGAAGATAATAGTGGACGGAGGAGCTCATATGGTTATGGTTATAATTATTGGGATCATCAGAACTGGAGGTCTCGGGATCGTCAGAACTGGAGATTCCGAGTTGAAGAGGATTATGAGTTTGAAGAGGAGTCAGGGACTCCAGAGTCAGATATCGCTTCAGACAGGCAGGCTCTTGGACTAAGTGCTTTTGGTCCTCTAAAACTTGAAGATGTTAAATTTGCGTAAGTTCTTAATTGATTATCTATCTCACTGCTTGGTTGCTCTTGGAGATTATTCAGTTTTTCCAGAGCATCACTATTCCCAACTGGAAGATCTTTCCTCATTTGTCTGATCTTCATCTTGTTTCTCTCTAATTACAGATATCGAGCCTGTGCACTTAAATGGCATCCCGATCGTCATCAAGGGTCTTCAAAGGTATTTTCCACATCGATCAGGAATTCCTGTTTATTGACTTTTTCGAATATAAAACAGTGATATAAGAGAATCTTAACGCACGGTCCATATTTCACTATGAATAAACTGCTTCCCTAATTAAACAAACTCTGTTAGCCATTTTCATGGATATGTTTGATCACATCAGCTGTCATAGTCTTAACCCTTAGGCGCACTATTCAAAGCAAATTGGTTTGTTCTAAGGCTGAAAACTTTTGATGTAATTTGTATAGGCTGTTGCAGAGGAAAAATTCAAGCTTTGCAGCGCAGCATATAAATCTTTGTGCGATAAGCTGGCTGTGGATTAAGGATTCCATCAAATTGACTGCGGTTCTGTGGGCAATCCAGTACATTTATCATGCTTATTTATCAAATCGAAATCGAAATCGAAAATTTTCGTAGTTTATAGGGTTTTCAGGCAACGGTGCTTGAATGAGTAGAATAGGTTCCCAACACCTTGTAATAGGCCGTGATAATCCAATTATGGCAATGGCATGGGATTTGGCAAGGCCGGATTTATCAAAGCATAGTCATAGTTTATATGTTTCCTGTGTATTCTTTCTTTATGTTTTAAATTTGAGTTGTACCATAAATATATTATTTTTGGAATAAATAAACAATACGAATGACAATGGAATTTTCAAATTTCCTGTTATCATCTAGGAATGTATTGTTTATTGTTGTTTTTTCAATAATCAAATCTGCGAGAAGAGTTTATTATGGAATGGCGACAAGTCGCTTGCAGAATAGGTCAATTTCAATTGACCCCTCATTTTTTGGACAAATATGACTCGACACAAGTTTTAAGGCGCGGGTACTCGTTGGCTGTCGTTTGCCTTGATCGAACTGATCGAGTCATCATTCATTGGCTGGCACTATTCAAACGCTCAGTTTCTTTAGCTTCAGCTAAATCCCTGTGTCAATCTTTTCCTTGTAAAATTTTCAAACATTCACGATACAGTCGTGAAATATGCTAAAATCTGTACAGATTCTGGGTTCTGCATCTGGGTTTCTTTCATTTATATTAAAAAAATCACATAACAGCTGTTACGGCCTTTCATTTGTCGCAATTTCAACCAACCCATTACCGTATTCTGCTGCAAGAAGACATGAAAGTGTATCAAAGACAGATTCTTTGGTCTTGCCGGCTTTTTTGACTAGGAGAACCCGCTGTTTTAGAGCGCGTCGAGTGTCTGCAACTAGGTCTGAGTCAAACCAAGATGCCACTTCTTCTCATCCTTCATCAGCCACAGTTCATTCAGCTGTGAGTTTTTTCTGGTAGTTTATGTCCTTAACTTGAATGGGTTCCATTTGAATTCTGTGAAAATCTTGAATTCGGTGTAATCTTGAGGGCAAGTTTAATGAATAAGTTCACATCAGGTAATTACTTATATGAGGAGATAGGAGCACTTTATTTCTCAAATCTCGTAGTTTAACTTGTATGTATGTTTTGTTAGGGCAATGTTCGCAAGATCAGTTTTTGTCAGTGGTGTGGAGGTCAAACCAAGCATGAGATACCTCATGGAGAAGAGAAAATGAGGGCCATTTGCACAGTTTGCGGGAAAATTACTTATCAAAATCCGAAAATGGTATGGTCTATCGTTGCATTGTTCCAATTGGTGTTGCTTTCTGTCGGTTATTGTAGTTGCATAGCATTTATTAGTCCGAACGTAGTTAAAGATTTGAGTTTTTCAGATTGGTATTGAGTAAATGACCTTTTCATTTTTAATTTTCACTTGGGTGTTGTTTGGAAATCTTCTGGGAAGAGGAATTATCATGCCTCTTTTGAAATTGTTCTGGATGGTGCAAAGTTGAGTTTATTTATAGTGGTTTCTTGTAAGTTTACTGAAGAACTATTTCATCTAGCTTCTCAGTTCATGATGTGAATAAAACTATGCCCTCAAAGATTGCAGTGATTGCAATATGAGCATTGGCAGGGTATCAATCACAGGTTTTATTTGTATCATCATGTGCCAAATAATTTAATGAGTGGCAGAGTATGTTTTAAATTGAATTTTGGGTTCATGAAATTATCGTTCTTTCGGGACATGGTATCACAACATTTGTGAATTATTATATTCTGTACTGGTGTCATTAGGGTGGGTTATTGAGATGTATGATACTACATTAGAAAGTGTGCAGAAATAATTTGATTTATGAATTTTTTTACTTTTTTCTATTTTATTTTAAAAGAAGTCTAGAGATATCACCATAATTAGCTGTAAATTAGAGTGAGTAAATATGCAAAATGAGGAAACATAATGTTGAATAACGTGAATAGTTGCTTGTGGGTATCAAATCAATGATGCTTGTGATCCTCTTAATGTCATGCAAGATTTGTTAACATTTGTTCAAAATTGATTGTTATAGGTTGTGGGCTGCCTCATTGAGCATGATAAGAAGATCCTACTTTGCAAGCGAAAAATTGAACCATCTTATGGTCTTTGGTATGTATACTGGAGTTTTGATCATGAATAGAATCCACCTATGTGTTCCTTCTCTTCGCCAACTCCCTCTAAATAATAAAGAATCAGGGGCATTAACAACCTGAGATGCTACAATGCTGATTTTTCTTCATTTTATCATTGATGCTCACTGGATTTTTTTTCCCATAACTGCATGCTGTTAACATAGGACTCTTCCTGCTGGTTACATGGAGATTGGTGAGTCGGCTGCAGAAGGGGCAATCAGGGAAACCTGGGAAGAGGCACGTGCAGATGTGGAAGTGCAGTCACCTTTTGCTCAACTGGACATTCCTCGTATAGGCCAAGTATGGAAGATCCTTCTATTATATCAATTTATCTCCTTTGCAGTTGCTTAATTTGTTCATTTATTTGTCCAATCCCTGGTTGAAGCAGACTTACATAATATTCTTAGCCAAGCTGAAAAAGCCTCACTTCTCTCCTGGTCCAGAATCATCAGAGTGCCGGCTTTTTGCACTTGATGATATACCTTTTGATTCTCTGGCATTTTCATCAATCTTTGTTACCTTAAAATTGGTGAGATTCTACTTTGAACATATGACATGCGTATCTCTCTCTAATTAGTATCTTGCATTATTCATATTATCTTATGCTGTTTTATTGTATATCTCGTGCTGCAGTACATTGATGATATTAGCGTGGGAAAACTTAATTTTCACTATGGTACCATAAATAAAAGGTATTTTACTCTGTATGCGGGCTATATTTCCATTTAGAATTTTTTTTCTGACTAACTTCATGTTAACATTTTTAGAGCTTTTAATGTAAAATCCTGAATTGATAAGTTCAATTTACTCTGTTCTAGAATTCGGTCTTTTATAAGTAAGTGAAACTATTTAATTTGTTCATTCTTTATGAATTTTTCTCAAAGTTATTTTTCTTTCTTGACACTCAATTGCAGGCCCGGATCAAGTCCTTCTGACATGCGTGCCTTTTCTCTTGATTATCATTTGCAGTCCTGCATGTGATTCCATATCTCGTGAAATGAATAACTGTACGTAAGTGAATGCTGGCATCTATATTGTTATTGTGGCTCCGCCTAATGTTTGAGGGTATCTTGTGCTGAGGCTTTCTGTTTTTCATTACTAAGATGAGGCCTTAAATTGTTATTTTTCCCCTTATTATATATATATATATATATAGTTATCTTATCTGCTGAAATCTAAGATGACGTGTGTGTATATATTGTGTATTTATTTCTTTTCCAATTGTAATTCATATAATCTTTTACAACCAATGAATTTGGTTTCATTTCTTTTGTTTTTGTGGTTTCAGAGTTCATTTGATTTGGCCAGAGAAGCCTGAAAATTGGAAAGCATACTTATCAAGTGAGACTGGTTTTCCATAAGGCATTAAATTCAACTCTCTCTTTTCCAGCATTTGTACCACAGTAGCTTTTGGATATCAACCTAAGGTTGTTTTGATCAATCATCAAGGCTCTTTGATGAATGAAGTCCCCATAATAATGAAATCTATGGCATCGGAATGGGCAACTGCTTCATTAATTTTCAGTAGAAGAAGAGCTTTTAACCTAGAGAAATTGGGAAGTTTTTTAGCACATCCAGAGCTTTTCTGTACAGAGACGGGGTTGGCTCTCAGCTTAAGGTTAGTTCGTGTGGATCAACATTTGGAGGATTTTGGTAAGCATATTATGGTTGGAACTTGGGAAGTAACAATTTTCAGTTTTTTTCTTCAGTCTCCTGTTCTTATGAAAGACAGAATTCAAATTTATTTTAGATAACGGAAATCAATTAATCAACTTTGATTGACTGTTGCTATAACACGGCCTGAGAAATACGCATGCATCTAGAGTTGGTGGTATATGCTCCCAAGCTTGGAGAGACTGATCCACCAACCCCCTGATTACGGAGTTTGTTACTTTTATTTCGCGGACAAGGCTTGAGTCAAACTTTGGCTCGTTATCTGGCCGACCATTCAAAGTGGAGTGAATAGGTAAAGAAAATGGCTTGAAAATTATTCGTTCAATCCTTCGAGGCTAAGGGGTGTGCTGTTTTTTTTTTAACAAAATTGAAATTTATCAGGTATGGAGAATAAAAACTATGAAGAGTATACTTGCGAGTGTACAACACTAATTCTGAGATTTGTTATATAAATTAATATGGCATAAATTTATTAAACAAGTGATCCCTGAGAGTGAAAGTAATTTTCTCCCTATAAAAAGGGGGTAGGAATCTGACCGTATCATGATAGGATTGGTCCTAATAAATCTTGTTATAAAATATAAGTACCACTGTAATTGTATTCCCCCCCCCCCCCCCCAAAAAAATTAAAATAAAAATATTAATTGTCAACAAATATTGTTGGGCTAGCCCAAATTGTTTGGAACTTGCTTACCAGTTTCGCGTTCAAAGTAACCCAAGTTGCCAAGCCCATTCTAGGAAGTAGGGCTAAATGGCAACGTTGACCCCTGTTTTGTAGAAAAGTAACAAATGAAATCACATTTGCAGTCAATCCCAAGTAGTGTGGTGCATGAATGATTTGGTTTTCTCGAATCCTTTTGCCAAGGAATTGGAAACGAAAATTGAATGATGATGGTGATTATAATGATAACAATTTGAGAAAATTATGAATTTTATAAAAAGTAAATATAGACAAAATGAAAAGAAACGGAATAAGTTACAGTTAAAAAAAAAAAAAGGGATCTGTTATATTAAGTACGCGTGTTCTTTCTTCTCTACCACTCAATTTAGTAAAAATAAAAAAAAGGACTTAGGACAATATTGTCATTTTAAAATATTGAGGAGCTGTTTTTTGTTTATATATAATAAAGTAATTTTCACTTTGCATGGATATGACAGCGTTTCCACAATATAGTTTTTATGACACTCTGGTGGTATTTTATCTAAAATACCCTCTCATCTTCATCAAGAATAATCTCTCCTTTTACAAAAGTTTCGGCAGCTAGCAAGGGAATTTCAAACAAAATTTATTACTTTCTCAATCAACATATTCCAAAATAATTTAAAAATCACATTCACTTTTAGCAACTTGCATTTTTCTTCAACATTTATCATAAGATTGTTTTTTCAAGTTTAAATTTTTGGTTTGTTTACTTACAATAGATAAAAGTGTTGAATTTATTAAGTGTTGGGTATTCTTGATTTAGGATTTCCTTCTTATAAAAAATAATGACGTATATTTATTTAAATATATGGGCAATGAATCATTTGTTTTTTGGGAGACTTTATTGTGCTAATAATTAATAAATGAGTTTAGTGTTGGAATATTTGTTTTAAATTATAATATAGAGTGCTCAACTTTTAAATTTCTAGACAATTCTTAAGTGAAGAAATCTGAAATTTTCGTAAACATAAAATTAAAAGTCTTAAATTTACAAAATATAAAATTCTACGTCTAGTGTCGTTGGTCATTTATTAAAAAAATAAAAAATATATATAATTAAATACTTCTTAACCACTAAGTGAGTCTATAGGAATATAACTCTAGAGGTCTCCCACACAACTTAAGTTGCAATAAATTAAATAAAAGGTACTTAGGTAATTTCACTTTATATTCGGTAATATTCTTGACGCTTGAAATGGCGAGTGAGACACTTGGTGGCATCTAGGTAAATAAACATATATCTGGTGCAAATTGCTCATGAACGAATTGTCGGAAGTTGATGGATCTATTTGTTACTTTTGCAAACCATATGAACTAGTTTGATAAATGCCAAGAAAAATTCATATGACTGAGTTTACTCGCTTCGTTTACTTGAGACTCAAGCGTACAAGTCGAAGTCGTCTCCTTCGTCTTCTTCCCTTTAGCTTTCCTTTCTTCTGAAGAGAGCTTTGATTTCATCGTCGTTCCGTCTCTTTTCATTTTTTTTCTGTATTTTCTTTATCTTTTTTTTAAAAAAAATTCATAAATTTTTATTTATTTTTATTGATATTATTATATTTTCGATTCCAATTTCTTCGAACAAGCAATGGAGAAAACCAAATCATTCAAGTACTACACACAAGAATCCAATTTAGGATTGGGTACTACCGATCGCAGATTAGCGTATGTGCGGCAAGCTTCGTACAACCAGTCGCAGCTGCAAGAGCCGCCACACACGCCAATCTCAATATTCCCAGACGAATCAGCAAAGCCGTTTCTCTCTCGTTCAATTTCAGACATAGATACAATTTCTTACCACGACAAGTACTTCGATAAATTCTCAATTTTTCGCGCCTTAAGGTCCGGGAATCGGCAGATGAAGCGATTATTTCTGTTGATTTCTCTTAACGTTGCTTATTCTACAGCTGAATTGGCTATTGGACTCTTTACTGGCCGCATTGGTATAAATTTAGAATTGTTTTCTTTTTTAGCTTTTTTTTTTAAAAAAAAATTATGTATATTTTTACTAATTTTTGCGTTTTTAGGCTTGGTGTCTGATGCATTTCATTTGACGTTTGGTTGTGGATTGTTGACGTTTTCAATGTTTGCCATGGCTGCTTCGAGACAAAAGCCTGATTTTGCTTATACTTACGGGTAATGATTTATACAGGTTGTTAGTTCACATTTTATTATTTGCGTTAGAAACATAGAATTGCTAATAGACAAATATTTGCTCGGCTCTCTCTACATGGAGTTGTATAAAGAGTTGCATAGTCAATGGGTTAGAATTTTCATGGTTCGATAATTTTAATAATATACAGAAGTCACATGACAAGATACGGGTTTCACTCTTGCTGAAACTTGAGCATATGAGTGTAAATGATTAGCTTGTAATTATTGTGCTTATTTTTTATATTTAGGTACAAAAGGCTTGAAGTTTTGTCTGCTTTTACCAATGCTGTAAGTATATTACATTTCCTTCATTTTTACTGTTCTTATATATTGTTTTCTGTACAAGCTGCTTGCATTAAACTGTAGTTGGCATGATTTTCCTTTTGATTTCTCTTTTAAGTAATAAATATAACGTAATGAACTTGAGAATTTTTTGAAGGATGAGACAATGATTGTTTAAAAATTACAATTTGTGTTTGAAGGCATCTTCATTCCACTGTAAGCGCTTTAATTTTGATTGAATTTAATATTAGAATTATCAGCTCTTAAAAGTTGACAAAACTTGGTTCTTCATTTGAAGACAATTTTTACGAGCGTTAGTCCCAATATAAGCAATAATTATCATATATGCTAAAACTCTTGCTAACCTGAAAGAATAAATCAAAATTTGGTGTGAGTGGGATTTGAATCTAAATCTTCTCCTTTCAGTTCCTCTTTATTTTGCACATCCAAAGGGTTTTCCATATGTCACATGTTGTTTTTCTTACTTTTCTTTTCTGTGAAATTTTTGCACTGGCCTACATTTTGATGTTTTGTCATTTTGCTGCTTGTTTAGACAGCTGTTTCTTTTGTTCATGTCATTCTCCTTGGCCGTGGAAGCACTTCATGCATTCATACAAGATGAATCTGAGCACAAGTAAGTTTCCTGGTTCAATCTGACTTTTGTTAGTGATGCTAAAGCAAACGTGCTAAGTCTATTGACTCTCGTATTTCTATTTCACTTTTTAGGATTTGTTTTGGTTTATTGAAGTTTTCTCTCTGTGGTGGCTAATCAATCTGATTGCTTGCAGGCATTATTTGATTGTTTCAGCAGTAACAAATTTATTGGTAAATCTTATAGGGGTCTGGTTCTTCAGGAATTATGCTCGTGTTAATCTTGGTAAGTGTGGTGGCACTGTTCTATATGCTTAAGTGTTCATCTTGATTTGGGTTAGATGGGACAGCTGCAAAACTGCCCCCCCCCCCCCCCCCCAAAAAAAAAAAGAAAAAACAAAAAAGAAAAAAAATATCTACTGACACGACTGAATTTTTGATATCTTGATTTGAGTTTTTCAGTTTCTCTATAATTTATTAATGACATGATGAGTTACCCAGCATGGCTTTGATAAACCATGTAGTCAGACAGTTGGAAAAGCAAACTATGAACTATTTTATTGTTCAATATCCCAATCAGTCTGATTAGGAGCTTCTTTGGGGTATTCCAGATAGGGATATAGACTCCAAAAGGGAAGAGTAGTATCTAGATAAGAAGTGGGGCCAAACATAGAACACCAAAGTCTTAAGTAAATTAACCACCTTAAAACGTCAAATAAATAGAGAGCACAAAGTCTTTGATAAAATGAAGATTTTGGATGGGTTCTTGTATGTAGATAACCAGCACCAGGCAGTGATGAGCTTTCTGGAACAGCACTTTCATCTGGCATTGGTGCTTACTTTATGACTTATACAGTTTTGAATATAAAGGCATTGTCATTGGGAGATTGTAGCCGCTTCTTGCGAGAAGAATATGATGGCTTTTCCTAATTTGGATGCTCTGATGCTATTATAGCTCTATCTGTTCAGTATACTCTTTAAATTCACCATGCCAACAGACCAACGTTTTTATTGTTCAGGATCTCTGTTTTATGGCATATATAGGGAATGTTATTATCTCTAGATTGAGGATTGAGTCAATGACGTAGTCTTTATTCCTTAACTCTTCTGATTATTCATCTGATATGCATATTTTGTCACAGTTTACAGGAGCCCAGAAGACATGAATTACCACTCAGTTTGCTTGCATGTTCTTGCAGATTCTATTCGCAGGTGTATACTCTCTCTCTCTCTCTCTCTCTCTCGAGCTTCTTGTAAGATTGTTCTCCACATATTGATCTTAAGCTGGATTGCAATTATTAATTGCAGTGCAGGTTTGATATTGGCATCTTGGTTTTTGTCCCTTGGGTAAGTCTTTGTTCATTTTGTTTTTTAATTTTAAATGGCCACCATCTCTTTAATGTTGTCCATGTATGGACCGACATATTTTCTCCTTGCAGGGTTGATTGCAGGCTTCAATTTAATTATTAGATTCTGATTTCCTTTCCCTGCAGGGTCCAGAATGCTGAAGTTTTGTGCTTGGGGATGGTTTCAGTTGCAGTCTTCATGCTTGTCGTGCCGCTTTTCAAAGTGACTGGCGGTATCTTGCTTCAGATGGCACCTCCTAGCATTCCATCTTCAGCATTGAGTAAATGTTGGAGACAGGTGATTCTTTTCTTTTCTTTTTTACTTAAAAGTATAAGTTTCCATCAGACTGTTTCTATTTTGTTTAGCTCGAAATATCTTATTGAAAAGTTTACTTTGGACAGATTGTTTCTCAGGAAGATATTACAGAAGTTTCCCAAGCCCGTTTTTGGGAGCTAGTGCCTGGCCATGTTGTTGGTTCTCTCTCGCTTCAGGTATGCTTCCAAAATTTTGTTTTA
Organism: Aegle marmelos; assembly: GCA_030449875.1. NCBI lineage: Eukaryota > Viridiplantae > Streptophyta > Magnoliopsida > Sapindales > Rutaceae > Aegle > Aegle marmelos. The sequence goes on along the minus strand of JASUUL010000077.1, from coordinate 6,546,765 downwards.
TGTGTATTCAAGACGATGCAACAATTTATTAGTCATTTGGGTATCTAAAATATTTTTAGCTTTGGCCATATGTCATGAAAAATTGTAATTTACTGATTCCCATTGGTGGATAATACTAACAGGTGAAGAAGGGAGTGGATGACCGCCCGATACTTCAATTCGTGCATGGTTTATACCATGATTTAGGGGTACAAGACTTGACAGTGCAAATTGATTGCGATTGAGCTTTTAGCATTTGTCTTCCAGTATTTGTTATAATTGACTGTTAAAGAATAGCTTTAGATTGAAGCCACTATCACTTGTAGCTGTTTTTGTCCCACAAGCACTTGTATTAGTAGCAGCAAGATTTTGAATCAATTTCTATGTGGTTAAAGATCATTTTCAGTAATACGCATACTGTAATTTATTCATTCTTTGCAGAAGGAAATTCAGTTGGCATCTTTTCATGTTAACTCTATGTTCGGCTGCCTTGTGCTCATTGCTTGTTTAATGACGAACAACTGTAAGGCTTTGTGGCAATATATATTTTTTTAAATCTGATTGATGTGTCATGTCATAAGAAGCAAAACAACGATTGCACAGAGATATTAGTTAAGTAAAAATTTAATACAAATAACTACACGCAAAATTTGACATTCCTAACAGAGAATCCAATTTTTCACATCATTTCTAGAAAGGTAATTTAAAATTTTACTGCAGAATTACTGTTGTCGCAAATATACAGTGGCTGTGTAATATACACCGATAGCACACCAGAAAATATTAAAAACAATCTTCTTCAGGATATAAAAATTATTGCTACGCTTACACATTTTGTCTGTCGGCCTGCGATTTACGAAAATTGTGAAAGCTAGCTCCCTGTATAATTGCAATCCAGCTCACCGAGAGATGAAGGCACGGGTGGCCGCACGAAAGGCGGTCTTTCGTGTTAAAATAATTTAACTTTTAAAAAATATTTTTTATATTGTACAATTTATTAGATTTACTTTACTATATAAAAATAATATTTTATAATAAATAGAAACATAATATTAAAATAAATAAAATAAAATAAAAATTATTTTAAAAATTAGATAACAATATTTTTAATATCATTAATAGGGGGATATTTTGTTAATTGTAAAATTTAGTTAACCCAAAGATTTTTTAAAATCTTTATAATAAGTATAAATATATTATTAAAATAAATAGCATAACTTAAAATTTTAATATTATTTTAAATATTAAAAATAATTTAATATCATTAATCCATTGGATAGATTATATTACTTATATTAAAATTTATATTAATTAAAAAACTTTAAAATAAATTTTTTAATTATTATATTCAAAGGATATTATAATAAAAAAGAGACATCAATAAATAAATAAATAAATAAATATATATATATATATATATTTTTTGAAAACTGACGATCTTAGTGATTATATTTTCATACTTTGAGGGTTTACATATCCTTTTTCCTATGAAAATAAAACAAGTGACAAGTTAAAAGTTGATGTGTGTATAAATATATATATTGTATTAAACTATACACTATCTTTTAACATATCTCCATACTTCAAAATAAGGGATATATTCGTATAAAATTACTTAGGTGAACATATTCTAATCATTCTATGAAAGGTTGGAGCTGAATTCCCATATTCTGACTACATGACTTGCTGATATACTAACTTTTACAATTTAATTTTTGGAAGTTATTGACCTCTACAAGGTTTAATGCATATAAAAACTCGTGTACACATTTTACCCTTATAAACTAATATTGAGTTATTTTAGGATTAAAATTATCAAGTTTAGATGCAAATAAACTTACTAAAACACAATCAACTCGTCGTTTGTCTTAAATGTCTCAATCTACGCTAGTAATCGATGGATCATATCATGCATGTATCACCTCCGCTTCTATAATTTCGTTTGAGTACGTGCTCGACTTGTATAGATATCCAACGAAACCAACTTATATACACATCCATTTTTGTTGACTTTTTGCCTTCATGTTCGTTGGTTGCTTTACCTTAAGAGATTACTAAAAACGAAAGGAAGAAAGGATAAATTTACCGAAAACGAAGCAAATTTTATTACAATAATAATAAAAAAAAGAACACCACGAGCTCACCGTAGGATTCATTGTCATCTTTGAACCAAAATTATCATGTTTGTTCATCCGATGAGTTAATTGGTTCAGTGATGGTAAGATAATAATGATATAATGGGTGATATGTTATGATAATTAAGTTAAGTTGTCGCATAATTATGACGCCCAGATAATGATCAATTATTTATGAGATGTTCATTATACCTTATGGGTGAAGTTGCTCAAGAAAATATTTATGTACGGTACTAACAACTCAACTCGAGAGTCTTGGTTTCTAAACTGAGTAATTCATCGGTGCAACTTGCATTCTGGGAGAAGCGAACAAAGGGGCAAGAGGACAGAGTCATCAAATCATTCACCGCATCTACGCATATAACTATGAAGAACAGCCAAGTGGCTTTTGTTTCTCAAAATAATTCTTTGTAGAGCACAGGTGCAGTATCATTGTTTGTATTTGCTTATGACCGACGACTTTTGACCCTCGTTTTTTTTTTTTTTTTTAATGCCATGTTCATCTTAATTTCATTAGCAAAGTCTATTTATTAAGTTATAAAAGGATATCTTTAATGATATTCTATTTCTATTTATTAAGTTATAAAAGGATATCTTTAATGATATTTTGATAGAAGATCTATAAAGACTTTTAGAATTTTATGATAAGACTATGCATGAATTCTAAATGATTGGGGTTTCAATGAATTTTTTTTTTTTGTAGAAATAGTCATATAAATTTCAAGTTTTCAATAAGGGATATCGGATTTTTTTTTCTTTTTACTATAATATTATTTGTAAATAGTAAATGAAAAGAATGACTTTAATTTTTTTTGATAAATACAAAATAAAATTTAAATAGTTTAACTTGTACTAATAATATTAGAATTTTTTTATATATAAAATAATTTTTATAATGTAACTTATTATATTTATTATATAATATATTGATACTTATTATAAATTTTAAATAAATCTATGGGTCAAATGGATTTTCAAATAAATAAAATATATACCACGTATTAATAATATCAAAATTATTTTAATAATATTGAAAATAATTTAATTTTTTTGTATATTTATTTTAATATTATATTTTTATATAATAAAATTTAGACTCATATAATATAAGATTATAAATTATTAAAATTTTTTAAATATTGAATTTATTTTAAAATACATATATTGTTATATTTATTTTAATGTGATATTTTTATTTATTATAAAATATTAAAGTAAATTTTTTAAGTTAATAAAGTCAAGGTACTAAAGTTAAAATGAAAAATTTGTGTGTTGTTGTTCTTTATTAAAAACTTACAGACGATATGATGTAAGTGTCTCTTTGTTTTTTTTTTTTTTTTTTGGGTAAATGAGGTTTCAATGAACTTTAATCTATGGAAAATGAATTGTTTTAATATTTTTTTTTTCTTTAAGGATGCATTCAACAGTCAAATCATGTACTTTTCAATCTCGCTCAAGAAGCCCATTCAACAGTGAAAAGAATAATTGAGCCAGTGATAAGAAGACTGTCATAGTCCTTTCGTGCTGTGGTAGGGGACTGAGAAAAAAGCCATCAATAAGGATAAGGGGAACGCCTAAGTTGCGTTTTAACGTAACTTACGGCTGCTGTCGTTTTCTGCGGCAAATGGATGTGAAGGCATCTGACTTTGATTGTGTAGCCAATAAGCAAAGTCCCTAAAATAATTTAAGCACGTCATCTCATGAACCTCAGTCTTTGATAATCTCGTTCATTAATTTTGCCATGCAATACAGATATTGGTTTGTACAACTGTACCATAGCAAGGTCCTTGTCTGTAATTTTAACTTCATAAAATGACATGATGATCGTACTGACAATTTGTAAAACCTGAAATCTACATTTGAGTGAAAAGCAACGTTAGTTGAGTTCAATAGTTGTCATAATTAACCCCTCTACATCTGGGTAAATTAAGGTAAATGTCTGGTTTATGAAATTAATGGGGCCTCCATGACATTTTGAGGAAATCTTTTATACAGTACTTATCTTTCACCCTTTTATTTCATAATCACATTTATTCCTTTCGTAACATTATTTAGAAAAAAAAATTATATATGAAAGTTATTTTATAATCTTTTAACAAAATTTTTAGTAACAGTCTAATAATTATTTTTGTAAAACTCTATTATAGAAGCTCTAACAGTAAAAAATCTATTTACAAAAAAAAATAATGTTAGGTATTCAAAATTTATCCCAGAATATTTATCTAAAACGTGACGGTTTCATTATGTGCCCAAAAACAATTACAATAAATTATTTTAAAATTTATAAAAAAATCATTCACCAATTGATGATAATGTCTAATAACTTTTATGGTCCTTAACTTTAATTTTGTTATCAGTTAAAAAAAATGATAAACTTAATCTTTATTATTTTTAGATCCTTGATCTTTCTACTTTTTAACTGCTTTTTGCTAAACAAATTAATTTATTGGGTGAAAATTTTATTTTATTTATAAATTTAAATAATTTTTTTTTACTAGTCAAGGTGAGATATAATTCAACAATTCTCCTTTGAACAAAACTATTGTTAGACCACTTATTAGAGAGTTGGATCTAGAATTTTTATGTATTTAACTCAAAAAACTAAATTATTAGTATGATGCACCTATCTTACATATATGTTAAGTGACTCTTTTCAGCTGCCAATACGTGTCACAACTTGTTGTCTTTTTAACTGCATTATATTCTTGGCAGTTATCTATAACTTACATCTGATCCAAAATCAATTTCCCATAACCTCTCAAGTTTTTGAAAAGCAACAATTGAGTTATATATATAAATTGATTATGGTTGATGTAAATTTCAGATGATGTAACTTAACAAGACCCCATATTCTTACAATTTGCTGAAATGAAAGCTGATAATTCTTAAATGATGGGAAGGTTGCAGGTAAAGGAAGGCTGATGGAGAGGATTAATGCCGCTAGACTCGTTCAATGATAGGCTACAATCATAGAAACTGAACAGCCAATCAGAATTTCAGATTTTGACCCATCCAATACAAAATTAATTTCTACTACTTGGATTGTTTTTTTCTTTTTTCTATGATCTCCATATTCATCTTCATGTTTCAGGATTTGTTATACTTGACTCCTAAAGAATAGCTTAAGCTTGAAGTTCATCATTACCTGTAGCTGTTATTGTCTACAATAAATCAATTTCCTCTGTTGTTAAACATCGATCTCTGCAATACACACACTGTAATCTATTCCTTCTTCTTTGCTGGAAAATGTCAGTTGGCAAGTTTCTCTTCCTGTTATTTTCCTTTGCACTTGGCTGCCTTGTGTCCATTATTGCATGGTTAATTACCAACAACTGTACGGCTTTAATAGTTTACTACGATATTTCTGAATCTGATTGATGTATCATGTCACAATAAGCAAAAAGACAATCGCACATAGATATTAGCAAGTCAAATTTTACACAGTAAACTGCGCGAAAAATTGACATTTCTAGCAGAGAATCCAAGTTTTTGAACAAGATTTAAAAAAGTAATCCAAAATTTGCTACATACGACGGAAATGCTATTTTTGAATAATATAGAGTTGCTATATACAATACGCTAATAACACACCAGGAAATACCCAGAACAAGCTTCCTAGGAATGTAAAAGTGATTGCAATTGTCACACTTTCTGTCTATCGCCCTGTGAGATCTGAAAATGGAGCAAGTTGGCTTCCTGTATGAGTGTAATCCGACTCAATGAAAGATGGAGGCATGGCCGGCCACACGAAAGAGGGTCTTTCAGGTGGGAGTACCGGCGGATCTGCCTCCCCGGAAAGAACCTGCAAAGCCGTCTTCATCGATGGCCTCAGGTGTGGGTTGGGGTGGCAACAAGCCAAACCCAGAATAAGAACACACTCCATTTCTTTCTCTGAAAACTCCCCTCCCAATCTTGAATCAGCAGCATCAAGAATTCTTCCCTTCCTACGAAGTTCCCACAACCAGTGCACAATGCTGTTGTTATAATTGTTCTGCTCGCTTTGATTTCCGGGCTTCCTCCCACAAGCAACTTCCAGGACCAGAACTCCGAACGCGTAAATATCAGTTTCAATGGTGGCCCTGCCCACGAGAAAGCTCTCCGGAGCCATGTAACCAGGAGTTCCAGCTATCTCTTTCGTAGAGTGATGAGTCTTCTGGTTTTCTTGGATGGTTCTCGCCAATCCAAAATCTCCTAGCCTTGCATTGAACTCCGAATCCAGCATGATATTGCTCGATTTTATGTCCCGATGAAGAACTCTCTTCTCGCTCCCGTTATGCAGATAATCCAGCGCCTGAGCTGTACCATGTATTACGGTCAGCCTCTTTTCCCAGGTCAGTGTCAATTCCCCGGGGGTACCGGTGTTCTCGTCGTAGAATATGAACTTGTCCAGGCTACCGTTAGGCATGTACTCATACACAAGAAGAAAATCATACCTTTCGTAGCACCATCCGATCAACTTCACAAGATTCCTATGACGAAGGCTCCCGATTGTTGTAACCTCTGCAATGAACTCTTGCTTGCCTTGGCGCGAGGTCTCTGAAACTCTTTTTACAGCTATCTCTTTGTTCCTCCAGATTCCCCTATAAACCGTCCCAAATCCCCCTTTCCCAAGCTTGTTCTTCGGGTTAAAGTTGCCCGTGGCCTTCTTAAGATCCCTCAGTCGGAATTTCTTCGGAGCCAGATTGGTGCCATTGATTAGGCCTTCAATGTCATCCTCAAATTCCCTAGCTCTGTATCTCCTCCAGCAGTAAAAGGTAACACCAGCTAGTAAAACCACAGCTACAACTAGAACAATAATCCAAACCCGAAGGGCCTTTGAATCTCCACCAATATCTGAACCGTCAAATGCCCATGATTTCACACAGTTCAACTGTGTATCGTCACCTGTTGAAGCCGAAAATCCCACGAAGATTTTCTCCGGAAGGTACTCTGAAAGATCAATAGGCTCGGAAAGCAACGGAGTCTCCATGTTTGCTACGAAAACAGTAATATTTTGGCCGTCGTACCGAACTTGTACTGTGATATCAGTGCCATTTGAAAGATTTATCCTTGTTAAGGGCACTTGTCTGATCGAGTAGACGCTATTCACGTCCAAGCCAACATGATTATCATTAATGTCTTGCTCGTAGCTCTTCTTTGTATCAAACTCTATGGCGACTATCTCAGATTGATTAGTCCCATTCGTGTTACCATTTACAATTCCAAGCCATTGCCCCTCGCTGTTGGACGGAAGATCTTTGTCCCCGGCTAGTACAAAAGCGAGGCCTTCACCAGGCTGAGCCGTCTGGTTAAGGATATTAAGAACAAAGGTGGTGTTGAAAGTTGCCTTGATATTTCTGTTATCTCTCCACAGGTGGAATTGATCTTTGTAGATGGCTCGTCCGGATTGATTTGTAATCGGAGCTCCTCGAACATCATACGTAACTTGGATGGCGGATTTGGCCACGGTTGAATCGTCGTAGGAAAGCTCATTTCGATTTTGTTCAGTGAAGTTCTGGAAATTGAAATGAAAGCTGCTCACCGGGGTATGAGCAGCACTCCCCATTAGGATTGCAAGCATTAAGAACTTAGCTATCAAAGAGAAGCACATGATGATCTTGCTTGTGAATCTCTCAGATTGTCTTTTTTGAGATTGTTTGATTTGAGGCAATTTGAGGTAGAAGGTGAAGTGGTGAGACTCATTCTTATAAGGAATTTGAACTAATGCAAAGTGGCGGAGGGCGACTTCCTCGTGTCTTCTTATTCTTTTTAATTTTATTTTTATTGTAGTTGAGCCTACCTATTGTAATTATTATTCTATGAAAGATTGGAGTTGAATTCTCGTAACATGATTACATGACTTGCATATATACTAAATTTTAAAATTTGATTTTTGGAAGTTGTTGACTTGAGAGGATGCTATTCTTAAATTTTTATTTTTACAGTGATGCTTATACCAACTCTTATACACATTTTACTCCTACAACCAAGTTGTAAGTTATTTTAAATATTAACGTTCTCAAGTGCAGATAGATATGCATACGTTTGTTATGAAATGCTGACACATTCAATTTTTTTTTTGGTACAAAAGAATTACAAATTATAGACAAATTGTTACTGCTTTGAATATAATTTTAATTTAGAGTCATTCTATGATGCCGTGATTAAAATTACGGCATTAATATCGTAATTAAACATAAATTATGTAATTGAAACATAAAACATATAAATTTAATATAAAATTTATAAATCAACATTTACTGTAAAATAAACATAAATTTGAGAAATTAAATATTAAACTTGTAAATAAAAGGTAAAATGAGTAAATTAATATAAAATGAGTAAATTGATGTATTATTAGTAAATAAAACAATAACTTATAAATATAATACAAAACTCATAAATGAACATTAAGTGTAAAATAAAATATAATTTTTAGAAAATGAGTATCAATTTACTTGTTTTACATCACTTAAAAGTATGTTTACTCAACTTTTGAATAAATTAATATAAAACTAGTAAATTGATGTATTATTAATAAATAAAACAAAAACTTGTAGATTTAACATAAAACTTATAAATTAACATTAAGTGCAAAATAAAACATAATTTTTAGAAATTATACAAAATTTATAAATGAAAAATAAAACAAGTAAATTGATATAAAACTAGTAAATTGATGTATTATTAATAAATAAAACAAAAACTTGTAGATTTAACATAAAACTTATAAATCAACATTAAGTGCAAAATAAAACATAATTTCTAGAAAGTAAACATAAAATTTGTAAATGGAAAATAAAACAAGTAAATTGATAAAAAAAACTAGTAAATTGATGTATTATTAGTAAACAAAACAAAAGCTTATAGATTTAACATAAAATTTATAAGTCAACATTAAGTACAAAATAAAACATAAGTTTTAGAAAGTAGATATAAAATTTATAAATGGAAAATAAAACAAGCAAGTTGATATAAACCTAGTAAATTGATGTATTATTAGTAAACAAAACAAAAACTTGTAGATTTAATATAAAACTTGTAAATGAACATTAACTATAAAATAAATATAAATTTTAGAAATTAAATATAAGAATTGTAAATAGAAGATAAAAAGAGTAAATTAATATAAAATTAGTAAATTGATATATTATTAGTAAATAAAACAAGAACTTGTAAATATAATATAAAACTCATAAATCAACATTAAGTGTAAAATAAAACATAATTTTTAGAAATTAAACATAAAATTTATAAATGGAAGATAAAATAAGTAAATTAATATAAACTAATAAATTAATGTATTACTAGTAAACAAAATAAAAGCTTGTAAATTTAACATAAAACTTATAAATCAACATTAAGTGCAAAATAAAACATAAGTTTTAAAAATTAAACATAAAATTTGTAAATAGAAAATAAAACTAGTAAATTGATGTATTATTAGTAAACAAAACAAGAACTTGTAGATTTAATATAAAACTTATAAATTAATATTAACTGTAAAATAAAATATAAATTTTAGAAATTAAATATAAGACTTGTAAATGAAGGTAAAAAGAGTAAATTAATATAAAATTAGTAAATTAATATATTATTAGTAAATAAAACAAGAACTTGCAAATATAACATAAAACTCATAAATCAACATTAAGTGCAAAATGAAACATAAATTTTGAAAATAAAACATAAGCCTTGTAAATAGAAAATAAAACAAGTGTAAACTTATAAATACAACATGAAATAAGTAAATCAACATTAAGTACAGAATAAAACATAAAAGTTTATAAATTATGCCTAAAACTTATAAATAAAAGCTAAATAAGTAAATTAATATAATAGTTACTGTAAAAAAAAGTTTACAATTATAAAATAAAAACTTGTTATAATAGTTATTGCTTTATATTTATTGATTCTTTATTTAAATTGAACAATGTTAGTTTTGTATTTATATAATACATGTGATATTTTATTAAAGAGGAAATTTATGCTCAAAATCATATTTTAAGGAAAAATATTATCTTAATATCTTTCATAGGTTTTATAAGATGAGGTTATATTACATCTTTTTATCCTTCTTTTCAACCCTAAAGAGTCTTCAAATATAAGTGAAAAGTTTGAAACTACATAAAGTAAGTGTATGACTCAAAATTAAATATAATTTTATTAATATATTATATATATGTCTAATAATATAAGTTTTTTTAATTTTATTTTACTTGATCCACATCAAAATAAATAATTACGTGTAATTAATATATATAATAAATAGATATCATTATAGAAAATCAAGAAAGAAAAATATATAAATGTCTTAGAATAAATATAGAATTTATGATAACCAATTCAATAAAACTTCTTTTACTTTTTTTAGTATAATTTTTTTTGTTTAATTAAAGAAATATTTTTTGTAAGCAAAGAAAATATATTTCATTAAAATTCTATAAGAAACAATGTTAATTTTTTAAATAATTAATAATCATGTATTAATTTACTAGTTTTACTTTATATTTATTAATTTTATGTATAATTTATAATATTTATATATATTACAATATTAATACCATATTTTTCATACGATATTTTAAAATTTTCTTTTTTTTTTTTAATAATTCTTCCACGATGAGTTGGATTTATGTATCTTTGATTGTCAGCGGTCAGATTGTAGCGGGGCTCATTTTAAAATACATTCAAGGAAGAAGAAGTCTAGGACTCAACGTTATCAAAACGTTAGACTGCGATTAATCCGCAGCCAACTTGTTGTTTTGTCTTATATGTCTCAATCTAAAAGAGTAGTCAATCTCTCTCTCTCTCTCTCTCTCTCTCTCTCTACGTGTATAAATTCGGAAACGTGCATTTCCTCAGCACTTACAACGAAACTTAACTGGTACGGACATCTTTTTTGTTAGCTTTGTTTGCATCTTCGTCAATTTAGTTTAGAATTTACAGAAAATGAAAGAAGAAAAGATAAATCTGTTGAAAATGAAGCAAGTTTTATTCACTAGTACAAAAAAACTTGAAGTCACCATAGGATTGAGAACTTTCTTTTAACTAAAATAATCATGTATTTTTTAATTGACGAGTCAATTGATTCAACTACTATAAAGAGTGTAAATGATATGGTGGGTAACGATACTTATATTGTTTTAACTAAATAACATTGTTGAATTGTAGTTCTGTGCTTTAGTTAATTCATTGTTCATAAGATGTTATTCAGCTACTTACATGCACAACTCTTACCATTTAGTAGATGAAGTTGGGGATATTACCAATTTTTCCTCAATTGTTTATTTATTGTTATTTTTATAATAGCCAATAACATCCTTAATAATATAAACTTATAACATCACCCCTATTTTTAAATACATATTTATTTCTATTTATTATAAATTTAATAAATTATATGAATAGAAACTAAATAAAAAAGTATTAAAAACAAAGAAACATATGTTTTGATGTGAAAAAATTAACAAAATTTTTTTTCTTGTACTTTTTTTTCATGTTATAAACATTTTCTTATAATAAATATTGTATAATATTTTAAAATTAAATATAAAAAGTATAATATAACTAATTTTATTATTTATCTTATTATAATTTTTTAAATATTATTCATTTTTTCTTCTAATAATTTTTTTTATCATTTCATAATAATTTTCTTATATACTTATTATAAGAAAAATGTTTATAACATAAAAAAGTACCCAAAAAAATTTATTATTAATTTTTTTACATCAAAATATATATTTCTTATTTTTAATATTTAATTTTTTTATTAAATTTCTATTCATATAATTTATTTAACTTATAATAAATATAAATAAAAATAAAGATAATATTATATAATTATGTTGTGAGGAGATTATTAATTATTATAAAAGTAATAGAAAAATAAATAGTATATATTAATTATAATAAGAGAAAAATTGATAATCTGCCGATGTAGTTGTTTAATAAACAATTAATATTAATGTACGGTAATAGTTTAATTGTTTGGTATAAGTTGAAAATTGCACTTTAGAAGAAGTAGACAAAAGCGCAAGAGGGCAGGGTCTCATGGAATTATACACGCGTTGCACATGAAGCTTAAGGCAGACGCGGTTGTTACGGTAAACGCGGCTTCTCATAATTTTTTGTCCTCTTTTTGGGTTGGGATCATATTTCTCTGTAGGGACAGATGCCCTGTTATATACATGGATTTTTCTTCTGACCCCACTTTTGTCCGTCCTTTTTTTTTTAAAAATATAATATTCATCTTAATTTTACTAGCACATGGTGGACCCTTTCAATAATGCGTTACGGAGTTATAAAGGGGATTGTTTAATGATGATGGATTTTGCGTTATTGAAGTTTCAATGAACTTCAATCTAACGAAAATGAATGTTTTTCCCCCCGCCCTTTCCACAAAGATTTGTCTATGGTCAAATAATGCGCTTTTCAATCTCGTTCGACAAGTCCATTCAATCGCCCAAAGAATGGTCGCCATTTGGGAATTAATGATAAGAGGAAGAATATTGAAGACGAATATTGATGTGAACGCATCCGATCTTGGTTGTCTTCCAACGTGCAAGGCTCTTGAATTAATTTCATCCCGTCATCTCATGACCTCAGTCTTACATAATCTTGTTCATTAATTTTTGCCAAGCAATTAAGATGTTGGTTTGTAAAACTATTTATTAATTGTGTGTGCGAATTGGAAATTTGGGAAACCGATCCCAGGGCAAATTGAACTTTTTAAAATGACGTGTTAGAACGGACGATTTGTAAAACCTGAGAGATAGGCTTTGGCCCTAATATTATCTTTTTAGTTCCACTAAAATGATAATATTAGAATTCGGTCGCTTTAGCCCTAAAATTATCTCGAGGCGGCTAATGTGACAACATGTTTGCAGAGGAGTTAAAATTCTGCAGTTACCAATTATGCGACGCAAAAGACGTAACATTGACGTCCTGTACTACCCCAAAAAATTTTTAACCAGAACTCAAAAAACTATTATTAAGCAAGCTGCAGAGCTAAATTTGTGCTTGCTCTGAGGCTCTCAGCCGCAAATTTCATCTTCGAAAATTTTCTTTCTCACGAGCAAGAGTGGTTGAATCATATGAATTCAACAACATGGCATCTTTCGCTATTACATCTGGTCAATCTCAATTTACTCCTATGGAGAATGATAATCTCTAGTTTATTCTATTTTGAAAACATTAATTTACCCCCTCATCGAGAAGATTAAAAAAAAAAAAAAATTTCATCAATGTACCCTCATTCATCTTAATATTTTGAATGACAAATGGGAGTAAATTAATGCTTTTAGAAATGAAATAGAGATTGGGATTACAGATCTCTCCATGAACGCACAAGAAATGTGCTGCAAGATTGCAATCAGTAAAATAATAGGCCGCGCAAGATGGCGTTGTCTTAATGTTACAAATTTGACAAATGCGGATGCTCGATTCTTCCTCCGGATTAGTAAGGAGAGTGATGGGATGGTGGCGGCATTCAAATTTGCCAACCCGCGGCAGCGAAGAACACGTGCTATGAATTCTGAAGTTGCGTTTGACACAATCATAGAAGAAACCATCAGAAAGATCAATGCAAGCATTGCAATAGTTATAGCTATTCAATTCCGCAATGAGAGTAAGAGGATGCCGCGGGTGAATGAAGTGATTGATCTCATTGGGTAGGTCGGCGCAGGTTTTGTGAAGGAAATATTTGCACTCAATGCAACCGTAGTAGCCAGCAGGGCTAGTGCTTGATCAATACTCCCCGCATGCTGAGCAGCAAGTTTTGGCAATACTCTGGTTATTGGTTTGCATATCACTATTGAAGATTAATGGATGATTGTAGCTGAATGTTGAAGCTCCATCTTTGTTTCATCTCTCTGTGTTAAGCGGCTTCAGATTTCTGGTAGCACCCTAGCTTCGATTGTGCATAAATATGTGTAAAGGCTAATATGAAACATTCAATTGCCATTCTCGACTGGGATTCGAGTATCTAATTGGTCAATTTGTTTAGGTAATTTTTGACAAATAATTGCCCATCTTTTTTTTTATCTGATTGAATTCTTTTCAACATTTCATGTACATTACCTGGCATACCATACGTTTCACCCAAGTTTTTTCTCCTATGTAAGAGGCACCTCTGTACAACTATGTCTGTATGTATAATTTTGGCCATAATCGGTACATGCACACGCTTCAATTACATTCTCGCAGTGTGCTGTGTTTAGTGTTTCCTGATTAGTAGTTAAAAAGTACCATAAGAAGATTTTAATTTTAACGTCATCTAAATTCTATATTAAAAGAATATGAAATCTAGATTCTACATTAAGAGACTATGAAATCTGGATTCTATATTAAGAGACTATGACACGATAAGCTCTTTTTGACCGTCGTTTAATATAATCAAACTCATCAAACGCTTAACTTGAGCGAATTCGAAACTTAAATAGGAATACAAGAGCAATACAATCTGGATATTTGGATAATGATATGTCATTGACCAGAAAACTGAAAATGCCAATTCATCTTCTTACAGCCAATAACGCGCAACTCACGTGGACAACAAAATTGCACTCTGAACGATAATAACTACCATAATCTGTATTCACTTCACTGTCGCAAATTCCACAACTCCGCAGGCCTGCTGATTCATTTTCATGGAGAAAATAGCTGTGGCTGGAGAAATGATCATCTCCTATTATTTTGATAGTGTGTGGTAACGAAATGCAACTTTTGTGAACCTTGGCTTGGCACATAGTGCAGAGATAAGGGGATTGATCTCCTTCACCCTTATTGCCGCAGGCATTGCAAGTGAATGACGTCAGTCTAATCGGTCGAATTAACTGATGCTGATGATCTTGAGATTTGATGATGCAAGGTGGCGAAGCACACTTGATGTGTAGATCAAACCCACAATCTAAACAACGGTATCCAAACTTGGAGCAACGTGTTGCACAAAAATAACAGAAGCTGTACGGCTGATGAGCGTACCGGCGTGATTTTTTGAGTAAATTTAAAGGGTTTTTGCGATCGAAAGGGTGCTTACTCTTGCCAGGTAGCTCTGCACGTTTCTTGTGAAGCAAGAATGTGCATTGCCTGCACCTGATTTTCGGATCCAATACTTGTTCTCCGCACACAGAGCAAGAGTTTTGTTCATACTCACAGCATCTCTCTTGATTGAAGAACAGGGGATGCTTGCGGCTAAAATGTTTGCCATGATCACCAAGATTGATCTCACTGATCTTGTTCATTTCAGGCTTGTCGATTTCCTCAAGCTCAACATCTTCCCCACTCATTGCCATGTTTTGACAGTCACCATAGTCAAATGCACAACACATGGCAAACAAAATTGCATTCTGAACAG
Organism: Aegle marmelos; assembly: GCA_030449875.1. Taxonomy (NCBI): domain Eukaryota; kingdom Viridiplantae; phylum Streptophyta; class Magnoliopsida; order Sapindales; family Rutaceae; genus Aegle; species Aegle marmelos. The sequence goes on along the minus strand of JASUUL010000077.1, from coordinate 6,531,312 downwards.
TTGTAACACCCATCATCTGGAGTGATTTTGCAGTGGCAAAATGTGCAGTAATATTGCTGTTCTGATTCATCATTTTCTTGAAGGAAAAATGAATGAACGAGCAGGCAAGTGTGTTGTATTACCTCCATTAATGATGGCAATGACACGACTCCACAATCAGAGTGAACAATGAGCTGGTACATGGTGCATAAATAAGGATAAGAATTGTGGTTTCTGTCATTGCAACAGGCATCACAAATGCACAGAATGGATTCAACCAGTCTTGATGAGTTAGTGTTTTTGATCTTTGGCTTCAAAATGCATGGAATCATTGCACATTTGGTATCAAGATTGAACTTACAGTGAGAACAAGAGTCAACGTCATTCCCACAAACACCGTCACAAGAATCACAGATACATGACAAATTATTATGTGATGAATTTTCCCCAAGAATAAGAGGGGGTTTGCGGTGAGAGGGGAGCTTAATTTGCCCTGGAATCTCAGCACATGCCTTGTGGAGTAAGAAATTGCACTGCTCGCAACTATAAGTTGGAGCAAATAATGGCTCCTTGCAGGCGAAGCAAGAAACTTTTTCTCCTCGAATTTCTTGGTCGTTGTTTAATTTGTTCATGATCATCAAAATGAGTGAGGTGAAAATTAAATGTGAGCTAGAGGATGATCATGCTGTGCAATCTTGACGGTGAGCAGTAAAACATGCAACTTTTGTGAAACTTAACTTGCACAGATTACAGAAGAAAGAAGATTGATCATCTTCACCGACACCTTCATTGCCTCAGGCATTGCAAGTGAGTGACATAAATCTCAATGAACTGGTGCTTGTGAACTTCAGGCTCAATGATCCAAGGCAGCATAGCACACTTAATGTCAAGTTAATACCTGCAATTAGAACAACCATAAATAAAACTAAGACAAAATTTTCTGCAGAAACAACAAAAGCAACTTATCCAAGCAGCAGATGGAGATTCTTTAAAGGAACTAAAAGGTGTTTGCTGTCAATAGGATGCTTAGTCTTGTGCTCGGCACAAGTTTCATGAAGCATGAAGTCATTGCATTGGTTGCAATTATAGCTTGGACCCATCAGTACTTTTTCCCTGCATCCAAAGCAAAATATTTGTTCGTTGAAGTTCTTATTATCTTCATTGGAGAGCAGGGGATGCAATGTCCATGACTAAAATGTTTGAGATGGCATTAAGAAAATAGTGCATCCATCATTGTTTGAATGAGCTATAAAATCTCATCTTCTCAATCAGATATCCTCACAGAAAATCAGAGATCATCAACCAGGCTCACAAAAATTCTACAACTTCTTCTTCTAATTCAGAGCACAGAGCACAAACATGTAGTGTCATTTAGGAAGTCCAACCCGTAGATCACATTTGAAACATAAATAATTCCATGGTTTCCAATGATTTCACCAATGCAAGAATTTCGGTCATTGAAAATAATTTTAATTAGAACAAAAACTGAATCAAAATCTAAGTGTTCATAAAATTACTAATAAATTATAAGAGCTATAAAAATCCTAGTAGAATTCCAGAAACAGAGATCATATCTAAACCCTGAAGTAAAAAACCAACAATGATGAATAATTAAGTGATTCATCGTGAAGAATTATGAAATTAATAGAACAAAAATGGAAAAAAATAATAATTTAATTGGTGATTACAAGGAGTAGTTGCTACTTGCAATAAATTGAGTTATAAAAGAATCGAAAACTAAGATGAGCTATGCCTAATCCTTAATCCTTACCTTAAAATAGAATAATTACAATTTCTCAACCTAAGTATGTATACAAGGAACGCATAAAAGCAGAAGAAAACAGAGGCACCAAATAAACCATACAATAATTGAGTGGTTCCTATGAGTAAAACAAAATATGAAAGATGGGATTCGATTTTCTCCATAGCATGGAAGAAAAACTCTGAAGATGTACCTGACCCAAAAAAAAAAAAAAATATCACGAAGTAAACCAAGCATTGGATAACAGATTATCGGTGTAAATATTCAGTAAAAGCTGGCAAATTTTTATTCTCAGCTCAATTAGTTCAATGTCCTTGAAGCCTTTAAACATTTCAGCCACCGAGCTGCATATATCAAAGAGTTAACAGTGGCTTCAGCTGCGATTAAAGCATAATGGGTTCAGCCTAGAGTCACAAGCAACAAAAGCTGTTTCTGTACAAAACATGCACTGAAACATCAAGCCCTGTACAACACCCGTTTCACCCAAAACAAGCTCTCACGTCTGATAACAAGAACCTCTGATTAATTAGGAGGCGCGAGCCTGAGCCTGAGCCTGTTTTAGATGAACGGATGTGGTACCTGACAAGAAGGTTCGACGCATGTTTTGTCTCAAGAAAAAGCTTGCATCGCTAACAACATCAGGATGGACCCAAGATGCGTTACTCGCATCTGAAGCAGTGAATACCGCCGGCGTCCTCGTCATCTGAGAGACTGGAAATGGTGAGAGGGTTTTACTTTTGAATGATATCGCTTTGACTAAATACGTCTTATGGAGAGTGGATGGCTTACGAGCATTGGATACCTTATCTGAATACATAAACAAATAATATTTTAACAGCTGTGTTCACTACCGATTTGCCGAGTGCAGACATAAATACGATTTTTATGAATTTAATAGTCAGCTACCGCATCCTTGGGCATGACTGTAGTAATGTCTTTGCACGATGATAAGAAGAAATTGTTATATGGGTGGTGATGTGGTGGAGTTTTAAATTTTTTATCATCTTATTTTATATAAATTAAAATTAATATAATTTAATTAATTGTATTCAATAATTTTTAATTTATATTTTAATTTTTATTCATCTAATTAATTTAAATTTATATTAATTTATATCAATATTTATAATTTATATTAAATTTCAATATTTATAATTTAAATTTATAAAATTTGTGGTTCACTTTAATGCCATAATCGGCTCTATCCTCGTTCTTTGCCAAACACTGGGCAAGGAAAAATTGAAATTGAAAAGAAAAAATTTGTAGCAACAAAGTAAAAGATCGAAACCAAGTATGTGATCCTGAATGCTTCAGCCACAAAATAGAAACTCTCAGGTGGTCGGTAATCAATTCAAGAAAGCTATTTTAACAGAAGAGGAAAGTAATTGTTTATAGAACTTTATGATTTTGAAGATTGAAATTTCAGTTAACCCATTCAGTGTCATCGAGAAGTCAGCCCAATTGCAAATGATGTCTCTTTGCAAAGTTTGGATGCCCATACATAATTACAGAGATGAAATCTTTAGTGTTTTTTTTTTCAAATTTAAGTTTTTTCTCCGGAAAAGAGATTTGTCAAGATTGATTTGATTATAAATATTGTGGTGTATGATGAGTTACAATTGCAAATATTGAATATAGGGGTTTTGTGAGACTCTTTTGGGAGTGCTAATGCTCAACTCAAGCGGGAATCATGCGTCTAGACCAAATGCCCTTGATCCTGAACATGATTATTATATTACGATTAATCATTGATTTTAAGCATTTAGGAAGTTTTCACGTCTAATTTTATTAACTCATTAAATTTTCTAAATGTTTCTAAATCAAATACAGAGAGAGTGATATAAAGAAACTCTCAATTGTTTAATTTCTAAGTGCAAGCCAAATTATTGAATAAGTAAAACGAAAATGATCTTTTCAAACAATTTTCTCTCCCACAGTCGTCAGACAGCAAGTTTATTCATTATTATCAAAGTAAAACCAGCTCAATTAAGGCGTAAATTTTCAGATAGACTAGAACAATTTCAAACAAGAGAACTGAGATTAAATGAAGACATCATTTTGGCAAGTTCCTGAGCCATCTGCATCTCAAGCTGAAGCCTTTGTAGTTCAAGCTGAGTTTTCAGAACTAGGTCTTCAATCTCTGTTCGCTCAGTTTGATTCTGCTGACTGGACCCAGAAGCACTTTCTTCATTTTGATAAGCTTCGGAATTTGGCTCTGGCTTTGCACTTGCACTATTGTCGAGGTTCCTGGCACAAGAAACATGTGCGTGGAAGTTGCAAGCAAAACAATTATAGGACCAAAAGCACTTTTGATTAAGCTGCTTGTGACAAATATCGCAAACATAACTAGATGATTCATAATGGTGAGCTCCAGGCAAAGCATAACTGAGGCTGAGACCATGAAAATGAGAATCATGGATTAAAATTTCAGGCAAGAAAGCACATTGAACATGAAGATCAAAATCACACAAGGGGCAGCAGAATGAAAAAGCACTTCCAGGTTCACCGCAAGCATTGCACAAGAAGTTGCCGGCGGAGTAGGTGGTGGTGGGGACGAGGGTGAGGTGGTGCATGGGATGAGACATGTGCTGCATTGCGCGGCTTGCATTTCCACATTGTTCATGGAGGAAGAATTTGCATTCCCAGCATCCGTATGCTGATCCTGAGATGCTTGATGCGCAGGCTGAGCAGCTATATTCATTGCTGTGCTGCACTTGATAAATTCTTAGGTTATGTGGGTGGCTAAAATGCTTGTACTCCATTGATATAATTTCTCTCAGTTTTCTTCACTGTGATTCGATTAATTAACAAGATCAGCTGGCTAGAGCAAATATAATTTATACATAAAGCTATAGCTAATTTCTTAAATCATATGGACCAAGTCAAGTAACTAATCAATATAACTCATGGCTAGTCAATAAACAGATATGTTCATGTATATAAACTCAAGTTGATGATTATTAATCACTTATTACTAATGATATTCAACTCTTTGAACAATTCTATTCCCAATAGAATATAAGCATCGACTTACAAGCAAGTTATGAGAAGTTTGGCATCGTTGACAAGTGAGTTTTAATCTCAAGTGGTTAGATCTTATAAGAACCTACAAGAGTATGACTTTATGATGCCATAAAGTCACTGTTATTATTATTTTCGTTTTCTTATACATGGTCTCGTTAAATATTGCAATGAGTTTTTCGGTTTATGTCATAAAGTCATACGATACTAGTGTTATTTTTGTCAAAAAAGGAGGTTACAATATTACCCTCTGTTCAGCAAAAAGCCTAAGCATAAAGTACAATAATTCAATTACAAGAAAATAAAGAATACCGAACAAATAATCTAACCGACAGTTGAATCACTTATCAGAGAATAAAAAACATACATATATATCTATATATATCTTTCATTTTCTTTTTCAAAAATAATTGTTGGAAGATATTTGTTAACTAACCATTGCCCTTTGCCCAGATTGAGTCAAGTTTGTCAGCATAAAGTGCTCTTCAGTTTTCAGTCACAAGTGTTGTTTAGTTGGTGAATAATAATATAAAGGGTACTCGCAAAGAGATTATTTGGATAGATCACAACATTTCCAGATTTTGACGTCAGACATGTCATATGAACCGCAAATTCCACGGCTTATTATTTAGCTAAATTAGCTTTGTAAATTCGTGCTTGTTTCAGTCTCAGTAGGAGGATTCCTTCCAATATTTTCTCATAATTTTGAAAGTTGTTGCTGTTTTGTTGAAGACTTGAGTTGGTATTTCAAAATACCAATATCCCATATTACTTAAGAGAAAAGAACACAAGTTGATTTATTTATATCACACAATCAATCTTCAACTACTTGTGTTGCTATTTCTTGTTTCCTCTTCATTGTTTACATACTTTCTACTGCTCAAATCTACCGTAACAGTGCGCCTTGACTATTTGCTATTTCAAATTTTCGCTCGTATTACCATCATCTTCGAATGCAAATTTTCAAAAATAAAAAAAGGGAAGAAAAGTTTGTGACTGGGGCTGTTGAAATAAAAAAGCTCCAACTTTATTGTGAATTGGATTTGAGAACTCTGAAATCTGTAGCACTTTAAGAGGTTCTACTAACTAGCTGCTTTAACTAGCACCAACAATTTACAATGGCTTTGATACAGTCTTAAAAGGGGAAAAATAATCGAAATTCTAATTCAGGAGGAGAAGAAAAATGAATTATTTTACCTTCTCATATCAGATTTCAGGCTAACGTGACCTTGGGTCGAGAAAACCAAAACTTAGTTATATAGATTGTTATTATTAAGTAACAATACAAATGTAATTGGATCTTAGTTATATATATTGTTATTATTAAACACGTGACACAAAATATTTAAATGATCAACATAGCTGAAAACCAAAACTAGCCTATGGAGTCAGGGCTGTGTTAAGTGTAAATAATTTTACTCCCTGCTCCATTATCATAGGCTTAATTTGTGAAGTTCATCTTCCGTTAAAATTTTGCAAGTATCCAAGTTAACATTAAAAGCAGACAAAGAATTATCTCTTTTTTTTTTAATTTTAAATCGAAATGAACCCAAAAAAAAAAAAAAAGACACCAGAACACATGAATAATTTTAATTTCTATTTACGAGCCAAATAACTCTACTGAGTTATATGTCATGTTTTAACATCAAATTACGAAATGAAACAACTGAAAGATCTTCTAATTCGTAGCAAAAGATTCTTTAATTGATGTCTTTATCCTATAAGTCCAAAAGCATTGATTGATGCATCAATCTGCGCAAGTTGCTGGTTAAATAAATCGGAGCTTCAACAACCGGGCGTCCAGATGATGAAGATGTCGGCTTTGGATGATTCATCAGAATTGAAACGTTATAAGTATCTACTTTATGAGATCCCAGATGCAGCACCGTTCCATGGTCAACATCAAAGATTGTCTATATCTGTTTGACAGGCAGCTGCTTGTTGCATCTACATAGTGGCACCAGTAGTGTGCCCATGAAAATTGCATTGCAGCTTTATGTCAAAAACTTTAAGTCCAAGTTTCTGTGACATATATCATAAGAATGTGACAGAGCCTCGTTATTTGAAAGAGTATAACTGACGCTGAGCTCATGTGGACGAGCTTCGTGTTTTTCCATTTGAGGCAGCTAGCCACTTTTCGGTGACATATATCACAATCAGCCACTTTTCTCTTAATTACATTAACCACTGTGTAAGAATCTGAAATAAAAACTGTTTTATCCTTGGATTCATTAAAAAGGGTAAAACAATGTTTTGGGAGGCTCTGGGAATAGAATAATTTTTTAACCTTAAATTATTTTATGGTGGCTGATGAAATTAATGAAAAAGTAGCTGGTTGATATAAAACTAAAACTTGAGATGATTTTGAGATATTATCAGAAATCATGGTGGTTACTTATACCTTTGATATTCTTGAGATGGTTAAAGGATAATTTTCCTAGATTCTTTAGCTGTAGTTAACGGAAAAACAGCTAGTTAATGTAAAGCTAACACATTCTGAGATATTATCACAAATTTGTGGTGATTACTTTCAGTTTAGATCTTCTTAACGTGGTTGGGAATAATAATATAGCCCTGTAATAATTGATGAGTAGAGAAGCAGTTTTGTATTAAACGATCCCAATCTGCAGCAAAATGAACGCCCATCTCACCTTAGAAGAAAGCTTCAACTTCTTTTAATGAATTAAGGAAAATGTAATTCGCTTTTAAAAGTACCTGGCTACAAGAAACTGCCGTATGAATTGTCTAAGTAATCAATTCATAAATCAAAAGACAACCGTAAGTGCTAATACATCAAAACCTATAAGAATAATTTCTAGGGACGAAGATTCACTTTGTGATTTTAACCTGAACAAATATGAAACATGGAACGCAAAGGTTTACACCATATATATATATATGTATATGGATGTATGCATGTATATATGTATATGTATGGCTTATGGCCTCAACGGCTTCAGTATTAGAAGCCCTTTTACTCTGCCCCAACTTTCTCTTCTTCACTTAATTTCTCTCACCTCTATTTCGTCTTCGGCTGCTAAGTAAGTGAAGAAGGGGAGGTTGACGAAGAGCAAAGAGGCTTTTGACAATGAAGCGCACGTTAACGTAGTGTGCGCAACTGATGAAAATGAGTGAAGGTACTGTGGGGTTTTATAGGAGAAAGCCAGCTGGCTGGCTGTCTGAATTATTGGGGTTTAAAAATTTTTAAAAATTATACTTACAATCGGTAAAGAATTCTAGTTCTGGGGCCCAAATTTTCTCTTGTTATCGCTCGTTAACTAATAAGATGTTTCAAATTTTCCGGAAACTAAAAATAAATTAATATTTGCCTGTTTCATCTGGTTATTCTAGTAGTACACTCATGAAACGTGTAGTATAAATCAAAAGATTTATCTAGTTCTGGAGATCTTTTTAAATATTGATAATTATTTTAAAGGGATAATTGAAAAATGGGATAATACTTTTTAATCTTTAATTTAATTCTCTCCATGCTAGAGCTGCTAATTTTCCTTTTTCTCCTCATTTTTCTCACATAACACATATTTTAGCATTTTTTTTAAATTCCTCCTCCATCTCATCGCTATTAAACCATCTAACCATTCACCAAACTTACCATTTATTCTTGCGATGATTATAGTTGGAATAGTAAATCTTTAACAGTAACGAAAGTAAAGTATAACTATTTTTTAAATTTAATTCAAAGGTAATAAAAGACTAACGCAGGATTAAGGTGGTATTTGGTTTATACTTTTCCTTTTCTAAACACAGTTAATTTTACAATACTATATATACAATCGGAAATTTAATTTAAGTCAAATAAGGAAATGTACTTAACCAAATGAAATTGATATTATTTTGTAAAAATTTTAAAAAATAAAAAATAGATAACAGTGACATGCACCTGACAGTCATTGTGAGACTGCCGAAAAGTTACCCGTCTAGCAGTGATTCAACGACCGTTGGTGGTGAGCCTGATGGTTTTTTTCCTTTCCTAAACCATTAATAAAAATATATTAATAATTTAAACAGTAATTAATGTTTGCTTATAAATTCACTTTTATGACTTTAATATTATTTTGGGTAAATTTTCATGATCTTCCCTGTTCTTCTTGTTTACTGTTCTTGAATCTGGGGATGGGTAAATCGTAATTGTACATACTAATATGAATAGCCTGCAACACCAAGTTCATATTAATATGAATAGCCTGCAACACCAAGTTCATATTAATATGAATAGCCTGCAACACCAAGTTCATATTAATATGAATAGCCTGCAACACCAAGCTCAGTATATATATACACAAAATGAAAAAGACAAAGTGATATAATTGGCTAAACTGGTGCTGTAACACTGCAATAAATCAATAACAATCTTTGTATGTCACGGCTTAAGTAATTACCATTCAAAATATTTGCTAAACTAAACGGCAATCGTCACATAGAACTATGAGAGGGTACGTTAATATTGCATCGAAAGTCTGGTGGGATCTCAGACTCACAATAATTCCACAACAAGCGCAAGGAAACAGAAGGAATCTCCCGTCTGATCGCACCTAAAACAATATCTTCAAGGGCAGTGCAAAGGCAATTGCCCATGGCTTCAAGCTGAACCATATTGCCTATCAAACTGCAGCAGAAGTTCTTCGACGGGGTACGCTGACGGCTCAAGGCCCTCAATACGTCAACGCATTCTTCCAACTCCATAAAATTACCCGAGCAAGCGGTCTGATCCACCGCCGACGAAGGAATAGAGGCCAGCAAAACGAAGAACATGAGGTTTCTAGGAAGACGAAGAGCTTTTGATTTTGATCCTTTCGAAGCCATATCTCAAAAATAATTAACGACCATCCCTATCACTTAAAACAGCAGTTCGTGATCGAATGTTTTATATTGGAATATACCAAGGTCAACTTGGAAACGTGCTAGTGCAAGTTGCCTCTTTATATTTATTGATATTTTCTGTATTATTGATTACTTTTAAGTTGTCTGGCGACAGAACAGATGATATCTTATTGCTTTATTTAAATGTTAGGACTTAAATTGCTTTCAGTTTGTGTAAGACAATATTTTCTTCATAATTATATTGCTTTGTCAAAGTTTGATTGCACGCAACAAACATTCGGAATATATATATATATAAGGGCCGCATGAAATGAGTAATTTAATTAATTAATAAGATTTACATTTTTGAAGATATTTTTCAGATACTATTGTAGAAGGGATCATCTAAAATGACGGGCACGATGTACCTGTTCTTTTTCTTCTTCTTTTTTCTGCCATCTAATATATAACAAGCACTAACAAATTAATGAACTAATGTTAAATTTGTAGGAAAAACTCTTCATGAGAAAAGGTAATTAAAAGGATAATATTTCACACCTCAATGCCACTTAACCACATAATTTTTAAGAGTGGATATAGATAAGCATGAGATTAAGTGAAATAAAAGATCACCGTATTTTGGGGGCGGCATGAATTGTTGACCTTGAGTATTAATGGAACCCACGATGTACTTGGTCGCACCAATCAACTGCTATGAAACGATACTGTAACAATAAAAGTCCACGACCGAGTGACTGTTGATATTTTTTATTTTAACCATTAACTCCTAGTTGTCGCTCTTCTCTGCATCTCTGGTGAAAATCTTTTAGACTGGTTGTGTGCTCAATACTCGGTTGTTCCGAGTTGAGCCCCAGTTGCTGCGATTACCAACTCGTGAGTCGATGTGTGTGGATGGATACATTATTGTTCTATTTTACATCGGTTCACTCTAACGAAAATACAAGATTCTAAAAGAGGAAGATCGTAATATGTCGGATCACCTGAGAAGGATGACTTTGACTAATTTTAAGCTTTGATTCTTCGAACCTTGCGCGTATGTTTTGAGTCGGAAAGTCTTGACATTAAAAGCATGAGGAGTTGGGCCCAACATCTATTGTTTAACTTTTGGGTTTCATTTTTGGGCCCGAACTCTTAAAGACAAAAGTCTAAACCATCAGACATCCCGTGCGCCGTTTGAGAACGTCACGCAATTTGTCGTGTTAGGTGGATCGAGGGATTGTTTGGAATTATTTTGTGGTCGGTAAACAGTAATTTTAAAAGGTTAAAAAATAATTTTAATATTTAATATTTTTTAAAAAATCATTCCAGTAAAACCACCCTTATTACAATACATTTTAAAAATATCTTCACATATATTATAAAAATTTTAAATTATCTCTATTTGATTAAGAAATAAAATTATTAAATTTAAAAAGATTGTTATTATTACCATTATAATTAAGATAACCAAATAAAAATTAAAATTAATTTTAGATATCAATTATATTATGTACACGATAAAGAATATTATATATATGTGCATATAAATATGTAAATAAATTAATTCAATATTATGTCTATTTTACTCATTTATAATAAAGAAAATTTTATAATCTAAGATTTTGACATTTACTAAAGTCTAAGAAAACTATTAAATTGTGTCATTTAATAGTATAATGACCGTGAAAGCTATTAAACAATATAACTTAGTAGTATTATATTGTTAATCTAAACAGTTTAATAATTTTATCATACTTTAATAAAGTCCATGATCCCTGGATTAGTAAACACACACGCGTGTGATGTATAGGCTTCATATATCATTGTGTAAACACACACACGCGCATGATCTTTAGGCTTCACATGTCATTGTCTTCACTATTTCTCTTTTCCTTTGTTCTTTTAAAAAAAAGGCTATGGATATCTTGCTCATAAATTTAAACCAATTTTTTTAATCTTTAATATGAGTAAGATTGGACATTAGGGTGTGTATATAATCATTCTTAGGTGCCAGCATCTGTATTTTTTTAATGTAGATGTATTCTTAGACCATAAAATTTAAAAGAATTATTTTTAAATGAAATATAAAATATTATGATTTAAGAGAGTTAAAAATTAACTCTCTTAAACTCCAAGATTTAAAATTATATTCGTATGAAAAAATTGAGAGTGTCCACGCTAAAGAATCACTATGTGTGTCTGTGTGCACGGGCATATGTATAGTTGGCCTAAAGGTGTCAACATCTTCAATATCTCTCTTTTTCTTTCTTCTTTTTGAGGAAAAAAAAATAGTAGATATCTCTCTAATAATTAGAAGAATAGATTTAAAAGTTAAGTACTTGATAAATTTCTATGGTCTACTGTTGTGCAAATTTTATTGAACTCTCAAGTGCACGAATCTATTGTAGAATGATTAATGGTGATGAGTGTCGATCCCACGAGAAGGTTGATTTTAATTATATGCAGAATTAATTTTCTTTAATGAGTGAATGAATTTATGGTAAAATTGATATAAACTATGCTTAAATTTAAATTACAATGGCAGAAATTAAATTAAATTGAAATCTATTAAAATGACGTGCTTAGGTATCCAGATCTGCATCAACATACTCCATGCGCTAAATATTCTATATTAATACCAATTAAATCATAAGGGGGGATTCCACACCTCATGAACTACGCTCCAATATTAGAGTATCTAGAGAAGACTATTATTATTTGTCGACGAAAAGTCAAAACAACCACAAATATTAGAGGGGAAGAGAAAGTAAATTTATCAAATTAAACCCATGGGACATGTTGAGACTTCACCTTTAACCCAAGCTTAAAAGGAAATTAGCTACTCATATTTTAACCAGGGATAAAAAGGAAATTTTATTAAAATACAAAGAAACTACAAGAAGGAGAAGGAATTTCAGAAATTTAAGATTAAAAATGAATTCAAGGGTGTCAAATTAGGGGGAGAGCCCTTTTTTGTAGATACATTGAAGAATCGTGACCATCATATTAAAAACAACTCGGACACTCAGGATTGCGCCACGTCATTAGTCAACAGTCAACAGTCAATAGTCAATGTTTAAACAGTAACGCCGTCTGAATAGTAAATAATCTTATGTATGCGCATGTACTGTACATAAGATTTTTGCTTCACTGAGATGCTGTCACGTCATAGATTTATAGTACATAAGAAATTTAGCCCAATAAGATCGTGACACATCATCGGTCAATGCCACGTCATCGGTCAACGCCACATAAGCAGTCAATACTACATAATTCATCCAATCAGATACTGCCACGTCATAGGTAGTTGCCACATCATCGGTCCGTATATATGAACAGTGTAAGTGAATGTGAGATGAAAAAGATCATATGATGAAAACGATCTATATTGTGAATGACTTTTTTCTTTAATGTTCCTCTTAAGATTTTCGACCGTCCTGAGTCCAAATATGACGTCCGTTTTGCTGTCTGATAATTTGTTTATTGTGAAACGATCGTGATACCCATAAAATACATAAAATATATAATTATAATAAAACACATCTAATTAAATAACAAAATACTTAAATAAATAAAAATAGTAATGTTAGTGAGACTTAAAATGTAAAATGATAATTTTCTCCTTTATAAATATACACTTTCTAACACTTAACATACCCCCCCAACCAACTTATTGCTAGTCCCTAGCAAATAAAGTGAAGATAAAATTCAAAACCTCTTTTTTTTTTTTAAAAAAAAAGAAACACACCTGTTTATTCAGTTAGATTAATGATAGTAATCAAATAAAAGTACAAGCATTATCTCCAGTCTAAAGGAATATCACACCCACATCAACCATCCATATGCATCAGTCTAGCAAACTTTGTTGTAGCAATAGTAATCAGGCCACTTTCAAGAATGACATATCCAACCCAAAAATCTCATCGGTTGTAGTGACATTCTCACAAAGAAATTAATCCCAATAAAATTTTATCACTACAATGAATGGTAAATTGAGAGAAAATAATAAAGAAATATCATACACTCTCACCAAGATGAAAAAATATGCCTATAGCTTAGAAATAATACGATCTCAAATAAAGTATTAGTCAACTCAATGTATTTATTTTTTTTCTCTTTTTTTTATATGCATCACTACATCTTAATTGCCCATATAACTAACTTTTATTTCAGACTATAGTACCCTAAAATCAAGAAGGACTTTTATTAGGACGTAACATAGGCTAAGGACATGGCTAACAAAGAAAGAAAAATAGAAAACAAAATATATATGTTTGAGAGAAAGTTCAAGAACTTTTGAAAATTACAAGATGTATTTTGCTTATTTATTGCTATTGTATATCTTTTTTCTTCTTTTTTTGATTTTTTTTTTATGTAGCACAACTTCGCTGAACAAAATAATTATTTATTCTTTTTCTCAAACATGAATAGGTGGATGGAACTTGTATGATATCAGGTAATACTCCAAATTAGAGTGGATCAGGATGATAAGTTAATAAATAAATTTTTTTTTTTAAATAAAAGGCTCAAAAGGGCTAACTATGAATATTACATAATAAGGATGGCTAGAAAGACTCAAACGGGTAAAAAATGGCCTTCCATCGTCTTTTAGGACTCTAAATAATCTTCCATATTTACTAATTAGGTAGACATTTAGATGCAGTAACACGCACACATATTTTTTTTTAACGGGTTGATTCAAAGAAAATTTAGAGATCATATATGAAATAATAAACTCTTAAGATACATGAAAAATGGGCAAAAATGGTTACTCTCCAAGAAAAATTAATAGACTCAAAAACTCACTTGGAATTTATTATGACATGTGCATTCTTTCAAGCAACTCATATTTGTCCTCAACATCAACATGTGGAATAGTAAACATGGTGTAACATCATTCAAGACTAAAGATAATACAAATACTAAAATTTGAAAGTCATCATATCATCTAATATAAAAAAAACACACAAAATAATTTTTTTTAACAGAATTCTTTCCCCCCAACCTATTCTAAACATAAAAAGAAAACATACATGCAGAAAAATTAAAGAAAAATGAATTTTTTTTCTTTTTTTTAAAGAAGATGCATTTCTAGAGTCACTATACTCCATATTCAGCTATCTTTGACTTTAAAAACTTGAAAACATATATTTATAAAGGAGAAAAATGAAAGGTTAGAAAAAAACACACACAAATTTTTTTTAATTTTTTATTTACTAAAAAGATGCGTTTCTAGAGTCACTACACTCTATATTCAGTCATTTTTTACTCAAAAAGTTAATCATGGTTAGTTCAACATTCCACAATTGTCAACTATTCCCTCCCCCCAACTAGAATGAAACATTATCCTCAATGTTTGAAAGAAAAGAAGTAGAGTTTAAAAGACATCACCAGAGTGTTGCAGCACAGAAGAAAGTATTTATATGGTTGAAGGAGAGGCACATGGCTTGAGAGTAAAAAAAAAAAAAGAAATAGTGAAAAGACAAAGTAAATAATTATAATATAAAATTAGTAAAGACAAAAATGTAAGTGATTAAATAACAGTGAAATAAAACAACATTAAAATAAAAGGATATTGATAAGTAGTTGCGACTATAGCTCACATATTCCTCTAGTTTTACATCCAGAAACGGCTTGAACGTCCTCTATGGGTCGAGGATAGGCTTCCCATCTATTTTTTTATAAACTGGTAAACAGAGTCTTTTATAGTCAAATTCCTAAGACTATAGTTTGCACATTCTTTCTGAAATAATGGCCATAACTAGAGAATCGCTCTTTATACGTATCCACTGGGATGCGTTTCAAGAGACAAAAGGGTATTATCCAGTGACTCTTTATTCAAGCCATCCTTAATGAATTGAATCTTATCTTCTCTGTTATCAGACACCATTCTTAAAGAACATGGTTTTTTATTACATATCGTTCTGGTACACTTATATTTTTTAAAAAATTAATAATAATAGTTAAACTTACACAAACATAATTAAAAACAAAAAAAAACTTTAAATCACTGAAATGAAACAGAAAAAAAAAATTTAGGTCACTTCAATGTTTTGTGCTGTTTTCTCTACATGATTAGTATTCGTAATATGACTTTACTTTTCTAACCATTAACTTTAAAAATTACACTATTTCTTGAATTCTTAAATTTAATGGTTCCATGTGAAAAAACAGTATGATTAGTAGATGGACTAAGCCATCGAGAGCGTAACTTACTTGGAGAAACGTGCCATTGAGAATTGAACAAAAATACTTTCTGACCTGATGTGAAAGATTTTCTAACGTTCCACTTGTCACGGAGGATTTTTATTCACTTTCTATAGTCCTTAGTATTTTTGTCGTTATGAATCTCCTCTGGTTTTGCCAGGTTGATTCAAATTCAATTAATTTGAGAGAAGTTAGAAATTATGACCTTATTCTAGGAAAAATGTGATAGGAAGAACAGGTTGAACAATGACATGTGGCAATCATATAGGCTTGTCAAACTAGAGAAATTCTAAATTAGTATGTTTGAGATTCTATATTCTTCTCTCCCAACCCTCTCTAATTTTCCAATTTAACCAAGTAGAAGATAAAAACATTAATGCTCGCCAAAGCATGGCCAATATGGCGTATTTAGAATTTAATCCGATCTACTCAATCAATCTTATCTATAGGAATTTAATCTGCAAAAAACTGATCCGTAGATTGCTTGATTAGATTAGATTAAAAATTTAAAAATTAACAGTTGAAGGATTAGATATCAATTTACTTCTGTAAATTTGCAAAATCCGTGAATCCACAAAAAAATAAAAAAAAAATTATTTAATTAAAAAATTAAACTTATAAATATGATATTAGTACATGTTAATAAATAAATAATTTAAAATATAATTACATTAGCACTGTATTATATCTTATTTGGTAATAATATAATATAAAAAATAATTTAATAAATAAATAAAGCTTCTTAAATAATTATTTTTCATTTACTGATTTAAGTAAATCAATTTTTTTGGTTTGTTATATTTTGAAACTTTAAATTTTTTCTTGCTTTATTTGAACAAATAATTTATTTAAATCTTATTTAATTTTATATTAACTATCTTTGGGTGATATATATTTTAATAAATTTTAAAAAAGTGACACATTTCTTGAAAAATACTCAAAGTTTTGACAAACTGTTAAGTTTAAAATGAATAGTAAATTAATTATAAAGGGCATCTTTAACCCTAGAATTAATTATAAAATGACATTATTGCCTCCATGATAGCTGCAAAATAACATTTCTATTCCAAAATTAGTTGCAAAATATATTTTTACCCCTATGCAATTATTTTTTATCTTTTAAATAGAAAAATTATAAAAAAAATTACATCTAAATGTAATTAATGGTTTTTTTGGGTAAAATCATGCAATTTTTTTTAAAGTTTTGAATCAAACAAAATTTTCTTATTCAATTTAATAGTAAAATTTGATTTAGCAAAAAAGTTTTTTAAAAAGATATTTTAATATAATCAATAAATAATGTCTGTTAATTACACTTAAATGAATTTTTTTTATTTTTATTTAAAAAATAAATAAGAATTGAGTAGAGACAAAAATATATTTTATAACTAATTGTGGGGATAAAAATGTCATTTTTTAGTTGTTATGGGTTAAAAACAAATTTTAAGGGAAAAATATCATTTTATAATTAATTTACTGTTCACATTAACGTTAAAGAAAAAGTTAATGATTTATTACACTCTTAAGTATTTTTTAAAAATATGTCATCTTTTTAAAATTCGTTAATTTGTGGATGAGATTGGATTAAAAATTTATAATTCACAAAATTATGGATTGGATATGTATTGGGTTAATTCGCATCTGATCTATAGATGTATGGATTGGATTTGACATTGAGTTTTGTCAATTTGTGGATTAGATTGGATTAAAAATTTATAATCTTCAAAATCATAGATCAGATATGGATTGATGCCTAATCTGTAAAATTCAATCCGCAAACACCCCTAATAACCAATTCTGTTTGTAAATTTGAACGAGGGTAGCAAAAGGAATCAAATATACCCGACAAAGAAGAGACTTCCAAAAAGGGGTCATCTCCTTCAATTAAATTTTTTTATAAGAACATATCAGCTCTGATTCACAAAAGCAATAATAGAATTTTGATCTATCATGTATTAATGATGGTTTTTGATAGAATTTTTATTTATTAAGAATTTACAATAGAGTTTGTGATGGATTTTAATTCTATCAAGAAATTGTGATAGAAATATGTTGTAACAATATTTGACCAACTATTAATATATTATTTTATTTTAAAAAAATCAAAACAGTGCATTTTAGAACTTACTCAAAACCGTGAGTTTTACGGATGAAACAAAAAAACCAAAGACGAAAATTCAAAATATTCATTTAAAAAAAAGAAAAAAAACATTTCACTCTCTTATTCCCTCTCAAATTTTGCTCTCTCTATGATTCCTAAAATTGTTGATCCTCACTTCGACTACACCAAAATTACACTCTAAAATTTTGCTCTAAGTATTTCCTCAAGCTTTTTCTATAGTCAAAACACTAAATCCCAATCTCACCAGCCTTTGAACATTCATTTAACCATAATTTTAATGGCCATAAAACCTTAACTCCAGATTTTCTAATAATGCTATTAGTGCCATTCATGTCACTAATGGTAAATTTTCCAATGTCATCATTGGTAGAGAACGAGAGGAGATAGTGGATTTTGCATAAGAGTTGATGGAAAGAGGAACAATGCTTCCAATGATGTGATTACAACAAACCTATTGTATGCTTTAGCTGTGCTTTAAAGATCAAGTTAGGGTTTGCATTCAAATTTTATGATTTTGTGTATTAGAAATTGAATATGTTAGTGTTTTGGGTTTGAGGAATAGTTGAAGCCATATCCAATTGAAAAAAAATATTATCCAAATGCATTTCAAATAACTATGCTAAAACCAGATCAATTGACCCTTTGTGTTTTTTGATGAAATGAACATATTTAGGCCATTGTCGTTCTATAAGACAATAATGAAAAAGGAAAGTTACCAATTTAAATATTTATTCTTTTCATTTAATTTTCCTTTTTTGTCCATTGGCTTGTTTGTTTCATTTATGTGCTTATGTGCTATTATTTAATTTATGAGGTTACATTTAGTTTGTTATAAGAATTTTTGCATCGATTTGTAGTAGCATTTCTTTTTTGGTTATAAATTGATGTCTCTACAAAATCTATTGGTCCTTATATCAAATTAAAACAATAATTTTAAGTATATAATACTTAATGTCTTATACTCTTATAGGTATAAGAGGCTAATTTTACAAACTAGTCGCACCTAATTATAGATTTCATTTTAGATGATACATAGCATTGTCATATGCCAATCTTTTAAAATATGTCAATATAAGCACTAATTGGTGATTACATAGCCTGTATCTTGAGTTTCATAAGATAAGAAATTTTGGCCTTTAGTTGGAGCTGTAAAGTGATATGAGCAAAGTAGATACTATTTATGCCTTCAAAATACAATAATTTTTTTGAGGTTTGAAGTATATATTATATTATTTTTGTGCATTTTGATTGCTTTGAAAGTTTGTGTTTAGACTTGGAGAGGAGTTTACTCCTTTTCCCCTATTATCTTATTGCTTGTTATTGAATGAGGACATAGGTATAAGTTAGTGTGAGGTGAATTTAATATTGATAGGTAAGTGTGAAATAAAACTCTAAAGAGAATTTAGTCAATTAAAAAATTATAGTTTTGTTGTTTTGATAACCCCATTTTAAAAAATTAAAAGAAACTAATATGAAGGATAGGAAAAAAATAATAATATAAAGTTTCATTATTTTTAATTTTTGACTGTATCTATTATTTTAGGGATTATTGTTTATAGCAAACAATTAATAAAATGAAACTAACCCTATCACATAGGTACCACTATAATTAGTGATTTCAAGTTTAAACGATGCCATTGTCACCTTTGATTTTGTTTCGCAACTTGAGATGGCTAGGTTTGCTAGATATGATAAATAAAATGCAATTATAAAATGCCATTAGAAACCCACTCACATAGGTGCCACTGTAATTGGTGTTTTCATCTTGATTGATAATGACTATGTCTTTTTTTTTAAAAAAAAAAAAGTAGAAGTCATACATGCAACAGTAGAAGGCATTGCTATTTTGTTCTATTCAATTGAGGAATAATTCAAAAGTAAAAAAAAATTCTCCTTTTTTCAGAATAAATGATAAAACCTTTTTAGAATTTTATTTTAATGATACTGAAATTTGCATATGCTTTACAATTGTATGTATTGGCTCCTTTAGGTTTATGATATGGAATGATAAAAGGCAAAAAGTTGCTTCTTGTTTAGCACTTTAGTTGCCTTTGGTGCACCTGCTCATGATAAAGTCCTTCCATTATAATTTTGTAAAAGAAAAATAAAAGATTTGAGTACTCAATAAATTTCAAAACTTATTTACAATTCTACTAATCATTCGAATATAGATAGTGTTGGTGTTTTTGTTTATTTTTTATAGTTAATTTGCTGATATCTTGTGTCTTTTTACAGAAAACTCTTAGGCTTTGGCATTGGAGGAATATCTTGCTTGCAAGTCTACAATTTCTCAATATAGCATGTTCCTATAGAATTTATGCATAGTTCTATAAATTTAATGCTTTGAAGGTAGGTTTTTTTTTTTAATTGTTTTAAGTCACTTTCTCAACTAATAGCATATTGATATGTTTATATAACTTACTTTCTTATCTATCTAGGTTTTTATATTATTTAAGATTACAAGTTGAGCTGCATATGATAATCTTCGTGTTGGAATTGAAGTGCAGTTTTATTGGAAAATTAGCTATTGGAATGCATGATCTAATGGTATTTTCTTGCTATTGGGCTAGAATTTGAATATACAATGCCTAGATTTTGGATTAGTTTTTGTATTGTGAATAATTGATATATTTTCAAGTTATTGTGATATTGGTGGATGTAATTTTTTATTTATTAAATATTTGATTATTCTGGTGGATGTAACTTTTGAATTGTTAGATGTTTGGTTGTACTTTGGATTTAATTTGATATACTAATTTTTTATTTAAAAATTTAATTTAAAAAATTACAAAATTTGTTTGAATTTACAAAATAAATATTACTATTTATATAATAATAACAATAGTATTAATATTAATAAAATTTTGATAATAATAAAATTCAACAATAGCAAAATTGAGAATTTACAAAATAAATAATATAATTTAAATGATAATATTAAAATTAAAATTAATTCCGTTCTAATAATAATATATTAAAATAATATTAATAATTTTAAATAATATTAATTAAAATAATAATAATTTTCTTGCCAAAAAATTCTAAAAAATGAAAAAAAATAAAACAATTTTGATTTTTCCACAAAAATATAGTATGATATACAAGTGATTATTAAAAGCTATCATAAATTAATGATGGGAAAAGTTTTGTCATAAATTAATGACAGTAATATAGATGATTGATAAATTATCTGTCGTGCACCCATTTTTATGACAATTATTTTTCGTTATTTATTGCTCATTTTCTAATAGTGAGCCCAGAGAGAAACCAAATTTTAAGATGAAAATATGGGACTCATATACGTGGCCCTTGTTCCACATTATAACTGGTTATATGCCTATGAGAAATGTGCAGATTTGCTACATAGAAATAGAGTGCTCAAAGCTAATTAAGTGGGGGGAAGGTGCAAAAAGCTTGAAAGTGGCTAAATCTCTTCCTAGCCAGTGGCCAGGAAAATGTTTATGGCCTGATTTTAGCAGCAAAGAAGAAGAAGGGATTAAAAAATAAATCTTTATTCTTTTTGTTCCTTCTTAGACTGATCTTCTTTTGTCATGCCTTTGTTGTAGTTGTTTCCATTAGCCTAGTTAATTGTAAGGATATGTTCTCTGAAAATTAAGTCATTTTAATTCACATATTTTGTGTATATTTTGATGATGCTTTTAGGTTTCTCAGTACTTTCAACACTTGCTTTTGATGATTAGAAATTAAGAGATTTCACTCTATTTTTCTAAAGTCCACTACTGTTTTGTTTATTGTCACATTGATGAGATCCAATTATAGAGAATATCAGGGTCTTCTTATTTCGTCCACTCTTTTAGTTTCGGGTCACTCATGCCCCAAAAAAAAATTATATATATGTGTGTGTGTATGTGTGTTTGTGTGTGTGTGTGCGTGTGTGTGTGATATAGAGTCGAAGTGATTCTTAAATTAATCCATTTGGACCATCTCCCATCACTATCATTAAAGTACAATGTCCCAATATAAGTGAATCTCAGAATCACCATTATTAAAAAAAAATCAATCGTAACTTATTAACCTGAGTAATATAAAAAAATAAATAAACCTAAGTTTGATCCCTTTTCCTTGCAAGGCAATTTTGGATAATTAGAATGATAGTTTAAAAGGGAGAAAGAGTAAGAAGAGAAATTAGGTCTATGCATGTGAGAGAAATGAAATAATTTATAGTTCTAGAAATTCGGGAAGATGGAAGAGAAAAGGGAAAATTCAAAATGAAGGAAAGAAGATAAAATGGGAGGGAAAAGATATTTCAAATTTTTAATAGATTAATTTTTAGAATTAACCACAAGTCCAATAATTACTAATTTGTGATTTCATATTAAATTAGAACGTAAAACCTCTGATGTACCATAGAATTTCCCATCGAACTGAGTTATACTTAATTAGAAAATCAGCTAATGGCATATGTAACTTTATTGCATTGACCAAAAAATTATTTTTTTCCTTTATCCTTTTCTTCTCCAGTTCTTCATAAGAAAAGTATTATGTACATGGGGAAGTTTGTATTTAAAATATGGTAAAACTTATGTGCATTTCACATGATTTAGATGAGATGCTCTTAGAAGTGCATTGAATGAAAAAATTAATGATTATTTGCCATATCAATAAAAATATTACCATGTGTGATAATCAATCATTTCATTAAATGATCAAATTGAATTTAAATTGCTGAAATACAAATCAGTTTGAAACCATCCAAATAACATAAAATATAGAAAAATTTGTATCCATGTAATATTTGTGCATATATATATATATATATATATATATATATAAAAATTAATATAGAGAGAGAAGTCGAGAGAGAAAAAGAAAGAAAGGGAGAGAGAGAGAGAGACCCGTTGACCAGAATTCGAACCCGTAACCTGTGAATTCGACCCGGCCGGATCTCTCAATTGCTGCCACCATTTTCGACGATATTGGTACCGATTTGAAGCCCTCAAGATGCTGGTCATATCCTTGCCATTCTCACAGCCGAAAAAAGACCAGGACGCCACCGGTGAAGCTCGAAAGTTTCGGCCAAAAATCCATTCTTGCTAACGTCGACTCTACCGGAGTTTGGCCACTCCACCTATTGGGTTCCATTGCTCTCACCTCCAGCTTCCATTCCTGACCAGTCTTGTCACCTGAATCGGCCGGATTACCGGTGAACGGCAACTTACAATCCGCGGCCTTAGAGAGCTCAATCCGGCTCCATCACAGCGCGTGGGAGGTCACCGCCGGTACCGTTGGACTCACCAAGGCTGGAACTACAAGATATAAGCTTCCGGTCACCGTTGACTGAAGTTCGGTCACCGTTGACTGAAGTTCGGTCACCGTTGACTGAAGTCAGATCACCGTTGACCGGTGAGGGGCAATTCGATAAAGATTGAGAATTTTAGGGTTAATTCTGTAATTTTTAGAAGTTTGGGTAATTTGGCAATTATGGATAAGGATAGTTTGGTAATTTGATATTTCGATGGTAAATCGGTAATTTAAGTGATCGGGAGTAATTTGATAATTTTACACTTCAGAGGTAATTTCATAATTTTTAATATGTGAGTATTTTAGTAATTGATAAAATTAAGGATAGGTTGGTAATTTATGATCTTGAGGTTAAATTGATAAATTATGATTTTTGGGATATTTAGATAATTTTGAATTCAAGGCATTCAAGTAATTTTAAATAATTTGAGGATATTTCAGAATTGAGAATGTTAAGGATAAATTAATAAAATATATTGTTGAGGACAATTAAATAAAGTTTGATATTAAGAGCATTTTGGTAATTTTTAGAAATAAGAATAATTTGGTGATTTTGGACATACGAAT
Organism: Aegle marmelos; assembly: GCA_030449875.1. Classification (NCBI taxonomy): domain Eukaryota; kingdom Viridiplantae; phylum Streptophyta; class Magnoliopsida; order Sapindales; family Rutaceae; genus Aegle; species Aegle marmelos. The sequence continues at coordinate 6,507,571 of JASUUL010000077.1, read as the reverse complement.
AATTTAATAATTTTAAATATTCGGGAGTCATATTATGTGAGTTCGAGTTTTATTAAGTACAATTATTTGTACTTTATGTGATTAGTAATAATTATGTGATAAATTTGATTAGGAGGACCCGCGAACGAGAATCAACTTACGGACATTGACGATACCGGATTTGATCGTTGTCACTGTGAGTGGAATATACAAAATTTATTTTCTCTGTGGATTATTATGATTTTTAATTATGATAAAGTATGATTGCAAATGAATTTTTAAATGCCTGATTTAAATGATTTTATGATGAATGGATTTTATCTTAATAAATGTTGTTTATTACCGGAATTGCGTATGATAAATGATTTTATTTCTTATTTTAAATATATGTGTATTAATAATATTTAAAAAAAAAAAGAAAATGGATTTTAAATGTTATTGAGAATAAAAGAGAATGTGATTTCGGATATTATCGGATGTTTATATACATGTGTATTTTTTATTATTTTCAAGTCATTAGACAAGACTTTCCCCGTATAATCGTGTGATGTGATGATATGAGATATAGCCCTTTGGGGCCCGTCGGAGTACACATAGAGGCTTTGGGCCGTGTGCTTGGGCGCTTTTGTCCTTTGGGGACTATGCATGCATAATTATGATGATGAGATATGTCGAGATGTGATGACATATGTGATGTTATTTCCCCATCTATCTGGGTAGCTCCGGGGCGTGATGGTTTCTTGATTGCCCGTCTGTTGAGGTCTGGATAGGATGAGATTATTTTCCCGGGTACTCGTTTGGTGAAAGTTTTCAGTATTCGAAATTGATATCATATGTTGTGAATTTTCTTTGATTTTACACAGTATTTTGTGATAATTTCAGATTGAATATTTATACGATGTTATGACATATTCTTCCTTGATTATTTCACATGACATTATATATATTTTCGAAGTTAGTGATTTAATTATAAATGTGAAGTGATTTATTAATATTTCTCGTTTATGATTTGAATGAATTGTGTATTTAAAAGTGATACGATTATTTTAAGAATAAAGTTATTTTCGATAACTACTATCCACTCACAGACCTTCACTGAGTTTTATACTCACCCTCATTCTTTTTCGTTTTATTATATTTTTTCCCTATAGGAGACTTGCAGGTACAACAGTTGACTCAGCATCAATAATTATTTGTAATTGGCCACGTATTTATCCTAGAAATTATAGAGTTCTGTGTAGAATACTTCGAATTGTATAATATTACAATTTAGAATAACTTACTGTATTTGATACTAAAATATTTCGGATGATAATTGGTATTTATTGGAATATTGATTAACGGAGTTGGTTGTATTTGAAAATTACTTTGGGAGTGTTATCTAATTAATTGCAGGATGGGAAATTTAAAAAAAATAGAGTAATTCTACCAGAATTTAGTAGAAATATTATTGTTATTATTTATAGATCGTTATTAGTTGAATTTCAAAGATTAGTCATGATTCATCCCGGAGTTCGGAGCGGGTCGTGACAATCCATGTTTAAGTTTTCTTTATCTTGTGCCATATTGAGAATGAAGAAAGAAATCAGTGGGAGTCGGAGCACAACTACCTAAGACATATATTAATTATTAGAATGCAAAAGTTTCGTTTATTTCAATACCGTCTGATTAAGATGAAAAATAATTGTTATTATTGGTGTTTTCCTCTTTTTAATTTTATGGTAACTTAGCATCAGTATCATGATGAGCGACCTAAACAGCTTCAGGTACACTAAATAAATAAATTAAGTGATTGGACAAGGAAGTGGAAAAAAATGAGGGTTTTGTTTCTACGATGAAGCGTTGATTCTTACTGCAAGGTAATTAATCTCTACTTGATTCTTGCTAGTTTCTGTGAATGAAAGTATTCTTTCCTTATCCAAAATTATTCTTTTCTTGATTCCTTAGTCTATTAAACTATCTGGTATCCAAAGATCACATCAGGCCTCAATTGATTCAGATTCGAGTCGAGTAGAATGAATAGGATGATAAAACTCTCCCAATAAATATTTAACATAATTGCATTTTCAAGACTCAAACTGAGAACTTTAATTAAAATATAATAGTTCATTGCCAGCTGATCTACACACTTGTTGGTTCTTTTCTTGATTCTTGCTGCAGAGAAAAAATATTTCTTTCATTTTGTAGAAATATTCTTTTCTTGTTAGTATTCTTGTCTTTCTTAAGTTCTTGCTTCTGAAATGACACAAGCATCCCCAGGCTAGGCGGAAGGGAAAGAAGTCTAATAAATCTATCAATTATATTATATATTATGATATTGAAGCGGTCCAACAAGACTACCAAGAAAAGGAGCTATGAAAAATCCCTCTAGCTAGGTGTCTCTTTACTTAACATATCCTTCTGTAATTTTTTAATTTGGAAATTTTTAAAACATGGATAATGATGGGCTGTTTGATAGCGCCAAGAATATTTGGCAAGCATGGAATATAAGGGCCTTGATCTTGTTAAATCTGTCGGTACAAACCATTTTAGTTCTGTTTGGTCCCCTCCGAAAAAGCACCTCAAACTCGCTGATCACATTCCTCATTTGGTCAGCTTACTTGCTCGCAGACTGGGCTCCTAGATTTGGCGTAGGACTCATTGCAGATAACAAGCGTTATGCTGCTGGTGCTGTTGGCGGTGATGGCGAAGGCTCAGGGAGCGGGACCAGTCAACTTGGAGCATTGTGGGCTCAATTTCTGCTGTTACATCTGGGTGGTTCAGACAGCATAAATGCATACTCTCTTGAAGATAACGAACTATGGCTCAGGCTATTGTTTGGAGTCATCGCCCAAGCTGTTGCTGCTGGTTATATCTTCTTCCAGATGCTTCCTGGAGGAAATTCCTACTTTTTGATCCCATCAATATTCGTGTTTATTGCTGGAACCATCAAGTGTTTTGAGAGGATTCTTGCTGCGCATCTAGCAAGCGAGAAGAACGTCCAAGAGTCTATTATGAAACAATTTTCGGAGTCTGAAGAACATGAAAGTACCATAGACAAAGATAAGGCAGATCTTGTCTCCAAAATTTTCATCGGGATGATCGTCGGTCTGTTCCCCGTGTTCAATCTTGATCCATTTATTGAAGGAGCTTCCAAAGATTTTTTATTTTCTACTTCGGCAGATGCCTTGCATGCCTTGCAAGCCATTGAGGTTGAACTAAGCTTCATTTATGAATTTTTTCATACCAAGCTCCAGCTCTTGCTTTCTGGATTGGGAAACATTCTTCGGTTCATATCTCTTTGTTCAATTGTGATAGCCCTTTCAGTTTTCTATTCTCACGCTAATAGTTTCAATGATGCGTTTGATGTTGCATTTACATACACCTTGTTCTGGGCTACCATTGCCCTGGAGCTCATAAGTGTTGGACGGATCCTACACAGCAGAGCTGAAAAGAGAAAGCTGGTGTCCTTGAAGAGCACACCTTTACTCTGGCGCAAGTGGTCACGTTCCGTCTCAAAACTCAGCTGGATAACATATTTGGTCAAGGCACGTCCACTCCAGAATCTTCGCCAAAATCAGAGCAACGCCTCCGCCTCCACAAGAATCTTCGCCAAAAGCATTGTTTTTTTGGGCATACATCGAATTGTGGATGATATAAGAATTAGAACATCCATAACCGATGAGCCACTATCTCAAGAATTGTGGGAGTTCATATTTAATCAAATCAACGAAAAAGCTCAGTATGTAAATCACTTTCTTCCCAATGAAGATTATAGTCTCAGTGAGGATCAGATAAATCAGTTTTATGCCATTAATCGGGTTAATCAGAGCCTTCATTATCTGGCAGATCGTCTTCCCAATTATCTGGTAAATAAGTTTCAGCTTCATGATAGGATAAATAACTATGTTGGCTTCAACGATCCGGTTCTAGAAAGGCTCATGGCGAAGACTGCAGCCAAGAGAGAGATATATTCATCTAGAGGCGATTGGGTTCTGCGGAAGTGGGAGAGCACTGATGCTCCTGATAACGCAGCAGTTAAAAAAATAATGGAAGCCATGAAGGCATTCCCCGGTGATCCACGTCGTTCTTTCTTTCAAGACGTTCTAATATGGCACGCTGCTACCGAACTCCTTCACAGTACTGATGAACACCAAGTTCGATATCGAGTATTCAGCAAGCTTATCTCAGATTACATGCTGTACCTTTTGGCAGTGAAGCCTGAGATGTTGAATCAAGTGGCAGATACTATCCGATCAGCATTGCAAGAATCTTGGGTGATGGTGAAACACTTCAGCGGAAATAAGCCAAGTTTAGAACCCGATGAGGTGATGAATGCCTGTCGCAGAATTCTGAATCCGGATTCAAGGATCGAAGATAGCGTAATGTTTTTCCAAGGAAGAGAGTTGGCCACTGAGCTGCAAAAGTTAGGGAGGGATAAATGGAGTTTGATGGCACAAGTGTGGGTAGAAATGTTGGCATATGCGGCAACCCATTGCAGACCAAGGACACATGCCCAACAACTTTGTAATGGTGGAGAGCTTATCACTATTGTTTGGTCATTGATAATTCATTTTGGTCTTGTCGATACTAGACTAGAAGACTAAATTCATCTACGCATCGACTTACAGGAAATCACATCCGATCCTTTCAGTGCTCCTGATGTTTTCTGCCTGTATGTGTGTGTATGTGTGTATTTTTTAATAATTTAACAAATCATTGTCTGTTTGTTGAGACAACTGATAAGTTGGCGTGGGTTTTTTGGTTGATTCAAGTTGCTTACAACTTGAAACCAGTGTGGTTTTTTTTTTTTTAAAGGGTTTGTATGTTGTTTCGTAAATGAAATGGTAATAAATTACAAAAATGATACTTGCACCGAAGTAAGCCCCGAATGAAATCCCGAAACAAAACTCACCATTTAAATAATTAAAAAATGCACCGTTTGGTGTCCGCTTGAACTTCTTTCCTTCTTCTTTCCTTTTTCTTTCCTTCTTCCCTTTCACAGCCCCCATCAAACGGACCGTTACCCCAGCGACCGCCACAGCTTTCTTGATCTTCTTTCCTGCTTGTTCTCTAATTATAGGCTACTATTTGATGTGGCTTAGCTGCAGCTATCAGAAGTTCAAGAAATCAAGTGGAAGAAATGGCAAATACGGGCTTAATTCAAGCTTTTGCTTTTACTGTAAACCAGAAACTCAAATGCCAAAATTCAACTTTATTCAAGCTTTTGCTTTTGCATTATCTAAGCCAAATTCTATTGCCCAGGAGGAAGACAACAGTTTAGGGGTCCTGCAGTTGGGTTCTATTGTTGGGGTTGTGTGTGAAATGGAAATTCAAAGAGAAAGCTAGTTCGAGATCATGCATCGTGCACAAGTTTTGCTTACAGTGCTTGTATTTGACACATAAGAAAAAGTTTCAATGAACTTCACTCACTTGGCATGGAATTTGTCTAGCTTGTTTGCTGAGATGTGATTTTGGATTCTGATCCGTCTATGATGGCTTCTTTGATCTCCCGTTAATATTATGCGGCTATAGAAAGAAAAGTTTGCAACTCTACATTAGTTTAACTTATTTGTGCCTTGTGCTGCTCTTTGCTCTTTGGTATTCTTTCCCTTAACAAAATTTTCATTTGACATCGTTTCTGAACTGACTAAAACGGAATAGTTTTCCATGAGTGAAATAAAAAACAAAAAACAAAACAGCGTCGTTTTAACTGAGTTCTGGGGTTTGACCCAGGGTAAACAGCAGTTCTGAATAAATTATTGCTTTTTTAGTTTTTTGAATTTTATATTTACATTAATTGGTCAACATAGCGTAGGAAGAAAAACTTATACAATAATGCTAACTATGTGTGCCACTCATTTGTTGTATAATAAATTTTATAATTAGTGAAATTAATACTATTGTACCATCCAACAATGTAAAAATTTTTAGATATAGTGATTTTTATTTTATTTTTTAAGGACATTGTTAGTTTCTCTTCTACAAGTATCAATACACACCACTCATCTTCTACTGTTGTTCCCTATCAACATAATTTTACATTATTTCCTTCATTCTTATATACATTTTTATTCATATTTATTACAAAATTAATAAATCATATACATAAAAATTAAAATAAAAACTAAGAATTAGAAATATATGCACTTTATTATGAATAAAAATTAATTATAACACATTTTTCTTTAACTTTTTGTTACTTTTAAAATATTTTTATAATAAATGTATCTTCTATATTCCCAAAATAAATTATCAATCAAATGATCCATTTACCCTTCTTTTTCTTTAAATATCTTATGCTAGGGTGTTTTTTTTTTTGGATATTATGTAAATACTGGGGGAAAAGTTATATATATTGCTTTCATTAAGGAGAAATTGATAATTTCTCTATATTTTTTTAATCTAATGAAGTGCATTTTATAAGTGGTAAAATCATTATTATTATTAGTAATAGCAATAGTAATAATACTAGCAGTAGTAATACTAGTAGTTGCATATCATTCAATTTATTAATTGAATTTCATAACTAGTAAAGTATTTTTATTTTATAAAATTTAAAACATAATAAGAAACTTTAGTCTTGAAAACTCGTGATTGTTGGTGCGAGTGAGTTTAACTGATAAAATAGTTAGGGGTGATACAACAAATTCTGGGATTTAATTAGGTTGCCATTAGCTAGAAATAATAATGTAAATATAGTGAGCATATTTTTCTTTTTCCTTTTTCCTTTTTTCTTTCTTTAAAAATGAAGCATCATTAGCATAGACCAAATTGGCTAGAATTACAGAGCATGCCACATTGGACGCAAATAAGAATAAAAAATCTCGATGAGAACAGCCCCCTAACTTACAGGAGACACTTTGTTCATCATGAAAGTTCTCCAAACTGAACAAACTGCTTCACCGCTAGGGTTTAATGACGTACAAGAGGAATTTTTTGACTCTAGCTCAATCTTTGCTTTTAGATTTACCTCAATAACTGTGGGGGGAGACCTCATTCAAACTGGAAACAAAATTCTTCGTTGTGCACACAAAGACAACACAAACGATCTCGTAATATGATATCCGAATGGGGATCCCATATCTAATACTCGATGACTTCAACAACCAAAAACACTAAATTAGATGAAGAACTCACAACATGAAACTAAAACACAATTTCTTTTTGGGGGGGGGGGGTGTGGAGAAGAAAAAAGAACATAGAAACCACCCTCTGAAAATATTTCGCCAAAGAACCACCCACGAAACCAAGCTACATGAACCATCCACTAAAATAAAATATTTTATTTTCATTAAAAGAGTGGAATTATTAGAACTCCCTAAATTCCTTATAAAACTTTCCTCTAAAATTACCCTGTTAAAATTATTTGTGAACTACACCACCTTCATTGACACCCATTTTAATTCAAAAAAATAACCCTCTGTATTCTTGTTTCTCCAATATTAATAAATCCCAGTGGAGAGTTATTTCAATCCAGGTTTTTTTCACCAGTTAATTTTTTAATAAATGACGAATCATCAAACAATAATTTTGTCACTAGTTAATATGAAGCTCTAATATGATTAATAAGAATCATTTTCAATTTTGAATTCCTTAAACTTCTTTCGCTTTTTAAGCCGGCATTTGGTTTTCAATTTTTTTTGCCATTTGACGCGCAGCATATAAAAGCTTGGTAATATATATTCTAGATTTTTTTTTTCTGTAATTTTGCATAGGTGCCCAGAATTTGTAAGATTACAGAAAAAGAATTGTCTTTATCAGTAAAGATCTTGATCATGATGCAGTGCTTCTAAGATATAAAGCATTGCTGGGTTGAAATTATAAAAATTTCTAATGAAGGGTTGCCTATTGGATATAGACTATTTAATAGACAAAAGTACTTATTTAATTGCATAAGTTCTTATTATTATTTTTATTATTATTTAATTATTTTTTTAATAAAACTTTTAGCGTAAATAAATTATTTTACCTCTATTAACAAAAATTCAAATTTTAGATTTTTCGGAATAAAGGTTGAAATTTTTAAAATATTAAAATATTTTAAATATCATTTACTTATTTGATAATCTTTTAATTCTTTTTGTAGCATATCTTTAAAAAACTTGCTTATAAAAAAAATTTCATAAATTTTTAATAAAACCTCTTATTGATAACTAAACAACTAAATTTTTTTAAATAAAAATTTTATTTATAAAAATTTTATTAACAAAAATTTTACGTAAATAAATTTTATTTAAAAAATTATATCAACTGAGTCATAAAAAGATTGTGAAGAGGGCCCATTCAGCTCTTATTCAAAAATCAATGAATTCAAATAGACTTATTGTGGATTTAAGTAAGTTAAAACTTGTAACAATTAATTTTTTATATAATATTCTACTATTTAAAATCTCAAGCAAAAACACTCAGTTGCAATAGCATAAAATTTTCTATGTCAAGATGGACCGATTCGAAGCGTTAATAGCTTTTTTCTTTTTTTTCGGTGTACTAAGGAGAGGGAACTAATTCGAATGTAGAAAATATGACCTTGTTGCTTATAGGTAAAATGGAATTCAACAGTGACACGTGGCATCATACAGACCTGTTGACCTGACTGAACTAGAAAATCAGCCGACGGCAGATGTAACTTAATTGTGTCCACAAAATTATTATTTGTTTCTTCATTCTCCTCAATGGATAAAGGAAGAATATCTAAAAATTAAAAAAAATCAAAAAGAAAAATACTAAAGGAAAAACATTGTTTCTAAGATGGCCCACGCATCACCGTTAAGAAAAATTGCCTGTACACAACAAAGTATATATTTGACGTCAATATTTAAAGTGTAAAGCACCAAATAAGTAACGAAAGAGTAGACCAGAAGTAAAAATTGAGCAAAGAGTAAATGACACAGAGCCACACCAAAGGATGAGGGGTCACATAAAAGCTAAAATCATCATCTTTCTTATCTTCTTGTGCATCAATCTTTTCTTGATTCTTACTAGTGGACGAAAAGAAAAGTATCGCTTTGCTTTTCTAGAATTATTCTTTTCTTGATTCTTGTTCGCTGCTGTAGAGAAAAATATTTCATTCCTTTTTTAGAACTACTCTTTTCTTGATTCTTGCTGCCTGAATACATGAAAATTGCCCTCCTTTACTCAATTAACGTCTTTTTTTAAAGTCTTTTTGAAATGATCCAAGTATCCAGGGCAACAGAAAGAAGGAAAAGAAATCTATTTAAATCAATCAGTTATATTGTATTACGATATTTTGTTACGCCCTATTTCCACCAAAATCCTAGGTCGGGTCGGAAATTATAATATGATTATAACAACAATATTGTTATCCGACCACAAATAAGTTTGCATAGGTGTCATCTCCTGAGGACATTTCTAAGTACGACTTTGTTTCGAAAACCATAGAAGGCCCCCTTCCAGCCACAAGGTATCTGGTTTTCGAGAAGTATTGATCGGAAACAGATAGCTCTTTCCACTCTCCCCAAAGTTGTCATTTCAACATCTTAGTTTGGATTTTAACTTAAGCATCAGATGGTTTTTGCTGGTAACATCACCAATGCCCTTACGATCCCTTTGTTTTGCAGGTAGTCTGCAGGCACCGAACTCACTGGTCAGAGCTCTCCTGGTCCCTGTACATCAAGTCCGATCACTCTCTACACAATTTTTTTTGTGTCAACAATATCGAAGTACATTAATTAAGTTAAGCAGCTAATAAAAATTTCCTCTGGCTAGCTCTCTCTCTTTAATAAATATATGTTGTGTACCTTTGAAACTTTTTTTTTTGGGGGGGGGGGTGAGGGAGGAGAAATAAAAAAAAAGGTAGAGATGGCAATAGGATAACTAAGGGTTGGATTTATTTTGCTCTAGATTTATATTTATAATAAAAATTGAGATTTATATCTATTTTAAATCCATCATGAAATTTTTTGCCCTATAACTCAATTCAAAAGAGAAAGAAATATCTATATTTGCTTCAAATCTAAAAATGATTAAAATCTAAATCACTTTAGATTCATCATGAACTCTAAAACTCAACAACAAAAGAGCAATAATTTTTTAGAATAAAAATTAAAGACTATGATTATGTATTGATAACAACTAAATTATATAATTTGTCTAAAAAATCTAATAAATATTGTAGCTTATGTTTTTACATCAAAACAAGTAAATAAGAAAAATAATAAAATATCCTTTGAAAATTAATTTTAAAATAATTTTGGACAGTATAATAAAATAAATTGCCATGTTATTACTTAACTTGCTATTTAAGTATTGCGCGTGAATACTTTAAGATAAGCTAACCTTATTTATTTTAGGTTTGACAATTTAAGAGCTTAAGCAGGGCTCAGTCAAGCCTAGGCCTATACCTATATAATTTATAAAAACCCTATCAAAGCGCATTCAATCTGGATGGGCTTAGGTCGGACCTAGGCTTTTATTAAGTTTTAAATAATTTTTAATCAAAACTCTAAATTTTAAAAATATAATTATCTAGTACATAATACTATAATAAACTAAAAAAACTTAAAGATAATCATTTAGTATATGATTATCTATCACACAAAATACTAACACCAAATACACAACATAATAAATTATAACTGTTAATATAAAAAATAAACTAATCCAATATTTGTGGATCATCTTCTTCCTCATCCTACAATTTCTCGCCTGTAAATAGTTCTTCTTCAAGAACTCTACCTAAAATCACATAGAAGCCACCCTGCAAAGTGTTTCGCCAAAGAACAGAGCTACATGAACATTGCCGGCATAGGAACATCAAAAGCTCCACGAACCATCATCAAAGTCGACAGAATGACTTTAACACAGGCATAGTCTCTCGATTCAAATACTAGAGTGACACCATAGAGAAGTCATCAAGAAAAAACTGCGAGGTCAAGAAAAAAATTTAAAAGAAATAAAGGAGGAGGTGGAGTTAAGAGAGATTGTATTATTTATTTGTTTTAATTTATTTTGAAAGGTAGGAGGTGGATAAAATTCAAATTAATTTTCTGGCGCATATCGTAAGCTTCAATCACAGGTGGCCAATCAAAGAAAATTGTTATAAAATCACTTGCCCGCGATCTAAATTTCTCATAAACCCTCTTCTAAAAATACTCTATTAAAATAATTCAAAAAAATGCGCTATTAAAAAATTATTTGTAAACTATACCACTTTCAATGACATCCATTTCGATTCAAAAAATTATCCTCTGTATTCTTATTTCTCCAATCTCAATCAATAAATCCCATTGGAACAAAAAAAATTTCAATTTAAAATTTTTTCACTAGTTAATTTTTCGATTAATGACGAGTCAAGTGAGTCGAACAATTACCTTTTTCTACTAGTTAATATGAAGCTTCAATACGATTGATAAGAATCATTTTCAATTATGAATTCCTTCAACTTCTTTTGGTTTTCAATTTTTTTTTGGCCATTTGACTTGCAACATAAAAGCTCGGTAATATATATTTCAGATAATTTTTTCTGTAATTTTACATAGGTGCCCAGAGTTCGATAGATAACAGCAAGAGAATTATCTTGATCTAAAAGATCTTGCTCATTATGCAGTGCTTCTAAGATATGACGCACTTCAGGTTTCAAATTATAAAAATTCCTAGCAAATGGGTTTTAGAAAGATTTTGGGAGGGGCCCCTCCAACTCTTATTTAAATTCTCAAGCAAAAACACTCAATTGCAATAAAATATAATTTTCTACCCCAAATGGACCGATTCAAACCGTTAGTTGTTCGATTACTTGGGGAAGTAACTAACTTGAACGTAGAAAATATGACCTTGTTACTTACGGGTAAAATGTAATTGGACAAACAGCTCTTTAAAAACTAGGGGGAAAAAAGTTCTTTTTCGAAAAGAAAAATATTAAATAAAAAACGTTCTTTATAAGACGGCCCACACACTACCTGTAAGAAAACTTGTATGTGCATAGCGAAGTATATATTTAAAATCTGGTAAAACTTTTGTGCATTTTGCAGATTGGTGTTGGAGCGAACTCGTGCTACATGCAGTTTCCAATCAGTTTTTTTTAGTACCTTGAATTTATTGACATAATAAGTTGACAGTGCAGGGAGAAATACTTATTTATACAATAATGTTAAGAATTAAGCATTTGGATTTCAATTATATATTTCAAGTACATGTGTTATTAAATGCATTTTGTAATAAATATCATGTTATTTATCACATCATCATCAAGTTAATACAAATTTTGCATGCTAATTAAGTTTATAGTTCTAATAGTATGCTAGTTGTAAGATGTCTAATAATGTGGAAACATTAAAGGTTGAAAGATAGATGAAAGACAAATTTTTGAATAACAAAAATTCTATTAAATAATTTTAAATTAACAAAAAAAAAGGATTTTGAGCTCTTTTACACAATAACCCTAGGTAGCATGAATTTATTAAAATAGACAAATTCAAAATATTATTTGATAATAAAGTTTCCCTAATCCAAATAAGAGAAAGGAAAATAAATGGTGTCCAAATCTAAATTCTAAGAAAAAAGATAAAATTCCTTAAAGAAATAATAAAAATAGAAAATTATTTGAAAAGTAAAATATGATCAAGAATGAATTAGAATTTTCGACTCCACCACGCGGCAGAAAATGGCATTCGTGTTTTATTGTTGGATTTATCAAGTGCATTGAGAGGATTCGATTGCTGGCTCCATTACTATTACTCTCCATTGTAAACATCCTGTATGGCCTATAAGACTGCTTCTTGACCATCTACCTAATAGGCTCTGTAGACATTGCCTGCATCATTGATCAACGCGTTCAAGACAATTATTTTTGTGATCGTGTGGTCGTATCATGATGGCAAGCAAACAGTCTCCTACACCAACTGATGATGCAGAAACGCTGAAGGCTGAAAAATAGATGAAACACAAGTTTCTAAATAACAAAGTTTTGTTGAATAGGTCTTAACTAACAGAGTTAGAGTTTTGGGACCTTGTATATAATAACCTTAAATATCATAAATTTATCAAAATAAGTCAATTGAAATATTATTTTATAATAAAATTCTTGTACTCTAAAGAAGAAAGGAAGGTGTCCAAATTTAATTTCTGGGAAAAAAAAAAGATAAAACTCTTAAAAGAAATAAGAAAATTAGGACAATAGTTTAAAACTAAAAAACAACTAAGAAAAAAGATGAATTTTTCACTCAACTACAGGGCAGAATTGTGCAAACAATTTTGGATTTGATTTGTTTTATTACAAGTTTCGAACCGTTATATAATACGCTAGAAATAAACATCTATATCCCAAGTAACACCCTTCGAAATGTATCTCACTTGTGACACAACCATCGTCCATTGCCCTTATAATTGGGTCAAGGTAGCAGCTTTCTTTAGTGTACATGAATGTTACGTGGGAAAATGATATCAATATTAAAGTGTAAAACACCAAATATCTAACAAAAGAATAGACAAAAGTAAAATTCAGCAGAGAGTCATGATAAAGAGCCCACTCTAAAGGATGAGGCATGATATAAATGCTGAAATTATCATATTTCTTACCTTCGTATCCATCAATCTTTCTTTACTCTTGCCAGTTGCTGCAAAAAAAAAAGTATTTCTTTCCTTTTCTTGAATTATTTTCTTGATTCTTGCTGGTTGCCGAGAGAGGAAAAATATCTCATTCCCCTTTTAGAATTATTCTTTTCTTGATTCTTGCGACATGAATATTGCTCTCCTTTACTCAACTAATATAGTCTTTTTTTGAAGTGATCCTAGTATTCCGGGGAACAGGAAGAAGGAAAAGAAATCTATTTAAATCAATCAATTATGTTGTATTATGACATTGAAGTTGAGAAGCTAATAAAAATTTCCTCTGGCTGGATCTCTTTCTTTAGTAAATATATCTTGTTGTACCTTTGGAACCTGTTTTTTTTTTTTTCGGGGGAGAAATTAAAAAAATGGGTAATGATGGGCTGTTTGATAATGCCAAGAATCTATGGCAAGCATGGAACATAAGGGCTGTAATCTTGTTAAGTCTTTCAATGCAAACCATCTTAATTCTGCTTGGTCCCCTCCGAAACCGCACCTCAAACACACTGATCACAATCCTCATTTGGTCAGCTTACTTGCTCGCAGACTGGTCTCCTAAATTTGGTGTCGGAATAATTGCGGAAAGCAAGCGTTCCACTGGTGATGGTGGTGCAGGTGACGGCTCTAGAAGTGTGAACAATCAATTTGTAGCATTGTGGGCTCAATTTCTGCTGTTACACCTGGGTGGTTCAGACACCATAACTGCATTCTCTCTTGAAGACAACCAACTGTGGATCAGGCAATTGTTCGGAGTCACGGTTCAAGCTGTTGCTGCTGGTTATATCTTCTTCCAGACGCTTGCCGGAGGAAACCAGCTTGTCATCCCAGCGATATTCGTGTTTATTGCTGGAGTTATCAAGTGTTTTGAGAGGATTTGTGCTGCGTATCTAGCAAGCGAGAAGGTTGCCAGAAAGCAGATAGCTGAAGAACTTCCCGATTCTAAGACTCTAGAAGATGAGGCTAAAACGATCCAGAGTAAAGAAAGATCCGGATGCGCAAGTAAAAACAAAAAGAATGTCGAGTTGGCCCGTCTCTACTCGAAACTTTTTCTAGGGATCATTTTCGATCTCTTCATCTACTTCGACTTCAACCTTGAGCATTTCATTACTCAAGATCCTTCAATTGCCTTGAAAAACATTGAGGTTGAACTCAACTTTATTTATGAATTTTTTCATACCAAGATAAATTTTGTACTTTCTAGATTGGGAGTGATTCTTAGGTTCACATATTTTTGTTCAGTTGTGGTAGGACTTTCAGTTTTCTATTCCAAAGCTAATAGTTCCAATGATGCGTTTGAGGTTGGAGTTACATACGCCTTGTTCTGGGCTACCATTGCCCTGGAGCTACTGAGTATTGGATTCATCTTGCACAGCAGAGTTGAAAAGACAAAACAGGTGTCCTTGAAGACCAGACCTCTGCTGTGGCGGAGGTGGTCTCTTTCGATCTCAGGATTTAGCTGGATAACATATCTGGCTAAGGCACGTCCACTCCGACAGCTTGCCGGAAGCGACGGAAGCGAAGCCTCCGCCTCCGAAATAATCTTCGCCAGAATCATTGTGCTCTCCGGCCTAGATAATATTGTGGATGATATAAGAATCAGAGCAAGAATATCCCATGAGCCACTGCCTGAAGAATTGTGGAATCTCATATTTCAACAAATTAAAGCAAAAGCTGGGTATGTAAACCGGACTCGTGCCAATGATGATCTGTTAAATAAGATTTTTCAGAATGATATGGTAAATCAGGTTCTCCCCATTGGTCTGGTGAATCGGACTCTTCATGATCTGGTACATCGGTATGCTCCCCTTTTTTTTGAAAATCTGCTAGAAACGCATCTTCCCCCCCGTGATCCGGAGCTAGAAGGGATTGCCGCAAAGGCTGCAGCCAAGAGAGAGATAAATTCATCTAGAGGCGATTGGATTCTGCGGCAATGGGAGCGTCATCACCATCTTCGTCACGAAGCAGTAGAAAACATAAAGAAACACACGCGGCCACCACAAGGTCAACCGCGTTATCGTTTCGATCAAGACGTTCTAATATGGCACGCTGCCACCGAACTCCTCTACGGTGCTGATGATCACCAAGTTCCAGATCCGGATCGAGTATTCAGCAAGCTCCTCTCGGATTACATGCTGTATCTTTTGGTAACGAAGCCTGAGATGTTGAATACTGTGGATTACCCGGCCAGATTAGAACTGGAAAAAAGTGTTCCAAAGGTGGGATCCTCCAAGTTAAGTTTAAAACCAAGTAAGCTGAAGACTGTCTGTGAATCCATTCTCGATGGGAGATCATCATATGGTATGTCTGGGAATCAGATATCTTTTTCACATGGAAGAGATTTGGCCAATGAGCTTAAAGGGTTGGAGGGCCAAAAATGGATGTTAATCAGAGAAGTGTGGATTGAAATGTTGGCATATGGCGCAACCCATAGCAGACCAAGGACACATGCCCAACAACTTTGTAATGGTGGAGAGCTTATTACTTTTGTCTGGTTATTGGTACTTCACTTTGGTCTTATCGATAACAAACCACAAGATTGATTCAGTTCCGGAGATCACATCCGATCCTTTCAATGTTCGTGCTGTTTGCTGTCCAATTATCTACAAAATATCGTGCCTGTACTCTACGTACTTCTTAATCACTAAATTACTGTGTGTAAGAGCGTGTGCTTGTGTGTGCGTGTGTGTTTGTGTGTGTGGGTGTGTGTGTGTGTTTAATTTAACAGATCATTGTGCGTTTGAATCTGAGACACTTGAGACAATTAATCAAAATGGCATGTTGGTTAATTCGAGTTGGTTAAGACTTGAAACTAGTGAATTTTTTATTTTTTTTCCTGTTTATCAAATGATAATAAATTATTTTTTATTACTACTTTGAATTTATTTACATTAATTAGTTGACACGGCGTAGCAAGAAAAACTTATACGAGAATGTTAAGGATCATAATATATATCACTCATTTATTATACAATGAATGTCATAACTAATAAAATTACTATTACATAATTTAATATAATACCTTATAGAATTACTATATGCGTTTTTGGTAATGTCTGATTAAGTGCAAACATTAAGTTATTTGTAACATCAAGTTAATGCAAATTTGTATCCTAATTTTATATATATATATATATATATATAAAGCACCATGATATGCCAATTCGCAAACTGCACCTTATAATTTGGCCATGGTGGCAAAAAACAACTTGTTATTTATCTAAGTAATCTTTCATTTGTTTAAACTAATTTTGACTTTAAAACGGACTTGATGTTTCATCTATTAGATTCATTCAATCAAATTATAGATAAACATAAATGTTATTTTTTTTTACTTTAAATTCTTACCAATATATTAACTGGATCCAAAAAATAAAAAGTTACTTTTTAAAATTAAAATCTTAAGTTAAGGGAATCAACAGTAAACAAATGAAATTAAAATTATTAATTGTTAAAATTTCAAAATAAAAATAAAACATAATTACCAATCGCTGGCATTACTGACTGATGTTGTGCCACTGCTCAAATGTTGTCTGTCTAGCATTAGTTCAATGACCGTTGGTGGTGGTTGTTGGTGGCTAGATGATAGCTACTTTTTAATATTGAAAAGTGCATTAGCAAAAATGATTCCAAAAGACCTTTCAAATGAGGTTTTTCTAATGACCTTATTTTTCTTTCTCTCTCTTTTTTTTTTTTTAAGGAGAGGGGGTAGACAAGCTCAAATATAATTTTTATTCTCCTTTCTACCTCCAAGACTCGAATCTAGGCTATATAAGATGGCTAATTCAGTCTTCTTATTCTTCTTTCTTTTAAAAAAAAGAGTATTAAATATTATTTTATCTTTTATCTAACTATTATTAAAGAGATAGAGGTACTGTACTTACATTATTAAAACAATGGGGGACAGTTAAATTTGTGAGAGAAGAATTTAATTCAAATAGTATTTATATACATACATAAATATATATAAAGCATTTAAAGAGACTTTTAGAAGAGAATTTATTTTTTCACTTTTGTTTGCCACAGAGATAAGTAAAAAAAGCATTTAAAGAGTAAAATTAAATAAGCCTTTTGGTGATGATATTATAATGTGATTAATTTAGCCCTTCAAAATAATGTGATTAATTTAGTTCTTCAAAAAAATATGATTAATTTAGTGTAATTGCCATGAATTCTATATATAATCGTAATTGTATAATATTCATTGGCTGCAAATTAAGCATCAAGCTCCAAAAATGAGGCCAAAAATGATCTCCCTTGGACCTGTTTTTACTGCTAGTATGAGTCATTAATTGAAAAAGAAAGCACCAGCCTCTAAAAAAATTAAAAATTGAACAAAAAAAATTATATTCACAAACTGAAAGGCAAAGTAATATAATTGACTGAATCGGACCTCTGACATTGCACGAAATCGACAACATTGATTCTTATGTGTAAAATATGCTAAACTAAACAGCAACAATCACAAAGAACTTTGAGAGGGCAGAATTACGCATTGGAAGTCAGGGGGGATATCGGACTCACAGTAATCCCACAACAAGCTCAATGAAGCAGAAGGAATCGTCTCTTGTTTGATCACATCTGAAACAGTAACTTCAAGGGCAGTGCAAAGACAACTGCCACTGGCTTCAAGCTCAACCAAATTGCCAATCAAACTGCAGCAATAGTTCCTTGATGGTGGGGCAAGGTGACGGCTCAAGGCTTTCAATACCTCAACACATACATCCAACTCCAAAAAATTATCCGAACAAGCGGGTTGCTCTGCTGCCGACGAAGGAACAGAGGTGAGAACAATGAAGAAGATGAGATTTACTGGAAGCAAAAGAGCTTTAGATTTTGATTCGTTTAAAGTTGAACCCATATCTCAAATAAAAGTACCAACCCTATGGTTTTAAGTAATGTTTGTGAATGTTTTGTGGATCCTATGAATCATATATGTAAGCTTTACATTAGAAAATACCAAGGTCAACGTGCTAATGCAAGTTGCCTATTTATATTTATTGAGATTTTCTGTATTATTAATGACTACTTGTTAGGTTGTCAAATGACAGAAGAGATGTTATCATATTGCTTAATTTAAATTCTTAGGTCTTTAATTGCTCTCGCGTTAGTGTCAGAGAATATATATTTTCTGCATAATTATATTGACTGTCAAATTGTAATTGCACCAGACAAAATTTGAACATAGTATGTATATAAAGCATGGACGCATGAAATGAGTAATATAAGTAGGGAGAATGAGAATTCAGATCCTTATAAAAAAGAATTTATACCGCTTTAGTTAGCCTTTTAATACCTCAATTTATCTTATGTATAAATATTACATTTACCCCTGATGGCGTATATTTTTTTCACCATGTGAAATGAAATATTACAAATCTATCAAAAACTAAAGTAGGGAAAACAAATTCTCAGGACTAAAATGTCACTCTCCTGTATTTTAATAAAATTTACAATGCTAGAGATATATTTTGAACACTATTGCAGAAGAGATAATCTAAATAACGAGTTCTTCTCATGTTTTTGCAATTATTACATAGAGCTAACAAGCAATGACAAATTAATCCATTAATGTAAAATATTAAGGAAAAAAGTCTTAGTTAAAATAATAAAAAGAAGAAGACTAAACGAATTTCGCCACCACATTAATGTTATTGAACAATAGACTTTTTAGGATAATACAAGAGAAAGGTCAGTTTATGACGATATGTTTATACTTGGCAGAGATAAACATAAACCTTGAAATTTAAAAATCATTAGGAAGTGGTTGGCTTTGAGTATTATTGGAACACATTCAAATTTTAGTTACTGAATTTGTTGGTAAATGATATGACACCCTAATCCGGTCAAGTATGTGAAATAATAAGATTTGACTTGCAGTTTGTGAGAATACCGGTTAATTAGTCTATAATTTTAGGTGGACTGCAACAGATTAAAGTGCCATGACGTTATGTAATTTGATTGTTATCTTTCTTCATTTTGCCTTTTCCTTAAAAAAAATTAATAATAAAATTGTAGTATCTTCCGAGTAACTAAAATGATGAACAGAAAATTAAAAAAAAAAATTTCCTATTAAACGAGTCAATGACTATGATTAAAAGATTGAGGGAGAGTGATGCTTGAAATAGGCAAGAAAGTTCTCATTATCAAAATTGATCGAAGGTGATTCAACCCCTGTTATGCGGAACTCACAATTGTCCCCTCAGAAAAGTCGATCCAAAGATGTCCAGATTTTCACTCAGACGTTCAACAAAATTAAATATGGCATGTGATTGCTTGACAAATTTGGGTTTCTCTTAAGATTCTATGACTTTGTGCAAATTGTTCTCCAAATGCAATTTGGAGTACAATATTGGTCCAGGACGCAGGATACTTGGAATTCTCCTACAAATTCATTAATTGTTTCTATTACATTATTAATTATAGTAAGTGCGCATGTGCCAAAACTTTAAAAACGGAATCTTGCTTCATTTTAATTTGCTATTATACAGTATTACTCTAAAACCAAATTGTAAAAGCAAGTCTCCTACTTAGGTCACATTTAGGTTTGAGGTACTTCAATTGGTGGATCCACAATTGCTATGAGATGGAATCGCTAATTTTAAATTTTGTGTGTGTGTGTGTGTGTGTGTGTGTGTGTGTGTGTGTGTGTGTGTGTGTGGTGTGTAAAATAAGGCTGGTGGTAATGTAATTAGCCATGACTTTGGTCTATAGAGACCATAATAAAGAAATTATAAAACTTAAGTAGGTCATATCATAATATTTTTCAAATTAAGGAGGTTAATGGCGGAGGCAACAAAGGAGAAATCACAAAAACCAGTAAGTAACAAATATCCGTAAAATAAGGATGTCATACATAAAATTCACGTAAAGCATGGGTAAAATTTCATTTCAAACATTTTTATTCTGATTGTTTTTTCTTTTTTAATCCTCGGGCGGCCAAGGGAGCTTGTATCTTGTTCTGCCCTGAAGGCTAGTGTGGTGTGTTCAGATTTTTCATTCACTATCTGTTTTCTTTTTATCGAATGTATGAGTACCTCCTAGATTAATTTTGCGAAGATGCAGTCAAATATTCCCCCCCCCCCCGGGGGACCAAGTTTAAGATCCATGAACAGGTGCTTTTGAATTTTCCAATGGCAATTCCAAACGAGACTTAATTAAGAGAGTTATTATTTCACGAGAGCATGCCTTCAATTCATTAATTCTCAATATTTTTCTTCTTTGCAATATAAAGACCAAAGAGTTAGGTGTCCTCAGGACCCTTTCCTTTGGATGAAAAACCATACTTGCGACACCCAAAACAATAGTTATTGGACTCATGCAATCGATCATTCGATATTTAAAGACTATATTTGCATATTAATTATAGATTAACAATTAAATTCAGAGGGAAGCAGCTGCCTGCAGCCATCAAACATAAGGCTCAACGTAGCTTGAGGAAACCGTGATTGAACCACAAACAAGACATCATTTCCAAGGATTCTA
The DNA here is from genome assembly GCA_030449875.1 of Aegle marmelos. Classification (NCBI taxonomy): domain Eukaryota; kingdom Viridiplantae; phylum Streptophyta; class Magnoliopsida; order Sapindales; family Rutaceae; genus Aegle; species Aegle marmelos. Next base: position 6,486,565 of record JASUUL010000077.1, on the reverse strand, counting down.
CAAACGCAATCCTTTTGATCTAATTGATTAAAAATGTTAATAAGACGGCAGCAAGGATCAAGTTCCGGAAAATCGCCCATCATCAACACCCCTAATGTCACAGCACATACCCCCAACACGTTTAGACTATTTGAATAGTCTTGGGTTGCCAAGGTTATTATGAGCAATGTGAATAAGAAGAAGAAGATGATGATGATGAAGATGAGCAAAGGGCTTTAGATACTGAAGCCTCCTTTGAAGTCATTAATCATTTTAAAGAAAGAGTGTGTGCAACTTGATTCATTCAGTATTTTGTATGATCGTGTGCGTGTGTGTGTGTGTGTGTGTGTGTGTGTATTTATTCAATACGTTCATTTTTGTTAGGGTAATCATGTCCCTCAGTTTTTAATTTTTGCTTTTTCACATATCATTGCTGGCTAATTGGATTGAGGGAACAACTTCCATGAATGACAAATATTACAGACAACAATATCAATTTTCAAGCCATTTTTGTACACCGTATACCAGACTTTTGCAGTAAGTCCAGCAGAAATTCCCCTAGACAATCATAATCTACCTTAAACTAACCACATTATAATAAATATTTAACAAGCCGGCCTGTCTTCAGATGTTAACTTGCCTTGGCAAGCTGTGAATTGATTCCACTGGTGACATGAAATAACATTAATTGTAACCCCAAAATAGGAGGGGACAAAAAAATCTGGCCGGCACATTTGTCTCCCACTTGATATCTTTTAGCTCAAAGGCAACTACGACTGCATCAAACTGAAAATGCTTTGACTTTTGAACAAATAGAAAATGAGCATTATTCCATGTACTAAAAAAAGCTAAAACAAGAGGAGATAGATGCAAAAGAAGATGGAAGCAATGAAAGAAGAGGTCAGCTTTCGCCATTTTAGCCATCGTCATCCCCTAATTCTGACTCCTAATTCATCTCCAGCAGCTCGAAACATCGCCTGTAATGGTTGCAATCTCAGCATAATCACTGGAAAGGACTACTATCACTGTAAGATTTGCAATTTTTCTCTACACAAAGTATGCTACAATATGCCTAGAAAAACCCGGCACCCAGGGCACCCGGGTCATTTCTTAAACCTTCTTGTAATGCCTTCGTCTGCCAAAGGAAGCTTCAGGTGTAAGGCTTGTAACCAAAATGTCACTGGCTTTTACTACAATTGTGGGCAATGTGGCTTTTGCTATCACATCTTATGCTCTGCTTTGCCACTTTCAACATCAGTGAATTCCCACTCTCATTCTCTTAATCTAGAGTTTTCACTTCCATATGATTTCGAATGTGATTTATGCGAAAAGCCTTGCCATAGTGGGTGGCTTTATAGGTGTCATTTATGTGAGTTTGATGCACATCTAGCTTGTGCCATTGTCAATCAAAGAACGCAGTCTCTTCAACATCAATCAATCACTCATCCATTGACGAGGCAAGTCACATGTTCTCCAGTATCCCTAACGGAACCCAGCAGAAAAATTATAGATTATGGCAGCGAAAGCAATGAGCTAATGCAGCTAGTGTCACAGGGAATTGGTGGACGAATCAATCAAGAGACTGTTAATGTTGCATTAGTCACAGGATGGGATGAGAAATTGTGCAGTCCTACCGAAAAACTCAAAATAAAAAATAGGATGATTGAATTTTCAGGAAAAATTCAAACAAAACAAGATATGCAGCATGTAGATCAGTTGAGTACATTGTCGAGTTGTCAATTCAGTGACTCATTTTTTTCAATTGATTTAGCAAAGTCTTATTCAAGTTATAATGATCAGCCAAATCAAGAAAGTTCTCCAATCAGCCGTCGCGATGCAAATGTTGTTCAGGGTGTTGAACAAAAGACTAGCTACAGAAATAACTCTGTGCTTGACAGGATTACAGAAAATTTGGAGCCAGCAGCTGCCAAGGAAGAACTCAGGAAACCAAGTTTTGGATTTCATTATGGCCCTGAGTATAAGATAAATGAAGCATTTTTAAAGGACGCTGGCATTGATACAAATGAGAATCGAAGCAAGGACAAAATGAAGAAGAAAAATGAACCCAAAGATAGATCAAGCATTAAAAATCAGAGCACTATTTCAGATACCGTAAGTTCAACTATTTTTGTGAGATTTTCATGCTTTTTATTTTAATTTTTTATGGCTCATATTGGTACATATCACAACTTTATGTTCAAATGCTGATCTTGATCAAGTTATTTGTTTTAAAAATTCTTATTATTTTGTGTCATAAGGTCATACGCTAACATAGAAAAATCATCTTTCAAAAAATCTTTAACGTGTATTATAAACAAGTTAATTAAATCTTCTTTTAAGCATTATAATTTATTGCGATCATTAATTTAATTTTAATAGTTTCTTATCAGAAGCATATCAAAAGCAGTGTTCTTCTGTGATTGAATTCAAATTCATTCTTTTAATTTTGCAGGAGAATTCATGTTGGTGGAACCTCCTTCAGTCTTGCTGCTATTATCCAAAATGTGAAAGAGAAACGATATTTCCACAACCATAATTGTGATATATAATTGCAAATACAAGCAATTCACAGTTTTCGACTCATCTTATTTTTCATTATTTTATGGCATTGTATTGTAACATTGCTGTTCCCTCTTTAAAATTACACCCGTAATGATTGAGAAAATCGGTGAGATCAAATATATCCACTTGCATTATTGTGATGGGTAGAATTTTTTTTTTTTTTGGACAACAGTTTAATGTTATGATGTTCATACATTGAATGTTTCAATTCGCTTTAATTCTCTCATCATCAGGAATCTTATAGTCAAGCTATAATCACAATTTTTCCATCACAAAGTTGGATTCTTTTATTACTTGTGCTTTTAAATTGTGCAAGTTGAAGCAAGTAATTGATAGTTAATAAACAAATAAATTAGCTGCGAATGATTAGTAATGTCAATTTGCATCGTGTTAAATGCTAACTATACTAAATGAACTTTTCGTATTTATTAATTAGTAAACGTCTCCATTTATTCATACCAAAGGTAAAATTCAATGCTTTAAAATGCGGTAAATGGCAACTGGAATGGCGTAAAGAACGCGGGAGTCACCGCTGATAATTCTCATCCCACCCTCGTTTCCTGATATTTCATATCAACCGTCCGATTGCACAAACAACTGCACAATTATCGCACAATACAACCGTTCGATCAAAAAACCTAAAATGGCTACACTAGAACTTATTGCATGGGATCATGCTTTTATTTATTATTATTATTATTTTTTTAATCTTCTCTGTGTATAGTCATTCATTTTACACACTGATCTTCTTCTGTCGGAGCTTACGCCGTTCACAGCAACATATGTACTGCCTTATCAACTCATTCACAGCAATTAGTCTGCAGTTTCATCGAGGTCAAGATCGTTACTTTAAAACCCAGGTTTTCTTTCGTTTCAATTTCCTCTTTTTGATTATCATTTATCGATGTTTTTCTACCGATTATTTGGAATTGTAACTCTTATTGCCGAGAAATTGATTGTGGGAAGACCCTCGACGAAAAAAAGGGAACCATCTTATTAATATGAAACCAGGGTTTCTTGATTTGGGTTTTTTCTCTTTAAGATTTTGTAAAGAAGTTAAGGCTTTTTTTTTTTTGGGGGGGGGGGGGGGTTTGAAGAATCAGTAATAGAGGAAGTCTTTTTTGATTTGGAACTTTTGAATTTGTCGAAAAGACTAGGTTTTGTAACTGGGTTTGTTACTTTGTTCAGTTTGAGGTGGGTGAGGAGACTTCCGATACAGTGAATCCTGATTGGAAATTGGGTCCTGGTACTGGGGCTCATTCAGGATCAATTCCAAGAGAGGCTGTGAGATTGGATGATTGGGTTGATGATCCTATTGATAGAATTAGGGAAGGTATTAGGTTGAGGTCTTGCCAGCATTATAGATGGAGATATGTTACAAATCCTGCCTGTAATTAGGAGCCTTCCAACGGAATTGGATCAGTCGCTCAGCCATTCCGCTGAGGTGCCTTCATTATAGACGGGTGAGGGTAGTTAGCAGTGTTGCTGCTGAGGGAAAATCCAATGAGGCATCAAAAACATGTGAAAACAACAATGGATTTTTGGAAGATGAAGTATCAGAGGAAAAAAAAATGATGATGAGAAAGGTAGTGGAAATGATGGGACTTTTTTCGATTGCAATATCTGTTTAGATTTGTCTAGGGACCCCCTTATCACCTGTTGCGCATCACTTTTCTGTTGGCCTTGCCTTTACCAATGGTTACATGTGAATTCAGACGCAAAGCAATGTCTGGTATGCAAGAGTGAGGTCACAGTTAAGAATATCATACCTATATACTGTCGTGGGAATAGCATACCTGAGTCAGAAAAGAACTCGAGTCTTCTGATCCCTCTTAGGCCCCAAGCACGGCGGGTTGAGAGTTTGAGGCAAACCATTTGGAGAACTGCTTACAGCTTCCCACTAGGGGAGATGATCCATTGTCGTGGAAGTAGATTTGGTTCAGCTCATCACTGACACTGCAACGTGATGGAAGGAATGCCAGGGAAATGGGAGAAAGAGCTAATTCCTTGATAAATAGGATTCTGACATCTCGGGGTATTTGTGGAGAGCAAAACGCAGTTTCAGCTCCCCCAGATGATGTAGACATGTAGAGTGGCTCAAATGCTGAGGGGGAAGCCAATTGGCGCCATTCTCTATTATTGCAATGACAAGCATAAGCAGGTAGGGCTCCGACCTTTTCCTCTCCATTTTCTTCTACATTAAATTCAGCTGGAAGAGAGCTTTGAGTTTTATTTTCACAACCTTCCTGAAAGAAGAAATCAAGAGCAACTTTCACCTCTGGTTGATGACACAGATTCTTTCTCAAGCATTGCTGCTCTTATAAGGTCTAATGGACACTGCTGTGGAAATTGATTCTATGGTGTCCCTTTCAACTTCATCCTTCCGAGAAGAAGTGACAGTTCTAGGGTTTTGGATGTGGACAGTGGGGATTCAGGAACAATTCAAACAAAAATAGGGCCTATGTTACCTCTCATAATAAGGTAACAAACATAATATTACTTGTACCTTATATTTCCACAGCCGTTAGATTTTTATTAAACGGTTGTTATTTATTTATGTTTATTACCTTACCACGCAAGGTAAGGTATGTAAGGTAACAAAACCCCAAAAGTAGCTATGGAGCGCGTGGATCAATTGAGTTATCAATTCACTAACTTGTGCTTTTAAGTAGATTTAGCAAAGTCTTCTTCAAGTAATAATAATCAGCAAAACCAAGAGCCGTCCCGATGCAATGTTGTTCACGATGTTGAATAAAAGATTAGCTACAGAAATAATCCTGTGCTGTGCTTGTGAGGACTGCAGAAAATTTGGACTGCCAATGTGGAACACAGGAAACCTAGTTTAGAATTTCATTGTGGCCCTGAGTATAAGATTAATGAAGCATTTTTAAATGAAGATGGCATTGATACTAATGAGAATCAAAGCAAGTGCAAAATGAAGAAGAAAAATGAAACCTGAGATAGATCAAGCACTAAAAATCAGAGCTCTATACCAGATACTGCAAGTTTGATTATTTTTGTATGATTTTCAAGATTTTTTTTTTCAATGGCTCATGCAGGTACATTTCACATTTTGTATTCAATTGTTGATCTCTCGGGTATTTATTTTAAAATTTTATATTATTTTGGGTCATAAGTGCAAATGTTAATGAAAAATCCTTTTACGCAAATAGAAATTTGACAGAATTTTGGTGTTCTTGACTGCGCGTAATATTTTTAAGAATCTTTAACGTGTATCTTGAATAAACAAGTTGCTTAAATCCTTATTTTAAGCATTATCATTTATTGTAATTATACGTCTAATTTAAATCTGAAGCAGTGTCCATCAGTAAATGACCTGTAACTCACTCTTTCAACTACAGAATAAGTAAAAAGAGTTTGCGTTGGTGGAAGTTCATTCATTCCTGCTGCCGATATCCAAAATATGAAAGCGAAACAATATTTCCACAACCATAATTGTGTATGATATAATTGCAAGATAAAAGCAACTCACACAGTCTTTTTTTTAACTCGATCTTATGTTTCATTATTTCGCGGTATCTTATTAAACCTGTGATCATTGAGAAAATCTGTGAGATTAAATTTATCCGCTAGCATAATTGTAATGATAGGTATTAATTAAATGTTACGATATTCGTACATCGAATATTAGGAGCTAGTGCATTGTCCAATCCTCTGGAATTTCAGGCAGGGTTTTTCTTTTTTTCTTTTTTCTTTTTCTCTGAAATTTGAATAATTTGAATTTATTAAAATTTGAATAGATTTGAACTACATATATTTAAATAACATATTTTTTTTCAATATCTAAATATAAGTATTAAGTTATTTGTCTTTAAAAGGAAAATATCTAAAATATGATATTTTAACTTATGTAACCTCATAAATATTGATAATACTTATATTTATTAGTTAAACACATGATAAGTTATAAATAAAGTATTTAGTTAGTAAAAAAAAATCTAATAATGTTTACCTTAATAAAGCATGAAAAATAAAATATATATCTAACACATGCATTTTCTTACATTAATATATGATAGTTATAATGTTCGTTTTTAGTATAAAATATTAATAATTTTTTGTTAATTAAATAAGCCAACCATGGATTGTTTAATCATTTGAATTAAAATTAATGTATTAAATAAAATTTAAATATATTATAAAAATAATAAATATATATACAAAGAGATAGGTCTATTATAAAACACTCTCACTTAAAATTTTATTATGTTTAAATCTTTCATTCCCCAAAAAAAAAAAATTGACGACATGCATATAAACAAAAAAAAAGATGAATAAAAAACTAATAAAAGAATAATTTATAAATAGGGAATAAATCTATTTAATAAAGATATCAATAAAAGAGAATATTAAAACTCCATTCAAATGTTTTGTTATTCAAATAAAAGTCAGAATATTTAATTTTTTTTATTTCCACCTAACATCATATAATTAAACGTAGAGAATAAAAAATAAATAATTATAAATTATAAATATCTTCAAATAATTAAAATTGATTATTTAAAAAAAAAAGAAAGAAAAGAGGAACAATCCCTTATGGTCAAGCTATAATCCCAGTCTTTTTCCACCACAGAGGTGGATTCTTTCATTGCGTATGCTTTCACTTTGAGCAAGGTCAAGCAGGTAATTGACGGTTAATAAACAAAATAAATTATATTACGAACATCAATATGCATCGCGTTAAAAATTTATTATCCCAAATGAGTTTTTGTGGAAAGTCGAGTACAATTAATGCTGATGCAAATTGCCCACATGCATCTTCTAATTTTGGTCATATATATGCCCATAAAAATAAATAAATAAATAAATAAATATCAAGAATAAATACACAAGTACGAACGACAGCACATCTGTTCAGGGAACCCCCAAAAAAAATAAAATAACTTTATGCATGTGTATATATATCATTTTACAATCATGTAAGAGCCAACAAAAAGAATTATCATGTGAATTTTAATATGACACATTCTTAGGTGAATTGAATTATCAACTATTTGTCCTTCTGCTTAATAAGATTCCAAAATATACAACATTTATTTCCCGTATTTGAAAAGGTGATTGTCACTGACTTAGAATAGATGAAAAAAATGGAGGGCAAAAGTCAAAATTGGATGCTAAATAAGCCAAATCAAATGCCATATTAGAGCTCTCATCGGAAGGAAATTGTGGCACACGTCTGATGCCAGCTATCTTATAGAGACTCTCAAGTGGCCTCAACACTCTTGTTCGACACACCACTAACCTATTATATGCCACCACATATGCACAATGCATTAATAATAAATAAAATTAGCACTGAATTTTTAGATCAATTTTAGATCGTCACAAGTGCATTGTGCATTTATGTTTACATATATGGATGAGATGACGTGATGGTATTCGATACCATTTAAAACTCTCTTGCAGGCATAACAAAATTATATCATTTATAAAAGAACTGAGCTTGAAAATTGGTGCGGCAACACGAACAACAGTATTATTGTGTGACAAAAAAATATACGTGAAAATTTTTTTATTTTGACTTCATTGGCAGAATAAGATTTTATTTAGTGTTAGAGATGCTAGAGGTATCACTAAAACATTCTTCGAATTTTTTATTTAAATATTTATTTCTCCACCAAAATAATAACAATTATAATATTTCTCTCCCTTTAAAAATGATAAAATAAAAAATAATATAATAGTAAATTAAATGCTCTAAAACGCTCTTCAAATGAGATAGTGTTCCTCTCGTTTTAAAAGCCTTTTAGAATTTTGTTGCCTCCTCATTTGGATCTTTAAATAAAAAAAAAAAAAACCTTATTTGAAAAACTTTTTAGTGATGCTCTTATAAGCTACAACTATTGTTAAAAAAAAATTATAACTATAAAATTATAATTAATAGTGTGTATTAAATATAAGTTTTAAATAATCATTTTAATAAAAATAATAAAGATATTATAAGCTACAACTACCAAATCTCAATATCAAAGATAACCTAAAACATATTTAGTGATATAAATTATGCAAAGTTAAAGTTCAAATCTGCCTATGATTGAGTTAAAAAAAAAAATCAGTGAAACTCAACTAAATAAATATGTCCTATAACCAATTGAAACCAATCATTAAAACGAATAGCTTTGATTTAGGTGGGTTTATTTTGTTGGATTTAAACTAAAAATTGATTATTAATATTACTTAAACCCAAAAGTGAAGAGGATACATTCACTCATGTTCATATTTTTCAAAGGAAAATAGCGAAAAAGATGGGTTAGGTAATGGAATCAATGTTTTCTTTATTTTTTATTTTTATAAAGAGTACTTGATTTGGGACCGAGCTAATATGAGTTGTATTAGTGAATCGGATCTAAAATTAGATGTCAATGACGATCATTTTTTTAAATTAAAAATAATGCCAAATATTTCAAAATTTCATACAACATAGTTTCTATTAAATAGATGGTAAAATAATATGATTAATTAACTTAAATCTGGTAAAAATTATTAAACATATGATGAATGAGAATTTAATTATATTAGCATATCAAAACTGTCCCACCCAAGATTTGTTGGACCGATCGTTTAATCCATTTCTTATGTGAAGCTATTATATTTATGCAGTCTCAGATGCATTAACTGTATAGGCACTGCTTCAAAAGAGTGCAACAGATACTATATTTGAATGGAGACATTCAATAGGACAGCTTTGGAGGCTTGGGCTCCACTTTACCCGAAAGTTATAATTCTTCAAATGATTGTGGTTTTATCTTAATTGTATGTGCTGTGCAACACCCTGGCTGTTATAAGCTCACCGTCCCTAAAACGGCCACGTTGCACGTATTAATTTTAATTAATCAACATGGTTAATGAGCTAAACTAGCCAAATTCAGCAAAGTTGAAGTACCTTCAGTCAATAAAATTGATTGAACTGAGCAGAATTGAAAAAAAAAATTATGAATTTATAAAAGCATTTGATGTTGTCGGAATATATGAGAATTGTCTAACATTAAGTTTTAAGATCAATATGCAGAGATTCTAACAACTCTTTAATTAATTAAGTTGGTCGATTGATTTTTTTTTGTTTTTATTTTTAAAATAATTCTCATGAGTAATTATTTATTTTTTAATTTTAAATTTTTAAGGTTGACTTTAGTTTTGATGGTGTTAATTATAGAATATATATATATATTGGAGATACCGTCCCATTTTTGACTCATGGTCATCATATGTAGAAAATTAAATTATATCTAAATTATTAAATATTTGTAAATAAGCAAATGTATGATGGTATATCATAATATTTCTTAGGATACTTGGCCTATAGGCTATCCCAACCCCCACCCCCCTCCTTTCTCTCCCCCCCCCCCCTACCTTTTAAAATTAATCTCCATATACCCTTAGCTGGATTTAAACCAAAATTTCTCCATTTTCTTTTAAAATTAATCCCCACATAGTCTTAGATAATCAAATTTTTCAATCTCTGATGTGAGCTATAGTTAACACAATCTTTTATATCATATATTACTAGTCAAGTTCTCAAGAAAAGTTACTAGTCAAATTTTTCAATCTCTGATGTGAGCTATAGTTAACACAATCTTTTATATCATATATTACTAGTCAAGTTCTCAAGAAAAGCCACTCACTTGCATTATTCCTAGCGTGAAATTTTCTATCTCAACATGCACCAATTGAAATTGTTAATAGTTCAATTCCTTCAATCCATTACTTTTTTTTTTCTTTCTTGCTTTGTGTGTGAGGTTTCAAGGCAACTAGTTTAAGGAATGAGCATCTAATGTTTGTGGAAATGCGTTAGGCTAGGGTCACCATCCTCGAGTCCCCATCCATTGTCACATTTAATGGCTATAGGCACAAAAACACCAATGTTGATGTCATCTCAACCACAGAAATATAATATTTATATATATTTATAGCGAGAGAAAGAGAGAGAGGGAGAGAGAGAGAGAGAGAGACGCGCACACACTCTTATCCTTCGTATTCTGGTAAATATTTTATATTTCTTTAATAATATTAACCCGATAATAAAGTGCAAGGCATTCAAGTTTACATTAAAGTATCCATAAGCTAGTGGGTCCTCAGATTTAAGTAATTTGAAAAAAAAAAAAAAAGGTCCTTTTACCATATACGCATGCCGGTTTTCTCACTATATTTTTAGAAGTAATAAGTAAATTAACTTCATTTCAAATACAACTCTGACTTGTAGGCACTGATACGGTGAAACAAAACTCTTATCTCAATTTTCATCAAAATACTGTGCTTTCTTTCCTAAATACTTATACAGTGAAAGTGTCTTCACTCTGTGATTTTGGAGTTATATTTTTTAAACTGACGACCCAAGTTCAAGTCACAAATAGATAAGGTCAAAATATTAATTTGAGTTTTATTCAACTCTTTATTTTTAATTAATAAAAAAATATTAATAAAAAAACTGCAGATCAGATTTATGGTGAGCTTCATCAATCTCGTCTGCATAAATTATGAAGACCTATCAAATACTTTGATTCGAGCTACCTCAATATTTAACATTGGCTCTTACCCCATATGATCATGACGGGAGAATATCATTTCTGTCGTTGAACATTAATCTGCAACTATTTACCGACCTTGATGAAACGTAATTATTAACCGTAAAAATTTGAAGCAATCTTAGGCATAATTGTTTCTGAAAAATGGGTTGATAAACACACTTTGCTTGGTGACAAGCAGGCATGTATATGTCTTTCTCACAAGACGCAAAGCTGGCTCGTGAAGTCCTGTCAGTCCGTCATTGCCGGTCGTGATTTTGGAATTACTTTCATCTCTGCTCCTGCGTCGTCTGCATTTGTTCAAATAACACATGAAAATGCAAATACGCCCTCTTAAGATAAAGATACGTACAAATGCATCTAAATAATGGACTCTTTTACGAAGGTATACGTTCACATTTTATAAATTATACATTCGGTCCTATACAGTGCTCCAGAAAGAGAATGCATAGAAAATTGTGTAAAGAATGCGTCACCTACACTCGAGAAAAATTATGATATTGTGTGATACAATATAAAATACATTTTTTATGCCACCAATGTTTAAAAGCTGAAAATTTCTTACAATCTTTTGCTGTAGTACAATACCCATCCTCTCACCTCCTGCTAAAGCCCTAGTAAGCACACACGCCTTGGTTCTCATAAACACATTAAAGTGCTCTCCTAATTTCAACATTCGCGATTTAACTTTCACGAGTAAATTAACTCCAAGTTCCCAATACGATACAATATAATCCCTTATTGTTGACTGATACCATGTAATAGCCGCCGCTCAGCAAAGCTATGAAATTGTTCAGTGTGTACAAATTAGTTACTTCGAGCAGATCCCATTGTCCAACCACGGTAATGGATTTTAGCAAGAAATTCGTGGCTATTTCTCATTTTATTGGCATTTTCTTGATAATTACTGACTTCAGTACTATGTATATGTGGAAACTTTCAGCTATAACTTCAAAAACCCTGTTCAAATCAACGACTAATAGGTTAATCTAGAGAATTGTTTTAATCGATGGAGACATATCATTAATATCAACAAAGCCGTGCCTAAATCTGATGGTGATCACGGTAATGACTGGTTTTACTTTCTTCTTTTTTCTTTTTTGGTTTTTAGTAACATTAATTACTAATTATCCCATTTTCCTTCAGTGAGAGTTTCGTGTCGTTTACTTTGGTCGAAAGAGATACAGTAAGGGTCTCCTCAATGTTATTTCTTCCCGTATTATAATATTTAATTTGTGGTTCAAATTATAAACAAATTTTGGCCTGATAATGAAGCATCAAATTAAAATGAAGAAACAAAAGTCCCATACACGTCTTTAATATTAAACCCATTCAGTCATATGATAACAAAATCAAAGCACTGAAAACGCTTTCGCAAAGCAAAAATCCCTTCTTTAATAACATGATATCTCAAAACAAGATCATTATGAAGTTGAAAAAACAGATGCACAAAATGCTTCACAATTAACATGAAATAACGCTTGCCCTAGGCATGTTATATATTATCAGCAGCAAGAATGTCATTATTATCCTTTTGACCCAACAAGCTACTTATCGATCGAGCTTTCACCATCCCAAGCTTCACTCTCTTCTTTGCACTCATCATCAACGGCTTCTCATCGTCATCTGATACAAGTTCTTGCTTCATTTTACTTTCCTGCAACGCCGTCGTGGATGGAGAGCTCGATAATGCAAGCTTATTAATAGCGGCGGCAGTAGGAGCAGTACTCTTGTTGCTCGATGCAGAACTGCCCAAATTAGACGAGCGGCTACGAACGCTGTTCATGCTCCTCAATCTTCCCTTGCCCAAATGATGCTCACAAAGAGAGTAACCCACAAGGGTTTGTTGGCAACATCTCCATCCTCGACCATTCACACGACTGCACCTCGAGCCCTCCATTATTGCACCACCTTTAGTACCTTTCTTACTCTTTGAATTAGTGCTATTATTATCAGCACTCTCTTTTGTTACTTCTCTTTCTTCCTCTTCTTCTTCTTGTTCTCCTTGTTCTTGTTGATCATTATCAGCAAATTTCTTGTTATTCAATTTCGTCTTCATTTTCTTATAATTATCTTCATCGTTTTCTCTTCTTGACGATCTCTTCTTCAATGGGAATGCTTTCTCTCCCTCATGCCATCTCCCAACAACTACATGCGTTATTGCGAAAGTGCAACCAATCAAAAACAACAAAATGCATGAAACAAAGACCCAATATTTCATGTTTCTCGAAGTATAGTTTTCCATCTTTTGATAATATAATTACCATGATGGGAAGAGCTCAATTGAGAAAGAACTCCAGCGGCAGCAATTTCTGCACCCAAGATGCTATTCTTCCTAATAACAAATCAAAATCAAACCCAGAAAGAAAAAAGATGCATCGACAACCACATACACAAAAAATAATAACAATAATAACAATAGCCAAAAAGAAAAGGAAATGCAGATATATAGAGTAGGAGCCAAGATTTATATTGTAAGATGGGGACCATAAGTCACATGCTAACGTGCACCGCATGAAGCAAATATATTAGTTAGCCAAATATAGAAGAAAAAGAAAGGAAAAAAAATGACTACAAGATTAGATTAGATGGGAAGGTGAGGTATGGTTGCTAGCCAAAGCTGATATAAAAATTAAACACCGCTAAAACAGTATTTCCACTTACAGTATTTTTATTTTTTAATTCTTTATTAGGTGGGTAAAATAGAAAAAGACTAAATTCAATTCATGGGTCTCCTTTCTTTTTAACCTTTTTACAACAAGATTGATTTTTCATGAAAGATGTATTTAACTTTCTTACCTGCTATCATCACTCTTCTCTCCATTTTCATCTTCCAAAACCTGTGAAAAAAAAATAAAAAAATAAAAAAATAAAAATTCAACCCAAAAAAGGCCTTAGCCCTTGTTGGTGCAAATCCAAGATAGCATATTTATCTATATATTTTTTTAATCTTTTTGTTACACCACATTAAACAGAAGTGCACTCACCAAACAAACTTTATCCATTTGATCGAGGGTATTTCCACTTCCGATCGGTTGATTTGAATGATCAGACGGCTGAGAACAAATTGCATCAGCTTGCTGGGGGAGATTCTGATGTGGGTCGTGGCCATGGTGAAGTTGCACCACCGGAGAGCCGTTATAGTGGGGATCTGAAGAGATGGGAATAGGAGATAAAGCAGAGAGTGGTAAGGGCACCCGTCTTTTCCTGATCCTCATCGGTGGTGATGGTGTGCTCGAGAGAGTAAAAGGATTTTCAATCTTGATTCTGATGACAAATCAAACACACAACAAACGAAGGAGGAGGAGGAGTGCAAGGCTCAAAATAATTACACACTATGCATACAACAACAACACCAAGACCAAGAAAAGTTTTATGTTTATTTTTGTTTTTTCTTCTCTCTCTAACTTTTATTTGTTGCACCACTGAAAGAAAGGAATAGTGAGGAGGAACACACGTGTAGGACGGGAGGGTGGCACGTGTGGGTGTTGACTGGTTAAGGGGAGTAGCCGGTGGCGGAGAGGAGGGATTGTAAGCAGAGGGTACTGGCTACGGACCAGGAGGGAGTGCCAGGGTGGAATCTGTGTGGAGTGAGAGAATACAAAATGATGGGAGTGGGTAGTTTTATTGTTTATACTTTTTAGAACCCGCGCGTGGGTCCCACGTCAACAACGACCGAGATGCTCTCTCTTTCTTTTCCCTTTTTTTTTATTATTTATTATCCTTTCTGTGAGTCCGCTGCTCCTCTCTCATTTTTGACTCCTTAATTTATTGTTATTATATTTAGTTGAAGTCTTTGTTAATGACTGCGCGGCTGCTGCTATGGTACTGTAAACTAGGCTGGCCGGCCCACCAACACCTTTTGGGCCAGCCAGTTGCTGCGATGCAGAGTGTCTTGTTGCTCGTGGTGTATACGAAAAGATGTTTGGTGATCATGCAATATTATTTTTTATCCACTTATTATTAACTACATATGTATATCAACGTATATGTCATTATAATTGTTTGAATCATATACATGATAACGAGCGAACAGAAAATGAACAATAGTTCAGAAACACTCAAGAAATTTAAGGTGTATACTCTTTTATTTATTAAAATTTATATCCACATGATTCTATATAATTGAATGAAAGAAAATTAATTTACACACACATGTTATGTGTTTTAATTTTTTTGGAGAAATTATCCAATAGAGAAATTTTTTTCAGAGAAATTACCCACACGTTGCTGACATCAGAGGTGTAGAATAGCCATTTCATTCGAATACCTAAAACTGCACCATATTACACTATTAAAAAAAAAAAGAGTAAAACAATGTTATTTAACGCAATTTGAAATTTTAAAAAATGGGCATTTGGAAATTGCATACATGTTGCTGACATCAAAGGTGTAAAATGGGCATTTCATTCAAAAACTTAAAACTACACTATATTATGCTATTTGAACAAAAAGAGTAAAACAACGTCGTTTAAAGTGATTTGAAAATTAAAAAAATAAAGAGAGAAAGAAAGAAAACCGATGTCGTTTCACTCGATTGAAGGAGAAAAATATAAATAAACATTTTCTAATCCAGCAAGCAATATACACTATTTTCCTATAATTTCTAGCATCCACCTTTGCATTTGATCTATTGCCTGAAAAAAACTTGAATCCAACCTATTTATCTCTAATTATCATTTATTTTTGGTTAAATTATAATTTTTCTTTAAGAGGCAAAAAGGTCATTTCATTAATATTTTGCTAAATTCATTTACAGAGATCAGACGAAAGTAGACGAATATAATAAAGACTAATTTCAAGTGGTGTGCTGAAAAAGAAAAAAAAATATTTGTGTATTTTTGACAAAGGCAAAACAAACAAGTGGATGATGAATAATTTCTCTTTTTCTTTTGGGGGGGGGGGGGGAGGGGAATCAACAATCCACTTTGTAAGTAGCTCTCAACAATTTATTATGTCAAATGAGGTAGCATTCTACACTCATCTGCTGAATGACAAAGATTGCAAGGGAAAATTATGCAATTTCCTAAATTTTAAAAATTATCATTCAATAAATAAATGAGTGTTATATTAGCATTTGAAATGAAAATTAGTGTATACTATTATATCTCTAGGGAGGGGAAAAAAAAAGAGTTTAAAGTGACGGACATTTAATGTGATTTTAGTGGATGGTAGAGGGAACAAAATCAATTTTAAAATGAAATAACATGCTCCATAAAATATGAGTTGAGTATCAAAATTCTCGTAAGAACATTTATAAATCTAATTAATTACCCTTCATGCTTTATGAGTAGGCATACGTATATGTTGACCTGAGATAGATACTTCTATCTTTTTCTTTAATATTTACCATTTTTGACTCTTTATAGTCAAAGATAATTTGTGGGAATGGATTTTTGAACTAATACTTAGTAGATCTTTTAGAATATAATAAAATTGTATATATATTGAATATTAGTGAATTCTAAATTGCATGTATCTTCGAATTGTGGCCATTTAAGAAAAGAAAATCTATTGCCCACTGCTTCATCAATGAAATTTATTCCAAATCAAAATCATAATGGGCTGTGAAAGACAGAATTTGTTGGCCCAAAAATGAGAAGGCCAGGCTAGGATATTCTTGACAATTTGACTGTATACTCTCTGAACGCATGATACATTCTCATAGCTTCACTCTCTGCAGTACATTCGCGATCAACTTAATTCCCTGTTCGTTTCATCCCATTTCTGTTTGTAGTCAAAATGGTAATAGAGTGATCATGAGATCTGACACAAGCGATTAACAAAAACTTGTAACTAGAAATTCTCAACTTGAAGCATTTGCGGGAATCTGTTGTGTCCACTCGCGAAGAGGTACGTACCCTTTGAGTGGAACGAGCCACAAGATTCCAGGAAATAAAAAGCACATCGCATATCTTGTATATTTATATTTAAGCAAGAATCATATCATTTGTTGCCAAATTCGACCAAACAAGCGTAAAGTACCTGGCAATTGCGTTTTTCCCACTTTTCAATCTTATTGGGCGGCAGCGCCACCACTTGAATTTTCCAAAGGCGAATAGCATCATGCATATCGATTAGATCGATTACATTAATTGATTACTTTTGATTAAATAGATTCTCCTCAACAAAGAGTTTCTTGACCTAACAACAGTTTAGTGCAACCATCACAAGCTAGAAGTTTTGGAAACACAAATCTGAAAGTTGAAACAGTTCTGTTCCTGTAATTGCAAATGTTCACTAATGGTTCTACCAGAGTTGCTTCAATATGTAGAAATTAAAAGAAGCAAGATGATTTTTTTTTTAAAAAAAAAAAATGAAACCGTAGGAGTTTTTTAATTATTCAACTTCCAGTTAGGTGCGGTAACGTGCTTTGCTAGCCGAGAGAGCCAAAGAGCTAATGATTATTGTCCCATTTCTTCTGGTATAAATACCATTACTCATTTCTACTCATTTCAGTTCACTCATTAGTTAACATGTAAGAAAAAAGTAGCTGTGCGCCGGAGCTTAATCATTAGTTATATATTTTTAATCAACCTCGGCTACCAAAGCAATTTTATTGAAAATAAAAGAACCACAGTATTTAGAAGATAAAATGGATGTTAAATAAAAGGAAAATGCTTGGTGACTAAAACAATGAGAGAAAGAAGAGAGAAACGGCAGCCCATGGTGCCGTTTCAGCCTCTCCTCAAATCTTACGCTTTCCATCAAAAAATAATTAAAAAAACAATACTATTATTTTTCTCTCGTCTTTCTCTCGTTGTTCTAGCTGACTACCACTGCTCTAAATAAAAATGAAAACTAGCTAGCTTATCATCTGTCTCTGATGTCCGCTCCGAAACTGACTTGATAATATATACATATACATATACATACATACATACATACATATATATATACAGTGGGAATCTTTCTTCGCTTTGTTATCGTCCTCTATTTCTCTCTATTTCGCAACGTGTATCTTTTTTGAAATAAGCCAATATGATCAAACATGCATGTATATGAGCATGAACGTTTGAAAATGAGTAATCTTGAGCTCCTGTCGATAATCTGCAATCTACTGCTAGGCTTATATAAACCAAGAAGATCATGGGTGATCACTTATTTGTTGCAGCATATTAATTAATTTGGACCAGAGCAAAGCAGGACATATATATTATATAGTTGCAAAGGTGAATCATGGGATCTTACGTGTTGCACATTTTGCAAAATATAGTTGCATCACCCATTTATGAGAATTATCTCTGCGCCATCACAAGTTCATGTACTAGTAAAAGATTTTGATAGCCGTACTGCAACGTCTACATTTTTTTTCCCCCTTCAACCGAAGCACTACATCGTTAACATAGATAAAATTTATTAAAAAAAAACGTATACTAAAAGATTAGTTTATCCATTGAACTATTTTAATAAGTAGAAAAAAAAATGAAAACAATCATTTACCAAGCAAATTCTCTAATTTAACAGAATGAAATTGAAAATCAACAATAAAATAAAATTAGGAAATATATCATTCATGGTTAACATTGATGTATGACTTATCCCACCCTTTATTTCACAAAGGATCATTTCACATAGGATGACTCCTGGCACATCCTGATCAACAATAGCGTAGCTCGTTTGACCCACCTACCCTCTCCGAGCTCGAACTCTCTACGCGTAAAATGCTCGATGAAATTCCTAAAACAAATATCTGTCGTTGGCGTGCTCTCATTGAGGCCTATGCTTGGCGTGGGTAAGCTAGCTTTCATCAGGAAGCAGCAAACGTGTTTCGTGAATTGCATACATAGTCGATGGCTCAAGGCCTAAAGCAAAAACTAGAGTTAAAAACACAAGGCTGTACCAAGAACTAGAGCAAAACCTTTTAATTATATCCGATCGATAATATATTACGCAGAAGATCAGCATTTTTTCAGCGAGAGAGACTTGAAAAGACAACCAGTATTTGCCTCTCTCCACAATTTTCTCATGATGAACTATATTCTATTGACGAAACGGTCTTCCTCGCTCCCAATTTATTGTCGTTCCTTCTTTTTATTTTCATTTTTTAATTCAGTTTAATGACTACTCAATCCGTTCTCTGTTTATGCGAATGGAATTCGAATGCATCACTCTTGTTTTCAACGCAAGAAACTGTATCCGTTGAACTAGTTAATACCCACTTCATTTTATATATATATATTTACACAATAGTACAAATCTTACAATATAAGGACAATTATGAATTCTCCTTTCAACATACTCCTTGTGTCAAAGTAAAACATAAAATTTTAATAGTTTTTTAATAAAACTGAATACGTATTTAACTTAAAACTATATTATATTACAAACTCCACATTTGAAAAGTAGCTACGTTTATCAAATCAACACGGGATCTTTGAAATTACAGGAAATGTACTTTTTTAAAATTGAATATAAACTTGCAAAAAAGGACAAATATGAATGTAGTTATCACTCTCGTTGTATCCATGCACCGCGTTGAGAGGGACATATGATTACAATTCAACGCGAAAACATTCTCAATAGCAAATACCCTCCCTTTCCCTCCTACCCGCACCCAGCCCCAAAAAAAAAAAAAAAAAAAACAGAGATTTTGCCATTTTGGTGCTCCTCAAAATGTGCTCTTTAATCTATTGAATTCTAGTTTGCTTTTAAAGAAAAAGGATTCATAATATAATTTTATCCCCCAGACAATAGAACAAATCTAGATCAAGTGATTGGGCAATTATAGTCAAGCATGCCTATGGATTCAAAGTTCGTTGTCAAGTACCAACCACTCTGATGTCTACTCTACCAAACCCTAGACACGGGCTCTTTTTAAGTGACAACCACTCGATTATTCTAAGCACTTGTTCAAGAACATGGCATTACTTTTTCGATATTATTATGGCAATCATCATTTTACTTTGTCTTCCCGCCCGCGCCCCCCCCCCCCCCTTCTCTTTTTTCCTCTTTTAACACTTTGTTTAACAAAACGTTGATGGTGCTAGGCGTACGTTTTGCCAGACGCAATGTGATCGGAGTTAACCGAATTGTTCTCTTCTAAATATCATTGGCACATAGAAATGATTGAAACATGAGTTCAAGCGTTTATAACGAAAATTTAATTACTGCGGGTTCAATCAAAATTTAGTTTTTTATTAATACGATCTTTTAAATATATGTGTGTGTGTGTGTGTGTGTGTTAGGCACCATCAAAATCGATTACATTTCTTCAAATAAAATAACAATCAAATTGACAGTGATCGATGTGTCTTATTACACTACATTAGTCCATCAGATCAAGTCATACCATAATGCATATATAATAACGTGAATATGATTTTACATTACATGTTACCCGATAGTTTCATTTCAATGAGAAATTTGTTGTATACGAAACCCCGTAACTCCCTCAGTTTGCGGGCAACCTATTCATAAATAAGGGCAAAGAAAATGAAAATACCTAATTATCTAGAAAAAAAACAGTACATATACGAAATAGCTTTACCAATTCAAATTAACAAGATCAACAAGAAAGATGTTTCCCAATAGTAATCATAAACGTCGATGTCAAGGTGACACTAATTTTGAGCAGACAATTAATAAAGATTCTTGGCGCAATTAGTGGATTCAGTCGAGCCATGGGCTACTGTAGAGAAAGTCTTGTTCATTAAGTTTCCTCCTCCTACTTATGAATATGATAAAGATTTGATATAGTTTCCACCGACGCTGTTGATTTATCATATCAATTGAGACTCCAGTTGTTCATATTCTATGTGATTTACGTGTTCGATAGTTTTACAAGAAAACAACTGGGTTCCATTAGCTGAAAAGTACAATTTCAGAAAAAAATAATTCTGATTTGAAGAATTATCATCTAAGTCCCCGAGGTTTTATTTTTTATTTTTATTTATTCGCTTGAAGTAAGTCTATGATCTAACATTGGTTTATCTAACCAAATTACCTTTGCAATTTTCAATTTCTTCACCATAAAAATGGTAAAATATGTAGAGTAAACTCAAGTAAAGCACATTTCAGTCTTCCCAAACTTCGTTTTAAATTAGTTACTAATATATAAATTCACAAGAGACATAATTTCCTTTCACACAAAAAAAAAAGAAGAAGCATAGTTCAGTCATTCTAAGCTCCCTTTAGCAGATTTAACTGTCACAAGGTAACTTCCGAATACAAATTACAGCTGCCAACTGACATATTAAGAAATTTTTCATTTTGCAGCCAAGCTATTTGGTAGCCGTAGAACAGCACTCTCAAAGTGCCCCTCAGCCGCAATTAATTAGGGACCTGTTTATGCAAATGGACAAACTGTATCCTTATTTGAGAAATTTAGAAAATTAAGGATACAAATAATTTAATCTTTGTTTTTTTTAGATTCCATTTTTTCTAATTATTTTATCCACTCTTAAAGATTCAACTGGGCAGAAAGCCAGGCTGTACTTTTCCGATTTGAATTGAATTAATGCCATCAACAAATGCTTGTTAAGGGGAATCAATCAAATTTTAGAATGTTCATTGAACTTTCATCCTCTCAATTCAATTAGTAAATCAATTTGATAAATTCATAGTTTATCATCACTTCCTTTATTAATCTGTTGCTTTCAATATTTTTGCAACCAACGCGCTATTTTAAAAGTCTAGAATACTCAAAATAATGTTTTATTAAAAACAAATGTGCACTGTACATGAGCAATGCTTCTAAATAAAAAACATTTTTGATACCAAAATCAGCTTTCTTATTGCTGCTGACCAATTCGCTTTGTTATTTTAGGCCATAATTTACCAAACCCTAGACTTTTTGACGAGGCAGTTTGTCTATAAGTTGCAGCTAAATGTTCGCTATACACTCCACTAATCAAGAGAGAAAATTTCTTTGATTAACAAACAAATCGAAACAAAAATGTCGTTCTATTCTTTCACTTCTGCAATAGCAGTAGCCACCATTTGCATAACATTGTTGTTCAGTAACTCACAGGCTCAACTGAACTCCTCATTTTATGCTACCACATGTCCGAATGTGACCGCCATTGTGCGCAATGCTCTGCAGCAAGCCTTGCAATCCGATGTCAGAATCGGCGCCAGCCTCATTCGCCTCCATTTCCACGATTGCTTCGTTAATGTAATCAATCAGACTCGAATTCATAAGCTCCATTAATTTACTTACCAAAAAAAAAAAAAAAAAGAGAATCCTTCAGAATCAGTTACAAAAATAATTAATGATCGTTCTTTGTTCCAGGGATGTGACGCTTCGGTTCTGTTGGACAGAGGCGGAAACATAACACAGAGCGAGAAAGATGCTGGTCCTAACTCTAATTCGGCCAGAGGGTTTGGTGTTGTCGACAACATCAAGACGGCTGTCGAGAATTCTTGCCCCGGTGTTGTTTCTTGTGCTGACATTCTAGCTCTTGCTGCTGAGTCTGCTGTCTCTTTGGTAATTTAACGGGTCAATCAAATATAACTTTAATTTATATTAATCATACAATTAACGATAACTAATTCTGTTAATTTTCAGGCAGGTGGTCCCTCATGGAATGTACTATTGGGAAGGAGGGACGGTTTAATGGCAAATCAAAGTGGAGCGAATACCTCTATTCCCGCTCCTACTGACCCCTTAAGCAACCTTTCCGCCAAATTCTCTGCCGTTGGTCTAGACACCACCGATCTTGTTGCTTTATCCGGTAATCATATATACACATAGTCGTTTTTAGATGAGGCCGCCTGCGACTTATAAAGTGCGGCTTTGAACCACAACCAGTTTCCTATCCCGCAGTAGGAGAATCAGCACTTTATAGGCTAATTTAGGAACATTGTAGCCATTTCGGGAGCAGTATTGATTGTGTGTGTGTGTGTGTAATTTTGCAGGAGCACATACTTTTGGACGTGCGCAATGTCGAATATTCAGCAGCCGGCTGTACAATTTCAATGGCACGGGCAACCCCGACCCAACATTAAACGGAACGTATTTGACAACTCTACGGCGAATTTGCCCGCAGAATGGTAATGGCTCAGCGCTAGCAAATCTCGATCCCACAACAGCAGATACTTTTGACAAGAATTACTACACAAATCTTCAAAACAATCAAGGGCTTTTGCAATCAGACCAAGAGTTATTTTCAACAAACGGTTCTGCTGCTACCGTCGCTATTGTGAACAACTTTGCCAGCAACCAAACAGCATTTTTTCAACAGTTTGTTCAGTCTATTATTAGAATGGGCAATATTAGCCCATTAACGGGGAGCAATGGAGAAATCAGAGCAGATTGTAAGAAAGTTAATGGAAGCTAGGCTACAAAATTATAGTGTGTTGAGTCCGCTGGCATGTGGAGCAGTGCTAGTTTGAAGTCAATTTGGGAAATAAGAAATTTGTGTCTACATATCGGTTAGTTCATATAATTGGCCTACTTTGCTAAATCTAGTATTAATTGAATGAAAAATATCTATCCCATCCAAGTTTGAAGGTAACAGGAAAGCATACAAGTTACTCAATACTGGGAAAATATCTGTAACCAATCCTGTAGTGTAGATGTTGCTTTTTAAAAATGTTTACAGAATTCTTTGATGCTTCATTGGCAAGATCAGCTGACTAAATACAAAAGATGAAAGAGTATTTATATTTATTTAATTTTCAACAAAAAGTTATTGTATCCACTATAAGTCCCTTCATCCCATACTAAGACCGTGACACAATAATCATTTAAGAAAAATTCCAATGCGGATATTTACACAAAAAAAAAATTCAGGAATATTATATTAAAAAAGAATTATTACAATATGGCTATAATTTTTTAATATTATATTATTAATATGTATTTTAAAATTAATGTGAAGATATCAGTAATTCAGCATTAGAGACGGATCAATAAATAATAATAATAATAATAATGAAGAAGAAGAAATCTAAATGTAGAATAATGAGTACTTTGCATTTTAAGTTAATTAGAATAATCTTACATACATATGAAATTAGGATATAAATGACGTAATAAATAATGTGTCATTCTACAAAATCAGTTTCATAGTGTGAAAAATAAACTATTATTATATATACAACAAATGACTAATCGATGACGTGGGATTTGTAATACAAAAGTTTGTAAACATAATTAGTAAACGATTTCATGTAACGAATAAGAATCTAACTCGTATCAATGAATCCTCAAATGGCAGCGGGAATGTCCCAAAGTGTGTTAGCGTGACAGCTGATAATTTCTCATCTCACCACAATCAGCATTCAGCAACCATCACATCATCTCTATTCCTTTAGCTTTATTTCTTCCCGATATTTCATTTACACCGTCTGATTACACTAACAACTGAACTGTCGCCGTCAATTATGGGCCCAAATCGCATCACAACCGCTAGATCAAAAAACTTAAAACACCTCCTTTGAAAACAAAATGTATACGATTACGCCTTTTTCTTCTTTTCTCTCTGTTTGTATTCATTCAGTCCGCACACTAATTTCTTCTCTTTCCCTGTACGAGATCGCCAATTTTGAGAGAATAAAACTCGATGGCGAGTCAACTCGTAGCTGGCTAAGTTCACAGCAACAGATGGTGCCTTATCGATTGAGTCACAGTAGTTAATCCGGAGTTTCATCGTCAAGATCGTTCCTTTAAAACCCAGGTTTCTTCAATTTCAATTTCCTCTTTTTGATTCACAATTATCGATGTGTTTTTACCAAATTTTGGAATTGCTGAGAATTGATTGTGGGAAAACCCTCGATGCAAAAAAGTCACCATTTTGTTGGCGTCAAATTAGGGTTTCTTCGATTTGGGGATTTTCAAAGATTTTGTTATAAAGTTGCGATTTTTTTGGGTTTGTAGAATTGGTGATAGGGGAAGTATTATTTGATTTGGGATTTTTGAATTTGTCGAAAAAGAGTGGGCTTTGTGACTGGTTTCTTTCAATTTTGTGGAGGAATTAGGGTTTTTTATTTTCTGGGTTTGTTCAGTTTGAGATGGGCGAGGAGACATCCGATACAATGAATCTTGATTTGAATTTGGGTCCTGGTCCTGAGGCTCAGTCAGGATCAATTCCAACTGAGGTTGTGAATTTGGATGATTGGGTTGATGAACCTATTGATAGACTTAGGGAAGCTTTTAGGTTGAGGTCTCGACAGCGGTATAGATGGAGACAGGTTACAATCCCTCCTGAAAGTAGAAACCTTCCAATGGAATTGGATCAATTGCTCAGCCATTCCGCTAATGGGAGTACATTACAGACAGGTGAGGGTAGTGTTGCTGCTGAGGAAAGAGCCAATGAGGTACCCAAAACATGTGAAAACAATAATGGATTTTTGGAAGATGAAGTATCAGAAAAGAAAGATGATGATGAGAAAGGTAGTGGAAATGATGGGAGTTTCTTCGATTGCAATATCTGTTTAGATTTGTCTAGGGATCCTGTTGTGACTTGCTGTGGTCACTTGTTCTGTTGGCCTTGCCTTTACAGATGGTTACATGTACATTCAGATGCAAAGGAATGTCCAGTGTGCAAGGGTGAGGTCACAGTCAAAAATGTCACGCCAATATATGGTCGTGGGAATAGCACACGTGAACCAGAAGAGGACACAAGTCTTAAGATCCCTCTAAGGCCCCAAGGACGGCGGATTGAGAGTTTCAGGCAAACCATTCAGAGAACTGCTTACAGTTTCCCGGTAGAGGAGATGATCCGTCGTCTTGGAAGTAGATTTGATTTGGCCCGTGATTTGACACCGCCACGTGATGGCAGCAGTGTCAGGGAAACAGGTGAAAGAGCTAATTCCTTGATAAATAGGATTCTGACATCCCGGGGTATTCGGGGAGAGCAAAACACAGTTTCAGCTCCCGCAGATGACGTAGACGTGCAGAGTGGCTCAAATGCTGAAGGGGAAGCCCGTTTTCTCCATTCTCTATTACTGCGAAGACAAGCTCAAGCACATAGGGCTCCGACCTTTTCCTCTTCATTTTCTTCTACATTAAATTCAGCTGAAAGAGTGCTTGAGTTTTATTTTCGGAACCTTCCTGAAAGAAGAAATCAAGAGCAACCTTCACCCCCAGTTGATGATAGAGATTCTTTCTCAAGCATTGCTGCTGTTATAAACTCGGAGAGTCAAATGGACACTGCTGTGGAAATTGATTCTATGGGATCCCTTTCTACTTCATCCTCTCGGAGAAGAAGTGACAGTTCTAGGGTTTCGGATGTGGACAGTGGGGATTCTCGTGCCCCCAGAAGAAGACGCATGAGCTAGTAGGGGTGTCAAATAAGATGTGTGTGCTGATGCTCCTACTTCTACGGAGAGACAGGAATTTTACACTCAGCCTCGAATTACTCACCAAATATTACATTTGAACAACTATGTAACTCCTACTTGCATTTTACTGCTTTCCATCTACTAGGCTAATCACCTTCTTGCAACAGTTATTATATCTCATAGAGGTGATCATAAATTTTTAAATCTTTGTTGCTTAGTTTTGTAGTTTGGAATACTTTATCCTTTATTCAAGGTCTATGCTTTCATCTTTCAAGTTGTATGGGAAATCAAACATGTTTTGAAGCAAGGAGGCCAATTACCGCACGCTATTGTACATAACCTTGCAGGCTTTATATGTCCGAGTAAAATCCTTTTTTATTAATTATCTCCTCCGTGTTTTATGAGTCATTTCCATTTAACTTTGAATCTTGTTAGTTTATATTGATTACTCTGACATGGAAGGGGGATTAGTTAATGGTTCATGTTATTTGTTGGTTTATATTGATTATCTTGGTTCTGAGTTTGTTCTAGTGAAATCAAACGGGAAGAGGTCTTGTATTTCTCATAAAGCAAACCCCTTTCTCCATCAATTCTACAAGTGGCTGACCAATAACACCCACTTGGAGTTGCGATCACGCTATGGAATGATGATGGTATATTTGTCTATTTTTCGAGAACACCGTCATATTGTATGTTTCAAATTTCATACAAGAGTGCTAGGCATGCGTGTCTTTTAGAAAAATTTGTTCAATTTGATGGTCAATCAAAGATGTGCGTACAACAAATTAGAGCCTGAGAAAACACGACCGTATAATCTACATCTTAAACACAGTGTGTTTTGGACAATTCCCTTGGTTAAAAAAGTTATCTAAAATTTTTTTCTGTTAACGGTATCTATGTTTGTCTATTTATCTTTATCTCCTTTTTTTTTTTTTTTGTCTAACTGAACACCAATAGTCTCTCTGACTATTTTTCTGAAATAAAATAAGTCAAATTAGCTATAAAAATATAGAAATTCTTCAATAACTTTTTTAATTAAATTTATTTTATAATAGTAAAACTACCCTATTACGTAAATCATTAAAAGAAAATCAAATTGTTAAATTAGTTGGTAGCTTATGTTTTGTTTAGATTTTTATTTTTTCCAACAAATATTAGTTTAATCATGTGTATAGATTAAAAATTTTCATCGTCTTAAACATGTAGCTTGTGAAAAATTCTCTCTCGGACGATTAGCACTGCCATCTAGTCTACATATTCTGTAGTAACAATATTGGTCCAATTGGCTGGACCGGAGTGTTTGCCTGGAAATGGAAGTTCAAATGTTTGATCTTTAAATCTTGCCCAGCCCAAAATGCAACTGTTTGTGCTAGCCCAGCCCAGGATCCAAACACAACTGGCGTAGAGCGGGCCTAGTGGCATCCCACCACGTACTCTAGCATACCCTTCCTCTAAATACACCCACTGGAATACTAATATTAAGTCCGTTATATTTGCTGCTAATAACACCCATTTTAGTTCCACAAATGTCCTTCTACCCTTCTTCCTTAGTGGCTTTGGCATAAGAGAGATGAAAAAGAACAAAAGAACTGATTTTCGTATAAGAAAACATAGGAAGAACAAGAAACAAACTCAGGAGAACAAGTACCATAACAGTAGAAGAAATCAAGCACTTCCATAATTTTAAAATAATTAAGTAAAAAGTTTAGTCCAAGAAAACCACTAATTTAAGAATAAAAACATAAATGAATAAAAATCTTTTTACCATAACAACAAATTGTTTTTGTTTTAACAAAGATAAGAACCCAGGTGGAGTTAAAGGAAGAGAGATCAAATTTAAATAATGTTTAAAATATGTAATTTTAAAATACAAAGGTTTTACAATAATTTTTTTAGGGTGCTCATAGCTCTACTCTTTTTCTTTTTCTTTTTCTTTTTCTTTTTTTTTATAGTCTTCATCATTTGACCGTAGAAACTATGTGTTTTTAGGTTTGCATTGAGGATTAATGAATCTAATAATTGGTTAAAGAAACGACTTTTTATTTGTCTGTTAAACAATTCTAAATGTATAAATAAGTGTGTGCAAACGGTTTATAATAAGTGTGTGAGTTTGTAGAATTGAATAGATTAAAACATTATATGATAGCAAGATCAACAAATTATTTATTGATCCGCAATCTGTTATCGAATATGCTTAATCGTGTTAATTCGAAGCGCGACAGTATGACACTAATTGTTTCAAAACATAATGCGTTATTCCTAGTGATACTTCTAGGTCTAATACGAAAGATTAAAACAAAAAGTTGAAATTCTGTTCCAACCATTGCTAATTAAATATTAATCAAATATAATGAAATTAGATTGCTGATGGAACACGATGATGATGTTGATGTGATCATGATCAGTAAGATAATATGATGATGGACACTAGCCTTCGCCCCCGGAAAAAAAAAAATTGAAAAACATAATGATTGATCGAAACATAGGCTATGATTGTGCACACGGGAGAGTAAATTTGAAGCCATCATTTATTAATTAATCGCTTGTGTGTGCCATTGATCGTTCAAATTCAATGGTCAAAAGTCCTTACTACTTCCTGTAATTGACCCGACACTTCTCTTTTTCATTTTCATCTTTTTAACTTCTCTTAATTTTTCCTACCAAAACCAAAATTCCACAAAATTAATAGTGACATTGGACCAGAGGCGTGAAGCCAGCAAGACTAAAATCGGGGCCTAAGATCAAGCCTCCAGAAACGCTCAAACAAAAAATATTTATTGGCAATCGGGTTCCATGCTGCTATTAGTTACATTGTTACTTACTCAAGAATAAAAAAAGCTAAGTCACAGGGCCTTTGACCCAGTAATTAGGGCTGTTGTTCGAATCCCCCACGAATCTATTGTGGAGATAATTTTTTTTTTAATTATAATATATGATTGAGTGAAGGTAGGGTCTTTTCTTATCAATTGTGAGTGACATTCCTCAACTATTAGTGAAAAATAAAAATCTAAGCAATATTTTATAGAATAAATGTAAAATTTTAGTACCAGTCTGATTTGTAAATATCAGTTATATTATCATATAAAGTGAGTTTTAATCTGATCATTAATTTCATGTAATTAAAATATTTAAAAAATATATACAAAGAAATTTAAAGGTAGTTTATTTTTTAAGTTCAAAGTCTAAATATATGACTTATTAACAATAATTCAAACTTTTGAATCCCGTTTTACTTTGAATGATTATCCCTCAATATTTCTCTTATTGACTTGCCCTTTTGACCTCTTATAATTCTTGCATGTGCTATAAATTTCACAAGATTTATGCATAGTCTATTGAGACCAACACGGACTAGTTAAAAATTGACGAATCGATGACTTTGATTATTATTAATATAATTAAATGCTTTGGAACCTAACACGAAATTTCAGCTTCAAAGCAAATACCCAGGGAGTCATATGTCAATGACATAATAGTGAGATCAATCAAACAAAGATTGAGATTAAATCTTTGAGAAATATTAAATTACAAACCACTTCACATTAATAATACTTTTTTAAAAAAAAAAATCGCAACTCCACTTATATATAGCTCTGTGGTGGGACAGCTCATGAATGAGCTTAAGAATTGTGAATGTTTATTGCTTTGATTGAACGATTCAAAGAGAACTTCCCCATGAAGGAACGACTACAGCGAGATATGTCAGCACAATTATAGAATAGTCAAACAATTGAAGATCATTAACATAAAAACTAATTCGTAATTGATATTATTCTAATAAATCTCAATTTCGAAATTTTCCCCCTGCTGATCCCTTCTCACTCTTTGAATACTTTCGTATACACGATATAATAAGACGATAAATAAACTGTTTCAAAAGTATCTTTGCTAATGAGGCAGCAGCCGTTTACAATTATTGAAACCCTAGCTAGCTCATCTTCAGCATGACTACACATAGACAGCAAAAATTAATGGAATTTTTTTAGGGTTTCTTGTCCCTTACTTTCCCAGCAAAATGCAGCATCCCAGGATGAGAAAACGGGACAGTGCACAATGATAATGGTGATAACGGTAATGATTATGATAATGAAAGAAAGCATGACAAATGTTTAATGATTGTGTTTGACAAAAGGAACAAGACCGATGCTTCTATTTTTAAAGTTGCATGCCAAATTTTCTTATCTTGGTAATCATAAAAAAATCAATTATTTGTTGAACAAATTATTGCCTTTTACTTTTTAACCTAGGTTTAGTCGTTTAGACTTTAGAGAGAGAGGGGGTATTTATGCAATCGTGCGGCTGACATGTATGAAACCACTGCCTCGTGGTTATTAAATTAAACTTCTTGTATTTTGATTAGTCCTTGTAATTACGGGCCACTAGTCTAAAGTTTCGCATCCGGCGAAATTTGTTATTTTTATTTTTGTTATTTTTCCTAAGTATGTGTCATGATTTTATTTGGCGATACAAAGAATTATAGATACGTATGCAACTAGCCAGATCAAGTGTTTGGAATTGGGGCGGTAGTGCTTAACATGATTTGTATTATAGCCTTGGTATATAATTAATAACTGTATAACACTATCATTATGTTTTGTGCATATATGTGCACCAGCAAGCAATATAATGACTAATAATTTTTTTTTCATTACTGTCACTCATCATTTCAGAAATTATGACTTAATTAATATCTTTCGGCCAATATTCCGTTTACAGTAATTAATATCCAGCTAATCTAGGTGTTAAAAAAAAAAAACTGTCCGCCTATATGTTTTCACTCAATAAATTATAATTTTCACTCGATAAAATTATATCTTGATAAATACATATGTAGTTATGACAACCAATCATGACAAACTTAATCAAATACATACTTTGAAAATTTTATTATGAGTGCATAACAAGCAATATATGCAAAACTATTTTTGTCTCCGATGTTATTGGTATTCAAGAGTAAAGTCAGAATTAGCGCAGCCCCATTAGTATTTTGCTTCCCAAAAAAAAAAATTGTTAATAATGATGAAAAGTATTTGTTTGCGATATCAAAAATTAAATCATGAGAGTCTATGATAGAATAGAGATTCCGAATTTATGAAAGCAATAAAATGTTGATCTTATAATCAGGAGAGTATTCTGACGTACACAAATATTCATTCTTCATTAATTTGTATCGTGAGACTAATAAATTTAGAGACAAAGGAAAAAGAGAGGCAGGGAGGGATAAAAGAAGGGACATTAACAATAACAATTAGTTAGTTCTTCTTTTCTTTTGTTTTTTGTTTTCAATTAAGATGGATTTAATATCACATTTTAAAGTTAGGGTTGCCAGAATTCTCCAAATCTCACTCGGGATTTGATACAAAATTTATATTTAGGATCGAAATTTTGTTCTGATTCACTATTAAGGATAGGATTTAAGACATTTGAAAATTTTAAATTATGTTGAATCTGATTTTTCAAAAGTGTATAACAAGTACACATCTGACATATCGATCATAGGCGTATGACTTGTCATTATGATAAAATCTATAGTATATGCAACAAACTCACATCATTTAAAACATTCAAGGATCTCAATTGAAATTTAGGATAGGATTATCCCAATTTAATATTTGAGATGAGACTCAATAGGGCTTTTCCCTCATTTACGTTTGAGATGAATTGGGATTGCCAAATCCCAATCAGAATGTCTCGCACGATTGCCGACCCTATTTAAAGTTTGAACCCAAAAGGTAAAAAGAGAAAAGATTTTGTGATAATATTGTTAATAATAATTTTTTTAATTTAGAGAGTACATAGAACGATCGTTAACGGTCACAACTTTTAATTGGAAAAAAAAGTGTAGAAAATGCATCAAATTATCATTGTGTCTTATTTCTTTCTTAATTCTTTTTTTTTAACCTTTAATTTGGGCATCATCATATTGAATAACACATCTAGAAACAAGAATACTCTTAATTGTTTTTAAGATAATCAACTAATTTATCTTGGGTTCAACGAAATTTTATTTTATTTTATTTTGTTTACACACACACACACCCCAAATCAAACTTCAAAGGAAGGAAAGAAGCAAAAAGGGTAATTATTAATTAATGCGGTAATTAATAGAAGAGCATAAAAAGGAAGGGGGATAGCATAAAATGGAAAGGGGATATACAAGACACAACCCCACACACATGCAGTATGCAGAAGACGATTCACAGAAATGGCAGAGCTGACAAAAGGAGTCCCAGTCCCCAGAGAGAATTCATCATTACAAAAATTGACTGTCCCTTCATCTCCTCCTTTTTGGCCACTGCATGCTCATTGTCCCATTTCTTTTCTGATAACTTCTCTGCTCCATCTTTTTCTTCTTTTACCCGCAGACCCAAATCTTTTGCAGGCCTTTCTCATCTCTTGCTGATAGTGGGGAAAGTAAGATGATTTATTACCATGTAGTTTAAATTTCATTGCCAAATTTATGGGTTAGAGAGTAGTGACATTGAGGTCCCTGAGTTTTAGTAAAATAAAAAATTAGGAGACAGCTTGATTTGGCATGAACTCATAAATAAAATTAATAATTTAATTATAACTATGGGCAAAAGTTATTTTTTAATATTGTACAACAAATACAGTAATGTTTTAGTAAATTCAGGATGAGAAAATTGACTTCTTTTTCAGAAGAGTTCAAGTTATTAAGATTTAGGTTAATGAAAACTCCACAATAACATCAATATTTTATTTTTATTTAAAAGATTGCTACATTACATGATCATTTAAGTAATATCTTTATTCAAGCATTCAAGTGGTGTCACATCTGTGTATATAAAAGAATTTGTAATTTTATTATTTCTTATTATTTTAATTATCATTATCTTTTTTTAAATATTGTATTACAAATCTACTAATATTTATAATCATAGATCTACTTAAATCCTTATTTCTATATACCAAAAAAATGTAATAAGTAACAACTATAAGGATTCCTTGTGAAAAGTTAAAAAAACTCTGTCGTTTTGAATTTTTATCAAATCTACATAGTTGAATGTCATGGCCCTGGAGTGATAAAAATACCCACTAAGCCTAGACTCAGATCGAACTCAGATCGAATTTAGATGATATATTACTCGGCCTGAATATGAAGTGGGTGTAGTCTTAGGCATCACTTAATAAGTTCGGGACTTGGTCAGAACCCAGATTTTATTAAAAAATATTATAAAATATATATTATTTTAAATATTTATATTTGTTAAACTCATTTATTATACATATACAAATTTTAAACATTTAAAGTTTATATTTTTTTAATCTAATTTCATTGAAATAAATTTAAAATTTATAAAATTATTTAAAAAATTATAAAAAATACGCATATAATATTGAAAAACATAAAATCTAAGTATCCGAAACCTAGTCAGATCTGGGTATACGCCTAAAAATAACATATGAGCCGAGTTTAGGATATTGCGATACCCGAACCCGGCTCGGGTTTTACCAACCCTATTATGGCCTTCTTTTTCTTTAGCAATCTTTTGCCCCTGATAAAGAAAAAAAAAAAAAAAGGACACGATAGAGTTGTAACTTGTAACGGCAGCAACAAAATGCTGTACCTATTCTTCTTCGAATTATTGCAATGCCAATAACGTTTGGAGGGCAAACAAACAGAAGAAAAAAAATGAGGCAAGAGGACAAAACCCTACTAAGAAAAGAATGAATGAGACACACCGATACCATTACAACCATTCAATCAGCTCATAATAATTTGAGTTCGGGCAACCTCCATGGACCCCCCACTAGGGTTCCAATTAATTAACCATAATTATAATGATAATAATAATAACAATAATTATTATTCTTATTATTAAATTATTACAGCAATAACAACAACAATAATAATAATAGACCCCCTAATATTATCCCACGTACAAATGATTGCTGCTGAATAAATTGTCTGCTTAGTATAATGCACCGTGTCTCAATTTTAACCCTACCACCTTCCCTGTTTCATCGTCATCATCATTGGATCTTCTTCTTCCTCCTCGCACCCGTCACCAATTCTTTTACATTTTTTTAATTTTATTTTTATTGTATAATCATTATTTCATATCACGTCATTTCTCTGACTCTGTGATGAGCCCACTCTCATCAACCATCATTACTCTTCCACGCGTCTCTCACGTGACTCCAGCTCCCTTCCCCTTCAGGCTTTAGCTCTGTTTTAACTCGATGATGATACTGGCCGCATATGCATAAGCATGAATAATTGATGTTTGGTTTTTTGAGCCTCTGTAAGGTATGCGACCGTGACCCAATTTATTTTCAAGTAACATCAATGTAATTTAAGTTAGATTTTTTTTCACCTTCCCAGTGAGGGTAATATATGGACTAGAGGGTTGCTAATGGCTTCAAATCCTCACATAAATTAATTAATATTTGTTTGTTTTAGGATAGATTGATACGTGGCAGATATTAAATTGAATGTTAGAGTTGATTTAAACTCTAATTCGTTAACTACGATGTATAAACCAATATTAAAAGTATGGCATGTCAATTCGATTGATTACACAATTTTTTATTAATTGATTTAGACAAACTTAGGATTTTCTCACTTTCGCCCCCCCTCAAATTATGCCCTCTTTTAAGGTAAGGGAACCAAATTTGAAAGCCCCTCAAATCATGTAGGAAAGGGAGAAGATGCATGGTTTCTCACACTTAGGATATTTATTTATTATTATTTTTATTATTTTTATTATTTTGCGGGAAATGATTGACTCCTTGACTAATTGGGAATCAATCACGTTCTCATAAAATAGCTAGGAAAACTTTTATTTCAATTCGGCAATTTATTTGTTGAGATTTGGATGTGGGTATCAACTATTAAAAATGAGAGCATGACTAATTAATATAGTAATTATTCATTTAACATGGAACGCGTGTGTGTGTGTGTATATATATATATATATATATATATATATATGTACACTGTATATTTAGCAAAAAATATGCATAACTTATTATAATTAATATTATATATTAGGTATTCTAATGGTAATAGTTTACAGGAGTACATTGTTTATAATATGCTTGTATAACTACCAAGAACGATATCCAAGTACGGACAAAACACAATTTTTTTTGGACCATAAAACTCTCTACTGTCCAAGGTAATCAGATATTTATATTAATTAAAAGTAGATTAGGGTTTATGGAGTTTAAGCAGCATCAATGAAGTAGTTGGCGCGGCTATTTTAATTATTATGGGTGACTCTATTAATTGTCCCATAGTTGAAAAATGGTCCCACCCAATAATAATTCACACAGATCTCTTTCCAACTTATCATTAAAGCCTGCATGACTTCAATTATTGCAATGATCCCAAAAGCATGACAAATCTGACCTGCTCACATCCTCTAGATGTCCTTTTTTTTTAATTTTTTCCACCCCCTTCAATTTTTTTTTTAAATAACAATCATTTAATAAGTTAACTCATCTCACGCGCGAGGACCACCTCCGCCACCATCAAATTATCTCAAACCTAGACTCCCGTTCATTGGATGCCCCGTTGATCATTAGACCCATGCAACCCATGTGTGGTACAATTTTCCCCATTTCTTGTTACAAATTTTAAGTTTTTTTTTTCTCTAAATCTCAAATTGAAATAGACAGTCTCGACGAGACATGCAAATCAAGTTATTTCTACACCGATTCCTCGATCTAATATAAGATTATTTGACCGGCACTCTGGCTTCATAAGTCTTAACATAATCTTCAACTTATTAAACACCCATTTCTGATTTTTATCGTACGTTTAAGTTTTGATTATTATGGTACGGCTCCATCGAATCGATATGTGGTGATTGGTCCTGAAAGTTAAATACATGCATAAGACTTTGAGACTCGTAACAGACAAAATAGTGTGAAGTAAGATACTACGTCTATATATCGTTTGGTATTGTTTCGGACACTCGCTCTGACCACCAGCCACCGCCACCGCCGCCGCCACCACCACCAAAGGTTGACCTGGTCTTTGACTCATCGGATACCCATAGCTTTTCTCAGACTATAAAAAATTTGCTTTAACCCATGATTAAAAAAGACACGAAAAAACATTGACTCTTTAAACTAATGCAAATGAAGAGACCTTTTCTTGGAATAGTAAAAAGGCGGTCTCTTTGTCTCTCTGCCTAATTAAGCAGCACAAAGGATAAAATGAGCAATTGTTGGTCAAATCTCATTTGCTAATAACAATCCAAGTACTATTCTTTCTTTTCCTTTCCAATGTTTTTCCCTGTTCACACATCACGCTTAGTGCGAATTTTGACAAGTCCTATTTATTTATTTAATTCTACGAATCGGATTTCGCGACTTGCAAAATTATCTATTAAAGCGGCACTGCGCTGTTGTGTTTTGGTTGGTGAGTCAGCGTTCCCAGTTCTTTCCAATAAGCCAGCAGAGCCACTTCTTTTCAATTGCGTCACTTGAAAATTACAAACAAATTACTTGAAAACTGCACGAATTAATTAATTAAATAAAATGGAAATAAAAGCAAACTGGCTCAATACGCCTTCGCATGAATCATCAAACAGAGCTTGAAGCTAATTAGTAAATGTGTTTGGTAAATCACTTTTTCAAATGATGATGATCATTATAATAAAACAGTGTGATTAAGAAAATTCAATAACTTCATCACCTTACCCAGTTGATCTGAGTCGTTGGATGAGTTAACTCATCATTGTCAATTATTTATGATCGTATTATGACAATAATGATGATTATGATGTGGCCCTGTTTGGTGAGCATAATTATTTAGTAACATTGAGAAGTAATAATCACATACTTAATAAATAATAACACATTGCTTGTTGCAGTAACAAAATAGAATTTGAATTATTTTGACTTATAGAGGGCAAGAAAAGCACTTCTTCTGCATAGGCACTTTAAATCAAGAGCACTGGTACAAAAGGCGAAGCATTTCTTTCTATCTCTCTCGTGTATGAACGAGTGTATATTTATATACATTCACGTGCGTTTGTCAACCTAGATTTGTCGGTCAATCTTTTACTAGCACAAGGCAGAATTAAATAAAAATATGTGTGATGGTTATAATTATCTCTGATTTTATAAATTAAAAGATTTGCACAAGCGATAGCTTTCATTTATAAAAGCTTTCAGGTTTTTTTTTTTCTTTTTCCTTCTTCGCCAACAAACAGCTTTCATTTTCTTTTTCTTCTCTTCTTGTGACCAAAAAGGATGGAGCTAGCTTTGAGCTTAGGCGACACCTCAAAGCCGTTTTCATCAAAATTATCAGGCAAAGATCTAGGGTTTTGTATGGGCTTGAACGGCAGTAGCTTTAATGGGAAATCGGAAGAGAAAAGTGCTTCCGATCATCATCCCCCTCCCATTCAGCTTGATCTTCTTCCTTTCTCTCCA
This sequence comes from Aegle marmelos, assembly GCA_030449875.1. Lineage (NCBI taxonomy): Eukaryota > Viridiplantae > Streptophyta > Magnoliopsida > Sapindales > Rutaceae > Aegle > Aegle marmelos. The sequence goes on along the minus strand of JASUUL010000077.1, from coordinate 6,448,844 downwards.
GTTCCTCGAGCTCATCATCATGAGCCTTCTTATCAGCTTCGGCTTCCATGGCTCAACGGTAGCTTTAGTACCCACTTGCCCTAGTTCTGTTTTATTTTCTTTATGATCTTGTTTGGTTGCTGGGAAAAATTGAAAGAATTCTTGTTATCATATGATCAAAACTTTGTTTAGGGTTTCGCTTTTACATGTTGGTATAACTTTGTTTCAGTGGCGAGTACCGAACCGGGTCCGATGGATGGTGCGAGAGGAGGAGGGCTGGACGTGAACCGGTTTCCGGTGGTGGCGGCGCAGGAGGACGCCGATGATGGGACGACGGCGCTGTCATCTCCGAATAGTACGGTGTCGTCTTTTCAAATGGATCACTTTTGCATGAGAAATGGGAGGAGCAAGAGAGATTTATTGGATGTTGAAACAAGTCATGAAAGAGCAAGTTCAAGAGCAAGTGATGATGAAGAAAATGGCTTAACAAGAAAAAAGCTGAGGCTCTCTAAAGAACAATCTGCTTTTCTCGAAGAAAGTTTCAAAGAACACAATACCCTCAATCCTGTAAGTCAATTTATTTAACCCCCCCCCCCCCAAAAAAAAACCATAAAGTGATTTAATTTAATTTATTTAAATTAGGCATTTAAAATTTGTCCATACTGAGTGTCTACAATTTTTGAAATGTGCATGCAGAAGCAAAAGCTTGCTTTGGCCAAACAATTGAATCTCCGTCCTCGCCAAGTTGAAGTGTGGTTTCAAAACCGGAGAGCAAGGTAACACAATTTTTTAGCCGTATTTTTTTTTCCAATCCCCCAATTGATTGTACGATGAAATATTTTTTTCATTAGGCATCCCAACTTTTGTTAAAACTACTTTGGTTCCGTTGAAAAACCCAATTGTTAGATACACTTTCAGGTTCTTTTTTCTTTTTTCTTTTATTTTGTTGGGGGTTAATTATATTTTAACTAAAGATTGCGGCATGCGATGGAAGATAAGGTTTTATAATTGATAGCAATGGTTCTGTATACTTTTCTCGTATTGTAGTGGCTTCATGGGGAGAATCAACGTTATTGCTGTTGTTGTTGTTCTCATTATTAGCTGTGAAAGGGGAGAGAGAGAGAGAGAGAGAGTTAATTCGGGAACATCCTGATACTGTATTGTACATGGTGCAGGACAAAGCTGAAGCAGACAGAAGTGGATTGTGAGTATTTAAAGAGATGTTGTGAGACACTGACGGAAGAGAACAGGAGGTTACAGAAAGAGCTGCAAGAATTAAGAGCTTTAAAAACTTCTCAACCTTTTTACATGCAGCTCCCCGCCACTACTCTCACTATGTGTCCTTCTTGCGAGCGCGTGGCCACCGCCACCACCTCCGCGGCCACAGCCACCACTGCAACGGCTGCTACCGCAGCCGCTAAGAGTAGTAACAACAACAACAAGGACTCCTCTGTATCATTACAATTGGGTAATCAGCCTGCTAGGTTGTTTCCATTTTCTCAGGTACCCCAAGCCCAAGGTACTCAATCGACTTCATGAAATGGGGAAAAGTACAGAAATTATATATGCAAGTTTTTTTATCTTTTAAAAAAAAACTAAAATATAAAGACCCCTTTCTCCATTTTGTAAATTTTTTGGCTTGAAGATTTTCTTTATTTTTTAAATTATTTTCTCTAGTTCCTAGTAGTTTTGTGTAATGGGGAAAGCAAGAGATATTGTAAGGGTTGATATATTTTGTTGACTGACATTAATTACTGAGGTAATGGAAGAAATTTTCATTAGAAATACGCCTTTTGATATATTTTGTTGACTGACAGTAATTACTGAGGTAATGGAGGAAATTTTCATTAGAAATATGCCTTTTGGTCTTTCTTCGTTTTTTTTTTTTTCCAATTTCTTGGTTAAAATTACAATGTGTTCTATCCTCCTTGCTAATAGGACTAAAACTAATTCTAAACCCCCTGAATTTTTATTAAATATTTCCACATGATATGAGTAAAGTAATAATATCAATATCGACAACAAAAATTCAGTATCACGTCATTTACAATATAAATGTTGGAAGTTGGATACTGATTTAAGAAGTTTTGCTAATTTTTTTTTGAATTTTTTTTGTTTATTTTTTATATTGATACTAAAACTAATCCACGATATTGGGTAATTAATTTTATTTACTTCTAAACTAGTACTGTGTCGGTGTGATAAGTAGTTGGGTTTCATTAATAAAGAAATGATGATTGGTTGATTAATCAACCTAATTATATTGCAAAAACGATTGTTCAACGACCAACTTGAATGTCACCTTATGATTTACACATTTTATGTCAATTAACAGCCTACCAAAATGACCTGACTGACCGAAATAATACGAAATGAATTGCACACTGCAATTCTGTTAGCCGCCCCTCTTTTGTTAAAACGTCATCTTTGCAATTATTTCATGAGACTCAAGGATTTCTTTTCCTATAAGAATTTCGTTTAAGACTAATATAGATGAGTGACATAGTTTCGAAATAGGATAGGTAATCATGGATCATGATTGACTAAGTTTTTAAAAAAAGATATATAATCATGGATCACGCTTGACTAAGTTTGCATTTGTGTTTTCGTCTGAAATTAATTTGAATTTAGATGTAGTTTGAATAGAACTGAATGGAAATATCTAAATGATAAGTTTGTTTTTTATTTTTTATCATCTAAACATAAAAATTTTAAAGTTAGTAGTTTGATATAAATATCGTTTTAAGTGATGCCTATATTTGTTGTTCTCCACAATTTAGAAACTTAACAAGTAGATAGTTTAATACTATTTAAAAAAATACTATCGTTTTTTCTTAATTTAATTTTGTAATAAAAGATTTTATGATTGTAAATATAACATCAACTTTCATTAAAAAGCTAGCATTGCTATTTTATTTTCGATTCATCACAATAGACATAATCTGATTTGTTTAATATTTTATTTAGTTAATATTACCATGAGTATAAAAATTTAAAGTGATTAAAACAAATAATTTTAAGGATAATATAAAAATATTAGGTTTATACATAATATAAGAAATAAATGAACTGTTTCGGAAATTAAAATTTTCTATTTAGATTTCAGATTTAGAAGTGGATTTTTTCTACTATGTCTATTTAGGTAAATTTTTTTGACAATAAGTGATAAGTTAAAAAAATAAATTACCTAAAATAAGTAAATTTCTTGAAAAAAAATTAAATTCAAACTTCAGATTGAAAAAACAAACAAGTACATAAGATATCGTGTTAAACATAAGAGACTACTTTTTTTAAACAGTATTATATGCACATAACTTGAATATAAACCTCCGTGGTACATAACATGAAAAACAACAACAATAATTACGTGTGTAAATTAGTAGATATTATCCCTCTAGTTGGTCCGCAATGCATTTATTCTTCCAAACTCAAACCCAAAAATAATTTGAATTAAGACTAAGCATTAAAAATAGAAGATTATCTAATCATGGCCCCAAAAATAACATACTATTATAAATAATTAATTGAACCATTGTAGTGCTATTGAAGTGCAGTGAGATAACGATGCCTTAGACATGCCATTGGGTCCTATTGAAATAGACATAACTTGTTTGAAAAGGTGCCTTAGAGATACCATGGGTCCTATGTATTGAACTAGACATAACATGTTTGAACAAACATATTACCCCTTTTAAAATATCTTCCACCACTAGATTTGGATCTTCTAGCCGATGCAATAACATATTTTCTGCACAAATCTATTTTCTATGGCTTGAATTCTTCTAGATAATAGAGAAAGTTAATGATCTTCAAATAAAATAAATAAGGGTTTATTTTTTTCCATTCATTTTCAAGGACAAAACAGAAGCATTTTCTTATACATCTTGTCATTCATGCACGTACTAAAACAAAATAATACACATGCATTTTTTCCTTTTTAATTTTAAAGTTTGATCTGCTCTAAATTTTATGATACAAGAAAGACACCTTTACCCTCTAGGCTTTGAAAAAAATGAAAATTATCCACCGTCCACCCATTTGTTTGAACTTTTTAAAAATACACAAATACTTTTTGTTTTGTAGCATGCCACCTAAAGTTACACTTTTATTGCATTCTTCCACTTCCGGTTGTTCTCTCTTACAACATTGCTAACGTAAAAAAGGACAAAATCGGCATTTCAATTGAATACTTAAACTATGCTGTATTGCACAATTTTTTTAAAGAGTAAAACTAAAACGACGTCGTTAAACCGAATGGAAACTTAAGGAAACAAAAACAAATCCAACGGCGTTTAACCCGATGGAAAATTAAAAATAAAAAGAAATCTAACGTCATTTATCTTGATTGATGAATATGTATTTTCTTAGTTCAGCCCTAGCAAGTAATAAACACTTTTCCTATATTTCTTGGCATTCACCTTCGCGCTTGAATTTGTTGTTTGAAATCAAAATAATTGCTTTCTGATTTCCATCTATTTTCATCAAAGAAATAAGTTTGACCATCAAAGGTTTTGTTCCTTCAAAGATTTAGAGGTGTTGATGAAACGAGTGAACTATTACAAGGTTGAACGTTTCAATTTAGAAGGTTTCGGCCTAATTTCAAGTGAGTTTCGTTGAATTTCTTCGCTATTAAGGATCAAATTTTCATTAATTATTATCAATTGGTGATTGTTGTTAATCATTGTTGTTGAAAAACCCCAGAATTTATATTAATTTCTAGGAGTAATGATAAACTGGGGAGCGATAGGTTTGTTTTAAAGATGTTGGAGGTTACTGATGGCAGTTGCACAAAACCAAAAGAATATATACTGTAATGCATGTATTTTATAATTGTTGTTACTGACTCTACTAAATTATTTTTGATATATATGATGACCCAACTGGAGTTAGTGATATCCTTTAGAGATAAGAAGCAGAATTTTGGTTTGATTGAACTTGATTGTATAATTGAAAAAAAAAAAGATGTTGTATTGACGATTACAAATGCATATGGATTAGACTCGAGCTCACAAATTTTGTTAAATGTTACAAACCCAGAAAATAAGCTTAAGATTGTGCTAGATTCAAATTTTGGGTTGGATTGTTTGGTCACACTACATAAGTGTTTGGGTGCCCATGCATTTGAGGTTGAAGTTGTACCAATTCTTTACCCTCAGTTCAAAAAAGCTCCTTTAATACAAGCCTTATTGACTAACCTAGGAGTTGTATTACCTGATGGGCTTATTATTCAGCTAAATAACTTGATTGAGGGACATGTTTCTTTTAAGAAAAATGCTGCTATTTAGGGGCATACAGCTACTGGGAGGGAAATGCTATATAGAAGGACATGCTTATGTGGTGGAAAATGCTGCTGTTGAGAAAAATTTTATTGTTGGGGATGATGAATCTGATGAGGATGCACTGCTATCTAATTGTTCAGACAAAAGGCTTAGTAGTGATGACAATCTTGATGCGAACCTCATGCAAGCTAATTTTGATAGAGCTGCTGAACCTACTGTTGTTTATAAAGACAGTGAAGATAGTGAGGTTAGTAGCAGTAGTGAAAGACTTAAAGGCAGTCATTTGAAAACTGATTTAGATGATAATTTATCTAATGGTGATAAACAGTTAAAAAAGGTCATTAATTCTTCTGATGATGACATTAACCTTGGCACTACCCAATTGACTAATTATCTTAAAGAACATGAGTATGAAGTGGGTGTTGATGGGAAACATAAGCTAAAGGTAGGGCATGTATTTGAAGATGTTGTTAATTTTATAGAGATATTAAATGAGGTGATGGTTAGGAAAAGGTTCACTATTAAAATAATATATAGTGAGCTGAGAAGATTTATGGCTACTTGTAAATAATCTGACTGTTCATGGTATTTGGTTGGTGCAAAATTGAATAATGGAAGTGGTTTCATGTTGCAAAAGTACAAAAAAAATAATATTGCAGACTTACTAAGTTGTTATTGATTCCAATGTAACAATTGATATGTTGAAAAATTATATGCAAGAGACTTCTAGGTTGAAGATTGAAAAGATGACATTGTATAGGGCTGGAGCGAAGGCAAGACCTAAGGTATTTGGGGATCATACTAAGGGATATCAAAAGCTGTTTGAGTATGCTAGAGCTATTAACAAAGTTAATCTAAGAGCAATTTGTAAAGTGTTATGTGATGCCATTTCTATACTTGACAAGTGTTATTCCAGAGGTTTTTTTTATTTTTTTCCCATATAGAAAAACTCTTTTCTTAATGGTTATAGGCCTTCTATTAGAGTGAATGATTGTCACTAGAAGCATAAGTATGGTGGAGCGCTATTAGCTGCCGTTGGTATGGATGCTAACAATGTGATTGTTTCGTTGGCATTACTTGTTTGTGAGATTGAGAATATAGAGACATGAAGCTAGTTTATGAAGCACCTGTATAATTACTGGATGATGGCAGACAAGTAACCTTTATTAGTGACAAACAAAATGGATTAGTTTATGTCATTTCAAATATATGACGTACTGCCTACCACAAGGCATGTCTATGTAAATTTTTCTAAGTTGTTTGCCGTGCACAGTTGAAACAATTATTTTGGAAGGCAACTAAGAACAGTCATAAGCATGATTTCAATAAGGCAATGGTAGAGGTTAAGGCTGAAAAAGAAGCTACGTATGAGTGGTTGGAAAAAGAGTTGCAAAGGTATAATTGGTCGATGCATACGTATGACAGACATTGTATAGTAGATCGTACTGATAACAACGCATCAGAATACTTCAATAGTTAGATATTAACTTACGGAGATATACCTTCCTTGACAATGCTTGAGGAAATTAGATGTAGACTTATGAAATGGTTTACAAAAAGAAGAAATAAAGTTATCACTTGGAAAAGCTAGTTGACGGCTAAAGTATAGAAACAACTGAACAAAAAAAAAATTGCACAGAAAATGATTGTGCAAGCTTCTGGCAATCTAAATTTTCAAGTCATTGCTAAAGATTATTATCTAGCTAGTAGGTTTGTGGTGAAGTTAGAGAGAAAAACATGTGACTGTGGTTATTGGTAAGTTGCTGGCCTCCTTTGAGGACATGCTATAACTGCCATGGGATATGCAAGACATGAAGTTTAGGAATATCTTCCAATGTGATTTACCATACAAGCTTATCTTAGCATATATTCATTGATATTTAATCCCATTCCAGATCAGTGTACATGGGGAGACACTTGGAAGACCATTAATTAATCCTCCAATTGTGCAAAACAAAATTGGAAAGCCAACGAAATCTAAAAAAATGAGTGACAGAAAGAAAAAAGTAAATTTTTTTATTATTTACTCATTTTGTGATGAATCTAATCATAATATCAGATCCTGCCTATTAAGGTAATCCATTGCAAAGGCAGTTTAAGCAAGGAAAAATAATTTTCAAGTATGTTTATACAAAAATTTATTAAATGCTTTAATATGTTTATTATTCCGCATTTATTGTAATTTATCATGTTTTACAGGCATCACCTATAACAAATCAGCCACCAAATGCTTCAAAGCAGAGAATAAAAAGGAGAAAACATGTGCTGTTTTGCCTGTATTTTTTATTTATTGTGCATTACTTGTGAAATGTGACATTTATTCACAACATGTTTCTTAGGCATCAGCATCACGTTCAATTGTTTTAGGCCAACCAACAACTATATAATCCCAACCAGCAACTGCATCATCCCAAACGCTAAGAAAGCCAAAACAATGGCATATAAAAATGCTTCCATATTCTCATATTTATAGTGTTGTCTTTAAATTTCTTTAACTAACATTTCATGTATTCAAATACCAAGTGGTTCGGGAAACACTTCTAAAGCCGGAACAAAGAAAAGAAAGACTCGATCTATTTATAGAGGTGTTGGAACAAGAAGACGCACAAGTTCAACAATAAACCAATCCCAAAATCCATCTCAATCTTCAAATGCCACAGGTTCTATATGATAACATGAACTGAAACAAACTTGATTTATTTTAACTTATTATGTAGGTTGTTATTTTAGACTATGGTGGTTATTTTGACTTCATTTTGGATAATTATAATATGTTGTTTTAGAAAGGACATAGTCTATTTATGTTGTGTTGGACAGTTGTCCTCTTGAATAATTTTCTTTTGGATATTATATTAGGTTAGGATTTAGTTATTTTTTATTAAACTTATGGTTAACTACCTAATGTAGTCAATACTGTCAACAATTTACTTCTTTGTTATAGAGATTTTTCTGTTGTGTTAAAAAGCTTGCATTTGTTCTCACATGCTTTGTTCATAAATCAAGATATACTAGTATTGTGCATTTAAAGCAGTGTTCAGTAGTTACCTTTTTGAGTTGTTTTATCAAATAATTGAAAGTTGCACCATGATTCCAGCCAGAGGTAAATTAATTAATTGAATACTTTCATTAATTGTCACTTATATAAGCTAATTACATTGATATATATTTTCTAGGATACATTACATTTTAAAAAGTGTATTTGCACAGACACAGAGTAACAAAATTATGATATATTTAAGATTCCCCTCAATGAGCTTAAGTCTTTTCTTTATCTTCACCACATCATCATTCACCTCCATTTTTTGATTATCCGCCATCTAATAAATATTAGGGTATATGAGAGCTTCAATATTGAACAATTGCCAAAACTTGCATTTATTCAACTTGCATGACCAAAACATGGCATTAGGATTCTCTTGTATAGTAGAAACCATTTCACATGCTTGCACACCATACCAACAGTTCTCGGGAATGCATTTCACTTTTCTATGTCGCTGTCCACTAACTGCAGAACTCAAGCTATAACGCGATGCCATTTATAACAAAGAAAAGGAAAAGTTGTGTGGATTTTGTAGATGTACAAGCAAGTTTTTAACTTACAATTTCGGTGGTTGTAAGCTTCAATTAGGACAAATGAATAGCATAATTGTCTGCTTCAATGTGTAGTTATGTGTTTGATGAATTATATGGGCATATTAGATTGCTGTATGAGCAGGTTTTTGTCTTTGATTTCGCTGTTCTGAGCTTTAAAAAATGGCAAATTAGTAGTATAGATGATGTGCTTGCATATGGTGTTTGAGCATTGTAGTCGTTAGAGAGCTAATGGCTACATTTTTTAATTTTATTTTTTTGTCTTTTATTTCGGATTAAATTAGAAATTTTCATCGAGGGGCAAAAAAAGTCATTTCATTAATGTTCTGTTAAGTTCATTAATGGAGAACAAACAGAAGTAAAAAAGTGTAATAAAAGTGTAACTTCAGGTGGAGCGCTGTAAAACAAAAAAATATTTGTATATTTTTTAAAAATTCTAAAGAAATGAGTGGACGGTGAATAATTTTCCTTAAAAAAAAAAAATTTCAAACCAAGCAATCACGAAGCAATGGTAATGGTATCCCAAACTTTGGATTTTGGGCCTAACAATCACGAAGACCAACGGGCTCCCTTTCTCTTCTTGTCCTTCTTCTACTAATTTTCGGTCCCAATGTATTGGTCTCGGCTCGTACCCAAAAACCCATTAAGATTACGGCAGAGCCATTTGCCCCTCACTTCATATCTCAATCTGCCCCATTGTATGAGTACATCCCCTGCTAACGATTTTAATGCTTCCATCAATAACTTTTTTTGTTTACGAGTAATATTCCAACAAAAATTCTTATTTCTCTAGTTCCTCTCCTCTATTACCTATTCTTGATCAAAGTATTAGTCTAGTTTTTTGGTGTATCCCATTAAAAGATTCAGTTGAAGGTTAGCAATTTTCCTTGTCAAAATAACGTAGATTTATTCTTATATTTACTCAGAGATGAGAAAATATGGGTACAAGATAGTAGATTACCATAAATTTTTGGAGTTAATATTACCATGCTAATAAAGTGGATGTGGCGCCAATTATTGATTGACGTATATTAAGACAAGAGGTAACCTTATTATGTCATCATGAAGACCTTAATTATTAAAATCAATAATTAAAATATCTCATACCATTTGAAATACGGCTTTTGTATCTCAACTTTGTACACATTGTGCCACTGCTCAATAGCTTGAGGTTGAATAATTCAGAAAAATAGAAACAAATACTTTTTAGAAAAGTAAATAATGTGTAACCCAACTTTGAATTAATTGTAGGTCAAGGCATTACAATTCTGTTTATCCAACGTTAAAAAAAAAAAGGAAGAAAAATAATTTTTAAAAAAATTAAAACAACACTAATGTAATGTAATCGCTTATTCTTTTGAAATTAAAGTCAAGGTTCTAGAACGAGTCTCTAACACGAGATCCACATCTATTTTAATTACCATATGACCAACTCTTTTTTTTTTTTTTTAACTCTTAATTTGTGTTTTTAATTGCATTAGAAAATAAAAAGTCTTTTATTTTGTTGACGACATTTTTCTTCTGGGCTGGCGCTATTCGGCTTCCACGATTTGTATTTCCAAAGTGTACAACAATTTAAATGTTTAATTTTTTTTCCCGTCTTTATATGCCCCATTTTAAATCAAATTACCGTTACATTGGAGCCGTTAGCACTTAGCCCCCCCTATAAACTCTTATGAAGCCTCCTCATTTATGTTTACCATTCTAGCCTTATTAGTCTTGTTAATTACAATTTATTACTAAATATAATGAACCCTTTAGAATACGTCAAAAGTATTACAATTAATTAATCTGTGTATAAAATATGTAGTTAAATTTTATATAACTAACACTTGTAAGTTAATTTTTTTAAAAATAAATCCACGTATAGCATGATATCACTTGTTTATTGTATATTTATATGGTACCTTTGAGATATTCTAGAAATTCTTCAAAAATTGAAACCTTAAACTCTAAATTATATGTAATTAACTTTTTTCACATAAAATGTACAATAAGCCATTGCAAATACAAAAACTTCTCATAATATTGCTCGCTTCTTTTAAAATTAATTTCGACTTAAGTCTCATTTATAACATTTCACAGTGCAAAAAGTAATCCCAATTGATAGATTGTTTTACATCAAGAAATTATTCAATGTGAACTTCTCTCGAAGTGGTTACGAAAATATAAAAAATTACCATAATCATGTTACTATCAAGTAAAGCAACCAGCTATAATTTACGTATCAAATCAAGGTAAACCAATATCACAAGTTAAGTAGAGCCCAACTGCAATTTTTATAACCTTCACTTTCCTCATAAGTCGAATTACATGACTAGTCAAAAAGAAAAAGATACAAAAAAAAAAAAGGGGCCAGAATTTAAGAACATTCACGAAGGCTTTGTTTTCTTGATTAGGCAATTTTTTTTACTTATTATTATTATCTTACAAAGATGTACAATTCTGATCCAAATTTAAATCCAGATTTTACAATATCCAAACGTGCACGAGTCTTAAGACAGATCGCAGCTTACGATTGTGTGGTGTACGCATTAGTGGTAAACTTGTAACGTAGTATTTTAAAAGCTTTCACCAAAAAGAGGAAAAAAAAAAAAAAGGCAAAACAGTCCATATGTCATGTGATTTCGACATGGCAATCACTAAGCCTAAAAACCAAAACAATAATAATAATAATAATAATAATAATAATAATATTGATATTACCGACAACTAAACAGAGCTTTATCATATTTTTGAAGTGGTGACTTGCTGTCAAGGCATCTCATGTGCCCAAGCGAGAAAAGGACTAAAGTGGACAACCAAAATAATTTTATACACACATACAGCTTATTAAAAGCAGCAATCAGCGGATCAACTTCAAACAAAATTGACAAATGTTTCAACTAAAGGAAAATGGCATTAACAAAAAAGCTCCAACGAATCAATCCATTCATTTATTACTACCACTCTAAGTTTGAAACTTCACCGTCACAACTTTGACAAACAGACAAATTTATAAATTGAACTCTGTTTTTTTTTTTTTTTTTTTGTGTTGGGGGGGGGGGGTGTAAAGGGTAAAATTATTTTGAAACAAAATTTTTACACAAATATTCATCAAGCAACTTTAAACAAGATGACTTAATAAACACTAAACACTAGCCATGACTACCTGAACGAATGATAATTCTGTGTGACTTCTTGCTCGCGGTATTTTAATTGTAAATTAAACACACAGTGCCATGCGACACTCTTGCACCATCACGTACTGCCTCATTACTCACTGACTTAATGCCTTGTTTAATAAGTTGCCATGTGGCACAAGGGCCGCAGAGGGATGGGGCTTTTTGATCATGTAGCATATAAACAAATTCGATTATTTCAAAATACTAATCAATCTCTCTGAAGTATATTTTCAATTTTTATGTCATCCGCTCATAACTTATCGGGAAAAGAGAAATATTAGTTACTTGTATGGAACTTCACCTTGGTTTGTTTCTACAATTCCAAGAAAATAGACAAAAAGAACTATACGGCACGTGTGATTTCTACAAAGCATCCGTTAAATATGATTGGCCTCTGTAAAAAGCTTGGTGGTCAAAAAAAATTTACCTATATCTCTTTGAATTCTGATGTTTCAGCATCTTGCTCTCCTTTATGATAAGCTCCGCGTAGAAAAGCTCATTCCATGCATCAGGTACACCAGGAAGGCACCAATGGCTGCAGTCCTGGTACCTCAATGGTGACCTCCTTTCCGCATCTGATATGTGTTGCTTTCTATAGATTGACGGATGACCGTCCTTCCGGTAATCGGTCAATCGGGTAATGTTAAGGTAAGTGACGTGGGTTTTCATCCCTTTCAGCACTGACTCTAATACTTTCATCTTAGGTGGATACGCTGTGAGATATGTCGTGTTTTTGATCGGTTCAGTCTCATGATCACATGCCCCTCCTGAATTCCACTGCCCTCCGCTGAATAAAAACAGAAACAACATTTAGAGAAACATTAGTAAAGTATTATTGTTGAGTCCAAGGAGCAAGATGCTGAGTTCCCAAAGCAGTTAACAGTGGGAAACAAATGCCAAATCCATATGGCAGCATCTAAGGTCTTTCACTAAAACTTTACATCGGAATAGCAACACAAGAATAGGAAACACTAACGCAATTAAAAAATTGGATTAAATATAATCATTACCTGAAATGGGAAGCAGAGTAACCCCTGAAGAAAACCATAGACTTCTTTGGATTTACATTGGCATCAACCCACCTAGCCCACGTTGTTAAAGCTCTTCGGAAAGCCTCGAGAACATTCAGCTCACCATATACATGGCTACCCTCTTGGTAATAATCTTTCCTGCAAATATCAACCATTGTTTTAGTTTCTGCTAATCAATATTTAATTATCATAAAAAACTTTTGTCAATAAGAACAACAAACGCCATACCCTTCGGCAGTTTTCTCATGAGTCCACCAATGACCGGTGTTGAAGATAACGATATCGGCACCTTTGTATTGATCAGAAGACCTTCCTACTAAATCCAGCCGAAGCGTTTCCTTCTTTGTTCCGTCTTTTTCCGGCATTTCCCATTCTTGGACTAAGAAAGGCGATACAAAGAACTCCACAGAACAGTTGTAATCCTATCGAATGATACATATAAAATAAACACGAGACTATAGAACAAACATGAATGGTAAATGATTAATAGATCAATCACATACTTTGAATATGAATGAGTATGAAGCTTCTCCACGAAAATGGGATCTCCCATTGGCTTCATAAACATTCTTTGGATCTTTTGCTGAGTTTTTCAGAATGCAAACAAGAGATTCCCACATATTCCTATTCAATGAATCGCCGACAAACACAAGCCGCTTGCCTCTCAACAATTCCAACATATGAGCTCCATTCAACCTATATGCAATTCAAATTCATCTAAACCAATTTATCTTAACCGATGATTAATTCCAATGGTATAAGCAAAGACATAAAGTGAAACTCTGATCCATACCTTGGCAATTTACACCCTTTAGGCTTCCATTTCATTTTCTGAAAATCTTTGTCAGGCCTTCCATTACGAAGGCAGCTAAATTGCTCATCAATAAAAGAACAAGTCTCTGGTTTATAAAGCGGATATGAATCATCATGAACCCATTCTCCATCAAACAAATCACAGTTCATCAAATCCTCAATCCCCTGCTTCACCACTACCCCTGCATTATTTCCATGCCTCTGTTTCTTCCCATCATCACTCCCTTTCTTCGCCAAAGATGCCGTGTAATTCGATGCCACTCCATCCTTCACCGATGAGCTTGAATTAATGCTCTTACTAGTAGGTGCAGCACTCTGATTTGCCTTCAAATTTTGATCTTTAACAGAAATTTCCGAGCTTTGAGTTTGGTTCTTCACGCTGGATGGTGCCTTATTGACAACTGAGGTTTGATTTGCGTGCAAATTTGCGACTGTCTTTGTACTCTGAGTCTTATTTTGCACTGTGGATGGTGACTTATTCACAGCTGAGCTTTGATTCGCCTTCACAATTTGATCTTTATCAGAAACTCCTGAACTTGGAGCCTGGTTTTGCGCACTGGATGGTGGCTTATTGACAATTGAGGTTCGATTTGCATGTAAAATTGCAACTTTCCCAGCATTCTCGGTACGATTTTTTGTACTGAGTGTTTCTGAAGAAGTGATGTTGTTACCATTAGATCTAGTACCATTAAATTGGGGAGCCGAAGAAGATGATGATGATGAAGAAGAAGAAGAAGAAGAAGAGGAGTTATGGGGCTGCTGTAAATTGGGGAAGAAGTAAGAGAAAACAGAGGAGGACTTAGATCTTGCAGCAGAAATGGAAGTGGTGAAGATGTTGGAGAAAGAAAGAGAAGAAGAGGAGTTGGAGGAAGGATTGAAAGCAATGAAAACAGTGAAAGCAACAAAAATAAACATAAACCCATATGCGAAAGCAACACTTCTTCTTGTTTTGAAGAGACTGAAGGTGCTTTTGAACTCTGTCACCAGCTTACTCAACTGCTTTGTTGCTTCCGCCATAGCCCTTCTTCTTTTTGATTCTCCTCTTCAGAGAACAAAAAACTCCTTCACATATAATTTTTATTTTTTATTTTATTGTGTGAGGAAAAGAAAAAACAACTGAACTGAATGTTGATAAGAGAGAGAAAGAGAGAAATGTCGTTTTGAAGTTAATGGGGCTTGTTGAAAGAGAGAGAGGTCTGCGCATAGAGGACTCGTGTGTGCGGGAGAGAGAGAAGGAGATACAGTTCAGTAAGAAAACACAAGCGGCGTCGTTTTTCGGAATGGTTATTTTGGGAAGCGAAGATCTTGTTAAACAACTTAAACTGTTCTTCTAGTATGTCTTTAGTCTTTGCACATAATATCAAAAATGCCACTGACGTGTGTGTGGTGTCGCAGGAATTTTGGAAAAGTCTAAAAAGAGTTGCGTCGAAGTACCATTTTTTTTTTTTTACCATTATTTTAATAATTTAGGGCCCCTTTAGACTTGTTTTGAAGGGGATTAAAAATAATTTTAAAAAATTAAAATTTAATTTTAATATTAAATAAATAAATAAATTTAAAAAATTAAGTCTAATAAAATTATTTTATTTCATAGTAGGTTTTGATAAACACGAGAGTAATACCTACTTGAATTTAATTTTAAGATTTAAATTTATAATCTATATATATACGCACATATTTTAGTTATTCATAATTTTGTAATAGTTCAAAGATAAAAGTTACTAAATACGTAAGGCCCCTTAGTCATATTATATATATATATAAAATAATTTTTCAATCAAAAAGTTTCATTTCATTGAAATGATAATCAAACTAAAAGATTAAAAAATACATATTAATTTATAATTTATATACTAAAATAATGAGAGTTACTATCGTATAACATTGTGCGACATTATGTAATTAATTTATAGTTGCACAATCATCTATAATACATTACATAATCAGATTTCAAAATTTTAGTATCATTTACAAAATACTACAAAATCACATCACGTTTACAATTTCTAATCAAAATATTTCTATTTTATGTAATTATTTATTAAAAATATACGTAAAAAGTTATTCCATTGTTTGAAGATACCAATGTCATGGCTATGTTGCTGATAGGCAATGCGGGAGATGTGAATTGCAATTTTCTTCGCCTACCAAACAAAAATGCCAAAAAAATAGGCGCTTACCCAAGTCACCGCCCCATTTTCTGTACGGTCCTGGACGGCAATCGGCGGATATGATAACTGGATTTTTTTATTAACAATAAATTTGACTTTTGGCTTTGGTTTTTAATTTTTAATTACGTAGTTAATAATACCAATTCAAAAAAATCGTACATACATTATTATAGGATTTTTTTTTTTAATATCGAGCACTGTAATTTGTTTTAGAGATAATATTTTATTTACAATTTACAACAATAAAAAATTTTTTTAAAAAAAGTGTACTTAATGAGATAACTCTTGATAACTTGAAAATCGCGATTCTATCATTCAAAAGAGCAACCAACTGGCTAGCTTACAGATTTTATTTTATCTTTTTAGTGAATACTAATAAATTATCTTTAGTTATATTATGGAATTTTAATTCCTAAAAGTACAAGATAAGATTTATTTTAAAACATTAATAACTAGTTTTTAAGATAAAAATAAAATGTTTAATGTTAAACCATTTTTATTTTTTTATTTTTTTCACTTCAAGAAGTGACATGCAGTTGCAAAATAACTATGATGGAAAATTGGAACACATCCATTAATCCCTGGTTCATAATTTCAAAGTGGGTTCGGTTCCACATAATAGCCCAGAGACTGGCATTAAATAAATAGTGCCCCACTAGTATATCATAAACGCCTTGACTCTCATGCTCCAACTAACACACTGTCAAACTATTAAAAAAAAAACTAAACTAAAAAATTGAAAACACAAATAAAATGTTGACAACACAACAGAAAAACAAGACCGACTTGTCCACTTTCACATTGGTCATTTATCAACTAGAAATATTTTTAATTACATTTATTGAGATTTGAAAGTGACTTAATTGATATTTATCGGGATTAAGCTTGAGTTTGTATGATTCTTATTTATTTTTTTATTTTTGAAAAAATACAGTGAGATTTCACTTATTAAAAAAAAAAGGTTTTACAATTATTCCAAAATTTTATTTTTAATAAATGCAATGGTCTAAGAGAACGAAAATGGCAAAGTTGTAAAATGAAGAATATTTTCCCTAATTTTAGATGCCCTTGACCTTGAGATTCCACTTTCCATTCATACGATTTCCCACTCACCGGTGTCCGCTTACTACGTGTAGCATACGTGCACTTTCCGCGTGGGACCAACACTACCGTTCTACAGTACGACATGTGTCAGAACCAACAGCTTCCGGATCCAAAATCTGATGAAACTGGACGGTGCAGATCTAATGAGGATTCACTCATTCATTTAGTTTGTAAGTCACCGGCCGGTGACTGACAACTGTCCCAATTTCAATAATGAGTGGCCTGTGACGCATTCGCATCGTGGGGCCCATCAAAGACAGAAAAAGAGTTGTGAATACAGCCAATGGCGTGACTTCGTTTGGAATCACCGTCACATGTTCCCGCAGGCCCGCAGCTCATCAATTTTTAATTTTAATATTTTTTTTTTGTCGCCAGCTCATTTTGCATTTATGAGAAATTGCGAATTCTGCCCTCTCACAATTGCCATGTTTTGGAATTGAAATATTACCAACTGTTTACAAACAGTTAGGAATGTTGATTTTGAAAATTTAAATATTAATTTTAGTATTTAATATTTTAAAAAATTAATTTATATAAAATCACTTCATATTACAGTAAATTTAAAAAATAAGAAAAAATAGTTCTTTAAAATATGATTCTGAAAATTAATTTAACACTTAATATAATTATATATGTATACTCATGTATATTATAAAAATATAAAATTATTCTTATTAATTAAGAAATAAAATCATTAACTTTAAAAAAAAGTATTGTTATTGTCAATTATATTTAGATAATAAAAAAAAGAATCAATAATATAAGATATTTATTTTAATTATCAGTTATAAAATATACATAATAAAAAATATTTTAGATATATGACTTTTATTAAATATTATATTCAATTCAATCATTTATTTTCTTCAACAAAAAAATTTATTAAATATATATAACTACTTTAAAACTCATAATACTTTTAAAAATAAATTTTACTATTTATTTAACTGATTATTATTTCAATTGCATATAATTCACAATAATGTTTTAAAAATTACAATATTACTAAAATGAGGAATCACAATATTACTAAAATGATCCTCAATGCTGTTACTAACTAACAAATTTAATCACTATAATAGCTTTTGAATCCTTTTGTCTTTTCATTCGTGACCCTTCATTATTTGTTTACCTTGTTAAGTTGCTTCATCTACTTTGTTTACTTCAAATCAAGAAAGCACAACATTTATGGTACTTCTAACTGTAATTTAGTTGAGAAGTTCGTTGGGCAGGGAATTATCTATTGGTTTTGAATTCAAAACCCTTATTTCTCTTTATCAACCCCCAAGAAAAAAAAAACAAAAAAATCACGTGTTTTCCTATCGTGGTTGCTAAGTACTAGTTAATTGATAAAACTTCTCTATAATATGTGTTTAAACTCTATTCACATGAGATTAGACGGTCATCTAATCGTTGTCGTTATCATATTGTTGCTTACAAAATACAAATAACGATGATAACGTTTTTTTTAATGAAAATTCTTTTTTCTTCTTTCTTTTGATCATTTTTGCTAGAAAAACATTTTTTAAAAGAATTACCGGGTGTCAAATATTCTTCCAAGAGTAATCCTATAGCTTAATCAATTTAATGAAAAGAAAACCCAAAGTCATGCTATGTAGTTATAAATTTTTTATGCAAAATTTGCGTCCCAAATCATATTAATTGAATAATAGCAACTTGCGAATAGCTAAATATCCGTTGATCGCTCAATCTATCAAATATTATCCAGATTAGTAAATCATTCGTCGCCGACTTCTGTAACACGTATTTTATTACAATAAACAGCCCTTTTGAGGAAAATAAAATTCCAAAATTACCCGTCAAAGATCTAAAAAGAAAATAAAAACGCATAAAAAGAATCCGTACACGTAAGCGTGGACTTCGGTGGACTTGTGTAAGAGTATCGACATTTTACAATACGCGTCAACTCCAAATGCCATGCAACTGTTCTGTCGGTGCTCCATCGTTCTCTCTCCCTCTCTAATAAAATAATAAACAATTTGTTAAATAATGTCTGGGATATACCCATCTTACCCACTGAGTTACGAAACTTCTATCATACGACGGTTTTACATCGACACGTTGAACGTTTAATTTTTCGTGAATGTGAACTAGATTTATCCTATAAATCTGAGATTTCATTAAATGCGTGGATTAAACTACAAATGAGTATTTTTGGCAAGCGTGAAAGCTGTGTGCTCATTGTACTCTTAGCAGAATATTTTATTTGTCTTTATTCGAAAATTCCTATATAAAAATTTTAAAAAAATTATTCAAGTATTGATTTACTTAAGCCCTGTAATTAAGGTTGAAATTTAATAAAATTGTTTATTTCATAAATTGTGACAAAAATAATATTTGGTAATTTTTGTAAAAATTATTTATTTAATAATTTTCTTCATTTTGACAATAATTTTTAAAAATAGGAAAGAGATTGCGTGGTTTATTAAATAAACTACCATATTTTTTAAAAACATTTTTATTGTAACTTTAATTAATATTTTTAAAAAATAATTATGTCATATTTTTCGTATGCTCTAGTATACAAGCCATTAAATATCATATTACAACCACAATTAAATTAACACTAAAACTACTATATATTCTCTCCCTTATCAAAGTTTGATTTAATAAGTTCATATTTTTTATATAATAGTTGTATTTTTTATAAGATTAAAAAAGACTTGCATATAATTATGTAATTTTTTTTTAACCATGAACAATTTCACATGAAAATTAATCATTACTTTTAAAATCAATTTCATAACCATGGCTTTTAACATTCAGTCTGTCTATATTTTTGGTATAATCATAGTGTTTATTGCAACAAGTTTAATGTGAAAGTGATGCGTATTGCTTCTTCTTTTTTATTTCATTTGATTATATATTAGTATGAATTTTTATCATATTTTATTAACAAGTTATTAAGTTTTTTCACTTAATATAATTTTACATATATTTTTTTTAAAAAGACATGTCTAAATATTGTTAAACGTACTTCAAAAAATAAAAGATAATTAAATTTTATGTTTATTTTGGTCACTATATGATAAAATAACACATTTGTAATAAAATTTATTAAGTACATATATATTACAGTTACGA
Source organism: Aegle marmelos (assembly GCA_030449875.1). Classification (NCBI taxonomy): domain Eukaryota; kingdom Viridiplantae; phylum Streptophyta; class Magnoliopsida; order Sapindales; family Rutaceae; genus Aegle; species Aegle marmelos. Next base: position 6,428,607 of record JASUUL010000077.1, on the reverse strand, counting down.
TAACACAATTGACCAAATATTAAATCACTTTTTTAATTAACTATTTATTACATCCACAGGAGCGACTTATATAATTAACAACTGAACCTTAGTTATTTTATAATTTAATATTATTATTTTCTTTTTTTAAATAAAATTTGCATTATTTAATGGGAAAAAATATAAATGAGTTTTTATTAGCATTCTATGCGGGCGTGGATACACACTTCATTTAAGTGATTCTAAGTAGATTATTCTTCTTTAAAAAAACATTGAGAAAATATCAAATTTTAGACCAAGAATATGTTAAGACAATGAATTTTATATGATATTTATACTCGGATTCACCCGCGCGTGGTCAAACGTTATTATCTTTCATGAGATAAAAAAAACCGGCCGAATATGTGTAAAACAAAAGGAATCAATCTGTTTTCCAAATAATAATAATAATAATAAAAGTAAAATTCAGCTATTAATTATCGAACTTTGATCCAACTGGAAGCTTCTAGTTCTGGCCTTTAGATAACATAAATATGCTTTTACTTTAAGAACCAAAGGATGTTTCGTCTTGTGCGGTAATGTTTAAAGAACCAATTACCATCTAATACCGGGAAGGAGTGTTGTGAAGTGACATTATGGTTTAACTTGCATCAACCACTCGGTAATAATTAATGACTCAAAAATAAAACGAATTAAATTACTCTCTGAGTTTTTAGTAGTAATTTTGGGTTAATGTAAGTTACATTATATAATTGATTGGGACAGTTCAATTTAAGTATGGATTAGATAGAAATAAAAAAATAACTATATCATCCTCAAATATAAATGAGAAATTAAGGCACAATTGATAATAGAGAGAAATTCAAAATCTAAAACAAATTAAATCTTAAATTTAATCAACTCTATTTGGATGACAACCCAAATAAAATAAAATTCCATATATTATTTCGGACTAAATATCACTTTCTTTTTCATCTAATCACTTGATTAAACCCTAAAAAAGGAAAAAGATGAACGATGATTCCTGCTGAAAGGTTGATGGAGGGGCAGTTAGCTTTCTGCTTTCAAAGAAAAATTTCGTACGTTGCTTTTTCTCTTTGTGCTTTCTATTTTTGCAAGTGGGCTATACGGCCGATAGGATTGCTATCAAGCTACCGCCTGCAAACGTTTTGAATGACACTTTTATTCATATAGAAATTTAAAACAACATCATACCGAGATCTATATGATTACCAATACCAATGATTTATCTAATCTCTTTATTTTAAAAAATATTTTATTCATTTATTTTTAAACATAAAATTATAAGAGCAAAACCATGTTTAAATGCTCAGAATTAAAGAACAATTGAAAAGATTTGATTTGTTATAATCGCGAACCCACCATCCAAATCGAAAAGAAAATGCAACCCAACCCACACAAAGAAAATGAGTAAATGACAATGAACAAAGGGGTCCCAAGGCATTTAAATTCCACAAAATCTTTCAACTAATCTTGTCCACCGACTTGATAACTCAATCATACTAAAACTTCGCAAAACAAAAGGACAATTGCACATTCGTCATTCCATTTATTGATATTAAAACAATCAGAGGCAATGTAATTCACATGATTGCTTCGCATTTTGTGCATCCCTTTGCATGATTTGAGGGCTGGACTTTAATGGTGATATTCCCATGACTTGCCACGCGTCGATTAGTTGAACGCAAAGCATAAACAAATTAGAGGAAATTGATTTAAATGAGTACATTTTAATTGTTTAGTGTTACCACAAATCGAGACGTAACGAAGGCAATCATCTCCCTCGAAGTTGGTTTAAAAGGCTAAGCCGATCATGCTTTAAAATAATGGTAGGTTTATGGGTTCATTGAAATTTCATCGTACGTGCAGGTTTCTTGACCCAATAAAACTTTGACATTATATTAAATTAAATATTTCAAAACCCAAGTAGTATGTGTTTTCATGGGAATTACACAAATATATTGGCCAATTTAAGATGACATTGACCCTAAGCTTTGGGAAGTTTTTATTGAATCCTTGCCAATAAACTGATGTTTGAAAATTTGTCCCCACCTTTATTTATGAGAAGAGTAATTAGTAATATGCACATTAGTATAAACTAATACGATATGAAAATATTACTTGAATTAAAAAATATAATTTTTAAGATAATAATATTCAATGAAATTGTATCGGACACCTTTTTATTATATAATCAACCACTCATAATTGCAATTAAAACAAATAAGAGAAAAAAAGAGTACATATCATATTAACATTGAAGGTTCAAATATTTGGCAAAGAAGGGGGTTACCCTCAACTGGTGGATGGATACTAAATATTTTGATAATGAGATTGAATTGAGACGGATGCATTAATTGAGTGCTTACAGAGTCTACTGTAATATGAATTTGCATGACGAAGACGGCATCGTTGAAAGTTTCTCAAATTTAGAAATTCCTCAATGCAAACACAAATTCTTACTTCTCCACCACGTGCATGGGAAACTTGGCAAACGACATCTGGATGCGAGTCCTGTATATACGAAGAACGGTCGTTGGATAGATCTCGGTCCAGGTTTTAATAATGTTAGAAAATTTTATGCTTCTTTCTTGCAATATCATCACGATTCTTGATTCATGTTCCAAGACTTTTAATCCATGATGTGTGCATGTGCATTTGCAATCGACAACATGATGTGAAGCAAAGTATGTTACGAATAGGAGTGAATTGTAAGTATGAATGTGGGTTTGAAGAAATTTGGAAACATTAGCAATCCAAATTTAAAAAAATTTTAAAGATTATATATATAAACTTGGAACAGCTAGATACAATGTCCCATGTCCACAGAGAATGGACCCTAGGCTAAAAAAACATAAGATTTGGGTAACCCTTAGTTCTAAAATTGGTTTTTGAGAGTGAGTTTGATTCAGAAGATTTTATATAGTATTAGAACTAAATTTATTTAAAAGCGATCGTTTTACACTATCTTATTATGTGATAAGGACTGAACAAAAAAATAAACTTATAAATAATGAGAATGTTATAAACAATGTCATACATCCATTGAGAATAAATTTTTAGTTAAGTATATAAGTTTGGGAGACGTTCAATTCTAAATTTTATTTTTTAATATGAGTTAGCCTAATAAATTTTTATGAGAACCTCTCAATTGCTGAAACTTAAATTTATCAAGTGCAATTTGAATTATTGTTATTTGCTAGTTACTATTAAAAATTTCAAGTTCTTTTTGAAAATGTACATATATACATCTGCAAACTAAAGATGAACTTTCATAAAACTATAAAATGAGAAATACTAGATAGTTGTTTCAACCTAGCAAGTCTCCTTACTTGTAATGTATAAATTCCATACGCTAGTATTAGATGCATATTAATATATAAGATAGATTTCAAGACTTTCATTTATATGAAAATGTCTAGCTAGAATTTTAGCGGAGGATTTAAAGTAAAGAAGAATCAAATTAGCCATGTTGAAGAAAAGACGCATGGGCGATCACATGATGATCATGTGTCGTCCATTAAAAAGGAGATACAACATTATCTTGACCGACCACATTCGACTTTATAATATACAAATACATGCCAATCAATCATATATATATATATATCAGACAAATGTTATCATTCTGTTTCAGATGTAGCTAATAGCTTTCTCAGATCAAACACTAGTGGAAGTGAAGGTCTAAAAATTCCCTGATGCCGCTAGTAATTATGAAGTCCTTAGTCAAAGCTAAAGTTCCTTGAGACATGCATTTTGCTTTACAAAGAATTTGGCATCGGGCAACAAATTTGCAACAATTAATTATGTGCGATGAATAAGTGTTTAGTTGTAAAATCTTCCTATGGAGAGGCATTTTTTTTGGATTCAATTGCCTAGGCTAAAGATGTGCATAAATGTGACATTATGTGAGGGGTTTACGACTTTGATTCCCATCATTACTATAACCCAAGAGAGATCTTATTTTATTGAGAACATTAATCTATTATCCCTATGCCAACTCATAAATAATCATAAAAGACACAGTATGAAGAACAATCGATTACATACTTATAATTATGTGCGCAAATCACTAAACCAATTAATTGTAACAAAAGTGACTACTGAAACATGCTTCCTAGGAAGCATTAAGCACTTTGGGGCAATTTCTTTTATTTTTCTTTTTTGAAGCCAAAGAAGAAGAAACTTAACCCCACTTTCTGATGAAGCTGCTTTTAATCCCAATCATTTCTCTGAACAATAAACTGATAAACACTAGTGTTCTTCAAAGAGACTAGCTCAAAGCAAGACTATTTATTTTGTACAAGGTAATTATATTACCTTGAAAGTCAGGATTTGGCTTGGAGCAGAAGCAATTAGTTGCAACGATCAACTTTGCCAAAAATGATGATAAAAATGGATAATTAATTTTAAAAAAAAAAGTAAAGGACAAATGTTGCAATGGCAGACACAGAATATGCAGATCATGCAATTTCAAGTAGAATCAATCATCCTTGACATTAATAAAAGGGGCCTAACATCGAAAACACAATGGCCGTGGTTCTGAATAGTTATGGACCCATAAAATGAAAATGGGCTTGATTCTTTTCTTTCTATTGGCGGAAGGAGAGTGCAGCTGCTGGCACCCCTTCGCTTCCCTTATAAAACCCCACTTCAAACATAGTTGCTATCGACGATAGGTAAGAATTAGTTTTTTCTTTCAATAGATTACTTCCATTCATAATCTATCGCCTTTATTCTTATCTGGCCAAAATTAATTACACAAATTTATAATAATCTATTTTTTTTCTTTTTCTTACTGGTTGAATATTTTTCTATTTAAGATTGAAGCCGAGATGTTAAATTTTTATTGGACTGTGGAAGAAACCTCGTCAATTGTACATTTTGACAACCAAACCACACTTATCAATAATGACCAATTGACCAAACACTGTGCAAGGAAAGTTACTATTAATTCTTTAAATATTTCACCCTACATGTACAAGTAGAAGAATCGAACCTTCATCTTATTAATAATGCAAATTGATATCAACTAATTCAATTAAGAATTGATCAGTTGATCAATGACATGGCACCTTAATTGTGAAATATTTGTATATATCTTATGTGCGTTTTACAATAAATGATACTCAATTTTATATTATATTTAAACATCTGCTGTGATATTTATGCTGTGATTTCAATCGTGACATCATAAAATTTCTCGCATGTTATTTGTAAATATTATTTCTCCGTAAACAAATATACGGTGCCAATGAATTTTGACGAAGAACGTTAGTCGCTTGTACTGATGATGGCAGATGCTGTCATATTAATAAAACATTCATAACAGTCGTCCCGTGGCCAATCAAATCAGTGATTATCAGCACAATCAGAAAGCCTCGGCACTAAGTTCCTGTGTGACGTATTATTGAGAATGACTTAAGAAGGTTATGAGGTATGAACCAAAGCGGTTGGTCCGTGGATCCACGCGCACGACTAAAGCGTGGCTGCTTTTTCTCCAGAATCCCCAATCCGTACACGCGCATTTCGTGTGTCTCAGTGCGTGCGGGTGCGGCCTCGCCTACTTCGTACAGAAACGAACAAAAAAATTTTTCTAACTGAAATCATAGAAAGAACAAGGGCCAGAAACGAAACGAGTCCTCTTCTTCTTCATCTCAATCTTCATCTTCTAGGGAGCTTTCACTCTTGATGGCTTGTTTGCCGTAAATCAAAGTTCTACAATCTGAACCGCTGATTTGAAAAAATGAGGATCAGAAACACTCGTGACACTCCTCCTACTCCCTCTTCTCTTTCACCAACTGGACGCCACTTCGACGATCACACATTTGCTCGGACGTCGTCGGCATCGTCGGAATCGCCGCACGTGATGATAAGCAGAATCAACGGTCGCATTAACAAGACTGATCCGGCGAGTCGCTGCACTTTGAATCAGGTGCTTATGATCTGACAAAACTTTGTTCATCATCATGATTATCGCTGTTTAATTTGCATATAATATTAAACGCAGCCGAACTTTAGCTGACAAGGTGTCGTTTTTCTTCTTGTTGTTGCCGTTGCAGCAGCAAGACAAAGATGTCGGCTATGAAGAGGAAGAAATGTATGTCACTCCAGCTGATCAAAGGTAATTAATTAACCAAATAATACACACACATACATTGAAAATATTTATGAAACAGTGTCGTTCTTTTGGTTTTACATAGTTCGATTGGGGGGTGGCGCGAGGAGGAGAAAGCAATGCCGTTGAAGAAAAGGAGATTTATAAGCTTTGAGGTTGATCAGGAGAGGAGCGATGATATTGATGGCAGGGGTAAAACGGTAAAAGTTGAAGCCAAGGAGGAGGGTGCGAGCACGAGGTGTGGGAGGACAGATGGGAAGAGATGGAGGTGCAGTCGGAGGAGAGTTGAAGGTCACTCAGTGTGTGAGCATCACTTGCTGATTCGACGTGTGAGATATCAGAGCGAGAATTTGATGAAAAGAGAAATTCGTGAAGGTGAAGGCGATCACGGCGATAATCTTGATGATGAGAAGAACGAGAAGAAGAAGAAGAAGAGGAAAAGGACGAAGGCGGAGGAGGGTTGTTTTGGCAATAATAACAACAATAATAACAAGAAGAAGGTGAAGGCTAGATCCATTAATAGTTTGGTTAGAGATACTGCTCCATTTAGCATCTGAATCTGTAATTAATTAGGGCTCGTGATGAATAGTGAAGACGATGAAATCTAGTGAAAATGAAACTCTGCTTTAGCAATCAATTCTATGTTAGAATTAGCGTGTGTGTTAATCTTTCTTGATGAATCGACTTGAAGTTCTTAATTTCATCTAGCTTCTTCCAAAATTTTTTATGTTGGCGAGCTTGGTATTTATGTTGTTGTTGTTGTTTTTTTTTTTTTTCATTTAGTTGATAAAAATTAAGAACATAATATTCAAGAGTGAATAAAGACAGAGATGTAGAAAAATCTTATTATAAAACCTGTCATGCAATAAGTACCAATGTGACTTTAAAAAAGCTTATTATGAAATTTATTTTGTAGTAAGTATGGACACGACGTGAAAAAAACTTATTATGAAATCTATTTTATAATAAATATTGATACGAAGCGAAAAAAATTTATTACAAAACTTATTTTATGGTAAGTATAGACACGACGCGGGAAAATCTTATTATGAAACCTATCTTGGAGTAAGTACGGACACAACGCGGGAAAATCTTATTATAAAACCTGTCTTGGAGGAAGTACGGACACGACGCGGGAAAATCGTATTATGAAACCTTGTAAGAAATTATGACACGTGGATTAATTTATTCTCTTTCTTATTTCAATCTCTTGATTCTAATTAGCTGTACATGTAGTAAGACTTCATTAGCCGATTCCATAAATTAATGATGTGGTGAGAAGTGTCTCTACTTATAATACTTCACCAATACGTGCAAAACTAATAACTGTCCACTAGCTTATTGCCATAGATTTATGTCAGTTCACACAAGAGAATTTTGTATGATGAACTGAAAGAATTACGGATACAGTATGAATTTTGTGATGATATTTGAAATCCTGAAAATCTCAAAGTAACCGTCACAAATTACGGAATAAATAAAAATTTCATACATAGGAGATTTGCGAATTTCGATTTAAACATCGCCCCCTCCTTAAAAATGAATACCATGCACGGCGTCTTCTCCTGCATTTGAACGTATAGAGAATAGAGAATAGAGAAAAATCCAGCTGCCGATGATTAAGAAGAGAATGTCTAGTGCTGATCGTTGATCGCCGGTCATCCGCATACACACTCGCTCCTCATCGTCGTCACTCGTGATCAGGCGTGATATGTTTAATTGAATTTTGTCAGACGTTATATATTTTGATGAGTACTTAATTTGCGTAATTTGATTTGTTAGCTGTGTACGTTTAATAATACACCTCGAAGTGTACAAGAGAATGTAGCGAAGGTCCTCTTCCTTTGAAGTTAGAATTTTTGCTTAAGGTTATTTAGATACGAAGGGCACTTTTTAAGTGTCAATTAGGATTTGCGTTTGATACAAAAATTATATTGTATAACAATTTATTTTAACCGTAAATTTTTTATTTTATTTTTATTTTTTATTTTTTATTTTATACATCTAACGATTGAAATAAATAATTATACCATATAAATATTGTACATAAGCTTTGCGTGAAGAAAACAAGCACTTTAACACATCTGAAGCACCGAAATAAAAATGAGTAAGTATTGATAGCTAAAAACAAACAGCAGGCCGACCACTCTCTTTTTGGCTATCCAGGTCAAAGCTTCGTTATGTGAGAGTTTATTTTTCCTCTTTACACCGGTTGACCTCTATTTTCATAAAATAGATTCTTGGGCCGTTTTCAACTTTGTTTTTCATTTTTTTTTTAATTTTTCCCTATCGAACCTCGCTTAATTAATACTCGATAAAATTTATAATTTCAGTTAACTAGTAATTTTTGTTAATTTCAATTTTAGATCAATATGATAAATTGATAATTCGATAAATTTTATTAAATAATAAAATTTTTAAAAAAATCTTATTAAATAATAAAATTTAAAAAAAATCTTATTTTTTCTATAGGATCCAGCTAGTTTAAAATTATGTATACACATATATATAACATGTATTGAAATTTTTTTTTTGTTATACTGACATAATACTTTACACATTTTATTGGTTATTGTTGCTTTTTTTATATCTTTCAGATGAGAAATTATCTCATTCCATGTGTTATGTTAAGAGAAATGAAAAAAATATCGATTTAATATATTACCTCAAAAAAGTCTTTTCTATTAAGGTACCACATAATTTTGATCTAGTCATGTAAATTGGCGAAAAAACTAACAACTGACTAATTTACTTATCCAAATATTAAACTAGAATCATATCAGTTGAACATGATTACCACTTTTTTTTTTATCTATACTACGTAAATGTGATATTATCTTTATAAATTAATTTATCGATATATTAATATTTACTAAATTAATAAATTTTTTATGATCCCAAAGTTATTAATTTAACTAAGTTGTATTACTTACATATATTGTGATTTGTAGTTAGTCAGATTAAAAGATAATATGTAATAAACCATAACGGTCATATATACATGGCAGAAAATTACAAAAATTCGGCTCACAATACCAACGCTCCTAGCGAAAGTTCGGCGGACCACTAAATTCAAATTCAATAATAACACCTCTTTAATAGGAGGTAATTTTGAAATACAAGAGCACAGAGTAGTTTTAGTTAATTTATTAAATATGAAAAAAAATAAATCATAAAAAATTAGACCGAGTGCCTTGTGGGGGGAAAAAAGAGCAATTAGTTTTACTAAAAACCTTAGCCGGCCCTGGGCTGCACACAGCTTAACTAGATGGAGCCTTAGTCTCACCTGTGATCAAAATTATATACAAATTGGACACCGGCATTTTATTCGAGATAAAGAACAGGTGAGAATTTTTTGTATATAGAGTTTTCCAATATATATATATATATATATAGTGCATAAAATTAATGGTATTTCTTTTTATTTTCTTTCTTGATGTGAGCTTGAGCTTTCAAAGATGACAAGAGCTTTCAATCTCATTTATGCTTAAACTTATACAAAGTATAAATGAAGTAAATAAGATTTACCGATCACAATTCCTAATCAATATTAAATTTCCCAAATGACCGAAAGAAAAAACAAAAGAAGAAAAACCAAAAGCTCTTCAATGTTCGTGGCCCCCACTCTCTGGTCATCCTCCCCACAGCGAGCTCACATTTCGGATAAGCTTTCTGGGGACCCATTAGTGTAAATATCTCTCGCAGGACCTTTAGATATTTTTCTTCCATCAACGAAAAGAAGAGAAAAGAGAAGAGCAAAAAGAATGTCAGCTTTGGCAGCAAAATCAAGCATACTGTGCAGGGAACTGCATCGAAGAGGAGAGAAGCAACAGTTGCAGCAGCCATGGAGTAGTGGCAGCAGTAGCTGTTTGTTATTGCCAAAAAACGCTGCCTTCTTTTGGGTTGATACTGCTTCTAGAAGCAAGAATGTGAGGAGAGACGTGAGAGTTGAAGCTCTGTGGCCAGAATTGTCAAGGCCCACTTCGGTTGAATTGGAACCCATCAACGACTTGGATCATCTTGATCAGATTCTCCTTCGTGCTCAAGAACTTTCTCAGCCTATCCTTATTGACTGGTAATATACATGAATTTTTCATCTTGTTTATTTATTTATTTATTTATTTATCTATTCAGGCCCCAATAATTGTTAAAGAAAAAAAATACTAATAAGGACAATTAAGTTTAAAATTCCATTTGACGAGGTTTGATTTTCTAATTGATGATGATAGGATGGCTTCATGGTGCCGAAAATGCATATATTTGAAGCCTAAGTTGGAGAAATTGGCTGCTGAGTTTGATACCAAGTAAATATTCCACCACTTGAAATTAAGAAAACGTATTCTTGTTGACAAAGCTTTTACTAGTTTTAATGCCTGACTTTTTTTTTTTTTTTTACCCCCCAAATTCTTTCTTCTTCTTCTTCTTCTTCTTCTTCTATTGTAGATTGAAATTTTATTACGTGGATGTAAACAAGGTATCTAAAGACCTAGTCAAGCGTGGCAACATCTCTGTAAGTACAAAAAATTAGTACTCTTGTTAGTTAAATTATGCAATAACCGTTTGAATTTCTTCCCATTTTAATGATGTCTCATGGGGCTTTTTTTTTTTTTTTAAATTTTTGGGTTCAGAAAATGCCAACAATGCAGGTGATTCTTTTTGCCATTTTACTTTGCTTTTTGTTTGCTGAGAATTTATTTTAGTTAAAGTTCATGGTTTGCTGAGGGAATTGCAAATTTGTTGGATGGGCGGATTGTGTTGTTGTCGCAGATATGGAAAGACGGAGAAATGAAATCAGAAGTTATCGGGGGGCATAAAGCTTGGCTTGTAATTGAAGAAGTTAGAGAAATGATCAAAAAATTTGTATGACAACACCAACCAACCAAAAAAAAATAAATAAAAAAAATTGTTAAGAATCCCTCTCATTCTCTCTTATCTTACACATGATGCGTGAATTTTGATTTCCTACTCTTTCTTCTATTATGGAAAAATATATTTACGCGCGATGATCGTGTTAGGATTTTGTTTGGCAACCAAAAATTCTTCTCAGTTTTCGAGTGAATGTTCTCGTTCTCGTGTGGCACCTGAGGTAATTTGGGTGTAAAATGAAACACTTTGATTTCATGTGAGCTTCACCGATCTCACAAAGCTGATCTGAAACTCTAGAAGCCTGGCGAGCCCGGAATGTTGTTTTCAACTTCCTTTATATATTCTAAGTATACACGAATTGAGCACTACTCTCACACAGTCGCTTTGGCCGAGTGGTTAAGGCGTGTGCCTGCTAAGTACATGGGGTTTCCCCGCGAGAGTTCGAATCTCTCAGGCGACGGAATTTTTTAAATTCTCTTTGCTCCAACGCGCGCGCAAGCGTGTTGCCAAATCTTACAGTTGCAAAATTTTTATTTAGTTTTATAAAATAATAAGGTGTTTGGACTAAAAAAAATAAAAGATATTAAATTATAATTTATTATAATTTACACTTCTAATATTATACAGTAAAATTACTGTTAATTTATTCTTAAAAAAATCTTTTAAATATTTTTTTTACTCATAATACATTAATATTCACTTGTTAATTTTTTTAATATTTTACTTAACACATTCTCATAAACACTAAAACCACCCCTAATTTGTAAAATCTCACTTGTAATAAATTAAAACTTTTGAAGCATTTACAGGAATGATATTTTATGGTGGTGGACTTGGCGGTTAAAAAGGATTCATCGTCTGCTAGTCATAACATTATTAAATTTGATAGTTTTAGAAAGCGAAAACAAACCCATGATGTATCAAAATAAAAAAACACCTACCATACCACAGTGGTATGGTACCTCCACACACATAAACAGTGTGTAGAACCCACACCACACCCTGTTCATGTATGTGGAGGTACCATAACACGGTATAATAGTTTGAAATTGATTATAATGTAGACTATCAAAGAAATTGGAAAAGTAAAAGTAAAAGGGCTTATTTTGATGTAATCAAGGGTTGAGAATAATGTTTTTCATCATAACCGTAAATGAGTATTTTCATAATAAAAAATTTATAATATTTTCAAAATAATCTTTAAAGTGTAAATAACCCACCATTCACAAAATCAAATAAGAAACAACCGTGTTTAATTTTTTTTAAATAAAAACAAACAAAAGATCAATATCCATACACAGACATACCAGCCAAACTTAAATTTTTTTATAGAAAAACACAAAAGCTATCTTATATTGACAACCTACTTGATTGAAAAAAAAAAAAAAAAATTCAAACACCTTTGCCGATATCCCATTATAGCTAAAGCATTATCAGGACCAAACATGGTAGAATGTTTGTAATCCATAGCTACATAAGACTCTACTCCTACTGTCATTGTAGAATGTTTGTAATCCATAGCTACATAAGACCAAACATGGTAGTACTTCATAAGTTTAAACTTACTTCATGCATTCAGAATCAATGATTTTAATGCCCTTAAAACCTATAGATGAAATCCTGGTCATCAATCCCCAACAATTGCAATCCATAATAACTCATTTCATTCACAAGCTTGCTGAAACTGGCATGCTCCAAACCAATGGCAGTATAAGCCATCAAATTACTTGCTACCAATAGTTCCAAACCCCATTCACTAGACTGTGTCATCTCACATGTTTTTTGTTAACAACTCCATATTGAAATGTGCAAATGCTAAAATACACCATGGGTTTTAATTAAAAAACAAAGAACAGGGAGGAAAGCTTCGAAGGATTGCTGAAGCAAAGTCAACTGCAACACAACTCAGAAACTCTAGAATTAACAACACCCTATAGATTACAAGACACGATACTAACACTAAACAGGAAATCAAGACAAACACCAAGCCCTAAAGCAAATTATCCTGAACATCAGACGCATACTCTATGGTACCATGCCCAACAAACAGAAAAACTACAAAAACATGGCAACAAGAGCCTTTCTCAAAATCACGACCATGAACTTAAATTGTGGGGACACCTAGGACAGATTAGTTATGCCCGCCAACCCAATTCAATCACTTAAAAATTTTCCTGTATCACAAAGCAGTCATTGAACTCCAACAGAAACACACTACAAATGCATGCATCATAACCATAATTGAACAAGCAGTGCATAGATCCAGAAATCAGTAACACTGACCATTAGTAATGATGCATAAGTTGGTATTACCCTAGCTTTCAAAAGGCTAACAAATATCTAAATACCTATTATTTAGAGATTACAGATGATTTGAGTAAATGAAAAAAAAAAATTTAAAACTGAGAGCATGTATTCGAGACGTAAAGTAATGGTTAGAAATCTGGAAAAGAAAAAAATGATTTTCAAGGCAGTCATCATATGAACAAGTTAGATTTGATTAAAAGTGGTATAAGGTTAAAATAAAGAGATATCATGCATTTGAATGCACGCATCTCTCTGTGTATTTAGTTATTAGAAAACATGAGATTGAGTCCAACATAATTTGAAATAGCAAAGCAAATAAACCAAGACCACAGGACTCATATAACTTTCACAATCGACTGAAAAGTAGTTCATAACTGAGATGTTGATTTTAAAAAAATTCTACACTTCAGAAACACTTGTTACTTATTTTGGAAGCAGAGAAAAAAATCATATTCCAAAACCGAAAACTGCCCGTATCCTCTGGAAGATAAGATCCCGCCACCCTCTCTCGGTGTTCTCCACCACCGTGGCATTGCCATATCTGCATCACAATCAACCAAATAGCTCATTAATACAGAACAAAATTAACATTGCATTAGTATTCACTATGCAACAAAAATCTACAGCAAAATTACATGAACCCATTAACTAGAACTAACCTATCTTCCTCAGGAACATCAGTATGTGTCAACTTGACAACAGTAACCCCAGGCTCAGGCTCATCAAAAACAAGTCTCACCTGAAAAACATAACACAAATTTTCAATAAACCAATCAACCCAAATCAAAATCCAACCAAACCAACCAACCAAAATCAGATTTAAAAACTCATAAAAAAAAAAACTCACCGTTGACTCAATCCCATCAGGCCAACTACCGAATCTCCATTTCTGCACGATCAATTTCCCTTCTTGCAACTCCAAATTCTTCCCTGTAACTGACCCATCAAATATACTAATCTCCCCATTAACCTCCTTACTTATCCTCGCATTACTCTGGGTAAACCCCTTCCACCGATTCTCATCCATCAATATCTCATACAAATCCTTCGCCCTGCAGCTGAACTTCTCACTCAGCGATATATTCTTAAACCCTTCCTTCTTCTTCACCTCCTTCTTAACCTCCTTCTTCTCCGCCACCACATCGTTCTTCACAGATGGGCTCACATAATTATTACTACTGCTACTACTAATGTTATCATTCTTGGATTTCGAGCTCACATTCTTGGGTTCAAGCTCATCCTTGCACGGCCCGCCTCTCGCCATCGCCTCGACATAAACCTTGACTTTCTCTTCAATGACCGGCTTGCCCTTAGCCCACATTGCATCCTTCAATCTCTTCCCAAGAGGGCCCTCATCCTTGACCGAAACCCTAATCTCGGGGTCCTCATCGGCATTCTCATCGGAAATATAGGGAATCTCAACCAGCCCATCAACCTTCAACAAGCTACCACCATCGCCGTCTTTCGCCTCGCCTTCCCACGAGACGGAGACGTTTAACTCGTAGCCAGGAATAATCTTGCCCTTGCGAACGTTGACATAAGCCTCCCCTTCAACTTTCTCGATCTTGTTAGTCTTGACGAAGAGATTCCCCTCGCCGTCCAAGATGGTTAAGTTGGACAAGAGCCTGTTGAGGAAGTTCCTGGACCATTCTAGGCAGTCGGTCTCGGCCCAGTGCCAATTGTGGACGTTGGCTCCGTCGGGTCTGTCTTCGACGATCCAACGCTTGTCGCCTTCGCCGTATTTGGCCATTTGGTGGATTCCGTGAGCTGATGTTAAGAAAGAATTATGGTCTGTTTTGACTGTGGGCGT
This sequence comes from Aegle marmelos, assembly GCA_030449875.1. Classification (NCBI taxonomy): domain Eukaryota; kingdom Viridiplantae; phylum Streptophyta; class Magnoliopsida; order Sapindales; family Rutaceae; genus Aegle; species Aegle marmelos. The sequence continues at coordinate 6,413,506 of JASUUL010000077.1, read as the reverse complement.
GAGCGTCAGCAGATTGGATCAAGAGACGACGAAGACGAAGACGAATGGGGAAGTTTAATAATGAGAGAGAGAGAGCGTCTGGAGGGTTCTGAAAATAGAAGGGTCTGGAATTTTGAAGCCTCCAAATTATAAGGGGACTTGCAAAAGGAGGAGGCGGAGGGTAGATTGTTTTTTCAAGGGAAGAGTCCAGAACAACTGTGTTCCTTTTTTTTTTTTTTTTTTTTTAAGTGTTGTGTGTTAGGGTTTCCCATTTCTGATTTGGCTTACGACTTGCCTGCTTGGTCAAGGCACCTGACTTTGGTCGCCTTAGGGGACCAAAAAAAATAAAAATTATAATTCCTCACAGGATTCAGTTTGGTTTTTATTACCTTCAAAAATAATTTTTGCAATTGTGCCGCTGGGGTTTGAATGTGCTGCAGTCACAAAGCATGTGTTAAAATGAAGTAATCCGATCCCTAACACAAAATAAATTATCCGCTCACGAGCATGTGTGAAACCCGATTCTCAACTTCAGTAAGGAAATGAGACGGCGACAACTTTCAAGAGTAAAGGCCAAAAAACACTCTTCTTATTTGAAAAGTTGTATTCGAGATAAAAATCTATAAATTTATTTAGATTAAATTTTTTAAATGATGTCATTATTCTCTCTTTTTAATATACCGAGTCCCTTTTCTTTCTTCAAATAATGTTACATTCCCTTGGTTTTTCTCAAGAGAGTAAGTTATCGCTCACTCAAGTAGTAGTGTGTATAATCGAAGTAGTTTGAGGGACATTCCAATTGTCTAGTATCAAATACTTACCTCATTACTGCGTTATAATGTATGAGGCTACTTGTATATCTTATCAATTAAAATAATATTTACATATCTTAACTTTATAGTTTAATAGTGTGATAGTACTCTCAGCAATAAGGAAGGCACTGTTTTAGCTTTCGTGTAGACTCCATTTAAAAATAAAATAGTGGTACGTAGGGACAAGGAGAAACCTAGGATTTTTAATATAGTTATAATATGATTTAACAAAATTATCCTGTAGAAAAATATTTACGGAATTATTTTTTATTTTAGCAATAGAGATTATGAAATATTTGAATAATTGAAATATTGATAGATCAATTATGATTGTAAGGTAAAAAAAAAAAAAAGATGAAAACATGACATCCATTAGATTAGAGATGGTAAAATTATCCATAAATCTATCTAAATTCTCTTGCAAAAACTCAGTTGTTGTGAGTAATTTTATAGGTTGCGAGTGAATTTGAATTTGATATTTTAAATTTAAATCTACTACGGGTTGAGTGTGGATTTGGCATAGAGAAAACTTCATCAATTACGAGCATGGGTATCTGCCAACTGCATTCTTTATTTTAATTATTTATATTTTAATTTAATTGTAAAAATTACATTAAAATTTTTTTATCATAAATATATCTAATTTAAAGTTCTCAATTCATATGTCTTAATAGCTATAGGAAAAATCATATCTAGTAATTTTTTCCCATGTGTTCTTTTTTAATATGTAATCAGTTGTGTTTCTATTATAGTATTTTGTAAAAGAAAGCTGCAGTTGCCTATTCAAAAATGTAATTATTTTTTTATTACATTTTATATTAAAGTTGTAGTACATTATAAATGTAAAGTTTAATTTTTAGTGATCTAACACTTGTTAATTTTCTTTTTACCTAATACTCATATTTAATGACAAAACCTCAAAAAAGAAAAATTCTTCTAATCCTCTTGCAACTCTCCATGCCGCCACAATAATTAAAGCCTAACATCTCTTAATCATTAATTAGAGCCGGCATCAAATTATGAGAACAATGAACTTTATTCTTTAGACAAAACATGTATCTTGTTACTTTCATTTTGCTTTTCCGTCTCGTTCAACTCAACTTTATATTCCATGTAAAGATTTTATATGGATTATTCATTAATTTATTTTTCTTAATTTTTGAAGATTTTGGTATCTTCAAATATTTGAGATTTTGCAGAATTGAAATGAATCTACTTTTGGTATTCCACATCAAAAGCAAGCTTATACAGGTTGACCTCTTTTAGAACGACCTGCACACTTTTAACAAGATCAGCATCTCGAGGTGCTTGTATACAGCACTTTAAATTACAAAGTTAATATTAATTTAAAATTAAAAAGCAAATATTTATCAACAACGGCAAGTTACCGGCGATATTTTAATTAATTTTAATTATTCACTGTATTAAATGAATGATTGAAATTAAAACCCTTAAATCTAATTATTTTGCAATAATTCAATTATCAACACTGTAAAACACATACAATCATTGTAGAGATGTTCATCATTGTCGATGAGATCCCGTTGCTGCTCTCCCATCGTCGCTGTCACTCTTCAAGCTTTGTCGTACTGCTGTTGTTGTTGTTCTTATTATTATTATTGACGTAACAATTATTTGGATTATTAATTTTATGTTATCATCATCGTTAAATGATAACAATTAATAAAGTATATTTTAATAAATTTATTTAAGTTCATTATAATTTTAAGATAAAATAAACACATCAATAAGATTTGAACTTATTTTAATTTTAATTTTATAATTTAAGTAAATAATTTATTTTAACTTTCATTTCTTATTCTTATTTCAGTTGATTTTCATTTTAATTTATTTCGATTACTGATAACTAAATACAATATAGCCACTTAGTCGTTAGAACAACTGAATGCAGTTGTTCAACCCCTCGTAAATGTATTTTAAGGAAATTTATTCATTTATCAACTGTTAATAATTGATTGAAGTCATTTTTTTTTATGAAATATAAGTGGAGTGAATATTTTTTAAATATTAGTGGGAGTAAAAATTTAAATAATATTTTTAAAAAATTAATGTAAATTAATTTTAATAATAATATAATTTATAAAATAAATTTTATATTACTATTTATAATAATGTATCGTAGAGAGAGCAACAGTATCACGTGAATTTTATAGGAATATTGATACTTTTTCTGACATACGTTTTTCCAGCAGCGTAGTAATTTTATAAATATGAATTGTAATTTTATATAATGTGGGTTATAATATTAAATAATAATATCGCGTAATTATTAAAAAAGAAAATCGCCAAAACCCAAATACCCGCCAAAACCCAAGCACCCAAGAGTGTCAGTCGACAAACCTTTTATTCATTTTTGTCAAAGGCAAACGCGGCTAAGCCAGGAGCTGCTCAACCAAAACAGAGCCTGGATGAAGCAAACTCAACGATTCAAACGAGTCGGAGTCGCAATCACCAAAACCAGGAAACCCATTTCGAAAGCTACCCAGTCCACCAATGATGACTCCATGATTCCGAAGGGTCACCGCTCCAAAGCAGTGACCGTCAAGATCAAGTCCAGATCCTCCCCTAAACCCAAATTTTCTCCATCAGTCCCCATCTCTGCAGGCCCATCATTTGAGAATATGACAATCCTGCCTCATCACTTCTTTCAAATTGATGCTCTTGATCTTGCCCCTCGTTTGCTTGGCAAGTTTCTTAGGAGAGATGATGTTGTTCTTCAAATTACTGAGGTAATTAAGACAACCAATCTTTTCAAGCTCTTTAATTTGGTAAATGCCAAAATAAATTAGAAATTTTTTGTGAAGGTTTGTTTGTAACTCGTGTGATTCTATTTAATTAAGCACCCTTTTTCACTTGGAGGCTAATGTTTAGCTATTTGCGGTTCAATTTATCTATTTATATTTCACAACTAGGGTTCAATGAATTATGATAGGTAGAAGCTTATAGACCGAATGATTCAGCGTGTCATGGTAGATTTGGAATCACAGCAAGAACAGCCCCGGTTGTAAGTAGCTATTATTTGAATAATACTTGCTTTTACCTTTTGTAAATGAATGGAAGTTTTGAATTTACTTGTCTTGTATTACTTTTAATTGCCGTTGATAAAGCGGTATTTTTTGTAGTTTGGACCCGGAGGGCTTGCATATGTCTATCTATGCTATGGTCTTCATACAATGCTCAATGTTGTAGCTGACAAGGAAGGAGTTGGGGCTGCAGTTCTAATAAGATCTTGTGCTCCTGTCAGTGGTAATTTTCCAAATCAATACATGCATAGCTAATTTATTTTTAATTCTTGCGATCTGCACCACTAATGTAATCTGTTTGCTGGGCATATCTAATTTTTATTTTTCTAGTTTGGCTAGTGCATTTTTATCTTGTAATGAGCTGACTATTTTACCTGCATCCCTTCCAAGAAAATGAAAATCGGGAGCCAATCTTCTATCCAATGGATTTTGAACACTATGTATAACTAATTATCGTATCCATTATCCTGTGAGTTATTTGAATTTTTCCGAGAACTTGACACCTTTAAACTAACTCAAATACTTACTATAAGCAGCATGACAACCTGTCAAAAACATGGGCAGGAATCAGAAAGAAGAAATTACCAGCTAAGTTAACATGAAAGTTCATTTTAGATTGACTTAGAGATGGTCTTGAAAGTAAACAGTATGAGAATTATCATTTCTTTATGCTACCTATGTTTTAGTGGAGAAAGCAGGCATATGATTTCTTAACTTGTGGTGAAATAATTCAGGGCTGCAGACCATTCAGCAGCGTCGTGGACAATTAACAGAGAAACCTGTTCTTCTCACTGGACCAGGAAAGGTCGGTGTTAATTTCTTTTGCCATTTTCGTCTTGTACCATATTTTTTTTTCTGAGTCTTTAATGCTTTTCCTAGTTTGCACAATTAAATGACAATAATGTTTGTCAGTCAGAATTAAGATACCCAGTCAAGCTGTTAAATTTGACTTCTTTCATCATCTTTGAGGACCCTTATTAAGGGGATTGTTTGGAATATATATATTTACATTTGTGGCTCCATTCTCATTTGTGACTTAGAATTTCTTAATGCTTTTGGAACACTGATCATGACTTATATTTTTGTTAATGATGCATGTTTTATCCCATCCCTTCAACTCTGAATAATGAAAGTGGGATATTACATTTCAAAACGTTTGATAATATGAGGATAGGGAGATAAAGTAGCAAGCAGAAAAGAACAAGACAGATTCCTGCTTTCAATATTAGAATTCATTGCTGAGAAATAGAAGAAATATGGCACACAAATGTGTGCAACTAGTTTGTATTTTAAAGTATTGTATCCATTCTAGCATGTGTCTATTCATCTAATATCTACAAATTGGCTGAGAAGTTGCATATTCTAAGCGTTGATTGTATTATTATTTGGTGAATGCAAAGGTGGATTTGGAGGATCCAAATATGCTCATAAATTTACAGATGCAACTTGTATTGTTGGGCTTGTGCATATTTCTCCAGTAGCTATTGTAAAGCGTTATTTGGACTTGCCTTCTGTTTAACATCTTTTTTCCCTCTTAACTGTTTCTGCAAGTTGAATTATTTTCTAAACTTACTAAACAGTTGAATTATTAGAGATTTGAATTTTCAGTTGATTAATTAGGGGGACTCACTCAAACTTGGCTAGAATACTTTCCTTCCCAGGTTGGTCAAGCACTGGGAATTTCAACAGAATGGTCAAACCACCCTCTTTACATGCCTGGTGAGCTGAACTATCAGCCCTAGTTGCAAACATTGTTCTGTTACTGAGGTACTCTAATGCCCGAATGACAATTATGCAATTATGATGGACATGTATGTGGTGCAGGTGGTTTAGAAATCTTAGATGGTCCCAAGCCTGAGAAGATATTGATTGGTCCACGAGTAGGCATTGAATATGCTCTACCTGAGCATGTTGATGCCTTGTGGAGATTTGCCATTGCCGGCACACCCTGGATAAGTGCTCCTAAAAACACACTGAGACCTCAATGATTTTGTAGATTAGGCAGCGAGCAAGTGTAAATGGAAGTTAGAATTGAAGAACTAACATGAATGAACAGCTTGTTTCCTGCTTATCAGAAAATTGTAAAATGAAAAGTGCACTGCTATTTGAACACTGTTTATACTACAGTAAGACTGTAGTATATTGTACGACAGTATTCTTCCTGTTATATTGCTGTTGTTACTGTTTTCCCAATGTTCAAATAGCATTTTCAAAATGAAAAAAGACACAATATTTGAGCTCAATTTATGACTTTGCTTCTCCGAATTTGCAGGACTTTTACATATAATTTATTAAGTTTCAATTTTTTAACTTTAAAGCAACCATAAATTGGCACATTAATCTCACTTATGCAAAAGTCCTAAATATAAGAAGCTTATATTTCTTCAGTTTATTTATATTAGAAACCACTGCCATCATATTTGCAACTAGAAATTTATTAGAACTATTCTATATCAAGTTTATTTTATAGCATAGCTCCTGTGTCTCCTCATTTATTGCGCAAATTGGGAATGGTAACTTTATAAAGTTTTGATCACATGGGTCATATATTTACTTTTGAGTAAGCATATCATGGTAGGCTGCTAACTCATTTTATTTGCACCAACCGGATTAAAATTTATCAAAATAATCCAATTTTTTTTATACATTAAATAAATCACATCCTTGTGTGTAAAATTTTTATATATATGTATAGGGTAAAATATATCTTATGACTTTAAATAATTTGTGTCATACCTATATATGTGACATAAGTTATTTGAAGTCGTTAAATAGAAAGGTCCTCTTTCTCTCTCTCTTTATATATATATAAAATCTAGGTAGGGAGATTATATATACACATATACATATATACATACATATATATATATATACATACATATATATATATATATAATCAAGCTAATTATATTTTTAAAAGCAATGAAAAAAACCCACTTTTCAAAAATATATATATATTCAAATTTCCGCGCCCATTAAAAATCAAAAAACTTTTTCGCAAAAATACGACACTTTCCAAAACCCTCGTTTCTCTCTCTCAGTTCACGGAGAAATGGACGAAGAGGAACAGAACAAGCTCATAGATCTAGTCAAAGAACTCGTCCATCGCTTGCTCTCCCAATCCCCACAATCCCAGCAAAACCCTCAAAACGCAAACTTTGAAAACTCTTTTCGTTACGCTCTCCGCATTTTATCCAGCCGATTAACTCCCTCAATTGCCCCTGATGCCGCCGCTATCGCCGAGTCCATCAAGCGCCGTCTCGCCACCCAAGGTAAATCCTCCGACGCCCTCTCTTTCGCTGATCTTTTTGCTAAATTTTCCTCCAAGACGGGCCCCGGCAGTGTTAATAACAAGTGGGCAGTTGTTTATCTGCTTAAAATTATATCTGAAGATCGAAAACGTGCGAAGAATGCTGTAAATTCGTCTAATTTGTTGCCCAATCTGGGTGTTCATGAATTGGAATCGAAAAATGATTCGAGGGTTTTGAATGGGAAGGAAGATAAACAACTTGGTTGGAGAAAAAATGGGGTTTTGTTGGTTAATAAGGATCCAGAGAATTTGCGTGATGTTGCATTTAGGGAGTTTGTGAATTTGGTTAAGGAAGAGAATGAGGTGAGTGAAGAGGTTTTAGTGAGAGATGTGTTGTATTGCTGTCAAGGGATTGATGGGAAGTATGTGAAATTTAATACTATGGTTGATGGGTATTGTTTATCGGATTTAGTTAAGGCGCCTAGGGCCACACGTGTTATGGTTAGGAAGCTTTGTGAATTGGGTTGGTTGTTTAGGAAGGTTAGGGGATATATTTCGGAGAGTATGGATCGGTTTCCAGCTGAAGATGTGGGGACTGTAGGGCAAGCATTTTGTGCTGCATTGCAGGATGAATTATCAGAGTATTATAAGTTGTTGGCTGTACTTGAAGCACAAGCCATGAATCCTATTCCTTTGGTTTCAGAGAGTGCCGGTTCAGGGAATTATTTATCATTGAGGAGATTGTCAGTTTGGTTTGCAGAACCAATGGTGAAAATGAGGTTAATGGCTGTTTTGGTTGATAAATGTAGGGTTTTAAGGGGTGGAGCAATGGCAGGAGCTATTCATTTGCATGCCCAACATGGTGATTTTCTTGTGCATGAGTTTATGAAACGTTTGCTCAGGCGAGTGTGTTCTCCACTTTTTGAAATGGTGAGAAGGTGGGTTTTGGAAGGGGAATTGGAGGATATATTTGCGGAATTCTTTGTTGTGGGTCACCCTGTGAAAGCTGAGTCACTTTGGAGGGAAGGTTACCGGCTGCATTCAGGGATGCTTCCTTCTTTCATTTCACAATCTCTTGCTCAGCGCATTTTAAGGACTGGAAAATCCATCAATTTCCTTCGTGTTTGTTGTGATGATCGTGGCTGGGCTGATGCTGCCACAGAGGCTGCGACTGCAGCTGGTACTTCTACTAGGAGAGGCAGCCTTGGATATGGAGAAACTGATGCACTTGAGACTCTGGTCATTGAAGCAGCAAAAAGAATTGATAAACATCTGTTGGATGTTATTTATAAGAGATATAAGTTCAAAGAACATTGTCTTGCAATCAAGCGATATTTACTGCTTGGGCAAGGTGATTTTGTTCAGTATCTAATGGATATTGTGGGTCCAGAACTTTCTGAACCTGCTAATACAATTAGCTCTTTCAAGCTTGCTGGATTGCTGGAAAGTGCAATTCGGTCATCTAATGCTCAGTATGATGATCCTGATATATTGGATAGGTTGAGGGTTAAGCTGATGCCACATGGCACTGGGGATAGGGGTTGGGATGTATTCTCATTGGAATATGATGCTAGGGTACCATTGGATACATTATTCACCGAGTCTGTTATGGGAAGATATTTAAAGATCTTTAACTTTCTATGGAAGCTCAGACGGGTGGAGCATGCACTTATTGGTGCTTGGAAGGCAATGAAACCAAACTGCATCACTTCTAATTCATTCACTAAGCTGCAGCATGCAGTTAAGCTGCAGTTGCTTTCAACATTGAGACGTTGCCAGGTTCTTTGGGATGAGATGAATCATTTTGTCACAAATCTGCAATATTATATTATGTTTGAGGTCTTGGAGGTGTCTTGGTCTAATTTCTCGAATGAAATGGAAGCAGCCAAAGATCTAGACGATCTACTTGCGGCACATGAGAAGTACCTCCACTCTATATTTGAGAAGTCTCTCCTTGGTGAACGATCACAATCGCTTTCCAAGTCTCTCTTTGTCTTGTTTGACCTCATATTGCAATTCAGAAGTCATGCAGATAGGTTATATGAAGGAATTCATGAGTTGCAATCTAGGTAGCCATCTTCAAACTATATAACGTGTAATCTATGTTATTTGACAAGTATTTATGATCATGCAGGAGCAATTGATTTGTATAATTCTAAACATGTTTGTTCATGTTTGCTTTTAATCTAATGCAGAACCATGGAATCATCTTTATCCTCACGAGACAAGAAAAAATCATCGAGACAAACAAATGATATGCACACAGAACCTGTTTCGTGGCTCAGTGATGGCAGGAAAGCTCTAACACAACGGGCTGGTGAATTTCTTAAAAATATGGGACAAGAGCTGGATGCAATAGCAAACGAATACACGTTATTGCTCGAGGGTTTCTTAGCTCAGTTGCCTGTGCAGCAACACGTCGACTTAAAATTTCTCCTATTCCGGCTTGACTTTACTGAATTTTACACTCGGTTGCGTCCCAGTGTGTAGTAAAGTTATCAATTCATTAGAGTTCAAGGATCTTTTTTAACATGTTGATGTATGACAGAGTGTTGACTTGATAATTGATTGCCACTGTGCAACTGAACAATTATGTGATGCATTGCTGACATCTGGACCAACCTGCTCGTTCTTCCATTGCTTGAAATTAGGTACATGGTAAAACTTTGCTCCTTTCTTTTCCCCCCATGAACTCCTTTTAGTCTTTCCTTATATCTTTCTTTTCTTGCATCTGACATCTATTTCTCAATTTTACAGATGGTGTTTCCTGTTTTCTGATGACTGGTGTGAAAATTTTCAGTTGATTGGAAGGTACCATTGTATCACTAAAGCAGGGTGTTAGATATAGTTTTGTACACGTTTGAATATGATAGGATAATGCATTGGCATTTCTTGTGTTTATTGGCTATTGCAAGTTATTTGTTGAAAGCTTGTATATCTATAATAGAATTCCATGTTGGTTGACTGATAATTAATGTGTGCTATGATTTTTTTCCTGTCTATTGCCCTTAACAGGAGAAATATAAGTTGCTTTTATTATTGTATTGCTGATATAGCTTGTTGCAGTGTGATGTGCACTGTTAAGTGTTTAGATGCAGGGAATTGTAGATGACATTTAAACCTTTTTACAAGTATGAATTCGTGATTTGCAAAAGCTGCTGCAGAATCGTTAGTATATACTGTTGAATCGCTGCTCAACTCATAAGTTTTTGAGGTCGTTGGACAGATGGTTTGAGGATCTGTGGTGGTTTTGGCCCACCCTCAGCTGCAGACCTGAGTATTTGAATTACAGATCCCTTGAAAGGATTCTGGGTAAATCCGTGTGTATATTTGCATACAGGGATTAAATAAATGGCAGCGAGGTTCAAGAAGTTGCAGCTTGATCCATGGCTAATCAGCACTCAAGTTTTTGACTTGTGCTCGGATGAATGTGCATAGCAATGTGGATTGGAATCAACATTTGCATCCACCTAAAGTTTTTGACTTGTGCTTGGATGAGGCATTGGATTCTGTACTTTGCAAGAAGAGTATCATTGCCCAAAAAGCAAAGCACACAAAATGCCACTAAGCAAAAGAAAGAAACATTAGGATAACACAATCAGTCTTTAGAGGGGCACATTTTTCACTTTCGTGCTTGTTTATATGTTGTAAATTTTCATAAAAAGATTTATTACACTTTTCACCGATCGAGTTGGTGACCCTATATTTAATTCCCCTTCAGATTAAATTTACACTGTCAATTCATTATGTTGAATTTCATGAGTATAGACAAAATAGTTTAATTACGCCTTTTTGTTTTCTTTTTGGGACAGATGGCTAGCACTTTAATGTTCAAACTAAAGGAGGGAAAAATTTTTCATCCTTTTCTCCTAATGCTTATTATTATTGTCGTTATTGTCATCGTTCTTAAGTGTGATATGACTTCGTTTTGTTATGACTTGAGAAATGATCACCACTTGTTGAGTGGGCTTATTATTTACGCACAAAATTTTATGGCAATGCAACAGAAGAAGGGTTAAATTTTAAGTATGAAAAAAAGAGTGAATTGGTGGCGCGTTGGTCATGATTTAAATTTTGTATCTCGATTTTGTAGGTATGCCGCTTATTCAAATAAAAAAGGAGTTAAGATTTACGATCATTTATAATAAGCTAGAAAATTAGTTATAATATACTAATAATTGGCTTGTTTTTACCCATCAAAAAGCATTCCATTCTTCAAATTTGCAGTTTTGTGCCTATAACATCCTTGCTTTTTTTTTTTTTCTCTAATTGTCTGTTATTTTCTCTCCAACTTTCATCATTTGTTTTGTCACTTTACCTAGAAAATCATATGTTGAATTCATATTCAAAATTTTTAGTCCTCCTTTGACTTTCTGTTTGTGGTTCAAGAATATTGCTGATGTTATTGAAGATTTATGTATGATACCAAATGATGATTCTATATGAACTAATATAAATGAATTCAAGCTAGCGGGGTTTTGTTGAACCTTGACAAAAAGAAAAATATTAAGCAACAACTAATAAAATAAATGAATGAAATTTAATTGTGTCCTTAATTTATTTACGGTGTAACGACCATTTTTAGAAAGTGGTTGCATCGGACCACTCTGGCTGTTTATTATACATTTAAAAATTAAATTAAATAAATAATACAGTAGATAAGACAAACCCAGGAAGCAAACGACAAAACTCAAATCATTAATAGGTATTTAATTCAAAAAATTACTTTCGTTGGGAGAAGATAAAAGACAAGTTTGGTGCTTAAATTAATACTCCCGTATGATGCATGCATAAGATGCCTTATCGTCTAAATTAGGTGATTTTTTTTCTTTTTTAAAGAAAATTTTGATGGTGATTAGTTGTTACATCTATTGATAATAATCTAGAAATTTGTTATTAATAATTAATTAGGCTCAAGCCTTGCATGGACAGAATTTTATAATAAAATAAAAAATAGATGATAGCTACTTTCAATGTCTAATACGCTACCTATTAAAATTATGAATGACAACAATAATGTTATAAATTTTAATATTTAAGTATGATTTGAATTCTAATATCTTAGGTTAATCATCAATTTATCATAGGTTAATCATCAATTAAACAACCATATAAAATTATTTATTACGCAATTACACTACTCAATTAATAAATATCTAATCAATTGAGTCTCAAATGTTAAAATCTTTAAACACCATTCTTAATATAATTACAATTGACTTCAATCTAATACCTTCCATTCTATAGATTAAATTTTGAATCCAATCAATCTCTTTTCCGCTCATTCCTCTTTTTGGAAAAAGAAATACCATTTCTTATTCATTAATTTATCTATCAAACATAAATATTTGCCATCTAAGAAATGATTAATTATTAAAAATATTCCCAAATATCCATATTAAAGAACCCGAATGTTATGATAAGATGTGGTGCACTAGAAACGATCTCATATCGTATACATTGGCCCCAATTTTTTTCCTCAATCAAAGATGGTATGAACGAATGGCTTATACGACGATTTCATGGTTTAAAGTTAATCGAGTGTAGACGATTCTATCCGCTATCCAAAAAGTAAACGTCAACGGACGGTAATAAAAGAAAGGGGAGGAATGACATGAGGGTCCCTGGACCCTTAAGATAGTTGACTTTGACCATAATATTATAGAAGTGCACAATTTAACACTAATAATGCATTTGGTAAGTTGTAGCATGGACTATGAGTTTGTGGTTGTAAATATTTTGTATTACTATTAATTTTAAACTAATTCATTAACAAAAATAAAAATCTATCATTATTGGCTATCTATAGAAATTATTGGTTATTAATTATTAGGGTTTGTTGAAGTCTAATTTAGGTTAAAACCATCATTAGATTCATGTAATATTATAACATTACCTATTATTGAGTTTTTGTTCACTATAAAATTAAAAATTTTGACCACAATAACTCATCATTATTTATCAAAGAGTTATTACTTATAAATATGAAATATTAAATATCATATAAAAGAAACTCATATAAGCTTCTAAGGAGAATGCGAGTATCAATTTCTGGTTAACTAAAATTTAATCAGCATTTATATACCATAAAAATTATCTCAATGTTAATTGTCAAACATGCCCGGAGCTGTTCCAGTTATTTCGTTCGTGTTAGAGGTCTATTTTAGACAAACAGAGAAACTATACTCTTAAATGAGAAATTGTAAACAATTAAGGACCTATATTTTGTTTCCAAAAATAAAAAAGTAAAAAATAAACAATGCAGTGACTCAGAATTTTTCAAACGTTGCGTGCGGGAGCAGGCAGGGTGGCACTGGTCCACCATTCATGTATAAAGAGACGACACTAAAATTTAATTTCATTTTTGTTACTCCAATAAATCGTAAAAACGAAAACAGCAAAAACAAAAACAAAACACACGCACACGTTGGCGGATTATGTGAAGCATATGCGAGATTAGAGACTACAGACAAGAAAACAAGGGCTATTATTTCGTGGGCACCCTAATATTGATACAAACGAAGCCACTGTAATTTTCTTATATTTACATTTCCAGGTAATAAGCGTGAGTTGCGGACGAAGTTGTTTTTTTTCGTTTATTTTATTTCATTTTTTCAAATTTTTATTTCATAAATGTTATATTTTCAAGGTTTTGATGCAAAGCCTGGATTCAAAATTGTAAGTTGATGATATTTTAGGAAACTTTGCTCGAAAATCTCATCTGGGTAACTGTGTTTTTGGGCTCTTTTTTGTATTTTGTCTTTGTTTTTTTCTCTTGATTGGCTAATGTTTAAAGATTCTATGTGGACAAGCTGAAATGGGGTCTGTTTGTTTTGTGTTCTACGGTTGTTTGTGTTTTGATTTGGTTTATGTGGCTGATTAATATAATGGGAAAGTTAGATTTTGGCTGAATATTTTTTGACTTGAAAAAAAAAAATGATATTGGGGCTTGTTTTGTCTTTTACTGTGGTTGCTTTGATGAATCCGTCTCAAAATGTAACTTTTTTTGAAAGAGTTTTAGATTCATTGAAAGATTTTTGCTTTCTCGAAATTTGGAAATATGTTTGTTTTGTTTGCTGTTCTTGTCTTTTGCTTTGACTGCTTCTGATGCTTGTTAAGGCATAAATAAGGTATTTTTCTTGCATAATATAGCTTCAAAGTTTAAATAAATTAGCAATTCAGTTGGAGAATTAAAAGGGGATTTCTGGGAAGATCTGTTATTTTGCTCTTTGCTTTCAATCCAGCTCGGTTGGTTATAGATATAGGAGATTTACTTCTATTGCTTATGGAAGATGAACTTGATGTGATTTCTTGCTCTGGTCGGCTGTTTTGCATCCAGTTTATTCATTTATCATATGTTCATACTGTCATTTTGATCTTTTCAGTCGGTTATGCCAATTCTTTGGTTGATGGAGGAATTGTTCCCTTTGATGTGGTTTTTCTCCTTTTTATTCTACGGGTCATTCCAACATGGTTTGAAGGGGGCTTAGTTCTTAATTTGGAACTTCTAATTCATTTTTTTTATAATGATTTAAATTCATTGATTGGATGGGAAGAGAGAAAAGGAAATTTTAACAACTTGAATGTGCAAAGTGAATCTGGAATTTTGATATAATAATCTTTGAATAAAACAATAGTAGTCTTTGGTTCCGATTGCTACACTTTGAGATGATTATTTTCGCTAAGGATCCATACTGCACCCTGCTTGTTTGTAGTTTCAATTCTATGATTAATCCACCTTATGCGTTTGCCTTCCAGATCATACGACTATATTTAAAATACCAATAAGAGTACAGAGCAGTACGTAGTCGTCATCCTTTTTAAAGCTTATATGTTGAATTTATGCACTTAGAGATTCTTTGGGAGACTGAATTGCCCATTCTGCCCAATGAGAAGTCATTCATGTTTTGCTGTCTATAGATATTGAAGCAGACTACTATAGGATTTGTCAATAGCTATAATCTGCTCAAGCTCCTGGAGCTTTTAATTCCGGGGTTGGTCAAAGATCATAGAAGAAACTTATTAACTCTTGTGCCTATAACTATGATTATTATAGTAACTGTTGTTGCTGCTATTTTCTTCTTTTGCATTTAGAAGTTTAAACATTAAAAGGAAATGGTAGTCATTGCATATTGGTCATTTATATCTAAATTTCTAACAATTCAATCTTTGTTTTGTATTACAGACCAACGGCAGTGAAGTTTATGAGGATTAAGATATTTCTAAAGAAATAGTATCAGATCTGGTATAACAATGGCTCCTGGAGGCAGTGCATGCAAAGAAGTGGTTGAATCAGATCACATGGTTACGAACTATGATATAAAGGCAGAAAATAATGCAGCGCTTACAAAAACCAGTGTTGGTCTGGGTGGAAAACAAGGAATTTATTCAAACAATGGTGTTCATGAGCTCCTTGAGTGTCCTGTTTGCACAAATTTAATGTACCCTCCGATTCATCAGGTCTGTTCATATTTCTGATGTGCTCGTTTTTCTTTTTAAATGTTCATGCCTCCTCAAAATTTGATCATTCAGAATCAGATGGCAATGATTTCATTAACTTTTCATGATTATGTAGAAACGTCATGTCCTTTATTTAACTCTGGAAGATGTACTTTTATTACTTTTCATTTCTAATTATGCCTAGTCTTTGCATGAATGTGTTTGTTTCTTCAAATTTTGGATACTTATAAAACTGAGACAGGGAAATGCATGTGTGGGGTTTTGAAAGACATAAGGATGGCATATATCAATGTTGTAAAATTAATGGGTCTCATTATTGGTAATTGTAGCAGATCATCTACTTGGATTGATTATTATCTATTTATCTCCTCAATCCCTGATTTTTTTTTCTTAATTATTTGCTGCAGTGCCCAAATGGACATACTTTATGTTCAAACTGCAAGAACAGAGTGCACAACTGCTGCCCTACCTGCCGCTTTGATCTTGGAAATATTAGGTGTTTGGCTTTGGAGAAAGTTGCAGAATCATTGGAACTTCCCTGCAAATACCAGAGTTTAGGTTGTCATGATATATTCCCTTACTACGGGAAGCTCAAGCATGAGCAACACTGTCGTTTTCGTCCATACAACTGCCCTTACGCTGGATCGGAGTGCTCTGTCACAGGTGATATCCCAACCCTTGTTGCACATCTCAAGGATGATCACAAGGTTGATATGCATGATGGGTGTACATTCAACCATCGCTATGTCAAATCAGATCCAAATGAAGTTGAAAATGCCACATGGATGCTGACTGTAAGTTCTTTTTTGTTATCATACATGATTAAGTATTTAAGTGTGAGTTTATTTACTATGGAAAACCGTATCTGTTATAAGAGTTTACAACTTGCCTCTTGTAAACTTCCTGTCTACAGCTAAATTCTGCTACCTTTGCAGGTGTTTAACTGCTTTGGACGACAATTTTGCTTACATTTTGAGGCTTTCCAGCTTGGCATGGCACTGGTCTACATGGCCTTCTTACGGTTTATGGGTGATGATGATGAGGCAAAGAAATTCAGCTACAGTTTGGAAGTTGGTGCTCATGGACGTAGGCTTATATGGCAAGGTATCCCGAGGAGCATTCGTGACAGCCACCGGAAAGTTCGTGACAGCCAGGATGGGCTTATTATTCAGAGAAACATGGCTCTGTACTTTTCTGGTGGAGATAGGACGGAGCTGAAGTTGAGGATTACTGGCCGCATATGGAAAGAAGAATGAAGCGATATAGAAGGACGATTGTACAGTGCAGAATTTCTCTGAGACTCGACCAGATCTGCTCCAAGTGGGAAGGATGAATCTTGTATTTGGCTGATTTATTGTTTATTTAAACAAGGTGTCATGATTCACGCTTGTACTTGGTTTTACAGCGTACCTTTCTGTCAGCTCACCGCCACTAGGGGCAAGATTCTGGTTTGGGAGTTAGTGTAGGAACCGATAAATTCATAGAATTGAGTGGTAAATCACCAATGTATCATGTTTAAGCAGCCTTGTTTTGGTTTTTATGCATCTGGCTAAGATTGAGCCGGCAGAAACAGAAGATCAGTTATTATTTTTCCTCTGATATTTCACTTGCATCAGGAACTTTTAGTTGCTTTTGTTACTGTGTTACATATCATTATTACAACACTACTTCAAAAGCCACTTGCAAATTGTTGTTAAAAGATAAGTGCTCTACAGAAGCAGCTTCTATCAGGTTGAGAAGCATAAACTGTCACCTAAACTGTCACCTAAACGTCAGGCAGGCCATTGCTTCGGATCCTTTTTGTAGTTACTTTACCTACACAGTGTCTTTAACAAATATCCAAGCCTAGAGTCAGAGGTCTAGTTTACAAACCCCTGATTCCAATTTACATTTTCTTTAAAATCGGATTCACATTTTACTTATAGAGAAGACCTGTTAGGTTAAAAGCTTACCATGGAACATGGCAAACACTTTCGCACCAACATTTGGATTGCATATAATTACAAGATAACCCACCAAAAGCCTTATGGCCTCATCATTGCTAGAAATATGTACAAGAAGATCGTGGCAAGATATTCAAAGGATTTCATTGTACATAGAAAATTCATGGCATAATTTTGTTAGTGATTCAATAGTGATGACAAAAACAAAAAAATGATTATTTTGTAGACACATCACATCACAACAGACACACTAACACCATGGCATGACACCTAAGGTTTTCTTCCAGGCTGCATCATATGCGTTGACTCCTATGACCAATATGCCATGGACGGCTGATGATTGAAAACAATAAAAATAAAAAAATCAATCGTTGAAAGTTGAAAGTTGTTTGATATCATGATCTGGGTTTACGCAAAAATATTGTTTGATATCATGATCTGGGTTTACGCAAAAATATAGTTAGTGTAAGAATGTGGAGACGTGAGAGCATGTAGAAGGTAGGTTAGTTAATTAACGGCTAAAACTGAGGAAATTAAACCGGCTTTCCCGCGGAACAGAAACCAGCCAATACAGGGGATTAACCAAAATATAAAAATAAATAGAAATAAATAAATAAGTGACACCAACAATACTTTTTTTTCCTTCTTCTTTCGTTTTCTTCGATTTGTTTTCACATTTAATTAATTTAAATTTCTTATTATTTTTACTTTTGATTATTTTATTTAAATTTCCCACATTTTCTTTGTTTTCAACAAGCGAGCGAGCCTTCATCCATTAATTAATTTCTCTACATACCTTTCTCTTACCATTTCAATTATTATTATTACTTATTTTTCATTTTTTGTCTGCGAATCTCTCTTGGTTCCCATTTGATCACAGGCCTAAGGTATGCATTTACATTTCCTTTTACACTTTCTAGCCATAGATTGATTTATTTCATCTTTTTTTTTTCAATTCGCAATTATATCCCTCTTGCTTTTGCATGAAATTTGATTATTCACACAGGCATTCATTTTGATTATTTACAAACCAAAAAAAAAAAAATGAAAACGAAATCCTAACCCCAGTTGGTATATTTATTTATTAATTCGAAAATGCAGGGAATTGCTTGGTTATTAAGACATTTTAGAGCCTAATTAATAAATATATCACATGGGGCATTGAAATTGATTTGCTCGACAACATCGTGAGCTATGTTGTGCTGCGGAGGTCAAGAAGAGGAGCCTCAGCCACCTGCTAGCCAAACAACAGCCCCGCCTCGAGGCGGAAACACACAACCCGGAGGTAATTAAAAATTATTTTTCTTATTAAATGTTAATATAAAGCAAATATGTTCCTTAGTTAGATTCACATTTGTGTTGACTGCGTTTGAATTTCATTCCTGTAACATGCATCATTATTTGTGTGACAGGCAGTGCTAGAGGGGAGCCGAGAACTAATGTGGTCAAAACAGGAACCCCTCAGAAAGCATTGCCAATTGAAATCCCACAAATTAAATTGGAGGAGCTAAATAGATTAACAAGCAATTTTGGTACAAAAGCTTTGATCGGTGAAGGATCATATGGTCGCGTATTTTATGCAAAGCTAACTGACGGCACCCCTGCCGCCATCAAGAAGCTTGACACCAGTTCTGCTCCAGAGCCTGAATCAGATTTTGCAGCACAGGTTTGATGATTTTTTGAGTGTCCGCTGCTTTGTAGTTCTTGTGACAACTGGATTTTGAGGCAATTGCTTTAATCATGCAGTTGTCAGTAGTTTCAAGACTTAAGCACGAACATTTTGTTGAGCTATTGGGCTACTGCATGGAATCAAATAACAGGATTTTGGTTTACCAATTTGCAACAATGGGGTCATTACATGATGTGTTACATGGTATGCTATGTTAAAATTTTGAAAATTTAAGCTGAAGCACAACAGTCACAAAGTGGTATCCTTAACTTGATTTACGGTACAGGGAGAAAAGGTGTACAAGGGGCTGAGCCAGGTCCAGTTCTAACATGGAATCAGAGA
Organism: Aegle marmelos; assembly: GCA_030449875.1. NCBI lineage: Eukaryota > Viridiplantae > Streptophyta > Magnoliopsida > Sapindales > Rutaceae > Aegle > Aegle marmelos. The sequence continues at coordinate 6,394,007 of JASUUL010000077.1, read as the reverse complement.
GTTAAAGTTGCATATGGTGCGGCGAAAGGCCTTGAGTTTCTTCACGAAAAAGTTCAACCTCCTATAGTTCATCGCGATGTCAGATCGAGCAATGTGTTACTTTTTGATGATTTTAAGTCTAAAATTGCTGATTTCAACTTGACAAATCAATCTTCCGATACAGCAGCTCGATTGCATTCGACTAGAGTCTTGGGAACATTCGGTTACCATGCCCCAGAGTAAGCCTCAAGCCTTGATGCAACTTTTACGGACGTGCGAACCACAGTGTGATCTGAAAGAAGAAAAAAAATGTTGCTTAATTTGTGATGCAGGTATGCAATGACAGGGCAAATCACCCAGAAAAGTGATGTTTACAGTTTTGGTGTTGTGCTTTTAGAGCTATTAACAGGTCGAAAGCCAGTAGATCACACAATGCCTAAAGGGCAACAAAGTCTGGTCACTTGGGTATGTGTTGTTACCTCTTTTTGTCTCAATAAATTTGATTATGTTACCTTAGTTTGAGCCTGTAATTTTTTAACTTAACAAATGCAGGCCACCCCAAGACTAAGTGAAGACAAAGTGAAGCAATGTGTGGATCCAAAGCTAAACAATGATTTCCCACCAAAGGCAATTGCTAAGGTTTATTTTTCGTCCCTTTACATGTTTTGCTACAAGAAATTTTCCCCCAAGTGCAGTGTTGCTAATTTAAGTATTTGTTTTCTGGCAATATCATTCTTCAGCTAGCAGCAGTTGCAGCATTGTGTGTTCAATACGAGGCGGATTTTCGGCCAAACATGACCATTGTTGTAAAAGCTCTTCAACCACTACTCAACTCAAAGCCAACAGGACCAGAAGCTCAAGCATAACTCATATGTATGTATGTCTTACTTCTTTTTTTTTTTTTTTTAACTCCCCTCTGAAAACCAGCAGCAGCCCCTTGGGTCCTGCAATCACTAATCAGTAAAACTTTTCTCATTTTTTATTTTATTTAATTCTTCTTTTTGTAATCAATCTTCATTTTCATTATTATACAGAGGCTTTTTATTGAGCCATTAAGGTCACTTGTTCTTGTTTTGAGAGAGATTATCATACTGCCTTAGATTGTATTACAATTTTTTTTTTTTTTGTTTCCAATGAAATATCAAATTTATAACAGCTTTTCATTTACCTATAAAATGCCAATATTTGGGCTTTTACTTGAGAGTTGCTATTTTCTGAAACACTGGTGCCTTTCGCGTCCCTTTATATCCTAATAAAACCATACGCATTTGTAATTATAGTCCTATTTCTAAAGAAAATTATATAAAAGAGATAAATTTGAATTTAATTAGGTTCCAATTTTTGACGTCTACAAATCATGAACCCCTCCCATCTCTATTGCTAATTTTGCAGCAATAAAAGTAAAAAGTTATATAATATAATATTTTCATTATAAAAATTATGTTTGATATTAGTTATTAAATTTTATTTTTTCCTGAAATTTTCATCAAAATAAGGGTGTTATATATATATATATATATATATATATATATAATAAGTGGAGTTTAATGAGAGCTTTAAAAGGGAATGGTGTTAGGAGCGTCACTCCTTAAAAATTTGAAAGCCCAGGAGATCCTATTTACTAACCCTTCAGGCCATTATATTTTGTGTTAAAGTTACTGCACCATAAAATAAAGTAATAACAAAATCTCCCTAGTTAATGAATTTGAAGGAAGGTACGGAGATTTTTGACATATTTGGTTAATAGGTTGTGGTCGATGATAGAATTAAATGATTGGTCGTCCTCTTGATACAAATGCATTAAGCGTGTATGGATTTTATTTAACCAGAGGTTGTAATTTCTCCGTTTTAACATTAATATGTGCTTTATCTTCCCTATTATTTTCAATAATTCCCTCTTCTACTATAATGTTATAATATTACATTATTTTCGAACACTCTTTTTTCTTTTTTTCTAATTTTTCAATTCATTTTTCTTATTTTTCACCTATGTTAAAATTACACTGTACTAATAATTTAACAAAACTATAATCTACCATTATAATTATACGTATTTAAAGACTAGCTTAGTCATTTTTGGATGGATAGGAGTTCTCTTTTCTTAGTAGAAAGAATTTTAGGGCCAATTTGGGATTATGGTTGAAAGTTTAATAAGTTATTTATTTTATAATTTTTTTATAAAAGTTGTGTTTGGTAAATTTTGTAAAAACAACTTATTTCATAATTTTTTATATTTTATCTGTAACTTTTAAAAGTATGTAAGAAGTTGATTTTTATAAATAACTTATTAAATAAGTTACCATACTTTTTTAAATTTCTTATTATAATCCTATATTTTAATAAAAAGATAATTATGTCTTATTTATCTATAAACCCTAATATATAAGTCACACCTTTAATTTTATCATATTTTATGTATCTTTAAATTTTTAATTGAGTTTTTAATATAATTTTACATATTTAAGAAAAAAAGATATGTCTACATAATTTATTAAACATACTTTAAAAAAAGTAATTAAAACTTATGTCTATTTTAGTTATTATATAATAAAACAATATTTTCACAATAAAATTTACCAACTGCGTATACTCTACTTTCAAACTCATAATAATTATAATAGCATAATTTATCAAATATTAAATTATTTTTTTACTAACAACTTATTTTATTAGTTTCTTAATCCCAAACTAACCCTTAATTAAGTCGCTAAGCTAAGAAAAAATCATGCCAGAAAGAAAGAGCCCTTTCTTTCCTAGAAAAAGAGCATTGGCCCTACTATCCCACAATTTACGATCACCATCCTTATTAATACCAATTTATACGTTTATCTCCCTGTTATATTCACAATACATAATGACTCCCACTTGCACTATAATGTTATGATATTACTCTATTTTTAAACACTTTTAATTATATTTCTTACAAATAAAATAAATTGTATAAATTAAAATGAGGATAAAAAATTTAAATGCTAAAAATAAAAAATATAGATTTTGGTGTGAATAAAAAATTAATAATAAGATAATTTTTTTACTTTTTATTATTTTTAAATATTTTTATATTAAATAAAAATTTTTTTATTTTATATTTTTAAAATCCCATCTCAAATAAATGATTCACTTAGCCATCTTTTCTCTTTTTTTTTTTTTTGTCATTGGGGCTATCATATATTATGAAAACATATATATTATGAAAATATAACAGTATAAGTGATATATACTAATTTTAATAGAAAAAAACTGATGAGCTCTTTAACTGGATATTAATATTTTTCAAAAAAATCCCAATAATAATAAATAATTCACATTCAAAAAAGTAAAAATAATTCAACTCCTCCAATCTTTCTACCACACGTGGGTGGGGAAAATTAGGTAATCTAAAGATAGTTTGGACTTAGCTATGACGTTTAATGTGACTGAACGTTTTCGAGTGATTGATGACGAACTCACTATCAACAAAATGACAACATCATACTTCCATCGCCACAACAAACGGACAACATCTAAATTTTAAAAAATTATATAAATATACATAGTAATTTTTGAATGACTGTACATTTGCATAATTCAATTGCATTTTTTTTTGAAAAAAAATAACATTTGGGCTCTTTCTTAAAATTTGAAGCAAAAAGGAAGTTTGTAATTTTATTAAATATTATGTCTAATGGAATTATATATATTTTTACAGCAGTTAAATAATAAAATTTATTAAATATATGTTACTGTTTTGGGAGTTTACAATATTTTTAAAAATAAATTTTATTAAATTTTTAACTGATTTTTTTATAATTAATTATCTTTAAAGTATAGACAACAATAATTATTATAAAAATTATAAAATTATCAAATAGTCCTCGTTCTAAACTAAATTTTTAGTTTTTGCCGCTAATCAAATTTTCAAATAGCTAAATGGCCCTCGTTCTATGGTAAACTTTCAAATTTTGCTGCTAATCAAAATCCTGGAGGGCTCCTGACAAAATTTTTATTGTAAAAGTATTAAGAATAAAGAGCATCGAAATTAATAGATAATGAATAATTTGGTGGCTTTCAAAATTGTTGTGGTTAATAATATAAATTAGGATATCACCGACAAAAAAATGAAAAATAAGAAAACACATAAAAATGAGCTTTGATTGTTTGTGACCGACTGTGCGGCCACATTGCTGTAATAGCCAAGAGCCTACGCCCGCGAGCAGCCACCCACGTAACGTCGACGACACGTGCTGATGTAATAACGGGGCTTCAAGAAAATCACCCTACGCTGTGATGCACACGAAGGCTTTCTCCTTCTGGTGCGAAAGCGACCAAAGTGGCGAAAACCACGCGCACTAGACGACAGTCAATTTGGCATCAATTTCAATTCCGTCGATTAATCTACATACGGAACCGTTATTTCATTTCAGCGTCCGCAATGTTTTAATGGGTACCGAACCCATCATGTACTCACCATGTCACATCTTTAATTACCATTTTGTCCTTATTCGCTTTGTTATTATTATTTTTTTATTTCATAGTGGTAACTCTTTGTCTTCCCCATTTTTTATTTTTAACCTCACATTTTCTCTAAAATAGAGAAAATTAAGAGGGAAAATAATTGAAGGACAATGTTAAGAAATTTTGTTAGCAACTAAACCCTAAACGGTTTTAGGTAATTTAATTATTCAATCAAATCCATTTGATATGAGTTTTTGTTTGAGATTTACTTTTATTTTAGTACACATTTTTCAAAATAAATAAAGAAGCTCCAATTTGTATGTTAAAAATCTGATCTATATTCATTTGATAACGATGCATGCTTATGAACTTTATGAATTGAATATAATATTCGGAATATTAAGTTCTGTAATGTAATTCACAATAAACTTAAAACCTTATTTAACTACTTGATTTTGGTAATTATAAAAATGACTATAATTACTCTAACCATATTGGTTTTCACGAGAAATGAAGACATGGTTATGATACCCTCCCACCATACTCTTAATATTGTAACAAAATTGTAAAAATCTCAATTAAAGCATACTAATCTAGTAACTAAGTTATTAGGCATGACTCCAACCTTACTAAGTTATTAGGCATGACTCCAACCTTACCAATACATTTCCGCTTAATTAATACCACCTAGATTTCAAATTTTCATCTTGAGAAATACAACATTTTAACACACTCATTAACGCCTCACTTCTTTCGCATTTTTCTAGCATACCCCCAATAACATGTAATATTATCAATATGCAATTAATTTTTACCTAGATTTCAAATGTTGATTGATATGATTTTGTCACTAACTTTCACAACCTTGGTCGAGTTTCTCACGACGTGTGACAATAGAACAAATTCATAACGCACATCATACAATTAATGGTAAAAATGGACTACAAGATCAACTGTTATACCAAATACAAGTGAGCAGCCAAACTTGAAATTACTGTAGCGCACACCAATCGCGCATACGGGAAGGTCCCATAAATGATTATTTTTTGGGATACATTTTTCATAACTACATGAGTTTTCATTTTTTTTTTCCTTTTTCTAATTTTTCAACATCCCGGTTAAAATTACAATGCACCAACAATCTAACAACAATATAATCTCCCATTGTAACCGTGCTTACCGCTTAACAATTTACCATCACTATCCTCTACCTCTCTCTTCCTCTTCTCTCTTTCCGCATTCTCAAATATAAACAAAACGCAGCAGCTCCCATATCTCATCATATCACACCACCCAAACAAAAACCCCTCACACACAAACACACACAGACACACACCTCTTCTCGCTCTCTCTCTCTCTCTCTATACACACACACACACACACACACACACACACACGCATATGTATCCGAATCCCGTCAATACAATTCCATACGAGTAGATTCAATATTCTCATTTCGATCCCTGAAACCAAAAACGGCGTCACTTAATAAAAGGAAATCGATCTGAAATATCAAATTTCATTCTCTCCGATTCAATTCTCCGCAATTGGATCCAATCGAACGGTTCTGATCGGCGGCGTTTTTCTTTATTAACACGCGGCCAATTTTGGCGCCGTGAGTGAATGGGGATTAACAGAAATTTGGTTTATGAATTTGTTATTGATTTGGATTAAATTGTAAAAAAATAAAAAAAAGAGATAAACAAAAAAACTATGCCGGGATTAGCGCAGAGGAATAATGAGCAATTTAGTAATACCTACTCGGCTTCGGCTAATGGATTTTGGTCGAAACATAGCGATGATGTTGGCTACCATCAGCAACAGAAGGTACTGGAGTTTATTTTTTATTTGTTTTTATTCGATGTCGCTTTTAAATTTTTGCATTTATTTATTGTTTTGGTTAGATAATAATAAATTGGATTGGATCATCGATTGAAATTGAATTTTTAAGGGATAAATTTGTGTTTGGATTGGATCTTATGGTGTAAGCAATTTGTTTAGATCCATTTTAATTTCCACATATGTGCTAAAATTTATATGATAAAGTAATAGAAATATATAATTGGAGACTTGTGAAATATTTTATGTACTTATATTGTGCAAGTGTATATACTATCTGGCGTTTTTGTGAAAGTGACTTTTGGATTATCCACTTTTTCATGTTCTTTAATAGTCCGGGCAATCGTATTTTCTTGTGATTTTTTGATTGCTATGACAGTAAGGAGTGGGAAGAGTTAGGATTACTTAGGATTTTGATTATTGAATTTGCAACATTACTGAGGGCATGCTTAGGATTGAGGTCTTGTGGCTATTAATCCATGGTTCTCAATTGTTTGAACAGGTTGTGACAATAACTGTATCATTGAGTATGGTTTAGTAACCTTTGATTTTGTCTGCATTTAGTTATTTATGCGGCTCATGAAAGAAGTCACTGACATAGTGATATGTACTTCTGACATAGTTTTGGAGCAGCTTGACCCCGCAAGAACGACAAGAGCTTATTAGGATTGATAAGCAGACCCTCTTTGAGCAAGCTCGTAAGAACATGTACTGTTCAAGATGCAATGGACTACTGCTTGAAGGCTTTTTGCAGATTGTTATGTATGGGAAGTCTTTGCAGCCAGATGGAGCAGTTGTTCACCTTGCCTGCAACAGACATGTGGCCTCAAAAAACGAAAATGATGGTGGATTGACTTTAGCAAATGAATGCCACGATGACATTCAAGATCCATCTGTTCATCCCTGGGGTGGTCTGACCACAACGCGTGATGGGTCTTTGACAGTTCTGGATTGCTATTTGTGTTCAAAATCTATGAAAGGGCTCCAAAATGTTAGTCATTTTAAATTTTATAATTCAACTTTTCGTTGCTTACGTTTTATTCTAGAGCTAATCATTTGCTCTAATCAGGTTTTTGACAGTGCACGTGCAAGGGAACGGGAGCGGGAACTGCTTTATCCTGATGCCTGTGGTGGGGGAGGTCGGGGTTGGATAAGTCAAGGTATGGCAGGTTTTGGTAGGGGACATGGAAATAGGGAAACATGCGCATTGCACACTGCCAGGCTTTCTTGTGACACATTGGTGGATTTCTGGTCTGCTCTTGGCGAAGAAACTCGGCAATCTCTCCTAAGGATGAAGGAAGAGGATTTTATCGAGAGGTTAATGTACAGGTGTGTTTTTAGCTACTCATTTATTCATAATAATATTCATTTTGAATTTCAGTGGAAAGAATGTATGCTGTTTCTTTTTTTTTAAAAAAATTCTGAGATAACTACGGACAGTCAAAGCTATTATCCTGGTTAAGCTGATGAAGAAGAGACCATAAACTTATTTGACTGCATTAGACCTTTTTTTTCATTAACATGTCTTAGAAGATTTATTAGTGTGCATGCTGTTTTCCGCATAACTACAAATCTCCTTGATAGTAGCTGTCAACATCAATTTAGTTATTGAGTGTCAATTGATTGTAGCGGTGAATATATCGTTGAATTAGAAGAGTACAGGGGCTTTGTTGGAATGACTGCATGCTCTGGTTTGGACGAAACAATGCAAGTTATGTGCTGTGAGCGATGGTTTTGTTTGACATGAGCTTGTGTACGCTGACCGGAATTGAAAATTTGTCAACATAGAAGGAATCAGTATAGAGATTGAAATTGAAAATGAAGCAAAAGCTGCATTATCAGGGCATCGTAAATGTCTGTTAATGAATGTGAACTTTATTGTCCACTCATACCGACAGAACGCAACTTTGATGACTCTTTTGGCCCATGTTCTTTCTTTGTCCTAGAGAGTGGTCTTACATTGATCACATTGGATCATCTGCTAGAGCTTAACTGATGTTGATGGAGTTTAGTGGCCAGCGGGTACCTCAAAACTACTCTGGAAAGGATGTTAACAATAGCAGTTTGTACATAGGCTGGTTCTGAATAATAAATAGTCCTTCCGAAGCCTTACTGCTAGCTCCCCTAGAGGACAGTTGTTTGTCAAAGGATCACCTCTGCGAATGTTTTCAATGAAACATGGCATGATAGTACGAGGGAGGACTGCAGGGAATTTTTTTTTTTTCCAGCCACTATTTTATTGGAAAAGCATAGTGGTGTGGCGTTCAGGTGGTTTTCAATGGTATGGATAATTGGATATTACCAGTTTATGTTCTTGAAAGTATGAAAAGTTGGTGGGGGTTGTCTCACTTCATCTCTTTCAGCTGTCTGCACTGTTAATTCACATCTGTTTTAAAACATTTCGACAATATATTTGATTGTGTAATTTTTATGCCTGAGGGGGTAGCATTCCCTAAGTTTCACTTCATCAACATAGTTTTTCTTTTCCTTTTCTCGATCAATTATGAGTGGCATCTTGCCATGTGGAAATTGGAGAGTTGAGGAGACAGCGCAAAGAAAGTTAGCCAACATTGTTCTGCAGAATGTTTAATGAAAGTGAGAACCATTTGATAAAAGAAGTCTGATTTTTGCATTGCTTGTCAAAGTTAGATGAAAGTGTGATTAGGGAAGCTGAATGAGTACTCATTTTTGCTCATCTGTTGGGCTTCCTTTTTTGTCGGTCGCCGATGCCATAGTTTTCAGTTGCTGTACCATATATTGATTTCCATGACGTTTCAATATGGTGATGGGTCTGAATCTTGCCGACAAAAAGATGTAGTGTTGTGAAAAATTGCTGATATCTTTAACCAAATTTGTATGGTTACAATTTTGTTAAGAAGTATACAGAAGACAAAGTTGTGGGGGGTGTTCATATGAATTGCGGCTAAGAAAGGGAGAGATGTGGGCAAACAGGGACATTGAGATGGATTGATCTTGAAATTACGGCATATCATTCAAATTTTAATGTACTAGAGTTATCGAAAGATAATTAGCTCAATCTGCTTTATTCACTTTGCAACAGTTCTTATCTAAAGATATACTTGTAGTATTATTAACAGCTTCGTTTTATTTTCTCAAAATATATTATAAGAGCAAATTTCAGGTCTATAGACTATTGTGTACTGCTTTTTTATTTCTTTCACTCTTTTTCTACAGTTGAATTTTTATTCTAAATCATGTAATCTTTAGGATATTAAGATGTAGCAGTTCCTTAACTGACTTGACATGAAACTCAGTTAACCCTTTCTTTTAGTTGGCATGAAGATATCAATAAGTTTGTTGCCTATTGAGATTTACTTGTATGGAGTTTCATTGCATGGAATTTCTCTTTAATGCTGGTCATATGCCATGAGTGCTCCAAATGCTTGTGCCATGTATGATGTCTTAAGGTCGTCACGTTTGATTGCTTTGCTTGTGTTGATATGTTGTTCTCTGCTTCACAGGTTTGATAGCAAGAGGTTTTGCAGAGATTGCAGGAGGAATGTTATTAGAGAATTCAAGGAATTAAAGGAGTTGAAACGTTTGCGGAGAGAACCTCGCTGTACTAGCTGGTTTTGTGTTGCTGATACAGCCTTCCAATATGAGGTCTTTCACCCATTCCTTTCTAGTTTTCCACTGAACTATGTTCTATGTTTGGTTTCTTGATAATTCTGACATAATCATTTGAACACAAATGGCCGATACTATGAGTTCGACATGGAAAGTGATAGATTTAGGACTTGAAGGCTTTCCAAGATTTCCATTTATAGCGATTTGACAATACTTTCATCTGCATTATCGACTTCCTATTTTTGACAATACTTTCATCTGCATTTCCATTTATATGAGGACCGTAGGAAGTTCTTTGTAGAAAGAAACTTATAATCGGCATTGACAAATATTCTGTTTTTATTTTCCTTTTCTGAGAGTGCTTGAATAAAAACGACTAGCATGACTCATTATTTTGTTACTGCTTCTCAGGTGTCTGATGACACTGTTCAAGCTGACTGGCGCCAAACTTTTGCTGACACTGTAGGAACATACCATCACTTTGAATGGGCAGTTGGAACAGGAGAGGGAAAATCTGACATTCGCGCATATGAAAATGTTGGCATGAATGGAAGTGCGCATGTCAATGGTCTGAATCTTAGTAGTCTGGGTGCATGTTTTATTACCCTCAGGGCTTGGAAATTAGATGGACGCTGCACCGAGCTTTCAGTTAAAGCTCATGCATTAAAGGGTCAACAATGTGTGCACTGCAGGCTTGTAGTTGGCGATGGTTATGTTACAATTACTAAAGGGGAAAGTATCAGAAGGTTTTTTGAGCATGCTGAAGAGGCTGAGGAAGAAGAGGTTCAATATTTTTAACTAACAGTTTTTCTGTATTCAAAAGTGATCGTACCTTACAAATTTCTGCGTACACAATGTATATCTAGTGAGGTAAGGTTTCTTATGGTGTAATTGGCGTAATGCATATTGTACATTTTCAGGATGATGATTCCATGGATAAGGATGGAAATGAACTGGATGGAGAATGCTCCCGTCCTCAGAAGCATGCGAAGAGTCCTGAACTTGCTCGAGAGTTTCTTCTAGATGCTGCAACTGTTATTTTTAAGGAGCAGGCATGTTCAATCTCCCAATCATTGCTTTGCTTTCGCTGTTTGCAATATGCTTGCTGGTGTTTTCAACTATTTCACTCTTAAAAACTAAATTGAAATCTATTGTTCTGAGTTTTTTGAATCTCTTCTGATCATGTGATGGGATCTGATTAGGCTTGTGGAGGTGGACATAGAAAGGAGAATATCATTACCAAATTCTTATTCAAATTGTGAAAGTATGAGGCAATTACTATTGGTTCGTGTTATATCAAGTGCAGTTTATATCTATAACATTTTGTGTTGTCACTTAACAGAACAAAGGCTTCTTCTTCTCTCTCTCTCTCTTTAATGTTCCCTTCCCATTATACAGTTTTTTATGAGCGCAATTTTTTTTCATTGATCCATGGTAAAGAACAATGGTTACCCCCCCCCCGGGGGGGAACAAAAACCCAAAAAAAATTAATAATGAGTTAGCAGTGCCTTAGTAAAGTGGAATTTTTTAGTGTCCCGCAAATAAAGTAAATGATTGATCTTTTAGTATTTCTAAGATGCTCCTTATAACATATCTTTCAGGTTGAAAAGGCCTTTAGAGAAGGAACTGCTCGCCAAAATGCACACAGCATCTTTGTTTGTCTTGCACTAAAATTGCTGGAAGAACGTGTTCATGTTGCATGCAAGGAGATTATCACATTAGAAAAGCAGGTCTCAGTGCTTATGACATTACAAAAACAATATTTACTTTCAAAGTACAGAAAATTTGCTACTATATATTATTTGTGAAAACTTTTTCTGATACCAATTCAATTTTTATCTTTTCTGCAGAAGAAACTTCTGGAAGAAGAAGAGAAGGAAAAGCGTGAAGAAGAAGAACGCAAAGAGAGAAGAAGAATGAAAGAAAGAGAGAAAAAGCTCCGAAGAAAGGAAAGATTGAAAGGTAAAGAAAGGGATAAAGACAAGAAATGTTCTAGCTCAGATCAGAGCCCCATCGTTCCTGATGTATTAAAATCAGCTAGTTTTGACGAGGAGCGAACTAATACGCTTAGCTATAGGGACTCGGTGAGTGAAACAGGTGATGTTACTGTGTCTAGGCCTGGATCCCCTCATATTCAAGATGAACAGTTCTCAAGTGTGTGTACAACATCAAGAATGGAGAACATCTGTTGTGATAGTCCTGATGGAGAAGTAACAAGTGTCAAAGATGGGAATGTTGCTTTTCAAATGGAGCAATCAAAATTTTGTCGTCGAAGATTGAAACTTCGGAAAGAAGTTCAACGTGATTCACCATTAAAGTGGTCAGACAGGCGTCGATATGCAGTAGTCTCAGAAAATGGTTCTGTGGTCAATAGATCTGAGTCCAGATATCTCAGTGATAATTATGATACATCGAATCGGCAATTGTGGATAAATGCTTCAAAATCTAGTATCCGAAATTGCAGTGGGAAGTTTAATGATGGGAATCATTGTTCCAGTAGGAGGACAACTGACAGAAATGACTTCCATCCTTGTAGCTGTAGTTCACATAATGAGTACAGAGCAAAGGCTGAGCCACATCTTTCTGCAACAAGAGTTGGACGAGAGCCAAAGTCTGTGAGTAAGTTGGAATCTGCACTGGATATGTCCAAGCAATTCTATCGTGGTAACAAGTATAATCAAATGGATTACGTTCGTGATGCCTCTGGAAGAACCAAAAGCAAAATAATCACCGGAAACAATCCTTCCAGCCAAGATTCGTATGCCAAGAAGGTTTGGGAGCCCTTGGAATCACAGAAGAAATATCCTCGCAGCAATTCAGATTCTGATGTTACCTTGAGGTCAACTGCTTTTAAAGGTGAAGGAGTTGAACATGGCAATAACCTGATTAAGTCATCTGGTGAAATGTGTTCTTCTGGGGCTAGTCAAAATTCAGGTGACAAGGATCATGAGGATGCTAATATGAAGAAATCAAGGGACTTCAGCCATTCGACTGATGGAATTTACCAGAATGGATGTCATGTAGAAGCAAAGGATGCATTCTATTCAACAGGAGCTGCTTATGATGATTCAGGATTTTGTCATACTAGAAACTCTACCTTGAATGGGATCTCTGATCCCATCATGGGTAGCTCATCTAATTCTGATAACTGCTCATCATGCCTTAGTGAGGGGGATAGCAATACAATCTCTTCAAATCATGGTAATCTGGAATCATCTTCCACTTCAGATTCAGAAGATGCCAGTCAACAGTCAGAAGGAAGAGATACTTCAGTATGCACTCAAAATGGCTTCTCTGAATTTCAAGAAGGTGGAATGGGGAAAAAACTGATTACAAATGGAGGTGACACTTTGGGAGGAAGAGCTTTCGTTGGACTTACATCAAGTAGCATGGGAAGTAATTTCTCGGGAAGTCTGCCTGCAAAAACTGCTCAAAATCCGGATAAGGGAATACCAGCTGCAAGTGTTGGTTCTCAACATCAAGGCATCTTTCCACCACGTCATAGCCAGAATGTGCAAATTCCAGCATTTCAACCTCCTTCGACGATGGGTTACTACCATCAAAATCCAGTTTCGTGGCCAGCTTCTCCAGCAAATGGATTGATGCCTTTCACCCATCCAAATCAGTATCTATATACTGGTCCTCTTGGTTATGGAGTAAATGGAAACTCTCGCTTGTGCATGCAGTATGGAGCACTTCAGCACATTGCTACTCCTGTGTTTAATCCTAGCCCAGTGCCAGTTTATCAGTCTATTGCCAAAGCCAACAGCATGGAGGAGCGAACTCATGATGGTAAGCCAGATGCAGCCAAAGAAGTATTTAATGGTACAAATGCAGAGAGGGCTGCTCCTGCCCAGTCACATCTGACTGATGCACTGCCCAAAGGGGAAGGCAGCCACGAGAATAATGATGGCTTTTCCTTGTTTCATTTTGGTGGACCTGTTGCTCTTTCAATGGGCTGTAAAGTAAATCCTATGCCTTCAAAAGATGAGATTGTAGGGAATTTTTCTTCACAATTATCAGCAGATCATGTCGAGAATGATCATGTTTGCAATAAGAAAGAGACCACAATTGAAGAGTACAACTTGTTTGCTGCAAGTAATGGTAACGGCATACGGTTTTCATTCTTCTGAGATATTAGTGAGGTGTGTGGTGGCTGTTTGGGATATCGGTCTCTGTGTTCTTGTTTTGTGGGATCAAAGTTTGAGATACTTGGTAATTGAGAATACAATAATCTTCTGAAATCTTCCAATTTTTCGTCTACAGTTTTTTTTCTTTTTTTTTTTTCAGCCGATTGTTATCTATTTGTCTGATTGTTTCATTTATTTGATTTTTAAACCTTCCTGTGTCGTGTCATTTCTTTTTTTTTTTAAATTGATGCAGCATTTCTTAGTATAACAATTTTCTCTTTGTTTCTCTTCATTGGCATTTGGTAATCAAATTCATTTCATTATTGACTCTCTGTTTGGGACTTTAGAATGCAAGATGATAAGTCCTATTAGAGCACTGCTCTGGACCCCCATCAACCTATGTCTCCATCTAAATTATGGAAAAATTAATTAAGCGTTATTTTCATGTTAAAGTTTTTTTTTTTGTTAATTTTATTCAACCATATAAATAACTTGTTTACCGTGTTGGAGCATATAAACATGTGTTGTTTTGCTCTTACAACGTAAGTTATTGTAAAATAACAAATAGATGTAACAAGTATTCTGTCATAATATTTTATTACTAAAAAATTATAAAATCTTATATTTTATTACTTTTTTATTAGTTGACCGTCGGTTAACGTATAAAATATCAAATGTGCTCCTGGTTTAAGGAAAAAAAATTATTAACTATCAGTAAAAATTAATTATTAATTAAATATTAATCATTGTATTAATAGTTTTTTATTGTACTAAATAAATTTAATTATAATTACAAATTTCTATGTTGTCAATTAAATATAAACTTTACTATTTAATACTTCAAATGTCTATGATTGTTTGTATGTATGTATGTGCGAATATATGTTTGTTTGCTACTTATCTTTGTCTATAAATATATATCGATCATTAATAATCAAAATTAAATTGATATTTAATTAAAAGGAAAATTTATTGTGATGTATTATAATTAACCTTATAGGTTTTATTAGAATTTATTAGGTTTCTTCTCTTAAACTAAGGGTAAAACTAAAATTTTATAGGTCAATTAATGGAAAAATAGTAAAATATAATATTTTATATTTCTTTAATAGTAAAATTACAATATTTATTGAAATACTAAAAGAAAAATACCCTATAAATAATTGAAATAGATCATTATTCTTTAAAATAGTTTTAAAAAAAACAAATCACGTGCAATTCAACTAAATAAATAAAGTTATCATTTATCAAGGGAAAGACAAATGTCCTATTGTCCACCGGTTAATGAACAAAATAACATGTTGTTTGCAATCAAAGTACAGCAACGCGTCATCTACTTTATGCATCGACGCATACTATATGTGCCTGTCGGTTATATAAATATACTGGATGACATGTCATCTGTTGCTTAATTGCATGAATGACATGTCTTATATTTATAAAATGATAAAAGACATGCCATCTAAGACCAATGTGCTGTCTAAAATTTAAAGTATTAGATTTGATATTGTTGAAAAATGGACTTATCTTTTCTAAAACAAAATTTTACAATGGTTGGTTGATTTTTCAAAATATGAAAAGAATAGTAGAGTTAATATTTTTTTTAAAAAAAATTTCTGCAAAGTACAAGTTATCTTTTTCTTTCAAAACATTTCAAGACAAATAAGCTATTTTTTTTTAAATTTAGTTAATAGTTTTTCAATTTTATAATTTTTTTAAATGCTCTTCCTCTCCTCATATATTAATATTATAAAAATAAATATTTTAAAATAAAATATATTACATGTAACGTATACAATTTTTATATTATTGATCAAATTTATAATGAGCATAATGAAAGGCTAAAAAATCATTTATATGTACACTTAGATTCAAATGAAAGATTCTGCACTTTAATTAATGTGTCGAATCCTAATTAGAGTAATTGGATTACAATCTATTGGCTTATAAAATCTGCATATGTTACGTCCAACCATGCCCAGATTTTAAAATTAATTGTAAATGATCTTTTCTGTCTTCATATGTAAATATTTTAAAAAAGAAAAGAATTCACATAAAATGTACCACCACTTATAGGAGACGTATCCATGGGAGCTCAAAACTCTGACCTTGCGCGAGCTAAATTATAGATCTAACCATCCGGAATGATATTTTCAGGAAATGGTGCTGGCTGCTTTCCATTTCTCAAGAAAATAATGTAAAAATGCTGACATGTCAGAATAGAAAGAAACGGGTGATGTCCAGAATGATTCACAATTCTTGCACCAAAATTTGAGTCATTCAACTCTTCCATTGTTGAGAAACCAATTTCACAAGTCAATTTCAGCCTGAGTAAACATTTTATCTCAACTTTTTGCCTTGTTAAACTTCAAAACAACAAGATAAAATCCAGGCTCATCAACAAAGTTATCTATCTCAAAAGAATGATTAGCTGCAACTTTCTGTAAAGTCATTAGATCAGGCAAGTCAGATACTATAACATCTGGGAACTGTTTCCACTGCTTCTGTAAAGCTTCCCTTCCCTGGGGGTGGCTAATGACTACTCTTGCACCTGTCCCAAAAAAGGAAAGAAAGTACTCAATTTTGTAATGTATAGTAGAAATGATAAATTAACAGCCAACAGAAATCTACCCTGACAGAGTACCTGGTGAGCATCGATTAGCAAGTGTCTCAAAAACCTGATCAAGTGGGAAGGGCATAGCAGGCAGAAAATAGAGAAACACGACATCCAAAGGCCCCCACTTCTCAGGCACATATATCAGCTCCCCTTGCCAACATTTAACTGTGTCATATTTCTCTTTAATGCCAGCCAACACAAAAAGTGAATCATGGACAACAAGCAAAAGGCTGGGTGATGACTCAACCACTCGGTCCACAAATTCTTCTGAACTAATAGAAACTAGGACCCTTGAAGATTCATCAATCTCTCCAGCAGAAATAATTTGGTCAATCCTTTGCATATGCTCTTTGAAGTTTAACTCATCTGAGTCAAGAAAAGACCAATCTTTTTCAGTGAAGTCCTCGAAGTTGATGACAGACACTGTTCCTTCATCTGGAGGGGATGCAGCCCCAATGGACGTTTTACGAGTGCTTAATGATAACTGTAAACTGGGTTTAAGTGAGTGAGAGAGAGTAGGGAGGTTATGATCATGATGATGCCGTTTAAAAGTGCAAATATACTGAGGTTTTGGTTGAAGACATGGAGAAGAAGACTTGCAGGATGGAAATAGGAGAAGGAGAGAGGATGGCAAGAAGAGAGAATTCATGGAATGAAAACAATAGATTTCCTTATGGAGATACTGATGTTGTAATATGAGTTAATTCAGCCATTTGCTGGCAGAAGATAATTAGAATTGAACCAAAGACTACAACACTGTACTACTTAAATTTCACAGAACGTCTAGCCTATTTAATCTAATTTATTAATTTCTTCACACTGTGTAGCAGATTAATCATATCTCTAGTACTACGCCCCTGTCAATAAGCAGAAACCAATGTCAACAACGTGCAAAGAGTACAAATACAAAACAATGAATGTGGCCCGCAACAGCTTAGATAACATTCGAATGACTAGCAGCAAGTACATCAAACATCCCAGCTCCTGTAGTTTACTTCAATAACTCAATGGTAACACAATGAAAAATTATATAGAAAATCCACAAGACAATATTAGCTATATTCGGTTAGTAATATTAAACTTAAAAGCAACATTAGCCTAATTCAGTGACAAGGGTTATGTTATTGGTAACGCTATTGAAAACCGTAGTAGCACAATTTCGTCAAAGGTCACCATTAAACCCATAAAACCCTAAGCCCATGTTTATTTGCTCAAAATACATTTATTGGGAAAAAAACACGAAATTAGAATTGAAACCCAAATCCTAATTTTTTCATATTCTTAGAACCCAAAAGAATCATAAATGTTCTTCACCTTGTGTCAGTTTTCTCAACAAATTAAAGCAGAAAGCTAACGATAAACAGGCGACTGTGGCTAGAGATTAAACTAGAACCCATCCGAAAATTTGGTCCCTGAAGTTACACAAGTTAAATGAAAGAGACACAAGAAGACAAAAAGATCGAATAAAAAGAGATCACAGAAAGATGAAAGGTTACCTGGGCAGCTGAAGTTCTTGATATGGAATGCAGAGAGCCAGTAACGCAGACTCATCTAGTACTGATGAAGCTCTGCGTTTCTGGGGTTTGGTCCATTCGCTGAAGCTCTTTGCAAGGTAAAGAGATTGAGGTGCTAAATGGGCTGGGCCAGGGCCACTTTAGCGCAAAGTGTAGCGGGGTAACTGATATTTAACCCTCGCAAAATCCCCTCGCTACCTCTCATTATTGAGTTAATACCACGTATTTTCAAAAGCGTAGTGAGCGAGAATAACGAGAGAAAGAAAAGAGTCCATTGTCACGGGTAAACTTAATTTTTACAGTATTCTTATGCGATATTTATATGATTTTTTAATATTTTAAATTATTAAGTAAACTTAATTTTTTTCAATCCAGTTTAAGCGGAAATATTTACCGAAAGAAATTAGAGAGAAACAAACTAAATGATTAATTATTTTTTATTATACTCAAATACGTAATTACACTATATTTTGTATAAGAGAACTTGATAGCTTATGTGATAGTGTGTGTGCGTGTGTGCTGGAAAATACTTGTGTGTGTGGAAGTGTTGCTTAAAATGAGAGGTCATCACTTATTTATAGAGTTGCTAGCTAAGGGTGTAAATGAGAGTCTTTAGAGAATTTTAACCCTTGTGTAATTAGTAGAAACCTTTAGAACTTGGACTGGGTCGGTTGCTAAGCGCACCACGTTTAGTTTAGTTATATAGGTGGCCCATTATTAAGTGCAATCCACTTTTAAGTATATCCGCCTCTTACACTAAGCGAACTTACTTTTTAAGCGCAACCCACATTGAGTGTTAAATACATCCTGTGTTCACTATACACTTCAATTAATGGTAAATTTGTGCTAAACCTTTCAGTGTGTGCAAAATTAGACTCCGATCGCGTGAACCATTGGCGGAATTGGCCTAAGGTTGTGAAAACTTTTGGCGGCCCATGACACCATGCAGCCCATGCTGCCGTTTCAACCTCTCATTTTAATTTTTCATTTTATTAAAAAAAAAAAGAATAACAGAGAAAGCGTGGAAGTAGATCGAAAAAAATCAAATCCCTTCAGCTTATCCCTTCAAACTCCTTCGTCATTCCTTTCTGTTCCCGGTTTGTTCATTCTCTGGAAAGCCATTGTCGACAATAACACAGCCAGTGACGAGACTGCTAACTGTTCAACTTATCCCTTCATACTCTTTCCTCATTCACTTCCATCACTATTTTCTTCCTTTGACAACAATACCGCCGCCGACAAGACTGTTGACAAAAGCAGGTATTATTCACGCACTCATACATAATTTTGTGACTAGATTCAATTGTGTAGCTGATGGGGAGGTTCTATTAAATTGATTCACAGCTAGCATTTTCCATAATTGTATAGTCTTGTCAAATTAATTAGAAATTGATTATATTATATACTTGAATAGAATGAGCCATGCGAGGTGACTGATCGAGGGGTTCAATTAAATTGATTCTATCATAAATTGATGCTAAGCCAAGCAATATTTTTATAATTGAGTTTGTTATACCGATTTTATATCATAAATATTTAGATTTTTAAGTGAATAATTTGATTTGGTGAGGCTGATTTATAATTTGGCTCATTTAGAATTTTTTTAATTTAAATTGTTGTAAACTTATTGGATAAAATTTTTATTGGACGAAAATTTGTAAAAAATTTATAATAACTCATCCTTTGTTTTTAATACAAATGTTAATTATTTTGAAGAAATGAAAAATTTGGAAAATGACCAAGCAATTGAAGAAGTGCAACAAGAAAAATATGTGTCAGCTCTTTGGATGTTATTTAATAGTCATAAAGAAATGTTTGAATTCTACAAAGCCTATGGTAAACAAGAAGGGTTTTTTGTAAAGAAGATGACCAATAAAAAAAAGAGTGATGGTATTGTAAAATATGTGACGTTTGCATGTAGTTGTAACGACAAGTCAGAAAGTAAATCGACTGGTCATTGAAGCTAAAATCTATTGTAAAAATAGGTTGTGATGCTAGATTTAGAGGTTGTTGAAATAAATATGGAAAATGGGTACTTCAAATCTTAAACCTTCAACACAATCATAGATTGAGCCCAGATAAAACAAGGTATTTTCCTTGTAACCGTAGAATTAGTGCAAGTGTAAAAAAGAGTATTGAAATAAATAAATGTGCGGTAATTAATATTGTTGAAAATTTTAATTCTATTGTTATTGAAGCTAATGAGCATGAAAATGTCTCATTCTTAGAAAAAGATTATAGAAATTTTATTGATTAAACAAGGTGATTGTAGCTTAGAGAAAGGGATGTTATAGCAATTCTTAAATATTTTTAGAAAAAACAAGCTGAGTGCAATGATTTTTTTAATTATTGATTAAGATGAGTAAAATCGATTAAAAAATGTATTTTGGGCAGATCTAAGGAGTAGAGTAGTTTATAAATATTTTAGAGATGTTATCACATTTAACATCACATACCTTACTAATAAGTATGGCATGCCATTCACCCTTTTTATCAGAGTTAATAATCATGGCCAGTCTATTTTGTTAGAATGTGGCTTAATTGCACACGAGGATACAAAGACATTTACGTAGTTATTTGAGACGTGGTTATCATGTATGTCTGGTTCTCGGCCAATTGGTATCATCACTAATTAAGACAAAGCGATGCAAAGGGTGATTTAGAAAGTTTTTCTTATGGCTAGGCATTAATGGTGTTTATGACATATAATGAAGAAGGTGCTTTAAAAGTTAAGAGCTTTTAAAGAACGTAAATATATTATTTCTTTATTGCTTTCTGATGTTTACGACTCATTAAGCCCTACTGTGTTTGAGAAAGCTTGGCATGACATGATTGTGACATACGATTTATGGGATAATGATTGATTAAATGGTTTATATGATGAGAGATATCGTTGGGTTCTATATTATTTAAAAGACAGTTTTTGGGCAGGAATATCAACAATGCAACGAAGTGAAAGTATGAATGTATTTTTTGATGGGTTTATTAACTCAAAAACATACTTGAAGCAATTTGTGAATCAATATGAAAATGCTTTGAGAAAAAAAGTTGAATTAAAATGGCAAGCAGATGTTAAGTGTTTCAGTAAAAAGACTTCATGTGTGATAATATATGAGATGGCAAAGTAGGCTGAAGAGGTGTACACCATTGTCAAGTTTAAAGAATTCCAACAAGAATTAACTACATTGATGCATTATGATATATTGGATATTGTGGGATTAATATATGAAATCAGTGAATCATATGAGGGAGGTCAGAAAGGAAACTTTGAGGTAGTTTTTTAAGAAGACGAGTGTGAATTTACTTGTGTTTGTTTAAATTTTCAATTTAGGAAATTTTTTTTGTAGACATGCCTTGCAATATTGATCCGGTGTTCAATTACTTCTACAGAAGTATATTTTATTGAGGTGAAAGAAAGATGTAAGGAGATGTTATAGTAAGTTGAAAATTAGTTATGGCATGCAGAATTTATCTGTTCAACAGGAGAGATATGATAAAATGTATACTACTTTTACTGCGATTGATAATGAAAGTAGCTACAAAATTGTATTGGATTGGATTAAAAAAGCAATGGTAGATCTTTCCAAGCAAATTCGTTGTGAAAATGTAGGAATAAGTGTCGCTGGTGAAGTAAGTTGTGGGGGCACTAATGTTGAACATGTAATCAATGATCCAATATTAGGCCATCGTAAAGGTCGTTCTCCTTATGTAAGGAAACAATCTTCGATTCATAAAAAACTTGTATAAAAGAAAAAGACTACATAAGAAAACAAAATTTGTTCAAATATAGATATATGCTTTTTTTTTTAATTTCATTTGGTCAGATTGGTTAATTATTTATCATAGTTTTATAGGAATTACAAGAAAATACTTCATCCTCTTATGAAGTACCTAATGAAATTTACACACAGCAAAGCAACGTGGCCATGGTAAGTGTGTGAATTTTTACTTTTAATTTCTATTTTGTTTTAAAGTTATTTAACTAGGCATATTGTTCATACACATTTATATGAAGGAAATACTGTAAATACAAATATCAACCAATACAAGATTATAGTTTACTTTAGTGTAATAATTAAATTCAATCAAAAATTTTATTTTAGAATTTTAATATGGATTTTACATTTAATTTTCTTTTTTCGATTTAGATACCTATATACCTATCCGAAGTTGAGAGAAATAATATTTCTCAGTCATTTCCTTATAATTGGCATATAGTAATTTGTCATCTTAAAATCACAATTTCTTAACGTATACTTGTATATTTTAATTTATAAAATATAACATGATTTTTTTTTTTGCGTATTACAACAACCATTCCAACTGTGTACTTTGCAGTCATATTATTTGGCTCCTTCGATAACTTATGAAGGATTTGGAGATGAGACTTTCCAACAATTACTACATTAGCAATATAGTGAAAATAATGATCGCAATGATTAATGCTTAACTTCTAGATTTTTCTGTTATTTCGGTTAAACTTGACTTAACATGATGAATATTATGTTTGTGATGACAATTAATCATAATATTATTAATTTTTCAGATAATTTTTATTAGTTTAGTGGTTTTTCTTAAATTTTATATGACATTTTTTCCCATGACATTAATTATCTTTTTTAGCAACAGTAAGAATCTAATTTCATATTATATATGTCTACAAGTCTTGTCTCAATATTTAGTACAAATTAAAATATCTTAAAAAGAGCACTTGAATATAAAACATAATATAACAATTACAAGTACTCTAATGAAATTATATCCTGGTGTTTGTCTCCTTCGAAGTTCATTGTCAAATAATCACCTCCGTGCTTCACATTCTCGCATATACTCAAGTTCTCTATGAAACAATTGAAATTTAACAAATAAACTCTCAATCTCCAATGCCAACTTTCCAATTTCCTCCACTAACAAGTCAATTTTTTCTTCGTTACAGTTATGGTTATTTGTCCATTGAAAGTTATTACATCCTTTACATTTCCAAAATTTACAATTTGAATTTTTCATTGTACGTGATGTTAATAACTTCATCTGATCACTACATCCATTATATATTTGTATTGAGCTTGCACTTGTGGTAGATGATATTTTTCCTGAAAGCTTAGCACAATAAACAAGAGAAGCTTGAATTTCAGATCATGACAGTGTAAGAGAAGTTATAAAGAAAATAGGAAAAGAAGTTCTATGTTAGTGATGCAAACTTAAAATTTCACTTTTTCATTATTTTTTCGCATACCACAACTATATTTACAAATACCATCATTATTTTGATATCTGATTTATATGATAATATAACATTTATAGACCATTAATAATGTAATTCATACCCAAAAAATTAATACTTACGTATCCAACATATTTAGTTAACATCTTGGACCAATTTAATTTCCATAAACTTAAATTCTAAGCATGCAGTAAAGGGATATGCTCAACAAAACTAATCATGGACCAAGTAGTCTATTAAGCCTAATAGGCCAACAAATACCCTTAGGGAAGGTAACTAATAGGGGACAATTACTTTCGGATTACACCATGACTTAAGAAAAAATGTGTAATACACAAATATCTATCCTAATTTTAGTCTCCTCTAACCCCATCCCACCATTTTAAGAAAACTCATGAACTATCTTAAAATTTATCATAGACTGTTTAGTTTCCAGTGTACGTCTTGCAATCAGGCTAAAACATATAAGTAATTTACAGTTCCATCAAGTACAAAACACAAAAAAAGAAGCAAACTTCTTAGGATTTAAAAACTCCAGCCTCATAGCATAATCATGGATGGGAAGGCAATCTATTAAGATATTCCATGGAAGCGTTAGCTTTAATAACAGACCCAATCTATAACTCGTTCATTTGAGAAGTACTTTAGCATTAGGATGTAATGAAAGGGAAGATTATTTAGCTTGGTGTGAGCATATGGAAATAATTTGGAAAGATGAGTTAGATAACTAATTAGTTTAGTCCATACATTTACCCAATTCAGTTATCTTTTATTTTAAAATCCAAAAGCACTAAACAATCCCATAACACCCATAAAGAACATAACAACAACTGCCTAAGAACACTTCTCACAATCCTATAACTCTTTAGAGAGCAACAAGATCTCCTATTAAACCATGCACACAATTTCATGGTAAAAACAGTATTATGAATATAATATGTACACGGCGAAAAATCAATCAACTGCAATTAAGATTCATCATGTAACACTCAGAAAATCAATACATTGGATAGGACTGTACACAATAAAAAATTAATCTACTCACAAAATTATGTATAAGTGTGTGAAATAGTACATGTCTTCGTCAATGATCTTGCCGGCGGCGATGTTGCTATCGGCGGCAACTTTCCAAAGAAGGAAAAAAATGGTGACGAAAATGAATGAGGAAAGAGTTTGAAGGGATAAGTTGAACGAAGTACTCGTCTTCGTCAACAGTCTCATCTGCGGCTATATTGTTGTTAACAATGACTTTCCAGAGAAGGAACAATCTGACAACGGAAGGGAATGAGGAAGGAATTTGAAGGAATAAGCTAAAGGAATTTGATTTTTTTCAATCTACTTTCACGCTTTCTCTATTATTTTTCTTTCTTTATTATTTTTATTATTTTTATTTTTCTTTTGGTAAAATGTGAGATTAAACGATAGCATGATGTCACGGGCCGCCAGAGGTTTTCACAAGTTCGGGCGGTTTCTGCCAAGGAATTTCGCAACCAGAGGCTAAATCCGTGCACACAGGAAGGTTTCGGACGAATCCGCCACAGATCGGAATGCACAGCGAAAGCAGGATGTGTTTAGCACTCAACGCGGGATGCGCTTAGAAAGTGGGTGAGCTTAGTACAAGAGGCAGGTTAACTTAGAAGTGGGTTGCACTTAGTAATGAGCCACCCACATAACTAAACCCTGAATGGTGCACTTAGCATCTGGCCCGGCCCAAGTTATAGAGGTTTCCACTAATTACATATGAGCTGAAATTTTCTAGAGACTTACACAAGGACCCCTGGCCAGCACCTCTATAAATAGGGGGATCATCTCTTATTTTGGTCATCACTTTCACATACACCCTTGAGCATTTCCAGCACACACTTGCACACACTTACGCACTTGCTCCCAAGCTTTCTTGTAGAAAGCATAGTGTAATTACGCATTTGAGTGTAATACAAATACAATTTGTCATTTAGCCTGTTTCTCTCTAGCCTTCTTCGACAAATATCTCCGCATAGGCTAGGTAGAGAAGGGTTAGACTTACTTAGTGACTTAAAGTGTTAGAAAGTTGTCTAAGTACCACACGGGAGTGCCGAGCAGAAACTCTCATCTCGTGACAATAGGCTGCTATTTCTCTCTTCTTTCTTTCGTTATTCTCACTCCTAAGCATTTTTCTTTTCAAAATTACCCTCATTTTTATATTTTTATTTTTTACCTTCTTCTTATTTTCATCTCCTTTGCACTCACTCTCTCATTTAGAGGTCAGGGCACTCACTCTCTCATATACAAGTGCTTTTAAAGAATATAATATACATCTCAATGATATATACATTACATTGCAACACCAAACCATCGCGCTTCACACTAAAGCAAAGAATTGTTGCACCTCACGACGCATGATACAAAACAAAGTCACTGTGCCGCATTGTTCCCGTGCCATAAAGCAAACCCATTTTGAAATTTTGGCCAAAATTTCATTTCATCATTTCCTCTGTACAAATATAATCTTTTTTAAATAATTAATAGATGTTAATTTGTATAAATTACTGTAAAGTAATTGATGATCTCTTTTGCTACTTAATAAGGATTTTAGTACTTCTTTAAAGAATTTTGCATGAGTAGAACTTGAAACGAAGCTACAAGCTTTAATTTAGTTTCTTTTAAAAAAAAAAATAGTTTAGTTTTACATTGAAATTTGCGAGGATGCTTTGTGATTGTGAATTCAATTTTATAATTTTACCATATGGGTTTCAAATTTAATTGAGAGGCAAAAAATAAAAATAAAAAAATTCTTTGAAGTGTACTCTAGAAAATATAAGTGAGATAAATAAGGGAAATTTACAAAATTAACCTAAATAATTTTTTATTTTTTAAAATTAACCCCCAAAATATTTCTATCATCATTAGCCAAATAACCCCTCAAGTGACCAAACTACTCCCTTATTCTCACCAAATCTCCCTTTCTTTCTAGCCGAACAAACCTCTTCACCAATCTCCTTCTCTCTCATTGACGGCTTCACGGTATCCATTATCGGCAGCCAACAACTCGGTTTTTTCAGTTAGTCCATCCTCTCTCTCTTTCTCTCTAGCATGTCACATTGTGTTCTGTGTTTTATTTTTTATTGTGTTGGTGGTTAGTGATGGTGATTGGTGTTGTAGTGGTGATGATTTAGAGCTTTCCAGTTGTGCTGATGGTGATGAAGATTGAAGTGTTGGGGTTGAGGTTGGTGTTGGTAGAGCCGCGCATAGCGCACGCTTGTCACAGCTCTCGCGAGCAATAGCTGCACCACAGGTCATGGTTGGCACTACAGGCAACTTGTCGCACCAAGTTACAGAATTTTTTTTTAAATTTTCTGAGGTTTTATTTTGAAATCTCTCAAAATTAATAAATGCAACAATTATTTTAATATAAATGTAATAGAATAATATTATAAATATAACAAATATATGGTGAAATCCAAACTTTGGTGTGACAGGCTTTGGGTGCCTATCACTCGCACAAAAATAGGTGATAGGAAACCCGTCACACCAATAGAAAATGGTATTAGAACATTATTACGAACAATGAAACATTTTATACTTCTATAAATCATTTTTTTCAGTTAACTTACCTAAATTTTAAACTTCAATTCAATCGAGCTTCAAATTTAGATAGATTCAGTGGTAGTTTCTAATTAATGATGATAT
The DNA here is from genome assembly GCA_030449875.1 of Aegle marmelos. Lineage (NCBI taxonomy): Eukaryota > Viridiplantae > Streptophyta > Magnoliopsida > Sapindales > Rutaceae > Aegle > Aegle marmelos. The sequence goes on along the minus strand of JASUUL010000077.1, from coordinate 6,367,013 downwards.
ATATATATATAAAATAACAAAATCTTTTAGTTAATTTTGTAAATTTCCCGAAAAAATGAGAGGGTGAAATACTGCTACTCTTTAACTAGGCCTGCACAATTAGAAGCCCACACAGAGTTGAACTTTTAGATCAGGCCAAGTATATCCAGTGGTTTAAACAAATGTTCAGCGGAGTTTTCTTGGAACTATATTCAGCATGTGCCTCCCATATGGTGTCGACGTTATAGATTTATACACAGTATCATACGACAAAGTTGCTGATTATTATAATAAAAACTTTATCACCTGCTGAATCATTGTTGTGATGATGCCATCCACAGCCGCGCGTGTGTGCATACACATATATATTTCATTGCTATTAAAAGTTTGAGATTATTATACTTACATTGCTCTATTTTGCGTTTTATTTGAAATTCCCGCGTATTTTGTTGGATTTTATGTAATAAGCTTAATATTTCAATTACAAGTGGCACAAAGATTTACCGAATTGTATGTCTACACAAATTCTGATATAAAGTGATCTTATCTCGTATTAGAATTTAAACTATGATCTAAACAAGATAGAATGATGCGGTCACAACAATCCCAAAAGTCTTGTGCCCAAAGGCAGTTTATATGTTCTCTAAACACGAGCTATAAGCAGATTAAATTCTGAAGAGCTTCAGAGTTAAAAGAACTTGTGAAATTAGTAGGGACAGCACCATAACTTTTAAACGATCAACAATCTAAAACTTTCAGATTCGTTATTTTTTCCAGAACAACTTGAGTGCTTACTCTTGCTGTCAGCTCGCTCTTTACCGTTATGATAATTTTAAAGCTAATGCTGGCTACTAGGAAGCCTGCAGAGAACAGAGTGCTCTGGCTTGTGATCACACTCAAAATCAAGATGAACGAAGGCTCGTTCAACTTCAGGAAGTTCTTCGATCTTAATCTGCAATGATTCTCCAATTGTATGAGCTTCTTTCAATGGTAAATCTTCTGGCAGCTCAATATCAACCTGAATTGTTAGGACCAAGCAAATGAAATAAAGCAAAGTGGTAGTATTGTAGCAACTTTTCAAGATCAACCAGAGATGTAAGATGATGTGTCATGATAGTTAAACTAACCTCCACAAAATAAAGAACACCAAAGGTGTAGGCGCGAACTGTGTCAACCCGTTTGATTTGAGGGTGATGCCTTATGACTAGGTATGTGAGTTTCTGTAGAACTTCTGGAGAAGCAGATTGCCCAACAAGGGAAACTATATGAAGACAGGATCAGTAAAACATAATTTGGAAACATACAACATAAATTAATTCTGGTAGCTTTTTGTATGATAATTGGAAGTGAATTGAGAGCCAGAGAGGAACCTGCATTTTCCTGTACAGTTCCAGACCAATTTGTAATAGTATAGATTGCGAGGAGGATAGCACCAATTGGGTCAATCCACCAATAGAATTCATCACCAAGAACAGCCGCAATCAAACCGACCACGTTGGTTACCACATCAAAATAATGATCCTAGCAACCATAGTTTACGAAAAGCTGTTAACTACAACAATCTGTAGAAGTGAATGAAAATAAAATAGAATTATAATGTTGTAAGTCCTAAATTGAGAACAGCACTAAACCTTTGCATAGGCGCGGACTATTTTGTTTCCTGAGCTTCGACAGTAAAACCACAGGGCAAGTTTAACTCCACTTGCTGACAGCATTATTGCGTACAGCCACATCAGTTGTGAGGAAGTCATCTTTTCAGAAGGTTCATCTTTGATCAACTGCTCTACAGCCTGAACCAGCACTTGGAAGCCTGTATAGAAAGAAAAATTGGTATTGGTTTGTGGTCAGTGAAAAATCTTCCTCTCTCAACAGAATCATGTCAATTTAACATACATTTTGAGAAGCTTAATAGCTTACCAAGAGTGGCCATAACTGCAGCAAAGATGATAATGCCTACTGGCTGCATCCGCAATTTTCCAATAGGGTATTTGTAAATGTTAATGTTTTTCATTGACAAATGTGTGATCCAAAGTATGCCACCAGCCTTTAGATCTAGCAGAGAATCGAGAGTTGATGCTGCAATAGCTAAGGAACCACTCTGTACTGTGGCAGAAACCTGTAATGCATATCAAATAAACTCAGTAAAGGCAAAGAAGCATCGGAAAAATCACATTTGCTATAGCTCTGAACTCCGTAAGAATCTTAAATAGCAGTTAACTTATCAGAATATTTCTGATATCATGCTGCTATAACATAGTCCATGGAAAGGATAAGTAAAAATTAAACCTTAAAGGCAAGCAAGAAAATATTTGCCCAGTTAGAAATGTTCATTGCTCTCTCATGTTGAGCTTGTTCTTGAAGATACTTTTCTTCATCAATGGCATTGTTTGATACTAGGGAGTCGACTTCCTCAAAAGACTTCAATGTGGCAAATTGTTTCTCATAGTACTCCTTCTCTCCTAATACCAACACATCGAGAATGTATCACCAGAATGACGTGGAATGCTGAAAATTAAATGATGCAATGATTTCTGATATAATGGAGAAAGAATTGTTCCATTGATCAAAGAGTTTGGTTCATCTCAAAACTTAGTTCCGGCAATTTGTAGTGATTAATTCAAAGTCATAATGAAATAGAGCAGCCATATAATGGATTAAGGTTTCATGATTAAATGAAAATTTCATTTGCATCATGGATCAATGATCACAAGATGAGAAGAATGGACAAAACCAGCTCTATGAATCGGTAGTGACACTGCTAAAGGATACATTTCACATTCATGGGCCAATTGTAGAACTCAATTATTTATTTTAAGCAGCTATGTCAGAGTAGACTATCTAAAACAGAATAGTTAAGTTAAATTTGCAAATTGAACACTTGTCCAATTAAATTAATGGACAATGACAGGCAGAAAAAGGCTTACAGCAAGTGTCTCTTCGTAAAAGCCAAAATCACCCCCCTTCATTGTACAAAAGTGGGTAATTTATCCATTTAAAAAAAAAAAAACTAAACCATGGTCCTAACATGTGCCACAGCCTTGACTAAAAATAAATATTTATGCTTCAATTTTCATACTATTGCACCAGAGTGGACTCTTCTTGATCAATTTGCAGTTTCGTTGTAATGCTAAAGTTCGAATAACAGGAAACCCATGTCAGCAACTAATGTTGTTCTTGTTCGTTCGGATAACAGAAATCATTAAACTTTCCAAAATAACTAGCAGGCAGTTGCTTAAGTGATCCATTTTTCATTATAGACCACTGACCTAAACTATTTATTATTCAAACTGTTTCTCTCACATAGAACAAATTTCAATTATGCTCTTCATCTCAAACTGAAAAGAACTGAAACTTTCCTAATAAAAATCTAATTATGCCCCAGAGCCTTGTGATAGACTCATCCTGCAAACAGATTCAAAGACCGCAATATGGCAACATCTGGACGTGATCCTCTGCTACTATTCAGTTTTGCAAAATAGAAAGGGGAAAATAAATGACAATTTGAAGGAAAAAAATGAGACACTAAATATCGAAGACAAAGGAACAGACTGTTTTTGGTACCTTCAATCAAGCCAGTGGTTTTAGAAAGGTCAAGATGAAAAGGAGTCTCAGGATCAAGCCCAGAACGAACTTTTTCAGGCAATTTGGAGAAGAAGTCACATCTGAGTGAGGCAACTGAGTTCCTGCAGCACCTTTCTTGCCCATACTCATTAATCTTTCCACCGTCTTCACTCAACAGCAATGGCATTCTCATGTGATCATCACCCTCACCACCACCCTCCATTAAGCTCTCTAAAAACTAACAAAAACCCTTCAACACAAACTGAAATACGATTCACACAAACACTTCCACTTCACTCTAATTCAAAAGGAAGCACTCTCGTTTTCTTGACAATCCATCATCACATGCATCAAAACAATAAAAATACTTTAATGTGCAATGCCTATCTTGGGGGTGATGCTATATGCTACCTTATTCATTTATCTATATATATGTATATATATTTAAATAATGCATAACGTGACAAAAATATCTTACTTGCTTCTGTTCATTTTATTACCAGACTTCATTATCTGTGTGTTTTAAAAATTTTGTAGAGTGTGTTTAGTTGGAGACCGCAAGTTGGTAGTTACTGGGTATGTCTGATGATAACGACGTATAATCACAAACGACAGTTTCGTCTCAGGAACTGGACATTTGGTATCATTCTGTAATCCCTGTCCAATAATACTAAAATTGTGCTCAAATAATATAGTGAAGGAAAAAGATAAATGGAAGAAAATTGAATTCCAACTCTTTTTTATTGGACCAATTAATACAATAAATTTAATAATATAAAAAAGGAAATAATCAAATAAAATTGATAGGAGACAGATCTTTTAACTTCGAATCGTTAAAAATTGTAGCTTAATCAGAGTGACACGTAACACTGTCACTTCCGATGAACTTCCAAGGCCGTAAATTATTCATCTGAATAATGATCATAATTCTTGACATATATAATAAATGCAATGACTGTGTTCGACTCCATATTCATCTAAATCGAACAGCTGTTGGATTTCATATTTACAAACTCATTGATTATCTAAAATGTGTACAACAGCTGTTGGCTTCGCTGGCGATGGACGCCCTTGGCAGAATTTGAGCGTGTCAGTTCAAGTGTCTGTTATCCATTGGGCATTGAGAAAAAATAATGGCATGGTTTAATTTAGCATACCTACTCTGAAGGCGTTGGTCATAATCTTCATTATTTTACACCCCATCATTCATTCATGACTCTTCCTAGACTCGTAACCATCTAGAGTCTTCCCAGCCAGACCGAACAAGATTTAACAATTTATTTAATAAGAACATGATATAAATAAATTAGCATGGACCTTAAAAATTAATGTGCTTTTATATATGGAAAATGCTATGTTATAATTTGTTATAACGTACGCATTAGAGCAATACAGTATCATAGTGAGTCTCGTAATATTGTGCTGCTCTTACGTATACGCATATTAGATTAAGATTTAATTTCTTAACTATTTACCTGGAGAATGACATAATTATAAATATATTTATATTTAAATATATTTACATTGTTAATTCTAAATTATTTTACAAAATCTTATCATCAAATATAAATATTTGACATAATTCTTTTTTATTTTTCTTTTTTTCTTTTTGTGAAGAATGAACATTTTTATGGTTTTACAATTTATAAAATTTTAAATAGATTTAAAACTTTAATAGTATAAATGTATTGTAATTTTGTGGACAAATATATTTTATATTATCAGTACATAATATCATTTAGGTACAAAGGAGTCTAATTTTTGTCAAATAAATGTGTATTGTTAGATATAAATTATATTAAATTTTTATTAAATGAACTAATGGTTTATGTCATGTTTGGTCGCATAATTAATTGATTATTAAATTAATGTGTTAAGTTAATATTTTTTTTGTTAATTTAAATTTTAATATTTTAACACGATTATTAAATAAATTATATTTAAATCGACTTAAATTTAATGCAATATAAAATTAAAATGACACAAATACCATCGACGATCGGTTTCTAAGTCACCCTCACAGCACACAGTAAATAACACACACTGATTATGAGATTGTTTCTTGCTATAATGAAAACCTAAGATATAAAATCTTACTTGTGTAGTCAAATACCGTCGACTCTCTCTAAATTGCATGATGACGCATGGATTTAATGAAAACAAACATGAAAAAGAAAAAAAGAATGAATAAACGTGTTTAAGTAGTGCTACTAACAGATACCGACAAAGACAACTGCCCCACCCGCTGTTTGTTGTGATCTGTAAATAATAGAATTTGTATTCCAAATACCAACTCCCACGTAAAAAACAATCGGACTGATATTATATAGAGAAACTCCCCCTTTACCTTGTAACAGGTTGAACACGTGGGCGTCTATAAATAAGCCAAACTTTGGGCTCAGTTTGAGTTAATAATGTTTTAAATTTGAATGAAATTAAATGTTTCAAATTCAATTTTTTAATTTACTTCAAATTTAACGGTAAAAAGATGAGAGCTAATTAACGTTGTTGGACTTGTTCGAAGGGAGTGACGGCGGTTGAAGGAACCGCCTGTTTTAATTGTGAGCCCGAGATTAGATTGATCCATCAAAGGCTGCGATTCTTGAAAGCTGTATGGACCGGCCCACAAAATATTTTAGAGTACTTAAGCCCAGTCTGACGAGATTACAAATTCGGAACGACCGGCCTGTTTGGACATTGGACTCTGGACCTTTTCGCCGTTATTTAACTTTGAAAACATTTTTCGTATAATAACTTTTGGCCCCCTATTTTTCATAAAATCTAGAATTAGAACGTAGACTGCAATAATTAACATTCCGGTCATCAACGGAAAATTTCCTCGATCACATACTTGTTCAGTTTCAGTTTTATTTTATATTCTTGTACGTGTGCTTTTGTGACCGTTAATGCGCCCACTCAAATAGATTTATGAAATTTAGCTAACGTCCTTCTTGATATAATAATATATTAAAAAAAATTCATATTGCAGCTCCTCATATTTTAAAGAAAAAACACTTATAACAAACACAAGAAATAAAATTTTAAAAAAATATATAACGAAAAAATGAAGAATATAGAGTGAGAGTATAACAAAGGGCTAGTGTAATTATTATATTTATCTTCTTTTGTTATATTGCTCTTTCTTTATGCTTAAACGCCCTTCTTCTAAAGTTGCATAATTTGTTTATACATGAATTTTTTTTTAAGATAAACTAGCTTATCATTGGATAGACTAATAGCAAGTTATTGATTGGATTGCATGACAATAATTATCTATTCTAGTTATTGTATATAGTAATTCTAGTATACTAATTTTAATTATTGTATATAGTAATTCTAGTATAATTCTTAAAATCTTTATAAATGATATTTTGAACTCACTAATAAATAATCTATTGAAGAAATTCTTATAATGTATTATAATAACCTAGGCTTTTTTTAGCTACATTATCTAATAAATCATATATGAGCTTACAAATCTCCTAAGTAAATGGGTTTAATAAATTTCCTATAATTAATTTGAATAATATTTCTTATCTTCCACACCATATTTCTCACAATAAGCGTATCAAAAAAGAGGTTTGGGTTCACATATACTATATAGGAAATATATAATATAAAACATACTTTATGAGATATACTTTTACATAATATCTATAGCATAAAGTATGGTATCTTATTTTTTTTATGTATTATTATAGTATGAATTTATAAAAAATCTTGTAGAAATATTGCATGTCATCTGTAGTTATAAGGAAAACTGTTTTAGCTAACTCGAGAGTTTTGTTTTGCACTCTTTGCTTTATAGTAACCAGTATGTAACGACACTTGTACTAGCGGCTGGGGGGATCCATATTAAATAGTCTTGGAAACTATGTAATTATTTGTATTTTGTTAAACATTAGGGATACTAATGTTATTACAGTAATGTTATTATTATTTTATTCCGTTTCCTCAAGTAGTAAGGGGTAATCCCAAAAAAAGAAAAAAAGAAAAAAGAGCAGTCAGGGGGACTACTAATTAAGATAGATCATCAAACCAAAGACCCAAAGCAGTGCGACTGAGAGAGAGCAGAAAATTGCTTCGCAAGAATTGCAGCAATGGCGACGCTCCAAATGCTCGCATCACTAAAATACTCAGACAGCTTAACTGTGGTGGGCATCTCTTTTTGCACGGCCATCATTTGCGAATCAATCTCATGGCTTCTCATTTACCGAACCAACTCTTACAAAACGCTCAAATCCTCTATCGACAAAGCCTCCAAGAAACTCGAGACCATGAAAATTGAAAACCCAGGTAAAATCTCCACCAAAAAGTCCAAGACCAAGAAGATCGACCGCGTCGAGACCAGCCTCAAAGAATCCAGTCGCGATTTGTCCTTGTTTAAGTTCAAATCCGGCGCCGTTGTCGCCCTCGTTCTGTTCGTCGTGTTCGGCCTCTTGAATTCCTTGTTCGAAGGGAAAGTTGTTGCGAAATTACCGTTCAAGCCCTTTGGGATTGTCATGAAGATGAGCCATCGTGGATTGCAGGGCGACGATGCGACGGATTGTTCGATGGCGTTTTTGTATTTTTTGTGCTCGATTAGTATTCGGACTAATTTGCAGAAGTTTCTAGGGTTTTCTCCCCCGCGCGGCGCCGCTGCTGGTGGTGGGTTGTTCCCGATGCCTGATCCCAAGACTAATTGATCGGGTTCCTTCTCTCTCTCTCTCTCTCTTTTAAAATATTGAGCCACTGTCAATGTTCTAATTTCGCTTGTTTTTTTAATTTTAATAATTAGTGTTGAATGAAACAACGGGATTACTCAGTTGTATGATTTTGTTTAATTGGTCTAATCAATTGGCTTCATAATTGTGATATGGGTTGCTTTCTGAATGTTTAATTTTATTGGATTTTTTAACGGGATCAACTAGCTTCAATTCGATTTGATATGATGGGAATTGCAGTCTAGAATTGGGATCCATTTGAATTGGTTTTTGATTTGTGTCAGCAAATTGGATGTTTTAAGGTCTTTCTGGTATTAGTAGAGTCAATAGTGGATCACGACTCTCACATGATCTTAATCTAATACCATTTTAATGTACATATGGTATGGGGTCTTTATGAGCTAGGTGGAGCTAAGATTATGAAAGAATCTCTAATCCATCAATAATATGATATGTTATCATACTCATTGTGAATAACTTGCTAAATGGGAATGTTGATGAGCAATTTGGGTTTGTTCCAATTTTTAGATTGTTTGATCATAATGGTGGAATGGTTTTGGATTCTGATTCAGTAAGTTTTGTTTAGTATTTGTTGTTGTTTGTTGATGATTTGATGGTGTGATTTGTAATTCTTTTAGCTAATTGATGGATTGGAGATGTAATGTGATTTTGTATATTGTTAATGATATTTTGATTAGTAAAGAGTCATAAGCATGCTTAGGGGTCAAAATTTTATTCTTTGTTGTAGCACGTATCATTATTGATATGATTCTAGAAGAAGCGTGCATGCATAACTTATGAGAACTGTAGAATTGCATTGTGGAAATTTGAATTCATAAATGCCTTTTCTTGTGGGTACGCTATAAACATTTTCTTTTAACTCTGCTTATTTATTGTATTCTGCTATAGGCAATAGGAGGCTTGCATAATGCTTTTGGGCTTGTTTACATTCAAGCTAGCGATTATTCGACAAAGTGGAGTAAAGTTGGATGAAATTATGAAAAAGAGAACTTGTCTCATGGCTGATTCCCAGTTAGACTAATAGTGCTTTTAGTCGATGTTATTCTATATATGTCACTCAACAGCTGCAAACATCCTTATCAGTGAATCGGGAGACTTTGTTATGATATTTTAGCAGTTTGACTGCAGGCTAATGACACGGCAGAATTTGATTTGGGTTTTGAAGAACTAAGATCAGCTAATATTGGATTTTGTGGTCTATCTATATATCTGAATAACTTAACATTGCTTCTTCTTTTGAACTGATTTGTGTTTTATCATATCAGAGAAAATAGAACCTATCTTTTTGGAAGATCTTTGATTTTTGTTTGTGAAATCCATGGTTTGACGATTGTGCCATTTGTTATGGTAAAATTTGATCATTCATCAAATAATGCATAGCAGTTTAATTATACACAAGCATTGTTTCCCTATAGTTGTATTGATAATGCGACTCTTGATTTTATGTCAATAATTTTGATATAACAAATAATAATGGTTAATTTTTTCAGATAACAATTGAGCAACAAATGCGTCAATTGCTGAACTAAGAGTAACATGTTAGAGTGAGCACAACAGAAACTTACACTCATGCCGCACCAGTTTGATTGGAATTCAGTTGTTGGGGCGGGGGTATCATCAAATTTGTGCCGGTAAAATTATAGAAGAAAAGAAGCTTCGACCAGCACTCGGCCACTTGAGTAAATTGAAACGTGCAAACAAAATGGAATTTGTGATTGATAATCAAATAAATATTTTTTGGTGAATCTGATGCTTCATTTTTGATGCAATGTCGGATTAGTGACATGCAGCGTCTCCGACTATGAGCTTTTGGCCGGGGAGGTTGGCGTTGGTTTCTTTTGCTAGGCGACATGACGTCCTTATTATAATTAGTAGACTGATCAGTCGTCTGGATATAAACGACGTGTCCTGCATTTCTTACTTCGCGAAGTAAAAACTCTCACCAATGGATTGTTTCTGACAAGGGAAAACATAAAAAATGACTTGTCGTCTACGAGTCTATGAGTTAGATAAACGGTCGTTTAATAGTTGATGATTTGGTTCCGGACAGTCACTTCAGGGCTCTCATACCTAGATCGCGATGATACTTTACTCAGGGGCTATCCGACTAGTTGCAACATTTCAACCCTGCAGTAATTTGCTCTCTGCATGTGACTGGGGATCAATTAACTTCGTTCCGGCCCCCAAACTGAATGGAATTTTCGTAAGCGATTAACTACATCGACATCCTGATAATTAAACCATGAATGAAAAAATCAAGTGCAAATGAGATAATCATTAAACTGAGAGAATTTTAGATTATAAATTTCGAGATAAAGATGCAAACTGGTCTACCAAATTATTAAGTTGAGAGAGGAAATAAGTTTAATTCGTAGGAATCATTATAAAATCCTATTTATACAGTAACTGTAATTATGGTCTGTTAAGAGTAAGTAAATTGAGTGAGAATTTTTGTAGTTTGAGCAATTATAAAACATGTTATTATTTTATCATCAAAATTTTTTAATAATAATTTTTTTCACTTAATATTTTATTTTTTTATCATTTTAGTACCAAACTGTTAACTTCATTAATAAATTGGTAATGTCATAGGGGTAGTTTCGGAATTTTATAAAGTACAATATTTACAATTTTATCAATTAATTATTTTGAATAAATAAAATAATTAATTACTAAAAGCATTATTTCTTTGTATATAATTAATTTTACATTTTTTTTAATTTAGAGGGTTAAATTACACTTAGACAACATTTGCGCTAAGATAGACTATTACTATAATTTCTATTAGAAACTTTGTTAATTTTAATGGTTGAAACTTAAGTGAAAAAAAGTAATTATTGAAAAATAAGAGGCAGTACTTTGATAATATCGCTAGTTCTAACTCAAAGACACTTCATATTTTCTTGACCAGTAAATTTTTAAAATCTCCCCTGAGGTTTGAGCCTATCGCAAGTAGATGGCTAAAATCGTTTTATTTGTAAAAGAACCCCTGCCGTCAGTTAAATTTTCTCTTGACTGGTAGTTGACTTTAAAGAGACGATATTACCCCTTGTGAGAGCGAGATCCTCCGCGCGAAAATCACATTTCCTTTGTTGACATTTTACCCCTGAAAATTCTAAATATTTACAATATCGTGAGTAACTAAAACAATTATTTTATCCTCTTTAAATTATTAATATTTCCTTAAAATCCTTAAAAAAAAAAATGAAGAAATAGCAACTACTGCCAATCCCATTATTACCCATTCAATTTTTTTTTTTTTTGAGTCTAGTCAATTTCTTCAAAATTAATCAAAAACATTCTTCGTCATGATCAACATTTAGCAACATCATAAAGCATATAACTATTCATCACCTAACCCAAAGCATTAAAGATGAACGAGAAAAGAGAGTTATGTATCAAGCCGCTCTCAAGCTTCCACGTTAGTGCACTTCATGACCGGGGGCAAATAAGCCATGTGAAACCATAAGGATCCTTTACCTTTACCTTGCACCCAGCAGCCCACTACAACACGCGCCGTTGCCTTCAGCAAGCTCACCCTCAGCAACAGCTCCAACACTCACCGTCTTGGCGAGGGCAGCCTCAATGTCATCAATCTCCAGATTCCCATATTCTTAGTTGCAGCAGAATCATTGGAAAAGTCAGAGACAAGAAAAGTGGAGTAGGCAATCTCGAGTTGAGCTCCTGTTCAGCCTTTCGTTTGGTTCCATGCTGCGGCTGATCTCCACAGCACCAAATGCTGACTTATAGAACTGAACAATGTCAGTAGCCTTCGATGCTTCCACAAGCAACTCCATCCCCGTGACGTTGGCCGAGCTACCAGGAGCAGCTTCTTCACTGGTGCAGTTCAAAACATCAGCCATTGAGAGAATTTGGTGTCTAGACAAAGGGAAAGAACCTGAACTTAGGAGAGAGAAAATCGAAGAGAGAGAAGAAAGATGAAACCAGAGAGAAGAAATAAAACAAGAGCAGAAAAGAATTTGACCCATTCAAAATGACAAGTCAGTGTGCTAAATGCAGTAAAACGGCAAGTCTTTCATGACATTTGCAAAATGTCAATAACGCCCCCAACTACCCAAACGGCAACCAAACGGAACGAAAATGAGGGGTCTTTTACGAATAAAACGATTTTGGCCATCTACTTGCAACAGCCTTAAACCTCAGGGGAGGTTTTTAAAAATTACCCTTCTTAACTTAATGAAAGATGCATATGACTATATGAGAAATAGATAGTCAACTAATTTCAGAATATTTTTATATTATTGGACATATTTTGGCGCAATTCTCGAAGTGTTATGGTACATTGTTCAAGTTTCTATTACGTGTATAAGTTTTAATGATTTGAGAATGTAATTTGTAACATAATCCATAATTTGAGATATGAAATAAAAAAAAATGCATAATATGTCAAGATTCTCTCTTGATACGTACTTCTCGCAAGTAAAATTCATGAAAGTGATTGTCAATTAATACATATAATTAAAATATCAAAATAAATTAAATCTAATTATATACTCTCATTAAAAGCCACGTAGAATAGGATATTTTATAGATAATGAAAGTTCATATCAACATAGGATTTTATTAATTTATGTTTGTGATACGTTAAGAATCATTTTAATGTAATTTTAGCACAAATTTAGCTCTCTTTCTCACTCTGGGTATGAAAGCCATGGTTTCTTTGTATCCAAGTGTATCAAGGTTAGCTAAAACTCTACCCTGCATGGTAAATTTGTTTGTTTCTCTCTCATTCAACAACAAAACTAAGAATCCCATTTGGCCGAGTAACTTTTTTCGAAACTAGAAGAAGTAAAAAAAATGACTAGATTTATGTAAGTTTATAACTGCTTGAGATTTTGCATTTAAGTTTTGAATTAAATAACCATAAATGCTGATATCACTTAGCAAATTCATTTTGTTTTTTTTCTTATATATTGCTAACAATAATATTCTCAACTTTAGCCTCAATATTAGATTTGACTCATCTATTGAACAATAAATTCATAGTTACAAAAATTACTTAACCATCATCTAATAGATAAATTTCATATTAATTGAGATTTAAAATAAATTTAAATGTTAAAATACCTATTTCACTCATATTAACTGGACATATTTTTGACTTAAAAGAAAGAGAGGAAAAAAGAGAGAGGGAGAGAGAGAGAGAGTCGAAAACTATTCTTACTGAAAAAAAGAAACCAAGTACTATCTCAGAATAAGTCCGCCATCGTGCAAATTGCAAGACTAACTGTCGAGTTGTAGGCCTCACAATTTTCTATTGAGTCACGTGTTATATACATAATTTAAGTGTAATGTGGACTACATGCAACGATTTTTTTTTTAAATTTCAATATACAAATTTATTATTATTTGGACATATATTAGAAACATAAATACATATATTGACAACATAATTCGTAATTCTACCGAGACTAATTAGAAAATTTATTCTCACTAACAAAATTTAGAAAGAAATCTACTGATTTTCATATGAGAAAAAGTTTTAATGAGAACTCGAACTATTAAGGGTTAACCCATCATCACGTTATAAACCCAACAACCTTGCAATGAGTTTTTAGTTGATAGTATCAATATATTTATGATATTAATATTGCCCATAGTTATTTATGATACTAATATTACACATAGTGTAACTTTGTTATAATTTTTTCCAATTTCCAAGTTCCTACATCTATTTTTTTAAAAAACAAATTATAGTAATATAGAGCGAGTCTTAGGTGGACAATCTCAAAACATCTATTTGATGATACTACTTTTACTCCAATATCAATGTGGTGTACATGCTTGATAGTGCACTACGACCCAAGCTATCCTAATAGTGATAAAATTTAATCTCGCTAGTTCTAACAAAACAACATTCTATATCGTGATGATTTTAATATTGTAAAATGACCTGATCCTTAAGATACTATCGTTTCACATCAATATTTCTTGTTCGTTTTGATGATTTTCGTCGAGTGTTTGCATGCCATCACAATAAATTTATTGGATTTGGCATCTAATACTCGGAAATTAGAACCCCATAACGTCGTAGATGTTATAGTTGCTGAAGTTTGAATTCTATATGCATTATTTAAGTTTGAATTCTCTAAAAAATACTCCATTACAATTGATTTGTATATTTTTTATATATCATACACGTACCTAGTTATTTTTTCTTTTATACATACATAACCCATTTTTAAAAAATTCAAAAGTAATTAAGTTTAAAATCAAAAGTGTATTGCTTTTATATATTCAATCAATGATATAACTTAGAAATAACTTTGTTGATGGGTAAAAGCTCGTATAGTCACTATATTTTGAGGTTAGTCATATTTTGACTCTATATTTTTAAAAATATCTCAAAACATTCATGTTGTTAAGCTATTGACATCCGTGCCATTAATTTTTTATTCATTTTGGCTTGTTTGTATAATATTATCCTCTTCTAATAATAATTTTTCTTGTGCAATACTCTAATGAGGAGTTAATATATTCATTTTTTTATTAATGTCCAACCAAAATTGGTAATTTAATTTTTTTACGATATTAATTTTTTCCCATACATGAGCTTCCATAAAAATTAATATATGTTCTTTTTATTTTGTGGGTTAAATGATAATTTTATTTTTTATTTTTATTAATGTCTCCCTCACCTCCCCCTAAAAAAAACAAATATCATTGTAAGAGATTTAACATTGTAAAAGCAAGTTAAAGGAACAAAATGTAACGACAATAGTAGAGATATTTTAAGGTATTTTTAAAAGTATAGAGATTAAACTAATACTAACATCATAATATGAGGAATAAATGATCTTTTACTTTTTTTTATCAATAGCTCTAATCATCAGAGCACTTTTTTTAAAAATCAACAATTTTAAAAAAATCAGTAGTTTTTAAACACATGTTTGAATATTAAAAATAATTATATATATATACATTTCAGACTTCAACCAATTCATTATCTTGTTGATTTAAACAAAAAAACAAATACTACCTAAGTTTCTAAAAAATATATTTGTTATGTTATTGGGCAAGCCGAGGTATTTAAAGATATCTTTGTTTTTTTCTTACATCTTCACGACACCACAAGATTTTCCTATAAAATTAAAAAGACAACCATGCAACACTTTGACCAATGTTTGTTTGTTCCAACATTTGTTCATCACGGGTGTGATAACGGGTATGAACAAGAAGATTGCTATTCCCCCCCCCCCCCTCTCCCTTTTTCTTCTAAAATCAATATATATCACTAGTTTTTTTTACTATTTTTATAATAATCAATAACCCACTTGATATCATAATCTTATAGTAATACCTTTATTTTTAAATACATTTAATTGATATTTATTTTTAAATACATTTAATTGATATTTATTATTAAATTAAATAAGTCATATAAATAAAAATTAAAATAAAAAATTTAAGTAGCAAAAATAAGAAATACATGTTCTGTGTAAATAAAAAAAATTAAACTATAAGATATGTTTCTTGTACTTTTTTACATTTTTCATATTTTGCTCATAATAAATAAATATTATATTTTTCTAATAGAAATTATCAAGTAAGTAATATTTATTCCTCTTTTCTTTTATTTTTCTTGATATGGAGAGTTTTAGATATTATGGAGTTGTAACTTAGCAACCCCTTCAAAAATAATATAAAAAATTTAAAAGTTGTGGGACCCACCCATTAATTGTAAGTTAGCAAAATCTTATTAGAGAAATAATAAGAAGATAAATGGGACATATTAATTTCGGCAAGAAAAAATTGCTAATCTCCCCAATGGATATTCTATTTCCACCTATGCAAATTCTTGGTCCTGAAATAGGCTTCGTTTTGGGAAATGATACTCCACAACATGTACTGATAGTTTTCAAATGTTAGAGTACGTCCTTTTTTAGCTGTGGAAGGCGAGAAGAAAAATTGAGAGTACGTGGTAAGTGGTTCACGTGCAATAACTAGGAAAATACTGATTCACTTAAACGTCAATAAGAGATTCAAGCAATTAGAAAAGGATTAAAAGTAGTAATATAGTTATAAATTCTTGTATAAATTTATTTTATATAAATTAATATGACATAATTTAATTAATTGAATTAAATATCTCTTAGTCTACATGATTTATTTTTACTATTTTATATTTTTATTAAACCAATAAATTACTACCAAATTAATTTATACAAAATAAACTTATGGCTACATCATCACTCAAGAATTAAAGCAAAAATAGTTATTTTCCATAAAGGAGCTAAGTACAAGTATTGTTCTTTCTGATATATCTTGAATTCATATAAGATCATTTACAGATTCATTCAAAAATTTCTAATTTAAATTCTCTCATTTTCTTTCATATTCTACTTAGATAAACACTGACTTGATTGATGGTCTGAGGTCTCAATGCAGGTCTCGAAGTTTGGCAGTCAGTATGGAAATAAAAACTGTGCAGTAACATTCAAAAGAAATTTTATAGTTAGAAGATTTGTGTTTTTGTAAACAAATTAAACTTCAATTGCAAAAATTTATTATACAGATAAAAAAAAAAGATTCTCCATTAGATATTGTAACAAACTCAATTTATTAAGTCTCAATATATTTAATCCTGTTATTTTAGATTATTTTCTCCGCTAAATATTACAAAAACGTCAATAACACAAAAATCTTCCAACATACACGATTTGTCCCCTGTATTTGTATCCAGATTTTTAAACATAGAATCAATCATTTCTTCATGCATATAGCATCCAAACTTGTCTGTCGGTGAGGGAAGAATTGAAACACACATGCTGAAATTTCAAAAAAAAAAAATTCTAAAAAGACAAAAATACATACAAGGAAACAGTGCAAATTTACGTATGTAACGATGGCTGATGCATTTTCTTGAATCAAAGTGCTCCATTTGGGGCTCTTTGTTTGTTTGTTTGTTTTTTAAAGAAAAGGGGAAAAACCCTAGGCTAGTTACTCCGTCTTACTCATCAAACCAGGTGTCTGTTTTCCGCATAACAACTGCATGCAACTTTGTATCAAAGCAGATTCTCATTTTCCCCACATTTTCATTAAATTCACCATCTCACTCTCACTTAAGTGCATAGCGTTTTTTTTTTTTTTTCTTTTAACCCATTAAGGATGTCTATTTTCTCGATTTGAAACTAATCCATCAGCTCTGGCTCTCATCTATAAATTTCAACTCCATTACTATTATAATAAATTATCATGCACCCAATCAAATTCAGGGCTGCTGATCGGAGCTCATCAAATAGGCAGAGTTCAAGCGGCTTGTACAACAAAGAGCGAAACCCTTTTGTTTGCTCTCGATGCTCAAAGTGTTTTCCAACGACTCAGGCTTTGGGAGGACACCAAAATGCCCACAGGAAGGAGCGTGTGGAGGAGCGCGTCAAGAAGCAGCAGATTCCATGCCTTAATGATGATAAGCTTTGTCCTCCTTCGCTTCCTATCCAGATGATTGATTTCTGCGCTAACCATGATCTGTACCACATGAGTAGTGGTATTGTTGCAGCTGATAATAAGAATTCTCACCATGAGAATTGTTGTTATTATTATTATTATTGTTACCCTAATAATATTAACGATGTTAATTGTTGTAATAATTATGTGATGAGTGGTGGCGGCAGCAGCGGCGGCGGCTGTGAAATGATGGTGAGGGACTTCATGGGTGTTGCTGATCAGAAACAAGGTGGCTGGGTCGTGCAGTTTCCAGCGGATGCCTTCGGGACAGAGTTGGACTTAACTTTGAAGCTTTGATGAGAAAAAAAGAGAAGAAAAAAAAAAAAAGCTTTGTAGAAATTAAAATATGTTTTAATTAAGAAACTTTAACGTCTATATAGGATATATGTAGTCTTAGTTTCACTTTGTTCTCCTCGTTTCTTTATGTTGGCTTTGTTTTATTTTAACCTTTTTGTTGTTCTTGTAAAGGGAGTGAGGTCTTGCTTTTGGTGTTATGTATGTAGACATGTAACTGTAATATAACTTATGAGATATCGATGTATAAAAGCTAGTAGTAGTTTTATAATTTTGTTATTGTTTCCTTTTTCACTTTAATTACCACTAGTCTGACTGATATCTAACCTTCTAGAATAATCATTAAAGATTCTTCGAGTCAATAGATTTATTTGTCTTGAATTTTCTAAATAAACGTAGATATGGTTCTGACTTCCGCAAAATTAAAATAATTATTATTAGTTACCAATTAATTAACAGAGATACTTAAAAAAAAAAGTATATTCGAAGTTCCCAATTGATGAAGCCTATTTTCATATGATTAAATTTACATAATTTTGAAACATAAACTTATGAAGTTAACCAGCGTATATATTTGTGTTTAATTAACAGTTCATAGGAAGCTTTTTTTTTTTTTTTGATTGGGCTCAAGATCGATCTGAATGAATTTGAAGGATAGTGCTGATCATGGATTTTTTTATATGTTATTTAATCCAGTCAGCATGTAATTCAGTTGATTTCTTCATTACATACTTGAAGAGGTGATCAGAATACTTCTTGGGCTAATCAAGCATATGAATTATGAGTATGAGTTAGACACGCGTGTCTAATCATGATGTGAGTATGTAAATATTAAGAGACAATCCAACATTAGTTGATTAGGATAATTTTTCGAATTGAATATATAACCTTGGGACAACTCTCAGCTCATTAATTAATTAATTTTTTCATTTCTATTATGATGAATTTTGTCCCTCTGCAGACATTAAGTACCTCTGTGTTATCTAAGAAAAAAGTGCACCCTTAATTCAATTTTAAGACGTCGAACCATTCTAATTAGAAGAAATGATAAACGTACAGAAAATGGGGACGAACGAGCTGAAGTATGCTGGCTTAAGCTTGTTATATATGTTTATCATTTTCATAAACTAGTAGAGTTGAACAATTTGCTTCCTACTCTTTTATATTTATTTTGTCATGGAATGTAGCAATGTGTGGTAAAATTAATTCAATCATTTTTTTCTTAATTATTCTTTTTTTTGTCTAACCACATGGTGTTCTAAGGTGGGCTTCAACTGTGGGAGGCACATTTAAGCCTATACCATGCTCTCCAAGACTAATCTCTGTGCAGCCCGAGAGGCACATAACTTTTCAACAAATGTGAGTTCTTTGCGACTTGAACACATAACTTTTCAACAAATGTGAGTTCTTTGCGACTTGAACTGGAGAGTACATCCAGTCAAGCCACTTAAAAAGGATTAGTTGCCAGTTAATACAATACCTTGTTAACTTATTGTAATTACTCTTATCAAATATATATCCATTAACCAATTCAATTTTATATACTTAAATACAACTGTTCACTAAATATAAAATATTAATCCATGATCTATCGCCAATTTTTTGTGCTCAAAAATTGATTATGGGCAATTGGCTTCGGACCGAATCATTAACAAATATAGAAGAAAAAGAAACGATATATTATTATGCTTTCCTATGCCAACAATAATAAATATTCATCCTATTATTGAAAAAAATCCGAAACGCGCATAAACTAATCCGAAAATTGTTCTAATTAAATTGGTAAAATGGCATATAAAAAGCATTGAACGATTTTTTTCTTTCTGTTTTTTTTTTCTCAAGTAAGTTTATCGACAAATATTTTAATGATGAAAAAAATATTAAAATATGATTTTGGTGAATAAAATTTGTGGGTATATATAGAATTAGCCTCTTAATATTTATTTATTTTTTCCAAATTCCTTTTAAGAGAGCCCTTCTTACAATGGATACATGGGTTGGCTTTACAAGAGAAGGATGCCATAATTAGAAATCCCGAATAATGATACAAACATTAGTGGATGATGGCAAGAGTATACAAACATCCAAAATTGCTGACTATAGAACTTTAGTGACACCTTGCTTTAAAAGTTGAAACCCTTAACCCAACTCTTATGTTTATCCACTTATGAGTGTAATTGCTATAAAATATTTGCCATAAATGTTATTTAAAGTGTGTTTTACACTTACACCTGTATTTTTATTAATTTTACTTATAAATCCTTAAATGGGTAATATTTACATACATGAGTAATTATGTAGGTATGATTTCTAAAGTCTCTGTTTAGCACAGATGCGAGTAAATTCTAAGTAAAATGCTAAGTATCAAGAAGAATGAGAGAAAGCCGAGAGAAGGAAGCATGTGATGTCGAAGAGAGAGAGAAAAAAAAAAAAAAAACTGGCAGAAGAGAGAGATAAAGATAAAACGACAGTTTACAATGTCATTTTTCTCGGCTTTCTCTTGTTATTCTAGCCATCTAGCACTACTTAGATTTTAAAACCTAAATTAATTTCAGATTAAATAGTGTCATTGACCAAAATATAATCTTAAAATATAACTAAACGACATATTCTACAACCTAAAATCACATTTCAAAACATGTTGATCATCTACGTTAGGAAAATTTTGTTATTATTAAAAAAAATTAAATCGGAATATGTCTATAACATGAAATCTCATTTCAAAACATGTTGGGCACTTGCATTAGGGAAATATTGCGAATGGTTTATATATGAGGCATATTTTATAGTAAAATACATAAAAAATGGTAGTAAGGAAAGCATATCTGTCACATTTATTTGCAAAGCAAAATTTCAATACAATTAAACCCATTTTTAAGTCCAAAATTATCTTCAAATATAGCGTGCTCACTTGGATTCCATCTCATCACCATCACCCTCTCTCTCAAAACACTTTCTTGTTTTCATCGTCAAAATTTGAGCATCTAGCCTTTCTCTCTCTCTCTCTCTCTCTCTCTTCCTTTGCTCATCATTCATCATGGTGCAAGGAGATTCAAGCTCATTATCAGCTGAAAGCAAATCCACACCAGCTGCTGCTGTTTCAAACCATGCTCATTACAAATGCAAAAACTGTTCAAGACGATTCAAAACCAACCGTGCTCGATGTAGCCATCAGAACCATCATCGAGTAGCAAGAGAAATGAGGCTGAAACCATATGGTGCAGTGCTCGGTGCAGTCCTAATCCACCACATTCCTTCAGATGATGATGAAGATGAGGTAAATGGGCCACGTTCATCAGCTGAGCCTGTGGCTTCACCCAACGAAGGAACCGGGTCTCGTCAGATTCCGGCAAAGTTGGCGAAGGTGGCTCAGAACAACATCAATGCAAAAGCAAAAGAACCTGCTGTACCTGTGACTATTAATAAGCAAAAAGCCAAAGCTCCTCTGGCCAAGCCAAAGGCCAAAACTAGCACTACTAACAAGGCCACGGTTCTTGAGAAATTTGATCCGCAACAGGAGCCAAAGCCAAAGCCACAGTCACAGCTGGAGCCACAGCGGGAGCAGGAGCTTTGTACAAAGGATTTACTAGGAGAATGGAGCCCTATGTATGTTGTTAGGGATAACTACGAAGCTTCAGCCTCGTCTTGGGAGGTGACAATGGATCTTGCATCTAGGGTATCAGGGCAAAAGAATGATGATCTGGACTTGGAGTTGAAGCTTTGCTCTGAAATCAACCAGAAGGTGGACTTGGAGTTAAAACTAGGGTTTTGAATTTAAATCTCTGGGAGAAGAATCTCTACTGCCTCTGATAGTTTCAGTTTTTGAGTCAAAATAATTAATTTTCCTTCTGTTGCGCACTATCAAAAGCTTTATCATCCCCAACAAAACAATGGAGCTTGGAACCAGGAAATCGATTATTCATATCCAGCTCTACGTTTCTTGGTGGGATATGTAGTGAGGCTTTGAATAAATTTTAGGTTCCTGGCGTAATGGAGTCTAGGGTTTGAGTTGTCGTTGTCTTGATGAAGGGTCTTCTTTAATGGTGTGTTCATCTTCAGAGTTAGAGTTGCGGTAAGTTCCTTTAATTATGAGTCTTCAAATCAAAGAGATGTTTTCTCCCATTTGATGCAAGAAATTTATAAGTAATTGAATGGTGTTTCGTTTATTAATTTGGTAGTTAAATTAATGATTGTGCAATTCAAAATAAAAATTTTATGATCTTGAGACTCAAATTTTCAATGTTGCTTGTTCTCTATGTATAAATATTTATGTCACATACAGCAATGCAGATGGTGAAGGAAATGAATGAGCCCTCAATTTTTTGCCATAGTTGATTGTATCATTTCATGACAATATATAACTTGATGGAAAAATAAAAAAAGGATTCTAGAAGTCATATCTTTTTAAATAGTAGAACAATTAAGTGTTGGATGACATTATTGGTCAGAAAGAAATTACAAGCAGAAATCCTTTTTTAATAACATTATAGATGTCTTTTTCTAATGAGCTGTTCAATGTTCTTATTTTGTATTCTATCTTGACGATGACAAAAAAGAAGATGAAGATTCTTTCTTATTACGTTTTCTCTGCGTTTTAATTTTTTAGGGAGTTAGTTACTCTTTCAAGAAACTAACATGAGAAGTTGATTTTAAATCAACTTCCTTCAACTCTCCATAACCGCACATGATAACTACTTACCATGTGTGGGTCTGGTTAGGTTAGCCTATCATGGCAACTCCTCTATCTAACATCTCTTACTCTAACATGATGGGACAATGTTGAAGCAATAGAGTAGTGAATAAAGAAACAATGAACAATCATATATCTTTAATCATATAGGTAAATATATCGTGTGACCATGAATATATCCAAAAACCTATTTCGTGAGCCAAAAATATACCTCAATTGCTAACATAGGTAAAATATGTCTCAATTGCAATTGTATGTAACAGAATTTCAACATATGTATATTGTATCTCAAATTTAATTTACTTTAATACTCAAGCATATTAAATTCCCTTAATATGCTAAAATTGTACAATCTCTTTATATATTCATAATTGTAATATCCGAAAGATACTATATAGTTGGTTGACCAATGAATCACATAAAATAATAAAAAAATTAAATCTTTCCATCACACTCATGTTCATCAATCCAGAATAATTACTTTCTCAGTTACGTTTCATAAACTGAATCATGTCAAGGTCATAGATAACATGCTAAAGTAGCATACACTAGTCTAAGATATCAAAAACATAGTTGATAGTCATAACAATTATTAGACAAAGTCATATAAAACTTACACAATAAGGAAGAAATAAGATTATCTCATTTTTCATTTTGGTCACCAAGCATGCATAGTATAATGCACGCGTTACATTGAATCTTCTATTTCAGAGTGCATGTCGTATTAATTGATTGTATAGATATTAATTTAGCTACTCTTTTATAGCACCTAACCTAAGTTTCAAAATAAACGCTTTCCTCCAGCACCAAAAAAAGATCTTAAATCTAGCTTCAATCAAGTCTTTATAATAGTCGGGTACTTCATACTCTATCTACAATAAAAATCATGTAAGATCTCATCTTGATTCTAATCAAGGCAACAAAACTTATAGAATAACTCTTTTTATTTAGCTTTCAAACAAACACATTGTTTTATTATTCTACTAGTCTCATCTCAGCTTACTCTCAAAGCAACTAATGTGATCACTCATATAAGAAAGCTAGTCTTGACCAAACGACATACTTTTATATGTATGTAATTATAGCTTTTATAAAATAAATTGAAACAAGAGACACCATTGCATTTCAAAACAACTCATGTATTAAAAATGCTTACAACAAATAAGTATATCTTAACAATGTCAATTTATAATCTACCCAACCCCAATGATTTAGCATAAAAGGAGAATACATCCCTTGTTACAACTTCATAAGTTAATGTCATGTTATACGTAGATATATATTGTGTGACTACTTCCTTATTCACCAAAATGTATCTTATAAAATTGTATTTAGACTCAATGTGTTTCGACTTGCTAGAGTATTTAGCATTTTTAAAGAAAAAGATAATAACTTGAATGTCACTATAAACAGTCATTAGATTATCAAGGCTAATATTAATCTCTAAGTTCTCTATAAATCTTTTAAGTTGCACAACTTCTTGTACTACTATAGAACATGTAATATATTCAGCTTCAATCGTCGATAAAGTCCTACATGTTTGCTTCTTGCTGCTCTATGTAAATGCTCCTCTATTTAACAAGAATGCATATCTCGAAGTCAATTTGCGCTTATCCAAATTGTCATTTAGTCAAGCATCTGAATATCCAACAAGTCATAAACCACTTTTTTTGATAGCATAAACAATAATTTGTAATGTCTTTGAGATATGCTAAAATCATCTTGACAATATTTCAATACTTCTAACTAAGATTAGACTGGTATCTATTTATTAGTCCTATAGTATAACTAATATCAAGCCTTGTACACATCCTGGAAAATACGAGACTTCTAATGTCATTTGCATAATAAACTTTAGCCATTTTTTCTTTTTCTTAAGGAGTTTTAGGACATAAATCAAGATTGAGAGATTGTTTTTTTATTATAAAGGTGTCCTTTGATTATAAAGTTATCCTTTGACTTACAACTAGCCCTTGTTAAATCTTTTAAGGATCTTTTTAATGTAAGAATATTGTGATAGAGCCAAATGTTTCCTTGAATGATCCCTGAAAATTTAGACTCCTAAAATATAAGTTATTTTTTCTATATCTTTCATGTCAAGATAAATGTAGTAAATCTTTAACAATTTTGACAAACTCTTTACTATTTGCTACAAATAATATATCGTCCACATACAAAGATAATATCATAAAAACCTCTTTAAATCTCTTAATGTACATACAATGATCTTTCTCAACCATCCTGAAGTCGTAAAAAACTACAACTTGATGGAATTTAAGGCTCCATTTTCTAAAGGATTTCTTAAGGGTTATAGATAGATCTTTTAAGCTTGCATACTTTGCGCTTTTGGCCTTTAATAATAAAACCCTGTGGTTGTAGCATATAAATTTCTTCATTTAATTCTCTATTGAAAAATGCAGTTTTTACATATATTTGATATAACTCAGGATCTATATTTACAATGATAGCTAAGATTAATCATATAAAAGCAAATCTTACCTTAGGAGAAAACATCTTTATATAGTCTATTCCCTTTTTTTGAGTATAGCTTTTAGCGATAAATCTTACTTTATATCTCTGGATTGTCTTATTTACTCTATATTTTATTCAAAACTATTATTTTTTTTATAGCTTTACAATCAGCCAGAAGTTTAACCAAGTCTCAGACTTTATTGACTTTCATAGATACTATTTCTTTTTTTATTGCTTTCATCTACAAAACCCTAGTAGACAATATGAAAGCCTCATCAAAAATATAAAATATTTAACTCCTTATCATTTAAAGTAATCATAAAAGCTTTTTCCTTAATCTCAAAACGATGATAAGGAATTGGCTTACAACTACTCTTTTAAGTTGATTCCTTAGTTGCAATCAAAATGTTCAGTATTTTACTACTCAGAGTAGCAATCCTTAAAGGATTCGTACTAGTACCAATATTGACATTAGAAGTCACAATCTCATTTGGATCATCTAATTTATAAAATTAAAAATCTTTATCAACTTTTCCAATGCTAGAAAATTTATTTTCTCTAAGATTGACATTCTGTGACTCCAATTCAGTCACATTTCCACTTATATGTTTATGAATGAATGCATATTCTTTGGATTGTTTAAAATATCTAATAAGGATGCTTTTTTTACTCATAATTTCCAATTTCCTAAACTTATGGGTGGAGTTATGAACATAACTATAGATCCCCAGGTTCTCAGATGAGACAGGTCAAATTTCCTACCAATCCATAACTCATATGGAGGGGAATTGATTGATTTTGAAAGAACTTGGTTAAATATATAGGTAGCTGTTAACAAAACCCAATATGATATTAGAAGATTTAATTACACCATCATTGACCTAACTATGTCCAATAAAATTCAATTCATTCTTTCCACTATATTATTTTACTACGAAGTACCAACAATAGTCAATTATCTATTTATTCTTTTCTTATTACATAGTTCCTTGAACTGTTCCAAAAGGTATTCACATCTTTAGTCATCAATGAACGTAATAAAATATAAGGCTTCATGTTTAGCCCTTACATTTGCTAAACCATAAATGTCAAAATAAATTAATTGCAATGGTCTTATTTAGCTCTAACTCCTTTGCTGAATGATTTTCTAATTGTTTTTCCAACTAAAAAATTTTCACATATGGGCAATTCAACCTTAATGAGTAGAGCTACCATGTCATCTCTTATAAGTCTATTCATTCTTTCTTATCTTATGTGATCTACTCTAATAGCCAAGCAATAACAACTATCTTATATTTTTTTGAAGAAATAACTTATGAAAAATAACTATTATCATAGCTTGAACTATCAAGCATTGTATCTAATACAATGAAATCATTAATCAAATATCTAGTTCCAATAAGAACTAAATTTAGGAAAATCTATAAACAAACACAATGAAAGTTTAAATTATATCCAAATTCAAGAAGAATAGGAATAGAAACCAAGTTTCACTGAATCTTTAGTGCATATAAGATATTGTGTAACAAAAAAAAAATGTCCATCACAAAAGTCAATTCATAAGTGCCTATTCCTTTTATTTCAGCTCAAGGGTTGTTGCCAACGTATATTTGTTTAGTCATTTAACTAATTCAGTGATACTTTATAAATACATCTCAATCACGAGCTATATGATTTGTTGCTCCTAGGTCTACTGTTTAGCTAGGACGAGAATTAATTAAGAGTACAAAACTCATAACTAATGTATAATTTAATAAAGTAAAATTAGGTCTCTCTTTTTTTGACTTAGTGCACTCACGATAAAGTGACTTAGCTTGCTACAATTGTAGCATTTCATTTTGGATTTCTCCTTTCTCTTGCCAACACGCCTACCTCTTGGGCACTTTTTAAGATCTAACTTTTTTTTTAATTAAGATCACGCTTATGACTTCTTTTGCCCTTGAAGTCCTCTCTTGGGCACTTTTTAAGATCTAACTTTTTTTTTAATTAAGATCAGATTTCTCACCTTTCTAGTTATACTTATGACTTCTTTTGCCCTTGAAGTCCACTTAACTCAATCATATAAACATAATAAAAAAACTTAACTACCTCCTTGTTGTTGAGTAATATTGCCATGCTTAAATCTACTTCTAATTTTAGGTAATATTCTATATCAATGAAAATAAAGACATCTAATAATTATATACAAAAATAAATATTTTTGTAAATATTAAAAAAATGATAAATTAATGTCAACAATGAAGTCAAAATGCCATCAAAGCTTCTAATCATCATCCAATTCCTTTATTATACTCATCAGTGATTTGAGTTTATTGTGTAAAATTATTAAAACTTAGCAAATGAAAGAATAACCACACATGGTTAAACTAATATCTAGAACCTTTAATATGTTTATTCGTCATATTGCCATGCTTAAATTATCATTCTTTTAATTCAACTTAATTCATCTCAATAATAATCTGCATTTAATTATATACAAAAATAAATGTAAAATTACTCATATTTACCTTTATATGTTTTATCTCCATGTAAAAAACAATTGTTCATTTTTTATGATTTTTTTTCAGGTTTTCTTATACCATAATTTCTATCATCTACTAAGGTGATTTGCTTGTCTATGATTCTAAAGACATATTGTTTTTTTAGTAATCACTGAGAATATTAGAAATTTAAAAACTTTGATTTTATATTAAAAATAAATAGAAAATTAAATTTCAAATCAAAGAATAGTCAGGGTCCATCTTATAATGCTTCCATTTTCTTCATAATTTCTTTATAAGATAAGTCATTATTAGTAAATTATGTCAAACTCATCTTCCTTAGTCTTGTGATAATGAAATAATTTTCATTAAAAAAAATATTTTCGATGTCCTACTAGAGCAAAATATTTAATAATGCATAATGCTCATCAATAAGATAATATGTATTTGATCTGAATTTTATTTGAAAATTAGAAATTTAAAAACTTTGATTTTATATTAAAAATAAATAGAAAATTAAATTTCAAATCAAACGTTATCTCTAGACATATTATCTCTCACACACAATCAAGTGCATGTGTTTCACAAGCACTACAATGCTATAGTTTTGCTACAATGCTGAAAGATCATGCACTCCCCCATACACACAGTTAGTGTTTGGGACCCATATGCTATTTTTTGTGACTCCTATGACCCCCAGTTTGTCATCTTCTGACTTGATTTTTATCCTAATTTTAATGGTGGCTTTAGATTTTTTTAATCAAAGGTTAGAATAAGCCACAATCATCAAAAAATCGATTCTGGTACTATTCATTATCTTCTCTAAAATTAGGGTTTTTAAAATTTTATAACCTCAATATGACTAGATTCATAATTTAGCCATAACTTTCTTGTTTTAAATGCATTTTTAACAAATCACAAATCATTAGAAAGCTCTCAAAAAGATCTTTCCAATGATATATTATTTATAATTTCAAATTGCCTAAATCAAAAGACACGATCAAATAAAGTTTTAAGTTTCATGTTTTATTAGGGTTCATGCAAACTAAACCCTAGGCGTTTTTATGTCTTTCAATTCTAGAATTTTTACAGTGATTCTAGCACTCCAAAAGATAAATGAAACAACCACTAGATCATATATTTCATGAAAAAATAATTAACACATAAAATTCATACATTTTCATGAAATAGACTCAACCATTCATATGAATCCAACTCAAAACTTAGCTCTGATACCATTGATGGGAAAATAATAAAGGATTCTTGAAGCAATACCATAGTGTTGAATCATGTTAATGGTTGGAAAGAAATCACGAAGGAAAATCTTTCTCTAATCACATTATAGATGTCCTTCTCTAATGATTTTTTCAATGTTCTTATTTTCACGAAGAAAAGAAGAAGATAAATATCCTTTCTTATCACTTTTTCTCTGTGTTCTAATTTTTTTAGAGAGTTGGTTACTCTCTCAAGAAATTAAAGTGCGAAGTAGATTTTAAATTAACTTCCTTCAAGTCTCCATAATTGCACATAGTAACTACTTACTATTTGTGGATTAGGTTCGATTGGCCTATGATGGGTGACCCATCCATCTAACACATTAGTTCTAAACATTCTAGTAAGCTACGTAAGGATTTATGGTGCAAATTAAGTTCCCTCTTTTACAATAACTAGTGATAGTAAGTACTGCATTATTAAGGCCTAAAGAGCTCCAACTCAAGCCAACTATGATAAAAAAAAATGAGTAATATGAATATAGATGATTGCGGCACCTCTAGTCTAAATCTCCATTTTTTGTTTAAGAATTACATTGTACCATACATCGGTAATTAAGCTTCACATAAGTTCTTATTATTGCTATAGCATGTATATGTTCTTTAATTCGCCTTTATCAATATTTTAAGAACATGCATGGCACTAAATGAGAGCCTCAATTGGGCACTAAATGCTGGCTAGGTTTAATATATTGCGCTATAAAAGGATTGAGGAGACTTAATAACCATTCCTTTCTTTGAAGTTTCTTTCAAAAACAGAAGCATGTTTTCGAACTATCAATGTTCTATTGCTTATAAGCACGTATCCTTATTCAATTAATTGATGGAGATGGTTGTAGCGATTCAAATAGATCTCTTTAACAAAATTCACAAAATAATTTCCAGCCACAAATCCATGTTGAGATATTTAAAACTTAAAAATATCAAGAAATCAATTATATCCATTTTATAATAGATAAAATTAATTATCTACATGCTGTGAAAGATTCGGAAAGTAATGATAATTCAATGGCTTTGGATCAATTATAGTCAAAATTTACGAAAAATTCATATGTAAGTATGAAAGCATGCAAGGGATACGTCATCATATTTTCAAAAGATTTCAAATCGATACCTTAGTGTACGTGCATCAGAATATTGAATCTCAATAACTATCAAAGTATAAAATTGTTGTGATCTAAACGAATTCTTAACAAACATCAAACTGTAGATTTGTCATGTTCTTGATAATCAATGAATTAGCACAACTCACTTTTGCATGTGTGTGCGTGTGTATCTAAACCTAGCAAACTATCAAATGGTGAATAGCCTCGTTTAGATTTAAAATGAATCCGTTGTTCACGAGCGGCACTAGAACATCAAATCACTTACACTATCATAAGAAATTTTACTAATTGAACCAATTATATATGTTTACGCCTTCCTTATTGGTGGTCGATCTTACAAATCATCAATTGGGAGCTCAAGACATTAACAGTACGGATAATTAAGAAATTTATTGGCAAATCATTATCTTAATTACGTATCATGATCAAGCCTACCCAGCAACCGAGTAGAAATTAATTATGCATTTATTGCCTTTGAGAAAATATTTACTTACTATCAAGTACACAAAGGTTGCACTTAGAGGAATTTGAAGCTATTTTTCGATTATTTTATACACAGAAATTGGAAATGATCCTCTACTCTCACTGTGTGCGATGTTTCGAATAGTTAGGCCTATGTGCTCGTTCATCAAATTCTGTGCCATGACAACAAAGCAAATTAGCAGAGTGAGCAAGTGGACACAACTCACCAGTGGTTGGTCCTTTGTTGCATTTGCATGTGATGTGGGGATAGTTTTGAGATGTTAACTTCGTATTTTATTTTTCTTTTTAATTTTTAAACTGCGAAAGAGACAATTCATTTTCAAATAACATCATCAAGTCATGTAAACTTCGGTTACGTTTTCGGGTTTTTGCTTTCAGTTTTTAAGGCCACGTGTCATCAGCTTTAGGGTTAGAGCCAAATTACAGAGAGGCAAACTGGTTGCTTACCCACTGATTAGTCTAATCTAATGGCAAATATTGGAAAAAGCAAGAGACTGAAAGAGGGCTATTAAACAGCCTGTTTTAGTGTTCGGCTAATTCCAAATTACAACATTTTTTTCTTTAAAAACATTTGTCTATTTATTGGATTTATATGATTTCTATTTTCAAACGAGAAGAGAACCCATGTAAATTTTCTAGTTTCACCATTAAAATTTCAATATTTAATTTTTTTGGTTAAATTTCTTAAGTTACACAATATGTTATTCAAATTATAACATAAAATTGAAATAATAAATTGTAACACTTGAGAAATATAACAAGAAAATTGAAAAGTTCAACCAAGACTTGAAATATATAACAAAATTGTTTAATAAGTAATGAATAAATCTAGAGCCACAAATATTTGTAAAAATTGACATGATATAATATGATTGATTGATTGATTGAAAATATGTATAATAAAAATAAATCATATTGGTCATATCATATGTTTAATTAAACTAATTATAATATGACGTATTAATTTTCATAATAATATTTATAGGAATATATATAATATTTAAAAAAGTGTAATAACTATGTTGCTATGCTAGTACTAGTATTTGTTTTGTGATTAGGGGTGGCAAAACCCGAGCTCGGTCTAGGTATCTAGATTTTATGTTTGAACTTATTTTATTGAAATAATGTTCGGGTCAAGTTTAAATATTGTTAGGTCTAGCAATATTTGAACTTGACTCGAATATTATTTTTAGACATTTAGGCAAACTTGGCACAGATCGAGTTCTAAGTCCCTAAATTTTATGTTTTTTAAATATTATTATTTATATATTTTTAATTTTTTAAATAAATTTATAATTTTTAAATTTATTTCAATAAAATTAGACATAAAAATATAAATTTTACGTATTTAAACTTTATATATATATATATATATATATATATATATATATATGTGTGTGTGTGTGTGTGCAATAAATGAGTTAAATAAATATAAATATTTAAAATATTTTATATTTTTTAATATTTTTTAATAAAATTCAAATGTGGATTCCTTTTTCAAGACGAACTTATTTCGTATCCAGATCCTGTCCAAATCCGAACAGGACCATCCCTATTTATAACCCGGTTTCTTCTCGTCTCCAAAGATGATCATTCGCCCGCCTCGTACAACAGGAGGACGGCGACACCAAGCTCTTTTCGTTTTGGACCGTGATAGAGTGTTACGCAGGTTTAAGGCCCAGAAAAAAAAAAAATTCTTAATGCATGAGGACAGAGATAAAACCACTCCTCAAACCAGTAATTAACTTTAATTAAGCTTTTCCTTCTCTCTTTAAGATCGTTGATTCAATCAATTTCCAAAAATTAACTCAAATTATGCAAACGAAACGCCATCTCCAATCCGCTATTGGAAAAAAGAAATACACACGTGTATACACACGCCTTTTCCCTTATTATTTTTCTGGGGTTAAATGCCAAGTTCATCATTAATGGACGTGGTGTGAAACTTTGCCTTGTGTATGAATGCCTCTACAAATATATATTATATACGAACAAAGAAATGAAGAAGACAGAAAATTGAAGACCCAATTGGTGAACATATCTGAGCATGAAAAAGGAACCCACATTTGGAATACACGACCCGACTCCAATATACACCAACCACAAGTTTCTACACGTCACCCACTCTTAAGCCAATCCTACTGGGAGCCGAATGTCATGATGCTGGATCATTCAAACAACTATATGATTTCATTAATTTAAATTCCCAATACATTCGACTCACAGAGTTTCTCTTGTTGTCTCGGAACCATCAGTATCAGCTCCATGAGACTTCTTCAGCTTTGCCACAAGAACCCACATGTTAGCCAGTTCATTTTCCAGATAAGCTTCTCTCTTTTTGGATTCCTCGACCTTTCTTTGCAGCTCAGCCTCTCGTTGATCCTTTTCCAAAAGCGCAGCTTCATATGAAACCTCTCTCTCCCGGCTCAGAGCCAATTCCCTCTTGAGATCCAAGGATGAGCCATCTTGGTTATGTCTCTTGACCTGGCCGTCTCTGCGGCCATTTCGTACTGCACTTGTTCTGCGCTGTGTTGGGGAACTCTTAGCAGCTGCTAGCTCAGCAGTTAGTCTCTCTTTATGACTCATAAGCTTAGCAACTTCTTCTGACAGTGCCTTGAGCTCCACAGCAGCAGCTGAAGCTAGTCCTTTTGCATATGAACTCTCCTCTGACAATTTCTGGTTCCGAAGTTCTAGTTGTTCTTTTGCCTCTGTAAGTTCAGTGACCTTTCGATTCAATTCTTCAATCTCAGCAGCCTGATTGGAGTGAAAAAAAAAAAAAGAATTTAGCTGCAATGTTGATTGAAATGACAATTTAAAATTTGAACACCATGAATTAATGAAATTCAAGCTAATCACAGTCCACAAAATGAATAGTCAGGCACAACTCCAAGTGACTAACAAACAGGTTATAAATATCATGAACAGGCCAAGAGATGATGTACACCTGCACTTGTAAACGCGAGTCTTCATTTGTATCTTTCAACAATGCAATTTCTTTGTCAATTTGATGTTCTTCATTGAGGCTTTTTGCCTCAGCGAATCTTTGTGAATAACTGGCTGAAGGGCTGAAATTTCTCAACTCCAGTGCATCATTGAGCTGTTGCTTTAAGGAGCCAATCGTTTCCTGCAATCCTTCGCATTCACAGATCTGATAGAATGTTTAAGTCAAGTCAGAACTGGTAAGTAACATATCACCACAGAGAGGAAGTAATATCTATACATTTGATTTCGTAAGCATTGATAGGTAAGATTTGCACCTTCTGATTCAGCTGCTCTTGAATTATACGGTTATCAGCGGCTTTAACCTGGGAAGCGAAAGAAACTCCAGTGGTCAGATAAAATAAGAAACAACAGATGAAAACGATCAGTGAAGTATGAACAAATAAAGTTTATCATCTAACCACAGGCTTGCATTTTCAATTTGTAGAATTGTGCAAACACACTCTCAACATAATGTGTAATGGCTACTGAAACAATATTCTTGCGGTAAAAAGTACAGAAAGATTGGTCACCTCAAGTTCAAAGGACTTCTCATTTAATTGTGCAACCAGTTCAGCAAAAGACTGCACAGCATGAAACAATGAAAGCAATAAAGACAGACATCAATGAGAGGCAAGTACCCACATCAATGACAAAGGAAGCTAAACTTACTTGAGATACTTCTGAGTTATCCATTGTGTTGTGTGAAGTCATTATAGAATCAGCAATTTGTTTTTCAAGCAAAGCAATTTGTTCATTCTTACCCTTGATTTCATCTCTCAGCTTCTTGATCTCCACCTTAAATGAAATAGAAAAAATGATGAATATTTCAGGCACATCAAAGCAGTAAGCAATGAAGATGATGCATGAAAAATATATTACCTGAAATTGTTCTTTCTGAGGGTTTCTGGCAGCCTCCTCAGACAGTCGTTTCAAGGCACTTGAATGAAGTGCCACTTCGCCGGACAAAATCTTCTGTTGCTCCCTTAGAAGATCAATTTGGTCAGTTGTTTTAATGCTTGTCTGCGACAACCAATGGGAGGAACTTTAGACAGTGGAGAATGCACGATGCATCCTTCTTAAAAAATAAATAAATAAATAAAACAATGCTTGAACCTAAACCAGTAGACTCAAGAATCATTAGGTATGGGAATCAGGTGGTTCAGGATAAATCTTATTATCCCATTTTTATACGCAGATAGACAAAGCCACATATACTCAGTGTTTGGGGGGGAAGGGGGGGGTAATGCTTTATGTTGATAGTTTTTTCAAAAAATGCGGAAAAAATTGCCACTGCTAATTTAACAACTAAAATGCTTAAACAGAAATTATCACAGACATAACATGTGGAGCCATATAGCTGCAAATGTAAGCAACGACACCGCGCACACACTGCAAAAATGGGCGAGTAATAGTATTTCAGACCCTTTCATAGATGAATGAGTAGAAGTTGCAAGAAAGCAGCGCAGGTATTCTGCTCATTTGACTAAAACAATATCTGAGCATTCAAATGAAGACATCACAGACCTATCTGCTGCAAGATAAATTCTCAAGTAGTAAGCAATAAAAAAAGTTAGGCTTACCAAAGGCGTCTCTTGTCCAAGGAAGCTGTCTTCAGGAACACCTCTATCATGTCTAGCATCAGAGAGAAGATCCGCTGATGGAGATGTTTCTGTAAGTAAAGATTGAGAAACTCTGGGTTCTGTACGAAAATTAACACTTTCAGCTTGAGGGGTTGAAGGTGTACTGGTGGATTTGACTCCACTTGATTTGTCACTGGTGCTTGTCAATGGCCCCAAGCTACCATCTCGTTTCTGATCAAAACAGTTAAATTCCTTCAGGTTCAAAATTAGGTAAACCAAAAAAAAAAAGAGAGAGAGGAAACTCCTGGGGATATCAGATAGAAAGCGCCACGAGGATATTCAACCGAATATTGAGGTCACATATTTTAAGCTAAAAGATAATAACAAATTGCAACTAAATAGAACAGAGATCATTAACATACAACAATAAAGTTCGCTTCAAGTTCTTGTTCCAAACCTATGAAAAAAATAGAAAGGAACAATTCTTCAAAAGAAAAAAAGAATGCGAGTAATTTAAATCAAACTTAAAAATGCACATAAGCTTGGAGGACTACTAGGAAATAGAACACAAATCATCAATTTACCACTATAAAAGAAGGAAAGTTTAAGATGTGTGATGATTTGGTAGCAAAATGATGAATAATAGCACAATAATATTTCCATGTTCCCCCTGTTTAAGGAATTCCGAAGTAGTATGAGCTAGATCAATTGCTATGGATATTGCAGTCAACTGTAGCTCTTAACCATGTTTGATTCATCCTCAGGGAAGGCCCATAGGAAGAAATAGAAACAGGAGAAAAATGTAATACATTAATCATATTTAATCCCTTTTCACCTGCACTAGAACAGTTTGGGATCTAGAAACAAGCAAATTATATTTTTAATGGATGCCACCAATAATTTCAAGTTGTCAGTTTTTCTTATTTACAGCAACTAGTAAAGAGCAAAGCTACACTAGATGTGGTTGCTGAATGTGATATAAAGAGGAGATGCTGAAAAACAATATCTCCTTGTTTATCATTTTGGATAATTAAAGGGTGAAGATCCAGATCAAACCCTACGATTGTTGTTCTTTGCTCAGAAAGTTAACGACTCCCAAAGGATATAAACTGATACATATCATATACCAAATAGCAATCTGCAATATACATACCCGTAACTTTAACCAGTTTAGCAGTCCATGCTTCCGAGTCTTTTTCTCCTCCTTACTTGTATCCTCTGTAGTTTCAGCATTTCCTTCCAGAGAAACATACAAGTCAATATTTTCGTCATCCAAGATTAAATCCCGCCTTCTGTGTGGTAGGTATGCAAGCTGCAAAGTTTTGTATTAGATAACTATAATCAGACCAAATAAAGGTGAGAGAAGATCTTTTTTATGATAAGCACTCTGACCATACAGCCCACAATGAAGCCACTAATATTATTACAAGTAAATTAAAGTTCTAATATGAGGGTACAAATAACAAACAATTTGGGTAAAATCAGTCATGGTACCTCTTCTTCCCCAAAGGAATGTCTCCTCCTTGGACCAGGGCGGTGAGGTAATCTCGGTGACTGGGAGGCCTTTGAAGAGACCAAAATTAATTTTGTC
Organism: Aegle marmelos; assembly: GCA_030449875.1. Classification (NCBI taxonomy): domain Eukaryota; kingdom Viridiplantae; phylum Streptophyta; class Magnoliopsida; order Sapindales; family Rutaceae; genus Aegle; species Aegle marmelos. The sequence goes on along the minus strand of JASUUL010000077.1, from coordinate 6,330,332 downwards.
AATCGTTGTATTCTGCTTAACAAAGCCGATTTAGCATCTTCTTCTTCTTCCAATCTTGATTGCAGCTTTACTTGACCATCTTCTAGCTTTACACATCACAGTAGGCCAAGTGAATGGTCATATACACATCATTTCATTCTTTTCCAGATATCTCATACATTTTCCACTGTTAACCATATGATATGTCCTCATGGGTTGAATCTTAATCAGCATAATACAGGGTCTTTCAGAAACAAGGAAAAACTAGGACATTAAATGCAATTTAGAATAAGGGCAGAAAATTGGCCTTTTTCTCCCTATGGTTCATAAGAGCTGACATTCAAAAGTTTCCACTAGGACTAGAAATTGAGAGTTATTATATTCTACAAGCTTAAAAATTCTTCACTGGTCTTGACCATTTTACTTTTGCTCAAGCTCATTAATATTGTCTCACCTTCACGGAACATATAAAGCCTTGTAGGAAGCATGAAATTAGAAGACCATGATTTATGAAAGAAATTTTTTAGGAACCCTAACAGGCAAGATTTGCACTGCAAATGAAGAATAAGTTAATTTTTCAACCATAGCAAAAGCAACAAGCCCATCTAATGGTATGCTTACCTTTTGCTTTAAGAGTACAATATTGTCTTCTCCAACATCTGTCAGTTGAGGAACTGTCACAATACCCCTCTTCAATTGGTCCAACTCTTCCTTCAAGCGACGTATCTCATTTTGGTACTTCTTAATAAGTGATTTCTCATCGATGATCTGCAGTTTCATTTTAGTTAATCACAAAATCTACAGAGTAGATATTTCAGAGATCCATTGTTTTAGGTAAAGTACCTTGTTCTGAGCTGCTAGAATTTCAATATGCTTCGCACGGTGAGCAAATTTCAACGTATTGTGTGTTTCTTCAGAACTACTTGACGAAGGAGTAACAGTGCAAATGAGCTGAAATTTCAGACAATGAAGACCAATGAACAAAGGATATCACGGACAAGTAACAACTTTCCGAAAGAATGGGCTGCATGTGTTTTTAAATGTTCTTCATTCACCCAGAATCCATGCCATATGTCTTCTAAAACTGGATAAAAGTAGATAAATGTAATAGTGCTTACAGATACACGGCCATGACCACTCAATGAGGATTGTAGGAGCCGGGTTAATTTGGAGTCCCTATATGGTATATGAGAAGCCCTCCCATCTGTTAACTTTGAAATAACCTACAACAATTACAACATATATATCCATGATAAGTTCATCTTCTACGATAATATCAAAACTTTGACAATGCATACAAGACCATCATACGGCATGGTATTGTCTATAGATAGATAGGAAGCAACATGAAAAAGTGACAATCCAATCAATTTGGTGTAATGAACAAAACAGAAAGACATATTGAAATCTAAATCCTGATTTACTGTTACATAGCACAATAGTAGTCAGTGTTTTAATTCCATGAATTGATAAAACAACTCACAATCATCCTCAAGTCATGAGAAAAGAAATATGTATCAATCAACCCGTGACTTTGTCTCTCACTTAAATTTACTCTCAACTGTTTGTTTCCAAATCCAAGTACTTTCTATGACAACAAAGTTACAATGACACAGGTGAGCAATGGTAAATTGTTATAATTACATTAAAATTTATAAATGCAACATTCACAAAAAAAAAAAAAGTAAATTCGTACAGTAATGCATATTGACTACCATCAATGGTCCATTAAGACATCAACTAAATTTACTTTAAATGATAGAAATTTCATTTAATCTGTCACTACCAAGGTACATTAATTACGAATTTAGTTGTAATGTCAACTGTTGAAAACATTTATCCAACTATTCAACAATTGTGCACTTATTATCTCCCTGTGTGTCCATCCGGATATTTGTTTATGTGTATACACTCAATAGTCAATTTACAGATAAAAAAGGAAATGCACAGAGGAACCAAGGAAATAATAACCATCATCACTACTTGTATAAGAATAATACGAGAGAACTCACAGTTCCAAGAGTTAGAAGGCTTTTATTAATATAAGATCCTTCTTTCCTCCTCACACCGGTAGTTTCTGCCTTTGAGCTCTCAGAACCTGCCAGATCGATGAGGTGCTGCAGGTATAAGTAAAGTTTGGGAAAAGTTAAACAAAATCATTTAAAATGGAATGCATGACAAATTAAAAAATGTTCTATCAATACAAATAAAGGAAACACACGAGTCTGTTATTTAAGAATTAAGAGCAGATTGAGACCAGAAACTTAACAGGTAACCAACAGTGAACCAAAGACAGTGTTGAGAACAAGGCCTTAGAAATTACCAGTTGAGATAAATTTACAGCTTCCCCTGCACTATTTTCGCCACAAGGACTGCTCTCTATTGTCTTTACAGAAAGAGGTTGGAACAAAATTAGTTGATACAAAGACAGGAACAAGAAATTTAATATGCACACTGATAAACGTGAAGGGTAGATTAAGTGCTCCAAAACACTATAGCAAGAAAAAGATATCCCTTTCTGACATGTACTAGCAAATGCACTGAGGAAAAAGACATGAACATCATGCTTTACAGGCAATTAAAAGCTAAAAACAAAGTCAAAGGACTTCCATACGATGTAGATATTGATTAAAAATATGACTTGGCATATTCTCACCGAACGGTAGGTAAGGTTTTGGTATCCATTGATTTGCAAATGTAATGTTAAAGAAACTTTCAGAAAAAAAACAAATGATTTTAACACCCGGTGTATTGTCCAAAAGAGGACAGTCTAGCTGGCTTCACTTCTTGAGGTGAAAGACCCTTGCACCAATGTTGGATAGAGATATTGAGGTGGTTTGCATGGTAATTTAATTATTTTGAAAAAACAAAAAGGCACCCGAGGTATTGCAAAAGGTGAGACACTCTACTTAACAACATGTTTTATATGATAAGAAAATCAATATGATGTTATATAAATGGAGAAAGATCACTATATCTTACACAAAGAATGTGGTACTGGCTCTTTGAGCCAAATTGTGAATCTTCTGGAAGAGTAATCAAGTGAAGACTAAGATAACAAGTGGTTGTAGTTATTAACTACATTCGTGCCACACAAAACAACAGTTGGGCAATATATTGAACCACTAATAGAGGACCAACAGAAATTATAAATTGTATATTATCATACCAAATAATAGGGTCATGGGCCTTATGATGCAATGTTATGACCATCACATTAGTACACATGCAAAGAAATGAATGACATAGTATGTAATATGCCTGTCCTGGACCACGTTTTCTGTGGAAGAACATCTATGATGAGAGATATGATCATATGAGTGGTTGGGACAATGAAGGAATACATGCACGTGTGTGTGACCATGTCTGTAACTGTCATTTGAGGCAAACAGTCTCATTTAGTAAGATGAGCAAGTGAAAAAGGCAATAGCAAAAAGCAATTCCGAAAAAAAAAACAAATTTACATTCTGCTTCCAGCATTATAAAGCATGAGTACCAGTGTAAATATCGTATGGCTCCGACTGCTTAGTAAATTGAAATTTGTGGACCCAACATGTCTGTGCTCTGTTGTCAAAAACCAACATCTAATCACTATGTCTGAAGCAAATTTCACAAACAGTATTATAGAAGGGAAAAAAAAAACATTAACTGGAACACCATTTATGACCGGTAAACAACGCAGGGTAGCCAGCTATTTAAACAGCTCGAGACAATATAAACATGTGATAACAAGAAATATAAACAACTCTTTCTATATTAAATTACTTCAAAAAGATTGTTGATACTAGTTTTGTCAAAATAGGCTTTCTGAAATGTTGAGTATGTGACCAAGAAACCCTCTCCAAATATGATAATGCAACACCACTTTTGTTTAATCATTTTATCTTTTTTATTTCAATCTATTTTCAACTGCATTGGTTAAACAAAATGGGAAAGAAATTTACCTTCTCCAGCCGCAATAAGGGAAAGCGCATGAGCAGGTGATAACACAACTTCTTCCTTTATACCTTCAACAAAGGTTCCCTACAACCATCAATTAATTCATAAATGAATCACACACTTTCTTACATCTAGCCAACCAGGATTTAGATAAATAATGTTTTTGTTACAGAAATATAAACTAAATAAAGAAAACTCGGTGATGTTGATTTCTTTAATTTCACAGTCTCTATCACAGAGGAATTGGAGACAAGTATATTTCCATACACGAGCATGATAAGTAAATAAAGAAGCATCATCCTTTTGGAAGAAAAACAGTATATAAGAGGACCATTGAAGACAGAAAATGCATAGTCCGTGCAGGTTCCTAAAGCCTTGGGCATAGTATATTCATCCTCAATGCAACATTAATGATAATCCCAGGCCAAGATAAGCTAACTTCATACCGCTTTTAGAAGGTAATCACTTAAAAATTGCACAGTGTCAGTTTTTAATATCTTTAAGGTTCCCACAAAAGTCTTGAAAGATGAGGAATGATAAGAAGACTCTAACTATGACTTACAATAAAATCAATTACTTTCACCACTTAACTAACTCTGGAGGTAGATAACCATAAACTTTTCTGGGTCCCAAGTTCATTATCCACTTGATGTTGGTAGCTAAAGCCCAACAGGAATATCCAATTGATAATGTTTCCAACTTCAATTTGATACCGTTATGGTTAAAAGAATTTTGTATGAATCATCACACATGATATCAAAGCAAAAGGGAGAGGTAATGAGAAAATAACAGTTATGATGTATAGTGCAGTTACAAGGTGACAGTAACCAATAGAAACAGATCAGATACTGATAAATTGGTACCTGAGAGTCCTCTCTAATCCTTAAATTCTGTCCTGCTGGATTCAACAAATCATTTACAACCTGAAAATGTAGAAAACCTTAAAGGATAGTAACAAATCATGACAGCTATGTTGTTTGAAAGGCTCTAACAAAAAATGAGCACCATTATTATTAAACAAGTTAATTGCAGAGCAGGAAGAAGCTCACCTCATTATAAATCTCCAAGTACGAGACTCGAAGAAGAAATTCTCGATTTGGAGTCTAGGAAAAATCAATTTTTTTTCATTAGTATTACAACAAAGAAACTAATACACTAAGTTCTCCAGTTAGTGTCCCATTAAAAGTACCTCTTGAATAATACTAAAAGCATCTTTCACGGCCAATGGAATGATTCCAGGGGACCTCTGATCACCCTGCCATATTAATATGTTAGCAATTTAAGTATAACGGTAGTGTATTTGAGAAAGCCAAACTCATTGCTTGACAAGTCATTAGACACTACATAACAAATCTATCCACCACATCATAATATAATTAGCAGCCAAATATTTAGAGACGGTACATGTCACGTTAACAATGTTGGTACCATGTCCATGCAGTTCCGAGTTTGTAAGTTTCAGTTTAGATTTGATGTACTGGGTTACAAACAGAATAACCTTCAATATAGCACAAACATCACCCTCAGTAACTGCACTATTGATGCAGAATATTTTTTCAAGAGTTCATGAATGATAAGAAACAAGGACAAACATTAAAAAAAGTTAAAATACTAAGGACCAAAAGTGACTCAAATTCATAAGATTTGGCTCAGAGAAGAGTGTAATTTGTAACTTTTAACTTTATCAATGACTTAGAAGGTGAAAAAAGATGCTGCAGTGCAGGAACTTGAAGTTGACTCAGGAAAAACTTACTGTTCTCTACCAATTCATAAACCAATGCTATCAACCTAAACCTATTTTCTACCAGGAAAAAGCAGTTCAACCATGCATCAGGGGAAGATAAATCAAATGTGTACCGGATGAACAGCATATATTACAAAAAGGTAAACAGTTGTACATTCTTACATGCATTGTGTGAGTCTTCCCACTGCTTGTCACCCCGTATGCAAATATGGTTCCTGCTCAGATGGGGAAACACCAAGTCAATACTTCATAAAGTTTTGTACTATTTTAGAAGATTACTAGCTGACTAATGCAAACTTTTAAAAACTGTATTTACTCCTTGCCCATGTAAATCACTGCACCTTAGACCTTTGGCAACAATCAATCAACAGTTGTTGCCAGAGCAAAGGATTAAGAGCATAGGTAGCATATCAAAAAGTGCCCAGAAGCAACAAACTTGGTACTCCAGCCACATTTGTCCTCAAGCTTAGTCGTTATAAGGCAGCTTCTAAATTTAGACCTATTCACTATTAGGAGCCAGCCTACTAATGCCAACAACCTAGTATGCAGAAAACATAAAAATACTGGGAAAAAAAATTATAACTGCACTCCTGAAGCTCTAGATGTGTTCCTCTGGAATTTGGTCAACTAAATTGACATTTCTACTACAAGAAAAAACTAGAACCAGCATTTATAAGTTACAGTCTTATATGACAATGACACAATAATAAAAAGAGCAAAATAATGCATTTTGCATGCATATAAACAAAACTACAACCTTCTAGCAGAAACTAATGCCAGGTAAAGAGCTAGTTGCATAATCTGAAAACCCAATTTGAAGTTGAATCCAGAGATCCCCGCCTATTAGTGAGAAAATAGCTTGTTATTAAAAAACTACTTGTCATGGCATTACCATTAATGAACTCTACAAGTCCAATATCCAATGTCCTATTAAATCTATTTATTTAAAAACAAAAAGTTAATTTTTTTTTTAATAGCATTTTTCTGGAACTTAATAATTTACTTTTTACAAGGACAAAAATGAAACCAACTCACCATGCCCTCATTCTACAAAGTAAAATCCTAGAAAACAAAAGACTTATCATCAATTTCCATTTCTACTTCCTGGGCTTCAATATTTTACTTCTCAAAGAGATTGAAACAACTTCAATTCGCCATGCCCTTTATCTATAACATCATAAGAACAAAGAATCATCATCAATTTTCGCTCCATTTACTGTACTACTATGATTTTCTTTCAAAAGCATCAAAACAAATTTCATTCACTTTTTGAATCTCTATCCAGGCATTTTACTCATTGATCTCAAATAACTCTCTAGACTATCAAACTATTTTGCAATTTAGTACAAGGTTATTTCTACTCACTGAAAGCATCATATGTCACAAATTCAATAATTTTTTATTGCATATCATTGTGTCTTTGTCTTGCTTTATAAATTATTAATGATGATAACCCTTTGCAGTACTTACAGGTAAGTAATTCACAACAACAAAATTAATTTAGTCCAGGCCAATCTGAATTCCTGATCATGCCCCTGGTCACCGATTGAATTATTTCATTTTTTCTGGTCAACTATGAGAGGCAGTGGCAAAAGAGAATCCAAAATGATTCGATGACGTAAACAAAAATCTCAGAAAGATTCATCGAAAGAAGAGTTAAGTTTGCCAAGCATAAGGATTGTCACGAATTACCATTGATGCCATCCATTGCACCACTGACAACGTGCTGTGCAGCAATATCGTAAACATGGCGGGTAGTGGTAGTAGGGCCAAACACGCGATCTAGAAGCATTTGAGAAAAAAACAAGGAACTTAAAATCAAATATGAACAAGTTAAATATATCATAATTCGCACATTTGTTTTCCACCATGAAAAAGAAAGAGGAAATAGTAATTCTACTAAAATCTATAATATAACGGGATATAGACCATATGAGTGAGTCACTTGAGGATGTTTCAAGCTTTTCATCAACAAGTTATGCAGCCAGCCACAGTCTGCAAGTAAAATTCCACTAAAGACTATAATAATTTACCATAGGCATATGCTATCGATGGATTATCTTCATTCCGCAAAATAGTTTCTCCATCTGCGTACCACGCAATCTCTTCACCTTGCCGAATCTCCCTAGGACTACAGAATGCAATAACAACAATCAATTTTCAAGCACTCCTCAAAAAAATACAACAAAGTAAATTAAAAGAAATAAGTTCATGAAACCTTAAGAGTTCATGACCAAGGGTATATGTTTTAATTGTTTTGCCTCTGCATCATTTTAAATTTTTTTTTAAGCATTGGAGCTAAAGTGAGCAACTTTTTATTGAATCTTCCATACTTCTAGAATAAGTACACTAAAAGAACACTTAAATATAACTTTATTAACCGAACCTGCACAAAATGAAAGTAAAATGCAAATGTACCTTAGTGGACGGAACCGGACAGTCACTGTAACATTTTCTTTGGATGATGGATTTTCAGTGTAATAGTACTGCGGCTTACTTCGAGCTGATGAAGAAGCAGGTGAACTCTGACCATCAATAGACGTTTCTAGAAACTGCTTGGAAGACGACGTTGTTGAAGAAGATGGAGAATTAGCAGCTTTTAAGCTGCTCGAATCGAGTAATCTCTTCGATTTCGATCTGCGTCTAGACGACATTGCTACTCACATATCAATTTTTCTTCAACGCGCTAAAAACAAAAAATAACGGTCAGAAACGTTAAATTAACTTTCGAGTCAGTCAGCAAATTCCAAAAAGAAATCAATCTTTTAAAATTTTTATCTAGACATTTTCTAGGACAATTTTTTTTTTAAAGAAAAAATCAATTATCCTAAAGTCACGCGGAAATAAGATAGGAAAGAAGCAATAAAAACACTCTGCTTAATTCGAGTTGACTTTCTCTCTTTTAAGATATTTTCTTCTTCTTTGTTTGGTAGCCGAGAAAATTAAAAACAAAAGAACAAATTCAAGCACTCAGCTTAATTATAGTTGACTTCCTTACTTTTTACGAATTCTACAGTCTCCGCTTGGTTACCGAGAAAATCCAACAAACTAAAAAAAAAAAGATATCAGCGTAAATCCCCAGTCCATCGACCGAGTTGAATACACTTGAGAAGCTACCTTTTTTTTCTATTTTGACTTTTTGCACAATTGTGAAGAGAAAATAATAAAGAATACATATACTTGTGGAGGTCGCTCACCTGGAGAGAAAGAGAGAGAAGAGGAGAAAGGAGAAGGAGAATCGAAGCATTGTGGATAAAATGAAGGCGGCATGCATGAGTGAGAGAATTTATATACACGTATATATAATGAAAAATCTTTATGGTGATTGGAGTTTAAAGAAGCGTAGATCTATGGAAACAGAAAAACAAGAAGAACATCATCATCATCACTCATTAGTAGTAAGTAAGTAAGCGAGAGATTTTGTTTTTCCATTTGGTAAAATTAGATGTTAAATTATTGCTTGCCTTGGAAGCGATGCGATGCTATGCCTTGCCTATGCCCCTTCTTCGTCAAAGGCAAAAGCCTCATTCGCAATTCGTCCACCTTTTTGCCTTCTTAGACCAAGAAAAGGAAAAATGAAAAAGAAAAATTGCCAGTCTAGCAGCCTAACACGGTTAGTGACAGCGTGCCCGCTACAACAATAGGACGGGAATAGTGGGGCCGTGTAATTTTTGTTTTTTCTTTTAACTATTTTTCAATTTTTGCTTCTTTGTTCCTAACTTTTTTATTTTAAAAAAATCTTTTTAATGCAAAAATGAAAAATCCATTGCACTCCTAAATTATTTTTAAATTACTACAAAATAAAAAAATTGCTTATACATGCCCCCAAAGACTTGGTAAGTTGATTTTAAATAATTTTATTTAATTAACCATCTAAAATTTAAATCTTAAAAAAAGTAAATATTTAAAAAAATTAAGTCATATTTTTATCATTTTTTCTTTTAAGACAATTAAAATAAATAACTATTGACACCCATAATAATTATAATAACATCATATCCTGTCACGTTAGTCCAAATATAACTTTACTTATCATATTAATTATATAAATATAAAATAATATAATAATGTGATGCACATGATTTTATTATTTTATTGAAATAGAAACATATTCTTCAAGTAAATATATCACGTCACATTACTCAAAATATATTCTTCAAGTAAGTAAAGGCCAAAGTTCATTTTATTATTATTTTGTGTGAGTCCTAACAAATTGCAGTTGATAAGTGATTTTTTTTGTTGTAAACTGTTTTTATCGAAAAGAAACAGAAATATTGTACCCTCTTATTGATATTTTACCTTATGTAATTAATTAATTATTCCTCTCAAGAAAATTATTTATTTATTATTTTTTGTTTGTTGCTAATTGTGGCGCGCAGACTAACAATCAAGCTACGACATGCCCCCTACGGGCACGACGAAAACACGGTCACAGGACTTTCGTGTGGCGTGGGTCCCTGTTGAATCTTGATACGTGTCAACAGCACAGTGCGTGTTTCTGGAGTATTTGACTGTTGTTGTCATTAACTGCCCGTCAGAAACTGTTTTACCTTTACTGTTAATTTACAACGGGACCAATGTGTGCGTTTCGTTTGGGGGTGTCAGAACTGTTTTGCTGTTAATTTACGATGGGAAATTTTCACTAAAGGCCCTTACCTTTGGTAAATATACTCAACGTGGAACTTCATTTCAAATGTTCCTCAAGAATCAGAGTAGCGATCAAGTTGAACCAACTTAGGATATTTAGGTAATTTTATTTATTTATTAGTTTATTAACTTAGGTTAAGGTTATTGTAATCACAAATGAAATAAAGAATAAACTTAGCATCACTCTTCCTCTAAAAAAATAAAATTGTTACAAAACCCAAATTTCTTTTGGCAAAACACTATTTATATTTATCTTTATCTAAGGCTCTCATAGGGATGTCAAAAAACCATATAAATCCAAAAAGAATAAGGTATTCTATTAGTAGAAAATCTTGTTAAATTTTATAATATTTGAATCATAAAGATTTTCAATCCTTTCATGAATAATTGATTGATTAGCTTACAAGAGGAACAATTTTCAAATCTTATTCATCTTAGGATTAAGAAAAGGCATTTATACTTATTTTTTATGTAATAATAAAGAAGAATAACCAAATCTCACTTGATAAATTATGAAGTAAAATTGGAAGGTGCATCAAGAAATGATACGAGCAAGAATAGCCTTTGAACAGAACTCTCAACCCTAGTTTGCTATGGATGGAAATGAACTAATTTTATTTATCTCAAAATAAAGATCTTCTCCTAATGTTTCTTCTCTCTTAATCCCTTATAATGAAATAAATGGTTAATATTGAATTTTAAAATTAGTGTTGATAATCAAACTAGTTTATTTTTTCACTGTATCCATGATTAAGCCAATTTTTTCACTAGATTTGAAAGACTAAAAGGGATTAAGAGAGAAAAAACCTTAGAAGAGGTTTATTTTCCAGACTTAAATAGAATAAAATTGGTTTTTTTCCCCTTAAGAAAACCAAAAAAAAAAAAACAGAGAAAAAGAAATTAATTTGAAATAAAATTTGGCTAACCTTGGAAAGTGACGTGAGATAGGAAATTTCGCAATAGCAGGTATCCTCCTATAAAACTCACGTTTGAATAGAATAAATAGTGTGATAACATGTTTACTATGTATTTCACTTGTATAATCTGAGCAAATAGGTGAATGAAGTTTGAGAATTAACATAATACAAGCCCTAATTTTTTAACTAATTTCAATTCAAAATGGGCTCCTTTCCTCCTGGCTGGCTCACTGCAACTTCGATTGTTTCTTGTTTTGTTTTTATTTTTCATGAGAAGATTTTGAGAATCTAATTTTTATAACCCAACAAAAAGTGGATGTCTCTACAACTTCAGAATCAATTGGTATCCCTAACCCACTATTTTATTTATTTATTTACTTATCCTTTTTATTTTAGAGATTGAAAGCACCATATCTCAAATCTCTCTCGTGTTAAGAGACTTTTTAGGGACCAAATTTTTTATTTTATTGTATTAATTTTCAGTTAGTTTAAAAACTATGACATCTTCTAATGAGTATTATAGCTATTCTTAGGCCAATTTTTTTTTTTAATGTGATTTAGGATTTAAAATTCAAGGATTTAGAAGATTTGGATGCAGTGCTTAAAGTTTTGTACTTAGATAGTGTTTGTTTTTTTTTTAAAATCTAAATAGGTTTATATTTTTTTAAAGTCCTAATAGGTCTGAATATGAATCACATATTTTTTTAATATTTAAATATAAATGACATCTTATTTGTTTTTATAATAAAAAAAATTATAAACTTAGTTATTTCACATTTATGTCCTTATAAATTAAAATAAAAAAATCAAATTCTATTCTATGGTTTAAGGAATAAGTTATTTTATAGAGATATTTCTAAAATATGATATTTACTAACCATTCAAACGTTTTTCATTCACATAAAAATTACAAAAGCTTGCTTTTTCTATTCAGTTATAAATGTCTAAAAATTAGATATAAGTTACAAAAAAATAAATAAGTAAATTTTAAAAAAGATCTTAAATTAATATTTCAAACATTTAATAAATAACCTCTTAGTCTTAATAATTTTTTTTTTAATTCTGCATGCATTATCTATGACATTATACACATTTGTGAATTGATTCCACTAGCCAAGGTATTTGAATTTTGCTATAATAGGTTTGATTCCAAATTCAAATTCCCATGTCGTAAAGCAAAATTTGTATATAATTTGTTGGTCTCCCCTTGCTTTTCATTTGTTGTCTTGTTAAAATTGATTTTTCCATGAGATTGATGTGTCTGGTAAAACTATTTTTTTTTTTTTGTAATAGTTTCTTCTTACCAATATGCTCATTATAAAGTTAAACTGCAAAAACAACTTTTGCCTATCCAAATTACAAAGGGGAGTTTCCTAACATTAATTAATGCAAAATAAAATGCTCATGACTTATAAGAACCATTTAAAAATAACAGAAGAATAAAGTTATTTTGCTTATTTAAAAGAGTAGTTATAAAGCATAGCAATGATAACTATTATTTAATATCAATAGTTTGAATTATAAATATTATTGTGACTGAATTAAGCTGATGTACGTATTTCACTAAAAAATTGGAGCTCAACAGATGAATAGACCATATAGACCATTCTTACCTGTAATCACATATATTTTAAAGTGAGATTTCTTTATCAATTAATTAATTTTAGGCACTAACAAGTAAATAAATTTTGTTGTCATCTAACCATCCTTATCATGGAACAAAAGGACAAATGGAAATTCATAACTTAATGACCAAAATGAAATAATTAAACTGTATAATTAATTATAGTTGACCTAACCTTTATCTTTTTCGGTGGCCTAAACATGCAATAACATGTTATTAAATGGGAAGCATCATGTAATCATTATCCAGTCTTTCTTGATTATAAATTTTTTCCCACTATGTATAAAATAATTTAATTGCACGTCTCTTTCTTGAAGAACTATTTGAAGTTTGCATTTTTTTAAAATTAAGATTATGGCACATTTTGATTATCATAATAATTATCATGACCCAATATCAGCAGAGAATGATGATTTAATACTCTTTTTACTCAAAGATATAGATAATCCCTAATGAATATTTTACCCAAAGACAAAAAGTTATAATTTATCCAGTTCATTGAGTAAAATGATTACAGTGTCATAATCATTGCATACATTAAAAAAAAATTAAGAAAAAAGTGTATGGGTTATTAGAAGCACAGCATATTAATCTCAAATGCCTCTTAAGGATTATTCTACTGGCTCATTTGTTATTTCTCATAAAGAAGATCAATCATGGTGGTTGATGAGGATTAACAAAACAATATCAATAATACAACAAGATATTATAAAACTTTGCATAGATGCAAGTTTAAACAGAATAAACCAGACTATTGCAGGCTTAAAGATTTAGGATCCAAAGAGGTTAAGCCGTGGTTGGTACTACACCAACTTGACAAATTGATGATAATAATCATAAGCCTAGGCCTACTCCCCGCAACTAACCGTTTCTTCATCATTAGTCATTACTAGTGCCATTATACTTTCATTTAGAAAAATTGGGCTCGAATAAAATGAACAAAACTAGAGATCACTATGGCCTCAGTTATCGAATTGATGAAATGATTGATAAGGTCAATGCGATTCATAATGTATATTTGTCTCAAAAGAAGAATAAAAAAGAATCGAAGTGTGAGTTGGGACCATTTCGTTTACGTTGCAATGTGAAAAGCAATCTAATTCTACAAAAGCGCTTTTGGTCCCCCTCTTATCAATGATGATTTGAGTTTTCAAGTACTTGTGAGATTTCTAACATGGGATACCTCAACAGGAACAAAATATTGTTATCTTCATGAAACAAAGATAAAAGCCATTAAAAAATTTAAAAAAAAAAGGATTAGAGAGCTGGTACAAGCAGTTGGAAGCATAATCCCACTATTGTTGGAGGAATTTAGTCATCAGAAGCTTGTAGCAGCAATGGAAGCGTTCATCTCGTTCAAAATGCCGTAATAAGTGGTGAAATCTGAAGTAGTTCGAAAGTCAGGGATAAAATCTGAGAAAAATCTCAGAACTGCAGCCAGATGTTGTGAGTTGTTGGATGAACAAGCAGCTTGGAGAAACAAAGCAGGCCTGACAGTAGTGACCTGAGAAAGACTCATTCTTTAGTTAAAGCTAAGAAACACAACCTAGATTATGAAAGTTTCAGGCTATTAATAAAGACCATAAATTGAACTACATAGTTTTGAGAAGCAATTGCCACTTTTATAAACTACAATTACCTGGTACTTCCGAGCATAACGTAAAGCTTCATTATAATGTCCATCTTGCACCAGTAACAACACATAGTCATGATGTAGAGAGAGCTGTCTTAGCATATCCAGACCGAGCTTCCTAGTTTGGATATTCAGCCGCCCTGACTCTAAAAGCTGCAATGCAACTTCCTTCGAGGGTTCAAGAATCTGTAGCAAAAAAAGAGATTCCTCATAAATCAAATTATTTTAGTAATTGGCAGCAAAATACATCAATAAAAGAGACTTTAAAACCTTGTTTATAACAAACGATCCCAGCTCTGCATATCGCTCGTTGCGGGCCAGAAGTTGAATTGTCAACACATAAAGATTTGGTTGCACTTTGATCTTCTCCATATTTGTGCTGTACAGAAACAATAAATCAAATTTAATGATAGAACATTCAAACCCTACACCTCCCATGCCAAGAATCATTCTTGATGACAATTTTATGTAGTCTTGTTATTCCTCTCTTAATAGTTCCACATTAGTGGACATTGGAAATTTTTCTTCATATTTTTCTGTAACATTCGTTATATGATCTCTAGGATTTTGCCTAAGCTTGTTCATTAGTTTCGGACATAAAGTATGCAGGCAAAACAAGCATAGATCCACAAAGGCTCATTCAAAACCCAAAGCAATCCTAGAAATACTGAACCCAAAACTTCATACCAACTACAAAAATGGCCTAAGAGAAAAAGGAGCAGTAGCCTAATTGATATGGAATATCAAACTTTGCAGCAGTATGCAGAATGCAGAGCTTGCTTAAGATATTGATAGCAAGTAGCAGCACATTGTGACTGTACCACTTTTTCAAAAATGCTTGGACTAGCTATATTTTCGAAGAGCTGGATCACCGTAAACTGTTAACATACCTGCGAAGGAACTCGACGATGATGGAAACTAAGTAAGAAGGGTCACCCACCATCTCCTCCTCTACAGCAGCAAATACAAACTGGTACATCTCATCAGGTGAAATTGCTGGTGAAGTAAGTTCAGAGTCCTGCTGCTCCGAAATATTAGCAAAAACAGGATTGTCACTTGGCACAGAACTTTGAGCACCTGTTAGATTTGCTCTTTCCACTTTACCACCACCAAGTTGAAGATCTCTAGAGTCCATTCTCAAGGGAGCTGAGCTGGCATTTTCCTCAGAGTCTGAAGCTGAAAATGTTGAAGATCTACTGGGATATTCACTGTCAACTCCAGCAGTAGATTCATGTCTGATGGATGTTCCATCAGTTCTGCTGGTGGACACATCAGTGCTCGATCTAGCAACACTAGTATTTGCCATACCTGAAGACGTACTCTCTGTCTTTATTCCCTTAAAATAACTGCCTGTTTTGAGTGAGAGTGAGTAAGAAGAAACCAAAATGTCTATGGCCTTGGAAACCATAGAGACAGGCCTACGTTCTAAAATAACAGTTCGTGCCATGCCCAAGCACAGTTGCTTTGCCTGAAACAGCAGAAATAATATATAATTATAATTTAATCTCACTGATTCACATTCAAGGAGTACACTATAATCACATAGTGAAAGAAACTTATTTAATGAGATGCAACAGATGCTTGTTGTAATTTCATTATCCTACGTACCTTAGTTCCAGTATCATTATTTTAGAGAACCAACATCTTTTTAAATTTTTAACACTTATATGATGAACTCTACATTTTCAATGGCAAATCGATTTCGTTCTTATTTACGAATGTGCCTAGTATGCTGTGGTAGAAATAAGAGTAATCAATTTCCATTAGGCGGAAAATGGGACATAAAAGAAAACAAACAAATATCAAAAAGTAAGATGCTTTAAACCTTAATGGCCGTGCCTAGTAAGCTGTGGTAGAAATAAGAGTAATTAATTTTCATTAGGTGGAAAATGGGACATAAAAGAAAGCAAAACAAATATCAAAACATAAAATGCATTAAACCTTAATGGCCTCCAGTTTTCGCCGTTGCAAGAATTCTAATACGGATGGTGTTTCGGAGCTACTGGCAGCAATCGCCTGCAGGAAAAGAAGGGGCCAATTATTACAATAGTTAACTGGTAGTTATTAAGAAATGAGGTACTAGATAACTGATTACACTTGCCTCCAAGTCTAAATGGATCTTCCACAGAAAATTATTAGAAACATCACAAATGAGGTCAGGGACAATAAAAGTCCAGTTATCTCCATAAATGATTCCTTCATGATCAATCTTATTATGGACCTCAGAACTTTCACCATCTTTGCCAGTGGATCGAGAGGAAGAAGAATAAGACCTTGGGAATCCCCTCAACTGTAGAGGAAGTGGAGCAGATATGGGAGCCCGAGAATCTGCAAATATGTCATACAGTATAACAACCTTTGCATCTATTTGATGAACGAGTAGTACGTTATCAACCACACTCACAGCAATCTTGCTTGAATAAATTGGCAGAGATCCCTGCATATTTAGATGAAAAATGAGAAAAATAATTCCAGAACAGTTGCAATGTGACGTTGAATTATGCAAGAACTTGTGGCCCAACAAAGAGATGTCAGCATAAATTAAAGTGCATCAGAAAACTTGCTACTCTTACACAAATTTCAACTGTCCTCGAGTTTTGCTTACAATGAGAAAACAGGGAAGCAACAAAAAGTAGATCAGATATCCACAGATTTCAACATGAATCTTTGGTTTGTAGTTTGTAACTAGTGCCCAAAATCTAAATGACAATATATTCCGAGGATTGTCCATAATTTGGTGACATCAATAAGCTCCATTTGTGCCTAAAGGCCGATTCACTTTACACAGAAGTCTCAATCACCCAACATTTCAATTCTAAGACTCTTCATGTCCTCAAATCAACATTTAAAATCCTATAATATATATTGCAAAATTGCAGATTTTAAAGTAAATTTATGTAGTAACTAAGACTAAGAAATGCATATTAATTAAAAACCAGCTGCTACCATAGAAAAAAAGTCTCATAATCAGGTTGAAGAAAGACCCATGTGTCGAATACAAGAAATCTAAGCGAGACTGTACCTGTTGTATGACAGCATCACGATAAAATCTATATGAGTGGAGTAGCATTGCAACTCTATCAACTTGTAAGCAATATATCCTACCATAGCTGTAAAAATCAAGAAGGCTTAAGATTTGCTCCCGGCAAAGAATGGGTTAATTAAATACAAAACATAAATAACCTACACAGTGACAATATAGACATCTTCAGCAGCTAGGACAGGCTTACTGTTAACCTCAGGCTTAGCCATTGCCATATCAAACTTTGGCAAGCGAACTATCCCAGCAGATGAAAGCTGCACAGAGAAATAACATCTGCGTCAAACCAATGAAAGAACGTACTTGACAACTACTGAAGATGTTTATAGTATTCATAAAACGATTTTCTGGCCTTTTCTCTGGTGTGGAAATATAAAGAGCTAACAACCATACCTGAAATCCAGTGAAAGTCCTGCACTGCATGCCAGAAGCAAGAAGAACTAACCGACTTTCATGAGTGTAGACGTACCAACACACATTCAATTTCCTTGACTCCACCAAGTCAAGTGATTTTGCAGCAGAATCATAAGCAAACAAGTCCAGCCCACTGTAATTGACTCCATTTTAGTGAAAGGTGGGTGTCAGGCTAGAAGAAAATCAAAATGCAATTACAAGATCAAATGTAAGCGATCACGCAGTCATTAACACATCGAAATGTTCTTATAAACAAGCCATTCCAATGGCTTGTAAGTATCAACCTAGAACATGGGTAACAATTTTATAGGCATGACACTAGTTCTTCTAACACGCCATAACAAAGTTGGCACCAAATTATTTTTAAACATATCTATGTTTAACCATTTCAACCCAAAAAACAAAAAAAAAATCATTCTTTACAATTCCAGAAACTCAGTAGAAACTTCCCTTTACCTGTTCTTTACAACAACAAAGTCACACAATGGGCAGTCTGTCCAGAAAAATCCCAATATATTGTCCGAATCAGACCTACAATTATGGCTAAAAGCCTCTGAAGTTTCTCTTATCCAAAACTGTATCTCAGAGCTGGACCGCTGCATTGCTATAAGCTTTGTATCTAGAGAAAATCTAATGCTTAAAATTGGCCCTTCAGGTATTGAATCAGAGGTAGGAGCGGCAGGAGTATTGAAGGGGACAGTTTTCCATGAAAAGATCTGTTGAGTAAACAGGACAAACTAATCAATCTGGAATTAAAAAATAAATGCTTATTAAACAATAACTAAAATGCATTTCGAATTCATTTTAAATTGCAAAATCAACACTTTGCCTGATTAGATGTCGAGGAGGTGAGTAACTTAGCTCCATCGTCGTAATGTAAACTCCTTGATTCAGGAATGCTGCAACATAGAGGTGGGTATTGTATATAAACATGTGAAAGTGCACCAGAACCACTTAAACCGATACTAGGCTGTGAACTTGATGAGGCCTTTACAGACATGTTTCCAAGTTACTTGCCGTGATCAGTTTATTCCTCCAGATATTAACAGAAGTCAAGCGGATGATTAGGCCTTTCCTCGAAGCTAATAAGCAAGAACAAAAAGCATGATGTTAAGAGCAACACCATCTAAAACAGAACAAACGCCAAAACACCATGCTTTTTCACACATAATGCAAGATAGTTCCTCCTTCCATACACTACAAACATATCTACTAATTAAAGAAATACAGCGAGATACCGTATTTTGCATGCAATTCTTTAAGGCGAGAAATTGTTTCAAGCACATATCGCGCTCAACTTCCGGAACTTTTGCAGCAACACAACCTCCGTACTCTCTCGCCTGCAAAGAATTAAAATTTTATTTCAAAATAATGATCAACCGAGGACAACACCCTGTAGGCAGATTTCAAAGAGCTTATTCACTGCCACGTGGCAAAAACAAACCTGGGCAGCACAATTCACTAGGATTCGATTAAGCACAGAGTGCGTTTTCTTTTCCTTCATTTCAACAGAACTATAAAACATATTAACAAATTATCATTCAATTTGAGAACCAAGAGAAAAAATAACAGCAAAAAAATTTTCAGAATTCCAATTAAAATACCCGGAAATGCGTCATTTAGGGATTTTGTTGACTCGACTAATTCTTGACTTTTGAAATTTAGAAAACCTTTGTGATTTTGTTAATGGAATCAGAAAGTTTGATTCTGTTTTCTGTATACCTAACAGTCTTGGCTTGTGAAATCGTGTTTGAACGACGGTTGAATGTTTGTATTGCAGATTTGCAGCTGACTCGTAAAACTGCCACGTGGCTGATCGGCCCATTACATAATCAGGCCCAATAATAGAATCGCTATGGATCTATCATCTGTGGGCTTGGCTACTCCAAAAAAATGGGTCTGTTAGAGAATTCTGTCTTTCCCCCGCATCCTTTCCAACTCTACCTACAAACCGAAATTAGTCCAACTTATTGGCTCCTTAAATTGCTTTAAGGCTACCGCTTTTCTCATAAATAAGAGTGGTGGCGTGCTTCCAATGGCATATACAATAATAATTTTTCATTTTTTTTTCATTTTTTTTAATTCATATTTACTTTTATAACTGTCACTTTTCAATTAAACCACGTCCCCTCTTAAAACACAAGTGAACTGAACCCATCAGATAATGCTCATTAGATATCCATTGATAAAGAACAAGAAAGCTATACCGTACTTACAATAAAATCTCGATTAAATAATAAGTTTTACCAGTCTCACCAGGGTCAATGTGCTGCGTTATAATTCGATTAATTAATAATTTTTTTTTCAATGCTATTAATTAATAGAGGATTTGCCGTATTACATTTTGTTTCCCCCTTTCTAGAGTTGTCGTCTCAAAATGCAATATATCAGTTTCATGTCCATGTGTCCTTATAATTAATCCAATGGGACTCTTAAGTTAAAAATAGGATTTCTTTTGTTAATTGCCAAAAGATTGAAATGCAATATATCAGTTTCTTTTGTTAATTGTTAATTACGTTTAAGTGGCACTCAATTCCATAGCTAGAAATATATTTAATCCACATTGATCATTCACCATTTAACTTGAAACATCCAAAGCCATACCATCAAAGCAAACAATTAGGCTCTACAGTTGTAATATTACTTTAAATGACAAATCTTAAAATCAGAACCTCTTGGATTTTCAGCTTATAAAAAGTTGCAAAAATACCATCATCTCATAGATTCCCCCGCCCCCCAACCAAAAAAAAAAAGAAGAAGAAGAAGAAGAATGTGAAATGTTTCCTAAACTAGTTAATGCCTTAGTTTACTCAAACACAAGAAGAATTGTTTGTGGATTATTTAAGAAAGGGACAAATAAAGAAAAAATGCATTATCAATTTGTATTAATTCGTTGAAATTTCCAATCAAAAGTCTTAATTTAGGTTATCTTACGTTTAGTACAATGCCCAGAAAAAGCTAATAATTATTAGGATGGAATTGCTCAACCAAAACTAATACATCAAACTCAAGGGCCGCGTGTAGATTTCCCTCCACCTGCAGTTGATGAAGTAGTTCGTTTGTAATGATCAATCAAAAATTTGGCTAATGCCATATCAACCTTCAACATAAAACTTGCTTATTATGAGGCAAAAGAATTACTAATTAATTAAAGTTGCACAATGTATTAGATTCAAAGTATTGACATATATAGATTTACCAAGATACTGCATTGATGGACTTTAATTTGGAAAAAAAAAAAACTTGTACGATCTAATTTACCCTATCTAAGATATAAAACTTATAATATAAAATAAGTTTGCTAAAATATCTAAGATATAAAACTTATGATATAAAATAGGTTCTCTTAAATTATAGCGAGTGTAACTTATAGCCTATACAGTATTTATATAGGTTTCATTATTTATTTAATATTATTTACGTATTTTTTATAGATTATAAATTACAGTCTACTTTGACTTAGCAATTCTCTTATAAAACGTGAAAAATATAAATTTCAATCTAACAAATTTTTTTATTTTTCGCATTTGTTATATGATACACAGAATGTAAGGTACGCGGCCAAAGTTATGAATGCTAGATGTCTTATCTTTTGGGGGTTGCAATGCTTTCCATCAACCAGAGCAAATCAAGGGCCCCTACTCTTAACGCATTAGAAGAAAAAGTCAATTAAGTTTATGTGTGGACGAGGAAGTGCAAGCAAAAGGAGATATAAACCGTCGACATAGGAGAGTACTTGTTTTTCACAAGCCATATGAAAAGGGGGTGGGCACCGGGCAGTACTCGTTTTGAGGACCATTCAAAAATTGAAAACAAAAAAGAAAAAGAAAAAAGAAAAAAGAAAATGCGAAACCCTAACAAAGAGCAAGCAGCGGTTAATTATCAAATAAAGTACTTGGCCCCACATGCAACCAAATTTGAGGGGGTTCTATTATGAACCAAGTACCAATAATAACAACGTACCGCTGCAAAACAAGAAAGAAATGTCAAGTCGTTCATGTTTCGTACATTTTCAGAAAATAATAAAAGAGAAAAAGAAAAAATAAATGCTGAATTGTGCAATAATAATTCCGAGTGAGAAACTTGTACACTTACCAACTAGGTACGTGTTTTGTGCCCAACGGAAGCTATTGAAGGAAAAAGAAAGATTGTACCACAAAACAATAATAATCTTTAGTCAGTCGAGGAAAGATTCTCTTGTCGAGGAAATTTTTTACTCGGGTCCATGAGCTCTTTTATTATCTTAAAAAAATAGTACGCTCGCTGTTGTTATCTCTTGTTAAAAAAGAGAGGGGGAGGGTAAATTTTAAATTTATTTTAGATGGAGAGTTATTTATATTTTAAAAGTTATTCAGAATATTTATATTTTAAAAAAAATTTATTACAAAAAAATTCATGACATAAAAATTTTAAAACTTCGCGGCACTCGTTCAATGTCCAGTTCTCTTATTTTCTTTTTTGAAGTAATACTAAGTAATAAATAATCAATAATTACTAATAATACAACACCGAATCTCTAAAAAATAAGGTCATATCTAGCTTAAATATTATAAATTAAGACATTATCTAAACCTCAATCTTAAATTATAGCAATGCCGAACCAAAGAATATAACTGTTAATACTAGTAGAATTATACCTAAAATAGAAAAATAAAATGCTCCGCATATTAAAGTCTCATGAATAACTAGAGAATTTTACGAGATTAGCCTATCTGCCTTAGCTATTGCAAATTCAATCGAAAGAAGGACTTAGCCCTGTGTTCGCGACAACAATGTAAAATCACCAACAACACAATACAAACATGAAAAATAATAATAATAATTAAAAGCAAAACCCCAAAAAAAAAAAAATACAAAAGAAGAATACAACAAATCACATAAGGATGCTAAAACAAGGTGAGTAATTGGATAATCTAGTCAATGAATTTCACCTGAGACCATCAAATCGTTGATGCACCACTTTTAAAGCCAATTTCTAACCCTAAAACAAGCATACTCTCTCGATTCGAACACCGCAGTAGTATCGTTTGAGGATACCGAAAACAGTCTCCTTGAGCAAGGACACCATGGCAATTAAAATGGCAGCAAAGAATCAACCAACAGTGGCGGCAGCAATAGCAACATCACGAGCAGTAACACACCGATAGTAACACTAACACTATTACTAACATTAAAACCAATACTAATAATTAGAGTTCGCAAAATAAGAAATTAAATCGAATTTTTATTGTGTCAGTTTTATGTCATGTTAAATTTAAATTAATTTAGATATAACTCATTTAATAATTGTGTCAAAATATTGAGACTATGATCTAACACAAAAAAATAAATTAATTACTTAGTAATTCATTTAATATCTATATATTTAACAAGATCCATATTAAATATTTGTAATACACACATACACTCATGCACACGCGCATTTTTACTATTGAAGTTCTAAATTTATACAGAATTATATAAATGAAACATCATTTATATGATTACCCTTATCAAAAAATCGTGTCCTAGTATTCAAGTCTTAAAGATGAGAGTTTACAAATTGATTTATAATAGAAAATATAACTATATCATTGACAACGTAAATAGATAAAAAACTTTAACATTTATCTAACAAAAAAAAAGTACTGACTTAAACCTACTCTATTTAATAATTGTGTCAAATTATATTACCTATACCTATTTATTTGTGTCATGTTCATTTTGCCTAATTAAGTGTCAACTTTTGCCAACTCTACTAACAACAACATTAATAATACCACAAATAAAAAAGAAAAAATTATAGAAAATTAAAACAATTAAAAGGGAAATCTGTTGAATTGGTTTTTTCTTTTTTTTTTTTGGCCTCTGTCGTGGTGGTGGTTGGGGGGAAAATGCGGCTATGTCTGGCTTGGGGTGTTGTTGAGTGTCAGTAAGCTGTTAGTGGGACTTGCAGCTTGGAGTTAAATTGTGGGTGATGGTGGTGATTACGGCCTTAAATGGTTGGCCTGCAGAGCCAACCGCTAGGAATTTGCAAATGATTGATTTGCGGTAGCATCAAGGGTGTTGATAGCCGAGAGACGGCGATGGTAGTGAGGTTTTGCGCTTTTTGGGTGGTGCTAAGTGTTGGGGGTGGTGGTGAAGATCTGATGATTGTGGTTACATTTTGTGATGGTGTAATGGAGCAAGGTAGCTGAAGCAGAAATTGATAGAGTAGGAAAACTAGATATCGTTATAGTATTAAACTAAATCAAAGTGATTAGATTACATTTTAATCAAAGAATGATTAGGTCTCGCTTTAATCTAAATGACTCAGTAAAATTTTTAATAATGCGAAAAATAAGATTAGATGACACTTTAATCCAAACTACTGTATAAGCAAGATTTGATAGATAATTTTAAAGGAAATTATAAAAGAGGAGTTTTATTAAATGATTGAATTTGAGTTTCAAAAATAATTATAAGACCTCTCTATTTATAGTAGAGAAGACTTACTTTTCAAAGTTAATTTAAAATAAACTAAATCATAATTATAATAGAAATAAAAATAAAGACATATATTATAATAAACTCTAATTAAAATAGAAAGCCCAATAATTTTATATCCTGTATTAACTTCCTACATCACGATGGAGGTGGTGGCTGATAAAGAGAAGAGACGAGAAAAATTGAGTAAATCCTTATAAATTTTACTCACGTGCACGAAGCTCGATTGGATGTCTTCAAACTCTAAAATTTGTCAATCTAACTATTGAAAAGAAAGAAGAGCAACTTTATATGTTAGAAAAATTCTCAATTTATTACACAACAAATCGTTTATTTATTTTGTTTTCATTTTTTAAAAAAACAACTCAATATCTTGAACATTTATTGTAAGGCTTAGTGTCGTTCACAAGAGTCTAAGAGAAGCAAAATCTGGTGCCAAAAGGAGAATATTTGAGTATGCGAAGGTCCTTAGCAGGAAGTGAACATTTGCAGAAAGAAAGAAGTGAGTGATACTTTCTTCTTCATATGGCTTTTATTTTAGTTCTAAACATGAGAAACGAATCTAGCTTTAAAAAAAGAAGAAGAAGGGGGGTGGGGGGGCACAAATTAGATTTTAAACTGTTTTAAGTAAGCTTGTCTTACAATTTCAGTGTTCCAAGAAAATTTTTAAAAACTTTCTTTATCGGTATATTCTCTTATGAGTATGTAGAGTGAATAAAGACTACCAATATAAGGGGTTGTTTAATTAGCGATAATATTTTTGACATTTTAAAAAGTATACAAAGTAAAAATTAATTTTTATATAATAGACAAGTGAAAAAAGTAATAAAATGTTCACTGCATTTGTTTGAGTGTAAGTAAACCATTATTTTTTAACTCTAATTTTTTAGAATTCAAATTCATATGAGTTAAGAAAGTTTGCTTAAAGACTACTCAACTAAATTCTTGAAGTAATTTCCTCACTTCTATATATGGACATGAAATTAAATCTAAATAAAATTTATCTTTTTTTCACATAGTTATATTTTATTTTATTTTATTTTGGATTTAATTGCTTATCCACCAAATTTTTAAAATTTTGCTTCTATGATTTATAATTTCTCATTTAATCATGGGTTTAAATTTTCTTGCCTGATCATAAAACTTATCTTCATTTTAATGATTCATTCAACTAGAGAATTTATCTAGAGGAACTTACTCTTACTAAATAAGATATTAAAATTGAGGAATAATTTTACCAACATCATCATCACCACCACCATCACCATCATCATAATAATTAAATATATAAACTTTAAATTGATTAAATTGGGAAATAGACTTACAA
This sequence comes from Aegle marmelos, assembly GCA_030449875.1. Taxonomy (NCBI): domain Eukaryota; kingdom Viridiplantae; phylum Streptophyta; class Magnoliopsida; order Sapindales; family Rutaceae; genus Aegle; species Aegle marmelos. The sequence goes on along the minus strand of JASUUL010000077.1, from coordinate 6,304,603 downwards.
GTGGGGATTACTATTAAAGTTGATTTTTCATTAGAGTAGAACAGGGTTTGTCGGGGGTCAAACTTTTTAATTCATTTAACAAAAGAAAGACTTTTATGTTGTGTTTAATTTTTTGAGTAAGAATAAGGAGTATAAATTTCTCTTATTTTAATATTTAATTGCATTATTTAAGGAAAGATTAGAGATCCCAATCCGTGGGCCTCATTTATTTTTGTAGTCATTGAGAGTTGGACCTCCATAAGAGGAGGCGAGAGTGGAAATTCACTCCCACTTCTTTCGTTTTTATCCTCTTTTTATTAAAGTTAATATAATTACATTTAATAAAATAAAATGAAAATAATAATTTAATTAAATAATAATTTTTATTGATTCTAAATTAAAAATACTTAAAAATATTATTTTTTATTAATAGAGAATTAATAATATTACTATATAATATCGTTAATTGAAAAATATAATATTTTTATATTTATTTAAAAATAATAATATTATATTTAATTATTCTAAGAAATATTATTATCTAATATAATAAAATAAAATAAAATAATGTTTTATTATATTTATCCTCTTTTATTAAATTTAATATAATTATATTTAATAAAATAAAAGAAATAATATCATATTTATTTAAATAATGTTATTATATTTAACTAAATAATAATTTATATTGATTCTAAGTTAAAATTATTTTAAAATAGTATTATTGTATTAATAGAGAATTAATAATATTAGTATATGCTTTCTTTATTTGAAAATATAATATCATTATATTTATTTAAAATAATAGTATTATATATATAATATTAATACTTAATAATAATAATAATAGTTTATTCTAAGAAAATATTAATTTTGTATTATGTTAATAGTAAAAATATTTCATTCATGTTGCTCTTATCAATTATTTTTAATTTACATAATCAAAATTAGAATTAATAAAATATTGATATACGTAATTAAGAATATTAATAATTATTATAAATTTATAAATATTTTATTTTTCAAATATGTTTTTTATTAACTTTGTTATTAAAAACTACAATTCTTTAAATAAGGATAAAATTATATTTTAAAATTATTTGCTCTCAATCCAAGATAAAGCAAATATATAAATTGAATTTTGATCTCCATTCTACACTTCCATTTTAATGTAATTAAATGGCTTCTTCTCAATCTCATTTAACACTCCTAATTTTAGAATTATTACTCTTTATGATTCTCACTCCAATAAAAACTATAAACGCTCTTAATATATACCGGGCCTATATGAGTTTATTTAATATGATAAATGTAACTACGGCTGTGATAAAGTTTTGAATATAATGTCATTCAATAGTTTATCATTAAAAATTAAGAAAGAAACTTATAATGTTTAAGAAAGTAAATGCTGCTTCAATTTCAAATTCAAAGGCATGTCTACAATAAGAGATCAATCAATATACGTGGTCTCCTATGTCACCATCAAAAACTAAAAAAAAAAAAAAAGGAAAATGGAAGATGTCTGTGGACCAATAATGCAGTCATTGAATTTAGTGGGGGAAACATTATTCATGTGAACGTCGTTAACTTACAACTACCAAATTCTGATACCAATAAGACTAGACCCTCAATTTAAATTAATTTCGAACTCATTTATATATATATATATAATAATTTAAATAAATCTCTTTTACGAATTTTCTCTCTCTTTCATTATTAGATGTCATGGACACAAGGAAACATATTTCTCCACATAAGCTGTGTAACGAAGAAGCAGGAGTTAATTTGAAGAAATTAAAGAAACCTCAACTTCTTATTAGAGATGAGTTCAATTAAATATAATATACTCTTAAATAATGTATATATTCTTTATTAATCTGCTAAAGTCGTTTCATGTATTCCTGTAAAGCATATCAAAATATATTTACAATTAATTTTTGAATACTTACTTCATCAAAACAATGGGAACGCAGCATATATACTCATTTAGTGGTTAATTAACCTTAGTCAAATTAAGTATTGAATGCAAATCCATTTCCCTTCATTTTCTAATAAAAATCTAGCTAGGAAGTACCAAGCTCCCTATAGGCTATAGGCGTTTCTTTCTGCAATAAATTTGCCTCGTTACTTTGCACTGAGCCATTGAGAGGTAACTAGGAATAATTGAAGGGTTTTTGATTAAGAAATTAATGTGAGTGTTGTTAGGATGGTCCAAACAATAGAACCATAACCGTTTAGCTAGATACTAATTGATGTCATTAATTAATTATCCAACGCATACATAGAAAAGAAGACAACGGGACCAAAAGATGTCACATAATTTCACAATGCCCCACAAATTTTTAATGCAACATCTGAAAAGATGCCGAATGTGGTCCATAAACCTTCAGTTCCAGACGACAATGATCAAACCCACCAAGCTTTTATGGAGTTCAAAGAGATGTATGTATCCTTACATTGACAGTTAAGGTCTTTACAAGTAGAAAAGCCAATAAATCCCATCATGCTCATGTTCATGTGATGGCCCCATTGCCTTTTATTGTGTGTCTTGAGGAATGGTTATCATTCGATAAAGGTATTGATAATTCAGATTCGTTAGATTTATAATTTGACATGTTAGATTTTGTCATCTCATGACAGTTTTCTTGTGCATCTGTGTCTATACTTTTTAAAATGAGTCTACGTAAATTTAGGGTAAATAACGTCGAACAATTTTTTTTTTAAAAAAAAAGGTCGAACAGTTAAAGTAACATGGACATCTGTCAACACAAAAGTATTTTATTGGTGGGGGTTATAATTAAAAACAAAACAACGTAAATTTAGGTCATCTGTGAGCATTAACAGTTTTTTTTTTAAAGAAAAAAACTGTGTAATTTTAATTGTTTGATTTTTGCAGCATTTGATTCATCATAAACATTAATAATTAATCAGATATGACAATAATAATTGGAATTCCTGGCATTGCTTAAATTTTAAACTTACAACTTTTTATTTTTTCTTTAGACTCATAACCTGAATGGTTAGGGTTATATAAACCGAACGTTTATCTACGATTGAAATGATCAAATGCTCTTTAATTTAACAAGAGTTAAAACTAAATAAAGCCATAATTAATTTTCTATGTGTTTGTACCTTTAATTTTTATCTACCAAAAAGCAAACAAATGGTGGGCTCTTATGTTCTCAAATCTCATCTCCACTTGCAAGTATGCACACATTTGGAAATTTCGTATCCACATTCTTCCTTTCTGTTCTCATCTGCTAAAATATCTTTGTTCAAAACCAAACATTAAATTAGGTTTTGTAAGTTGTAACTCAGAAAGTGAAGCGAGGACATGTGATGAAGGGCCCAACAAGAATGTCTGAACTCTGATCATAACCTTTCACCTCTAGCAACATCCCCATCTCTAAATTAATTTGTTAAAATCTACTGCAGTCCAACTGCAGGTTTCGCCGAAGTTCCAGCCAATAGTCAATTGACGCGTGTGCTAATAGCACAGGACTTCAAAATTGTAGCACACAACACAAACATGTCAACAAATGTTACAAATGATGCGGGCATGATGTGTAAATAGCATTTTGTTTGATCTATATTCTTCATCAGATAAGAGCTCTCTCCTTACGGTGATAGTTTTTTTTTTTTTAATTTATTATGTTCAAATTTTATTACCAATTAATCGCCAACTTGTGGCTGCTCAAATAAAAATATAGTTCGAATCAAAGTTTGGTTATGTTTCATTATGGTCACGATAAAAAAGCCCTTAAAAGAATTTTTTTTTGAAAATTTAACGACTAGGATTCTTTTTATGATATTGTATATTTTTTATGGAATTAATAATAGGGTTGTTCTAGACCATTGGATTTAAAATATTTATTTTAGTGAATAAATAAATATCAGTTAATTAATAAGCAATAAGTAACTTTTAAAATTAAGTTGATGAATTTGAATTAAATTGAGAGACTTATGAACTCAATATGAAAGAGATAGATAGTAATCCACTATAACTCTATCATTTTCTTCTTTTAAATTTACAAGTAATCTTTTTAACTAATTTGTTAACTAATTATAATATTTTTAAAGAATTTATATTTTTATTATACGAATATTTTACACCATTGAACAGCATCATCTATTGTTAAATGCACTGTTGTAACATTATATACACACACATACAAAGAAATTCGAAACTCTCTACATCAATCTAATTTGGTCCACACATGAAGAGAGAGAGAGAGAGAGAGCAAAGTGGGAGGCTCAAGACATGAGTTCTGGGAGGCAATGTTGCTATCAAGCCACCTAATGTGAAGGGAAAGACAGATGATGAACAACTAGATAGCGACTCTTTTCCGCCTTCTCTTTGTGCCCAATTCCAAAACAAGACAATTATCATCGAACGATGCCGCTGCAAGAACACGGCAGTATATGTAGATCAAGTTACAGAGAGACAGATTAGGAAGATGACACAATGTTAAGATTACAAGCCAGACAAACCAAAAGCTTGTTTAAATAGTGTTGCTGATTGAGAATTAGGGTCTCTTAAGATGGTGACTCTTTCATTGGACATGTGCAACATCACATGCCTTTTAAGTTTCAAAATGAGTGAAGGCATCCGAAGCCGGTATTATTAGATACCTAACATTTTATGACACTTGCTCAATTCCTAAAATGTTTTCGTAGTGATTTCATGATTACTGTCCATTCAAGTTTTTGTTGCTGCGATTGATTTTTATAGTGGCCGATGAAGAAAAAAGTGCATTTTGTATATACTCACTCATTCAATAAAATCGGTATTTTTTTTAATTAAAAATTAACAGACATAGAAAAAGAACATGAATGCACGGCAAACCAATGAATTGGTGAAGTGGGGTCAATATATCTTTTAAACCCTAATGACCATGGTGGACAATTAAAAAAATTTACAACTAATTTTCGGAAGAAATGTGACAAAAACATTATATATATGTATATAGGTAATTGGCCGACCATTAACTGTGTTACGTTGTTGAATTAGACAATTAGTCATTAGTTTTTCCACAAATTTAGCAGAAAGTACGGCCAAAAGCGGACGTTATCATTGACTTGTAACCTGTGTTTATGTAAAAGTCGGAAAAGAATCAACAATGCAACAAGTTCTTATTAGAGAGTCAAAATTCATCAGAATGTGATGAAATATTTGAGCAAATAGAAGAAGCTTTTAGTTATTATTATAAAATAAAATGGCATGTTATCTAAAGTCTATGAAACGTCGCGTTTGGGATGTTACCACATCATGGGGCAAAAGAAACAGCAAGTTGGGGTTCACATCAGATAAAATAGTGCTCAATTTATGATGGGCACATAAAGTGGTTCAGTTGCATTGAAGTAGTAATTGAAAGTTAAAATGGTCCCCCTTCCAGCCCACAACCTCTGTGAATACGACTTTAATGGCAAAGAAAGAGAGTTCACTATGCAAGAATAATGAATGAAAGAGGTATAGCAATTGTTGCTTCCTTCTTATTTATCGTCTTTTTCAGGGTTTATAAAAAATATAAAAAATATATAAGTATAAAATTATTAGGTACACACGTATGAAGATAGACAGTACTATAATTAAACAATAGTACTATAATTAAACAATGGTGTATAGTCTTAAATTTAAATTTTTAAATTCACAATCTTTGTGAGTTTTAGTATGCGTTTTAGGGTTTATAAAAAAAATAAAAGAGTAGTAAACATATATATTTACATATAAAATACAGATTTAAAATTAGACACCATCATCTAGCGATGATTTGATATTATATTATAATTGGACTATATTATTTAAAATGTGTAGATATCTGTACCACGGCAAGAACTATGTCAGAAAAATAAAAGGAAAGCTTAGTGGCATATTTGTGTGATGGTCGTGATGGGGAAGGGGGGCCACAGTATACTGAGATGGTGCAATCAATCAAAGAAGTACTTCCATTAAATCCAAAACTAAAAAATGCTCAAATGGGGCTCAGGGCAAGTCGTATAAGAAAAGCACTCAAATGAAAAAGCTAGCCCTAGAAATTATTATATGTGAGAGAGAGAGAGAGAGAGAGTGACTTGTCTTGGGATGGCAAAGAAAAGGAAGAAGAATTATGAACAATTGTGAGGCTGCTGGGGCCGAGAATAATTGCAAAACGAGTCAAGCATGCACGAATAAAGCAGTCTGAATTTGCAGAGCTTACTCCAAATAAAAATCATTAAAATTACCCTTTTCAAATAATTCCCATGCAAATCTAGAGGATACTATGAATTACATCCCTTTCAAAATTTCTCCCTCGTTCCTTGTACCTTAAATTGGAAGAAAGAGTCATTTAACCTAACAGTAAAAGAAAAAAAAAGTTACTGAAGTGGTTAGTTATTGGACGAAGTGAAGCAAGGAAAGAATTGATCATAATAATAAACGTATCTCATCCCCTTTTTCTACGTACATGACAAATAATTAATTTACTTACTTTTGATCAACAAGTTAACAGAGCTTTTATCTCTCACATCTTTCACTTCTTTTCTTACGTACTTTCTGTTTATTGTTATTCTTCTGTTTTCTACAATGATTAACTTGAAAAGCTTACCGATAATTCTTATGCTCTTTCCATATTTTCATGCTTCTCGAATAAAAGTGAACAAGAGCATTAAATACAAAATATTTGAGAAGCAAATTAAAATTAAAATATGAATACCAGAGATTGTAAATTTTTTTTCTATTGTAATCGATATATAATTTGTCCTCTTATTATTTTTATCATATCTAATTATCCATTGATAGTATAAATTTATAATATTACCTTTATTTTTAAGTATACTTTTATTCATATTTATTATAGATTTAATAAATCACTTGAATAGAAATTAAAATAAAAGATTAAGTATTAAAAAGAAGAAATATATATTTTGATTAAAAAATTAATAATAATTTTTTTGTACTTCTTACATAATTTTAAAATACTATAAAATATTGATTAGAAGAAAATATTTACAAAATAAAAAAGTACAAGAAAAATTATTATTATTAATTTTCTTATTCACATCAAAACATATATTTTTTATTTTTAATATTTTATTTTACTCAATTTCTATTCATATGATTTATTTAATTTAATAATAAATATAAATAAATATGTATTTGAAAATAAAAATTACATTATAAACTTGTGCCGGAAGGGAAGTTATTGATTGTTACAGTAGGGGGGATTTGATAATCTTCCTATGAATATTATCAAATTAATAGAAAAGTAGAGGATTTAAAATGTTAATTTTATTGATAGATCCCGCCATCTATAAAAATCACATGTAATATTGAAGATCCTCCGCAACGAATATAATTAAGACTATTATTTCACATCTATATGGGAAGAATAATAGTAATTGGATGTTAGTTCATTTGTAAAGCAATCTAGTTAAAAATAAGAGGTCTGAGGTTCGAATTTACACAAGATTGAAGGGAGAATTTTTTAGTTATCATTAAGCTAAATATAAAATAAATAAAGATGATCATATTCATTAGAGAAGTTATTAGTTGTCCACCCTTAAGTTGCACTTATAAAAAATACTATAATAATTCCAAGTTGTATCATTCATACACTAAATTTATAATTAATATCATTTATTCACTAAATCATTAGCTTCCATTAAAAAGTGATGATGTCCCAAGAATAATTTAGATATATAGCATGCTAAATAAAAAAATAAAGGGAAAGTTATCGGTCATCGACCTTAAATTTAATTTGTTATTAAAAATAGTACAAAAGCTTGAATTTATTCAATTTTCCACTCTAATTTGTAATTTGTATCAATTTTTCACCAAAACATTAACTATTAATTATAATCAATGACGTCACAATGGTAATTTAGACGTTTAACTTGGTAAAAACAAAACAAAACAATAGTTTAAAATATTGAAAAATAGTTTTATAACCAATATTCAATTAAATTTACTTAAACCTCCTATTTTTAATTAAAAAAATCTAATTGGTCTTCTTAATTTATCTTCACAAATTTACGCAATCAAAATGAATCCACAAATTAGCCTAAACCCTTATTCACAAACACCAATCGATTCAATCCTTAAATCCGATTCCATAATTAAAAAGATAAATTTTATTTTATTATTTATGGTGCAAAGCCAAAATTTTGCTTGAATTCAAGGGTAAAATTGTCATTTTACCTAAATTACTTAAATTATGATAAATATTCTAACAATACTTTTTGGTGAATCATTGATACAAATTATAAACTTAGGATGAAAAATCTAATGAATTTAAATTTTTTATAATTTTTTTTGTAACAAGATAAACTTAGGATATGACTAATAATTTTCCTATATTTTTACATTAAATTTATTTTTAAGGCAAAAATGGTCAATTTGTAATAATTTTGTTAATTTTCTAATGGCAACTAACAATTTATTGATTAATGATATAGATTGTATATTTTAGGGTAGACGAATAATACAACTTAAAAGTATTATAGTATTTTTATAACAAAATAATTTAAGGATATATAGTTGATAATTTTCTTGTTCAATAAGCTATATAAAAGTGATAATATTAACGACCACTATGAATTATAAAATAGGCAAAAATTATTAGAACAATAATCTTTTGGTGAATACTATCATCTATAAATTAGAAACATTTATGTTGTATCACTAAGAATTAATAAATGAATATGTAAAAGTATATCTGAATCCATAATGCTTTAACTGCTTTCTGAAGTTATATAGTTTGTCTTCCATATTAATATGTTTTCTTAGAGAATCCTTTAAGTTTTTATATACCCTATTTGATGATAAGATGTCAAAAAGAATAAAATGATATGTATAACTTAAGAATCATAACATCTATATATAAAACTTTTCTTATAGTCTTTATTATTTTTGAATAAAAATTACCTTTGAGTCTTCACATATTAAAAGTTTACACCTTTTTAAATACATTAAAACTCATATTATTAAAAATTTTAATAAATCACTTGTAATTTAATTTAACCTTAAATGATAGTTTACAACATATAATTATTCACGTATAAGCACAATGTTAAATTAACAATCTCAGAAATTTTTTTTTATCCGGTTACTTTTGTATCTTTATTTTGTTGTACACGTTGAATTTTTAAACCATATTGAATAATAAGAGGGATAATTATCTTCTCTATATTGGTACATAAATTTATTCACAAACTGAACATATACTGTAGCTACAGTGATGAATCAGTATCGCAAACATGGGAACTTCTGCACTAAATAAGGACTGTCCTAATATACTGTATACATATAATATTATAATCTATATTCTTTGATTTTGATGAAGAAAGAAATAAGGGCAATGGATAAAAGAAAAAGGAGAGAGTGTAAGTTGTACTTTTGTTAGCTAGCTAGCCATAGAATTAAGAGAAAGAAATGGAGAATGATTGCAATTGTATTTTCTCCATTTGTACAACAGTCCGCCTAATGGCTATTAGCATTTTTACTTTCTTCTGGACCACATTGCTGCAGAATCCCTGCAACAGATATAAAACAGCCAACAACTATAAAGAACCAACACCAACTACTGGTACCTGGTCCCCGAGAGAGAGAAATCAAAACCACGATCATTTCCTTCGGAAATTAAAGGAAAGAAAATTTCCATTTTTCTTTTTAACTAACGTGGGTTGTTGGCTGATTGATGGACACAAGTACACGTTATAAACTATTAGAGTTCGAGAGGAAGAAGTCGGATTTTTACAGAAAAAGAGTGTGATGCTCCTTCGCTTTCAAAAAAATAATTTTAATAATTGATAATATGAAATCTTGAAAGGTGCTTCTTTTTGGATTTATTCTCATATAATAAAACAATAAAATATGCATGCAAGCATTTGTTTGATGATCATGAGATGATTGTGGCGATAATAATTGTTGATCATTTATTCTTCCTTTATCTACATTACTTCTGCTACTTATGTATCAAACCTATCTATATACAACGTCTTGTCTTGCTTGTTTAGTCAGTTATTCTTTGTTTACATGTCAATTTACTTTTGAGCAAAAGTATATTTTATGATGGTCAAAGTAAGCTAGCAATATATAAAAAGTAAATAAATACTGAAAATTTCGATCACCACTTGCCTTTCATTACTCATGCTGCACAACGCACCCATACTTGGAAATTTTCTTTTGGCCAATCCTAGTAGAGACAGGAACTAAAAAATTAATTTAGATTCTTTTCATCTCGTACCTTATAAATAAAAAATAATTAAAAAATAATACTATGGTGAAAATCTAAAATAAAGAAATTATGTCATTATGTTGTATAGAAACCCATACACATACATATTTTGGGCACGAGTCATGTAATAAAGTCATGAAAATTGCAGACGTGGGGGAGTTTCAATATGCAAACCTAAACTAAGCCACATTATTGATTATTGATGTAAATGTTTCGACGTTCAATGTCTTTCCTATGAGCTGTGGCCTGCTTGAACTGATAACGGGCTATTCTACTAACATCATAATAAGTACTAGAGAGAACGTGTGTTGTGTCATGATAAGGGAGAAAATTGCCCACGTTAATATTTGAAAACAGTGTGAGAATAACGTTTTTTTTTTTTTTTGTCGATAGCTCACAAATCTATATAATTCGCTGGAATTATCTAATAATATTTAAGCATTTCATGACCTCATATTTAGCACATCGATACTAATTTTAATATATTATTCTACGGCTGAATGGTTCTTAAGTAATTTTATTTAGTTGGCTATTTAAGTTCAAATTTTTTAAAAAATAAAGGGTTAAAAAATGAATTTAAGTTTTGTTCATTCCATATATATTTAATATATTTACTTTTTTATCCTTAATATTTTCAGGAAAAAAAAAGCCTAACATAAAATGAAAAGAATTTTAGTTTTCGACTCTCAAGAAGAAATATTCTTGGACTTATAATAACTTGAGAACTAAAAGAAGTAATTAATGATTTCGTTATGTTGTTACCGTGTACTTGATACGCGCAACAGAAATTATTCACTGCACATCTTGGCGCCAGTATCCTTCATTACTCAACTCAGTAGGAATTTATCTTCGTGTTCATTAAACTACAAGCACACCCTATTATCTTCAATCTTTCAACTTGATTATTGACCAGTAAAACTGTAAATTAAGGAAAAAATAATAAAAATCATCCGTTTCTTTTGATCATATCTAATGTTATCAAATCGAAAAAAAAGAATGTTAGCAATACAAATAACGGTATCATTTGCTTAATTAATGTCAATAAATGTTGCTTTTGTTATTATCATACAATTAAAACTGAATTCATTTTTCGAACGATGCATGATAATGTATAGATGGGTACTTTAATTAATTAGTTCTTTTTAGTGATTTTTTTAATTATTATTGCAACGACATTAACCATTCCTCTCCATATCAACTCTTAGCCAAATTGAAATTTTACGAACATAAATAAAAAATTTTATTAGTTAAACCAATTAACACTCACTACAAATAACTACGCTCGCTTGATTCTCGTAATATATATATATGTGTGTGTGTGTGTGTGTGTGTGTGTGTGTGTGTGTGTGTGTGTGTGTGTGTGTGTGTGTGTGTGTGTGTGTGTGTGTGTGCGTGCGTGTGTGTGTGTATTAAAAAAAAGGAAGCTGCATAGATGGTAGGGTAGTTTAAGAAGCCAAAATAATTCAACTGGCATAAGCCAAACAATCTGAGCAGAACTTGTGGCTTTGTCAGCTCTCACTCTCAGATAATATAATGGGTCATCCCCCCCATGAATAATCAGACTTCTTCCTCTTCCTCTTCCTCTGCATCCCTTCTCTCTAATTTGTAGGCCCCACTATAGAATCCCCCACCAATTTTAATTCCTCCTCTCCTTTTCTCTCCTCAATTCAGTCTTCGCACATAGTTCTTCGTCGGTTCACATCTCAACCTAGCAATCTAGCTAAGCCCTAACCCTAGCCAGCGGCCAGTGCCAGCCATGGACAAGAGTACTAGTACTGCTACCGAGAAAGAGACTCATGACTTCATGAACGTTGAATCTTTCTCTCAACTCCCCTTTATCCGCCCTCATGGCACCCCCGTCAAAGAAAAGTCGGCCATTCGCCTTTTCGGCATCGAATTCGGAGGTACGGGCGCCACTACCGGCGAAGAGTACTCTGCTGAGTCATCAGCTGAGACGACCAATGTTGTCAATGAAGAAAATAGCGCTGCAATCAAAGAAAATGAAACCAATAATAATGTCGACACTAACCGAAGATTTGAGTGTCATTATTGCTGCAGAAACTTCCCAACTTCACAAGCCCTCGGTGGCCATCAAAACGCACACAAAAGAGAGCGCCAAAACGCAAAGCGCGCCCATCTTCAGTCAGCAGCTATGGTCCATAACTCCCTCGCTGATGCTCATCATCATTTCTACGGCCTTGTGAAGTACACCAGGCTCGGCTCCGCGGCTGCTCCGGCTCCATCTTCTTCTCCAAATATCACTTACCCTTCATGGACTACTACTACTAGTAGTGCTACTAGTGCTACTACTAGATTTTATGGTAGCCAATGTCATAGCCCTTACTCTCATCATCATCAAGCGGCTGCTCCTCCCATCAATGGTAGCCCTTTAGGGTTATGGCGAATCCCCACCGTTCAAACTCATCACGCTAGTTTTAATCGCGACCGGTCGATGATGCAGCATCCTTTGCCATTGTTTGCTTCTGATCAAGAATTGATGAAACCCTCCCATCTTCATCAAGTTGTTGTTAATGGTGGTGGGGGTGGTGGCTCTAGCAGCTCTTCACAAAGCAGCAGGTTTGTTTATCATGATTCAAAACCAACGACACAAGACCATGTGAGCTTGGATCTACACCTATAGTAATATTACTTCAAAAATTTTATTATCATAATATCAAATTTAATGAATGAGAGTCTGAGCAAAATGAGAGGCTGCCCTTTTCATTGATATTTAATATAAATGTATCGAATTTCAGTATGTTTTGTATGTACTTGCTATCATGCTAGTGTTTCAATTTGGAAGCAGATTTTGTGTTTCCAGAAAGCCAAAAATCTGCTTTCCTTTTAAGATCCATGAGTTGTACACAGAAGCTAAGATAGATCATACGGTTCAGTGCAAAATCTATTTTCTGCTTCAGAGTTAATTTCTAGTTCACACGTGCGAGGAATCTAATATAGAGAACTGGGTGTGTTAGAACTTAGGAACTTGGAATGAGTATCTGTAGGTTACACACGTGTGCAAACACCTATTACATTGTAGGGACAGGTGGGTTGATGAAAGAGGTTAGTTTAGTTTTTGATTCAGTACTGCAACAGAAAGACAATTTGAAAATGATGATGATCGGGGTTATAAGGTTTTAAAACTTTTAACGTCGTTTCTTTTTTAATATCTTTGCATAATTTGCAGAAAGAAACTGATATTTCCATGGCATTTTCTGGTAACATATGCATATAATAAGCTCATTAAACTTTAAGTATCTTCTCTCTTTTTCCCAATTCTCAGTTCCGACCAATATTTTTGAGAAATAAAAAAAAAATGTGATTTTTCATTTTTTTATATTGTTTTAATTTGTATTTATAACATGGTGTAATAAAACTTTGAAAAATAGTTTAATCGACAATTTCACCCACTATAAAGTGAGCATCTATACACGTACATGACACAAATTTGTGACTGCTTGGTAATAATATTTAAATTTAGATAATCAATAACATCACCTGATAGTATTACTCACCATAATATGAACAATATAGTTGATTAGATCAATAGTCATCAAACTTTAAATAACATCTGATATGAGCTAAAAGGATTGAGCTGGAAACAAAGTTAGCAATTTAATTGAGACCTGAAGCTGAGGAAACAAGGTTGGCAATTTTTAAGGCCACTAAATGAGATCCGTACAATCCTTGATCTTATGTGTTTAAATTGTGGTCCTTTGGTTGATAAGAAAACACATTCACATTTTTTTAATTAATAAATGCTTATATCCAGGCACATTATTATTTTTCACCCTTTTGAAAGATGATAATATATATTTGATTTGTGTACACAGTTTTCAGTTATGAGTCACAAGAAGGAAGCAATACCAAAACTTTCATTTGCTCTATGATGAGAGATTTGGAGGGACACAAGAACATGGTATAGCTATATATATAGACTGATACCATCTTTTATTTTCTTAACTCTTCTTTATCCCTTAGCTTTTATGTGTTTGCTACAAAGTGAGAGAAAATAGAAAGAGAATTTAAGTGAATAATTAATTAATTAACTAACTAGTAGTGAAAATTTTCCTATATTTTTTTATTTAAAAAATAATATAAATTTGAGTGATAGTACAGATGATACCATGCATATGTCTTGTTCTCTAATGAATCAGTTGCTGTGACAGCAAAAGAGGTCAGAGTTATTTCTCATAAGATGATAATGCATGGACATCATTCAATGAATTATTAACAAAACCCCAGAGCAGAAAGCACTGAATTACAAGATTTGTAAAATTGTGCTCTTCAGCTTCATGTTGGGATTTGTGTTTTGTCTCACCAGTCATACCCATTGCAAGAAGTTGCTTGCTTGATTAATTGAAGAGGAAAATGTTGAAATTGGCTTGTTCTGCTGCACTCAAAGCTAGGGTTTATATATATGAAAAAGAAAGAAAAAAGGCTTTCTGTCTTTTTCATTTGAAATGCTTTTGAGGTTCTTTTGAGTGCTTCTAAAAGAACGCCACAGTTCTACAATCAAGGGAAAAATAACTGGCATCTTCTACGTTGCAGTACCTTAAACACTTTCTAATGATATAAATGTGCATGCACTACTCATGGTTTGAAAATATCCAAAGGCAATTTATTATGAATTAATTCCAGTGCTTGCATAAAAAGTACTCTTAAAAGTAAACTGAGGTTAGGTACTGCATGTATTGTATTCATTCAACACCATGCAGCTGAATTTTTTAGGCTCTGGAGAAATGATAAATATATGAATTTACAGCTTCAAATTAACAGCTTGATTAACTCCAACATGAAAGTAAAATAAGCCCTGTTTTACAATGAAAACGAGGACTTTGGACTTTTCAATCATTCTTTTGAAAATTCATTTAATTTATGTAAATATGAACTAACTCTGCTAAGTGAGATTTGATCTCATAACTAGCCTCTTGCACCATGAGGATAATCTTCTATTTAGTATATGTTGAAGCTAAGCCAAATGGCTAATCTCCTCAATAGCTTGATGGTACGAAAAGCTATCAGCGGAATTAAAATCAACCGATAAAATTTTTTGTAGTTATACAAGAGATTCGGAGTTCTAACCTCATTTACATGAGTGGAAAGAAAATTTAATTTCGTTCATCAACAACTCTTTATTTATTAATTAATTAAAAAAAAAAACCTTGGTCTGAAAGCTTGTTGCCATTGCTTGTACAGTGTTGATATGCCAACGCACGAACAAAATCAGCAAAGTGACAATGTATATTTGGGAATGACTTGCGATAAAGATTTCTTGGTTACAAATTATAGACTGTATAAGTAGAAGTAACCCCTCTTGAAAGCGTAAAATTATTGTGGCAATTGATTACCAGTTTTAATTAACTGCTCAAAGTCAAGGCCGAATGTAATCTTCAAAAACTGATTAATTAGTTAGTTAATTAATTCAAATCCTGTGCAAAAACCTTTTAAAATCTTGATAAATATTGAACTTTACTGCAGGCAGCATCAAGCCATCAAGTACCTATGAAGCAAAGAGCCAAAAACAGAAAGAAATATAAATATCAGTGTAGCATTATAAAGAAAATCAACCACCGTATGGTAAATGAGATCCAGCAGATCTTTAAATGTCCAAAGTTTCAGTCACATCAGAGATGAGAAATGAACTTAAAAATAAAGTGTCATTTAACTATTTAAGTTCTCAGATTCAGTGTAAGTTTAGGTGGAATAGTGGTTCTCATGCTACATTGAGAAGTAACTTTCCATGAATTTTTAGCTAATTATGTTTTATATACAAGACACAGTATTGAGATTTTATTTTTTTTATTTATTTATTGTTGGGTCACTAATTTGCAGAAAGTAAAATAGAGAGAGAGAAAGAGAGAGAGAGAGGGATAGAATGAACCCACCACCTTATAGGGTCCATTTACTCGAGGGAAAAAGGACTTAATTTTTACTGTAAATTAAATTGCAACCCTTGAAAGGTATTAATTTTATTTTATGTGGTTGCAAAGTATCAAAAGGGAAATAACGAGAATAAAGCATTTATGAAGTTTTAGGACGAAAATTGACCCGTGCATGAAGACATTTCTGTGTACCAATCCAGCGACTCAATCATGCAAAAAATTTCTCAGTAAAATTAACCGTTGAAGAAAGAGACACTTCTAAACCCAAAATGTTATTGTTCTTACAAAAGGCTTATAAAACAGAGGTAAATTCTCCAGTGCATGTAAATTAAACTCAACCTTTGATCTTGTTTTTCGGCTCCAATAGGTCTTTTGTACTACTCTAAAAGACTCTATCAAATGAAAGTCCCACCGCAAATAAAATCAAATGACCGTGAAGACACCATATTATCATTGTCGTTTCCGGAAGATTTTATCAGTTGAACTACGTAATCTGGTACCTTCACGTTGAAAATAATGCAGCTGAGTGTTAACATCAACCCCAGCTATCAAAGGACCCTACAAGTTAATGCGGAAGAGAAGGCATGTGATGAGGAAGATGATAAAAGAAGGCAACAATTAAGACATATGAAGAGCAGACTCACATCAACACTAGGACCACTTTTTTAACTCCTTACTTTTTTGAATTTTTGACGCAATGAGTAAGAGAACAGTGGGATTTAAGAAACATCGGCCCACAACCCTATAAAGTTGCAAAACGAGGTTGACCGTTTATGCCGTAACCATACCCAAAGCCAAAGCCTTGTAGCAGGTAGTTGCAAGCAGTAACCAACCTCTTACATTAACATTCAGTACAACAGTTTCTATTAACGCATGCCTGTCAAATTTATTATGTATACACGTGGGCATACGTGGGTCCCAATATGGCTGCGTCTTTTGTGCTTAAAGTGAATTGTTTTCAATTTCCCAATTTCTTCGTTACGCAAAAAGTCTTAGTTCTGGTAGAATCGTTTGTTAGGTCCCTGCCCAGTCCATCAAGTTGGACCAATAATTCTAGACGTTAGAATTTCAGACAAAAGACAACAACAGTGGCTTCCACCTTGCTCCATGTAATTGACTTTTGACTCTTTGTTTTAGGTTTGGTTGGATCAGAGAAACTCTTACTGGGACCTGATCAGTAATTAACAGTTAATAGACATGACGTACGCATATTTTAAAATGCATATTAACCAACAGCGATACATTTGGGCAAAATCTATACCGCGCAGACATTTCAACTGGAGGCCGTTGGCTATAAGGTTATGCAGGATACCATCGGACCTGATCAGTAATTAACATAGCCCCCCAACTAAGATGTCAGAAAATGACGATTGTGTGCAATATCCCAATTTCACAAAAACAGATATTGGTTGATCAACTGAGAAGGCAATCATCAATCTTTACTTAATCGCTAAACTCACAGATATTGGTTGAATCAGAACCACAAATCAACTAATCACATGGCAATATATATTCATGTTTTCTAATTCAAAGACATGCATAAACAAAAATATATAATTCAACTGGATAACGAACAACCATAAACAGGTTATTACATATATGACGTTGCTTATGGTAATGAGAAAAATACTCTGGCTGTGCACCCAAAGAAACTCATCTCAGCTTTTCTTGCCAAGTTTCCGAATAGTGGCCCTCTTCAATTTTTCGAGTTAACAATGAAATCCCATAATGTGAGGCACTGGAAGCAGCATAATATGAAGTCACAGAGAGTTGGGTAAACTTTGGAAGTGCATAGCCTGCAGATTCACATATGACGAAGCAATTCAAACTTTGCACAAGTCAAGCCTCTGAAGCCTCTCAAAAAATAAATAAATGATAACAGCACTCCACTTGATGACTTGTTAACAGAACTGACAAAGGTAATGATATCAAGAAAACAAGAATGACATGTATTACAAGTGAAGTTTCAAAACCATATGCTGTACTTGCGGTCGTGCAAGGAAAATTGGTCAAAAAATAGAAA
This sequence comes from Aegle marmelos, assembly GCA_030449875.1. NCBI lineage: Eukaryota > Viridiplantae > Streptophyta > Magnoliopsida > Sapindales > Rutaceae > Aegle > Aegle marmelos. The sequence continues at coordinate 6,286,502 of JASUUL010000077.1, read as the reverse complement.
GAAATGTATGTGCTCTGTCATTCTGGAATCATCCAGAATCATTAAGAATAAAGGAAATGTCAGTCTTACCTGTAACTTGATCACCGATCCTCAAATCGTAAGGGTATAGAATAAATTTTACACAGAGAGCAACAAATCTACCTACGCAGTTTTATAGGGCAAGAAATTTATAGCAATGGTCAAAGCCAGTGATTACTTTTTGAACCTGAACTGATTTAAATCATAGTTTTTGGCTTCCTATCCTCTTTTCTTTGGTCCAGAAGGAATTATTTCAAAATTTAAAGAATCCCGGTAAATTCCCTAGAAGAAAGAATTAGGCAAAATAATAACAATCTTAAGCAAAAAATTCTTCAAAAGCCCACTTAAACCCTCAATATAGAATCTCCATCCATCATCAATTATAAAACAAGCAGGCAGAATTTTCTAAACAAACATTGATCTACTGCAAACTGAGTAGATAGCAATGCTTCAGAACAAAATCACCAAAGGCCAAAACAAGTTTAAGCAATGAACCTTCACAATCCCTAAATACCAAATGTCACGGACTGGAAGTTGTAGAGAACTGTAAAGAACATAAGGATATTTGCGGTCAACCCAAAAGGGTAGTCAATTTAGATGATTTGACATAACACCTAATAAGCTTATGACCTACCCTATGTTAAGTCTTCCAATGTTAAGTCTTTGTATTCTCCCTCCAAATGACATGCCAACCTTGTCAACTCTGTTCTATCCCCCAGTGGCTCTCCTCCTGCCTGCCACTCTTCTTTCAGATGGACTTGGCATGGAAATCTGGAACTCACATAGAGGATAACAAACTATGCCTACTCTTCTGTTGCCAGTCAAGGACTGAGAGCTCGCCATTAACTCAGAATTTTAGATCACCAGGTGGTCCAGGTCCAGGTGATGGTCCATAAAAGTTCATCATATTTCTATACAATGTAAGATGACGATACAAGGCAACAACTCAGTACAGACACTATATGTGTTAAGAATGTATTAATTCAGATACCCTACAAATTCCATTACTATTTCTGACAGTTAAAACCGCCAGATTCCTTGCAAAGCAAAACATTGAACTATGACATTCCCACATATTTTCATAGCTTTCATTATCAGGCGGAGTGTGCAGAACAAAAGGAAGGATATCATCAACATTAAATAAATTAATCACATTTTTGAAGTATTTAACTGTGATAGAATATAACAATTACTTAAAGAATATCATCCTTTTACTTTAATTTTCTGGAAAGGAAAGAATGTCATTTATTTGAGTATGAGAGACACTTATAGTTACTTAAGCGCAATTTGAGTTGCTTATATGCAGTAGATCATATTTTTATTCTGGTCACGTTTCGTTCTCTCCTGATCCCCATATTTCTCTTTGATTTCTTGTAACACATCAAATGGTGATAGAGCTTCATTGTCATAAATCAAGCCCATTCCAGCCAAGATAAAAAGTTAAAGAACAATTTCTCACTAGCTATGCAAAGAACTATATTATACTACTATGCACCTGAGAAAAACAAAAATAAGAATGAAGGCACCATTCATACCTCCAAATGCTGCACTAGCACCTGAAAACATTAGAAGCAGAGGAATCTGCCAAGAAAAAAGACAGTTGGAGAAAGTTAGCCAAAGAAGATGCAACTGCAAGCCAAGATATACGAGGGAAAGGACTCTATTCCAAAAGAACTCCAAATTGAAATTAGGAAGTAACAGGGACTTACTTACCCCAGTAACAAAGGGAAGCCACTTTGCTCCCTTAAGATGATTCTGAAGAAATGGGATCCCTGTATTGAAACCATAAACTGCACCAAGCATAGCACCAAAGCCAGAGCCAGCCTATAAAGGGGGGGAGGGGGTGCAAAAGAAAACAACTAGAATTATAAATCACGGACCAAAGGAACAATTGACCACAAGCTGAGCCGCTGTTAAATTAATTTGATGTAGTCAAATTAAAGCCATATTCAGAAGTTTCCAACAACAAATGTGAATGTAGATTAGTAACAGCTACAATCACCCAAATAATAATAATAATATTCAGACATCAAAATTCCAACAATCCAAACAGCAAGAAATTAAACTTCTGTTTTATCTTCAGAAGCAAAATTCGACTAGAACAACATTAAACAATTACCAAATATGAAATTTTACTACAAACCACATGCAATATAACTTCTGTAAAAACCAAGAATCAAATGCCACAATAAATTAAGTTGAAGTAAAATCACATACCAAATAAAGCAACACAAAATACAGAGAAACAAAGTGTATTAATTCAATCAGTAAAAACATTAAGAGAAGAAAAGGAACTGACCACAGCAGTGGCGTCGTGTAGAACTGAGGTGATAGTCCATTCACCCTTCTCCTAAAATAAACCCAAAAAAAAAAAATCAAATCAAATCAAATTTAAAAAAAAAATGAGTGGTTTACTAAAATCATATGGTATTAAAAAATAAAAAATAAAAAAGGAAGAAGTAAAGAGTGAGGGAAAGGTTACTGAATTGGGGTCTACAAGAGACAGGCAGCGAGGGCAGCGAGGGCAACCAAGCCCTGGATTCATCGTTGGATCGTGATGCAAATTCCCGCTTCTTAATTTCTCTTCGTACACTTCTCTCGTCCCCATCTTTTTACTCTCTGTCTGTCTTTTTCCTACAAGTAGAGGGAACTTCTCGCGACGACGCATTAATACGAAAGAGGGATTGGCCAAAGCTACATAAATAACATTTAAGTCCCTAGTGCTTATAATATTTATGATATCTGGTATCAAATTCGTAAAAACCTCTCCTTTTCATCCACGTGATCAGAGTCCCTACGACTCACAAATAAAGTCTCAAAAGTGGCTTCGCTCTGCAGAGCTTTGGACCTATCGGACTGGAGACTTGGGCTACGCGCAGCATCGATTTCAAGGCAGGGACGGTTATGAAGTGGGTACTAAACTGAGCAAAAGCACAACAATTTAAAATATACCATCATTTATCATAATTCATGAGACACGATATTTTCTCATGTCCCTTTGCAACTATACATCATATTTGAAGCTGAATTCCAAGTGATTTTCACCAAAGTTAAAGTTTGTTTATTCTTTAATAATTAAATAAGAGGAAAACAAATTATTTCAATTATTCTCATATTTTTTCATGTTTGTTAGTTTTTTCCGACATTAAAAATAAGTTATTTGTATATTTGGATAAAATTAACGAAAAAAATACTTTAATTTAAAAATCACACTTAAATATGAGTGTATGTTATGTGGAGTGCATGTACACTTTGGGCTTTATGAAAACAAAAAAGGTCTTTCGGCCTCTCATTATACTCATTCTAAATTTGGTCCAATAAATAAAACTTATAATATTATATGCAATGCATTTTATTTGAAATATTTATTTTTTTTTATAATATTGATATATGTGGACAAAGAGATCATTTATTAAACTAAATTAGAAATTCAGGAGGTCATTCACCAAGCCAAGATAAAATCAAAGTAGCTAAAAGGCAACTTTCCTACACAAAACCCAAGGCATATATGTACATGTTATAATGAATTTTATTTGAAATATTTATTTTATTTGTAATTTTGATTTATGTCAATAGAGAGAACATTTATAAAACTAAAATTAGAAACTCAAAAGTCATTTGCTAAGCCAAATAAAATCAAAGGTAGCCCATTTCTCTCGAAATGCATTGTTTTGTGTTTTTCTGTTTTTAATAAACTTATACTTTGCAAAAATTGGAAAAAAAAAAAAGAAAAGCACTGTTAAGCACTGCTAACTTTGCTTTTATATTTTTCTTCTTGAAAAAATCATAGTAAAATTTCACTTTAAACGTGAGTAGCCGTCCATTTTCTATGTCAATAGAACCAATATTTGAAATTTTAATTTGCGCACAGGTCACAGACGCATCGTTTGTTGTTTATTATGAGAATGATACATCATTCAAACATTTTACATCAAAATAAAAATGGATGCCAAGTCATCCCCCTGTATTGTTTGGAAACGACATGTCATCTTCGAAGCGGAATTTCTGATGATTTTATCAAAGTAAGAGATTTTTGTTTCTTATGATTAAATAGGAGAATAATAAACAATTTCAATTATTCTTATATTTTTACATTTTTTTTAATTTTCTCCAACACTTACAATAAACTTTTTGTATATTTAGGTAAAGCTAATAGGAAAAAGAAAAAAATAATTTAATTTGAAAAAAACTTTTTGTATATTAAAAAAAGCCTTGTTAACTTTGCTTTTCCATCTTTCCTCTTTGAAAAAACAATCCTTGTGAAATTTCACTTTAGATGTGATAGGTTGTTTATTTTCGAATGTCAATACACTCAATATTTGAAATTTTAATTCGCACTTAGAAATTAAATGGCATGTTTCAATTTTAAGGATAAACGATGCACATTTGTTTGATTAGCATACGAATGATCAAACATTTAGTTGGGAATGACAAAATGCAGACTCGGTCAAATCTTTTATAGAAGAAGTATTAGGATTAAGCTTAGGCTTGGCCTATTGTGGGCCTAGGTTAAACTTGGGTCTTTTTTATTTTTTAAAAAAATTATTATAAACTTAAAACAAGTTAATAATAAAAAAGTTGTTAGAATCAATAATAAATTAAAGAAAATGAAGTAAATAAAAAGTTTAGAAAATTAATTTTTTAATATTAGAATATTTGATTCAAGCAATCTCTTAATTAACGCTTAAAACATATTTTAGTATTATAATTTTAGATGTTTTGAATAATCATTGATTTATAAATTAAGAATTTAATTTTTCTTTTATTATATTTCTATTATTTTTAAAATTTTAATTTATTATTCTAATTTATAATTAAAAAAAAAAAGAGGATTGGGCCTAGCCCGAACGTTTTCTTAAACACATGCCCTCCAGAGGAGGGGTCGGGCCAAAACCTATGGGCCTAGGCCTAGCCAATCGGAATTTTTTTCCCCACCCCACTTCCAGCTATTTCACTTGACAAGGACACTAATTTAGAATAGCATATAGTGTCTTTAAGTTTTCCTTATTTGAAGTTAGTTATTTCCGTTTTACTATAATTTAAATTTATTTACTTATATATGGATCCGAAGAGGATTATTATCTTAAAGAGATTTTGGAAATTTTTTTTCTTATTTATCGACTTTTCAGTGGTGTCATCTAACTTGGAAGGGATTCGAAAAAGAAAATTCCAATACAAAAGCTTTTGCTTTCCGTAAAGTTGGAAAAAATGATTGTGACTTTAAAAAAAAAAAAAGGGGGCTTGCTCCACTTACTATCTCGTCTCTAAGATCCTTTCACTTCATGTGTCTCACATCATTAGTTCATGCCGTCAAAACTTGGAAAAAAAAAAATGGTTGATTTGTGGCTGAAGTAGTTTTGCCTAACTTAAATAAGAAGCAAAAAATTATGAAAATTTTAGAAATAAGTGGCATCCCAAGAAAATATCCGGAAAAGATATGAGAGTCTACTGAAATTTAACCCATGGCTAATGAAATCTGGTTCTCCTAAGTTCGTATTATTTTTTTTCCTGACACTTAAGTTTGCCCATTTTCCAATTTGGTCCTTTTCAAATCAAAATCGCAGTTCGGATACCAATCTCAAAGATGTAAAAAAGTATAACTATTACATGTTTTCACAACAAAATAATAATGAATTTTTTTAAGTAAATACTCGTTTATTTTTTATATTTTAACTTAAATATTTATTTAGTTCTTCTATCTTAAAAATCACCTCAAGATATCTATACTATTAAATATGTTATATTCTTTTTGTTACTTTTTATTTACTTTTACAATAATATACTTGTAATAATATTCTTGACATTGATTAATTTATCTAATAAAAACTAATTACTATATTAAACAATAATTATTTATTAATCGATTAACTAATATATATCAGTACAAAAAAACTAATACTTTTTTTTGTACCCTTACAACCATATTGCTAATAATTATTCATAGCTAAATTAATATCAACCAACTTAAAGCAATGTTTAATGTCCTACAATGATCTTATTAATAATTATTTATAGAAAAATTAATTTATTAAATTAATCCTAAAATAAAATAATAACATAAAATTTTCACTAATTTTTATTTTAACTTTAACGTAAATTAATATTTTACGTTAATATCTGTAATATATTATTGTAAAAATGTTATTACGAAAAAATAAAGATAAAAATATAACATATTTAATAATAAAAGTATTTTAAAAATATTTTTTAAAATATAAAGACTAAATAAATTCCTATAAGAAAACATAATGACTTTGTTATTTTATGATAATTTTACTTGTTTTAATTTTTAATTTTTAATTTTTTGTAATTTTGAGTTTGACTGGTTTTGTTGACTCATATGACCATGATATTCATTGCTTATGCTCATCTTTTCAATATGGTAAAACCAACATAATGATTTAATTAGCCCAAATTTTTATTTCGCAAGGTTCTAGAATCAGTGTACTTGATTTTTTTTATTCATAACTCCCAAATTAATACAAAAAAGAAAGAGGTAACATATAGCCATACCCCAAAGGAGAGATCAAAACAACCGAGTCAAGTACTCAAGTCAATAATGAAACACATGAACATTATACTCAACAACAGCATCTCCAGTTTTCAGATCAATCGTGTGAGTTTTTGCTTTTGCATAGCCACGAGCAAACCGGAAAAGGCCACTGCCGCCGACGATCGGCATCTCCCTCACCGTTGAAAACACGGCGTTACGGCCCAAAACACTAAGAGTACTACCATTGTATTTCCCTTCCGTGAAAGCAAAGTTCATCACCACCACCAATCCGGTTTCAGTTTGTGAAGCAGAACCATAAATCCCTTGAGCTCTCCCCACAAGCCTTGAGTTACGCTCAGGCTCCATAGTCAGTGCATCATCGAACATAATGACAGCGCCGAAGAAAGTCGGTGACTGGTTAGTCATGGCTGCCTGAGCAACTCTGACAGCAGTGGCGTTTTGGCCACTTACTTTGTCATGCAAGTAGAAGTGAAGGTGGCTTAGCTTTTCTTTCTTTGACTTTACCGAAGACGGAGATAGGGTTTTAGAGAAATGGTCAGATTTTGCTGCAACTAGGGTTATGGAAATGAGAATAAGGAGAATTGAAATGAGTTTTGGGCAGGTTGTGGCCATGGTGAAAAAGAAAATTAGGAAGGCAAAATGTGTTTTGAGGGGAAAAGAAGTAATAGAGATGATTTTGGTTTGGGTCTTGGCAGTCTATATAATGTGAAATTAGTGGGGGTTGGTATGGTCAATTAATTAGTAAGTTGAATATTGTTAATTGTTGACTCTCACTCTTCATACGAAATTTTTGGGTTCGTGGTTTTTTTAAACATAATATCAGAGTTAAGGTTAACTAATTAATTTTAGTGTCTCAACCTAAATGAAAAATGTAAAATCTATTAAACAAAAAGTGTGACTAATGTTAAGGGATTGTCTCACATCAATTGATCTTAAATAAAGTATATGAGACTTGGATAATTTTAAAATATATATGCATTTTTAAGTTAATTTTTAAATATGAGTTAATTTCATAAAGTTTGAGAAAATTCAAGTTATAAGATAACCTACTTTTGAATGCATAACAATTAAGGGGTCATAGAAGAAAATAGTTGTCATCAACTGAGAGATCAAAAGACAAAGTAAATAATAGCCGTTTGTGAATTTATAAAATAAATCTGATGAAAATTATTTTCACACCATCTCTGTTTTACCATACATATATCTAAAAAAAAAAAAAATTTAACATGTTCAACACACTATATATTTTTAAGTTTATATCAATCAACAACTTTAACACTAGCATTATTATAAATATGTTAAAGAATATAAGCAAAATGAACATTCCATCATTATATATATAAAAGACTATTTTACCCTATCACACTTTGACAAATAATAGAATTTATAATTACATAAAGAGTATGACTGTATATGGATAGGAAAGTCAGTATTGATTGGTCCCTCAATTTATTTTTCTTTTGAATAGTGATTTTTAGTTAAATTTAGAAATTTTGTAATTTTTCAAAAGTTTTAAAGGACAATTTTTTTTCCACAATATTTAGGAGAAAAAGAATCAATTTATTTAAAATTTTTAATATGTTTTAATCTTGTTAGTAGTAAAATAGTTAATTGATAAAGGTTTTAAAATATAAATAATGTATAAAATAAAATAAAATATTTTTAATGACTAAAATTTACATGTCTAAATCCCACAGTGATAGCGCAATAGGGTCTACAGCTTTTTCACAACAAGCTGGGAGACTAGTATCGCTAAAAGGACATCTAAAATTCCAAATTAAACAGTAATTATTTATCAGTTGTCAAAGTTTGGGAAGTCAGTTCCTCTTTCTTAAGTTTTTCGAGGAATTTACTTGGCAATTTCTTAAGAAAAATGTGATGGTAATTTGCAGCCCCACTTGTCCTCCGTTGGAACAGAAAAAGTCGAAGTCCAAGCAGTGAGCGACATACAAGTGATTCATTGAATTTTGGAGGAGTGGGAACCAAATCTGAGGATTTGAATTCTGAGAGATATTCCCCTTGACTTGTGGCGTGTTGGCAAGGGAAGATTGTCGCTTTCTCGGTGAAGCTTTGGCCTTCCACCGCTCGTCATTTTATTATTTTTATAACATTTATAATTTGGACGTTGTTACGCCATAACTTACACTTACACGGATGTAACAGTTGTTTCAGAAAAAAAAAAAAGATCTAATTTAGTTGTCGAACATTCTTAAGTTACTGGGTACAACTCTCAGGCCGATATAAATTATATTATTATATAATTTAGTCGCGCTTTATTTATTTTTTTTTAAATATCCATTGAATTTAAAATTTAAAGAAAAAGGAAGCAATATATTACTTTTAAACAAGGGCAGAACTATGTTGTGGCCTGGTGGCAGGCCCCCATGTCCAAAAGAAAAAAAGAGCTAATATTATCAAAAGCCACAGAGATCGAAGTCAAAGCTAGCAAGAATTCAAGTCAAGTTCAATAATGAAACACATAAACATTATACTCTACAACCGCATCTCCAGTTTTAGGATCATAAGTGTGAGTCTTTGCTTGTGCGTAGCCACGAGCAAACCGGAAAAGTCCGCTGCCACCGATGATTGGCATCTCCCTTACGGTTGAAAACACGGCGTTGCGGCCAAAAACACTAAGAGTACTGCCATTGTACTTACCTTCCATGAACGAAAAGTTCATGGCCATCAACAACCCAGTTTCATTTTGTGAAGCAGAAGCATAAATCCCTTGAGCTCTCCCCACAAGCTTTGAGCTAGGCTCAGGCTCCATAGTCAGAGGATCATCGATCATGGCAACGAGACCGAAAAGAGTAGGCGAATGGTTAGTCGTGGCTGCCTGAGCAACTCTGACAGCAGTTGGGTTTTTGCCACTTACTATGTCGTGGAAGTAGAAATGAAGGTGGCCTAGCTTTTCTTTCTTCAGCTTTTGTGAAGATGGAGATAGGGTTCTGGAAAAATGTCGAGATTTTGCCGTGGCTAGGGTTAAGGAAATGAGAATGAGAAGAACTGAAATGAGTTTTCGGAAGGTTGTAACCATGGTGGAAATTTAAAGGATGCCAAAATTTTGTTTGAGATGAAAAATAAGCAAGGGAGGTGATAGATGGGTTTTGGTTTTGGTTCTCTCAGCCTATATAATGCAATAATAGTGGGGTTTGGTATTGTCATTTTCTATTTTTACTTTTTCTAAAGGTAGTTAGAGTTGTATGAATCCTAACTCATTTATTTCAGTCTCCTTTTTTTTTTCAAAATATTTAAGTTCATATAGCCAGTTAAAGAACAGCACCCAGCCATGCCTTTGAGGGTGGTTTGAAATTGTTAGTTGCCAAGTCTAATTGTTAATAATTATTTACTCCCGCTTATTAGATTCAATTTTTGGGTTTAAGCAGTTTTCAATTTGATATCAGAATTAAGTTTAATTTTTCAAGTCATTTTCAGCCTACGTGAGCGTGACAGTGTTTAGTTGCATTAAAGAGACCTTGAGTTAAAATATAAAATTTATTAATAAAGAGTATCATTGTGTGAGGCAGAGTCACATGCTAAATTATCTTTGTATATATTTTGAATACGTAGTAATTTTTTACTCTTTGGTCGAAGAATAAAGATGTCAAAGGAGAAAACAGAACCCCATTTGAAGTTAATGAATGGTCTCAATAAAAGTAAATCTAAATTAAATACTTGTTAAAGTTTGAAAGTCAATTTCTGTTTCTCAAGTTTTCGGAGGAGCTCACTTGTCAAGTTATAAGAAAGATGTGATGCTAATTTCGACCCAACGTGCATTTTGATGATATTGGAAAGTCTAGTCCCTGCAGTGAGAAACACGCGAAGACAATAAATTAGTAATTTGCATTTTGTTAAAGAAGCGAGTATTCCTTTCTTTTTGGTAAATGCTCGTTAAATTTCTATATTTTAAATTGAAAATATTTTTTATTTTTATATTTAAACGAATAACTCAAAACATATTTCTTATTAAACATATTGTACTCACACCTTTACTTTTTCTTTTCGTTTATAATAATAGTCTTGCAATAATTTTCTTGGTAATATTGATAAAAATTGATAATTTGAGAAATTAACCTTAAAAGTAATAAAAAATTATTAAAACTTTTATATTATTATTTTAGTTTCACAGTTAATTTAGTAAATTAATTTTTCAAAAAATAATTATAAGTAATATCATTGTAAATATATTAAATATTACTTTAAATTGATTGAGATTAATTTATTTATAAATAATTATTACTAAGATTGTTGCAGAGGTCCAAAAAAAAGTTTTTCTATATTAATATTCATTGGTTAATTTGTTAATTAACATTTTTGATAGATAAAATAACTAATGTTAAAAATATTGTTACAAAGAAATTATTGTAAAAGGAAATAAAAATAAAGGTAAAAATAAAACACATATAGCTGTAAGAATATTTTTTAAAATATATAAATTGAACAGACATTTTAATCAAAATAAGAAAAAACCAATCAAACATAATTTTTTTTTTCTTTTTTATAAGTAGACCTCTCGATGGAGACGTTTATTAATAATAAAAATAAAAATAATATAGAAATAAAGAGATGAAGCGGGTATAGTTAACATCATTCCTTACTGACCGGTGTTTTGTTTTATTTATTATTGTTTTAAAATAAAAAAAATCTTAAAATTATAGCATAATTTCCTAAATAACTTTAGAGGGATGAACAAGGAAATAATATTTATTTTTGAAAAAAAAAAGAAAAGATTATTTAATTTTTTAAAACTAATAAAAAAATAATTTTTAACTCTCATTCTTTTTAAAATGCAAACTCTAATGATTAATGAAATAAAGTCATTTTAAAAATCACTCTGATCCCGACAAAGAGAACAAAGTAAACGGAAATATATAAATTACAAATACAAATCAATCACGTCATGCGGTCGGTGGGTCACCATACAACTTATCACAAAGGGGTGGAGAAAACTAATTTTTAAAGGAAAATCTACAGTTAATTTTTTTTCCTACAATAATGACGTGAATTTCACTAATTATTATAATAAAAAATACGTAAATTACAACCGTCTGTATCTCAACGTCTTCCTTTTTTTTAATCAAATACAAAACGAGACAACTGATGCTCGATTTTTGAAAGTGACGTAACCCATTCTTTTAATTACAGCTTTTGTTAGGCACAAGATCACTTGAAAAAGTATGGAACTGCTACCATTTAGAAAAAAGAGACGGGGACAGTGGACTTGGTTGTCTAGGAAAGAGTGATAAAGACTAAAGAGCATTGCAAGATCCCTTGAAAATTTTCTTTTTCAAGTTTTCTTGCCCGCGTTGCGATTTGCATAATTAGAAGGGAAGATTTTCTTTTGTAAAAGGAAGACGATTGAGTAACGTATGCTGTGTTGGAAGCTTCTGTTGCGAGCATCCATAGACCATGGACATAATTGCGTGCTGTGAATTGTTGAATAATTAGTAGAAGACGACTTATAAAACATGCTTTTATGTGGGACAAATTTAGTTTATTTGACATTCACGCGTCAACAACCCACATAGATTTTAAGAAACTCAAAAATACGAGGAGCAGATTGTGCAACTTGTGCAATTACAGTGATAGCGTGTTGGACCACTAGGGCATATTGATTAAACAATGAAAACAAATTCCTCTTTTCTCTGATTCCTTTGGTAGATTTTGCAACTTGTGCAATTACGGTGACGACATATTGGATCACTAAGGCATATTAGTTAAACAATGAAAACAAAATTACAAAGCAAAAAAAAAAAAAATTCCTTTTATTGAGCATTTGGCATGAGTACGTAACGCACTACTAATATTCATTCATAAGAAAATACTAGAGAAGTTAACAACTCCAAATTCAAAGCTTAATGAATAATGGAAAACACGGACGCTATACTCCACAACAGCATCCCTAGTTTTAATGTCAAGCTTATGAGTTCTAGCTTGAGCATAACCACGAGCAAACCGGAAAAGGCGGCTGCCACCGACGATCGGCATCTCCGTCAGTCGACATGATGGTGTTGCGGCCCAAAACACTGAGAATGCTGCCATTGTACTCCCCTTGAGTGAAAGCTAAGTTTACTAATACCATCAAATACCCAATTTCGCAAAGTGATGCTCATGCATAAATTCCTTGAGCTGTTCCCACAAGCTTGAAGCTCAGTTCGGGTTGGGTTGTTAATGTTGGAAAATCATATTATTGAAACAAGTGAAAAGTGAGTTAATATAGGAAATCTATCAAACCCCTTTATATACACGACACTCCTCACACCCAATTAATAGATTCTCAAAATGGGTTTGTTATTGTGCATGGTCTTGTGCGTGTGTGCCTCTTCGTTATAGATTTGTTACCATATCACATTTGATCTCTATATATAAACCAAAAGCTCTCATACTTATGCAATATGAGATATTGATATTTTGAAATACCATATCAATTTCTAATAGTTATCAGGTCATCTACCATCACCAAGGCATTGAATAATGTCGATGACGTGGTGATCATGACTGCCTCAGCAACTTTGACGGCAGAAGGGTTATTGCCACTAACGTATGTTTCGGAAGTAGAAGTGGAGGTGGCTTAATTTCTCTCAAGCCTGTTGATGAGGGGGATAAAGTTATTGAGAAATTATTAGATTTTGCTGTGATGAAATATATGCGTATGAGAAAATTAAAGAGTGCTAGGAAGAGCAAATAGAACTTTTAGAAACTTTTTGTCATAGCGATGAGGAAAGACTAACTTAGAAATTAGTCAGATACACAACATATACTGTATCGTTATACCATTCACTTAATATTAAAATGGTAATTTTACTCTTATTGTTTTCCTACACTGAATCAATCCATTTTTTTAATCAAATCAGACCAAATTATGTGGCTTCAAAATTCAAATGGAGGTCCAATCCTCAAATCGAATTTGCTTTTCTGAGTGCTCACGAAATAGATCAAATCAAATCAAGTCAAACAAAACAAAACAATTCGGTATAGAAAGTGATGCTAATGCATAAATTCCTTGAGCTCTTCCCACAAGCTTAGAGCTCATGTTCGGGTTAGGTCGCTAAAGTTGGAAAATCAGATTATTGAAACAAGCGAAAATTGGGTTAATATAAGAAATCTATCAAACCCCCTTACATATACGACACTCCTCATATTCAATTAATAGATTCTTGAAATGGGTTTGTTATTGGGCATGGTCTTGTGCATGTGTGCCTTTTCATTATGGATTTATTACTATACCATATTGATTTCTATATATAAACCAATTAAAGCTCTCATATTTAAGCAATATGAGATATTGATATTTTGAAATATCATCTCAATTTCTAATGGTTAACAGGTCATCCATCATCACCGCGACACAAAAGAATGTCGATGACGTGTTAGTCATCGCTGCCTCAGCAACTCTGACGGCAGAAGGGTTCTTGCCATTAACGTATATTATGGAAGTAGAAGTGGAGGTGGCTTAATTTCTCTCACTTAAGGCCTAGCGATGATGGGGATAAGGTTCTTGAGAAATTATTAGATTTTGCTGTGGTGAAATCTATGTATATGAGAAAATTAAAAAGTACTAGGAAGAGCCAATGAAGTTTTTGAAAACTTTTTGCCATGGCGATGAGGAAAAACTAACGTAGAAATCAGTCAGATACACAACGTATATAGTGTCATTATACCATATCACTTAACATTAAAATGGCGATTTTACTCTAATTGTTTGTACTACACTAAATCAATCCTTTTTTCAATCAAATCACACTAAATTATGTGGCTTCAAATGGTGGTCCAATCCTCAAATCGAATTTGCTTTTCTGAGTGCTCACAATATTAATCAAATCAAACAAAACAAACGAAACAATTCAGTACGGAAAGTAACCTCCTTATTTGATTAGTGGTTTGGTGGGTCTAAGACCACTTGAAAAATATGGAAATGCTGCCATAAAGAAAGAGAAAAAGTAAAAGGGCGATTCTGGCTATCCGAACTAATCGCCCTGTCCATTGGACAAATAGAATTCTCTGTCCACGAAAGAAGAATAAAGGGCACAGCGAGCAGCGAGGTCCCCTAATTTCTTTGTTCGGACATCCTTTAGTCTTCAAAATGATTTGCTTGTACTTTCATGATTACTTAGTTGCCCTCTATTTATAGTTAAAGGGAAGGAGTTGCAGATAAATTTAATCAATGAATTATTGGTGAAAATAAATAATCATTGATAAATACTTCTTTTATATATAATTTTAAAAGAAAAAGAAGCCCCAATTGTTACATAATACATACTTAAACACTAGTTCATAAACTGAGAGTTATCATAAAATTTTATGAACTTAATTGTAAAAGCACTGTTTTTAACTGACATGAGATTATCCTTTTAATAGCACCCCGCAAAACGCAAAAGCCCGACTTTTGCTATGGCAAATAGGGAGCTGAGTCCCCAGGCGAAAAAATTCCATAGAATATAAAGATGCTGATTAAAATTTAGTCCGCTCAATATATTGATATTTTATTCGAAGTTCCTCGGGTTTTATTTGTAAGGGATGTTTCAACGATGAGTGAATAATATTGTTAACCCAAAATAGCAATTTTTTATTTTTCTAAAAAAAAAATCCGCGTATATTCAATTCTAAAAGCAATTGCTAGAAATAAACTAATAAAATTAGTAAAAAACCAATAAAAAAAATCAATAATGGAAGACATAGACATTATATTCAACAACGGCAGTCTCAAAATCAATAGCGTGAGTTCTAGCCTGAGCATAGCCGCGAGCAAATCGGAAAAGCCCGCTGCCGCCGACGATCGGCATCTCTCTCACGGTCGACAGCGGAGTGTTGCGGCCCAAAACGCTAAGAGTGCTACCATTATATTTCCCCTCAGTGAAAGCAAAGTTCATCGCCATTAGAAACCCTAGTTCACTTAGTGATGCTGATGCATAAATCCCTTGAGCTCTTCCCACAAGCTTGGAGCTCGGTTCGGGCTGCATCGTTAATGGGTCATCCATCATCACCACGGCGCCGAAGGACGTTGATGACGTGTTAGTCATGGCTGCCTGAGCAACTCTGACGGCAGTAGTGTTCCGGCCGCTGACTGTGTCATGCAAGTAGAAGTGTAGGTGACTTAGCTTCTCTCGCTTGAGGCCTAGTGATGATGGGGCTAGGGTTCTTGAGAAATTATTAGTTTTTGCTTTGGTGATTGTTAACAGCGTGAGAGAAATGGAGAGAACGAGGGAGAGTGAATAATGGCGATTTTGGAAGCTTTTGGCCATGGTGACAAGAGAGAATAGTAATGGATGGTTTAGATGGGTTGGGTTGTGTTTGCGGAACTATTAATGCATTTATTATGTGTCTGGTTCGGTTACGACGGAGTGGTTCATTGCATCGAAGAAAGATGATTTCGGAATAAAACAAAGAACTCGGACTAAAAATTTCTTTTGAAAATTATTATTTATTTCCGTTGGTGGGACTCTTGTTTTTATTTTTAATGCTAATGTTATGCCCGTGTTTAATATTTAACTTTTTCTATGATTGATCGCGGTTGTGACGTAAAAATTACACATATAATTTTATTATATATTACCTCTATTATTGTAAATATGAGATTTACATAAAACGAAAATCATATTGTTAATCGAAAAGACTCTCATAATTTAAACGTTTAGTAGAGCAAACATAAAGGGGTGATTATGAGTTATTTTTTCGGTTGCACGGTGCGTCTTCTGTCTTTAGACTTTAAGATCGGAGGTGAATTTACATACAAAGTAAATTGGCCTATTCACGCTCTTGAAAAACAAAACAAAAAAAAAATCCTCTACTCTTACATAAATCTTTTTTAAAAGAAATATATATGTTTGAGGAGGCGTAAATTTATAAAAAAAATTTTAATATTCGAATTAATTTTATTTGTATTATAATTTTTTTCCAATAAATTAAGTGCTAGATAAAAATCGAGAATTTAATAGTGTATACACATATTAAGAGATACTTAAAAAAAATTCAAATCAAAGAAAGATTCTTAATTCTATATTATTATAACAAATGAAATCCAATTTAAAATCAAGCAAGATCGCCTTCGAACTCAAAAATAAATAAATAAATAAATAAATAAAATAAAATAACCACTCTATTGATCATGAGTTAAAAGACCCAAAGCTAATTTAATGATGCTATTTTTGACGGTTTCGGCAAGGAAAGATTGCTTTTTAAATTTGATGCGGTGCAAATCTAAATGATATGCATTAAAAAGTCAATCGCGCGCGAAAATGTAAAAGTCAATTACATTAAAAGTCAAGCCATTAGAAGTTTGCGAGCAAAAATATCATTGCCTTGGCCTTTTATAATTTTGGTGTGTTTAAAACAACACGGCATTATTAAAAGATGAAAAAATTAACTACAGGAAAAAGAAAAATTGCCGTAAGACGCTTCTTTTTTAACTTCTTATATTAAATTTTTATGTTATTTTGCGCATAGGTGAGGATCACAAGTGCCCGCCATTAGATTAAAGTGAACTAACACAGAGATGGTATCACATTCAAAGCGTAAAAAAGAGCAAAGTGAGAGAGAACAAATTAAAGAGGCAGCAATCAATCATGTTCCAAAGAGCGAGGACACCGAAGCTTAAAAAGATGAAATAAGACCACATTTGAGATTTTGCTTACTATTTTGACTCTTCAAAAATTTATTTCAAAACAGCAAAATGGATAAAAATATAGTATTAACTTTTATTTTATAACTATAATTTTTTTATTTTAACTTAAAAATTATTATACTTTAATTTCAAAAAAGACCAACGTGAGTCGGCGAGATAGGTTGACTTCAAAAGTTTTGAAGCCAGTATGGGCTTTGCATTACCGCAAAGACTTGGGCTGATTTCGACATTTTAAGTCACCTAAGGACAACCCCACAACGTTTGACATCTATAGTTACCGTGAATCGATGCGAGAGAATGACTTAGAAAATTGTCACCCTTCGGAAACCTCTTAAATCGTTCAATTTTCTTTCATATCTTTCAAATCTCATATCATCAAATTTTTTTTATCTCTTACTTAGATTTTTTGGTTGAAAAAAACCTCATATCTTTTCTCTTCTCTGTTTTTCAACTCTTAGTGCGCAACTTTGATATAAATTCTTTACATCACTATGTAAAACCTGCGGAATTTTTCGGATCCTTAACACACAACTAACGGAACTTTCTTTGTTTTGTGTTATAAACTACTTCTTATTTATACTTTTAAAATTTAATCAAAACATTTGCAACCCATAAGTCACTTTGTTTTGTGTATCACTTTTTCTTCTTTGCAATAAGCTAATAGCAACAAATCATAACCGCCAAAACCATTTTGCAGTGATTTTAATACTTTTCATTATTTCAAAGGGACATAAATAACCTACTTGTATCCAATGGGTATGAGACACTAAAAGATAATCCGTACGACACTTTGATTAAAGCTGGCCCGAACCTATTGAACTATCTAAAATAGCCATTAGTAAAGTTAAATATGCGGTGCTTTTTCAGGGCGGAGGTCAAATTTCAAAATCATAAGGACGCTTCCGGAGCTTTGTCCTTTAATTGAGGATTATTGGGAAAAATTGAAAAGGGGATTCATCTAACACAAATAATAAATGTATGCCCTAAATTATGAAAAATATATAAAATAAGGACCTTGCTATCTTATATTAAATAACGTAATGTACATAATTATTTTACAATCATTTAATAAAAAATTAATAATTGTAAAAAAAATATAATTTTATTATCTTATATTTTATTATTTTATTATTTTTATAATGACCCACGTAAAATTATGCTGATAACTGGGCCTGTTTAGAATTAGTCAAGTGAACCGAAAAAAGCCCGAACATAACCAAGCCCAATAATCCACAAGGCCAAACCCACAAGCACAATTGCAAAATCGAAACCCTAGAAACAAAACCTAACTATAAATAAGCTTCGGTAAGAAAGGGTTTAAGCCACCGTCACACACACTCACATCTCCTCCTCCTCCTTCTCCAGAGAGAAAAAGGGACCAGTGACTCAAACATGCCGGCTGGTCACGGTTTGAGGTCCCGAACAAGGGATTTGTTCGCACGCCCCTTCAGAAAGAAGGGTTACATCCCCTTGTCCACTTACCTTAGGACTTACAAAATCGGTGACTACGTTGACGTCAAAGTGAACGGCGCCGTTCACAAGGGTATGCCCCACAAGTTCTACCATGGACGCACCGGCCGTGTCTGGAACGTCACCAAGCGCGCCATCGGCGTTGAGATTAACAAGCAGGTCTGTCTTTCGTTTTCTGTTTCCCTTCTGTTTTTTCTTATTATTTTTGGGTTTTTGTATTTTTTATTTTTGGGAAAAAAGTGGTTCCTTAAGATTTGGAAATGGGTTGATAACATTTTTTGTAATTTGGGTTTGTCCTGATTTTATGTCTAATAGGTTTATGTTAGCACTAGGGTTTGTTGATTTGGTGTGATCGGTGTTCTTAATGAATAACTGTTAGGCTGGATCTACTTGCCGTGCATAGTTAGTTTTGATATACTTGTTGATTTTTCATTGTGTGATGGCTTTGTGTGATTTGATACTTTGCATATTGGGTTAGATTTATATTTGTTTGTAGTTTGAGTAACTTAATGTTGGGTGCCCTGCGTATGTGTTGACCGGATATTATTAATTTTAAGCTTTTTGTGTCTCTTTTCTGTGCTGACTAGGTTAAATTTTTCTTGCCATTTTCGTTTGATAGCTTCAGGTGTACATATCTATGTGAATTGCCTGATGGTTTAGCTCGAAAATAGCTACTCTGTTGTTGAATTGTTTGATAATTATGTCTGAGGAGAACTGTGGCTGAACAAACTTTCCCCCATTTTCTTTTATGGTACATTGGAATTTATTCTTCAGAAGGTTGGTTGTGTAAGCTTATCTCGATTTTGGTAATAACTTGTTGGCCAGATGTTCTGTTTGAATTGATTTTTTATTATCTGAATGGGCGCAAAGCTGTGTTTGTATGCCAATGTGGTTGAATTTTGTTTTCCCCAAAGTTTTAATCTGGCCCTTTCATTCACTTGCTTTAGAGAGTTACTTATTGATATGGCTCTTGTTATAGTTTAATAACTTCTTACTTAGTGATTCTGTATTATTGTAACTTGCTTGAAGTGGTTATAACTGTCAGCATTTGGGTTTTTTGTTGATAAAACACTGAATTGCATGGAATATGCATCTGTGACCAGGTTGGTAACAGGATCATCAAGAAGAGGATTCATGTTCGCGTAGAGCATGTTCAACCTTCTAGGTGTACCGAGGAGTTCAAGCTGAGGAAGAAGAAGAATGATGAACTCAAGGCAGAAGCTAAGGCCAGAGGTGAGGTCATCAGTACAAAGAGGCAGCCACAGGGCCCTAAACCAGGTTTCATGGTGGAAGGTGCAACATTGGAAACTGTCACTCCCATTCCTTATGATGTTGTCAATGATCTTAAGGGTGGTTACTAGGTTATTTTTTTGGTTTTATTGCTGTTTTGTTACTTGTTGCAAACTTTTCTGGACATGGTCTTATTTGGATGTATTTCCATCCTTATTAGTTTTGTTTTTGGAGAGGAACTGCAATTGCAGAGATGTTTATTTTTAATCTTCATTTTATATTAGAAACAAGAGATGTTTTTCAATGCAAAGTTGTGTGCTTGTGAGAGAATTTGGTTGTGGTGAAGGGCTCAAGGAGTGTTCATATGATGTTTTAGTTTCAGCTGAGCTTTACTGACTGCAAATCTTGATCACTGTCATCCTGCACGGTCACCCTTACGGTCTGATATTTGCTCCACGGAGAGCAGTAGCACATTTGTAGTTTAAATTATGTATTTATAGTACATGGACAGTTATGCAATCTTAAATGAGATCCAAAGATGAAACTAGAATTGATGTGTTTGTTCCCTACCCTTGGTTTCTTAGAATTAGCTAAACCCCCATCTTTTTCGCGATTCGTAATTGCCCTTAGATGCCCCGAGATTATTATCTTTTATTCGAGTGGTGATTCTGAGTCACAAAGTGTGCTGTGGATTCAGTTGAGTCGGCATATGTGAAATGCGCTGGACAAACAGGGTTTTGCGGTTCATTTTGTCTATCGCTGGAGCAGCAAATGCAAGTGTTTTGCGGTCGGTTTGTCATTTTTCAGTCCTCAGGCCATATCTACAACGAAAAAAGGAGAAAATTTCTACCATCGCCAAAGAGTGCTAGAGCGACTCAACTGAGGTTTTGCTTAACCAAGTTCGAGGGAGAATTAGAAACATCATTACTCCAAAATGACCAAAGCGATTGTATTGCCATTGAGAAACATTGAATTGGTTTGAAAACTGATTGTATAAGCCTGAAGTTTCCAAATGGCACAATTTAAGCTGCATGCACAAAGTAAAGAATAAGTTCTCTGGTGAAGAAGCTTGTCATAGGTACTTCAAAAAGTGACTCGACAGATTCTACCATTCAATTTATTCTTTCTTTTAACTAGGTTTCAGAACTGGTTGTCACTCATATGACAAGAGTCCAGGCATCGAAGAACAACTTCTTTCATTTCTTACAGAGGAAACTCCCGGATCAGAGTGGCTGAATCAGAGTTAGAGAGATGAGGATAGCTTCCATGTTCTTCCCAGTTTTGCTTCTTGTTATCTCAGGTTTTTTTTTTTTTTTTTTTTTTCACTTTCAACCATATAAACTGATCCTTGTTCCGATTCATTTACGCTCTTAACATTCATTTACGCTCTTAACATTCCTTTTACGTCTGTCTTCTTATCTCTCTGAAGCCTGAGCATTGCTCCGCACATTGAGTGTTGTAGAAATGAGTGAAATGAATTGCTTTTCGCTAACACAGTTGCATGGAATCAGACTCCAAAGGAAAATAAAGATAAATCTTGGCTGCGGCTGAAAGTACTGGCCTTCTGAAAAGAAAAATAGGGAAAAATTGCTATCTAACAATTTTTTTTCGTAATCTAATAATTAGGTCCTTTCAACAAGTGGCATCAATCAGGACCTTGTTTCCACCTAATAGGCTAGTATTTTGTGTTGAATACACTAATATTTGAACAAACATTGCGGAGAAAAATATTTAAAGTATAAAAATCACAATGCCGAAAACATCACATACTTGCATACTCTAATTAGTTTTCCTAATTCATTTTCCAGCTTTGGCTCTCCACGATGTGGATGCAGCAAGGATTCCCGAGCACACATGCCACAGGCTAATCAATTCGAAGAAATGTGAGCTGCAGAAATGCATCCAGGAATGCTCAGAACAATTCAGTGGCGTCGGAGAGTGCAAGCAGACCTTTTGCTTTTGCACTTATTACTGTAAAGATCCTCCAATGTGATTGCATTATTTTTCCTCTTTTTCTCTCTTTATCAATCTTGGCTGTTAAATGTATTTTGATCTTTTGCCGTCGACACAACATTAAGGGTAATTTGGTTAAGTCGTATTATGATGAAGGAATTTGCTTGAATATACATCTTTGGCATATTCGCCCTATTAGAACTCTACTAGTAGGTAACGGTACTGATAACTTGCCCAGTAATTCTTCAGTGCGGACGTTTGCATGATTGTATGCGGACTAATTTATAACTTTTTTAAAACTCTTAAAATCTTAACAGAAAAACAAAAATACCGGAAGCTTCAAATTAAAATTTATTCTCTTAATTTATTCATCATGACGCTCGTAAGCTGGTACTGTGGTACATGATATATAGGATACTAAGCACAGGTCCAAATGCAAACGCAAGCATAGTCTGTCCTTTCAGGATTTTGCACGCAGGTGCCACTCATTTGTTTGTGTCTGTCGAAGCACTTTTTGCCACAATCAAGAAGCGTGCATCCTTTGGGATACAATACCTCGTTACATCTCTTTTGTGCATCAACATGAGCCACCATCATCATCATTGCAGCTGCAAATACACATATAACCAAAAAAAAAATAAATTTGTGAGAATTGAATTGATGAAATCCAACACGTCTCTATATATATATATATAATGCATATACATTTTATACGTAAAGCACGTTGTTATTATTATTTTCATAAGAGAAGACCAAGTGAAGCAGTTTTAGATTTGAAACCTGAGAAAATAAGAACAAATAAAAAGACACGGGCGTGAGTGAGCTTTCCCATAACCAGTGAAGGTTTAATAGGCTCTGTTTCTTCTTCTTTTTTTTTTTTTTAAGAAAAATAAATAAATATATTGGATGAGATGTTTTGTCTAACGGGAATGAGAGAGCATATATAGAGGTTCTAGGAGGCTAACACAGTAAGATCTAAGTTGGATTCATTGATCTTGTAATTAATTTTTAGTATACCTTCATACAAAATGTCGATTTGGTCTTTATAAACCCAATGTTTTGAATTGCGGACTATGGGCAATTTTCGGTTTTCGTCTACCTGTATATAGAAACAAGAAAGAAACAAGAAAGAATGCTCAATGAATAAGAAAATCTATCTTTACGGCTAAAAGTGTATTACGAAATCAACAAATTAGAAGGATAATACATACACGACATTAGAATTTAGATACACTGCAAATGCTTTCTAAGGTAAAGGTACTAAATATTTCTGCATAAAGGAGAAATTCAAGATTTCCCTCCTGCCGTATAAAGAATGAACTTAAAATTTACAACTGTTTCCTGCCATCTATTTTTGGGCATCTACCATTCTTGTCATGCCCACTTTTTCTTTCCTTCTTCATAATTTCCATTAGATACTGTCCGCATAATATTGTGTAAAAAGAAAGTATCAAATACACAATCATTTTATGTATTACAATAATTTTAGAGAAAAAGAGAGTAGCTTTGAATTCATATCTATTTAATTTACTTGGTGCAGGGGAGACTTTAAATATAGACAAATAAGGCGATCACCTAAAACTCTAAATTTTAGGAAGACTTCATTTTTTGAGTATTTCTTTAATAATTTTTTAATTAATAGAGATCATAAAAAATTATGTATGATAGTGAAGTCTATTAACATATATGTAATTAATAATTACCCTACAATTAAGAATTATTTTTTAATTAAAAAATCCATATTTGATAATTTTATTGTTAAAGAGATATAATTGATAATATTATCTAACTATTAATACATTCATTATTAGTTTTCAAGAAAAATAAATAATTTTTTTAATTTTTTAATTTCTTAAAAAAGGTTAATTATTTAACAGTAGAATCTTTGATTTTGAGCTATTAAGAACCTTATAATATAAAAAAATCATATATGAAAAAATTTATTACTTTCTTCTCTATAAAGAAAATTATTATACCTATTAGTTTAATAAAAAATTAAAAAATTAATTTCTTAAAATATAAAGTTCATATTCATTATATGATCATCAATTTATTATCTGAACTTTCAAATATTATATTCGAATATTCTTATTTATGTATTTGTTTATATTTTAAAAAATTCTAAAGAAAGTAAATTTTACGTTTTGCTTTCAAAACACTTGCACTCACACACACACACACAAAAAGTTTATCATCTTAACTTTTAAATATTATATTTAAAAATAATATTGTTCTCATTTATTTATTTGTTTATTTTTGTAAAAATTTTAAAGAAAGTAAATTTTAGGTTTTGTTTTCAAAACACACACACACACACAGAGCTCACTCTGATTCGATGACTTTATTTTCATCTCTAAACACCAAAACCATTCCAATAAAATAATTAATATACCATTCCAATAATATAATTAATATTTAGTGTTGCACCTTTACTCTAGGTATTTATTATGATTTTGGATTTTATATGTATATATTTGACAATATGTGGTACTACGTAATGAATAATTTGCTCATTAAATAAATTTAATATGTATATATATTCTTTATTCCATGATCTTATTCCATTTCTTCATAACATAATTTTAAATAATTTTCCAATCAAAGTAATTTTACAAGTTTTAATAAAAGTTTTCATTGATAATTAAATAATTATTATTGTTGTTGTTGTTGTAAAAGCTTTACTAATAAAGCATTACTTAACTAAGTTTTATTTCAAATGTTATATTAAACGAAGCCTAAATAATCATATATCCCAAATGAATTAAGAATGGAAAATTGTAATAAGAGAGACAAATAAAATTAGGTTTTGGATTGGTGTATGACAAGTGACAATAGATAAATAACATATAAATATAATAAGAGAAAAAAAAAGGATACCTATAACTAGTATCATTTTTGGAATTTTAATTTAGGAAGAGAGATTGTAATCAATTTTTGTCTTCATTGTGAGAATACATGCTAAAGAAAGCATAGTATCTTTGTAATATAATTTTTTGCCTTTTTTTTTTTAAATCACTAAAACCTAATGATCTAAATTTCTATAGGGTCCATCTCACTTTAGTATACTAAAATGTATAAAGTTTAAAATATTTTTCTTAATATGTAATTATTATACAATTTTAAACTTAAATTATTATAAAATTTTTTACGTAAAAATTAGTGTCTCTTATAGTCGATTTATTATTTTGGATTGTGTTGATTTAATTTTTACATATTTATTTATAGTACATATCTTATTTTTAATCACACACAAAAAAAAAAAAATTTTGTTTCTGTTTAGTTTTGCAACTACTTGGTAGCCCATCTTCTAACAATTTCAATGTTTTGAATAATTTTACGAATAGCTTACTGAATTTGATACACCACATCATGCCATTGGAATAAAAATATTGCAAAAAACGAAATCCAATAATTCAAAGCTAGATGACGGACTCTGTAACGCAGTCTTGTATGTGTTGAAATTATTCATAGAAACATATAGATCATTAACAGTTCCAAAGGCAGTGACAATCATAAGCAATCATAGAAGCATTCAAAATGGAATCGCCATTGCCTTGTTTAGCATGTTTCTCGTTTCACTTTTGGCGACAATCTGTGAGGATACAATTCCCCTTGATATCTCTTCCATCGAGCATTATCACGAGTCACCCCTTGATTTCTCTTCCATTGAGCATTATCATGAGTCATCATCATGCAGCTTCGAAACATAGCAATAAATATGAGAAATTATTCAAAAACATGAGTCACGATCATGCAGTTGTGCATGTACTTATCTTTAGGTTTCAGAATTAAGTAAAGCCAAAAACAAATCTTATTAAATTCTGTTTGGTCCTTGTGTATCCTTTAGATTAATTAATACAAACAGTTTTAGTAATTCGTTTATCTCTGTCTCTCTCAAACGAAAAAACTAATAAAGAAATCAAAGCATTTTAAAGGAGATGGATTTGACTATAAATAGAAAAAAGGAGAGAGAAAAATAATAGACAAACAACCCCCATGAACTTGGCCGAGTGCTTTTAATGACAAACAAATATTATAATAAAAAAAATAAAAAAGTAAATACTTGACAACTTAGTATACCATACAATTAGATAAGCACGTGATGTCTAAGTGTAAGCGACACCCTAGCCCTCGTTACCCTTCGGTTCATAATTACATTATTGTCCTTCAATGCTACTCATCTTAGTTTGTATAAAACAACTCTACCTAGACCTTTCGGTAATACGTAGAATAACGTACGCACAGATAATCAATCAAGAAACCACATAATAATTGTTAGAGAATTATCAAGTAATGAAGTGTTGCTGTGTTGTGAGTTTTTTTTTTTTTTTTTTAAATTACGTTTTCATCTTTGTGTATAAATTGTGACAGAGTTTTCATGTGAATTTGAAGTGAAGTGATAAAAGATAAATAAAGTACATAAAGCATGGTTGACTTACTAGTGTCAAATCAACCTGTTAAAAATTTTGGTAATTTTTTTATTTAAAAAAAAATTGATAACTGTTTACATATTTTGTTGTCTTTTATCAATTACCCTTAAAAATTTTTATTGATCGATTGTTAATTTTTTTTTACCGCATCAAGATATAGTATAAAAGAGCAGAGGGGGGAAAAACTAAAGCGTCATAATAATTTGTAACTACATGGGGGTTTTTAATAAAGTTTTTTTTTAAAAAAATTATTAGGTATTTTTAGAGGATTGCTCATTTTCCATTCACTTTTTGTTGAGTCAATATTTTAACTAGTTATAATAATATGTATGAAGAGGTGATAAATACTGAATGAATAAAAAGCAATATTGGAGAAACACTAAAGATTTTTTAAAATTTTTATGATTTACTAGATGTACTGAATAAGAACATGCAAATTTAGTTGCATATTTATAAATAAAAGTAAAATATTTATTATTTTGTAAATATAATAATTAATAATTAAAATAAATATTATATATTATTAATTTTATTTTTAACTTTTATTATCATAATATAATTAGTAATAATAATAATAATAATAAATTTTTTAAAGCTTATAATTTTATCTCTTAATTAATGAAGATAATTATATATATATATATATATATATATATATATATATATATGAAATTATATTAAGTAAGTGATTCTAAAAAATGTCACGATGATATACATATCGAGAATAATCCTCTAACGAGAACATTGAGCAGAACAATGTATGTAGCCAGTTGGGTTTTATAGAAATATAATATATGACCGTAGTGAGTTAATGAGTTAATAGTGAAAATCAAGTGATTTTTAAAGGACGATGCCCTTGGTACCTTAAAAGATATTTTGATGAACATTGTTTAACTCGTTAAACGTATTTATTAAATTTTTTAAAACAATATTTTATTTGACACGCGTTTCGCACATAATACCAAAACAGAGCTCATTTAAACCATTTTCGGTTATCATTACATAATATTTTTTTTCTACTACACTCTTAAAATATATTTCACACGCCCATTTTTTATCATTTGTTGCTTATCATTTGTTAAACAAGGTCTTATTTATTTATTTATTTTTTGCCCTCATCCCCTCGTTTCATTCCGTGAGATTAATTATTAAGGTTTTATTTTAATGGAATTCTATCAAGATTATTGAAATCAATTGTACGGAATCAACCAAGCATACACCGCGTCAACCAAGTGAGAATCTAGGCTGATAGCTAGGTTGATAAAAATAAAATTTATTGCTATTAAAAATTCCATAATAAGAAGACGGAATTGATCAATAATACAGACTAATATACTGAAAATTATTTTATTTTACTTATTAATTTTGCATGGCACTCCAGCAAAATTGACAGCTACAAACGGTGAAAAAGCTTGAATACACAACTCATATCCCGGCTCATTGTATGCGTACAACATTAATTAATGTTGAGCACCAACATGAGGCACCGCCATCAATGAAGCTGCAAAAATATTGCAAATTTATAAATAACTTTTTTTAAAAAATAAAATAAAATTCATAAAATGTATAACAAATTCATGAATCTTGTTGTGTAAATTTTAATGAACTCGCAAGCGTACGAATCTATTGTAGAATAGATTAATGGTGACGAGTGTTGATCCCACGATAAGGTTGATTTTAATTATGTGTCGAAGTAATTTTCTTTTTATTGGGAACAATTAAATTATAGTATTTTTATCTTAAATTGTTGAATTAAAATGGCGGGAATAATTAAAAATGAAACTCTTATAATAAAGCACTTGGGTATCCAGATCTGCATCAACATGCTCCATGAGCTAAATATTCTATATTAATACCAATTAATCATAAGGGGGGATTCCACACCTTATGAACCACTCTCCAATAAGTATGGTGCCAAGGGCTTATCGTGCCAAATACTAATAACCTTCTACTAGGGTCTTGCTTTTGGATATAACTATAGCAGGTCAGAAATCAGACAAGACTATTATTATTTGTTTGTCGAAAAAAGTCAAAACAACCACAAATATTAGAGGGGAAGAGAAAGTAAATTAACCAAATTAAGCCCATGGAACATGTTGAGACTTCACCTTCAACCCAAACTCAAAAGAAATTAGCCACTCATATTTTAACTAAGGATAAAAAAGGAAATTTTATTAAAATACAAAGAAACTACAAGAAGGAGAAGGAACTTCAGAAAATCTAAGCTTAGAAATGAATTGGGTGTGCCAAATTAGGGGAGATCCCCTTTTTATAGATACATTGAGTGAATCGTGACCACCTGATTAAAAACAATTCGGATGCTCGAGATTGCGCCACGTCATCGATCAGCAATCAACATTTTACAAGAATGCCGCCCGAATAGTAAATAATCCCATGTAAGCGCATGTATCGTACACACCCGATTTCTACTCCACCGAGATCTTTGCCCGTCATCGATCTACAGTACATAAGAAATTTAGTCCAATAAGATCGTGACACATCATCGGTCAACGCCACGTCATCGGTCAACGCCACATAAGCAGTCAATCCACATAATTCGTCCAATCAGATATTGCCACGTCGTAGGTAGTTGCCACATCATTGGTCCGTATACATGAACAGTGTCGTGAACAGTACCGTACGTATAAACAGTACCGTATGTGTGAACAATGACTTTTTTCTTTTAATGCTCTTTTTAAGGTTTTCGACCGTCCTGAGTCCAAATATGACGTCCGTTTTGCTGTCTGATCACTCGTTTATTGTGAAACGATTATGATACCCCTAAAATACATAAAATACACAATTATAATAAAACACATATAATTAAATAACAAAATACTTAAATAAATAAAAGTAACAATGTTAGTGAGATTTAAAGTGTAAAATGACGATTTTCTCTTTTATAAATATACACTTTCTAACACTCAATAAATCTAATATTACAAAACAAAATAAAAATTAATTGGTGAATACTAATTACTATTTAAGAGTACTCGGAGGTTTTTTGTGGTTGTATTAAACCATTAATTTATAGGGTAAAGGGCAAAAGGCCAATGATTTTTTTTTTTTGGGAAAAGAATATATATTACAAGTTGATTTTGACGATCAAATAATGTGAATATGCGTGTTATTCATTATCATATTTCTTTGCTTAAGCGATTGTAATCACATTATCAAAATTATTATTATATTCCTTCAAGTAAGGGATTGCTCTCTGGTGTTCCTATTTTATATTTTTATTTTCATTTGTGATTTTATTTTTGTTTACTTGTTTTTATGTATTATTTTTATTGTTTTTATTATGATTTTAAGTTTTCATAAGAAAATTATTAAAATAATATTGACTTTGATGAAACATTTGCATTGCATTTATCTTACAACTTGTTGATAAGATTAATATATCTCTATTGATTATCAAGTATGATTTATTATACGTACTGCACGAAAGTAGGATTTTCAAATTTCACCATGTTTTAAGGATTTAGCAGTAAACTTTACTGAACCCTATACATTGGACTTAAAAGAAGCAGGTGTCAAACTAGGTCAATCAAAGAGTTGTTGGCCATTGAGATGAACAAAAATTAAAATTAAAAAGATAACTCATGTAATCCTCCTTCGTATCCATATCAATTTCCTTTGCCAATTACAATAACAATCACTACTCATGTCCTTCTATAATCTAAATAGGGTACTTGTTTATTGTAGATGTCCACACATTTTGAAATCTAAATTTAACATTACATGCGTTGTGTAACTATATCCAATTTAATTAATTAATTATCGCCAAACAACAATACATATAGTTATTAAATTGTTATATTATATTGCAATCTCATAAATAAATGTGTAAATAATTTTATTTGATTATATATTATATATACATCCTTATAAATGTGTAAGTAATTTTATTCAATATTATGTTGATTTCAGTCATTTATATTTTTATTACAACAGTTTGATAATACGATTTATAAAAAACATATAACTATTTTTAAAAATAAAATTTACTAAACATATAATTAATTCTTTTCATAGCTAATTATTTTTATAACATAGCTAAAAATAATTATCTTAAAAGCTACAATATAACCAACCGGCCCTAAGTTGTATTAAATAATTAGATCAACAAAACTAATTAAAAAAGACCAATTAATGATGGCTAATATTCAGTAAGATAACAGAGAACAAGCAAATTTATAAAATAAATATTTTTTATATAAGAAATAAAAATTAAATTAACCAAAGTTTCTATATGTATGATCATAATATGTAGCATGTAGGATATGCTTAAGGATAGACCTACAACTTTTTATAACTCCAGACTAATTTATAAAATTATAGTCAATATTTACACAAACGTTGGTGGATATAAAGAATTAAAAAATCACATATGAAAAAATGTAACATCAAAAACTGATATACATGCATGCATGCATTATATATAATATAAAAGATTCACGGTAATACAACAAATAAGCTTGTAATGTAAACTATTAAAGCTGTAACATATTATGTTCGAAACTGTTTTTAATTTTATTAATTACAAATGTAAAATCATTGAATAATGTGATATAGTGGAAACAAAATGAGCAAGTACGATTGTTAAAGAGATAAACTATGAAATTATGAAAATGTTAATTGTTACTATGTGTTATTTTTTTCAACTTTCTACAATAAAATTATCAAATTATGCAAATGTTAATTGTTACTA
Organism: Aegle marmelos; assembly: GCA_030449875.1. Taxonomy (NCBI): domain Eukaryota; kingdom Viridiplantae; phylum Streptophyta; class Magnoliopsida; order Sapindales; family Rutaceae; genus Aegle; species Aegle marmelos. The sequence continues at coordinate 6,255,555 of JASUUL010000077.1, read as the reverse complement.
TATGTTATTTTTTTCAATTTTCTACAGTAAAAACTCTTTATAGTTATGAACTCACAACATTACTATTTTAACTTAATTATACTTAGTACAAGTGGTATAGAAGTGAAGCATACACTATACTAATATTTGAGCAATGAAGCGTGTAAAATCCAATGTACGGATATTGATAAAAGAAATACATATAATTTTCAGAAATTGATGCATGTATATCTATATTGGCGAAAATATGTAAAGTTATCTTAAAAGTGTAAATGTTTACTTTCTCTTTAATATATATTTTTTCTCAATGTGAATTCTATAAATATTATATAATGATTTGGTAACAACTCTAAATAACGAAACATTGTCTCAAATAACTTTTGGAAAACATTTATTCCATCCTAAATCTTTTATATATATAGTAAACCATATATTTTTTACAACATACAAATAATTTTGGTACTAAGTGGAAGGCAAGTTTCTTAAAAAAGAATCTAGAAAAAAATTATAAGTTATTATAGTGTGGAGTGTATATCTTATTTATACATAGTCCATATTAAAGCTAAAATTTTTTATGATTATATTTATGTTATTCTTATATAATATCACCAAGAGAGATTTATTATAAATATTGGTGATGATGTTTTAATATATTGACCTACTTTAAAAAAAAAAAAGATTAGAACTTTTTTATCATAAGTTCAAGTAGACATAATGTTTTTGTCCTTTAATGATTTAAATTGATTTAATAACCATCTTATAAAATAAGTACTAACTCCAATTGTAAAAAAAAAAAAAAAACCGAATTAGGGATATAATTAAAAATAAAATAAATAAAAGTGAATAAAACATAATTAGGGGGAATGAATAAATTTTTTTTTTCTTGGGCTAGATAGGTCCAGCTCTGCATATGCTCTTTAATTAATATTTTTAACCATATTAAGCTGAAGGTTTAACTGAGAAAAGAAGGATCACGAGGAAAATATGGCAGCAAGACAGCTTAGTTAACCACTGTAAATAAGATATTATACAATTTCTGTCACAATGTATTTTCAAGTTGTTGCATACACGTGATATGTATTTTTAGGGACTGGTAGAGATCAATGCCAGTGAAAATGTAATTAAAATGTCTTGCGTATGTAGGATGGTTCGAATATGCCTATCCAAATGCAGACTTAAATTAATTAGATTGTGAAATTAGTGCTTCTAATTTTCATTGACTGCGATTAATTTGGAAGTAGGCATTACAGCGCTTGTATTGGTAAGCCATTCAGTAATTGCGGTAGCAGAATCATAATTAATTAGCTCCCAGAATGCATTAAGTATATTAATCAAGCTGATAGTTAGCCTATTTAATTAATGGCGTATTTGGGATTGAAGTTCAACAGTTATAGTTTTTAAGTTACGGCAGTAAAATATTTAATAAACACTAGTTGCTGCAGATTAAAAGCTATTATAATATGATTTTTCACTTGTATAATGAAAAATCTATTATATCTTTAATAATTTTATCAAAATTACTATTTAAATTTATATTTATTACATATTATTAATTTTTATTTTATAGCCACAATTTTTTTTATACAATAACTGTAATTTAAAAATTATAACACCTTAATTCTAAATACACCCTAAGTTCTGTTCTCTCCCAAAAATGTTACGTTGAAGTGATTTTTCCTAGCGCATTAATCAATCATGAAGCAACTCTACAATTGGTAAAACTCAAGGACAATTCAATATCTGGGATTAATTTCCTCAAACTGATTTAATGAGAGTATAAATGGTCCTAATTTAGCACAGGGTTTGTTGATGTACTATTATTATTCAGATTTTTTTATCAGTAGTCCAAAAAATAATTACACAACGTAATTTGTTTAAATGGTGAAGATGATGGGTATACCTACGATACAGAGCTTGCATGCATTATACATACAACATCCCGTATTTTTTTTCCATCAAAAATCTCAAATTCACTGTTACATTTTTAAAATTTTTTTTATTGTTATTATTACTGGATTTTCATCGTAGTACTTCTGTACATAATATTATCATAACTTCTCCGTGCATAGTATGCCTGTCTCCCAGATTGCTGCATCCACTTCAAGAACCACTAGGGCAGCAAGGAAGAAGACGATTAACGATCTACCTAGATATATACACAGCTTGGATTGCATACACATTAATTAATTTTCAATTTTGGCAATACCATAATAAGATCGATCTTATGATAATACGTCAGGTGCTTCTCATAAGATAAATTGAGGAAGCCTTTATTTACAAGAGGATAATAATGGCAATAATAAACACTTCTTGAATAGGCGAAAAGTTTTTGCGTGCGTCCATGCGTACGTGCGTGTGTGTGTCTATGGTGGAGGATTTGCAACACTGAAAAATAGGAAAGTAGTCAATTTCCAGTTGTTTACTTTCATTTTGTATTGGTTATTATTTGATAAGATTTTTTTTTTTTTAGTGTCGAGATCCATAAATTTTAAAATTATACCATACTTTTTAACTATCATTTAATTACCACCAAACAACCGGAAAAAACGAGTCAGACCAAGTAAATTCTATTTATCTGTTCCCTCCGAAACTTTACATATATCCGCGCGCACATACACACACACGTAATATAATTTGAGACAAGTACATTATAATTTCATATAGATAGATTATTACTAATCAACATTCCCAGGTGCAATAACAAACATTTGCGGCCACCAAAGACACAATTTCCATGGGCTTGGTCTCACCTTCATTGGTTTAAAAACGGACAACCTCCCACCATTTGAGAAACAGACATTCAGAGCATCTCAGTCCTCATTGGCAAATTGAAAGAGCACAAGCAGTAATAATTTGTCAGAGCTTGAGTGCAAATTCCTGCGCCCTGGTGTAGCTTGTAACGCAAATTCTTGCAAAATTCACCCGACACCGCCCGCCGGAACTGTATCTCGGCATATTTCCTCTGCGTCGGCGCGTGGCACAATCGACTGCAAATGTTAAATTTGGTATGAATGTGAGAAGGTGATTGAGAGATGGCAGATCAGCATAAAGAGAGAAATCTTCTTACAAGATAAATACTAGAGACCTAAAAGAAAAAAGAGCGTTTAATAGGACTAAAGAGATGGGTATGTGTATATATATTTTTAAAAAGTCCATTTCTAACCCCAAAAAAAAAAAAAATTCTGAAGTATTTGCAATTTGATTTAGCAATTTATACGATGGATTTTGGTTTGAGGGATTATTAGTTTGTCTTTACTAAAATGAATGAATGCCACTTCTTCTCTAATGTTTTCATAATAGCTAATGACTTGTCTAATATAAAAGTTTGAAGGAAAGGGAAGAAAAATGGGTCATCTGACTGTTATTTAATCTTGAAAATGTGAAATTATATACTTATTATGAAGAAAGATATTTAAAAATAACAAAAAGTGTAAGAAAAAAATCTTATTATCTTATTATTACTTTTTCTATTGGTTAAGGTTTTTGTATGTTAGGATAATCAATACGCGTATATCACTACAAACTTTTTACATTATATTATCAGTGAAAAATTAAAAAGATTATTGTCAGTTTCCCCATATTACAATTAATATATACAATTTATTTTTTATTATTATTGAAATTAATATATACAGTTCATTCAAGAGTCAAACTTACAATGTATAAAAAATAATATATAGTTAGACAATCTTCAATTAGATAGTGAAATTTTGAGATTAAAAATCTGTGCTAACCTTCCGGTATAACACTTGTAGATTACTTAATCAAATCTCGTTGCACGTGCACAAAATTACTTTTAAAATTTACAAATGCTATAAATTTAAATTTATTTAGATAAAGATTACTCATTATTTTTCAATATAAGAAAAAAAAAAAAGAAGCTAAAATGATAAAACTATTGTTACAAACGGACCAAGGTTCGATGCTCAGCTGCGCTTGGCTGAGCGGTGTTTCAACGGTCAGCAATTAATTGGGGCTCACATAGGGCAAATGCTAACAGTTGATTTAGGGCCTAACACAAGCTTAAGCTGAACACCGGATCCATTTCGTTTGCAAATAGCTTGAATTTGAACGAGATAAAGAGAGATTAGTTTGTCCAAGAAAAAACTAAAATAGATGAGAAGTCTTAACTCTTTCATCATTATCGATAATGAATTAAAAAATTATCTCTCTTGATAAGAAATTAAAGTATTAGGATAAAAGTTTAAAATAAGTATACATTTTAAAAATATAATTTATATTATATTTAATGATAAGTCAATTATTTACAAAGTCCATCATTAACTCATTTTAATTGTAATTTTAACAAAATATTTTTATAATATGATCGTGGTAATTAGGCTTGTGTTGTTGAATTAAAAATGGGCTGGCATTGGATTGAAAATATATTGCAAATTAATTTTTATGTGTCACAATGACTTGATAATAAAACTATGGCAAAAATTATGAAGTCTTTTATAATGTTCCTAGTGCTTTTACCGATTACACCCATTCTGGGCTTAGTGAGAATTTCTCACTTTTCACACTTTATGCGAGTGTCTGTTCCACATTGAAACAATTCAAGAATACTTGTACTTTAACTGAATTTTAACTTTTTTTAATATATGTAACGTAATTATCCCTATTGTTTATCTCATCCCCAAACCATCAACATTAACCTTTATAAAGTTTATATAAAATTTATCCTAATCCTTTCTAATAAAACCTTTATTTATGAATTATTCTAAAAATAGTTATTCGGCCTTTTTTTTTTTAAATAAAGTTGTGATTGATAATAAAACATTTGTTTTTTAATTTAAAAAAAGCGTCTGTCATTATACAAAATTCATTTGAAGATCTACTTCAAAAGCTATCAATCAAGTGTGTGCACGTATAATCTTCCGATTAGAATTCGTTTGACGTGGAGTTTTTAATCTCATAAATATCTCTTTAAATTTCTCAGCACAACGCATGTAACATATCCAAATATAACAATATAATCTTCTTATCTAACAACTCAAAATTTAAACTTATCCTAGTGATAAAAAAAAAGAGGGGAAAAAAACTCTTCTAATTAGTTAAGAAATACCAATAAGGTACTAACATATCCGACAACCCAAATCTGATGATTTAAATCATGAAACCAAAGCGAAAAGGATTGAAATGAAAAAAGCCAAAGTAGATTAAATCACATAAATACCCCTTGATTTTCTCGGAGGGGCAGCCAAATTCGGACCACCAATCACCCATTTCCATCACCTTCATATAATATCATCCCACCTTCGAAACACATATTAGAAATTCACAAATGAGTACGAATGAGTACCCCTCTTTTTTTTTTTAATCATTTTATTTATATAATTACAAAATTATAATTTTAATTATCAAAATTCCCTTTTCATTTTTCATTTCATTTCGGCAAAGCCCTAATTGTCGATCTCCTCTTCTCTCTACAAAGATCCGTTCTCTCTCTCTCTAAACCTCTCTCCCTCTTCCAATTCCTTCACTATTCACGAAAGATCCGTACTGATTTCTACACACGATCAATTTTTAGGGTTTTTGATTTTGTTCGTCAAGGCTGGCGGGTAATCGGGTCAAGTAAATGGCGGATCCGCCACGTGTCCGCTACAACTTCGGTAATAATCGTTCTGTTCTTCTTGTTCGGAATCGGACTGTCAGACCAGATAGAGGTGTTGTTGCTGTTGGTGCTGGATTAAAAGAAGCGGATTTGATAATATTACAGAGCGGTGACGAAAGCCAAGAGTGAAGAATAAAAAGAAGCATGCTGAGTGTGCTGCGCGTGCACCTTCCGTCGGATATTCCTATTGTAGGCTGTGAACTCACGCCGTACGTGCTCTTACGGCGCCCCGATAATGCTGTCACCACCGAAGATGTTCCCGAGTCAGCCCCAATTGACGGTCATTTCTTGAGATACAAGTGGTAAGTGCCCGTGAATTGAGTCGGTCTTTGATTGTTTCGCTTCTTCTCTCCTTTTTTTCTTTTAGGGTTTTAATTGGTTTTTGCTGTTTGGTTAGTCGGGGTTGGAGTAAAAATGTGAATTTTTTTTTTCAGTTTGTTTACTAGTAAAAATGAATGCTTGAGGGTGTCTTGTAATCGATTTTTTTTTTTTTTTTTTTTACACTCTGGATGTGTTAACATTCGATAATTTTCTGATTGATGGGCTTCATGATATGTGTGAATTTTCTGAGTTCTTGTATTAGGAAACAGTATCTGAATATGTAGTGCTGTCCGTTAGTAGTTTTTTTTTATTTGAAGAACAGTTGAGGATTTTTTCTGCAGGGTTAATGGTGGAACTATCATTTGTAACCTTTAAACTTTGCTTGCATGTGCACGTTATTATGAGCTGGCTCCTTTGAGTATATAAATTTCTTATTTATTATGGAAATTGTTATTGGAATCCTCTGATATTAATTTATGAATAAGCTCCCTTTTTTCGCAAGAAATTACTCTTTAGAGTACATGATTAATGAAAGATTGCATACCTATTTTTATCCTGTATGCATGTGGTCTGTGTTCTGTAAAGGAGCAATTTGCTGTCCTGAGACGTATTGTACATAAATGATAAATGGCAGACCTTATTGAGAGTACAAACTGTAAACATCCAGTCAAGCAGTAATACAACTATAGATTATATTTCAATTAGTTTTATGAAGAACCTTCAGCAAAATGTGTGGATAATGGTGACGGCTGTATAACTTTGCCCTCTGCAGTCAGAGGTAAATGCTCGAAAACAGCATTGGGATTGTTCCTTGATTATGTTTGGGCTTTGACGACACTTTTGTGACAGACTTTAAACCCTTATCTTCTGAAGGAGTTTATGAATTTGGAAAGTAGGCATGAAGTGTTCTTTTAGAATCCCATGATATATGTTTCAAATTTCAACGCCCATGGAGTCTTTTACGTGGGAATGAAGGAACAATTTAATGATGAATCTATTTTGCTCCTTGGCACAAAAGATGGCATTTAAAATGGAATGAAAAAAATATTATTGAAATTGGGGTCAATGAGAAACTGGCTGCTATTGGATTAAGATAGAGGTGGATCATTTTTTTGATAAAAATGTTAATGGAAATTAAAAAGAAATAAAGAAATAAAGAAATAAAGACGGGCATATCAATGCCCTTATTGAGATTTAGGTTGTTTGGCCCTGTTTGATTTTGAAAACGGAGTTTCTTCATCCGTTCTTTTAAGGAAATTATTCATAATTTGATATCCCTTTTCTGCATGTTTAGTGCAGAGAAGAGAATATCATAAGATGTGATGGTTAACTTCATTAATTTTATTAATTCCTTTGTCATCTTTTTTCCAGTTCTCTCTGAATGAGAACTCAAACTTTCAAACAATCAGCTGTGGATTGTTTGACATCACTTTATTGTGAAGATGGTCCTTGAGGATTCACTCATTATTGTATTATTAGCATGTGTTTTTGTCCTGTACATACGATGCGATTCTATTATTTTGATTATGGTTGTAATGTTGGTTTTGGTTTTGTGATAACTACATTATTGTGAAGATTGACATAATAACCACACGAGTGCCAACATTTTTAATGGTCTAAAATCATTTATGGTGCTCCTGCCTATCAATTTCATTAAGACTGATTATGTTACTCAGCCCACTTCGTAACTTTGAGACAACGTCAGATATATGTAAGACTCCACACAGACACGTGTGGATACTATGAAATTAGAATGTAATAAGCTTAAAATAAATATTCATCTTTACACCGGTCTCGCTCTAGAAGTGTGTAATATCTTATATTAAAAAATTCTTTGTAATCTGAAAACATTCTATGAAAAAATATGAAAAACACCTTACTTGGTAGAGATTGAATTGAGGTTTCCACCTTAGAAGCTGATGATAGCGTCTTTAAGCATTAGGCTTGATTCCAAATCTTGCAAAAGAGTCCGGGAAAGGGATGTAGTAGATTTGAGTAATTTTTGGATGGTAATGTGGGAAGTTAAAGACATTGTCAATATGATGACATGTTGAGGGATATGGGTTTTGCCAACATGTCTTTATTGTTGCCACATATTGGTATTATTGATACATGTCAATTAAAATGTACACGACAACCATGGGACCGCATCAACTATTCACATGAACGTGTTTTGGGGTCTCTCTGCTTGTATTATTAGATTTGCCAGGTCTTGATTTGAAGTAGGTTATGCATTTTTTTTTTTTTTTTAAGTTGTTGAGACAGCGATGTTCACAAATTGAATTTTCTGTAATCTTAGGAACTCAAAAAAGAAACTTCAGTTTTGATGACTCATCTAGTGGTAAAAAGCAGTAGCAACTGTCCAATATCTTGTAGGGATAGCATAGGACCGGTAACTGTGTAAAAGGGGATTTGGATTTTGAAGATCTTCTTTTATTATGAATAGATAAAGAATTAATAGATATCGACAAAAAATCAGATTCTGTAATTTTGTGTCAGTGGTTTTAATTGTGTCCTTATACAGAAGTCTGGAGTTTATTGGTAACAATTTGCAAAAATGACTATGACAGTTGTGTCATTACTTGCGCTAGGAAATTTGCAAGTTTCAAGTTTTTGTCAAGATACTGGAGTGTAGTTATAGGTTTACCTTTTAATGTCTTCTCTGGCATTTTATTTAAAGTTGGCAATTATTGTCCCCATACTTTATGACTAACGTTGATAGAATATACACCAGATCGTTTTAAGGCGTATGATATAGCATCACTAGATTTGGAAAATTTCATTTATTCTCTAATGATTGTCTTGTTCCATTTTGGCATCTGTATATTTATTATTGGGTGATCAGGAAGTTAGTGTGTAGACTGCATTACCTGGCCCTTTTATACTTACCCTACTACTCTTTGGCTTATTTTGCAGGTATCGTATACAAAGTGATAGAAAAGTTGCTGTATGTAGTGTACATCCTTCTGAGCAAGCCACACTGCAGTGTCTAGGTTGTGTTAAGGCTAAAATACCTGTAGCCAAAAGTTACCATTGCTCACCAAAGTGCTTCTCTGATGCATGGCAGCATCATCGTGTTATTCACGATCGTGCTGCAAGTGCTGTAAATGAGAATGGGAACGAAGAGGAGGAGTTATTTGGGCGTTTCAATAGTACTGGGTCTGGGGTTATCAATGCTAGCTTATCTGGTTCTGCATCAAATTCTAGCCTGACGAATGGTTCAACACCTTTATATCCTGCTGCAGTTACACAGAGAAGTGGAGGTGAAACTTGGTTTGAAGTTGGACGATCAAAAACATACACTCCATCAGCTGATGATATTGGCCATGTCCTGAAGTTTGAGTGTGTTGTAGTAGATGCAGAAACCAAACTCCCTGTGGGGCATCCCAATACTCTGTTGACTTCCCGAGTCATTCCTGCCCCTTCTCCTAGTCCTCGTCGCTTGTTCCCGGTCAATGGATCTGATATGAACATGATGGGGCATATCGATTCTGATGGCCGTATTTCAAGCACTGGAACTTTCTCTGTGCTCTCATACAATATTTTGTCTGATGTGTATGCAACAAGCGAATCATATAGTTATTGCCCTTCATGGGCTCTGTCATGGGCATATCGCAGACAGAATTTGTTGCGGGAAATTATTGGCTACCGTGCTGATATAGTTTGTCTTCAGGAGGTAAAATATAAGCATGCTTTTATTTTGTTGTTTACTTGATTAACTTTCTGCAGCAATTCTAGCAAGTTCTGAGACTTTGCAGGTCAGATTTATCACTGCTTTTATTTCTTTGGAGGTTACTCTTTATTCAAGCATAACTTATGATTTAGAACTTTCTTTGCTTTAATTTCCAACCTCTATGTAATTGGGCACTTGTGTAACTGGGATTCTTTGGTCTCCATTTGCATGCTAAACTAAGTTGTAGGTTAAAGATTCCATTAGGGTAAATAAAGAAATCAGTATTTTTTGCTTCCTTTCAATGATCAACGGAGAGGGTTTCTTTGGTATCAATGGCATTTGCATAGGAATAGATGAGGTTAATTGAAGAAAGGTAAAATGAAGAGGAAGACGAAAATAACAAGATCTGCAATGCATCGATTTGTTCACCGTAGTTAAGAAAGAACATAGTTGGCCTTTGGTTAATCTGCGAAGTGGTTTTGAGGCTGAACGTGCTTTTCACTTCCTCTTTCAGGTTCAAAATGATCACTTTGAGGAATTTTTTTCCCCTGAGCTGGACAAACACGGCTATCAAGCTCTCTACAAGAGAAAAACAAATGAGGTGGTTACAGAACTTACACAAAGACATCAGCTTCTTCTTCATCTGTTTCTTCTCCCTTCTCTCTTTATTATTGTGTTTACTAATTCATGTTGGTGATTGCAGGTTTACAATGGAAACCCCCATACAATCGATGGTTGTGCAACATTTTTCCGTAGAGATAGATTTTCACATGTCAAAAAATATGAGGTTTGGAAGATTTTTGCATATACAACATGGTTCTATTTTAGTTTTATTTCATGCTAATGATTCTCAAACCTGTATTCAGGTTGAATTTAATAAGGCTGCTCAGTCTTTGACTGATGCTATACTTCCAAGTGCCCAGAAGAAGAATGCTTTGAATCGATTAGTGAAGGTACCTTGATAACCCATTAGTTTGTAATGTTATTTTGGGCAGTGCCTGCCCAGAGTTTCCATCTTATGCCTTGCTTTCTTTATGTGCATAGGATAATGTTGCGTTAATAGTGGTTTTGGAAGCAAAATTTAGTAACCAGGGTGCTGATACACCTGGGAAGAGGCAGCTTCTCTGTGTGGTAAGAGTTTTCATTCTGATTATTGATGAGGGCAGTAAGGATGTTTTCCTGAAAATGGTCTTCTTTAAACGAGTGGACTTGTGTGCCATACCGATCAATTTTACCCTCATTGTTTTGCTTTTTCCTTTTCATTTTTTTGGGAGTACAGGCAAATACACATGTAAACGTCCACCAAGAGCTAAAGGATGTTAAGCTGTGGCAGGTTCTGATTATTTTACTGTCTTCTATATGCAACTATATATTTGTTTCAATTATTTAGATGATTAGTTTGTCAAATTAGGTTCATACGCTCTTAAAAGGATTGGAGAAAATAGCTGCAAGTGCTGACATTCCAATGTTGGTGTGTGGAGATTTCAATTCTGTTCCTGGAAGGTCTGTCTTTTCTTCTGACATAGTAGCTTATGTTGGAGATTCGGTTTAGTTGGTATGGTTTTGTTGCTTAGTTATAAATACTTATCTTTCTTGTAGTGCTCCTCATGCACTTCTTGCCATGGGGAAGGTAGATCCAATGCATCCAGATTTGGCTGTAGATCCTCTTACGATCTTGCGTCCTCACACCAAGTTGACACATCAACTTCCATTGGTAAGTTAACTTCTTATAGTGAAATGATTGGATAACTTTTTAGGTTTATATTGCTTTCTCTTGATGGTGTTTTTCTGATATTATGGGAGAAAAAGATTGTTAAAAAGAGAAGTGAAAATGAGAAAAAGGGAGTGTTGGTTATTGATTGTGCTGGTTGTGACTCAGGTTAGTGCTTACTCGTCCTTTGCAAGAATTGGGGTTGGTCTTGGTATGGAACATCAGAGGAGGAGAATGGACCCTGCTACCAATGAACCATTATTTACACATTGCACAAGAGATTTTATTGGTACGCTAGATTATATATTTTACACAGGTGAGCCTTGAAACAACCTGGACCATCTATTCACATTTTTTTCTTTTAAAAAAAATTTTAAAAAAATTCCATCCTCCTTGTTCTCTGTGATTAATTTTCTAATGCTTAGTAGTTTGATATATACATTTTGGTTGCTTATGAACTTCTTTAACTTGTGCTTTCAGCGGATTCTTTAACTGTTGAATCCTTGTTGGAACTCTTGGATGAAGATAGCTTGAGGAAAGACACAGCCCTTCCTTCTCCAGAGTGGTCCTCTGATCATATAGCACTTTTAGCTGAATTCCGCTGCAAGCCTAGAGCTAGACGCTGATGCTGCAGGGTGCGGAATCATTTCTTTTAGTTTATCAGATTCTAGGATTTTTTCCGCCTGACTCATTTGTGTGCATGGAAGGTCTTGCATGCGGCAATTGTTTTTTTTTTTTTAAATTTTAACAATTGCTGTTAGCTTCTGTTAACTCCAATACATTGCTTGTGCTTCAGGTTCGAACATGCCCCGAGGAAACTGGCCAGAGAAGCCGATGATAGATAAGTCATTGTAAGAATGGTAGATCTTGCTCCCCATGTTTTTTCATGGTTTTCTCACTATGAGATTCGAGCATTGATCTGCTTCTGTATTATGTCACCTTTTGTCTCATAGAAAAAGATGATCAATTTTATTCAATTGCACACCCTTTTTTCTTTCTCTTTTTAAAGTTGCCAATAGAAATGTCAGCCAATGCAGCAGTTTTATTAGTCATTATCATCGTCACCATCCTCTTGTACCTTAAATCTCCTACAAAAGCAAGTGGTTATCGGCATGCTATTGTATGCCCTCCATTTTATCTAGGGTTCCATGTTTCCTTGGATTTAGTCAAAATGCATTTTGCTCTGGTTGCTGAAACAAATAAGATTAATTTTCTTTGTCAAGCTTATAGCTTTAAATTTTAAGTTATGCAGCCGAAGTGCTAATTGAACAACAATAGAAAAATAGTAATTTAGTGAAAACAGTGCTGTTAGTTGGGCTTAATAGACTAGTGGGTTCTTTAGTGTCTTGCGGCAGATGCATGAAATTGATTCTTAAAGGGTAGCAGCCAATGGATGTTCTTTCCTGCAGTGTAAATGTTAGCAATGAACATCAGAAAGTTGCTCGGCAAATTGCTTTCTGTATATGAATAACGTGACCATCACTTTGATTCGGTCAAGTAATTACCCATATTGCTTGGGAAATCGTCTATGGCTTGAGTATTGGGCTACCCTTTCATCTTAACAAAGTATATTAACACCTAATTTTTCTTTACTTTGGTTCGTGGTACCATCCTCATAATTTTAAACTCAGGTGGGTAAATTATCAAATGTGTTCTAACTTGTAATGATCAATAATCTTATCAACCCTGAATTGGAGGAAGCTGAAATTCCATCACCCAGCTCAGCGCATACATTAAAAATAACTTCTCATCATGGAGAAGGCAGCCAGCACGGTACCTGTTGATACAAAAGTCTTGTTCACTGTATCTATCATCACTTCTGCTGGTTTTGTAAGCTCAGATTTCAACCAAGACAGGAAAGAATGTGGTGACCAATTGGCTGATTTCTAAGCATGTTTGCTTTTTATTGGCAGAAGGCCAAATCTCCTACCCCAACATGCTGCTCCAATATAAGAAAAGAAGGCAGCAAGACCAGAAAATGCCTGTGCTTGCTGGTTAAGGATCGAAATCAACCTACTCTCGGCTTCAAGATGAATGCCATCCTAGCATTGAGCCTTCTGTCTGTTTGCCATGCTCCGGCCAAAGCTTCAGATTGCCCTGGTCATAACAAAATCTTTACATGGAAAAGGCCATGCATTGTTACTATTCATAATGTGCAGACATCTTTGCTTAAAATTTCCTTACTGGTTATTTACTGGTGCAGCTCTTCTAAACTTGTCTTCAAACTCAACGGATGCACAGGTCTTCGAGCAATTTGCCACAAGCTCTGGTGGTAATATTAGTACTGCTGTTAGAGGTAACGTTTCTTCCGATCGTTGTACCAAGGAAAGAAGTGTCCCCTTTTTGCTAGTCTTGTATTCCACCAGAGTAGAAATGTAAAGCTTATCTTTCTTCCACACTAATCTTTCGAAATTTTCAGTAACCGGTGTTCCATCTAGTTCAAATAAATATGTCAAAAGGAGGAGATGGGTGTGAATGGGAATCGTGTGGGCGGATTCCCTGTGGCTTGTTATCAGTCTCTAGAATTTGAGGGAATAATCACATACCTCATAATTCCGGATGGATGTCACGTCTTATGTGTTATAGCATGCGCCCTGCTTATCTCCAGTGAATGTACAATTCTTATCAATGCTTTACTAATTAACTACTAGAATCATCATTCGCTCTCTCTAGCTAAGGAATTCACAAATTGGATGATAAATAAATCAAGAGAATTCCAAACTCCAGAGAAGACTTCACGATTAAAAGAAAGCAGCATCAAAACAGATTCTTAATTCCCATTTTGGTTATTGTCATGTAATAACAATTATCCAGTGGCCAAGACAATTTGTTCAAACGTATAGCAGAGAATCATCTCTTAACATGATAACTAATGGGACAATTAATAAATCATATTGTCTTTTGACATGATACATATGCCCTGATGCAAGATCTTATGCTCTCGCAAAAGATTTACATACGTGCACCGGCATACAATGTTCAAAATGACATGTTTTTGAGGTTTGTGATCTTTATGATGGTGGTTGTTTGCCAACGTAGTATGCAGAGAAATGGAAGCGTCAACGGGGAATACATCTTCATGTGATAATTTCAAAAACTTCCATAAACTGCCTTAGCTGTGCACTTTGAAGCACGTTAGATGTGGGAACAACTGAAGCAGTTCATCTCGGCTCCGCCGCTACAGAGTACGATATGTTTAGTTAGAAAATGGCAAATTATTTTCATATCTGACGACCAGATCAAACAAGGCTAAATGTATAATAGGGTTAATACATGATCAATATTGGGCATCAGATAATTCTGGGTTAATACATGATCAATCAAGATAAAGAGCAGAGGAGATGGTAGCAGGATGGGGTAGATGACTTCTTATCTCTTTCAAAATCTCATAGAAACAGTCATACCTTAATGCCAACACATCCATTTACATCAAGGGTTGTAAGCGTGTTTGAACAGAATCTTGAAAGGACTTCCAGGCACTTATCAGTCACCCCAACTATTCCAAATAAGCTGCACCATTTCCTTCCATAACATTACTAAGATTACATACCAAGATAAAACCAAATGATAATAGCCTATAATCATTGCATTCAAACTGCTATCACAACAGTCAACACATAAAGAAGATTCCAGTATCTAGACAGAGCATAGATTGTACTGAGCATAGATTCAGCCAAATAACAATAGAATCCACCATTTGATCTCCAGTTGTCACCTGACTGATTGACTCAAGACCACTGAGTAAGTTCTTGCTTTTGCTGATACATACTTATAAATGATCGTGGTTTATAGCTCAGAATTCAGAATAATCAACAAACATAGGTATTCTCCAGTTAATACAACTGTATAGCTCGCAACTTCCATATAGCAAGACTACCAAGGTTTTCAAAGAAAATCAGTGCTCAGTGTTAAATGAACTAATCATGCTTGGCTTGATTTTGCCCATGTTATTAGCATCTGCTTAAGTTCTGACACAAAGTAGTGGCAAAGGTGCATTCCGAAACCAAGGTTGTTGTTTGGGGCCATCATTTTACATTACTGGTAAATCATAAGTAAATAAATATTTCCAGGTTCAAGGGTGAAGAAGAAGGCTGACAGTCTGACTGCTCAAGTCAACACGACTTGCAAAAATCATGACAGTGCTTTCACATGCAAATATTATCTTATTGTTACTTTTGGAAATTACCTTAGAAATTCAAGAGAGGAACAACCTTCAGCAACAGCCATCACCCCTACATCAGTGATGCGCACACACCTACCAAGACGATACATGCTTTTTTTTTTTGAGTTATAAGCAATTCATGGATTTTCACTTTAAAATTCATACTGAAATGTGGCAATTGTTCTTACCATGTTAAATTGAGAGACACAAGACTTTTGCACTTCGCTATGCAAGCAAGTCCTTCATCAGACAGATTCTGACAATCAAAGTGTAATAACTATTAACATTTAGCAGGAAAATCTTTTCAGAAAACTGCTTGCTCAGTGAACCTGAGCTTATTACCTGGGCACCACATAGATCTAAGAACTTGAGATGGGCTAGAAGAGAGATCTTCTTGTATGCTTCATCAGTGAAGCTGCAGATCAGAAATACAGCCAGTCCAGTAGATTAGAGAACCGAACAGAAAGAGAAAAGATTATACATTAATTTTGAGACATCGTAATATACCCAGAAAGGGCATAAAGGTTTAAACTCCTAAGTGAGGAGCACTTAATCAATATCTTCTGCAGGCCACCATCAGTTAGCTTGACACACCTATAAATCACCAGATGATTATGAGATGTTAGCAAAATCAAGAAATTAAAAAGTTCAGCATAAGCTGTAAATTGGACCATTTCAATCAGCCATTGTAAATGGCAAATCATACAGAGATAATTGAGCAGATAATGGAATTTACTATAACTGTTGCCCTGTCTTAATAGTTTCAATGATATATTTTTCTTTTCCATGTTTAGAGATATTAGTTTCAATGATATATTTTTCTTTTCCATGTTTATAGATATTAGTTTCAATGATATAAACAAGGGCCACAGGATCACCAGTGTTAGATGAGTTAATTTGCACCAGTTGAAAGAATCTTATGCCATCATATATATACACTGACATCAGTAAGATATTGTTGCTCCATATATAAACCAGTTCCAACAAAATCATGTCAACATACCTTGTCAGGTTCAATGATTCCAATTCTTGATAGTTGTCAGCAATTAATTGCAAACTTTTGTCCAATATATTCTGCATTGTAACAAAGAAATGATCTATTTGAAGATAATCCTTCAAGACAATCACTATCTAATCTGAACAGTTGAAGTATGTAAAGATTGTACAATCGAGACCGATCAGCAGAGAGAAAACTGATAAAAACATTTCACAGATTTCTTCAGGATGAAATCAATTTTTGAACCTAACCTACCAACCAATAGTCAAGATGGCAATGAGAACAACAATCAAGTACCTTACAGCCACTTAAGTTCAAATCTATAATATGTTTGCAGTTCTTCACCAGATGTTGTATACCAATATCTGTTACCCTGAAGTTCACATTGGATTCCAAATTTCAACAATATCAGTAAGAAGTCTAGATCCGTAAATACAATAGAAGTACGTGTTAAAATAGTTAAAGCAGTAAATCTCAGAATACCTTACATTCCAATAAATGGAGAACACTTTCAGTTCAGGACAAGTACTAGTTATGAATTCAATTCCTTTGTCTGAGATCTTCTGGCAACCATTCAGATTCAGAGATTCCAGGTCTTGCAAAGAACCCAAACACTGTCAAATGATAAAAATTCCATCAAATAAGGCAAACACTTCAACTACATACTATGTAATCCAAATATGATTAGCGCAGCCTAATAAACAGCAACAAGTTTCCTTTCTTTCTTGCAACTTATTCAGGTGTCGCCAACAATTGAATAAGTCTATTTCTTATTTCAACACTGGTTCAAAAGCAGGACCTCTCAGCATTTCAATAAACGAGTTCAACTCTGTAATAGCTTTATAATACTAGTGCAAGGAAAGAAATAAATGCAAAATTTGGAGCAATATCATGCTGAAAGCAATGTACAACAATATTGACATAATCTGTGCTTTTCACAAGCAAAGTCTATCAAACTCTCATGAAAATTAAACATGTTACATTTGCTTAAGTAACTCAACAAATGGCATGGAAACAACTCTATCAGTGACAAAACTACACCTTCGTTTTAAGAAGCTCGAGATGTCTATCTTCAATATCTTGCGCAAACTCAAGGTTTATTTCTCTCACACGGCGATATCTAGGCTACAAAACAAACAACTTTCACCGTGAATACTACAATTATGTAAACTAAATAGAATTCTACTGCTAGCGACTCTCTGAAACCCCACCCCATAAAAAACATAATTTTTTTTACAGCGATTTGCTCATGACATACGATTGAAAGAGCAGCTACAAGTCGGTTTCCGGCGTTATTCATCTCACGCAAATCAATAACCTGAGGGATACCCAGATCATAAAAACCAGTATAGAGTTGAAAAAATTACGAAACAAGAGCAAAACATGAGTAAACAGAGGAAATGATACCAGCCAAAGAGAGGGATAAGAGACAAGGGTGCGGTGGAGCCATGGACTAACGAGAAGCAAAGATATTAAGTCTCTTTGACAAAGCCTTGTGCTCACTATTCTAATCACCTTTGGTACTGTCTCTTTGCTCCATGTTTCTTCTTCTTCTGCTGCTTTAACTTTCTCTTCTTCCGTTCTCATTCTTCAAAGAATCAGAGATTGGAGCTTGGCTATCTCTGCTCACGAGCTTTAGAAGCAGGACTTACTACCAAAAGTAACAACATCATAAAGGGCGCTTCGCCTAAAACCCATAATACATCTATATATGTATGTATGCATACAGCAGCGCGCGCACGCATAAACATACCATCATGCCCATAAATGAATAAATTAAAGCAATTATTTAATTTATAATATTTTAGTAAAGGGTTAGTATTGATCAGTATTTATTTTTTTCGTTCATAATTGATGGCTTTTCCCTTTGCCAATTAATTAATTTTAGTAGATATTTACTTTTATCCCTTAAAATTAAAGAAAATAAACACATATTTACCTAAAAATTAAAACTATAATTTTATTAATCAAAGCCAATTCAATAACTTGATTTTTTTAATTTGAGAAAATTATTTATATATTTCTAAAAATCCCATGTAAATGAAAGTTTCATTGTTAAGAGTGTGATGAATTATATAGGGAACCATCAACCACATATGCGTGCGTGTAACTCGAGACTTTCAGATCTTTCCTCCTAGTTCATTTTCCTTCTTTCTCTCATCATTTCCCCAAATTAAAGTGTTCTACTCCCTGTATATTTACAATTCATTACCTCTATGTACCTTTATATGGTTGTCTCTTTAAAAGGAATTCAACTCACTTCATGTACCTCTATATAGTTGTATCTCTTTAAAACGGAAACGAGAGCTTTCCTTCATACTTTGCACACTTGAGTAGAAGAAATGTTGACATGAATACACACACACACACACACACACACATTTGTATAAAGCTTTTGATGACATGTACATTTTAAAATTCAAAACAAGAACCAAAATAAAGGGCAAAACTAATCGCTAAACAGAGTTCTTTAACCTCAAAACATGATAACAATTGATGAAAGCGAAAGGACCTACATGTTACAGAAGCAGAAATTTAGGACCAATATAATAAAAGCCAAAACTTTCATGTGCAAGGACTAAATGCCCAATGTGTTTAAAAGACCTCTCTCTCAATTCTGCTCCTCCTCCAGCCCATGTTCCACTCTCAACTGAACAAGACGCCTAATACAAGGAATTCTCAACCCTACACTTTGTTAAATGATCTTCAAAACCCAAAATTCATTCCCTCATACGCCGAAAGCTATTCAGTTTACAAAGCCCACATAAACCCTTAGGAGCCAACCTTCTTACTCAAAATCGATGGAACCAAGAGCCAAAGAATTTCCTACAATAGAAAACCAGAGCACTAAAGACACAAGTAAACAAAGATGGATAGAGAAATAATCCTTTAATTGATCACCAGTAAAGACAGAGTTCAGTATAAAATGGGATGTTAATCCCATGCACTTGTCACACCATGATTGCTGTAACCATATCCCCCGCCATAACCACCACCAGGAACCCCATATGCATTGCTACTACTATTCACCCCACTGTAATAGTCATTAGATGTGCCTCTAGTATGTGAGCCATCTCTTCTGAAGTCACGGCCACCAAAGCGGTTTCCACCAGACCGCTTACTTTTCCCACCGCTGTAATTAGCCCGTGATGCGTAACGACTAAGCCATGCAGGTACTTCCTGATTAGCTTCTTGCATTAGCTCAGCTAGAGGCCTTGCCAAGGACATATTGTTCTCATTAAAAAAGGCAGTAGCCAATCCTGATTTCCCAGCTCGCCCAGTCCTTCCTATCCGATGAACATAATCATCAATGTCATTAGGCAGATCAAAGTTGACTACATGAGCTACATGTGGTATATCAAGACCACGTGCTGCCACATCTGTAGCTACCAAAATTGGCGTCTTTCCACTCTTAAATGATCTCAGTGCTAGCTCTCTTTCCTGCACATGAAAACATAAGATCAGAATTATTATGTCCAAGTCACAACTGCTACTGCTTGGCCAAAGCAAACTGCAGGACAAAAGGAACAGCACGTGGTGAACTAAGAAATTTCAATGGGATATTTTCCTATTACAATCTGGAAAAAGAAGTCATTAAATTGAAACAAAATAATCTCACAGAAGAGTAGTAGTCTAATTTCAACCCCAAAGGCAATAACATTGTTCTGGTAAAAACATGCTGAATAAGAAGTACCAAAATACATGCATATTCATATTAATCTTCTAGTTAACAATGAAATTCTAACTAATATTTTTTCCCTTTTGAAAGTACAGATCTAGCTGAACTCACCTGTTGTGTTCTGTCACCATGAATAGTAGTTGCAGGAAACCCATTCATATACAACCAGTGCTCCAACGCGTCAGCACCTTTCTTTGTCTCAACAAAAACTAATGTCAAAGCTTGCTGCAATTAAAAAAAAAAAAAACAATTTAACTTCGTACCAAAGCCAACTAACGCAACCCATCAAATTAAATCAGAATGAATACCATTGTTCAAGACAGTTTGCGCCGGGGTTACTACTACATATAGCCAACTCAAAATTTAAATTACCTTGCCATGAACTCCGTTTGCCACCTGTGCATGCAAGAGGTCCATCAGATGGCTTCTTTTGTCTGACTCATGAACGAACTCAACTCTTTGAACAATTAAATCAGTGCTTGAACCAACCCTTCCAACAGCCAGAAAAACGTAATTTGCTAGGAAATCCGATGCCAATCTCTGCACGCCAAGAAAATCGCAAAAGAAAATTGTCAGACAAATTGACACCAATTCTCATTTCAACATCTATCATAAACTCCCACTGCAAATGAGAAAACCTCTTCAACATTACATCTTATACAACATATCTCTGTTACAGCAAATTCATTTTCATATTGCAATGTATAAAAGTAGCTGTCACAGCTCCAACCCACCCTGACAGTGGACCTCATAAGGATCCAAAACCATGGTTTGATTATGATTGGACCAGCAGTACTAAACATGTCAGAAATTCAACAACCTCGAGCACCAAGATTGGACAACCTTAATGCTTTTACTAAATGAAAAATAGTGACAGTTATAGTAGTAGTAGTAGTAGTAGCCCCTCCACAAAAAATCATGAATGTGACATGAAGATTGATGCCACCACTGATCGGAAAGATAAAAACAACTCGAATAGAAAATATAATTAGAAACCTGTATCTCTTTCGGGAATGTGGCGCTGAAAAGCATCGTCTGTCTCACACCAGGTGGAGGCATATCCATTTGTTGCACTATTTTTCTGATTTGAGGCTCAAAACCCATATCCAGCATCCGATCTGCCTCATCGAGAGCTAAGTATCTAATCATCTGCAATGAAACTCTAGCTCTCTCAAGCAGATCAACCAATCTTCCTGGAGTTGCCACAAGAATATCAACCCCTCTCTCAAGCTCTCGCAACTGAAAACACAACAAAAAATCAGTATACAAAATAAAGGTAGGTAGTACAAATATTTAAAAATCTTCAATTTAAAGACTAATATAGCATCATGACAAAGGCAGTACAATGAAAAACAGCATCAAATAATAAATTTATAAGGTAAAAAAATATACATTAATTAAAAAGGTCGTGTGATACCATTCAGCAAATAAGCTTGCATTTCTTATCGGTGACCAATATAACAAACACCATAAACTGTCCAAAAGAGATAATCAACCTATCAACAAGCCCACTGCATGATTCAACATATCATTCCTACATCCTCTCTTGGATAGAGAAGAATCTTGTCAATTGAAAGCTATCCCTTGATTTTATTAATGTAAAAAGTCACCCATCTTTTACAATTCAGACAAGGTTACAGCAACCATTCCAATCCAAATCAAAGCAATGATCAATAAATCCAAAAAGACTTTAAGCAAGGCTCCAAAATCTTTGACAACAAAGAAGAAATGTAAATCACATTCTTATTCTCTGATATATCACCCAAAAAAAAAAAGAAAAGGAAAAGAAAAGAAAGAAAACAAGAAAGTTCAAATAAATATCAGAACAGCATTGGCAAACATAAGAGAAAAGCTATCGGTTCAATTTGCATCAATCCCAAATCCTAGCCAGTGGTAATAGTTGCAAGACAAATGTTCTGGAAGCAATTTTCTGCGGTTTATGAATTCAAAAAGAAGATATTTTGTGTTGAAGAAAAGTAAATAATTAGTCACAAATTTATGTCAAGCAGTTGTAACTTTAGAAGATAAGCAAATAAAGAACACCCAACCAAGAAGACAGGGACCCGAATGTTAAGGATTTCATCATTTCCAAAAGAAGAAAACTAGGAATACAATCAAGAATGAGAACAATGGAAACCTGTTGGTTGATTGGTGCTCCTCCATAAGCAACCACCACCTTGACACCAGTTTGATAGGAAAACTTCTTGGCTTCCTCATGGATCTGCAAACCATAAATGACACAAAATGATTATGACCCAGTTTGAAAAAGTGAAGTGGTCCAAAACAAAAAAAAAAAAAATCCTACCTGAGATGAGAGCTCCCTTGTAGGGGCAAGAATAAGAGCCAGAGGATAAACAGTCCGTGATCCACGTGGCCTCTGTACGTACTGCTCACGCATTATCCCACTGATAATTGGAAAACAAAAGGCAGCTGTCTTCCCCGACCCTGTCTGAGCACAGGCCATTAAATCTCGGCCTGCAACCGATATAGGAATCGCATGACGCTGAACAGGTGTCGGTTTAACATACTTGCACCTCCTAATATTAAGATTCAATGCTTCCCCCAAATCTATTTCTGCAAATGTATTAACTGGCGACGGCACATTTTCTCCACTCGTCTCCACTGGAATATCCTCATAAGCATCAAAATTAATACCCGTATTTTCTGCTTCAGCAAACGGCTGCTCTGCACCATCATCATCACCAAATGGGTTCACTTCACGTTCTCTTCGGTCCCAACCCCCACTTCTATTATTCCAACCACCACCACTTCTACTACCAGAGCTGTAACCCTGACTACGCCCAAAATCGGCCCTTGAACCACCGCCCCAACGGGGCCCACTAGCAGATTCAATAGCTTCTCTTGACGGAGCAGGAGGTTCAGAAGAGGTTGCTGGCTTGTTACGGAGATGTGGTGGAACATAAGTGGATCGAGTGGGACGAGGTAAGGCACTGGTAGTAGAAGAAGCAGGGGCCGCATTCTCAGATGCAGACACTGAATCAGCCCATGAAGTGCTCATAATTCCAAAATTTTAGCCCCCTTGTTTTAACAATTACTGTACAATGCTCAACGTTTCCCAATCGAAATTACTTGTTTGCTTTCTAACTATTAAGCTAGCAGATCAAAACTCTGAAAAACCAGAATGCATCTACAATCAAGCTAACAAAACCAGACGAAGTAAAATAGATAGTAAAAAAGTTAAACAATTCGAAAAAATTTTAAAAATATTGTACGATATGCCACAATTATGTTAAAATCCTAATCAAACGCATGCAACAATACTAAGAGAACAAAGTCAGCACAATCAGAAACAACAACATTCGTACAATGCGATTACGAACCAAAAACAATTTTTCAACGCAAAAACACCAACGAAAACATATAAAAATTTGCGAGTGCTTCAACAAGGCTCGAAGCCTAAATTCGAAGAACTACGAGGCGTAAATCTGTAAATACAGAAAAGAAACCCTAATTTTTCGATCCGACACGAAGCCGAAGTTTCGGTTGAGAAATAACGACAGAGATATTTATCTTTTGTTTTATTTTTAGGGAAAAAAAAGTTTACCTTCGTTTGAAAAATCAGATGAAAATCAAATCTATTTCTTCGTTGTTTCTTCCTCTTTTCGTTGCTTGTGCTGTTGTGTTGTGCACCAAACGGGAGAGATTCTTTATGGTTTTAAAATATCTATATGAAAACACACACAGTTTTTATGGTGCAGTCCCTGTTGTTTGCTGCAAAATAAATAGATTTCAGAGGTTTGAATATTTTGACACATAAGTCCTGTTTGTTACATTGTTTTGCACTTAGATCCGTTGACCGTCGTTGACTTTAATCCTAGATAATGTTAAAAAAGTAAAGAAAATTAAGGGTCTGTCCGGTATCATTTTTAGGGGTTTGTTTTTATTTTCATTTTCAAGGTATTGATGTACTTCTTATTCGGTGGGCTGGATCTAAAAATGAATTATAAAATAAATAATTTATATTTTTTTTTATTTTAAACTGAAGACTTGTTAAATACGTTATCAGCTGAATTAAAAATTATACCATAAAAGAAATTGCAAAACAAAATTCAATCCTAATCTCTTTATCCCAATCGAAATTCACGTATATCTATCTTTCTTTATGTGTTATAGTTCTTCAACCACAATTCATCTTAGCTCTCTCCCTCTTCACCACGATTCTTTAAATAGAATCGACTATTGATGTGTCTCTATTTCTCTCGATTGGTGGTGGTCCTGCAGCTATGGCGTCTCTCTTAAAGATTAATTGGTGTCACTTCTACTATTACGTCTCTGTTAAGGAATAAGTGGTGATGTTGCTATTAGTGTATCTATGCTCCATCTCGACTACTAGTAGTGATGGTCGTGGGGCTGCGTCTTTACTCTATTGCGATTGGTGCTGTTGCTGTTCTCTCTCTCTCTCTCGAGTTGCTCCTATAAAGAGATCAGAGCATATATGTTGCGAATTGACATTGTCTCATTGGTATTGTTCTTCTATTTGGATAAATTTTGAGTAATTATTATTTATTTTGTGCATGTGATTTCATTATTCTTATATTTCCAAGCTTTACTTGTCTCTGCATTTTAAGGTACAAGAAAAGAAAAGTAGTTCAAGAGAAATAATGAGAGTGGAAATAGCAATGTTGTCCACAAAGAAGAAATGTTCCATTTTTGCTTTGGTTATGATCTTATTATAAATGTGGGATTTGGTAGTGGTGTCTTTATTACTGAGTCATGGGAAAGTAAGTTACAGTCATGGGTTTAGTAAACATTTTGGCAAGATTTTTTATACTTCTAGTTGTGAGATTTGGTTTTTGCTTACCTGTTTTGTCTTACAGTTGGAATAACTAGAAATGTTTTGCCTGCAATATTAGTGAAGCTATCATCAAAGAAATTGGTATTTGGTTGCTAGCTTATATGATTCGCTTGTTTTATTATACCTTACTAGCTTATATGAAGCAATTAACAAGTTGGCAATGAGAATTTGAGTTGCAAAGAATTTGGGTTAACGAGGGATGATAATTCTAAAAATAATGCAATAACAGATATAGCTAAATATTGAAATAGAGTTGTTTAGGGATAAAAAGAATAAGTTTTGTCATATAGTCTTTATCAATTCAAATAATAGATTCTTAGTTGAATTATTCTTTCTTACAATTAGAGAGCTTGTATATCTTTAGTTTTTTTAAGAAAGTGGTAGCAATGATGATGATAATATTGATTCTCATTATGTCTTCACAATCACAAGCTTATCTTTTACATGTACTTGCATAAGCTTTACGGGTTTTACCATATGAATAATATGCTAGAAATATGTAATTTGCTATTATTTGTTTATTTGCATTTTTTAGTTTAATTTTTGCTAAATGAATTGAAATTACCGTAAAACGGTTGTGATTGGATATGAAATACACTAGGCACCTATGTGTGCATATACCAATATTATTTTCAGCTCTGTGTTTTGGACAATATGGTTTTGTGTTGGCTTTATTTTATATTTGAAATTGCTGCGCTTTTGCATCTTCTTTACTGAACAAGCATTTTTTACCTGATGGCTAATGTCTACCAATCACCTTCACTTCATAGATAGTTATTGCATTCGACAAAGCACCTTAAACCCAAATAAAGTCACAATGGCATATGAAACTGAGTTAGGGCCTTCCATCACTACAAGCAATACTAAGGGCATGGTCCCAAGCTCTGTATGCTATTGTTGTGTTCACCGTTGATTAAATGTGAATATTGTAAATTAAACCATTGTTGTATTTTAATTATTTTTTAATGAATGATTTGATATAAAATCTAAATTGCAAACATGAATGGTATAAAAAATAGAATTACAACTTCTATACAACATGATTATACATGTAATTGATGATGTTCATCATGTAATTTTTTATAATTATTTTGTTTAAATCATATGGATTGTAATATCTTAATTATAGTGTAAAAATAATGACAACACAAAACCTTTTTTAATTAATGCCGATGCTTAAAATTTTATTATCATGTAATTTTTTATAATTATTTTGTTTAAACTATTTATGGTATGATTGTGTATATATTAATTAAATAATTACTTTTTATTCATAAGTATGATTTAAATATTTAGTAAAAATTATTCTTGAAAAAGTTATTACCAAACTTATAATCACTATTTTTATCTTTTTCAATAATGTTTACCGAATGCATATTACTATTTTTATTTTTAAAACACGTGATACAGAAAATAATACCAAACGCATACTTAAATTAGAAATATAGTAAGTATACAACACCATTTTCATTCTTATTTTTATTTTTAAAAAATAAAGATCCAAAAATAATATCGAACAGGCCTTAATATACTTTACTTGCTCATTTATTGTTTTCATATTATTTCATATTAGTCATTAACTTTTTGGCTGGATAATTTTATAATGTTATTCTTGTTTTTAAATATATCTTTATTTATATTTATTATAAATGAAATAAATCCTATTAATAGATATTAAAATAAAAAAATTGAGTCTAGAGTAAGAAAATATATGTTTCGGCTACGTGAATAAAAAATTAATAATAAAATTTTTATAATTTTTAAATATTTTTATAATAAATATATATTTTATAATTTTAAAACAAACAACTCATTTATCCCTCTATTCTTATAAATTTTTTGAGCCAAAAAAGTTTCAAAATTGCTAGAAAATAACTAATATACATTGATTTCGGAAATAAAAAATGACAATCTTCCTAATATTAATTAAAGTAAGAAGAATCCAAAGTGATTGTCCGTTTTTTATCTTTCAAATGTGGTAAAAGTAAGAACAATCCCAAGTAAAGTTTGGGATGCAGCCTGCAAAGTCGATTACGTCGTCCGCTGGCGCCTGGCAGAGTTGAAGATTTGTTCTTCTTTCTTTAAAAAAAAAAAAAAATTCCTTTGTCAACAGCATTTCGAAACCCTGTAGTAAATAAATGTAATAAAATGAATTTACGTGTCAAAATCTTATAACTTCTGATTTTTTTTTTCCTTTGCAACGAGTGTGGTAAAATATATGAATAAAATAAAAGAGTATCAGCGAGAATTGTCAAAACGGTTACCAAATTTAAATTTATTTAAATAAAATATTAATATCTTAACCCACCATAAAAAATAAATAAATAAATTATCGAATAAATTACTTAATAATCTGCCACGATAACTATAACCCTGACTACGAACAAAATTAGGCCTCGAACTATCGCCCCAACGGGGCCCACTAGCAGGTTCAATAGCTTCTCCTGATGGGGCAGGAGGTTCAAACGAGGTTGGTGGCTTGTTTATGCGAATGTGGCGGAACAAAAGCAGATCGAGTGGGACGAGGTAAGGCGTTGGCAATAGAAGAAGCCAGAGCTGAATTCTCAGATGCAGAAACTGAATCAACCCATAATAAAAGGAAACGTGGCTATCGAGTCGAGTTGTTGCTTTAGTGCTTGAACAAAAGCCGAAACATAGTGCTTTTACAATGTAATCTAATCTGAACAAAGGCAGAACAAAAGTAGATCCGATTCAGTTCATCTTATAATATAATATAAAAAAGGACTCCTTAAATAACAGTTACAGTTAGATGTAATTTATTATTCTTACAGTTATAATATTGTGTGGAACTCACTGATACTATAATTGTGAGAGGAGTAACTTACAGCTAACTGCAACTTAGTATTTCCTTATAAAAAATATATATATCATAATTATAAGAAAACAATCAGTACAATTTCATTAGATGATATGCGAATTGTGGTTTAACGTCAAAAACTAAAAGGAGATATGGGTTGAAAAATACAGATACAAAAGTTGCATTTGGTGTCGCGAGATGTAGCAAAGACTTTGTTGGATTATGTTTTAGATATATTGATAGTATATTATGTTTTAGATATATTGATAGTATAGTATCACATTTAGTGTAGTATTTTATAATTTTATTTATAATATGATTCATATTTAAGTAATATTATTTATAACAATACCCGTTTAAGTTATACTTATGCCATGTTCGGTTAGTGGAAAAGAGGAGAGAGAAGAGGAGTGGAAAAGAGAGGAGGGGAAAGGAAAGGAAAAGAAAATGATGGAGAGTTTAATTTTCTTTGTTCGGTTTAGAATATGATTAATAAAAAAAAAAGGAATTTTATAATTTTTTATTTAAACAAATTTACTCTTATATTATATTTTTAATATTTATTATTAAATCAATTAAAACGTTACAAATACGTTTAATAATTTAAAAATTAACTTCAAAGTTAATATTTTATTCTCAAGTAAACATATTTATAGTGCTTTTGTTAAAACTACTTTTACTTATCATTGTCAAAGGTGCTTTTAGCAATTATTATCAAACAATCGAACATGACCTTAGACTCGATAGAATTCTCATGTGAGCTCTATGCGTTAGTACTAACATCATCTGATTTTCACTTTGTACTCAAAATTTTGATGGTAAACGTATGACGAATAAAAATTATATTATTGATACTATAGTGCCATTGTTGCAAGGAGCTCCGTGTGAGGATTCTTTTATTTACATCAACGACGTTGAAAACTCTACATTTATTAAGTCGCATAGGTGACTTGGGAAATGATAATAAATATAAGCAGATTGTATTGTACTAAAATTTGTAATTGTTTCTTTTAAAACTATTAGAATTAGAGAATTATTAATTAACATGTTGAATATTTCTTAATTGACCATAAATGTGAATTTAATTTATAACTGCTCGTGTTTGAGTAAGAATAGAGAGAATAAGAATTGGTGTTCAGGGACGGAGGTTTCTAATCCCATCCAAACCTTTACCACAACAACATCAATAATAACAATATCTACAATAATAATGATGATGGTGATGATGTGATTGCTTAAGAATAAAAAAAAAAAAAAGGGTAGAAGAGAACCTATTGTGAAAAAAGGAGAAATATTGGACGGTGATGATAAAAGTAGCAAGCCAACCGACGGGATTTTTCCTTTTATCTTTTCTCTCTCTCATTTCTCCTTCTTCCCCGCGATCCCGCCCCGTGGTGTTTTTACTCTTCACCGAACAAAACACAAGTGAAAGGTCATAATAATAATAACAATAAATCTTAAACTTTTCGCTTTGTGTGATGATCTTCACAACCCAAAATTCAATCCTCTCATTTGAAAAGCTATTGTATTTGAAAAGCCCACATAAACCCTCAGGGGCAAAGGCGAACAGTGTTCTTCAGAGTCGATGGATAACCAGAGTTCGTTTAAAATGGGTCAAGAACCGAGGCCTAGATCACATTATAGATATAGACACCGATCTCAAGGCCGCTTGCTTATTGAAAGACGCTATCAAGCGCTCTTCTACTGGTTTCCTCACTGCTAACTCTGTCTCTGATTGGCACAAGCTCCTTGGCCTCACTGTCCCCGTTATCCGCTTTTTGCGCAGGTTTCTTTTCTTGCACTTTTTCTTAAAGAAAATTATATCTTTAATGGATTTTCAAGTACCCATTTGGTCTATTTGCTTGGTTTTTGGTTTGGTTACAACTATATTTTCTATTATATTTGTTTCTAAAAAACGGTTGTTATGGTGATTATTTTTTGGACTTTCGGTAGGTACCCAACACTTTTTCATGAATTTCCGCATACCCGTTATGCAAATTTGCCTTGTTTCGGGCTGACAGATACTGCTCTGTTGTTGGACTCACTTGAGCAGAAAATACACCTTACTTATGAGAATGATACCATGGAGAGGCTATGTAGGGTACTTATGATGATGAGGACTAGAACAGCACCACTCCAGTCACTGCATTCTTTAAAATGGGACCTAGGTTTGCCAGATAATTTTGAGAAGATATTAGTTCCTAAATTCCCTGATGATTTTCGATTTGCTAAGACCCCAAATGGGGTTGCAGGTTTGCAGCTCTCACGATGGCGTGATGAATTTGCAGTTTCTGAATTGGAGAAAAGTAACGAGAAGAGTGAGATGGGTAATGACTATAGGCAATTCAAGTGCGGCCAAACCGCATTGGCGTTCCCCATGAATTTTCCAAGGGGATATGGAGCACAGAAGAAGGTGAGAGCATGGATGGATGAATTTCAGAAGCTTCCATATATTTCACCATATGATGATTCTAGGAATATTGATCCAAATAGCGATCTTATGGAGAAACGGGCTGTTGGGATTTTACACGAATTTTTGAGCTTGACTATTCACAAGAAGACTAAGCGGAACTACTTGAGAAGCTTGAGAGAGGAACTGAATCTTCCACATAAGTTCACTAGGCTATTCACTAGGTATCCAGGGATCTTCTACCTCTCACTGAAGTGTAAGACAACTACTGTGACTCTCAAGGAAGGGTACCAGCGGGGAAAGCTAGTGAATCCACATGCCCTTGTTAATCTTAGGAAGAAATTTTATCATGCAATGAGAATGGGGCTTCTTTATCGTGCTAAAGGTGTGAATATGATACCTCCACTGGATATTTCACTTGACGATAATATTGAGAACGAAACAGAACAAGGAGAGACTGAAGAGGAAGAAATAGAGACAGATGATGAATGCTATGGGGAAACCTCAGAATTGGAGGATGAGTCTGATGAAGAGTAATGAATGATGATTATGCATGGAGACAATATTTTTACCTGCTTGGAAATGAAATGATGAATTTTGTTTACATGAGGTCGGTGCATTTGATTGAAAGTAGTTAACCATGGGTAATTCTTTTACTTCAGCATGACTGTGACTACCAACCTTTGATTTGCTAAATCCTGATTCAATTATGTTTGTCTCTGTCTACAATCCAGATGATGATATCATTACGGCTGAGTTGGAGATGATTGGTCTTCTTTCAGCCAATGTTCTGCTTTAGTTGCTTGATTTTTTAAAGGTGTTTATTAATGATTTTGTATCAGTTTCTTGAAGATCCAAATTAAAATGTACAAGCGTTCTGCATTGAATATTTTGATGAGTATTTAGTATGAGCAGTCACGTGGTTCACCGGCCATTGCAAACTTGCACTGAGCACAGAATGAGAAAATGGTAGCTTTGCTAATATAATATTTTCCAACTTCTTCAATTCACGCAGAACTCCCAATTGAAAGTCTTGACTTGTGACAGATCAAGAATCCGTTTTCTACTTTTCTTTCTCTCTGCAGGTTTTTAACATCACTCAAGTCACAAGATCCAAATTTCAAACTACATTTGCTGCTTAAATTTAACTTGGAAATGGTCTTACTGGGTTACCGTGAAGCAACCTCAAGGAGAGTACTGCGGGGAAAAAACCTTGTACGGTTTCCAAATTTTGTTTCGCAAGGAAGAGGAAATAAGATAGCACTCACAGCTACAGTTCTGTGGATCCCACCACAACACTGTAGCTGTGAGGAATGTACCTTACAGTAAGATAAAGAGATCAAAATAGTAATACTGGCATATCCAAATATTTTTTAATTCCAAACTTGGATTCTTTATCATTGCTGAAAACGCCAATTCCATTATTCGTATGCAAACAAACAAAGGGTGACATGGTGATTGCAAGCAGATATTGCACTCATGAGAGCACTGAGACAGTGTTATCTATTTTCAACGACCGTGCAAAACAACCAGTTGATTGATTTAATGCATCCACTGCTTACAAGATCTCTTATATAATCAGTCAATTAGTTCAAACTTAGATTCAACAATCCATATAGATAAAATTTTCCACTAAACAAAACAAATTTTTAAAAAAAACCCCCCCCCCCCCCCCCCCCCAAAAAAAAAATCTGATATGCCAAACGAATATGAATTAGAGAACCAGCCGTAAACTTAACCTTTCAATATTTAAACTTAGTCAGGGAAGCTATACTGCATCATTCTCTGGTTGAGAAATGCCAAAAAGGAAAAAATGAGACCCTGTCCCAAGCCCACCTCATTGACATTCCTAATGCTATTTAGCATCTTCCTCTACCCAAACATCTTCACAAGAAGAACTTTGTTAGAGCTGATAAAAATTGAGCTGACACTAAGCCTACAGCCCTCTCTGTGAAACTGAGAGCAAAAGAATTTCCTAAACTAGAAATTGAAGTGCTAAAGACAGAAGTAAACAGAGATGGAGAGAGAATAATTCATAAATTTTGAAGAAAAAACAATATATACTCGAGCGAACAGTTGTAAAGACATTTCAGTGTAAAATGGGATCTTAATCCCATGCACTGGTCACAGCAGGATTGCTGTAACCATATCCCCCACCATAACCACCACCAGGAACCCCATATGCATTGCTACTACTATTCACTCCACTGTAATAGTCATTAGACGTGCCTCTAGTAAATGAGCCGTCTCTTCTGAAGTCACGACCACCAAAACGGTTTCCTCCAGATCGCTTATTTTTGCCACCGCCATAATTAGCCCGTGACGCATAACGAGTAAGCCAAGCAGGTACTTCCTGATTAGCTTCTTGCATTAGCTCTGCTAGAGGCCTTGCCAATGACAAATTGTTCTCATTAAAAAAGGCTGTAGCCAATCCTGATTTCCCAGCTCGCCCTGTCCTTCCTATCCGGTGTACATAATCATCAATGTCATTAGGGAGATCAAAGTTGACTACATGAGCTACGTGCGGTATATCAAGACCACGAGCCGCCACATCAGTTGCTACTAGAATTGGTGTCTTTCCGCTTTTAAATGATCTCAATGCTAATTCCCTTTCCTGTACACCCCCCCCCCCCCCCAAAAAAAAAAAAAAAATCAGCATCATTACCTACAAATCACTATTGCAACTGCGTTGTCATAGTGCAGGACAAAAGGAACAGAATGCAATGAACTGATCATTATCAGTTGGATACTTCTTACTCTAAAGAGGAAAAGAAAACTTAAATTGAACCAAAATCACAATACCCAATATTACAGAAAACAAGACATTTTTCCACCCACAAGGCAATAATATTATTTGTTCACAAACATGCTGACTAAAAAATTACAAAATACATACATATTTTTTACTTAGCTTCTACTTAACAAATGAGATCCTTACTAACTTAATCCCCCCCCCCCCCCAAAAAAATAAAAAATAAAAAAAAATGTATAGATCCTGACTGACTCACCTGTTGTGTTCTGTCCCCATGAATGGTAGTTGCAGGAAACCCATTCATATACAACCAGTGTTCCAATGCATCTGCACCTTTCTTTGTCTCCACAAAAACTAATGTCAAAGATTGCTGAAATTAAAGGAAAAGCAATTTAACATCAGAACAAAGCCAAACATAATTCAACATATCAAGTTAAATTAAATGTA
The DNA here is from genome assembly GCA_030449875.1 of Aegle marmelos. NCBI lineage: Eukaryota > Viridiplantae > Streptophyta > Magnoliopsida > Sapindales > Rutaceae > Aegle > Aegle marmelos. The sequence goes on along the minus strand of JASUUL010000077.1, from coordinate 6,222,173 downwards.
TAACATTGAATGGGCAATTTGATTATTACAATTTATTTCTACAGATAGAATTTGCTCCAACAGAGATAAACGAATAATACAGGATCATAAGAGGCAACTACGAAACGAAATTGCAAGTGTCTAAATTACCTTGCCATGAACTCCATTTTCCACCTGTGCGTGCAAGAGGTCCATCAGATGGCTTCTCTTGTCTGACTCATGAACGAATTCAACCCTTTGAACAATTAAATCAGTGCTTGAACCAACCCTTCCAACAGCCAGGAAAATGTAATTTGCTAGAAAATCAGAAGCCAGTCTCTACATGCCCAGCAAATTGCCAAAAAATAAAACATAAATCGTTAGATGAATTGAGGCCAGTATTTATTTCAATATCTAGCATAAACTTCCACTGCAAATGAGGAAATGATCCTCAACCGCACATCCTATACTCTGTGTTACAGCAAATTCATTTCATATTGAAATGGATAAAAGTAGCTGGCACAAGTTGTCCAACTCACCCTGATATTGGAACTCGTAAGGACCCAACCCATGATTTCATGAGTAGGACAAGACATGTCAGAATTCAACAGTCTCAAACACTAAGATTGGACAAAATTGATACTTTTATTAAATGAAAAATGATAGAAGTAATAATAGTACTAGTAGTAGCCCCTCAACAGACAATCATGAATGTCCCATGAAGATTAACACCTGTAGTGATCAGAAAGATTAAAAAAATAGAATAGTAAATATAATTAGCAACCTGTATCTCTTTTGGGAACGTGGCACTGAAAAGCATTGTCTGTCTCACACCAGGTGGAGGCATGTCCATTTGTTGCACTATTTTTCTGATTTGAGGCTCAAAACCCATATCCAGCATCCGATCTGCCTCATCAAGAGCTAAATACCTAATCATCTGCAATGAAACTCTAGCTCTCTCAAGTAGATCAACCAATCTTCCTGGAGTTGCCACAAGAATATCAACACCTCTTTCAAGCTCTCGCAACTGACAAGACAACAAAAAATCAGTACAAAGCACTGCAGAAAATGAATAAATCTTCAGCTGAAAGATCAATATAGCATCACAGACAAAGGCAACCCAATGAAAAATGCTTCTTTGACGTTAAAGTGGAAATGCAAACTACATCCAAATCTCTCCAACATATGATCAAAAAAAAATTGCATGATAACAAGAATGTCCACATAAATCCCAAAGCTTCTATCAGTAGACACCATTTAACGGTAGAGATTTATTTGCACCAATTAGTGCCAACTTTATGTCAAGCAGAATATAATAAATCAGAAAAAATGAATAACAGAAGCTTAACAAAGAAAACGAGACCAGAATATTGAAGATTTGATTACTTCGAAAACAAAAGGCCAAAGGTGCAAAAGTGCAATCAAGTATGAGAACAATGGAAACCTGTTGGTTGATTGGTGCTCCTCCGTAAGCAACCACCACCTTGACACCAGTTTGATAGGAAAACTTCTTGGCTTCATCATGTATCTGCAAACCGAAAATCACTCAAAATGATCATTCGTCAATTTGAAAAAATTGCAGGCTCTAAGAAAGCAAAACACACAAAAGTTCAAAACCACAAGCCTACCTGAGATGAGAGTTCTCTCGTAGGGGCAAGAATAAGAGCCAGAGGATAAACAGTCCGTGCTCCACGTGGTCTCTGTACACACTGCTCATGCATTATCCCACTAATAATTGGAAAACAAAAGGCAGCTGTCTTCCCCGACCCTGTCTGAGCACAGGCCATTAAATCTCGCCCGGCAACTGATATAGGAATTGCATGACGCTGAACTGGAGTAGGTTTGACATACTTGCACCTTCTAATATTAAGATTCAATGCTTCCCCCAAATCTATTTCTGCAAACGTGTTGACTGGCGGTGGAACATTTTCCCCACTTGTCTCCACCGGAATATCCTCATAAGCATCAAAATTGATACCCCTGTTTTCTGCTTCAGTAAATGGCTGCTCTGCATCAACATTATCACCAAACGGGTTCACTTCACGTACTCTTCGGTCCCACCCCCCACTTCTATTATTCCAACCACCGCCTGTTCTACCACCAGAGCCATAACCCGGACTACGCCCAAAATCAGGCCTTGAACCACCACCCCAGCGGGGTCCACTAGCTGGTTCAAAAGCTTCTCGTGATGGAGCAGGAGGTTCAAAGGATGCTGGTTGCTTGTTACGGAGATGTGGCGGAACATAAGTGGATCGAGTGGGTCGAGGTAAGGCATTGGTGTTAAAAGAAGCTGGGGCTGCATTCTCAGATGCAGAGACTGAATCAGCCCATGATGAACTCATAATTGCAAAACTTTACCCCCTAAAATTTTCGATTGCTTTCTAAGTGTCTAGCTGTCAGATCAAAAAGCCTGAAAACCGGAATGCAACTACAATCAACATAACAAATTAGAAAGAAAAAATAGTTGGTACCAGAACCGTGAAATTAATAATATAATAAAAAATGCGAAAAGGTTTAAAATAACAAAATTTAAAAAATATTGCACAATATGATTAACCAAAAAAAAAAGCAAGTAGATTAAAAATCCAAAACAAAATATCCATTGACACTAAGAAAACAAAATCATAAAAAAAATTAACATGATTCAAAACAACAACATTAATACAATGCGATGAAGAACCAGAAACAATTCTTTAACAAAACAGAAACAAAAACAAATCACAAATGCAAATGCTTCAACAAGGCTCGAATCCTAAATTCAAAAAATTACGAGGCATAAATCCGTAAATACACAAAAGAAACCCTAATTTTGCTGTTGTTGAGATCCGACAGGAAGCGTGAGTTTCGGTTAAAATATGAGAGAGAGACATATTTATTTGATTTACTAAAGAAGAAAATAATTTACCTTCGTTTGAAAATCAGATCAAAAAATCAAATCTCTTTCTCCGGTTTTTCTTCTTCTTTTCGTTGCTCGTGGTGTTTTGTTGTATGCACCAAATGAGAACCTTTTTATGTTTTAATTCTAAAATATCTAAAAAAAACACACACTGTTTGTATGTCCGTACAATCTGGGGTTGCGTCATAAGTCTAAATTAATGGTGTCTCAATGTTTTACATTCACTGAATGACAAATTTCAATTTAATTAAATTAAAGTATAACCTTTTGATCGGTTGACGTTGAAAGGTGAAATGCTGATCAATATCTTTATTCGTGTTGTAATAATTTAAAATTTGTAATTAATTCGCTGTTATTTAGTACATTGTCCGTCGGTGAATCTGACCTGTGCGCGTGCCAATCACGACAGAAGCTGATTGGATAATGGAAAAGTGTTGTCACTCGATATTTTTCGTGGTTGTTGGAGCTGCTTGTATTTGAAACACTTCGATTGTGATTTGTAAGAGATCCCGGTGTCCCGAAAAAAATATTTAAATTTACTGATAAGATATATAAATTGGAATTACACAAATCTCTAGTCCTAAAATTTATTAAAATTAGAGGCCATTTAGGCTTGCAGCCGAAAATAGTTTAAGCTCGTTAAGGGTGTGTTTAAAATTAAGATATTATAATTTTTAAATTATAGTTATTATATAATAAAAATTATAGTTTTAGAGTAAAAATTGGTAATGTTTGGTAAAGTGCCGAAGTTTTTAATCTCCAACCGTTAGATGGTATTCGGCTAATTTTAATAACTAGGAAGTGAATGAATATTTGTAATAATTAATTTTAAATAATGTTATTTTTAATTGTTAATAATTTAAATTATTTTTCATACTTCGAATTATTATATTGACATACAATTAAGATTTATTACTTTTACAAATAAAATTAATATTTACTAAATTAAATTTATTTTTTACGTAAGTTGAAATAAATGATTTTTAAAATAAAAATAAATTAATTATAAATTTAAATATTAATTGAAGAAATAAACTATACCGAATATATCTAATAAATTTAGATCATACAACAAAACATAATAAAATTAAAATATAATTAATTACAAAATTCGTATAAATATTTTTTATTGTCGTGCCTTCATTAAACTCGCAATACCATAAGCTTCTTTGTGAGGTGCAATATTGCTTGTATGTTCGCTAGTATTGTGACTTGACTCATCCATAATTTCATCAAAATGATCACGATTTTGAATATCTTCTGATGTAATTATATGAGGCTATGATTGCGATGATTATCTTCAACTCCTTCTTAAATCAATAGCTTAAAATTTTTTATAAAATCTTCTATCTATTTTTCCAAACCCTAAAAGTACACCCAATAACACTTCTCAAGAAAGAATGCTTCTAATTAAATAATTTTTTATGACTTATTGGTTGGCTACCTCTGTGAAATTTAAGAAGTAATATCTTTCACTCTTATATAGGCCTAAGTATCCAAATAACTTCAACTATCTTGCATATACTAAATATTATTTGCATAGAATTCTGGAAAAGGGTTTGGAAAATTAAATCTAGGATTCGTGATAGTTGTTTGAAGTACCGTTGCATCATGGGCACTGCCTTCCCAACCAGCTATTGCAAATATGAATTACATATCAAAGCCACATACAATCATTACACTATGAGTTGGTGTCCCTTTTTCACCAATAAATGAAATTTGATCCTCAGAAGATATTGAAATAGGTATATAAATACCATCTGTAGCACCAATATAATTTTTAAAGTATCACAAGCATATATACATTAATCATTTTATAAAATGGTTGAGCATGTAAAAGAAAATTAATAAATTAAATTAGTTTTGTCAATTACCTTAAAGTAACGTGTATATCTTGAATCTTTAGACATCTCTTTTGGAGTGGTAATAAAGTGAGAATCTAACAGTTTTATCAAATTTATAGATATACAATACATAATATTTACTATTATGTTAAAATATCTGCTAATAGTCTTACTAAAATGTTGGAACAACTCACTGTTGATGGATTTTCTACACTTTATCTTAATATATACAAAAACATTACTAACATCTTAGCGGCAACATGTTCTCCTTGAACTCTTTAACTCATAATTTTATTCTGAGTCAATACATAATCTTAAAAAATACATCACTATTCATTCAAAAAATATTAAAACACCTACTTACATTTCGAACAAATACTTCTATCAACTATTTATTCCCTCTTTGAGTAAAATCCATGCAAGGTTCCTTATTTATAAATGTTAAATAATAATGGTGCATCAAAATAACTATTACACGAACAAGCTGGTTAAACTCCTCTTCATCATTGTCTATATTCTTAGATCGAATCTATAATCGATTATCTAAAATTATGATGAGATCATTCAAACTACAAGCTAGTCAAATTCAGACGCCTTCATTCCCAAAGTAGATTCCGGATTGGCAATAATCTTTTGAATTTCATTCTGCACTGTTCACAAAAAGAAGGGTGGGGGGGTAATGAAATAGTTTCTCAAGTAACTGGATTCATTTTTGAAATATGAAATGCCATTCAATAAGGGAGTAAAAGAACATGAATCAAAGTTGACTGGAAAACTGTAGCAGTATTTTTGTCGTGTAAGTTTTGCAATTTTATTAGCAATTTTTTTTAAGTTCCCAGTTTAGCATTGAATTTTCATAAGGCATGAGATTATATTGTCAAACCTTATAAGTTCCAATTTCACTAAGTTTGTTTAATAATAATAACAAATAATAATAATAATCGTTAGACTACTTAATGAAATGATAAATATTATGACTGTAAATTCTGAAAATATACCCTGTCACTTTACTAAACTCTTTTAAAGGAATTCATACATCAACACAAACAAATTGATTTGAAGAAATTGATCTACTCTTCAAAGAAATTCATGCACTAGGGTCCTACATGTATAAAAAATACAAGCGGCAAGTCTTATATTTCTACGAGAAAAATTCCACACACAACAAAAATATCAAACAAAACGGGTCCACGGGATAGAAACTAAGAATGAAATAGATTATATGATTTGAAAATTGGACACAACTTTTTCACATTGACTAGAAGTATACTCAACGCCCTGCATGTATGAAGGTTAAGCTACTGGTCTTTGATTCATGCAAGCAAAATTTCCCGCACAGCAAACAAAGATCAATAGCATAGGATGTGGTAAAAATGAAAAGTATACTTTGCGAAGTAGCATTAAAAGGGAGTATGCCTGCCTTGTTAGAATTGCTTCAATAGGATCCATTAATTATGCATGCTTAGGCATGTGGATTTCGCGAAGGAAATTATATGCCAAAAGCCAGATTTTGCTGGAAAGTTAAGATATAACTATGGAAGAAATATTAATAATCATTTCAATGTTGTTATATGGATACTAAAAGAATTATGTGTGCGTGCGTGTGTGGGTGCGTGAAGGAAGAAGTTTTTACGTTCTCAAGCAAACAGTTCAGAAAAAAATTATAATAAATAAGTCTCATCATAAGAATATGTTATTGATATTTTTATTTAGGAATAGACTCAAGGTAATACATAACTGTCAAATAACTAATATTATATTATATGTATTTAGTAAAAATATAAAACTACCTAATAAAAATGATTATGTGAATTATATAATAAAAGCATGTAAATGCCGTAAAGGTTAAAATCTAAATTATGTGCTATAATATAAAAACAATACAACATATGTTATTTTATGCATTGTGTTCTTGCATTATATCTTTCTTGCATTGTCCGAGACTAATAATTGTTACCGGTGCACGACTCATTCCTGTAAAATTTTTAACTAACTAAATAAAATAACTTGGTTAACATTACACATTTTTAACAATTTGTAAGATTTAAAAAAAAAATATCTGTTTTAATGATTGGGCCGGGCTAAAACAATTAAACGACTACCCCACTTCAACGCCGTTTATCCACCTATCCAAGTAAATGATACGTCGACGTATACATGCATGTGTACAGCTGTGACCCACCAGTTTCGGTTTCTTTCTTTGTTTGTTTGATTTTGTTAAATAAAGAATAACGCGCTCACTCGCTCCTTCTCCACGCGCGCTCTCATTTCGACTTGGTCCGCTCCGCTGCACAGGAGTGAAGAATCACACAAACGAAACTCTCTAATCTCACTCGAGGGTTAGGGATATCCCTAATCCGGATACCGTTATCCCATTTCGGTTTCGGATCCGAGAACCAAAGATGGGCGCGAATTCGTTATCCGCTGACGCGACCACCGACCTCGACGAGCAGATCTCGCAGCTCATGCAGTGCAAGCCTCTCTCCGAATCACAGGTTCCGTTCAATTAACGCTCGCAAGTTCAATTAATCTAATGAGCTAACACTTGCTTGATTATCAGAAACTTGAGAAAATCTTTGTTGAGTTTCAGGAGTTAGAAAATGGAATTATCCATTTCTTGTACAAAAATGGAATTACTAAGTATAAAGAAAATGGAATTACAAAAATGGAAGTATTAGGTATAAGGAAATTACGAATAAAGGTCCTTGCAATTGGTTGTTAGGGTTTATAGTGGACGGATACCTCAGATCTCATCCGTTGATCTGTTTTATGAAGTTGAAGAAGTGAATGTCAAGAACAAGATCTGTATGAGTTGCTATTTTTTGTCGTGATATAACAATGATGGCTTGAGGATAATTCCCAAAGAAGGAAACTGTGAATCACATCCTGTAATTGTAGTGTTTTTGCTTAATTTTGGAAGCTGGAAAACTAAAGTGTTTGTAAAATATTAACATTTAATTGGCAACTAATATTTACGAACAATGTATCCACTATCCATAGCACTGCTAAAAAGGGACCTATCTTGTGTTATGTTGTCGAAGTGTGTTGTCAGTGTTGCAATTCATAATGCAACAGAGGTGGAGTAGTAACCATATTTGATTTGATTTATTGTTCTGTAGGTTAAAGCGTTATGTGAGAAGGCTAAGGAGATATTGATGGAAGAAAGCAATGTACAGGTTGAACCCTTTTATTGCTTTTCAACATAACATCATTTTTTTTTTTTTTTGGTTCACATCTTTGGTTCCTTAGAAGCTTACCTGAGGTGGTATTGTTCGTAATCTTGGGAAAGATAGGCATCTTCTTTGGAACTAAATACTCTACTGTTGGTTGCCTTCAGTTGGAAATTTATTATCTTGGTTCTGTGTAATTGTTGTCCTCCTTTTCTTTTCTAGTACTTCACCATTCTGTAGATGTTATACTCTTTATGTTGAAATGCAGAAGCATTGATAATTTGTCCCTTCTTTTGTATCTCAGCCTGTGAAAAGTCCAGTGACAATTTGTGGTGATATTCACGGGCAGTTTCATGATCTTGCAGAACTTTTTCAAATTGGCGGGAAGGTATCAGTTTTGACTATGACTATTTTTGTATTTATTTTTCTGTTGTAGGGTTTCGGTGTGTATTTTATCAACTTTTATTTTGTTGGAAAGTGTCCTCAAGATCTGTGTCAAAATGGTACCATTTTGATTTGATTTATGTTATTTGACTTTCTGGAAATCCATCATGAATGATGCTTTTCTTGGCACTCTCACTACTTAATAGCTGCTATACATCCTCATTTAAAGACTGCCTTTTGGTTTTCTCCTTCATGCACTTGTATGCTTTGGGATAGGATACTGTGTTGATTTTTTCTTGAACTTACTTCATATTGATTTAAATCTAATCTTTATTTTAAATTGGCAGTGTCCAGATACCAATTACTTATTTATGGGAGATTATGTGGACCGCGGATATTATTCTGTTGAAACAGTTACGGTATGTAAGATTTAATATCAGAGTATCTTTTCTATGTTATTATAAATATTAGTACCGTATAACATCTACAAGTGTCAAAATTGGTACTACCAGCTGATAAAATTGGTTTAATTAGCCTTTTATTCGTCTTGAGTGGTAGTCTTCTACAATCGAAAAACGTTTGGGATTGATTTATCAAATGTTAGTTATTATCCTTCCTTTCCTCACTTCCTTAGTCTTCATGTTGTCCGCCTTGGGATGATGTATTACTTGGCATAAAATGCTGTACTCAGGAATGCTGACACCTTTATATTTTCAGTATAGCAGCTTCATCAGATGTCAAGATGGAGTAGTGTTTATGAATCATATTCATGGCTTTTTATGGATACTGAAATTGCCTCAGTGCTATTTTGAAAAATTTGTTTTCCACAGATATTGTCTATTGATTTTGGTTTTGGAGAGAGAATTTTGGATTTATTTGGTTGCTATACTGGTAATTTCCTTAGTGTTACACCTGAAGTTATTTATTGATACTGAGTCGGGTGTTCATCCAGCTCTTAGTGGCCTTGAAGGTGCGGTATCCTCAGCGGATCACTATTCTTAGAGGAAACCATGAGAGTCGTCAGGTTTGCTCTTGCAACCTTTTCTTTCTGCTTCCATTTTCTCTGTCAAAAGGCCTTTTTGTGTGTGTGTGTGTGTGTTTGGGGGGGGGGGGGTGAATCTATAATCTCAGTAAATCCTGTCTATTGTACTATTGATAGTGTAGAGATATGGTCTTTGAATTGAGTGGGAGTCTTATTTTGTTCATCAGAACTTATTCTACATTAGTAATTTTTATTTTACATAATTTTGGTTTAATTGTTACAGTGTCAAATTATTGGATCCGTAGACTGTTCAATGAATAAACTAAATATTGCTTTCATTTAATCTGCTACAGATTACTCAAGTTTATGGATTCTATGATGAATGTCTACGGAAGTGAGTTCTCTACACTCAAACTTTGTTTAAAAGATCATAATGAAAATCATGTCTTGATTTTTGCTGCAAACTTATTTTCTGGATAACTTCCAGTCCATCAGTTTGTTGAAATGTATTCTCAATTCAAATTGAGATAACATTAGAACTTGCAAGTTGAAAACTCCTGAAAGGTCTCACTCAAGGTTGCTATCATTGATGCAGTACTGCTTTTATAACAGTATAATTATATCAACTTTTCTGCAGAGTGGCAGAAAGGGTAATTTGTCTCTCAACTTTTTCTTTATCACCTTGTGGGAATTCCATTTGTAATGCATTGCTGCAAAGAATTCTGTTACTAAAGACTTCATACTTAGTTATTTCTTTGCTGCTGAGATATTGGCTCTTTCGTGTTGGATTGAACTCCTATCGGAGTGCATTATTTCCATGGTTATATCTACTTAAATGTGCAACTAACATAGTTTATGCTGTTCAGCTGCAAAGCATTATCTCATTACGGTTTATTTGCAGGTACGGCAATGCTAACATTTGGAAGATTTTTACTGACCTTTTCGACTACTTTCCGTTGACTGCTTTGGTAAGTGGAAGTAAAATTTGATGCTGGCTATTTTGGTTGAAAGTTATATATGTCGTAAATACAAGGAAGAAACAGTTAGTGCACCTATTTACCTTAGCCCTTATGTAATTTAATTGCTTGATATAGATGTTTGCTTAGCTTTAATTTATATTGGGTGGGGCGGATGTGGTTCTGAGTTTACCTTTGTCATGCCGCAGCTCACTTCTGCACAAGTGTTTTTATATAAAGTGGTGGTAACTTCTTAAGCTCGTTATAGATTCCACTAGGATTTTTATGTTATCACATCATTTTCCGATCATAAGAATTGACAAATACCAGGATTTAATTTAAGGAAACACTGCAAATTCTCCATTTCCAGTAGGGTGGGAATCTTAAATATATTGCTATTATGATTCTGGGTGCTGCTTAATTATAGAGAGATGTCCATTTTTGTTTTTTGGCCTCCAAAATTAATTTTTTTACTTCTATATTGGTGAACAAAAAAATGTGATTCTACATTTGTCAGGAACCCCTTTTTTATGCTGGTAGTCAAAAGGTTATTTAACTGTTGCTAAAGTTCTATGTTTTCATGTGTAGGTAGAGTCAGAAATATTCTGTCTGCATGGTGGGCTGTCCCCTTCAATTGAAACTCTTGATAATATCAGGAACTTTGATCGTGTTCAAGAGGTTCCTCATGAAGGGCCCATGTGTGATTTGTTATGGTCTGACCCAGATGATAGATGCGGTTGGGGTATCTCACCCCGTGGTGCTGGATATACTTTTGGCCAGGTACCGTACTCTGAATTTCCACTTTTTGTTATTCAAAGTTAGCTCTCATTGATGTTTTTAATGGTTATTGAACTTATTTTTCAATTGTCTATCTTAGCTGTTGGCTTCTGTTTGCAGGACATATCTGAACAATTCAATCATACGAACAACTTGAAATTGATTGCTAGAGCTCATCAACTGGTCATGGATGGATTTAATTGGGCGCATGTAATATTTGACTTTTAGATATTTACTGGTTAATAATCTTTTTCCCTTGGATAGAAGAATAGTATATGTACTATCACAATGATTTCTTGGTGTAGGAACAAAAGGTGGTTACTATATTTAGCGCACCTAACTATTGTTATCGCTGTGGCAACATGGCTTCTATCTTGGAAGTTGATGACTGTAAGAGCCACACATTCATCCAGGTATTCCCCTCTCTTTCTGTTTTCCCTAAAACTTGAAAGTGCATCCGTTATTGCTATGTTCTGATGATGCATTTGTACTTGTGATAAACTTAGTAAGCTTTGTCTTGTTGCAGTTTGAGCCAGCTCCTAGGAGAGGAGAACCAGATGTTACACGCAGAACGCCTGATTACTTCCTGTGAAGCTGCCTTTGCATCATTCTGATTCATTCTACTTGCTTCTCCTCCCCTCATTGTGTAACAATCGGGCAACTGTGGATCCTCCATTAATCCTCTGAGTGCTTTTATTTTGGGTGGTAATGTGTCCAAAAAGGAGTGTGAGCTAGAGGGGTTTGATGTCCTTCTATCGGTTTTACACTTGAAAGCATTGTTAGAACTCTGCTGGGGATATTGCCTAGGTGATGACCACTTAACGCTGTTAGATATGCACTAATTATGTAGATATATTCTTTTTAATTTTCTTTTGCTTTTCAACCTTTTTTTTTTCTTCCCCTGTCTTTTCTCTTATTTCCGTAGCCTTAATTCTCATTTTATTTGGGTTGGGGAATAAAAGAGTCCCATAATCTATTTGAGTGCCTGTGCCTTTTTTCATCTTCCCTTAATATCATTAACACGACGCTAGTGCTTGAAATTGTGCCCTTCAGACAGTTTCTGTTCCTTTTTTTATTTGGATTATTTTTTTTATTCTTTTGTTGACATAAAACTGTTGTTCCTTTTTAGTTTTTTTTTTATTTTCCGTTTATTTTTTGGCTGTTGTCTATTGGTCCTTCAAATGTTGAATTCTCGGGATGGGGAGCTGACTTGTTTGAGGAACTTACATTAATTGTTCGTATACAATCTTAAAAAGAAAATTTATTCAAAGATTACACTTGTGAATTTGGAAACCTAACAACCACAAAGGAATCAATATAGTCAATGACCAATGCTTGTTTGAATATTTTGCGCAATAATTTCTAATTAATATTCTACAACACAACTGTAATAGATCCAGGCTCTGGTCTCACCATAGCAAATATCAACTATTCAGTAAAAAAATGAGAGCCACTACAAACAGCAAAAGAATGTAACCAATAAAAATGGATTACTCTTAACTAAACGTATGAATGTGATTTACAGAATTAACACGTATATAGATTACTTGCCAGGAACTTGGTAAGTTTATACTAATCATGTCATGGAACCACCGTCGACGATCATGCATTATAACCTCAAGTGAGTGAAAACTGATGGAGCAAGATCTACCACCGACCACGCAAGGCCGGCATATTGAAGGAATCTAATGCCGGTATCAACGTCAAAAAAGTCCTGTCCAGAGAAAAAGAATAATTTCTGGGCATAACTTGATTGCTTAATCTTATCAGATTCCTTCCCCTTGACTGATGCATGGAGCATGGGGATGTAGCTGGTTGACTTTATTGGGATGCCCAAGGTGTTTGATATTACAGGAACAATCCATTTTGCAAGTGCTTTGCTACAGAACTTCACAAGAAGTATTGTTGGCATTCCCACAAGAATTCTTCCTACAAATGCAGGGACCGAGAGCTGTGGGCTAAAGATGAGGGGAACCGCTTCATGGTGGAACTGGTAGTATGTAAGGTGGACTCCAGCCACCTGCACAACACTGCCACTTTAGTTTATGAAACTCAATCATGAATGCATGCATGCATAAATTCTTCCCCGTTCTTTATTAGATAAGATGACATACATAATAAATAAATGCAAAAATAAAACTTAGCAAACATTAATGGGTGACTTTTAAAGTAATATGCATAAGCGACCAACTGGTAGTACTATGTATGAGTTTAGATAAAATATTTCCAGAAATTAAAGGAAATGTTCTACAAAGCCAGGACATGAGAAACGTTTTCGGCACCTAGAACTAAATTAGACAGTCAATGATTCCATCAATTTGCTGGTTCTAGAAGATAGCCTTCCACCAACAACAGACAGTGGGCTCATAGTTAATTCAAGATCAGTAAGTATAAAATTTAAAGAGATGAAAATGAACAGAAACCTCACCATGCACAATTTCTTCTAATGCTTCAGATAAATTATGAAGAGAGTAAAACTAGAGTTCAGCTAAGCATGATGTCAAAGGCAAATGAGTGAACGAGTGCTTACAATTCCCAATGAGACCCCATTAAAAGCAGTATGGAACTCAAAGCTTGGAGTCGGAAGCTCTGGAGTTGGATAAGCAAAGACCAAGAGGAAGCTGAGGGCAGCCCAAAAAGATAAAACTGCAAGAAAAATAATGTTACAGAATAAGAAGACATACTAAAACAAGATGAACTTAGCTTTGATTTCTGGATGCAATTAATGACATTTCAGTTCAAATATGATCAAATTCCACAGATAATCATAATTTGAAATCAACAGCGTTCTAACCAAAACTACACCTACCATTTTGTCCTGAGATAATGAAGTTGTCAACATATTCGTGGACAGTAAGCCAAAATGCAAGGACCACCAATCCTAAAGCCAGTCCGGCAATGATGTCAACCAAACTGTGCATGCCAAGGTAAATTCTTCCTACCAAGAAAACAAGATTTCAGTAAGGGAATTTCCAGTAAGAAAATTAACAATGCCACTGATTTCTTAAACAAAGTTAAACCTACCTACAGCAATGAGGCCCACAAGCAGGCAAAGAAGGGCAACTCCAGCAAGCTGAGTGATGGCGTAATTATTTTGGCAATAAGATAGGATATAGTGCAAAAGATATCTAGAAAAGAAGCCCGAAAAGAAACAATTAGTGCAAAGCATAAACTCTAGAGTGCTAAAGTGGAAGGAAAGTCATTTAACTAGCATCCTCCTAATAGATGCACATGCTTTCAGAACAATTTACTACTGATATTCAATAAAGAATATCTACCAACTGACAACTTCTCAATTAAATATATATATGCTCTGCTTTATACCCTTACAACTTGGAATTCCTTGGCGGAAACCACTTTAGCAACTTGGAAAACATGAGCTACGTTAATGAGTAAGAATTAAGAACTTGGTGAAAGAAGCATAAACCGTATGCTTTAAACTATCAAGGAATATGACTTCATTTTCATTTTAACATATTCTGAAACAGCTTGAATAACTGTAACTACCTTACATTCTATTGAGCCATTTTCACAACACCTCATCTCAAGACTGCTCTAGAACTGAATGCCTCAAATTCCTCCGGCACTCACGACATTGCCCACCAAATTTCAGTATGTAATATTAAGGAAAAGAAAAGAATTACACAGAATCAAGTGAACATGAGAAGGAACCATGAGTACCCTGTTAGGCAAACTGTATTAAGAGTGTGAGAAGAAGGCAATCCATATTCCAAGGCATTCTCTTTCTCATCTTTTGTGGCAGTTACCCTCCTCACAGGAGGGCAACTTGGTCTAGGAGCTGATATTGTATCCTATATAAAACGCAACACCAAACAAAATCAAAAGAACTGGCTTCAAGACTTCAATTTCAGTCTTACAATCAAAATTGAAAAACTGTAAAGATCATGTAAGAAATAAATTAAATACCTTTATGGCGTTCCCTAAATAATCACAAAAGGCCATCAAAAGAGTCATCTGCCGAGCCAATTGGACATGCCCACTCTACAATCAAACCCAAAAAAAAAAAGAAAAAAGAAATTACATCACAACATGAACATAAATCAAGCATTAGCACAAATAGAAGCAAAAGAAAACATACCCAGAATACCAAAGGCAAAAACCCAGTGTAAAATGGTACTGAAACAACGCAAGACAAGCCAGAAAACAGAGAATCCAAAAACTTATGTTGGTATTTCTGCACAAACACACAAAAGCAAAACTCCATTAAAGTCAACATACAATGGGAGAAAAAAACAATGAAAAAAATCAAAATTTGAAACATGGGTACTGTTCAATTTGGTGGAAAGAATCTTGAGACCTGGATCTGGAGAATGAAAGGGGTGCCAATGATGACATAGTGAGTCACCCGAGGCTGCAGCAAAGATCTGAGCTTTTCAGTCACATTTAGACATGAAGATATCATAATCCACGACACAATCCCACCTAAGGTCGCCACTTGCCACGCTGCTAATACGCTCTCCATTTTATCTTCTTCCCTCTTCAATGAGAGAGGGATCAAAAATCAAAAGGAAGAAGACTTTGTGGAGAGTGAAATTGAATATACAGAGAACAAATAGAAATCTTTTTTTGAATTGTCTTGGCCGAACGCCCAAGGTCCACTGCGAGGAAGAAGAACGAATTTCGGTTCGGTATTTTTATCTGTAGGTACCCTCAGGTTTATGTTTTATCCAATGAAGACGTATATTTACAAATTTTGTTATATAAATCCCTTGTCCGGTAGCCCCTGCGTCTAGCTTTCTGCAGTGATCAAATTAGCTATGTCTTTTTATTCTTTCTTTTAATAGATATGTTCGTGTCACTTAATATTACATAGAAGTCTCTTTTTTTGTTGGGATAAAATTTATTATGTTAAAAATTAAGCTGTAGTTATGTTGGAGTTAATTTATGATAGAGTGTGAACCTCAGCCATATACGTAAATTATAAATATTAAAAATTTTCATTATAATTTTGATCTTATAGTTATAAAGGAGTATTCTATCTTAAATCCAATATAGACAAATCCTTAAAATTACAACATTTAGTTAAATTTAATGTTGACGTTATTGTTAAAGGAGTAACGTAAAAATATACTTTAAATTACAATATAAAATTTATTAAGAATCCAAATATATGTACTCTTAGTACAACTAAAATAAAAAAAAATTCCACTGAGACTAGATTATAATTATGTTCTCACTAATATTTTTTAAAAAAAATTTATCTCGACCAATATTTGTAAAAGATAGAATATTAAATATTCAAAATTTTTATGAGAACTTAAACACGTATTGTTAAATTTGGAAACAAAAAACCTCAACAAAAACCACCTTAAGTGAATTTTTCTTTAAAAAAATTTTAAGTGAATTTCATTGTACTAATAACTAATTTATTATATTTATATGCTATTTTGACGGATGATATCACACATGACCATCACAAACAGACCAGTAATAGTAGAATAAGGAAATGTTTAACAAAAATATATAAGATAGTTCTAATCCATAAAAGGTAAACATTTAAGGACCTAGATGATATAGTCTCATTTTAATTTTGTTTTGTTTCCGAATATTTTATTGTCCGTTACTCGTTATCAATATCGTTTTTCAACAATGAGAAACGGGAGCCATGGGTTGGGCTTCCGCTGGATTTAGGTGGCAAAGTAAAGTCAGCCAACGACGCGTAAATTAAAGGACAAACATTTAAGTACTTTGGTCCCCCATTTAAAAAAAAAAAAAAATTCCCTTTGATCCATCCGTTCACAATTTACCCATTTTATACAGTTTTATTATAAAATATTATTATTCACTTGGTTTGTAAACTTAATGTCTTTTATTTTAATTTAATATATATATATATATAATTCGTACATTTAGATTTATAGAGAGTTTTACTCGTACAGATATTTCCAAATCATCGTCACATTACACGATATTTCGAGGATGATGGCTCTTCCAAAACATGCTTGTGACCCAAAATTGACCATTGACCAAATATGAGCCCATCAAAGATTTTCCGATTAATTATTATTATTTTTTCTTTTTTGGGGCTACTAGAAGAAGGTTGACCAACCTAATCTAAGCCCAAAATATGAAATGAATAATTTAATCACAATAATTGTTTTGACAGATTCTAATTTAAAGAATTTTGGGTGTGGCCGTGGCGGTCATACAGATCGTGCCAAACATGTCGTTTTCAATTTTTCAGTTTGGCAAATCCGACGATTATCAATCACTATGTTTAATTTGGACGGTTGTGATTTGTTTGTCTTCAACAACTTTACAGGCTTTCATCTGTTCTATGACTATGAGTGGGTTTTTTTTCCCCTCTTTTTTTTTTTTTGCACCACACAAAATTCCACATAAAACTTATCTTTTGTGAAAATTATCTAAATAATTAAAGATAAATTAATTAAATTTTTTTATTTTGAATAGGAATTCAATTGAACACTTAAATAGTTTATTCTCTTAACAAATTCTTTACAACCATCCTATTTCATAATTCATGTTTATATCTTAAATTTTTAATTTAAGAAATTATAAGAGTTTAGAGTTATGGAGATAAAAAAATATATTAAAAAAATAATTTAATATTTCAAGATTTGTAAAATTTCTCAAATAAGAATTTGAAAAAAAATACTGTTTTAGGATAAATGTTTTATGGGAAGATGGTTTTTAATTCACAGATTTGTAGTTTATAAATTAAATTGGGTACTTTAGAAAATAAAATTTAAAAATAATGTTATAAAAATCTTAGAGGAGAATTAGACGCTCCACTCTTGTTTTATGCTGTGTATGTTTAAGAGACCAGCCCAAATATCCTTATGATCAATTCAAACGGAGTCCGAATTTTCTCCTAATTCTATTTTATTAAATGGTAAAATAGAACAACAAATAATGTTATGATTGATCAACTAATAAATTATTATCACAACATTACTTAAGAGTTGAGATGAAATTATTGGCGTATTAGTTTAGAGGATAAATACACTCATGCTAATAATTGTCAAATAAAAAGATTTTAAAAAAGAAAAAATAGACCTAATAACAAAGAATTAATAATGAGTGGTGATGTAGTCACAAACTTTTATATAAATTTATTTTATATTAATTTATTTGACATTAACTCATTAATTGAATAAGCATACAAAATAATAAAAATAAATTACATAAGTTAATAAATATTTAATCTAACTAATTTTATCATATCACATTAATTTATATAAAAATTTATAATTATATTATTAGTCATTAATAACAGGAGGGGCATATTTTGATTTTTTCAAAAAATAATTCAATTTCAAAAGACGTTGGTCAGCAGTTGCTCTCATTACTGAAAACACTCAAATCATATTTATTATATTTGTTTGATTTTCAATTTAAAGTAGTTTAATATCATAATCCTGTTAGTTAGTGTGGCACTTGGTGGGAAGCACCGACTGCCGGTCCTAAGCGCTGCGCTTATTCATGACAAACCTGACAAATTAAAGTCAAATCCTTATTATAAAGATAGAGGCGTGCAATTTTTTAGTGCACATCTTTTTTTCAGGGTTCGAATTCAGTAAATAGTTAAATGAAACAGTTAGAAAATTACTCAGTCAAATCTAAGGATGATTTCGACGTATATGTGTAAAATTATCTAACAATTAAAACTAAACTGAAAGACAAGAAAACAAATATTCCTAAAATGAATTCATATTGTCTTATCTTTATTAACATAGCTAGTTTATAGATATTGATCTTAAAATTGGGACTACGAGTCCTTAAAATGGGGAATGACAATAAATGGGGCAGGGGGTGGGAAGGCCTTCAACGTAGGGATGGCCCGAAATCTAAGCACCTCGCTTTAAAAATTGAACCAAACCAAAGATGGATTATTATATTTTTAAGGGGGGGGGGGGGGTAGCGGGAATCGATTAGTTGAATCTAAAAAAATCAAACATTGGAAAAAAAATAGAAAATGATTTTTAAAAATTAAAAATAAAAAAAATTGAATCGAACAGGAATGAATCTAATTAGGTTTGGTTCGATTGATAGACTTTAATAAATTAATTCAATTGATAATGATTACGCAAAAATTGAACCCAATTGAATTTATGCCTTACTTCGTCATCTCATGACCTAAGTCCTATTTAAACCCCATTAGAAGTCAGTCCTCCCAGCGGCGAAACCACTTGCATGTCTAAGGGTTAAGGCCACCCCACATTTTTTAATAATTTTTAAAATTTCATTTTAGGATTGGGTGAAATGCGAATACATTGAGAAATTACCAACATCAGCTTTGTAATATTTTGAGAATACGAATATGTATATGACAATTTAATCTATTAAATTGATCATGATGATTTCCTTAGAAGACTAAATGATAGATGATTTTCAAGAGATGAAAAAATCTTAAAATTTCGTTTTAAAATATAATTGAATTAGATGATATACGATATCAGTTATGTTATGTATATTTTTAAATATTTTAAGATATGAAATCATATTTGTGTTATTTTCTGTTGAGATGACCTTTTTTTTTTTCCAATTTTTGGAGTTCAAATTTGTCCTGCAAATTAACCCCTCAACCAAAAATCATATTTGTGTTATTTTCTGTGGAGATGACTTTTTTTTTTTTTTTACCTTCAATTTTTTGGTTCAAATTGGTCCTGCAAATTAACCCTCAACCAAAAATCTGAGCTCGTAATACAGGTCGGCCTCGCCAAACAAAAATTTGGATTCTGACTGCTCCCGCACCACCCCAAGGAAATTAACCAAACGCCATCTCCATTTAAGAAGTTAGCTCATTCGCACCGATATTCATTTATTGTTATTGAGGCAAAGGAGATTGCTTTTTTATTTATAAGTATACACTATATCGTCTCTCTTAATTTGTAGGTTACCAAAATGGAAATTGGTATGGTCTCAACAGAAGTCGTGAGGCCATCTTCACTCCATGTTCATCTTTTAAAACCATTCAAAATCTGTCTCTTCGATCAACTCACTCCCACAACTTTTGCTCCACTCATCCTCTTTTATTCCATGAAAAATACGCATCTAAAAGGTACCCAAATCTCAACTCAACTCAAGGAGTCACTCTCAAAAACCCTAGACCACTTTTACCCTTTTGCCGGAAGAGTGAGAGACAATCTCATAATCAACGATTACGATGAGGGAGTTCCATACGTTGAAACCCGGGTGAACGCTCACTTGTTTGAGTTTCTTCAAAACCCTCCAATGGAAGTATTGAACCAATGTCTCCCATACCCTCCATTTAGTTACCAACCAAATCCAGATCGAGTTCCCCAAGTAGCTGTGCAATTGAACACATTTGACTGCGGTGGCATAGCACTTGGCTTGTCCTTCTCACATAAGATCAATGATGGTGCCACAACAAGTGCTTTCCTCAGAAGTTGGGCTGCAAATTCTCGTGGAGCTTACAATAAAGCAGTAAATTATAAAAACTTATCTGAGGCATCAATGATTTTCCCTGCTCAGTACCCCTCACCGAATCACCATTTATCCGTAATGGAAAAGATTTGGTTCAGAGAAGCCAAATACAAGACAAAAAGATTCGTGTTCGACGCAAAGGCCATAGCAACCCTAAGGTCTAAGTGCAAAGGCCAACGTGTCCTCAATCCGACGCGCATTGAAGCATTGTCAGCATTCATTCTGAAGTCGGCCATGCTAGCTTCAAGATCAACAGCAAGTTCACGATTGGTATTGCATCAAGCGGTGAACGTTCGAAGACTAACAGAACCAAGATTATCGACTTATTCTGTTGGGAACCTGTTTCTGTGGGGAACCGCAGCTTATAACATGGAGCATGCAGCAGAAATGGGGCTGCATGAATTGGTAGCACCTATGAGGCAAGCTGTGGGGAAAATCAACAGTGAGTACTTAAAAACATTACATGGTGATGAAGGGTTTCCAAGAGTGTGTGAGTATATAAAGCAAATAGAAGAGGTTTCTGCCGACAAAAATCTAGAAGCCTTGACATTTTCCAGTTGGGTCAAATTTGGTTTCAACGAAGTTGATTTTGGGTGGGGGAATCCAATTTGGAGCGGCATTTTTGGAGAAGTTGGTTCTAATTCTTTCCGAAATGTGACATTTTTTAAGGAAACAGGAAGTGCTGGTTATGATAATGCAGTGGAGGCATGGGTGACATTAGATGAAAAAATAATGTCTGTATTGGAGCATGATCCTCAGTTTTTGGCCTTTGCTTCGCCGAATCCGAGCATATTATTATTTGATGTTTGCCGATTCTGAAATTTTCGGCGTTCCCGATGGATGATACCGCTGGCTAGTGGCTACTACTAAGCAATTGATAGTGATGGTAGATTCTAAAGATGGCATACAGGTGGGTTATGCGAAATGCTTGCATGTAATGCGATAAAATAAAGGTTGATATTGTGAAAAGAAATAAAAGGGGTAATATACAACAACCGGATCCCTGTTTCTTTACTGATTTTAAAAGTTATGGCATGAATTTATGTATTTGTTTTTCAGCCAACAGATGCATTCAAAAAAAAGAAATCGTGAACTCTGTGATGCATTAATTTTCAACTATATGATGGGTGCTTGGATCAGTTTCATGGGTTCTAATAAAAGGAAAAATTAGTTTCAACTGGCACGAAAATAGCAGGCCAATACAAGAGCATGTATGAAAAATTCAGCCCCAAGTTGTGGTCGGTGGTTTCAACTATATGATAGGTACTTGGATCATTTCCATAGCACTACTAGAGGGGAGGAAAAAAATTAGTTGAACTGGCCCAAGCATATGTAAATAATTCAGCACTTTCAGGGTTGTGGTTGAGTGATTTTTATTGATTATCTACATTCAAATCTTAGGGAGATAAGGGATGAAAAAATAAATAAATTTATATATTATCTACCCTTACATATATATAGTTTCATTAATCAATTAATTTTTGTTACTATTCAACGGGCATCTATCTTACTAATTACTCTCCAAATTACTGAAGATGGAAAGAATAAATTAATTAAAGGAAAATGATAATTGGCGGGTAGGAGTATATTTACACTATAAAATATGTATTGAACACCTTTCTATATACTCATTTGATAAATTAAAAAAATAAATAAACTTTTACTCCAAGTACAGTTAAGTCCCATTTGAGATTAAAATTAAAACTTAATAACCTGTTTATTTCATAATTTTTGAAAAAAATAATATTTGATAAATTTTGTAAAAATTTATCATTTCATAATTTTCTTCATTTTGATAGTACCTTTTAGAATCAGATAAGGGGTTACTTTTTATAAACAACTTATTAAATAAATTACCACATATTTTTAAAGTTTATGTTATAACTTTAATATTTTTTAAAATTATATCTTATTTTTACATACATCTTAATATATAAGTCATTAGATGTTATATCACTGCTACAATTAAATTACCTCCGCAACTACTGTAATGCTATTTAACAATAAACACTAAAGTAGAAGATGAGAAAAATAAAAATTCCCATACGATTTCTAATTGTTCGGTCTTTATAACATAGCTGATTTATTGATATTGATCTTTAAATTGGGAATACAAGTCCTGAACCTGAGCATCATTTAACAATAAATTAGCAACGATTACAGCTGAGGTAGGATAGGCGTCTTCGTTATACGGGTGGGCCAAAATCTAAAGCCCTAAGGCGATGTTCGGTTGGGGGTAAAAGAGGCGGGAGAGGAGAGGATTTCCACTTCCGCGTGGTTTTCCTATGTTCGGTTGGTAAAAGTTCATCAGAAATTTAATTGTGTTTCATCTCCAGTTTCCATTATTTGTGGAATTAATTTTCCGCAAGAAAACCTGATTTTCACTCCGTAAAAAATTTAATTTCTCTATTTTACCCTTAATAAATGTTAATTTCTAATTTTATCCTTCAAAAAAAAATCTAAACGAAATTATCTGTATTTTCACTTTATTCTTTTCCTCTATTAATTTTATATCCAATTGAATGAAGGAAACTAAACTCCTATCATTTTCTTCTCCTTTCCTTTCTCCTCTTTCCTTTTCCCCTGCTTTCTTGTCCAATATTTTCTTACAACCGAACATGACGTAAATGTAAAAGTTGTTTCAAAGTTTCAAACCAGTGATTGGTTATAATAATTTTACAAAAAATCAAAAATAAAAAAAATCATAATTTGAAAAATAAAAACACGAAAAAATCCAATCGAATCGAAACCGAATCCAACTCGGTTCTGTTCAATTTCTGTTCTTTGATAAGTTAATTCGGCACATGTCAATTCTGCAAAAGCTGAATCGAGTTGAAGCGTGCCCCATCCTTCTTAATAATCCCACGGCCTAGTTCCTATTTAAACCTCATCGGAGGTCGGTCCTGTTAGCGATGGAACCACTTGCATATCTAAGGGCTAAAGGTCACCCCAAATTTTAAATAATTTTTAGAATATCATTTAAAATTGGGCGAAACGGAAATACATTGAGAAATTGGTAAATTTGAGGACACGTGTATGCATGACAATTTAATTTAATCTATCAAATGGATGATGATTTCCTCACAAGAATAAACGATAAATGATTTTGGAGAGATGAAAGAATTGTAAAATTCCCTTTTAATGTATAATTGAATTAGATTATATAATATATCAATTACTTTATATACATTTTCATATATTTTAAGATTCAAATCATATTTATATTATTATTGTATATATTTTAAGATTCAAATCATATTTATATTATCTTTAGCTCTAACTTTTTAGGTGTATTATTTGTTCTTGTCTAAGTTGCACATGTATTTGCACATTGTTTGTTTTTGTCTAAAGGTATAGCTTTAGGTATATTACTTGTTTCTGTCTAAATCGAACATATATTTGCACATATGTTTATTTTTGTCCAAAGCTTCAGCTTTAGGTATATTATTTCTTTTTGTTTAAAGCTTTAGCTTTAGCTTTACGTGTATTGTTTATTTTTGTCTAAGTTGCATATGTATTTGTTTTCGTCTAAATCTTTAGCTTTACCTTTAGGTGTATTTTTGTTCTTGTCTAAGTTGCACATGTATTTGCACATGTGTTTATTTTTGTCTAAAGCTTTAGCTTTAGGTATATTATTTGTTTTTGTCTGAGTTGTACATGTATTTGCACATGTATTTGTTTCTTTTTTTTTTTGTACATTTTTGTTTTTGTCTAAGTTGTATTTGTTTTTATTTTCTTTGGCTTTAGTTCTTGTCTATAAACTTAAATTTAAATAAAATTAATTTGTATATTTTTATTTTTTTAGATAAAAATAAATAAATAAATTAAATCTTTTCCTTGTGGATCGACCTCAGACTCACTGAATTCTAATACAACAAGACACTCTTATACTTAGGAGTTAAAAATTACTTTTAAGTTGTGTCAATATTAAAAAACGAGCAAAGAACATTAAGAAGATGCATAAAGAAGCTAGAATGAAGATCATGAAGCAAAATGAGAAATATCAAAAGAGTGCCAACAAACACCAAAGACATGTTGAATTTTAAGAAAGAGACTTAGTATGAATTTGAAATACTAACTGACAACTCAAGAGGGTAGGTGAATTGAGTTTTTAAAATTTTAGAAAATAAAAGATTAAAAGTGATATAAATTAAGCAATTAAATTTGAGATAAACAAATAAATGAACAATAAAATTAGAGAGATAGAGTAAGAGAGATCAAACACAATAATTTTTTATGTGGTTCGGCTATCCCCGCCTACGTCTACGCCTCCAAGAATACCAAGCTTGAGGATTCCACTAAGCAAGCCTTCAAGACTTCATAGTTTTACAATTGACTTTCAAGGTGTCAATAAACTTTTACAAGAAGAGATTTTTCTAGTCTCTTAATCTAAGTGTATCCCAACACTTACAATCACTAAAAAATAAAGATCACAAATTGATTTTTCTCTCACACAATTTTTTAAAATTATAAATTAATGCCCAATACCCAATGTGTGAGTAGATGAAGTAAAAAATATTTTTAAGCTCAATGTAGATTGTATATCTGTGAATATGCTCAGCGGTTGTGTTGTTGTTGTCCATTGATTTGACTTGGATGAGCTTATTTATAATTGGAGCCGAAAAATAGCTGTTATTTATCTTTTTTTGATAGAAAATGGATTATCGTTAGTCATTAACAGATAACTATTTTCGTTGGTTAATGTTACCGTTTGGCTTGATTTCAAATTATCGGTTGTCCGTTAATAATTACTCTTTCACCGTTAAAATCCAGGGACCTGCATAACAAAAATCCTCTATCCGTTTTTGCTAAATGGTTAAAGACTAATAAAGAATGTCAGTCTGAATATTATCGGTTAGTCGTTATCTATTAACGGTGTACTGTTAATTTCCAACAACTTAAAAACAGAAGGCTTAACCAGTTTTCTTTAAACGGTAAAGGTCTAACAAGATATGAGAATTTGGATATTATCGGTTAGCCGTTGTATGTTAACAGTTTGTCGTTAATTTTCAGCAACTTATAAAACAGAAGACTTAACCGGTTTCCTTTAAACGGTAAAGGACTAACAAGATATGAGAATCTGAATATTATCGGTTAGCCATTATATGTTAACGATTTGTCGTTAATTTTCAGCAACTTATAAAACAGAAGGCTTAATCGGTTTCCTTTAAACGGTAAAGGACTAACAAGATATGAGAATCTGAATATTATCGGCGACCCGTTATATGTTAATGGTTAACCGTTTTAATTTCAGTGTTTGATTTTTTTTTGGTGAGTTATAAGACACTTGATTGAAGTTTTTTAGAAGACAACCTCTCTGCATTTTATCGGTTAACCGTTAAAATTAACGGTTTACCAATTATACCTAGAAAATCATATTTTTATGCAAAATGTTCTAAATTTCTCTAAGGTTTGTAAATATATGCAGAGAGTTTTGACTTTTAAGAAAATATCTGAATTTTCAACTACATTATCAACAGAGATTAATTATTTGTTATAATCAAAATCAATAAACAAAATATATATATGTTAACATTTTCTTCCTTCTTGATGATGACAAATAATTTCAAAAATATTATGCTCCCCCTAACCATATGCTCCCCTACATATATGACTTAAAACAGTTCTGTCATAAGAACATGTTTTCAAATACAAAATTTTAGTTTAAGATTTTTATGTTTTTCTCCCCCTTCATCATCAAAAAGAATATATGAAAAGCAATATAAAGAATAACATAAGAGTAACGAATGAAAAGTAAGTTGTTACGCATAATTTTGGTAAAATTTTGGCAAAGTCTCCCCTTAAAATTTGAGAAATCCTTAAATACAGCATAAGAACAAAAACACTTCCAAAATCAAGCATGCATATCCCAACAACCCCAATGCCATATAATTCAGAACAATAATGTAGGTAGTCATAAGAAAAAATAAATATGTATAAATACAAACAGCGCATCCATATAAAAAATATAGTTAAAAGAAAATACAATCAAAATATGAATTGTTTATGCGAAACAACAAAACAATCTGGAACTAAGAGGCTCGTCGCGAAAAAGGAGGTTGAGTAGATGTAGGTCGGGTAGAAGTAGATCGCGAAGAGGTAGGTCTCATAGTGGAAGGTCGAGAAGAGGAAGGTTGGGAAAAAATAGGTCATGGAGGAGAAACTGCAGTAGAGGTGCTTCTAGGGTGATACTCAAAATACCCCAGAAGTTATCGGTGTCTAGCAATGATCTCATACTGATGATCGAGGCTCACCTCTTGAAAGGTCTGAAATTGAGTCCGGAGCTGCTGTTGATTATGAGAAATAGCATCTATGCGATTAAGAATCATCTGCTAGGTCTCAGAAATCTAGCGAATATCAATAACCAGCTGATGCAAAATATCAGAGATAAGAGGATGAGCTGGAGCTGGAGGCTGCTCAGGAGCTAGAGGTGCTGCAGAAACCGAGGGAGGATCAGAATCCATCTCAGGCATGACAGAACCAGAGGGGGCTAATGGTTGAAGAACCCGATGAGGAGGAGGTGGAGGACGAGCTCCAAGTCAGAAATCAGAAAGTTGATCAGGAGGACAAATATCATTAAGCATTCTATCATCCTCATGAGCAATCAAGGTATCCTGATTCTTGGCATTAGCAATTTTGTGCCATTAGTCGTTTCTCCTAGTGAAACCAATACTACTTATTGCATCTCGACCAATCTTCTTGGGCTCTTTGTACAACGCTTCCTGTATTGATACATAAAAATATTGCAATATCCTATTATGATACTGCCATAAGGAAGCAAACGATGGGTAATTGCTGGAGTGGTTAACATATAACGCACAATAATATATCCTAAGTTAACAGGCCGCCCTCTAAGTAAACTATTTAATAATCCAACATCCATACATGTAACCTCATCTGAATGACCCCTCCTAGGTGTGATTATATGCTGTAAAATACTATGAAGAATGCGAACCTGAAGAGGTAATAACTGAGCCCGGAAAGATAGACCACATATTTTATCATTGAGTTCCCTACGACGATATATATTTCTCACACCCTCATTATAAAAAAAATCATCAAAGGATAGTATTTTTCTAGAGGTATAAAATGTATTACCCTCATCCTCAATCCCAAGAATAATGGTATTCAAAAATTCTACATCAAAATCAATATATATACCACCAACCACAGTGACTATTCTATCCAAACGGTTAGTTGATAATTCCATATTAGAATAGAAAACCCGAACTAGATTGGGATAAGATTTATCATCAACATTAATTGCTAATTTCCAGAGTCTAAGCATGTTTTTAACACTTCTACCACATACAATCAGGCCCTGAAAATCATCTATGTCTACAAAATAAGAGTCTAGTACTTATCTACCTATAAAATGATCCTTAAATCGTTTGCGCAATGCGGCTGTAAGAAAGTGTAATCTTTCAAATTCAGAAGTTTCTCGTGGTCGTGTTGGGTTGACAAAGGGCATATGTTTCCTCCTCTGAGGTCTCCGTGATGACTCAGCCATGATGAATAGAAGAAATCTTTCTAAATATGGATTTTGGAGTAAATAAACTGATTATTATGTGAAAGAGAAGCAGAGAAAAAGGAATTTTGGGTCAATATGTTAAGAAATTATGAAAAATTTGATCGAAATGATCAAACACCAGCCCGCTGCCCTCAGAGTTTTGATTTGGGATTTTTTTAATTTTAAGTACGATTTGGAATTTTGAATCGGTAGAATTTTCCTAAAAGTGATTAAAAAGCTTTTTATTGGTATAATATGTGGCGAAAAAGAAGAAAATTTGAGAAAAAATGAGATGAAAAGCTTTAGTTTCGCAACAATGGCAGAAACGGTGAGAGGGTAAGTGAGAAGAAAGAGAAAAATTATGATCAGTTATATAGTTTGCGATAACAGTGAATCGTTTGTAATAAACGATAAGAGACTAAATTTCCGAGAGTGTGTAATGAATAATCGGTTAAGGATTAAGGATAAACGGTGAAGGGGTAATGTTAAAGTAGCTCTCTATCTTTAATCGGTTTACTGTTAATCTTAAACGGTCAAGGGGTAATAGTTAAAATACTCACTGTAAACGGCTTACCATTATCTTCAAACGGTGAGAGTGTAGAGAGCAATAAAAAATATCTTAATTTCTAGAAATAAATGGTGAACCGTTTATAATAAAATGGTTATCCGTTTATTTGTTTCACATATTAGATTTAATATCTGACCATCAAAGATAACATATAAAGATCATGACTTTCATTTGAAAATATTCTAAGGTCATTTTAATGCCAAATTCATGAACATATGTGTTTTAAATCAATTAATTCATACAAAATAAACATACACACTACTAGGATATTAAAATATCATATCATAAGTTCAGTTATTGAGTAAACTTAATAGCATTTTTAGAAATGTCAATGTGAAAATTTCATAATTCCAAGTTCATACCAAATTTTTGAAAATTGTTTTTCGCAAAGAGGTTTTGTAAAAATATCGACGAGTTATTTTTTTCGTAGAAATAAACTCTAATGTAATATCACCATTTTAAATATGATTTCTTAAGAAATGATATCTAATCTCTATATGCTTGGTTCTAGAGTGCTGAATAAGATTTTTCGAAAGATTAATAGCACTAGTATTATCACATTGATAGGAATTTATTGAAGTTTAATGCCATAATCTCTAAGTGTTTGTTTTATCCAAAGAGCTTGTGCACAATAACTATCTGCGGCAATATGTTCCGTTTCAGTAGTTGAGAGTACAACTGAACTTTGTTTCTTACTAAACCATGAAACAAGAGAATGACCTAAAAAATTAAGCAAAATCGACATCCGAATAATAAGTCAAATCTATATGAGTTCCTCTAGGATACCAAAAGCCAATATCTATAGTTCTACTTAAATAACGAAAAATTCTTTTAACAGTAAGCAAATGAAATTCCTTAGGACATGATTGAAATCTTGCACATAAACATACACTAAATATAATATCAGGTCTACTTGCAGTTAAGTAAAGCGAAGAGCCGATCATACCTCGATATTTTTTAATATCAACTTCTCTACCTTTTTCATCCTTGTCAAGCTTGATTGTTGTACTCATTGGAGTGTTCTTTGTTTTTTATTCATAATTCCAAACCTTTTGAGCAAATCTTTGACATATTTAGCTTGGTTGATGAAAATTTTCTTATTGTTTTGTTTGATTGGAAGTCCAAGAAAATACTTCAATTCTCCCATCATGCTCATTTCAAATTCCTTACTCATACAAAATGAAAACTCTTTGCACAAGGACTCATTAGTGGAATAAAAAATAATATCATCAACATAAATTTGAACAACAAGTGTGTCTTGATTCTTAAGCTTAACAAAGAATGTAGTATCAGCTTTTCTCATTGAAAAATCGTTATCAAGTAAGAAATTTTTAAGCCTATCATACCATGCTCCAAGTGTTTATTTTAATCTATACAATGCTTTTGATAGCCTATAAACATGATTTGAAAATTTTTTATTTTCAAAATCAAAGGGTTGTTTCACATAAACTTCCTTCATAGTATAACCATTTAGAAAAGCACTTTTGACATCCATTTGAAATAAAATAAAATCTTTATAACATGCATATCTTAATAACATTCTAATGGATTCTAATATAGCTATAGGTACAAATATCTCATCAAAATCAATTCCTTCTTCTTGGTTGTATCCTTGGGCTACTAATCAAACTTTATTTCTTACAGCCACACCTGATTCATCCATCTTATTTCTAAATACCTATTTGGTATCTATGATAGATTGATGTTCTGGTTTAGGAATTAATTCCTACACTTTATTTCTCTCGAATTGATTTAATTCCTCTTGCATTGCCATAATCTAAGATTCATCTTTTTCAACATTTACAAAGGTTTTTGGTTCAATTTGAGAAATAAATGTAGCATGCTCACATGTATTTCTAGGTGATGATCTAGTTGTAACACCTCTAGATGGATCTCTTAAAATGACATGTTTTGGATGAGAAGAAATATACCCCTACTCCCTAAAGAGTGCTTGAGAAATATCTTGATTTTGTTCTGCACTTGTTTCTTCATGTTACTCCACTTGATTTTCTATATTTTTTTTATTGTTTTTTGATTAGTCTTCTTGTATATTATCATTTGCATCATCACTAACAGAGAACGTATTAGACTCATTAAATGTAACATGCATAGATTCTTCCACAGCCAAGATTCTTTTATTATAAACTCTATAAGCTTTGCTTGAGTTTGAATACCCAAGAAAGATACCAACATTTGGATCAAATTTTCTAAAATTGTCTTTTGGGTTCAAAATAAAACATTTATATATAAAAACTTTAAAATAACCAATGTTGGATTTTCTATTTTTCCAAAACTTATAGGAAGTTTTATTTAGATAAGATCTAATCAACACCTGATTTAAAACATAACAAGTGGTGTTGACAGTTTCAGTCCAAAAATATTTAGGTAATGCATTTTTATTTAACATGGTCCTAGTCATTTCTTGAATAGATCTATTCTTTCTCTCAATAACTCCATTTTATTGTGGAGTTGTAGGTGATAAAAATTGATGTTCAATTCCAAAGTCATTATAAAAAGTCTCAAATGCATGATTTTTAAATTTTCTACCAAATCCCTGTTTCTTTACTGATTTTAAAAGTTATGGCATGAATTTATGTATTTGTTTTTCAGCCAACAGATACATTAAAAAAAAAAAATAAATCGTGAACTCTGTGATGCATTAATTTTCAACTATATGATGGGTGCTCGGATCAATTTCATGGGTTCTATTAAAAGGAAAAATTAGTTTCAACTGGCACGAAAATAGCAAGTCAATACAAGAGCATGTATGAAAAATTCAGCCCCAAGTTGTGGTCGGTGGTTTCAACTATATGATAGGTACTTGGATCATTTCCATAGCACTACTAGAGGCGAGGAAAAAAATTAGTTGAACTGGCCCGAGCATATGTAAATAATTCAGCACTTTCAGGGTTATGGTTGAGTGATTTTTATTGATTATCTACACTCAAATCTTAGGGAGATAAGGGATGAAAAAATAAATAAATTTATATATTGTCTACCCTTACATATATATAATTTCATTAATCAATCAATTTTTGTTGCTATTTGACGGGCATCTATCTTACTAATTACTCTCCAAATTACTGAAGATGGACAAAATAAATTAATTAAAGGAAAATGACAATTGGCGGGTAGGAGTATATTTACACTATAAAATATGTATTGAACACCTTTCTATACACTCATTTGATAAATTAAAATTTGATAAATTTTACTCCAAGTACAGTTAGGTCCCATTTGAGATTAAAATTAAAATTTAATAACCTGTTTATTTCATAATTTTTGAAAAAAAATAATATTTGATAAACTTTGTAAAAATTACTCATTTCATAATTTTCTTCATTTTGATAGTACCTTTTAGAATCAGATAAGGGGTTACTTTTTATAAACAACTTATTAAATAAATTACCATATATTTTTAAAGTTTATGTTATAACTTTAATATTTTTTAAAATTATATCTTATTTTTGCATACATCTTAATATATAAGTCATTAGATATTATATCACTGCTACAATTAAATTACCTCCGCAACTACTGTAATACTATTTAACAATAAACACTAGACAACTCAAGAGAAGAGGTGAATTGGGTTTTTAAAATTTCAGAAAATAAGAAATTAAAAGTGTATATAAATTAAGTAATTAAATTTGAGATAAATAAATAAATAAACAATAAAACTAGAGAGATAGAGTAAGAGAGATCAAACACAATATTTTTTTACGTGGTTCGGCTTTCTCGCCTACGTCCATGCCTTCAAGTATATCGAGCTTGAGAATTCTACTAAGTAAGCCTCTAAGGTTTCAAAGTTTTACAATTGACTTCTAAAGTGTCAATAAACCTTTATAAGATGAGATGTTTCCAGTCTCTTAATCTAAGTATATCCCAACACTTACAATTACTCAAAAACAAAGATCACAAATTGATTTTTCTCTCACATAATTTTTCAAGATTACAAATCAATACTCAATGCCCAATGTGTGAGTAGATGAAGTAAAAAATATTTTTAAACTTAATGTAGATTGCATATCTGTAAATATACTCAGTAGTTGTGTTATTGTTATTGTCCATTGATTTGACTTGGATGAACTTATTTATAGTTGGAGCAAAAAAAAAGCTGTTATTCATCCTTTTTGACAGAAAATAGATTACCATTAGTCGTTAATAGATAACCGTTTTCACTGGTCAATGTTACTGTTGGACTTGATTTCAAGTTATTGGTTATCTGTTAATAATTACTCTCCGTTAAAATCCAGGGACCTGCATAACAAAAATCCTCTATTCGTTGTTGCTAAACGATTAAACACTAATAAAGAATGTAAGTGTGGATATTATCGGTTAGCCATTATCTATTAACGGTATACCGTTAATTTCCAGCAACTTAAAAACAGAAGGCTTAACTGATTTCCTTTAAACGGTAAAGGACTAACAAGATATGAGAATCTGGATATTATAGGTTAGCCGTTATATATTAACTGTTTATTGTTAATTTTCACTAACTTATAAAACAGAAGGCTTAACCGGTTTCCTTTAAACAGTAAAGGACTAACAAGATATGAGAATCTGGATATTATCGGTTAGCCGTTATATGTTAACGGTTTACCGTTAATTTTCAACAACTTATAAAACAGAAAGCTTAACTGATTTTCTTTAAACGGTAAAGGACTAATAAGATATGAGAATCTGGATATTATCAGTTACCCGTTATATGTTAACGGTTAGCCGTTTTAATTCCAATGTTTGATTTTTTTTTATGAGTTATAAGACACTTGATTGAAGTTCTTTAGAAGACAACCTCTCTGCATTTTATCGGTTAACTGTTAAAATTAACGGCTTACTAATTATACCCAAAAAATCATATTTTTATGCAAAATGTTTCAAATTTCTCTAAGGCTTGTAAACACAGGTAAAGAGTTTTGACTTTTAAGAAAATATCTGAATTTTCAACAACATTATCAACAGAGATTAATTATTTGTTATTATTAAAATCAATAAACAAAACATGTATATGTTAATAGAATTCATCTCAAAAAAGAAAAGTTCCCATGAGGTAAATTCTCTAAACTCAAACCAAGAGATGATGTTCCATTTAGACTCCGTTTGGTATATCTTTTCAAGTAGAGCTTATCTAAATAAAAGAGTAGAGCTTATCTAAATAAAAGAGTGTTTAGAGAATTATTATATTTAGAGATTAACCATGAAGATGAATGTAAACATTTGAAAAAGTTAGTCAAAGTGGGACATAAAAGTCAAAACTAATTGCTCATTTATTCAAATTAATTGTCTTGTTCTAGAAATAGTTAAATTATGTCTAATATATAGTTGAAAATATAATTTTGTCTAGTTTCTAAGGAATTTTACAGAATCAAATTTGGACTTCTCTTTTTAAAGAAATTTAAGATTTAATCAACAAATATCACATCTATCAAGAATTCTACACAAGGTTACAAGTTTTGAAATTACTGGTATAATTGCATCTAGTTGTATCTAACACTTAACATCTCTGGAAAGCTCTCTGAGTTAGGAGTTTAATAAATTTTACTTTTGTTCGATTTGGAGTTTTCTATATCAAGATATAAATAAATGAATGTTCACTGCTCACATTTGCTTATCAAACCGACCTAGTAGTCGAATTGTGTTTAGCTTTATTCTCTTCCACCTCATGATAGCTAAGACTTTAATTCAAGTTTAGATTGAATTCTAGATAATAGAAATCTTATCTTAAACTTGGAAGGATGTTCTAAGTTGCCTATATAAATATGTTAGTTTGTAATTTTTAGCAGAGTTTGAGTGATTTTGAGATTATAAACTATAAGAGTTCTCTTTTTAGAGTTTCTTCTTTAAATTTTGTATCTCTTAAATGGATTCTTTAGAATGATGAGTTGAATAGCTATGTATCTCTTATAAGATATCATTTGGTGGTGAATCTCTATATTCCTTTGTAACCCTCTTGAGCGGTGATCTTTTGTTCTTATCTTTTTTTAAAAAAATAATAATAATAAAATTTAGCTGGTGTCAAGCATATATAAATAATTCAATTGGCGACAAATCTTGTTATTTAGATTTAAACTTCAAGAAAAAAAAACTATAATTATATTGGTTAACCAAGTATATGTTAGGTGAATATATGTGATTATCTCATTATTATTCAAGATTTAATTCAATCTTGTTACTGATCTAGCTAGTTGATCATGGGGTGTTACTGGGTATGTAGGTGAATTCAAATTTATTTATTTATTTATATTTGTCTGCAGAGTCAAAATTTTGTCAAAGGGAACAAATTTTGTTATTCCATATGAATGAAGATTGTGATTCAGACAATAAATCATAGGAGAATAATACCATCATTTTTGACAAGTAATATTTCTTATTGGTAAATAAAAACTAAGAGTTTTAATTAAATTTACATGTAGTTGACGATACCTCTGTGTATGCAAGATCCTAGGCATCGCTAATCCTTAGGTGATAGCCCTGTTCTAGTTTAACTTTAGCATTGTAAATATAAATGACTAATTAATTAATTATATATTGTTAAAATAATTTTGATTCTTTATATGAATGAATGCTCCCATTTCTACATATAATGCCTGCTTCTTTTGATGCATTTTCTTTTGTCTGATTTGCTAAACGACTTAAAATTTTTTTTTTTTAAGTTATGGTAACAGCAAAATCCATAGTGGAATTTTTATAAATATTTACTAACAGAGAGTTGTTGGAGATTTAATTTGAAGAGCATCAAAGTTTGCGGTGATCACATGGCTTTACTTCTATGCCTCATGCACTAGTCAGCAGTCTCACGAAGCTTGCGGTTGGTGGTTTTCAAGTATATAAGAGGTACTTGGATCAATTTCATGGGCACTAGTAGTGGAAAAAAAAAATGGTTGAACTGGCCCAAGCATGTGTTAGGCTTGGCAATTTGTCGGGTCGGGCCCGGGTTTGGTCAAGCTCGAACCCGACCCGAAAAATATTTTCTAAAGCCCAACCCGTTTAAAACCCGAATATTTGTAATTCGGGCCGGGTCAGACCCGATCCGATAGTGACCCGATTCAGGTCAGGCCCAACCCGACCCTCCAAGAATTATTGTAATAGAAATTAATAATTTTGACTCAAAATTTAAATTTATTAATACCTTACAATTTTATAACTACATATTAAATTCATTCATATTATTTTT
This sequence comes from Aegle marmelos, assembly GCA_030449875.1. Taxonomy (NCBI): domain Eukaryota; kingdom Viridiplantae; phylum Streptophyta; class Magnoliopsida; order Sapindales; family Rutaceae; genus Aegle; species Aegle marmelos. The sequence goes on along the minus strand of JASUUL010000077.1, from coordinate 6,186,525 downwards.
TATTTTTATTCTCTTCTAATTACTGTTGTGCAAAATTTAATGAACTCGCAAGCGCATGAATCTATTGTAGAATAGATTAATGGTGACGAGTGTCGATCCCACGAGGAGGTTGATTTTAATTATATGCCGAATTAATTTTCTTTGTAATGGGAACAATTAAATTATGGTAATTTTATCCTAAATTGCTGAATTAAAATGTCGAGAATAATTAAAAATGAAACTGTTATAATAAAGCACTTGGGTATCCAGATCCGCATCAACATGCTTCATGGGCTAAATATTCCATATTAATACCAATTAAATCATAAGGGGGGATTCCACACCTCATGAACCACTCTCCAATAAGTATGGTGCTAAGGGCTTATCGTGCCAAATAATAATAACTTGTACTAGGGTCTTAGGTTTAACTGTAAAGAAATAAACAAGACTATTATTATTTGTCGAAAAAAGTCAAAACAACCACAAATATTAGAGGGGAAGAGAAAGTAAATTTACCAAATTAAGCCCATGGAACATGTTGAGACTTCACCTTCAACCCAAGCTAAAAAGGAATTAGCCACTCATATTTTAACTAAGGATAAAAAGGAAATTTTATTAAAATACAAAGAAACTACAAGAAGGAGAAGGAATTTCAGAAATCTAAGCTTAGAAATGGATTCAGGGTGCCAAATTAGTGGAGAGCCCTTTTATAGATACATTGAGTGAATCGTGACCATCGGATTAAAAACAATTCGGATGTTCAGGATTGCGCCGTCATCGATCAGCGATCAACAACAACAAAAAACCGTCAACAGTCAACATTTATGTACAATGCGCCGCCGAATAGTAAATAATCCCATGTAAGCGCATGTATCGTACACCCGATTTCTACTCCACCGAGATGCTTTGGCGTCATCGATCTACAAAGACATAAGAAATTTAGTCCAATAAGATCGTGACACATCATCGGTCAACGCCACGTCATCGGTCAATGCCACATAAGCAGTCAATCCACATAATTCGTCCAATCAGATACTGCCACGTCGTAAGTAGTTGCCACATCATCGGTCCGTATACATGAATAGTGTCGTGAACAGTACCGTACGTATGAACAGTACCGTATGTGTGAACAGTGACTTTTTTCCTTTAATGCTCCTCTTAAGGTTTTCGACCGTCCTGAGTCCAAATATGACGTCCGTTTTGCTGTCTGATCACTCGTTCATTGTGAAACGATCGTAATGCCCCTAAAATACATAAAATACATAGTTATAATAAAACACATATAATTAAATAACAAAATACTTAAATAAATAAAAGTAGCAATGTTAGTGAGATTTAAAGTGTAAAATGACGATTTTCTCCTTTATAAATATACACTTTCTAACACTCAACAATTACAATTCTATGAATATAAAATAAAAAATAATTTTTGATTTAAAATAATTAACATCATGCAAGTAAAATATATAATACAATTAATCATAAAATAATTTTTAAAACAATTGATTGATAATAATAATATTTTACAATTCAATTCCACAATCAACATTAAGAAGTAAAAACATATAATTAAATTAACAAATACAATATAATTCTATAACTATTTCAACCTCACACAATTTAGTTATAAAATTCAACATTAAAAACACACAATGCAATTAAATTAAAAATATACAATGTAATACAAATAAAAACACACAATTCAATTCAAGAACCCAACAAAAAAAAAGCTCATGTTTTATACAAATAAAAATACACAATTCAATTTTACAACCCAACATTAAAAAAAAAAAGCCTTATCCAAATAAAGATTTATAATTCAATTCCACAACCAAACATTTTTTTTTAAAAAAAAGAGACTACTCCAATACTTGTGGGCCACTTTCATCTTCATCTACATATTCTTCTCCAGTAAAAATTTCACTTTCAAGAATTTTACCTATAAAAAAAAGAAAGTGAGAAAATAATTTAAGTTTTTGTAATTATTATTAAACCAATTTTATGCATATTTTATACATTATTTGCATTCATACCTTTGGAGTTCGCCCATAGCCAATGTTGAGTGCACATAAGTGCTTCCAACGTTGTAGGATGAAGTCGACTCTGATGCGGAGTCAAGACTCTACCTCCAGTGCTAAATGCGGATTCAGAAGCAACGGTTGTCACGGGAATGGCTAAGATATCCTTGGCTATTTGAGCCAAGATAGGGTATTTGGCTTGATTCACTTTCCACCAATTCAAAATATCAAAGTCCGAAGTGGATTTGACTAAAGGCTCTTCTAAGTATCTCTCAAGATCGGACTTCGATACCATGGTCTCACTATTTTGGTTTGCAAATGCCTCAAACTTCCTTATATCAAAAAATTTACAGCCAACTCCTACATTGAAATTAAAGCGAACATCGACCGAAGAAGATTCACCAACAACCGCATCACTCACATTCCCAATTTTACTTTCATAAAACTTAATCAAATTATTACTTAAATTACACACCCTTTGAATCTCATTTGCCGCACCCTCACCATAAAGTTGTGGAAAATAATAGTTAACTAATTACATCTTAAACCTTGGATCAAGAATAACCGCCATCACTAAAATCTCATGAATTTGAGCCCAATATTTATCAAATTTCATAATCATAAAACTAGCCATTTCTCTAACCATAGGCACATCGGAAAGTTCCCATTCATCCAAATTAATTCTCATTTCACATATCATTGGAAAGAAAAGGTTAGATGTGGGATAGTGCGTACCTGAAAATAACTCTGTCATAGAGTAAAACGGTAGCAAATATTCTAACATCTTTTCAGCCATCTCCCATTCCCTATCTGTTGGCAAAGAGGTGTAGTGCTTATCACGCTGCTGCAGTCTAGAAAAGACATTTTTATATTTCACGGCAACATCAAGCATAAGATATGTAGAATTCCATCTTGTTATACAATCAAGCACCAATTTTTTCTCACACTTAACTTGTAATTGTCGTACAGTCATTTCAAAAGTTTCTACCCTCTTTGGTGTGCTCGTCCAATAAGCCACACTCTCCCTAATCTTCTTAATCCACTCTTCAATTACTTTCATCCAATCTTTCACAATTAGATTTAAAATATGAGCTACACACCTCATATGAAAAAAATCCCCACCCATTAACATAGAATCAACTGGAATCAATCCCATTAACCTATCAACCATAGCATCATTGGTGGAATAATTATCTAAAGTTACAACTGATATCTTTCTATCCACATTTCAATCCAACATACATTTAAAAAGAGCTTCAGAAAGAAATTCTGCTGTATGTGGAGCCGGTAAATATATGAACCTATTTATTACAAAAAAACTGAATTTTAGAATTAATTAACTTAAATTATAAAATTGTAAATACAATATCAAGTTATCACATTTGCAAATATATTAAAAATAAATAAGAATAACATTGACTTTACAAATATATTAGTATATTCATTACCAAAAAACTAAAATTCTAAATTAATTAAATTGAATTAAAAATAAGTATCAATTAATAAGAAAAGTACCTTAAAATTCGACTTTGTAACCGCCAAGATTTGTCCACAAAATGTCCTGTAACAACTAAGTACCCTTTCTTTTGATTACTTGCAGTCCACATGTCGGTAGTAATTGCCACTTTACTATCATTATTCTCCAACAAAGCTATTGCTTTTGCTTTTTCAACTTGATACAATTTAAGGATCTCACTCTTTAAAGTGTTCCGACTCAAATTCTTCACCAAAGGATTAACATAAGACATCAAATCCCTAAATGCATCATATTCCACAAAATTAAGTGGGAGCTCATGCTTGACAACCAATGTTGCTATCTTTTATCGAGCAATAATAGGATCAAATTCTTTTGCCTCAACACAATTTGTTCCATCATCTTTTCTTGTCACACTTAGAGTTTTTTGCAGGCTATCAGAAACTGAAGGAACACCCCTTCCCTTACATCTTTTCAAGTGTCTATCCAAATGTGAAGTTCCATTACTACTAGATGCTACCAACTTAGCTCGACAATAATTACATTTTGCCTTTAATTCACCATCAATGGTTACCTTGGTGAAGTGTCCCCAAACATGAGAAGGTTTTCGCACACCTCGCTTTTTTTTGTTACTACTTTGTTGCGCTCCATCATCATCACGAGATGCCTCTTCAACTTCTTCGACTTTTTGGATCCCTTCAACCTCTTGAATGATATCATTTATATTCTCTTCACCAATATGAAAATCATTGAGTAAATTTGATTTCCGTACATCCAAATTTGACATTGCGACCTAAATTAAATGTGTAACAAGTTTAAATTAATTTACAAATTCAAAATATGATTAAATATAATTTACAAATATAATAATTAATATTTATGACCTTATACGAGAATATGTTTATCGAAAATATAATATTTACAGTAACTACATAATTAATTAATTAATAATTGACCCAAACGAAACAAAATTCACTATAAAATTAATCAATTAATTAATTGCATAATCAATTAATTATCATGAATATGATAATTACTCAATTAATTAACTACACAATCAATTAATTATTATAAATATGATAATATAATTAATTAATTAACTACATAATCAATTGACCCAAACGAAACAAAATTAATCAATTAATTAATTGCATAATCAATTAATTATCATGAATATGATAATTACTCAATTAATTAACTACACAATCAATTAATTATTATAAATATGATAATATAATTAATTAATTAACTACATAATCAATTGACCCAAACGAAACAAAATTCACCATAAAATTAATCAATTAATTAATTGCATAATCAATTAATTATCATGAATATGATAATTACTCAATTAATTAACTACATAATCAATTAATTATTATAAATATGATAATATAATTAATTAATTAACTACATAATCAATTGACCCAAACGAAACAAAATTCACCATAAAATTTAATATATTAAATCCTATTTACAAATGTCAACCAAGCTACAATTTGTTATGAGTACAAATGATAAATGTTTACAGTGAGTACCAACAATTATCACAGTGAGTACCAACAATACATAACAATTCTTTATTAAGGGAAAAAGCGAGCCGAACAAATATATCTCGCAAAAAGTTTGATGCCTAAACTATCATTAATAGATTACGTTTTCGCAATGATAAATGGGTATTGCAATTGGCAAAACAGATAAATGTTTATCAAGCTAAAGTTAGTGAAACCGGCAAACCGCAGAAGAGCAGAACAAAACAGATGGAGTGCGGCCAGCTCCAGCAGCTCTCCAGAGTCAAGTCAAGAGACAGCTCAGACAGGGGGTTTGAAAAAGTCACGGCCTAGAGCCGAGTACGAAAGGGACCGGCCTGGTTGCTGACGAATACGAAAGGGACCGATGATTGTTGTTTTGTCTTTGGGAAATGATTAGGGCTAATTTCTTGATGGATGATTGTTCTTGGTCAGAGGTTTCTTGAGTTTTGTTGGTTGTCCGGTGGTGGGTGGCGGCAGACTTAGGGTTAGGTTTTGTTGAGTGTTGACTGTGAAATAAATTGTGATTTGTGAATGACTGAAATCACTGAATGTGATTTCCATTTTCCCGTGTGCGTGTGTGGCTCAGAATCAGCGTGCGTGTGCTTTTTTCCCATGCGTGTGTTGTGTGGGCTGGCTTGGCAAATGGCAATCCCGTGCGTGTGTTGTGTGTTTTTTTCCTATCATCCCGTGCGTGTGTTTTTTTTTTTCAACATCGGGTCGGGTCGAGTCGGGTTGATATGTGACCCGACCCTGACCCGAATTTTGATCGGGCTTTAATTTTTAGACCCGAGCCAGACCCGAAACCCGAATATTCGGGCTAAAATCTAAAAAATTCGAGTCAGGTTAATCGGGCTAAAAATCGAGTCGGGTTAAATTGCCAAGCTTAGCATGTGTAATTAATTCAGTACCGAAGGTTATGGTCTAATGGCTTTCAAACAGCACTGTTTGAGTAATTACTTAGGTTCAAATGGGGAGATGAGGGATAAAAGAATAAATTTAGACATTACTTGTCTTTTTATCTTATATACACACACATAATTCATTAATCAAACAAATTTTTCTTAATATTGAATGGGCATTTTTACACCACCCCTTTGACACCATGAAATATGCACTGACACCTTCCCATATCATTATTTGGTAAGTTAAAAAAATAAACTTGTACTCAACACACTTTAGTATATTAAAATACACTTCAATTATATCTCATTAAATCTCTATTTTTACACATTTATTATTTTAAATTCACAAATGAAAATAGTCGCGCCCACATGTTTCCTCATTGCATTTAAAATTTTTCACTGCAATTTGAATAAACTTTGAAGATGGTCATAAGATATGGTCATATAGAACAGGATTTATAGGATATGGTCATAAGCTCACCGTAGGAGAACATAGATAACTAATAGTAATTATAACATCTCTTTTGTCATAAGTAGCATGAGTCACCATCAGTGAAACTGCAAATACATATCAAAATTATGAAATAATAAATAAAATAAACAAACACAGCACAAGAGAGACCGATAATAGCATAAATATTCCAAGATGATGTTCATTAATTAATTGGCAGAACAAATTTAATTTTGCTATTCAGTAGTCTGTGATTTTTCTTTTTAAACTAGAGAAAAATGATGCCTGAAAAGATGATCTGTTTCAGAACAATATGCAATGCATCCAAGGAATTTAACCACAATAAACAAATCATAGTAATTTTAAGAGATTGATTTTAATTAAACCTAAGAGAGTGAGAACAAGAATGTTCACAAATCTGGAGCAAAGTTTAAATAGCCAAAAGAGTTTGTGCGATGATCAATATACAAAAATTAGTGACTCTTACGAAATGAGGAGTTATGTAGATGATGCTTACAGCTTAAACCCTCACTAAAATTCCTAGTTAAAACAAAATTTTCAGTGTCAGCGTATATAAGGGAAACTGGGGGTTAGCAAATTTTAAGATATAGCATGTTCTCTTGCTATATCTCGTACTATATATTAGTGTTTTAGCATATGCTCTTGATAGATAATTTGAGAAGTGAGACAGAATCAAGTTCTTTCTAATTTTCAATCGTAAGTAGCAACCTCGTAAAATTTTATTCGATTTATGGTAATCTCCTCCCACACAGTATAATGTTACCTATTTAAAAACTGGAACATCCGTACGAATTTCTTTTTGGACCCATCCACCTAAAATATCATAGAGGAAACTCTACACGTATGTTATTTAACCAGTAATCATTTCTAATTGTTAGATTCTATCGCCTTACTCTTGCATATTCCAGCTTCAAAGCCCAACCCTAACGTCATCCCTATCCCTTATCCCACACCCTTTCTTTGAAAGCTGTACAATTCATGCAAAAACTATATCACAAATAAAATTATTATGAGAAAAAGAAGCAAGAAAGACTTCCTCCATCTTAGCCGTTGGAGCCAAGCAAAAAGAGAGCGCCTCTTGCAACTCCAAAACCTTCTCTCTTTTGCTTAATAATTTTAAATTGTTTTTACCTAACTCTCATCTCCTTTTAGCTTAAAAGCCACACTCGAGTACTTCATTTTCTTTGTCTTCACAAATCTTCTGTTTTGATCAAGAAACCTAACCTAACCGAACCGAACACTCTTCACATGTTTTTTTAGAGATTAGTTAGTTTACTAGTTTATTTTTATTTTTATTTTTTCGGTTTTCAGGAAGGTATTAGCTAAGTTTTTAAGCCACCGATCTCCTTAACTGCAAAATTTTTTCGGTTCATTTGCTTTATGCTTTGCTTTTTGATCTTTCATCTAAAGCATCTCTACTTTTTATTTTTCTTGGCAGTTTGGCGGTGGTGATGATGGGGGCTTTATTCCTTAACTCCCTCTCAGTTGCACCAAATAAATCTGTCAAATCCTTTGAAAACAATTGTGACCAGTGCTTGCTGAGGAGGAAAAGAAGCATAATGCATTGCCAAGGGGGTGGCAAAACGACATGGTCCAGTGGCGTTTCTTCGGCTTTGAAAGAGAGATCGACGGTAACGGATACAGCTACTGCAAGCTTAGTTTTATCTCCGAATGGGAAAGGCCAAGCTGAGATTCTTGTTCAAGATTCTGTGCCTTTTGGTGGACAAGCCGCTTCTTTGGTAGAGTTGCAAGATGGAATTGGCATTGTCAAATTTCTCAAAGCTAAAAATTTTTTCGTTACTGGGACAACTGGGTTTCTAGCAAAGGGTACCATTTTTTCTTTTTTCAAGAAACCTTGATAGCACGAAAATATTTTATTATAATTTACATTTATTGCCTTTTTTTAATTTGCAGTGCTTATAGAGAAGATTTTACGAACGGTACCTGACGTGGGCAAGATCTTTGTGCTGATCCAGGCAAAAAATGAAGAGGCTGCAATGGAAAGATTGAAAAATGAAGTATTATTCACTCCCCCCTCCCCCTCCTCCCCCGCCCCCCCCCCCCCCCCCTTCCCGCGGGGGGGATTAATGTTTAACTAAGTTTTGCTATGTGGTTAATGAATTTGGATTGTACATTTAACTTATGGTAGTGTTTATAGATTATTAATGCAGAGCTTTTCAAGTGTCTGAACCAAACTTACGGAAAATCCTACCAAGCTTTCATGTTAAGCAAGCTGGTGCCTGCGGTGGGAAACGTGTGTGAAAATAATCTTGGATTAGAAGAAGATTTAGCTGATGTGATTGCAAAAGAAGTTGACATAATTGTAAATTCCGCTGCTACTACAACTTTTGATGAAAGGTTATGGCCTTCAATTTTAATTCCTAACTATAATTAAGGCTGATTTCAAGTAGTTATAAAGCTTTACTGTGATAGCATGTGTGATGAGTTTTCGAAATTGCATGCAGATACGATATTGCTATTGATATAAACACAAGGGGACCTTGCCGGCTGATGGAATTTGCAAAGCAATGCAATAAACTGAAGCTCTTTGTGCAAGTATCAACAGGCAAGTGCCAAAATTAAAGCCAGTTATGGAAATTGAAAAATGTTCGCTTGTTCAATTCTTTCTTGATAAATTTTCTTGTCTTGTTGCTTGAGGGGAAAAAAAAATTACACAATAAAAGCTAGATTTGTCTTCTTTCGTGAACAGCATATGTAAATGGACAAAGACAAGGCAAAGTTATGGAAAAGCCATTTTGGATGGGAGAAAGCATAGCAAAGGAAAATTTTGTCTCCAATTCTCGAAGGCTTATACCAACTTTGGATGTTGAAAATGAAATAAAGTTGGCTTTGGAATCAAAAGAATTCTCCACAGATGGTGAAGTGGCTCAAAAAATGAAAGAATTGGGTTTAGAAAGGTGAAGTGATCTACTTTTATTATTATTTATATTTTTCCTCTGATTTGTCTTGTACAGCGTACTTAATATTTAAGCTTGCTCAAATATCACGTGTCACGGGCGAATAAATCACTTGATTAGGGCAAGAAAATATGGATGGCAAGACACTTATGTGTTCACAAAGGCAATGGGAGAAATGATGATTGATAACATGAGGGGAGACATACCGGTTGTGATAATCCGACCAAGTGTTATTGAGAGCACTTGCAAAGAACCATTTCCCGGTTGGATGGAAGGGAACAGGTGCATTTAATTTAATCAACCTTTTTTATTAATGTATATTAATTACAAATGCATTTCCTATATAAATATATGTAAAAGTAAGAAATTAATTCTCTCTCGACTTTTAAAGGATGATGGATCCAATAATTTTATACTATGGGAAAGGGCAGCTCACGGGATTTTTAGTAGACCCAAATGGGATCCTTGACGTGGTAAGCTAACCAGTGATTAATTAATCCCTTGCCATGGTTTGGCTATCTAGCAATTATTTTCCAAATACAAGAAAATCTTCTGCTCTCATGACAAAATTGGCTGCTGCAGGTTCCAGCTGACATGGTTGTTAACGCCACATTGGCAGCAATAGCACAGCACGGAATGATTCAAAAACCAGACATAAACGTCTACCAAATTGCTTCATCTGTTGTGAATCCACTAGTGTTTCGAGATCTTGCAAGACTGCTTCACGAACACTATAGTGCTTCCCCGTGTGTGGACACAAAGGGCAGGCCAATTCAAGTGCCGACAATGAAGCTCTTCAGCTCCATGGAAGATTTTTCAGATCACCTCTGGAGAGATGCCATTCAGCGAAGTGGGTTGACATCCATGGCTAATATGAATGGGAAGCTGCCTCAGAAACTTGAAACTATTTGTAAAAAGTCGGTAGAGCAAGCAAAGCACTTGGCTAATATATATGAGCCATACACCTTTTATGGAGGAAGGTAATTAGACTTTCCCTATTAGCATGCAGAATTCAATATATTGACCCCTTTATATACTACTAGCTATACATTCCTCCTTAATTAGAATCATCGTAAACTTTGAAACAACATATTATACGTCCAAATCTAAATTTGTGAACTAAGATACGTAGACTTAAAGCCAATTCACTCACCGCGTCCTACATGAACACCATTTTTCTTACTAACCAAGAAGTTAAATTGTATGTTATGAACCAATATATAAATGCATGATCATCAATATTTTGGCAGGTTTGATAACAGCAATACAGAGAGATTGATGGGGAACATGTCGGAAGAAGAGAAGAGAAATTTTGGATTTGATGTGGGGAGCATTGACTGGAAAGAATACATTACAAATGTTCATATACCTGGCTTAAGGAGGCATGTCATGAAGGGAAGAGGAATGCATGTGTAGCTAATAAAATTACACGTGCTTCTTTTTAATTTTTATTACTATGTCACGTGTTAGTACTTCCAAGTAATTGTAATAAGTAGGTGCTTGTTTTTTTCTTTTTTTAACTTCGTAATAGGTGAATGCTTAATCTTATGTTGTCTTTTTTTCCTATTTTCAAAATTATATATAAAGATAGGCAAGATGTGGGAGAATCCATAATTCATTAAAGGGATTATGTTGCGTGAAATTTAATTTTTATGTTATAATAATTTTAATAATTAGTGATCTTTTGTTTCGATAAATTTTTAGTCATTCATTTAAGGTATGACTAACATGGGTGAAAAAATATGAGAAAATTCTTTTTCAAACCAAAGCAATAATTTTTTTTGGCCAAATTTGATTTTATATCTGTTAGTGAAACTCTAGAATGAGAAAAGAAAAGGGGGTCGAACATTTTCCTCTCTTTTTGTATTTTTGCACAAGGGTCCCCTACAAAATTTTAATATCACATCTCATTTTTTATTAAAATATTAATAAAAAAAGTGTATTATTAAAAGTTAATTGCAGTCGTTCATTTAAACCATTTATTTATAATACGATCTTATGTTTCAATAAATTTATGGTCATTCGTTTAACCCATATATTTATGATTAACATAGGTTAAAAAAAACATGGGTAAAATTCTTTTTCAAACCATAGCAATAATATTTGGCATCCAAAGCATTTTTTTTTTTTTTTGTGGGGGGTGGGGGCCAAACTAAATTGGTATCTGCTCCTGATACTCCTGAGAAAAGAAAAAGGAAATTGAACACTTTCTTCTCCTTTTGTACTTTTCCCAAGGGTCACTTACAAAACTTTTCTTTCCTTTTGCAAAGGTAGAGCTATTAATATTCTATCAAAACTCATTTTCTTTAATACGTATATCGTCAACAATTTTTAAAGTACTTAAACTTCTCAACATCTTTGTTCAATTCTAAGATCATCCTTTTTATTTACAATTTATTTGTCTTATAAAATTTTTATTTTTTTATCACTACTATTTTAAATATTTTATTAATCTTTTTTTGGATTATAGTTCAACCAACAAGTAAAATGTCCCCAAACTCGTAGTCGTGCTGGCTAAATGTCTCGGGTATTACGGCCGTGAAGGTTTGAGTTTGAGTTTTGAAGGTCAGGAGGGGGTTAAAATTTAGTATTTGGGCTTACCCACCCCCCTCTCCTTTTAAAAAAGAAAGAAAAAATAAGTAAAATGTGCTAGCCATAAAACCAAATACACTTTAGACTATTTAATAATTAATAAAAAGTTTTGTTGTTTTTTCTTTAATTTATTTGAAATAACAATTTTTTAGTACTATTATTTTAGAATTTCAAATTTTCGTGAGGTTCAGAATTAAAAATCGTTGCACAAAATTCTTTTCCAAATCATAATATCCTTTACAATAATTTTATTGAAGAATTAAACTATAATTATAAGGATGGGATAGAATAAGACAAATAGTAAGAGCTAAATAACTCCACTAATTATCAATATGTAATTCAATCCAATTATCAATATGTAATTTTTGAACCAGATCTAATCAAGATTAAACTCCAATCTAATCAAGATTAAACTCCAATCCAATCCGATTAATATAAGATAAATCTAGTCTATTTACTATACAAACTTCCAAACATGTAGTTGACTGCTTCTACACTAAGCTAGTAGACATATTAGAGTTTGTAATTATTAAATAATTTTTTTTAAACAAGCCAGTATCAAAATACATATATATTAATCATAACACTGACAAATAGTAAATAATTAACAAATATTAAAACTATTTAGCACTTTGAACGACAATCATCATTTCATGAAGTGAAAAGAAAATCGAGATGAGTCTAGCTTTGTGGCCAATCTTCCAAGACAATTATTCAAAAATATGAAAATGGCAATAAAAATTGTTGTTTTTTTTTTTTTTGGGTTGGTTGGGGGCGGGGGGGGGGGGTGGGGGTGGATAATTTAATTTATGACTCTCAATATCTATCAAATTGATATAGATGAATTATGAGAACTTCATATCTTTAAAATTTTGTTAATTTTTTACGGAATAAAATTAACAGTTTTAGGCGGTTAAATGAGAAGCACCTACTCCCAATAGCATGCAAAATCTATAAGAAATTTGTGATGGGGAAGAAATATTTCATGATCAAAGAGAGTGACCTGACTAACCGACTTCCGAGCCCATGTTTGATTAGAAGAAAAACCGGATAAAATTTTTTCTTTTCTTTTCTTTTTTTTTTTAATTTATAACAAGTTATCGCTGCTAGCGAATCAATAAACCAATAACATTGCTGATATGTTGACAAGAGATCGCTGCGTGTGGCAAAGTACTAAAACAACAGAAAAACATGAAAGAAAACGTTTCTTAATCACCAGATGAACACCGTAAGCAGTTGCACTTAAAACCGAACCCTTGGGTTAAGAGAGCTTGACGAGCATCACGAGCCATGCTTGCATCGATGTAGCATATCCGAAGTTCTTCCCCTGTGAAATAAACACGAAATTAAGATTATGGCACTGTTATTATTATGTTGAATATTTTGCATGGTGGGACTTGAGGAATGAAAAAACGTTAATCTTGAATGCAAATGCATCTTCATAGCTTTGTCTGCTAATTTCCCTTGTTTTCTTTAACAATCCCCTGAAATTTTTAATGTTAGAAAGTTATCTATTCTTTTTCTTCATTCTCGTTGACTACTCAACAGATGAGAATTCAGTTCTCTAGCATGCAAGCTATGGAAGCGACCCACAAGAGATTGCAAAATTGGCTAAGAAACGGGAAAAACAAATAAACATGAAAGCTGTGCAATAACAGGACAAACCTTCCTCAACTTCACGAAGGGCCTTCAATCTTGCATCTGCGTTGTCTATCCATATAATATGTGCATTCGGATCTGCAATCCAAATTCACCTAATTCAGTTCCTTTCTTACTTTCTCTCTCCTTTTGGCACAAAGTTCTGTTTGGCTTACCCAAGCCTTTCATCTTTCTATGAACATTTTAATAATCATTAAAAATGGACTTGAACCAGCTTTGAGTGATCATTGAACTGTTATTTCCCCAATTCCCCTTAATTCTACCTTCCCCAATAATCTTCTATTCTATCTCTTGTTAATTCTCTTTCTTCTCTCTAAACTCTCCTACTTTGTCTTCCTTTTTTTAGTCTACATCATTGATATCTGATCATTTGCTCTGTAAATACGGTAAAATTACCCCTCAAACCTCTTATGTCATTGTAGTTGCTGAATAAAACAATTAAAAGGAAGAGGAAAAATAAAGTAAAACAGTTAAAAGAAGAAGAGGAAAAACTAACCGCAATCGTGGTTATAGAAGGATGGAAGCATATAAATTGCATTCCCAACCGCAATTTCAGATTCTATGGAGGCTGCAGCTAATGAAAGAAGATCTTCGTACAATCCTCCAGCCAATTCAATACGAAACGCATTGATACGAATTCGAGCCAGTACATTGGTGTACCATTGCTTGTTTAGAACTTGTAATGTCAAAAGACAACTGTTCTCCCAAAAAAACAACTGGCACAGAGCTAGAAAAAGCATAAGATAATAAAAAAATAATGATAATGGATGTGAAGGATACATTTCATCTGTTCATCATCTATACCTGCCTTTTTAAAGGCACTCCTTAGCATAACAAAACCCTGTTCCATCTGAAAATTCTCATAAAAGTAAGATGGCTGCCGCAAATTTAAAATTTCATCACAAAAATAATGGCAGGGGATGCTAAACCCCCAATCATCATGGTCATTAATAGATCAACTCACTAAATATTTATTATCTAATTATTGCTTCTGTAACCATGAATAATGCATTTCTGGTACACCAACAGCAATTATTGTTTCTGTGATCAAATCACATGCAGAAATAACTAAATTGACAAGACTACTTTTTTTTTTTGTGTGTAGGAGCAGGAATAATAGGTTCTCAGGCTCCAATTACTTGATGCAACAAAGTAATGAATTGATTTGAATAGAATTCGTGATCTAACAGCTCTACCAACAATTCTTTCTTATTTCAAAGATTTCCAAATCGGTCACGATCAATATTAACGGAAGATTCTTACCTCCAAAATAATTTCAGGGGATAAACTAGCAGGTTGAAGTATGTCAATACTGTCAGCAGATTCAGCTCCTGATATAATCATACAAGCCAACCGCTTCACCAGAAGAGGGTATTTCAATCCTTGACTCCTTTATAGAAATGTATTTAAAATGAAGAATTAAAGAAATACAATATGAAAATGCAAACAGATAAAGAGTGTTAAAAATTACAACAAATTTGGGAAATCATGTTGACATGAAAACACAAACTGCTTTTGGACTTCAGGAGACCATATGCATTGGTAAATCAATAGTCCCACACAAAACTAAAAATAGAAACACCACCATCATGTTCAAAATATTTCTAATAGCATCACTGCTGTTGTTGGCAATAAACCCAAAATAATTATGAAAGGTAATTCAAATGGCTTAAAGGAAAATCCTGTGAAAATCCTGTGTGTTTGCCCCTAACTTAAAAAACTGGATGAGTTGCCATCTATTTATAATTTGTACCATGTTATGTGTAACATTATGCATGATGCTACATACTCAAAAATGCCAATTAGTATTCAGAATTTATCATACAGTGTTATTTTATTCGTTTCATACCATGTACTGATACAAACAGTTACTCAAGCAAAGCTAAAGAAGATACAAATTCTGCCATCATAGGTCTTAATTAATACCTTTGGACGCACTGAACATAGCTAACAGAATCTCAAAGCAGGACAAAAAGGATATGTACAAATTAGAAATGCAACTGAATGCTAAAAGGAAGATAAATCCCATAAAAGATGATGTAGACAAAATGTGATTGGGAAAATCTATCAACCTGCTCTCCTCTGTTAAAATTAAAAGAATTTCAGAAACTCCCATACCGGCAATAGTTATTGAAAGCAGACCAATCGGCTCTCCTCTCAACATCATAAAATGCCTGAGAATATAAGAATAAAACAGAGTTTCTTTAAAAGGCAAAAGGAGTTACAGTTCAAACCAATTCAACTCACTGAAAATAAAAGCTCTTACAGCCAGCTTGTATTCTCAAGCAAACAAACTATTAAAATACTGAGGGCCATTTCAGTTACCACAACCTACTGTAAAATGGAATCACTAACTATCAAGTATTAGTGCTTCATGGTTGGTAAACATTAGCTTTCACAGTTGAGCATAAGCACAACAATTATAAACACAACCCAATGAGCAACAAAAACTAATGTGCGCACTAGTAATGCTGTCATGAACATAACTTGGATTATATGACACTATCTATTCTGAGAAGTTCTTGCAAAATATTCAAGCTCTTCTCCTGCCACCTTAGATACTCTGTAAAGACATACACTACCCTTGTGTAAATTACAACATAGTAAGCTTAGATAAGGGTTTCACGCTAATGAGTAATGCCTTGACCCTACCAAAGCATAAAGGATTCACAAATTGTAATCTCAGCTAGCAACAGATGGCATTAATAGCCAAAAAGAAGAACTTTGTCATCCTTATAAACAATCTGTCAAAAATCCCTCCACCGTTATTTATTTCTCGGAGCTTCACAACATAAATGTTGTCATTCTATGGCACAAAATCTCCAGAGGGAAAACATTAAAGAGTTTAATAGCATATGGGTCCCTGATTTTTTATGAAATAGCAATTAAGATCACAGATTACATTTTTTCCCGTTTGGTCCCTTGCCTTCATATAATGATAAAAATCCTATAATACAATCAGCCATTTAACATTCTACTCATCAAAATTTTGAAAGAGAATTAAGTCCCCTCAATTAACTGATTTCAAGGTGTGACTGAAAAATCAATGATGTTAATCAGCCAGCTCAGATCCACGCGAAAAATTTTTAACTTATGTCCTTACCAGTGACTTTGTCAAAACTCAGGGACCCAAACCTAAAACCTAAAACCCAGTTAGTTACAGAAGCATAACTTCAAACAGGTGATGGGTACATCGTAAACCTCAAAATTTGCCATGAGTTCCCTTAAACTACCCCCCAACACCCCCCCTCCCCCCGGCGGGGCGAGGTCCCCGCGGGAAAGAAAGCCCATTTTACCTTAGCCTTATCTTTGCACACTTCACTGCAAAAGCGAGCATTATGATGTTGAAAATGCTGCGAACTTGAAGTAATTTTTCTGAGACAAAAATAACACACACTGTTTAGCGCGGAAAGAGTCGGGTGAGTTATAATGGGTTTGGCAGTGTGTATGAGATCGCCGGCCCCGATTCTCCGAGTGGCGAAGACGCCGCGGCCGGCTGACTCAGTGAGCGCGACTTGGATTGGCGGCAGCGAGGGTTGACCGGGTTTCCCATTGTGCGTTGCGGTGGAGTAAAGCTGCCCCTTTCGTAAATGAAGACTTTGGAGGCGGGAAACCAGGCAACGGCTATAACGGCCTGCGCACATCTTCCAAAAGTAACGGACTTGCAGGAGAAATGGAATAAATAAGATCACAAAATTATGATCGATAAAATCATACTGAGTTGAGTCTGGGAACTAGCAGTTGTACAGACTCATTGATAGATTCATGCTCCTCTGGGCAAAAAAGTTACATAAACAACATGGCCAAATGTATCAAAAGAATACAAAGCAAAGGCTTAAAAAGTACAAGGACTAACCATTTTTTCGGTCTTCGGTAATACCAAAATCTTTGGTGCGAAAACAAATAACTTGAAAGTAATTTACAGTACAGATTACATATACACACATATCAAAAGAGCAATCACCTATCAAGTTAATAAAAGGTCAATGGTGTAACGATTAGCATCGTCAGCAATTTGATACAAATTCATCGCCTTATTAACACATTTAATAATTTTCATCAATGTAACGGTGATCTCCAATCAAGATTTTCATCAACTGGGTAACTATCTTTCTGCACTTCTTTAGGAGGAATGAAGCAATCAAGTGACAAACCAGCCACATTAAATGCAAGATCATCAATGGTCCAAATCTCCTCCATCCTCGTGATTGAAAGGCCTGCTTTCAGATTATCTCCAAAGCGTGTGATGATCACACTTGATTGCCCAGAATGAGCAATCATCACACCCTCGATTGCTCTATAATCTTCAATTTTAGTAGCCATTGCGGTTTCCCAGTAAGTAGGTCGAGTTCCAGGTGATTGAATTCTTGTTAAATATGAGTCCTCTAAGTACACTAGCAGCCCACTTCTTTGGCTGAAGTAGCCAAAGATTACATGCTTGATCATCTCTGCCGTGCTATCACTTCGATCAGTCAAGTCCGTTTGATTAGCAGCCAATTTCAAGACAAAACAATCAATGTCGGAAATTCGTTTTTCTCCCATGTACTGTGCTGTAGAGAATACAGATGCTACTGCAATAGGATCCAGTCCCTACATACATAAATTATTGTATCTTCAGTGCAACATAGGGCCATCTCATATCAATAATTGAAGTGATTCTTTCCTTTTTTCTTTTCTTGGGTGGGGGGGCAGGGGCGGGGCAGGGGCAGAATTTGAACTAATTGATTCCAAGTTTGACAAAATATCCATGAAACAAGATCCGGTGTCTTCAGAGATTGGATCTAGTCTCCAATTGTGTGAGAAGAACAGAGGCAGCAAGTTGACATCACGATATATTGACTCTCAATTGAAATTCTTCTCAATATCCCACGCAACAAGGATAAATAAACACTACTGAAAATTATTTTGGGATGCTAAATTTAGAATTTCAATTGCACGACAACATCCCAAAAATGTTCTGTATAATCCACATCTACAATCCACAAATGTTTCTATCTAAATCCTATGAGGGCTAAAAAAAATTTAAGTGGCAATGTAATCTCATGGCACTCTCCTGTACAAGCCCATTCTTAAGGGTGAGTTCTACTCGGAGGTAAGTAAACGATCAGGCGTGTGGACTGTTCCAATCCTGAATCTCAAAGAACCTAAAGTAGAAATCTGAATGGGTAGATAATCTCATTGGCACTTCTTCATATAAGCTTTCATAAATTAAAAAAATAAAAATAAAAATAAAAATCCAGATCACATTACCATATCTCACTAACATGCCAAGATGTGAGTTAGCCTGCATGATTCATGTTACTCTAGAAAGTAGCTAAACGTGCTATTGGTAATTATTTATCCCAAGTAACAGGAATTAAAAAATGCAGAAGTACAATTGTTCTATCAAAAAACAAAAACCTGACAAAGATACTTCAAGAAATAATAATTAACATTTTAGAAATAAAATATCAAACACTTGCCTGAAGAGCACGGCGGAGAGGGCGGACGCTGCCTTTGGCTGCGTGTGAGCCGAGCCATGGTGTGTGGCGCCAAGCCACATTGCCATCACTACCGGCTACCACTTTGTGGCCACCAACAACAAGCTCAATGAGCCACTTGTTAGGAACCATTTGCCACATTACGAAGCAACCCTTTTCTGAAATCCCTCCAAGGGAGGTGCCGGTTCCGGCAACGGAAATGGCAACTGAGCCGGTTGAGCTGCCAAAATCATCCCCCATGCCCATTGTCACTTTCCCAGTTGCAAAAATGTTCTTCACTCTCCCTTCTAATTTCCTACAACCCGTTGCTGCTGTGAAGTGTTGTATGATATATTGTGCTGATGAACATACCTGCTGTTACAACAAATTATTAAATCTCTGAAATTTAAGTGATAGCGAATTGTTGGAGCTCACTTACTGTAACAATAAATTAAAAATAGGTCGAAACTAATAACACTCGAAAATAAAGAAATTTATCCACAATGTGAAATTATTAAATGCACATAATATGTAATTTTAAGTTCACCCAAGAATTGTTCCCAATAACTCAAGAGTGTTTGACAATTAAACTACACTTATTATCGAGAATAACTCTGGTGTGACTATATATTATTATGTAACTTAATAAAATCTATTAATTAATTTTTTTTTTTTAATGAGTTACATGATTATCTTTTTTATTTATAGGAAAGTAACTTTTCATTCATTCAACACCTTAAATAAATTCCAAATTTCTGCTGACACTGAATCCAGCCAAACGATAAATGTATTTCTTCCTAAAACAAATGTAACGAAGGAATGGTCATTAGCAAATAAAATCCCCGAGTGCATTGAACTTTAACGATGAATAACTGATACGAAGCTACAAAGTTGGTAAAGTCATTTAATAATGAACAAGTGATACAACTTTTACTATTATTTTTGGGGGGATTTTAGGTAAATATGAAGCAATAAAGTTGGTATAGCCATTTAATTTGAGTGAAATGAGAGTGATGTATTAGTAAATGAGTTGATCTACTTTCTAAAAACCTGAATAAATCCATGAAATTCACCCACAAAAATTCTGGGCTGCGGTCTGTCTTTTTTCAGTGGGATACTGGTGGGGATCTCAGAGCATGTGCACAAAGTGGAAAAAAGCACTAGTTGAATCGAGTACAATAAAAATAATAACAATATCTTTTTAGGTATGAAAACACCCGCATTTTTTTTTATTAATCTCTTTACCAATAATAATAATAATTTTCAGTAAAAACAAACGATAAGCTCAATGTAAAATAAAATCAAAAGAATCCATAACGGCGCACACGTTAATGACCTCAAAAATAATAAAATCTGTGATCCATTTACACAACTAGACAATCAGTTTTGGCAGGATGATATACGTACTTCGCATATCAAAATCACAAAATGTAAATGCAAAGGTATTGTATGAATGTACGTATAGATATATATGCACCTGGTTAAGGGGTTGCTTCGGAAGAAGGGGAACGGGGAAAAGAGGGCAACCAAGAACGCTTAAGAGGGTCTTGAGGTCGGATTTCTTGTTGATGAAAAAAACAAGAGACAAGTGATTCTTCAGCCAGTGCTTCCATGAAAGTCCTTTCTTGGAAGTGTACTTCGTGCTGTTACTGCCGTTGCTGCTGTTGCTGTGTTGTTCTTCTTCATTAATGGGCTCTTCTGATAATGGAGCAAGCCGACTCATTATCAAAGAGCTAAAAGGAAAATACTGTGGAGGCTGCAGGATCAGCAGTTCAGCACTCAGCAGCAACAAAATGAGAGGAACGCTTGCTTTCTCTCGCTGTACTTCTTTAAAACAGAGGAGTTTCTTTCTTTTCCCGTCTTTGGTTCTGTGCACTTCTTGTACACGCAGTTTTTGGGGCGCGTGATTGGGTGCTGATAACCTAGGGAAATTCTTTTTAATTTTGTTTTTTTTATTTTTTAATCTGGGTTCAGTAGCCGTACATTATTTAAATAAGAAAAAGGAACCTAAAGTTTCCATCTTACATAGATCATTAAAATTTAAAATAAAAAACCAAGAAAAGTCAAACGTGTAATTCATATGTGGTTGTCTGTAAAGTTACTTATGGTTAAATTTTTATGTTTCAACGCTACAAAGACTTTTAAAGCATTATTAAGAGGAAACCCACACCTATAAGTCACTTTGCTTTAAATGATCTATTTAATTATTTTAAAATTTTAATCAATAATTTTTTTTCATTTTAACAAATATGCTAGAAATTAACATATAAGATTAATGATACATGTATGTAGTAGTATTGAGTTTGATAGATGACAAGATGATATGAGACCAATATCTCATAATCAAAACTCTTATTATTTTCTCTAATAGAGTAAAAGGTATTAAGGAGATAGGTTAACTCTTACGTGAACATTAAAATTAGGATTATGATGTCTTATGATTATATTTAGAACTCAAATAGATTACTAGTTATTGAAAAATTATTACTAGCTAAAAAGCCTAAATTTGATTAATTTGATATAAAGAAGTCATCCATGAAGTGGTCAATGAGCAAAAAATAAATAAATAAATATAGAGGAACTCATAAAATCTCCTCTCTTGTTTTCTTTTTAATTTACTTTTGATGAAATAAAAAGATTTAGTTGGTTAACAAACCAAGTCCAATGAGAGATCTTCCATCAAAACTAAAGAAAATTACCATAATCATTTAGATTAGAAAGGTGGGTGTGGTCTTTTCTGCATTCTAAACTAATTATCACAATTGAGAAAACAAAAAATATGATGTAATGAAAAGTATTAATGCACCTAATCTTTTTAATTTTATATTACAAATTCACTTAAAATTTTGTTATATCAGTTTAGCTATTCACATGTTTTACTAAACGGGTCATGTTTCTTTTCAAAATTTTTTAAAAAAATTATTATTTAAAGAAAAATAAAAGTCGAACTCAATTATTTATCATCTCACCAATGAATTGTTCACTGAAATTTGATAAATGGCGAAAAAGAGACATGAAAAATTAACATGAAAAATGGCGCGTGAGGCAAACAAAGAAGGAATTGTAGGCTTTACAAAGAGAAGGAGCTTTTAAGGGAGGCAATGCTGGTGACGTGTCCACGTCGTTTCGCTATTTGCAATTATGATTTTACTGGCAAGTCTGGTACGAATTTACAAACTTCTGTTTGTTGCTTTCAATTGCTTTAGCCACTCCTTTGAAAATTCAGCTGTGAATTCTATAAATAATTAATGGTATTTAAACAAAGGGGGCAAAGGGGAAAAAATAATAACAACAAAATTATTGCATTAAACATTATGATCAATCATTTAATGGTTGCATCTAGATGAGTAATTACCTAAATCATTTGTGATTGCACTTAAGGAGCTATGAATTTCAACAATGGATGTAATTTGATATAATATTTTTGAATATCATATTATAATTTATTGATGCTTATGGTAAAAAATTGGTTAGAAACTTAGAACCTTTACCTTGGTAATTACTATCATTTACAGATTACAATCGAAATCCAAGAATTTGTTGGGCCTTCACCTAGTTAGCTCTATTATGATATAATCCATATATCCCACCTCAAAATGGACCAAACATACATCTAAATGATTGAATGAAAACTTTCTCCCTTAAGCCACATATATATATATATATATATATATTGAACTTGAACGTCTTCATACAAAATATAGTAATTTGATCTTATATTTATATTTTTCTTTTAATATGATATAAAATATGAAGTATAAAGAAAATAAACTTCTAGTATATTGACATATGAATGACCATCTCGTCCTTCAAGAACTAGATTCTCAATTTTGTCAGCATAAACATGAAGGTCAGCTTTTTGTTAGACAAAAGTTGTCAGCATTTACGAAATGGGAGAAGGAAATAATTAATTCTTTATATGAAAAATTCAAGTATATTAAATTATGTTTTTCGATAACGGTTGTCATAATAAAACATCCTAATTTTAGCATAACATTAAAATAAATATTTTTTTTCAAACAAAAATAATCCATTAATCTTCTTACACTAATTGTACAAAAACTTATGCTAATTTTTATTCCGAAAAAAAAAGATTTACCAAGTTAGGAGCAGCCAAAGGGTAGTGATATTCGAACAATTAAATTTTGAGTTATTTTATTATGTCGTGATTAAAATTATAGTATTAATGTCATAATTAAACATAAAACTTATAAAATTAACATAAAACTTGTAAATCAACATTTACTGTAAAAAAAACATAAAACTTGTAAATAAAAAGAAAAATAAGTAAATTAATATAAATTAGTAAATTGATGTATTATTAGTAAATAAAACAAGAACTTATAAATATAATATAAAACTCATAAATCAACATTAAGTGTAAAATAAAACATAATTTTTAGAAATTAAACATAAGATTTGATAAAATAAATAAATTAATATAAAACTAATAAATTGATGTATTACTAATAAACAAAAAAACTTGCAAAACAATATTAAGTACAAAATAAAACAAAATTTTTAGAAATTTAACCTAAAATTTGGAAATAAAAAATAAAACAAGTAAATTAATATAAAAAAATTAGGAAATTGATGTATTGTTAGTAAACAAAATAAAAACTTGTAGATTTGACTTAAAACTTGTAAATCAATATTAATTGTAAAAATAAAATATAAATTTTAGAAATTAAACATAAGACTTATAAATGGAAGGTAAAAGGAGTGAATTAATATAAAATTAGTAAATTGATGTACTATTAGTAAATAAAATAAAAACTTACAAATATAACGTAAAACTCGTAAATCAACATTAAGTGCAAAATAAAATATAAATTTTGGAAATAGAACATAAGACTTGTAAATGGAAAGTAAAATAAGTAAATTAATATATTATTAGTAGAAAAATTAAAAACTTATAAATATAATATAAAACTATAAATCAACAATAACTGTAAAATAAAATATAAATTTTAGAAATGAAATGTAAGACTTATAAAAAAAAGATAAAATAAGTAAATTACTATAAAACTAGTAAATTGATACATTACTATTAAATAAAAACTTATAAATATAATATGAAACAAGTAAATTAATATTAAGTGTAAATAGAACATAAAATTTATAGATTATGCCTAAGATTTATGATTAAAAGCTAAAATAAGTAAATTAATATAATAGTTATTGTAAAACAAAGTTCACAATTATAAAATAAAAACTTATTATAATAGTTATTACCTTTTATATTTATTAATTTTTTATTTAAATTGGATAATGTTAATTTTGCATTTATGTAATAATGTGATGTTTTATTAATGAGAAAATTCAGGATCAAAATCATATTTTTAATGCAAAATATTATTTTAATATCTTTTATAGTTGTTATAAGATGAGGTTATATTACATCTTTCTACACTTCATGAACAACAACCCTAAATAGTCTTCAAATATAAGTGAAAATTTTAAAACTATATAAAATATATGTAAGACTAAAAATTAGATCTAATTTTATTGATATATCATATATGTGTTTAATAATATAAAGTTTTTTAATTTTTTTTTTACGTGATCCATATCAAGATAAATAATTGTGTGTAATTAACATGTGTAATAAATAGATATCATTATATAAAATTAGAGAAATAAAGTATATAAATGTCTAGAATAAATATAGAATTTATAGTGACCAATCTAATAAAACATCTTTTACTTTTTTTAGTATAATTTTTTTGTTTAATTAAAGAAAATATTTTTTGTAAGTGAATAAAATATTTTTCATTAAAATTTGATAAGAAACAATGTTATTTTTTAAATAATTAATAATCTTGTATTAATTTACTAGTTTTATATGTAATTTATAATATTTATATGTGTCACAATATTAATACCATATTTTTCATTATGGCATTATAGAATATCCCTTACATTTTATGTGATCTGTCTCCTTTTTTTAACAAACTTCATTTATTCTCAAAATCACTCTTTATTGAAAATTAAAAATTTCAATTATTTTCTTTTCTCTCTCACTAAGCATCATCATGCTTATTTTCATGACCTTACATTTTTTTCCCCTCTTTTACATCGAAAACCAAAATCTCAACAATTTTAATTGGAAAATACCCATTAGAGTGGCTTTAAAAACGTGATTGGCCATAAGAATTTGGTATATTGGTTTGTTAAATCTCATTTTATATCATTTTTTTTTTGTTTCTTGTTCAAGTTGCTAAAGTTTGATTTTTAAGGGCCTTCATTGATAATGTTAGACTGGAATATACTCGAATCAGAGTTTGGCTCTGTTCAATATAACTTTTTAAGTATAACATATTTAAATAGAATTTTTATTAGTAGAGCTTTTATAAATAGAGTTTTTGCTCAAAAATATTTAGTTTTTTGGTCGTCAATAAGAGTTTTTATTAAAAATTTATGAAATTATTTTAATAGGTAAACTTTTTAAAGTTATATTATAAAAAGAATAAAATAAGATTGTGAAATAAGTAAATGATATTTTAGATATTTTAATATTTAAAAAAAAATTTCAACTTCTACTCCTAAAATGTCAAAATTTTAACTTTTGCGAGTAGAAGCAAAATATATTGTTTAATCTTAAAAAGATTTACTAGAAAAACAATCAAACAATAATAAAAATTATAATAAAAATTTATCAAATTAAATAAATACTTATAATATTAAATAAATCATATCAAATAAACATTTAATGAAGTGGGTTCCATCATCTTCCTTACTTAGTCAATGAACCACGTCTTTGTTTTGCTTTAAAGCATACTTTCAATACATGATTGTCATCTAAATACCCTTCGATTTCTATTTTCTATAGCAAGATAAATTTGCTAAGATCAAGACAAGTACAAAGGGCTCAAGTTGCTGCTAAATTTTAATTAAAGAGGCTCTTCAAAACCGTTTGACAAGGTAATAGGTTAAAACTCACAATTTAGAGAGGAAAAAAAGTATTTTAATTATAATTTTTATTTTATAATAAGGGTAATTTTATAAATAATTATGATTACTTGAGAAATGAGTGGTGGCAAGATAAATTAAGGCGATCATGTATCATTATTCTTAGTCGAATCCAATAACAAGCCCATTAAAGCTCCACTGACCCACCTCTAATGCTTCTAACACCCGTCAAATGACTTTTATTACGTTCACATTCTGTTACAAAAATATCAAAAGTATGGAAAGGACTATCAAATCCGACCCCACAAACGTTCATTAACCCTTTTTTTTTAATCTCTCCTTCAAAATGCTTGTTAGCAACTATTGTTTTTGCTATGAGCGGTGATCTTAAAATGAATATGCATATGGTAAAATTTCCTAATTTAAAAGTCTCTCATGAGGAAGTGATATACCTTTTTACTCTTAATACTCGACACAAGTGAAAATGTGAAATTTGATGCAAGTCGTAAAAGGTCTGTTTGACTTGCATTTAATCTAATTATAGCACAATTAGGGTATGGATTAAGCATACTCTTGATTAGTTAAATTTTTTTCAAAAAACAAAAAACTACTCTCACAAAAGTAAGGTTTTAACCTCTAGGTGAGAACCACACCTTTAATGAATAATTTTGAAACTTGCTAATTTTCATTAACCTGAATTTTCTTAAGAATAAATACATTAAAATTTAGTAATTTACCACAATCGATTACAAAACGATGTATGGAAACACTTTAAATACTTCTCACGAACATTTCACATGAGGGGCTCTAAGCTTCACATCCAAATGGGTACATTTTCCCATGACAACGCCGTTTGAAGTTGAATAACGTAGGATGGTCCCAAAAGCAACCACCCCTTTTTGAAGGGAAAGTAACAGAAATCTATTGTCGAGGTTTAATAAAATGGACCCATACGGAAGCCCATAAAAACTGACTGAAAAGTGTCAAGTGTCCACATTGTGGTGCTCAGAAGATCGCTCTCCTTCTCCCGTGCATGCATCGCGCTCCCTTCTCATTAACTCTAAAAGACTAAAACACATTGAATCTTTCGTATGAATGCACATACGCGCAAACAAATCGAAGCCGATTGGGCTCTAGATATGAAAGGATCAAAGAATACAAACCTGTAAATTGGCCATTGAAGGAGATTTGTTGTCGTATAAAGCCATCGTTGTTAAAAGAGCATTTCTAGTGGAGCTCTCAAGGAGTGTGTGCACGTTCGATTGGGCTAACATACCAATGTACTATTATTTTCTTCCATTTTCGTCAGTAAGCTTTTACTTAACGAGTGGCTTAATTTGCTTTAAGTAAATGGATTAAATGTAAAATGGTATGAAAAACTAAATCACTTCCATCAAAATGGCTAACGTTGCTATAGCTTAGTGGAGACTAGAGAGAGACTTTGTAACGCAATGGATCACTTCAATCCCAAGTCCAATTTCCTAAAGCCCAACAATATTTACACCCAATGCCACAATTGTAAAGCGACAGCAAGAGACATTTGCAATATGGATAAGGTTCTGGTCTCCTGTAGCTTAAATTCTCAAATGTTAAATCTTATTATTATATATCCACGAAGTACTCAAACATAAAAAAAAAAAAAAAAAAATTGATTATACATAATCATGTGGCCGCATACCTTACCAATGCTGTTGGCCCTATTGCATGAATCTTGACCCCCCCACTGAATTTCTCTATCTTTTTCTTTAAGTCGCAATGTGATCCACCTCGCACGATCACACGACACGTATGCAATCTTATCCTCATCCCATGGAAAAAACCAAAAAATAAAAAATAAAAAATAAAAAACAACAACAACAATCATTCATTCGCTCAACCTGTCTATTTATTTCTTGCTATTTGATTGAATTCGAATCGTTAGCAGTATTATTACTTTATATAAAACCGAATGGTGCTCGGTCAGCGTCACCCATATATTATTAATTCTCTGTCGTAATCTTTGTTATTTTTCCTGATGACTAGCTCAGTCTGAGTTATCGTTTCTTGTACATTTTGTCGTGATTGAGATTTAGAACATTTGGTAAACCAAAAAAAAAGAAAAAAGAAATAGTAAAAAAGATTTCTAGGTGCGAAAGCATGTTAAAAAAATGCAAACTTCAGTCACATCTCACAAAATACAAAATTAATATATAAATGCACATTAACGATTTTTTTTTTGGTTAGAAAAATATGTGATGGTTTTTAAATGTATTGAAGTCACTGTTTTTTCTAGTAGTAAAATATGTGTTTTCAAATCTTTAGAACATTCACATATAATATTAATTATGTTAATAAATAATGATAATAAATTTACATTTTTATCGTCTTAACATCTGTACAAGACCAGTATATTATAAGTTTCGTGTAGCTTGAAGATGTAAGTTTATCCAATAGATTATAAGTTTTATATAGCTTAAAAATATAAATTTATACTCTTTATTGTTATGACTCATTTCACCTCCTAATTAGATAGTTCGATGAGTTTCGACATCTCATTCATAAATCTATAATAAGTTATGGTACAAATATTACGATATGTATAAAACGCGTGATTTTTTTATTTCTTGTTAATAATAGTGACACGATGAATAAATGAGTTGACACCAACAACCATGTCGTATTTGTGTTAAATGACTTCAGTACGCTTACATATTTACTACTTAAATATCAATTAATATATGGTAATGTTATTTATGGAAAATATTATTTATAACATATTATAAATATATCCATGTTAAATTTATATTAAGTTAACTTATCTATTACCTAATTTTTAAAATATGTTGACCTGTTTATTATTTTTTAAATATTTTATATTAAATATATCAAACAGATCGTTAACACCATTAATAAACAGTTATGCCTTAATAGACAAGGCGTTGGACAAATTGGCGCCCCGATGGTGCATATTCCTCTCAAAGGTGACTCCCCTTTTTAAACTTCATGTTCGTTTGCAGTACATTTTGGTACAAAATTTCTCTACTGGTGTTGACTGTGACTTTCGAACTCAACTTGTAACTGGATATATATATATAATTTTTTAGTAAATCTCTAATTTTAATAAAATTAAAATTAAAAATAAATAAAAAATAAAAATTAATATATTAAAATATATATTTTTTACTTTTAGTTTATTTTTATCTCTATTAAAATAATTAAAAAATTATTATATATATATTATTAAAATCACGATATTATTATTATTTTTTTATGTATGTTATTATAAACAGTAATATAGAGTTATTTTCTCTCTTTTTATATATATATATATAGCCAACGGCAAACAGATAAACCAAACCCCACTTGAGGAAAGCATCCACTTCAATGAATGAATGAACGTCTCACTTTCAGCCTGCTGTCCGTCTCTTAACATTATTTTCATGCAATTTGCATATCAATTATCATCATATCAGTCTCTTGATGACTTTGAATAATCAGCTTTCAGTTTGGAGATAGACATAAGCATTCCAAAAGTACAAAGTCAATGTCAATTTTGTGGCCCCAACTTGCCTCTCCTAGTAGCCATTTATATAAAGGAATGAGTAAGCCACATCCCAAAACACAGTTCACTTCAGACACTGATCAAAGCAGTACAATGGATCAGTTTGCAGAGTTGGTTCCTGGCTTGCCTGAAGAAATTTCACTCGAGTGCTTGAGTCGGCTGCACTACTCAACTCATCGAGTTGCCACTCGAGTTTCCCGACGCTGGCGACAACTTATTCAAAGCAAAGATTTTTATTACCAAAGAAAGCAATCGGGGAAGACCTACAAGGTCGCTTGCTTAGTCCAATCGTTTCCCGTTCATTCGGGATCGGGTGAGCTGAAGCCGATGGGTTTAAGCTACGGGGTAACGGTTTTTGACCCAGTGAGTCTTACCTGGGAGCGACTCGACTCGGTTCCCGAGTACCCAGCTGGGCTTCCTTTGTTTTGCCAAGTGGCGAGCTCGCAAGGGAAGCTTGTGGTGATGGGTGGGTGGGACCCGGCGAGTTACAGCCCGTTGAGTCACGTATTCATTTACGATTTCACGACTCGGAGGTGGGCTCGGGGGAAGAACATGCCTGATAAGAGGTCGTTTTTTGCAGCAGGCGAATTAAATGGCCGAGTTATTATTGCTGGCGGCCATGATGAGAACAAGACCGCTTTGAGCTCAACTTGGGCTTATGATTTAATCAACGACGAATGGACTGAGTTGGCTCGGATGACGCAGGAGCGAGACGAGTGTGAGGCCGTCGTTATTGGGTCCGAGTTCTGGGTGGTGAGTGGGTACAAAACGGAGAGGCAGGGGATATTTGACGAAAGTGCTGAGACGTATCAACTCGGGACGGGTGAGTGGAAGCGCGTTGAGAAAGCCTGGAGGCTGAGTCAGTGTCCGAGATCCAATGTTGGAGTGGGACGAGGAGGGAAGCTGTTTTGTTGGGCCGAGGCTGAGGCCGCGGTCCAGGTTGGGACGTGTAGGGTTGAGTTGGGAGGGTGCACTTTGGTTACTGGATCGGGTTACCAAGGCGGGCCACAAGAATTTTATATGGTGGAAGGGCGAAATGGTAAATTCAGGAAGTTTGATGTTCCTGCTGAGTACAAGGGCTTAGTTCAATCTGGTTGCTGCGTGGAGATATAATCTAGCATTGAGTTTGAGTGCTTGATTTTGTGTAAAATACACTTCTTACGATAAGAGATTTTCTGATTTTGTAATTCGAAACACAATATATACAAATATAGTTTTCAGTATCGATTCAATACAAACTAATACTCCCATGCGGTCATTAACTAGTAATATAATACCTAAGGCTGGCAACTAGGGATGGGGATCGGAAGGGGAAAGGCGAGGAGGGACTTACATCTCCATATCTGATATCTGCATTTTTTTTTTGTTCGATTCAATGAGAATTACTTGAAGGAAGGAAATAAATATCCTGAATAATCGATATATTTTTTTATTTTTTTAATTTAATATAATCATCTCTAACCATATAATATAAAATGAATGAGAATAACATGAATAAATTTTATTTCGTTCTACTTAATTAAACTTTTGTTACATATAATATTTAAATAATATTTTTTAAAATAAAATTTAAATAACATAGTTTTTATATGATATTGACATGAGTGCAGTCCATTACTTTTTAACCACCGACTATGACTTGATAAATGCCTCAAACCAAATTGCTAGTTGGTGACGTGACTTGATCGCTGATAATATATTGATTAAATAAGAACTAATTATAATAGTCTGACCACAGCTCAAATAATTTGAAAAAGATAAACGAAAACAGTAAGAAAGTAACCTCGAATTTGAACTGTGAATAGTAGACATGTAAACTTTAAACTATGCTTCAGCTTAAATTACGTTAAAATCTTCATATTAACTGATGTTTTGAAGATATTAACTGATGTTCATATTATTTGTGTAAATATTTTAATATTTATTATTTTCATCAATATTTAACATTTTAAGGTTTAAATTTAATTATTTATTCATTACTTTTTTTAAAAAATAAAGTAACAATTGAAATTGGAGAAATGAATTGGAGACCTCACCTCATCCCCATTCTCGAATAAAAAATTAAGTTGAAAAAAAAAATTATTTCCACCTTCCTTTTTAATAAGAAATCCGATATAAAATAACCTTCACATTTTTACAGAATAAAAAAATAAAAATCCCTAAAGGCCCTCCTTTTCTAAAGATTTATGCCATCCCTAACAACAAACATTCGACCCATTTCTCTCTTAATTACGTTGGGAAGGGAAGCACTTACTATAATTTACCCGATTAAGCATTTACCATGTCCAACATTATCCAGAAGCACGATCTATAAACACACCCCAAATCAAATACTTGCAAAATCTTGGCCACAATTGACACATCCTGCACATAAATTTTGCAATAATGCCAATGCAAAACATAGAACTCGACTCCACATGGGGCACTTATAAGCAAGAGAAATTTTTATATATGCCAGTCATTTGAAACTTCTCGAACACTTCCAAGGATCTCCAGGTGGAACAAGATTGAACACAGTTGAACAATGATTACAGAACCTCTTGCAATCAACCCTATCATCAAACAGTAGCTTCATAACACAGTCATAAACAGGAACATGTCTTAGTTATTATCATCACTAAAGCAACATAAACTAATCATCCCAAGCCTGAGGCATAGAAATGTCATATTAGCTCATCTTGAGTAGTCCAGGCTACGACTCCTGCTTCTGCTCGGACTATAGCTCCTAGAGCCATAGGGAGACCTTGAATACGATCGCTCTCTGTACCTTCTGTATCTAGGTGAAATTGACCTGCATTATACACAAGACATCATAAACATTAACAGGTTCTTTCCATCACTTCAATCCTACGTAACAGCTGATATGAATTAGAAATACCAAACTAAAACAATATCATAGAGGTGCAAGAAGTAACAACCTTGAGTATCGCCCTCGCCTGGGAGGAGACGAATAATAATCTGGACTCCGAGAATAACCACATGCATAGCGTGGTGATCGAGAATAATGAGGTGGAGACCGTCTCCGATCATAAGATCTACTCCTGACAGCAATAAATTCAAACAATACATCTCAGCAATTTAAAAAGAAAAAAAACACTGATGTATACTGAGTTCTTGGCTTCGAAGCATCAAAATTCACAAAAATAGTTCACAACTAAAAATGTCAAAAGCATTCACCTTTTGAAACCAAAAAATATATATATATATATACATATAAAAGCAAGAATTGCAGCTAATCAAGCCAAGGAAACCACATTTACCTAAAACGTTCTCTTGCCCTCATTTCTGAAGGTTTCTTCCTGTTTTCCTCGGCAAATACAACAGTCAGTTCTCGGCCTAAAAGTACATAACCATCCATGTGGTATTTGGCATCAGCGGCATCTGCTGGGTCTATATACTGGACAAATCCAAAACCACGTGGCTCCCTGTAGCATTAATATTTAAGTTTCACCAAAATAACAAGATATCCATAACACCCTGTAAATAGCATATTTTTACTGAGTGCAACAAATCATTACAAGATCCTTACTCCAATTTTACAATGGAAGTTTATGAGAAGAACAAACCCATACTTCATATAATTCAAGCGAAAACATGTGTGGCTGCTAACCTTGTGGGAGCCAAATTTTTAACTGTTGATATTCTTCAAGACTTGGACTTCTTCACAATGTATTCAAACACAAATCCCTTCTCATCTTGATGTACACTAAACCCATCTTGAACAGTACTCTTATTACTTGAAGGTGTCTTCAAAAGAGTACTCTTACTACTTCATTGTTCTCTTCAACTCAGTTCTCTAATTACTTCATTGGTGTCTTCAAAACTTTCAATAAAAACAACCAAATTCCCACAAGCCAATTATAGTTCGTAAAGAAAAAACCCCACACAAAACACTCAGACGGGATATAGAAAGACAAGTCCACATTTCTATTCAATTAACTAATTTATAATAGGCAAAAACTAGCAGATGCATGAAAGCAGAGACAATTACCCAGTATAATAATCTCGAGGCAAGTAGATGTCCTTCAAACGACCAAACTGCCCAAAGGGTCCGCGAAGATCTTCTGGCCTGCAACTGCTCTTATAAGTTTTGGTGGAAAAAGCTACGAAAAATAAGTTGTAGAACATCAATTACTCAAATAACTAGTACTGCCGCTGGTGTTTAATTGATTAATAGTGAAAAGTCGAGCAATAATCCAGCCTCATGTGCAAAGACACATACAAACATGTTAAGAATTTTTTTATTTAAAAAAAAAAAAAACTCAACAACCTGCACGGTAAGCTCAGCAACTAGCAGCCCAACTACCAATTTCAGCAGCTAACTTTTGGATTTGAAAGCACCAAAATGTTTTTTCTTTTGTGGGGGGGGGGGGGGTTGTATATAGAATGACAAAAATGCCACACCCGTCCCTGAAACGCACACTAATACTAGAAGCATCTAATGTTTCTTATGCTGCTCAAAAATTCACATTTCAGAAAAGCAACCAAGTATTAACCATATCAGAGAAATAACTGAATCAACAAGGACATATCCCATGAAAGGCAAATGGAAGAAAATAAAGAGGTACGGACCTACAATCATGGCGGAGGTTGCGAACCAGAAGACTCGTTGGCAGGTCTCTTCCGCGACCGCCATAACGACCTCGAGGGCTGGGGCTGCAATATCTCCGGCCATAGTCTCTTGGTGGTGGTGACGGGCTGTAACTGTAGCTTCGACCCCTCATTTGCACTCTATTTCGATGTCACAACCTGCAATCAGACGACAGAAAATTTGAATAATTCCTTCATTCACATCCACCTATTGATCCCACAATTTATTCACTAATAGTTATTTCACCCACAACATATTTTTTTTTATCGATCACATGCGACCACCAAAAGTAAATGTATATATTTCTTTTTCTTCTTTGTTCCTTCCTTTAAGGTCATAATAACTCAAAGATTAAAGTTTAAACCCAATGTTATAACTTCTAGCGAAAAACCAAAAGCTTGCACAATCTCTACTAAATGGCCCTGTTATGCAGATATTATTCCTAATTTCTATTGCAAACTTATTCTTAGGCTTTGGATGATCCCTAACCCATAATCATAAGGAACTCCTACAAACTCCATACCACGCAGGAAAATTAACTGTTAGGTGCAAAAGCAAAAATCTATGATCTATATTATAAAGGGAAGGAAAAAAGGGCACAATGATCAACAAAGCTTAACATCATATAAATTTTTTTTTTAAAAAAAATCAAAGTCCTTTAGTATAATTATATTACTGTAATCCAGAGAAAAATGCATCAAACTGAGCAAAATAATAAGCAATAGAAGAAAACAAAATATAGTATCGGATACAATTTTTCAATTAAAATTAATGGGGGTACAAAATTTTAATCAGTACAAATAAATCACAGATCCATCCAAATAGATCGTCTTATAGACAAGCATATAAATTAATCTCTATAAATTTTGAATTTTCCACCGATAATATCTCAAAACTAAGGAATCAAGGAAATAATAAAATTAAGCATTAAAAAATTAAAGCAAAAACAGTAAAGCAGATAGATAACAAACCACCGAAGGACGAATCTGGGAAATCTGCACTGAAAATTTTTTGTGCTTTAGATTTCTAATTTTCTCGGTTATATAGTCGTCTCCCGAGTCTTCCTTACCTCCCATATTCGAGAAGCTTCACACTTCATACGCTTTTCCAAAAACGGTCTTCTATTCACCGTTGATGTGAAGCTTCGGAGCTGACAACGGTCACGATTAGCTTTTGTGGGTCCACCAATTTTAGTTGTTGACAAGGAAAGGTTACAGAATTACCGGGCTACATCCTTTATTCTATGGAGGCCCATCATCGAAGCCTGCAACATGCATCGGGATTTTGTCATCGAGTTCCCTGAAAGTTTAAGTTTTATTAAAATAAAAGCATAAGTTAAACAAAGTTTAAAACAAGTCCCTTTGGCTCCCTTAATTTACCCTCTTTTAGGGGTCCTTCCTAAAAATTTCTTGTCAATGGATACTTGCAAGATCGTCTAAATTTATTTACAGCGGGGTGTTATAGTGATTACTCAAAAAATATATATATATAAAACTAATGAAAAAAAAAGAGGGATCCATACCCAAAAAAAAAAAAAAGAAAAGAAGAAAGAAAGATCAATATTAAGGATTGATGTTCGGGGGTGGGGGAGAACATAAAGAATATCATAAAAATTATGTTAATGGATGAAAAAAAAATTATCAACATTAAGGATTAAAATAGATCTAGGCAAAAAAAAAATCAAAATTAAGTATTCAAAAGAAAAAAAAAGAGAGCTAAATAATATCATTTAAAATAATGTCCACACAAACTTTTTGAACAAATCGACTATTATTTGAGTTTATGGTAGTTGAATGTAACATGCAAACTTCAATGTAATTAATAAAAAATAAATCACCCCATCAAGACTTGAATTTCACATCAACTAGTATAAATAGAATAGGGTATTCCTATGAGTCTTGTTTACTAACTCAATTTTGGTTCTTTCTTCACATAGGTGCAATTGATGGAGCATTCCTAAAAACATAGAGGAGATGCTTATTATTTACCACTCAACTAGGCTTGGTAATTTACCTTTTATGTATGACACGTCGTATATTATTTCATCACATTGTTGACATGTTGTCATCTATAGAACGTGAACGACAAGCCGCTTAAATATTAAAAACAAAGATGACATGGCATAATAGTTTTCTTTTCGGAATAAAAATTGTACAAAATGTTGTTTAAAACGTGTAACAAACCTGAATTCTTGTACAAACGACTTAATTTGTTTAACACGTTGTTTATATTTTCAAAACATAGATGATATGTTACAAAATTTTTATTCTAAATAAAATGTATATAAGTATACCTTTGTCATAGATATAACCAATATTTTAACTTTCTCTAGATGATATGTAGTATCTTAATTGATTGAATTATTTAAATAAAACTAGTTCAAGCCTAACTATTATAAGTATTAATAAATTACTAGTATGTAATATTAAATTATTTAAATTAATTATATCAATATTTTAAGGTATTTTTGTATAATATGATTTAATTACAAGTAGTTATACAAATACTTTATTTATATTATACAACCCGAGTTAGTAATTTATATGACATTAATACGTTGGTTAAAAAGTAAAGTTTTTATAAAATAATTGTGAGAGCCTATAATACTTTTATCTAATTGATCAATTTATAGTAAAACATAAATAGCTTAATAGCAACATGGCCATGAAGAGTCTATTAATCTATGTACATGTATGTGCGTAAATGTATATTATGTTGCCTTACATTGGTAGTATATAGAGATTTATTTTTCTACGTCAAAGATTTCAAGAAACAATAGACAACACTGATAACATATTATATAAAAGCCACATAATATATGCGAGTTTAGTTTTAAATTAGATAATTATTAAATTATATAGTTAGTGGATCTTGTAAAAAAATAAGATTTATGAAAAATAGGATCTTGTAAAAAAATAAGATTTTTTAAAAAATAAATTATCTTATAAATTTATCAAATTAATGGATTACATTGCCAAAATTGAACTGAAAAAAAAATTATGAATTTTATCAAAAATTCTACAATATGTGCTCTATCTCAGTTTGGACAAAAGTGTTGGATCAACCCACATTAAAAAGGTTTTCTAACAACCCGATATTAGATCCGCAGAATTCAGTATGATTTAACCCGACCTGTTTTATAGCGGGAACAAGTTAGACCAAAAGCCCTAGCACTGCAATGCAGCATCCGCTTTATTCAGCTTAAGCCTCTTAAACCCTTTGCTTCTTCATCTCACTAACTACAAAGTACGCTGCAATCAATCTGGAGCCAAACTGAAATTATTTAACTCGGGATTCTCTGCTTTGTGGGCGAGTTATTCTCAAACAATATCAACAAAATGGCAGTTTCTTCTAGGAAACCACAGAAGAAAAACTTCAAAGAAAGTCCGAAATTTAACAAAGCATCAAAGAAACAGTTTAAAAACTCAAAGAAGCAGATAAACGACGCCGTCGATGCTCAAGCCCTCGCTTTGCCGCCTGACGACGATGTCCCTGTCTTTCCTCGAGGTTCGACTATTTAGTTCATTAATTTTTTTTTTGGGAATTTAACTGCTGTTATGGTTCATAGGGGAAATTTTGTGGAAAAAAATGTGAACTTTTATCTTTTTAATCAGAATGAGCTAAAAGAGCAACTCTGTTGAAGTAAAGGGCATTTCGGGTGCCATTGTAGGAAGTGCTTTCTGGAGAAGCACCTATCAAAACATGCGTCTCCAGGAAGCTCTTTTAAGTACTTTTGGGCATAAAGCACTTGTATAAAAGCTCCTGTGAGTTTTGTATTTTTGGAAGGCTACTCTAGGTGCTTTTTGGATACTAAGAAGCTCTTCTGTATGGTAAAAAACTACGGAAGATGCACTATTACTAGTATTGGCTGAACTTCAGTTTAATCTGTTTGTTATAATGATATACATGTGTATTGCAGGTGGGGGACATTCTTTGACTCAGAGAGAGCGGGATGAAATCCTTGCAGAAGTTGATACAGAATTTGAGGCAGATGAGAGGGGCTTACATAAGAAGAAGAAGAAGAAGAAGATGGAGAGAAAGGCCAATGAAACTGTTGATGATTTGGGTTCACTTTTTGGCGATGGTATTTCTGGAAAACTTCCAAGATATGCTAATAAGATTACTTTGAAGGTATAGAGCTGAAAATTAAGTTGTTTTTTCAGAAAAAATCTATTTGCCTTCTTAATGATTTCATAATTTCTTAGTTTATTGATTATATATGTATCGGAAGGTGGTTGTAACATTTTTTATTTAAAGGGAAAGAGTAGAGTGACTTGTGTGCTTATTTGAATGACTGTATTAAATATGTTTAAGTTTCAGTGACATCTTTGGAGTCCTTCCTGCAGTTACACTTTAGAATGTTTTTCCCCCACTTGTGGAATTGTTAAATATGAGAGGTTAATAATTTCCCCCCCTTGCTTATATTCAGTCTTATATTCATCCCAGTTGTCAAGGGAATGACCCTTTCCTACGGTTCCTTCTGCAATAAATTTATTGCTTGTTGAAATTAAGGTTCCTTAGCTGAATATGCTGATAGTACACTTGATATTCTGAAACAAGCTTTTAAGAAATGGATGTGCTAATTGTACTGTTAGGTTTGAGGCCAGCACCTTTGTATTCTTGCAATGCTGACTGGAGTGGCAGTACTAATTGGGGCCTCTAAAGAAAAGAAATCATTTTCTCTTCTTCCTTCATTGTTCAAAGCTATTTTCTGAAAAATTTACTGCTGATTGTCATGTGATGTCTTGGCACTGAAACGCTTCCTATTGTTTTGCTGAGTGTACACAGTTCTGGTCTTTGTCCGTGCATTGCTTATATATTTATGGACTTGGATGACTATCTCTTATGATATGGAGGGCATGCCTTATTTCTATCTGTGAATTAGAATCATCACGAATGAATCTTGAGTTGAATTTCTTATTCTTTTTTCTTTCAAACTTTCAGCTTTGCTCTGAGTATTCTGTTAATTCTCATGAAGAAAGAATAGGCATACAATAATGTTAATATGTGGATGCTCTTTTCTGTCCTTTGAGTCTTCATGTGTAGATTGTGTTTTTATTTATTCACCCACCTGATTGATCTTGTTTAATTACATCAGAAGATATCTTCATTTTCATACATTTGATGATGTATCTAAACTTCTATTTCTTCTGTGTATCCCCAGAATATTTCTGTGGGAATGAAGCTTTGGGGAGTTGTTGCTGAAGTGAATGAGAAAGACCTTGTAATTAGTCTTCCAGGGGGCCTACGTGGATTAGCTCGTGCCACTGATGCGCTTGATCCTATTTTAGATAATGAAATTGAGGTAATGTTTTATTATTATTTTCATTTTTTTTGAAAGTGTTCCCCATGTTCTATTTTCATTATATTTTATGTGATTTACAGTTTAACATTTTTATTTCTTTACCAGGCCAATGAAGTCAATCTCCTTCCAACCACATTCCATGTTGGGCAGCTGGTGTCTTGCATAGTTTTGCAGTTGGATGATGACAAGAAAGAGAGTGGGAAACGAAAAATCTGGCTTTCTTTGCGTCTTTCTTTGTTGCACAAAGGTCTTAGCTTGGAAAGTGTTCAAGAGGGGATGGTATGTCAACTTGACCATGAAAAACTATATTTCCTAACAGTTTTAAATGTATATTCTGATGTTTGTATTATTAACTTTATCGAGGTTTTCACTCAATGGTGATTGGAGGAGCAACTAGAATAAAACCTGATTATCCATTTGTAATTTAGAAGATATTTTTAGTGTTTGATTTTTTGATGGATCATTTTCCTCTAGACCGTGTCACTGAAAAAGAACCCAATAAGAGACACTGAGTGCTTGTCTGGTGCATTTCAGGACATTCATTATTGAACATTGTTTTCCAGTTTGTATACTGGCTTTTCAGCAGATGCCAAAAGGCTGGTGTGGGTTAATCCTTGAACCAGTTTAGATTAACTCCTAAATTATCTTCCACTTGAGACTAGACGGATTCCCTGACCTTCTTGACTCGGGCAGTTTTCAGTCAGTAGTGCAGCTTGCTTTGCTTCTTTAAAATATCTTTTGAGTATGCACTACAGAATTGGACCCTGGACAACATAAATGTCTTTGTATGTGATTTATTGCAGTTCTGCTACATATTTCAGTCCACGACTAATGTGTATGATTTCAATTATAAATCCAAAACTGTCTTGATACTTGTGCTGATGTAAGTATACAGTGGTTTTATCAAGAAAATAGAGTAATCAAGCGTGCTGGTGCAAATATCAATTACATTGGAGATTCATTGTAGATTCGAGTACCTTGAAATTTTATCTTCCTGTGTCTGTTTACAGGTCCTCACTGCATATGTCAAGAGCATTGAAGATCATGGCTACATTCTTCATTTTGGATTGCCTTCTTTTACAGGGTTTCTACCAAAAAACAGCTTGGCTGGTATGATGAGCAACTTGTGTCCTAATTAGATGGTTCAAAGGCTTTCATATTTTTTATACTCCTCTGTAATCGAGAAACAAACTGATGATTAGAAGTCCCTGTTAGAAAATTTAATCATAGCTTGCAAGTCTGTAAAATGATTTTGTATTCTTGTAAGTTATCAATTACACTATTCTGCAGTTTGCCATGTCCAGAAAGTATTTTAGTTCTTTTTCATGATTGGAACTTCACTTTTAAATATTCTTATTTAGTATGTTTAACAGTATAAAAAAAGAAGAGAAAAAAGAGGAAGTAAAAGTCTTATTTAGGTTCAGCCATCTGGTTGTACAATTTTGTTCATTGGAAGAAAAATTTAGATCATTCTATGGTTTGCCTGTTGTTCGGATAGTGTTTACTTTTCTTATTCCTTCTTAATTGAATCTAGAACTTCATTCCGAGTACGTCTCATTTAGGCTGTAGTCATCTGCCATATGTTTATGTGTGTTTCTGCTGTTGTCATGTGCCTATATGTCTTATTCTTGGTTTACCAGTCACTTTTGCAAATTCCTTGTTCATTTGTTTCGTTATATTTGGTTGTCTTTACAGAAAACAGTGGGATTGATGCGAAGCCAGGGCTACTTTTACAAGGGGTGGTTAGAAGCATTGATAGAACTCATAAAGTGGTTTACCTGAGTTCTGATCCAGATACGGTGTCTAATTGTGTTGTATGGTTCTTCTTATTTTATTGGTTTTATTATCTAGTTGCCTTAACTGTCATCGACTGTTTTCCCTGATTATTAACATTTTTTTTTTTGCTCTTATACAGACAAAGGATCTTAAAGGTATTTCAATTGATCTTCTAGTTCCAGGCATGATGGTCAGTGCTTGTGTACAGTCAATACTTGAAAATGGAGTTATGCTATCATTTCTGACATATTTCACTGGAACTGTAAGTCTTTTGCTGTGTTCTAATCATATGACTTTGCCATATCTGCGATTCCCTTTTTCCTTTTTGATCTTTTTCTGTTCTGCTTATGCTTTCCATATTACTCCTTGCAGGTTGATATATTTCATTTACAAAATGCATTCCCAACAACAAATTGGAAGAATGACTACAATCGACATAAGAAGGTCTTTGTTTGAGCTTGCATTTTAATCGAAATTGAAAATTTTCGGTTTTTCTGTTTTGATTTTTATGGTAAAAGTGTTTCTTTTATGTCTTTCTAGCTGTTGTTAAGTGAAAAATAGCTCTACCAAACCTAAGTATGCGTACTTGGCAGTCTATGGAATCATATATGCAAATTCTAATGCAACAGAACATAGTTTGACTTTGATGAAGTATACTGAAATCTGTAAAAGTTTCTGTTTAATAGCTTTGGTGTTTTATTGTAGATCCAAGATGGACATTGGAATCAAAAGGATCCCTAGCATTTAACTGGCATTATACGCTTGAACTTGGATTATGAAATATTTCAACTATTTTTGCAAAAGTTTTAATTCAAAGACATAGGATATGAACAATTAAAACATATGTGGATTTTTTTGCCTTGAGTTGTTGTTAATATACTAAGGGCATTACTGTATTTTTCTTTATTCATGTGTACCTTTGGGTCTGGCTAATTTTCATTCAGCACAT
Organism: Aegle marmelos; assembly: GCA_030449875.1. Taxonomy (NCBI): domain Eukaryota; kingdom Viridiplantae; phylum Streptophyta; class Magnoliopsida; order Sapindales; family Rutaceae; genus Aegle; species Aegle marmelos. The sequence continues at coordinate 6,144,446 of JASUUL010000077.1, read as the reverse complement.
TCTGAAAAGGTAATTTATGAGGGTCGTACTTGTGATTTAAGTTTTGTACTCATGTTTTCCTCATGAATATGCTGTGCAATCGTAGAGGATGATAGGCTCTGTGCTGCATTACCCTCTCGGTTGTGGTGTGATTGTAGGTCTTTATCTGCTCTCTAGTTAGTTTGTGCTGGATATGTATCAAAAAACATAATTCGTGGCCAATGTTCTGTGAGCTCATTTTTCTCCAATTTTTGATTTTTTCAGACCTCATTTCTCTTATGTGTGTACCTCTTAATTTGGTTCAGGTCAACGCTCGTTTATTATTCATTGATCCCACCAGCAGAGCAGTTGGTTTGACCTTGAATCCTTATCTCCTTCACAACAGAGCTCCTCCTTCTGTAAGTTGATGTGTCATTATACATATTATGCTTAGTCTTTGGGTAGTCAAGTCTTTGACTTGGAATTAGTGCAATGTAGCTTAGGTTTTGATTTTCAGTATCCTATCTTAATGGGCAGTTTCAACCCATACTGGTGATATTTTCCTGTGCTAAATTTCATTTTTCACTTCAAAAATTGGGTTGGTGGAGACAATCCTGTCCATCGCCTCCAGGCTCAAAAGGGTTTGGATGAGGTGAAGGGGGCTTTTGGCGGGGCTTCCCCCCCTTATGAATCTGTTCATTTGCTCTTTTTGATGGTGTTTTATTGGATATCGATAGGATGGGCATTTGATATCTTTGGTTTTCTGTTATATATCATAAGTTAAATGGTAGACATTATTTCTGGAGATTTCAATAAGTAATTATTATGATGGATACGTATTTTGGTGGAGGCTTCGCTACTTTTATATTGAATAATCCTTGGTACACAATTGGGTTTGTTTTGTATTTTCCAGGTGCCCATGTCTCTCTGCCTGTCTTACCACCCACGTCTTCCCTCCTTTATCTCACACTCTATTGGCAGTTTGCTGGGTTACCATTGTTATATAGTTATGTGAATATTATCTTTGACATGGACTATTTATATGTGTATGCAGCATGTTAAAGTTGGAGATATCTATGACCAGTCAAAAGTGGTCAGGGTTGATAGAGGGTTGGGCCTTCTGCTTGACATCCCATCAAACCCTGTGTCGATTCCGGCATACGTCAGTGTATGTTCACTTGATGCTTTGCTTATGGTTAAGGATCAGCTCAGTAGCTATGGTTTCTGCTTGCTTGTTTGTAACTTTTTTGTGAATAAGGATTTCAGATATCTGATGTTGCTGAAGAGGAAGTAAGGAAGCTGGAAAAGAAGTACAAAGAAGGTAGTCATGTTCGTGTCCGAATTCTTGGATTTAGGCATCTGGAGGGACTCGCTACCGGGACTCTGAAGGTTTGTTTTCACTTTGCCCATACATGCTTAAAAAAGAAATGCATCGGTTATAAGAAATACATTTTGCTATATTCTGCTGGAGAGCTTTAATCCTTCAAAATGATTTGGAAGGCTAGCATTTTAAAATTCAAGTCTTCTTGTGGGCCTTGGCACAAGGAAAATTAAATTCTAGAGAAGTTAAGCAAAGAAAGTTTCCTAATTTCTGTCTCTCCTTGGTGTGTGGTGTGCAAGGGGAGTGCAGAAACTTCAAATCGTCTTCTCCTTTACTGTTTTGTGGCTTCAAACTATGGTTCAGGTTGTGCAGAGAAGCTAATTTTTTGCGGATCATTCTGGATTACTGTGATTCTCTTCTCATGGCAAATTTCTTTGCTTTTGGTAGAGGAACAAAGACTAAAACTCCTTAGAAATGTGCAGTGGCAGCACTGTTTTGGATAATATGGGATGAAAAAAATGTTTGTATTTTTGAGGGGAAAAGTGTAGATAATGCAGAAGAACCATGAGATAAGAGTTACTCTTCTTGCTTTTCTTTGGTTTCAATTTCTAAGGAGTTTCGAGATTCATCCTATTTCTTCACACATCTAAATTCGGATGGGGTTTTGGCTATATTTTTGTAAAGCACAAATAGTGCTAGGCTTTGTTTTCTGGGTGGACAGCTGTTCCACTATCTGTTTTTATATCTTCTTTATTAATAGATTTTTGAGTTTCTTATCCCTGGAAAAAAAAGAAAAATCGCACCATAAATCTCAGCTTGAGTCCTCGAAGGGCCACAGTCGTTGGATTTAAATGTTGATCTTTGTTAATACATGATCTCATCTCCAGCAGAGAGCAATATGCAGTTAATTTGGAGTGGCATCTTTATTGTTAATTTTGCTAGGAGTATTTAATATCTCTTCTTCAATCTCGATGATGCTTGTATGAGTTGATTCATTCTCAGAAATGCTTTTGTTTCTGCCACTAGTTCTCATTGTTGTTTAGTGCTCTTACTGTTTTTCTATCAAGTAGGCCAGTGCTTTTGAAGGACCAGTGTTCACCCACTCTGATGTCAAGCCAGGGATGGTGGTGAAGGGTAAAGTTATAGCTGTTGACAGCTTTGGTGCTATTGTGCAATTTCCTGGTGGTGTGAAGGCACTCTGTCCGCTCCCACATATGTCCGAATTTGAAATTGTGAAGCCTGGAAAAAAATTTAAGGTTATTTTTTGCAATATGCACACTTTGAAATGGATACTTTAAGTCAATAGTAGAAATGATTAATCATGCTGTTGGTTTTTTGGTACCTAATTTTCCTGAATTGATATACACTTTACTTTTCTTGCTTGTGTCATGGTGCAGGTTGGAGCTGAACTGGTGTTCCGAGTGCTTGGTGTTAAATCCAAGAGAATTACTGTTACGCATAAGAAAACTCTTGTATGTTCTCTCTTGGTTTCAATTTCATTTGGTTGCTTATTTTTGCTTGGATGAGTGCACGAGGACCTCATACGAAGCTGCTTCTATGACTAGTTTACATGTTCTTGGTAATCCAAGAAAACTTCTGTTTGATTATCAGCAAATAAACAACATTCACTGGAATGACTAACATTAATTATTGGTTGAAAGTTGAAAATCTACTACATGTTTTCGGAAGACTCAGTGCTTTGTGTATGTCTTTGGATGACTGAAATCATTGATGGTTGAAGTTGAAAATCCCAAACTTGAAGAGTTTTGGTCCATTGATGTACTCTTTTAACTGTTTGGGAGGCAATCCCCCTCTACCCCACTCCATTTACAAACACAAATTGAAACTTAATCCTTCCACAAGGTTGATGTCGGGAGGCTTATTTACTCAAATATCTAAAATTACCTAGGCTTTAATATTGTGATGCTTTATTTAAGGAAAAATTGTTTATTTTTGGGAAGGGGAATGACTTTGTGGATGCAATTCTTGCTTTGTTGTGGGTGATTTGGCAAAAAGGAAATAGCCATATCTTTGAAGGGAAAAGAGAGGAAGACACCAGCTCTTTATGGAATAAGTTCGCTTTTATTCTATTCTTGGTCCTTCCACAAGACATTTTCGACACAATTCTTTCATTTTCATCAATTTCAATTGAAAAGTGATAGTGGTTTTTTACTTTTATTCTATTTTTATTTTACTGGAAACTAGGTGTATTATACTAAAAGAAAAAAAAGTTTACATAGTGGTTTTGGTTTGATCCATGTTTTGGGGATATAGAGTTTTTGTTCTAGACAGATATACTGTTTTAAGGTCTTAAAGGTATGAGCTGTCTTTTTGAATAGCTCTTAACTGGACTATTTCTTGATGTCCCTCTTGATTTATGGTGCACTGCTTCTCTTTATGATTAATAAAATTTTTCTGTTTGCCAGCAGAAGAGAATAGTAAAATCTTGTAATTCCAAAATCTACTTTGTGCTGTTCTTACAATGTCTATTCGATGCTAATGCAACATCATTGATACATGCTTTCGCAGGTGAAATCAAAGCTTTCAATTTTGAGTTCATATGCTGATGCAACTGATGGATTAATAACACATGGATGGATAACGAAGATTGAAAAACATGGTTGCTTTGTCCGCTTCTACAATGGAGTCCAAGGATTTGCTCCGAGGTCTAAAACCAATATGCTTATCTATGACATGTATTGTTTACTGATTACATGAGTTTTATGAAAGGGGATAGAACTGGGATTAACTTTATCAAGTTAGGGTAAGAAAAGACTAAAATCTGAGAGTTACAATATATGCAAATACTAAGAATTTGTGATAACTGTCTTGGTGGCTGTCTTGTCAATAATCCGCTATGAATGAGAAGTTGAGTTGTTATTGCCTTAGTTCTTATCAGGTGTGATAAAGAGATGAACTAATGCATTTGGACTGCTGCAAGGTCCTCTATTGATTTTGAGGTCATAGCCTTGGGTTGTGGTTGTTGATTGAATGAGAAATAACCCAGAAAATAATTAGTGTAACAATACGTTTAGAATGAGCTCAATTCAGGAGAAGACGGATGATAGGATAATGTATTTATGAAAACATATTGGATACTTACCATTTTACTGGAACTATATATTCATTCTACATATCTGTATGCATGACATGGTTGTAGGGTCTGACAGTAGCCTTATTTGGGCTCCATTGAATGATTTCTAGGCATGTCTAAAAAGTTAAATAAGTGTCATTGTATAAGAAGTTAATATATAACTAGATCCAGCTGCCATTAGATCCTAATCACATGATAAGATGCAAATTGTTCATAATTGAGAGATCAGACTTGCTGTAGATACTATTCTATGTAGCGTTGATTGATTTTGGGTGGGTACCTGGCCCGCTACTTAAGTGTATATTGCCCATTATTTATGAATATAAATACTCACAGTTTCTTTTATAAACATGCATATATGTACACACATATATGTATATTGCATAGGGTGTTTTCCACTTTTTCACATTTATTACCACATGCTTGAGCTTCAACGAGAATTTTATCTTTCATTTTGCATATTCCTATATTTTTTTTTTTTGGATTTTATCATGAATTATGATTGGTTATTGTTGTCTATTTATACCAGATCTGAACTCGGATTAGATTCAGGATGTGAACCAAGCTCCATGTATCATGTTGGGCAAGTCGTGAAATGCAGAATAATGAGTACCATTCCTGCTTCACGGCGGATCAACCTCAGTTTCATGATGAAGCCTACAAGGTTTCCTTCTCTCTAATTTCACTGATTTGTAATGTTGATGTATGTGCATCTTCTTCTGCTGTCTTTAATGTAAAAACTTGCTATTTTTGGGCCAGCATGCAATCACCAATGACATGGTAATACTCATATTTTTCCAGCTATGGCTATTAAAATGCTTTTGCCTTTAACCATATGGTCATAGGAACTGCTGTAATTATGTAATTTGAAACAAAATAGTAAAAGCATCATGTCCAGCAGCCGTATATCAGTTGCTTTTGATTGTTGTGGTTGTTGAGAGGTTTTTATCTTCAAAGTTCTAAACTGCAGCTTCTCTGTATCTTGTAAAATTTTCTTTCATATATAGCAATTTTCTTATTGATTGAAATTTTTGAGCAACAGGGTTTCTGAAGATGATTTGGTCAAGTTGGGTAGCCTTGTTTCTGGAGTTGTTGATGTGGTAACCCCAAATGCAGTAGTTGTCTATGTTATTGCAAAAGGTTACTCAAAGGGTACAATTCCTACTGAACATTTGGCAGATCACCATGGTAATACATTTACTTTGCCATCATGTTGAATTTTCCTTTTTCTTATTAAAAGAAATTTCTGTTAAAACTGCCTTTTTTTATGATTTTTCTTTCAGTTAATACCGACTTTTTCTTAGTATTCCCTGACTTATAGTTTCTGTTTTGCAGAGCATGCTACTGTGATGAAGTCGGTCATAAAGCCTGGGTATGAGTTTGATCAGCTGTTGGTCCTAGGTAATATGATGCTATTTCCTTCCTATGCCTCTCCTTTATTTTTACCCTAAACATCCTAATAGTTCAGTAAATTACATGTTATGGGAAAAAAACAAAAATTTTTGAAAATAGTAAAATGTTAAATGGAGAAAAGTGCGCAAATTGTTTTTAAATGAGTGAAGAGACTTCTTAAAAATCTATGTTGCCATACATCAAGCTATAAAAACCCTTCCCTAAATGCATATCTTGTTTCTCTTAAGAATTTACTATCCATAAAGTCAACTAAAAGCCTGGCTTACCCTTATTTGCGTTATGAACTTCTGCCAGTGCTCTTTCAGATGCATATCTTGTTTCTATTATGAATTTTTCTGTGTGAGGTTGCTGGTGGGATTTGGTGAGCATAGTTTTTATGAATTCAAAAGAAACAGAAAGAAAAAAGTATTGAGTAAATGTGTTCTATTTTTCCAAGAATTCAAAATTTGTTTTCCAGCGATAAGGAAATGGAGAATAAAAATAATTCTTTAACCTTGTTTTGCTATAGACAATGAGAGCAGCAACTTGTTACTCTCTGCAAAATATTCTTTAATCAATGCGGCTCGACAGCTTCCTTCTGATGCCAGTCACATCCACCCTAATTCAGTTGTCCATGTAAGTGGTCAAGGCTTCCTGCTTGTTATCTGTTTTCTAATCTTGTTTTGGAGAAATCATCCCCTTTTACAATGCCCTCATGTTTAAGTGTTCCCCCTTACATTTGCAAATTTATACGTTTGTGTGAATCAGGGGTATGTTTGCAACATAATTGAAACTGGCTGCTTTGTTCGGTTTCTTGGGCGCTTGACGGGCTTTGCTCCTAGAAGCAAGGTAATTTTCTCTCATTTGGTTCTATTAAAGTAGCTCTAAATGTTCCAAATGTTGTTTCAATTAAACTGTTTTAATTTAGTTAATTTTTCTATCTGTTTTTTTTCCTTTCTTCTTAAGGCAGTGGATGACCAAAGAGCTGATCTTTCAAAAACTTATTACATTGGGCAATCTGTTCGCAGCCATATACTGGATGTTGGTGAACTCTTTGCTGGTTGATTGTCGTATTTTACGACCTTTTTTGTGGTTTGGTAATGAACTTCTATCTTTTGTTTTTCATTTTCTCTTTCCAGGTCAATAGTGGAACGGGTAGAATAACGCTGAGTTTAAAGCAGTCCTACTGTTCTTCAACAGATGCATCCTTTATGCAAGAGTACTTTCTGTTGGAAGAGAAGGTGAAATCATGGAATAATACTAATTTCGTTTTTGTGACGACCAGATGGTGTTTATATGTATTATCTGCCTACTCACAGTTGTCCAAAATGCTTTTGGAAAATGGTGTTGTATGTTATGTTGTCAAATTTAAGGGCCACATTTTTTTCCTCCCGTTTCTCACAGCGTACTAAACATTTTGATATATTAATTTCATATGTTTGAAGTTGTTTCATTTAAACATGGTTTTGGTTGTTTCTTCTGCTTTGTCAATGCACTAAAATGTTTTGTTTTGTGATGATTTATTTATGCATGTTTTTTAAGTGCATTTTTTTGTTCCTTTTGGTACCTAAAAGTTGTTTGATTTGTCTTGTCTTTTCATGGACTTCTACCAGACTAGGGGCTTCTTTTGGGTTCTAAAACCTTCTTAATCAGGAAATCTGTGAGATAGAATGTCATTGAATGTTTGACTCTTGCTTGAAACCAATGGTCTTAACCACTAACTTTTCCTTTGGGGTGAAGTTTTTGTTGATCTCTTCAGCAGCGGCCTATGGGCATAGGTTTGTAAGACCAGGAGTCCAATAGGGCGACCGAAAGGGGTTGGATGCATGCTGTAAGAAGATACAAGTTAATCCTAAATATAGGAATTGTGGCTTTATTCTGCTCAAATAACCTTTATAGTTTTCTTAAGTTCTGCTCAAAAAACCATGTTATAGATTTCAACTGGGGTTATGTTATCCACTGCCAGACTAAGGGAATCTATTCTTTGCTGCAAATGTTTCTCACATCCAATGAGAAAATCCTCATTTTCATCCTATTGTACCATTTCTTTGAATTGTTTGGTTCAGGCTTTATTTTAATTGATTGTTTCCTATCTACTTATTGACTGAAGTACATAGCACATTCATTATTTCTTTAATTGGGAGTGATTGCCTGGATTCTTGTTTCTCTTTAGTTTTCTTACACGCTGATCTAGATATCACCTTTCTGTGATAGTTTGTATTCTAATAACTTAGTATCATAATCATGTCAATTTTTATTGGATACAGATTGCTATGCTGCAATCCTCAAACTATTATGGATCAGAGTTAAAATGGGTTGAAGGATTTACCATTGGCAGTGTGATTGAGGGAAAGATTCACAAGTCAAATGATTTTGGAGTTGTTGTCAGCTTTGAGAAACACAGTGATGTTTATGGATTTATTACTCATCATCAGTGTAAGTTTTTTTCATGTCTATAGAATTTTCATTATCTTCAATTCTATAACTACGAGTGGAATATGTCTTGCAGTAGCTGGAGCTACTGCAGAAACTGGATCTGTCATTCAAGCTGCCATTCTTGATGTTGCCAAGGCAGACCGCCTTGTTGATTTATCCTTAAAAACAGTATTCATTGACAGATTTCGGGAAGAAAATTCCAGCAGGCAGGCGCAGAAGAAGGTTTAACCCTATTTCCAGCTTTTCTCTATTCATATTTCTAATTATGTGTATCTGCTATAATTGTGGTAAATAATAGGAAAAAATGAGAAAAAGTTATTGCGTATGTTTTGGATGTCAAATTTATGCTTCATAGAGGAAGAAATTTTTGTCATTAATTGTACTTGTACTCTTGGCCTAATTTGTATTATTGATGATTTCAGAAATGCAAAAGAGAAGCATTCAAGGACTTGGAAGTGCATCAGACAGTAAATGCAATTGTGGAGATTGTGAAAGAGAATTACTTGGCAAGTGTTTAATTACTTTCAGTAGTGTGGTGAGACTGTATTATGTTTTTGTGTATTCTTACAATTGTTTCTTAGAAAGCAGGTTCTTTCATTGCCAGAGTATAACTATTCTATAGGATATGCATCTGTGTCAGACTACAACACACAAACGTTTCCTCAGAAACAATTTCTCAATGGACAAAGGTAACTAATTTGATGATTCCTCACCCCCCCCCCCAAAATCTGTATCCCCATGCCATGCACAAACAGATTTTAAATAATTTCCCCTCGAAGGTTGGAGTGATGGGGACTAGCTCACTTGGTCTTTTGCTTGTGCCCCATACACATGAATGATTTGTTTCATTTGAAGCTTATAGATTTATCATTGCTTTGCACCTGGCCTAATTGTGGATCTTTTACTAGTGAGCTTGAACAGTAAACTTCTATTTTGTGCAGTGTCATCACTACAGTTATGGCTCTTCCAAGCCCTTCAACTGCTGGGAGATTGCTTTTACTTCTCAAAGCTATTAGCGAGACTGAGACATCCAGTTCCAAAAGGGCAAAAAAGAAGTCGAGCTATGATGTTGGATCTTTAGTTCAGGCAGAGGTGGATAATCTAAAAAATATTGTGACTCGTTTTATCATATTTCTTTTATATATATAGTCTGTCTTTGAGTTTGGTCCTCATTTTGATCCTGACTGGAAAGTTACTATATATATATGTATATATAAAGAAATTTGGTCCTCTCGCGCTCTCTCTCGCTCTTCACACACACACACACACACACACGTATGTATGTATGTATGTATGTATGTATGTATGGGTATATATATAATCCATGAAGCATACTTATTTGACATTATATGTCCTTTGTTCCTTCAGATCACTGAAATTAAGCCCTTGGAGCTAAGATTGAAATTTGGAATTGGTTTTCGCGGGCGGATCCACATAACAGAGGTGATTTTCTAGTTGTACATGTTTGAACAGTGTTGTCTAAACAATTAATGATTACCCTCTGTCGTATGTTTTGATTATCTAGTTATACAATAAAATTAATTTTCTATTTTTATTTTACTTGTCAAATGAGAAGGTGCACGATGATAATGTTGTGGAAAACCTATTCAGCAACTTCAAAATTGGGCAGACAGTGACAGCAAGGATCATAGCCAAGTCCAACAAACCAGACATGAAAAAGAGCTTCCTGTGGGAGTTGTCCGTCAAACCCTCAATACTTACGGGTAAATAGTTCACTGCATAATACTCCAATACTTGGATTTGACATTGTCAAAGTCTGGGTATCTTGTGCCATAACTTGTTTATTTTAGACTTCCTATATATCATAAACATCATGCTTTCTCGCAAATGCTGGGATTGACTTTGCATTTCTCATTATTTTCATTATTATTTTTAATTATGTACTTTTACTGTAAGTTTTTAGCACTGCTGCAGTCATTTTTCTTTTAATAAGGAACTGTAAATTGTATTAAAGATGAAGAATTGTTACAAGAAGTGGACCAGCTGTTCACTAAGAAAGCATAACAATTAAAACTTTTTAGCACTGCTGCAGTCATTTAAAACATTGTCTTAAGCTAGCATTGACTTCATTTCTCATCAAATGTTTTCATTCTTTGATTTGATTCTCAAACCATCATTATGAATAAGTTCTCAAAAAATAATGTTCAACTCATTGATTAGGTTTTGCCATTACCCATTTGTTTATCGATTGCTCTACATAGCTTTGCTTATTGCAATTTTATTCAGTTTCCGGGGTAGGGAGCAAGCTTTTGTCTGAAGAATACGATGTTTCAATTGGACAACGTGTCACCGGTTATGTATATAAAGTGGACAATGAATGGGCATCATTAGCAATATCTCGACATTTGAAGGCTCAGCTTTTCATTCTCGATAGTGCATGTGAGCCTAGTGAGCTTCAAGAATTCCAAAGGCGCTTTCATATTGGAAAAGCTGTTACTGGTCATGTTTTAAGTATTAATAAGGAGAAGAAACTGTTGCGCTTGGTGCTGTGGCCTTTTCGGGATGGAATAAGTGATAAGAAAATTGATATTTCAAATGATAATATGCAAACCATTATACATGAAGGAGATATTGTGGGTGGTAGAATTTCCAAAATACTTCCAGGTGTTGGTGGATTGGTTGTGCAAATTGGTCCTCATTTGTATGGTAGGGTTCATTTCACTGAACTCAAAGACATATGCATGTCTGATCCATTGTCTGGATATCAGGAAGGCCATTTTGTCAAATGCAAGGTCCTTGAAATCAGTCGCACGGTCAAGGGAACTCTTCATGTTGATCTGTCTTTACGTATATCTTTTGATGGCATGAGCAGCACAAATTCTTCAGATCTGTCCACTGATGTGTAAGCCTACCTTCTGATATGGATAAACTTAGATATTTTATTTGCTTATAAACGCATGCTTATTATTTGGAACATTTAAGTCCAGATAACACCTAGGCCCCTTTGATGTGTCAATGAAAGCTATTTCTTTCTCTATGAATAATTCATCTGGATGGAAATTAATGAATACTAACATCATATAAAGTTTCTTTGAAAGTGGATTTTTTCTTGTTAGTGTGATGATGCTCTATCAAATTTTGATTTGTCTATGGATCTATCCATGCTATGCCTCATCAGAAAATAATTCATCTTGATGGAAATTACTGAACAGTAACTTCATATAAAGTTTCTTTGAAAGTGGATTTCTTCTTGTTAGTGTGATGATGCCCTATCAAATTTTGATTTGTCCATGGATCTATGCATGCTATGCCTCATTAGAAAATTATTGCAGACTACATTTTATTGGTTCTCACAGTACTAAGCTGTATATAATACTTAAAAGATTTATGGAGTCTGTTCTCTGTCTTTAAAATCATTTCTTCCATGAATTAGATGATAACTTGGATGGTTTGAAATCCTAAAATTGGATTGTTAACTCCTAATCCTGGGCACTTCCATGCAATTTTTTTTTTTTGTCTGATTCTAGTGGATACCTGACGTAAGTACAGAAGATTCATGCCATTGTTTTCTCATGATTATCTGTTTCCCAGTTGGTGAACATTAGGTTTTCTTTAGCCAATTACTGACAAAGAATCTACCTTAGAAGATTTGGTTGTTCCAGTTTTCTAGTTCACATATGGAGGCAATGAATACGATGCTTTCCGTTTAGATTGAAAAATAGATTTGTTAGCAATTGATTATAAAACAGAAAGGCTGTTTGATGCATGATGCCTGCTTTAGTTCTGATAGAATCTTTTTCACTTCCATGGTTGTTTAGTTAGCTATCCTGGTTTTTTGCTTTTTAAGCAATTTGTACCGTGGTGGAATATCTTCACTTATGAAAGGTGATGATTGAATTGCTGAATTATCTTACTTTTTCGTCTTGAGTAAATATCATTGATCCTATGACGAGCCTATAAGATTCCACTTTTTCCATGTTTTAAATGCCATCAAGTTTTCTGTAGTCACTTGTAATTTAAATTAATATTGTGGCCTTATCAATGTGTTAGCTTGAATACGTATCAGGATTGAAGTAATTTGCTGTTTTGTGGTGGTTTACAAAATCTTGACTTTTGTTTAATCAGGAGTTACATATGGTTTGCATTTACAGGGGTACTCCTGGCAAGCATTTGGAAAAGATTGAGGATCTTTCTCCTAATATGATTGTACAGGTATAACCATCCTCTTTTTCATTTAATTAATCAGCTTCTTTTATTGGTTGTTTTTAATCTGGTCTTCACCTAATTACAAATGATAGATTACAGTGGCTTAATATCATCTCTTCCAAGTGGATTGCCTGCATCAAGAATAAGTTACGGTCCATTTTGTTTGCATTGTCGATACACTAATTAAATTGTTGCTATTGATAGAACTATTTATTAAAATATTATGCATATTATGGCTTCCCTCTGTTTTAGAAGTGATTATTAGTTGAAAATTATTCACGATGTATCCTAAAGGTTATAGCTTGAACCATGTTCACATCTAATGCATTGCAGCGGCCGCATATTTCTGTGATGTCAATTGATGTTGCTTTTATTTGTACTGAAAAGGAACATCTTCACAAGATGATGAATGCCTGTCTTCATGTTTATTCCTTTTCTTATTATTCAAAATCTCAACCTAAGGATTAGGAATGTACAACGTAAATCATGTTCTCAAGTTTTCTGCGGTCACTCCCATTCCCAGGGATATGGATGTTTTGACATGTACTCATTTATTGATCTATTTAGCTTCCTCTCACTCATCCTATTTTCATATTATTCATTCCAACAAATATAGTTTCAACATTTATTCATCCTTTTTCTTTTGGTGGCCTTGAATTATATTCTATATATGGCCGGTGCTAATAAATATTCATTGGCTCTGACAGGGTTATGTTAAGAATGTGACATCTAAAGGATGTTTTATTATGCTCTCACGGAAGCTTGATGCAAAAGTTCTCCTTTCAAATCTGTCAGATGGATATGTGGAAAGTCCGGAAAAAGAATTTCCTATTGGAAAACTTGTGGCTGGCAGGTAGTTTTTTATTTTTATCCTCTATGTTCCCTTATGGTCAGTGAAGTGATTAGTCTTTGGTATTCAGTGCCATGTATTGAGAAATTTAAGTGCAGGGTGTTATCCGTCGAGCCTTTGTCAAAGCGCGTTGAAGTTACCTTGAAGACATCCGATTCTATGACTGCTTCCCAATCTGAAATCAATAACTTGAGTAATCTACGTGTTGGAGATACTGTTTCTGGGCAGATCAAGCGGGTGGAATCATATGGTTTGTTCATCACAATTGACAACTCGAACTTGGTAAGGAATAAGTAATAAATGACTGTCTGTAATTTGAATATTGTACTATTCTTTGATGCCCTTTTGGGGTCTGCATCACCTGGTATACTGATTCTGAAACAACCAAAAAATAGAAATGGAAAATAAAAGGGCTTTATCTATGGACCCTCGTCGTGATATTTATTCTGAGTTATGAATCATGCCGCCCATCCATCATTCCATGTTTTAATTAATGACCTTATTTTGTTGAGATGGATGGTGCAAATGTCCTTTTAATTGCTTTCTTACCTGGAAGTGTTCATTTTGATATTATTCAGTTTAAGCAATCTGCATTCAATAAATCATTTGTAAATTATTTTCGTGTATGATTTGTTATTTATGAGGGTTAACGTGCTTATTTTTGTTGATTGCTTAGGTTGGATTATGTCACGTTTCAGAGCTTTCAGAAGATAACGTTGACAATATCAAGAATGTATACAGAGCCGGGGAAACAGTTAAGGCAAAGATTTTGAAGGTAAATAAGTAATGTGGTTACGTTATGTCGACAGTTAGTTTATAGGCCTTATCAGCCAAGACTAGTGCATAATATGGACTACTTGCTTTTTTAGTGTTTTTTTCATCCATGATGTCATGCGACTGAAGGTTGATATCTGGATTTAAATTTTAGGCAGGTCATCAATTGACTTTAATATTTAGTCTGTAATCGCAGGAAAATTTTTATTGCTGATTTTCTCCTCTATTCTTTATATCAGGTGGACAAAGAAAAGCGCCGAATTTCACTTGGAATGAAGAGTTCATTTTTAAAGGATGATGCTGATAACCTTCAAATGTCTTCAGAAGAAGAGTCTGATGAAGCCATTGAAGAAGTTGGTTCTTATAACAGGTCATCATTATTGGAGAATGGTTCAGTTGCTGTTCAAGATATGGATATGGAGTCTGAAGATGGAGGATCTCTGATTCTTGCTCAAACAAAGTCTAGGGCTTCTGTTCCTCCTCTTGAGGTCAATCTTGATGATGAGCAACCTGACATGGATAATGTAATTAGTCAAAATCAGGGACATACTAATGAGGCAAAAACCATAGATGAGAAGAACAATTGTCGTGCAAAGAAGAAAGAGAAGGAAGAGAGGTTTCTAAATGCAGACATGTTTGACTTCTGTTCCTCATTTAGCTACTAGTTATTTGGGCTTTTAAATAATCTTGAAACTATATTTGATAGGGAGCAAGAAATAAGAGCTGCTGAGGAAAGGTTGCTGGAAAGGGATGCACCGAGAACTCCCGATGAATTTGAGAGGTTGGTGAGGAGTTCGCCAAATAGCAGTTTTGTTTGGATAAAATACATGGCTTTCATGCTCTCCATGGCTGATGTTGAGAAAGCCCGCTCTATCGCTGAAAGGTATTCTTTTTACTAGTTTCAAGCTGGTGTTCTGATAGCGTATTGAATTTTGGTGATGAGAAATTATATGATCATTTATCCATTCAACTACTAATGAATGAACATGCTAAATAAAGTCAAAATTAATGTAAGCTGTCCTGTTCAATTACATCTGATTTATTGATTTTCATAAATGGGAAAATGAAGACATCAAAAATTGGGGGAGAAAAGGGAAAAAGAAGTGGTATTAACCTAGTGAATTTGCAATTTGTCATTTTTCTAGTATCTGGTTCTATTTCTCCAAAAATGATTAAAATATCCTTTTGGTCATATCTATTATCTAATCATGTTTATTTAGGAAAATCAGTCCAAACATCTTTGACTTCGTAGTTCTTAACACTAAACAAGCCATCTCCTGGTAGGTTCTATTTCTCAAATGTCTCCTGCTCTTTTTTCTCCTGTTTTAGATGCTTTTTTGGATTGCGGGCCTGCCCTTTTATTTATCTCCATCTTTTGCTTTTTTCACCGTGGGAAAAAAAAGGGTTATGCTACCCATGTTCTTCATCTAACTCTTCGCTCAGAGTCAAGTGGATGAAACAGTTCCTATTATGTCTAAGATATTATGGTGTAACTAAATGGCTTAAATTCTGATGATTCACAAAGGCTAATGTGGCTTATTTTCTCTAGGCAATGTTATAATTTGAGGTTTATATTTCTTCCAAGTTTTTGTTTGACAGTGATTTCTTTTATTATCTTTGTTTAATTTGTTATTTTATTTATCAGCAAAATAATTTGTGACGGAGTTATCCTAATATTTGCACTTATATCTGTCATCTTTGTTTTTTGAAGGGCTCTACAAACTATTAACATTCGAGAAGAGAATGAGAAGCTAAATATTTGGGTGGCTTATTTTAATTTGGAAAGTGAATATGGAAATCCACCAGAGGTAATTAAACAGAGAGCAGCTCTATTTATTTATTTATTTTAATCTTGTAATCATTACTTGAATTGGGAGTGTCATTAATTTATTTTCTTTCAGGAGGCTGTTGTAAAAGTATTTCAAAGAGCATTACAATATTGTGATCCCAAAAAGGTCCATTTAGCACTGTTGGGTTTGTATGAAAGGACTGAGCAAAATAAGTTGGCTGATGAGCTTCTTTACAAAATGATCAAGAAATTCAAGCATTCATGCAAGGTAATCATTGAGCTTCTATCTTTTCATTTTACCTCGATTTTGAGCATCTTTGGACATACAATTTTAATATCACCTGGGACTTTCAGGTCTGGTTAAGGAGGGTGCAGCGACTTTTGAAGCAACAGCAGGAAGGGGTTAAGGCTGTGGTGCAACGTGCTTTGTTAAGTCTTCCTCGGCATAAGCATATTAAATTCATCTCACAGACAGCTATTCTCGAGTTCAAAAATGGGGTTGCTGATAGAGGGAGATCCATGTTTGAAGGAATCTTGCGTGAATATCCTAAGAGAACAGACTTGTGGAGTATTTATCTTGATCAAGTAAGTTGCTTTTCACATTAGGCACTTCTGTTTTTCCCTCTTTTTTTGAGGCATATCTTACATTTTTATATCATACTTGTCAGGAGATTCGGCTTGGAGACGTAGATTTAATTCGTGGATTGTTTGAGAGGGCTATCAGCTTGAGTCTCCCACCTAAAAAAATGAAAGTATGTAAATTTTACTGATGGTCTTCTGCAGAATTATATTATGGCCGCTCCATCCTGTTTTGCCTTACCTGCCTTCTTTCTGGTTTTGCAGTTCTTATTTAAGAAGTATCTTGAGTATGAAAAATCTCTTGGTGATGAAGAAAGGATTGAATATGTGAAACAGAAAGCACTGGAGTTCGTAGAGAGTACACTAGCTTAGTTGTTATTGATCTGCTCTTCTTTAAGCCGGAGTTTCAATCTGCAGCTTTCAAACAATTGGAGTTGCCTGTTTGTACTGTACAGCGACAAGGAATTTGTGATTTACTTTACAATCTTAGCAGGGAGGTGGTCAAAATTTTACTTATTAGTCGACGCAGAGGATTACTGAGATTTCATTAATATATTATTTGGACCACATTTGTCTCCCTGTACAATTTTGCTTGGTAAAACCTTCACACAGGATATGAAAAATTACGGATACGTGGTCAAAACTCAAACCGCTCTTCTGATGATCTGTTGAGAGGGGTCCGGCACCATGTTGATTAATGTATTCATGTAGTGTTGAGAATTTAATTGGAGGTATTGTACAAATGAATGAAGATTCTTTGTCCATATTTGTTTTGAATTTTTGATTTAGTTTCTTGTTCAACTCCTGCTAGGGAAGTTTTTAGTTATATCGTCAATTATCAGAGGATATTATTATTAAGATTTAAGAGTTTTTAAAAGATTTAACGCAAAAGATTAGTTTCCAATGAGGTGGGCTTAGCCACATTATAAAGTAATACGATGAACTATTTCAAAAATTATAATTTAAAAAATCATATCTCGATGGATAGGAGATGGGCATTTAGAATTGTTTTTATTTATTTTAGAAAATTAATCTTCTGCAACATTTGTCATTACTGATTTTCAAGTTCGTTGATAAATAGATAACGATATTTTCCATGCTCGTATAAACAATAAACCTTCCCAATTAGCTTACTATAAACAATTAACTTTCAACTCATTTCCAAACAGCTGATTTTTTTGTTGGAAAATTTATTAATGAGTGATAATATAATTATAAATTCTTATATAAATTTATTTTATATAAATTAATGTGTCATTCACTTCTTGGTTGAATAATTAAAACAAATCATATGGAATAAGAAATATCTAATCTAACTAATTAAATCATGTCATATTAATTTATACAAAAAAAATTTACATAAAAATTTATAACTATATAATTATTCTTTATAAATTAACAAATACTCGATTACATAATAACACGAGAATTTCAAGAATGAATTGATCATTATTTTGTAAGTAAAATTATCACAAGCGCATTTGCATAATGATTGAAAAGGTATTTCAGTTACGGTAACTAAAATCTTTCCTGAGCAAATTCTTGCCATATCCGTACTTCTTTCGATCTATAATGATACTACTCAATACAAGGCCTGTACTAATAATGTACACGGGGTAAAGAGAAAAATTTACTTGGTAATTGACATGACGGTCTTATAAAGCTGTCGTGACTCTTCATGTAGCATGAAGAAGAAGGCTTCCTTAGTATGATTGTCAGCTGCAAGGTTATTGGCAATTATAATCTTTGCAACCAAATCAGTATGTCAACCGCGAGCAGCTGGTACATTGCTTGTGATTCACTGCTCAGGCAAATGTGGCTAGACAGAATACCATCCTTTCTTTTCAGCATGTTTAACCTTCTGCTTCCGCAGCCCAAGCTCATGAAACAGTGATTGGGAGAAAACCAGGATCTAACTAATTTAGGGCATAGTGAACACGCTCAAGGAGTTGCACCACCTGATTAACAGGGATGGGAAAAGAAGGCGGCGGTTTTGAACTTGATTTAATTGTATCAAACGACCTAAGTGACAATGATAACACAGCCTCTTGTTGTATACTTGTAAGCTCCAAGAACTGCGCCAGCATGTCTCCGTCAAGTATCTTGGGAACCCCAGCCTGCAACCATAAACAGGTTCAAATGAATCATAAGAGGGGCAGCGAGCAGGTGCCAGTACAGAACAACCTGCTCCATAGAATCAAAGCCTTTGTTTCCTAATATTTTAAGCCGATATATAACCTAAAATTTTTATTTTGAACTTCACATGAATGGAAAATTTTACAAAGAAAGAGCAGATGAAATGAACCAAAATGCAGTGGCTAGTGGCTACAATGTTTCATGATGACAATAATTCTTTGCAAGAAACACCCCACCTCCTATTGAAACTGGAAGGATAGTAAATAAATGGCAAAACAATGTTTCTGGCTTGAGGCTCAAACTTATTGCACGCTAGCAATTCCAAAAACAATATTAACAAGATTTTCCTTTCATACCGGGATTTCACGACCGCGAAACTCGTTGTGGTCATTTCCAAGCAAAGGTGCAGTTAAAGGATGGATAGCAAGCCTAGCTTGAACCACTTCTAAGAGTTCATATTCTTCCCTGCAAAAATGTGATGGCCATAAGTACTCTAAATAGGCATCCTAGTTTAACGTCAAAAATAATACCAAGGCATAGCACCTTCAGAGTATATGCTTAATCTACAATTCAACTCAGCCCAAAAGAAAGCATCAACCAGATTAATTACAGTTGGCGAGCTTGTTAAAAATCACACAAAATGAAATCAGCCCCTCTGAGTACACATTCTTTTATCTTATTAAGTTTGTAACCACACCATAACCATACAAACCTATGTTGCTTTATAATACTATCATGTCATAAAGAAAAGAAATAAGTTGTTAAAATATAAGTCAGTGGATGAAGCAGGCAAACTCAATAAAAGAAAATTGTTGGAAGGGAACTACTCCTATCTATCTATCTATCTATCTATCTATCTATCTATCTATCTATCTATATAGTTTATGACCATCTAATTAATATTCAATTAGAAACATTCTATCAAGTCTCTAGATCAACATAGATCCTCACCATTAGCCTGTCTAGTGCATAGAACAATTTCTTATGGATGTTTTACAGATTTACTGTGTTATCATCTCTGGATATATGAAGAAATACATGTTCTGCTGCCAGTGTCATCATCCGATACATAGAGATCTGTCTAGCATGTTCCTAAAAAGCCAAATTTGCTAAAATAAAACAAACCTTGATATAGGAATGAATACCACTATGCTCCCTAACAACGTGCTGGCTACAATAGTTGTTTGTGAAGACTCAAAATTTGCAAGGGGACCATCACAGCCCCCCAAGGCATCATCGGCTGGGAGTTTGTATATAAATGACCCCTGCAAAGGAAAAAAGAATTGAAGACGAGAAAAATATCAATATTATTTAGGACTAGGTAAAAGAAGAAGCTACAAGAGGCTACAAGTAAAAATGCACACTAGTTGTCAAAAAAGCCTCTCAAACTAGAATCCCAGCAAGGCAGAAAATAAATGCTAATAGTTCAAGTAACCTGTTAAATGATACATCAGAGGACATAGTTGTCCAATTTTAACCAACCTACTGAGCGAAGAAGGGAGAAAGGGGGCGTGGGGACAATATACTATTACCAACAGGACTCAAAGAACTTTACTATTACTACCATATGATTACGTATGAACTAAAGAAATTTACAACTAATACTTAACAATTGTGCAAGAAGTTCTTCCATTCACAATTGGATTATGTAGGATTTACCTTTCTGATGCTCATGGCTATCTCACCCATATGATAAGCACAATTCAGAGTTAAGTTGCATTCTGGACTTGCATTAACTGGCACATTGAGAAATAACATAATTTAAGAACACTAACAGAACCATCTGCCATCTAAAGCAAATAAGCAACAATAGGATAATAACAACTATGAGATGAAATATAAATTCCCTCCGGGGCACATAATCATACCAGTGGCATAAAATACAAATGAAAAGATGAATTTGGGAGAGACAGCTCTGTTTCACTCTTAATTCTGGATCAGTTAGTCATTTAGCTTTGTCCATTAATATGGCTCACTAGAAACTCCATTCAAATTAATCTTTGCATTGAACACCAATATTTCCAAATTGCCTCAGAATTAGAATTCATGCAACCAAACGAAATTAACACCATTGACAAAGTTGAAAGCTGGCATATACATGAATGGTCTCTTTAATTTGCAATTCTGGAATTGGAAAAGATTTTAAACCACCCAGATATATAAAATCTTCTAGACTCAGAAAAGGTCCAGTAGCATGTACTATAGTGTCATCACTAAAAGAAATGACAATGTCCCAGACCATTATGGTTACTGAAACGAGCAAGCAGAATATGCATCTTAAATCTGTAAGCTCACAAACCCATTGACTTGAGTCATGTTTGGTGTTTCTCCGAATTCATGTCATGATTTTAACTCCAATATCTTAGTGCACATTTGATTAAGGGTGGGGAAGTTTCAAAATCCTTTTGATTCTGAAAATACCCACAATAGAAAAAATAGGCTTAATTCTTGTTGATTCACACAGAACACCAAAAGAAAAGCAACGCAGAAGTTGAGCAAAGCCAAGAACCTGATTGGGTAAGACAGCCCTCAGCCTTTTCAATGCTAGCCTCAAAAAGGCCCTTATTTACACAAGTTGATGAGATAAAGGCAACATAAAAGATAAGAAATGACTAAGTCCCAAGATATGTAAAATAAACAAATCAAACGTATCCTAAGAGAAATTCAATGCCTACTTGATGGAAATCGGAAATTTATTACTGTGCTGCCTCAATCACATTGATGCTCATCTTCATCATTCCCAATAATCAAAAGTTATATTCTTACTCTATGGTACTAACGGCAAATCAGAGGATTTAACACAGCAACCAAGTGAATTCTACAATGAAATTAGCATTTCAAAATAATATTAGAGGTGCTGTAAATTACAGATGAGGCTTAATTTAGGATATACCTTCCAGACGATCTGAACAAGAGAGGACAGAAATGCTTCCCTTACGGTCTGAAACAACAGCTGTATCAACATCCATTAGAACACAATCTGCCACTAACCTCTGTGATGGATCACAAAATATCTGCTCCAGTTTCCTGGCATCCTGGCACAAAAGAAAGCATGCAGAAAATTTCAGAATCACTATCACAAGCAGCCGGTCGCAAACCACTTTCTTTGAAGGAAAACGGGAATGCCAATATATAAGTCACCTAAACAAATTCAAAAGGAAAGAGTTGACTTGCGCAAGACATTATACTATTTTAACGCACCTCTTGATAAGAATAGAAAAGAATGCCATCTCGGCAATCTCCAACAGCAATTCTAGTAAAATGAGCAGTCAGCAGCATGATCATAAAACGTGTCCTTCCTACGGCAAACTTCCTAACCCTCTGGGGATTATCATTTGGAAATCCACATACATAAAACTGAAACATGGAGATTTTTTTTTCTTTTGTAAGCAACAGCCCTGGGTAACTGAGCTCATTCTGGCAACTTAAAAGCATATATATATATAGGAAAGAACCACTTACAGCATTACCAGCAGATGCCAAGAAGTAACGATCAAGATATGGACATATTGCGAGCACCATCCCTGGCCATGTTGTTGAGTAGGCCAACCGCAGCTGCCATGCTTCAGTTTCTTCAAGCTTAATTCCATCACAACTAGCATCATCAGGGCTACTGCAAATACTACTGCTTGACAGTTGTTCTGTTGCATATCCAACAATTTCACGGAATGGTGAAGTTCGTTGAGAGGATGACCCTGCCTTAGAACAAAATGTCATTGAACCACAGTCTGAATTTTGCACGTGTTCAATACAAAGTACAATCAGTCGGCCCTTGGTACTGTCAAAAAGAAATGCACCATTTAAGCAACACGTCCATGGAATATTAGAGGAACTATATACAGTGTTTAAAACATCTTAAGCTTAGATAACATCTAAAGGTTGTCACATGGATCCAAGCACAGGTCCACAAGGCTTTTGTCAGAGTTCTTTAATTGATAGAATAATTCTTTTTTTCTTAAGAATGTAAAATCAAGACTTCTACAAGAAACAAATTACCTTTCGGCTTCACCACTGGGCATAACAGCAGGACCAGAAGACAGGCTAGTTCCAACCACCAAAACCTGTTCATTTCCAACCCTCACCAACTCCATGGACTTTCCGGTTTCTCCAAGTTCAAGCTTAAAAGATGACAGCACTGACCCACTAAGGGGATCAACACAACATATATCAGATGAACATGTATTATTATTCAGTTCTGTTCTCATCACAATCAATAACCTGCTTTCACTATGATAAAGGACCTTCTTTGGAGTGCCTCCAAGATGAAATTTCTGCTCATTAAGCCTGTTATTGTGCACCATCTCCACCTAAAGCACAATGTAATTGAAGATCATGTATGTCAACCTTGAAAACAGACTAATACCGATACATCCAGGTGAGAAACATTCCAAAATGATATCCTTGTAAGCAGAATAATATTAAGAAATCCAGTTCAGAAACATTACACAATTGCACTTGAAACAAATATATCATAAAATAGAAATCAGTCCCTAATATAAAACAAACTGGTTACCAATTTAGAAGTTCTCTACTTTTTCATAGTTAATCAATTTCAAAACACAACGGATACCAGAAAATGATAAGCATCAGAGAGATAACATCAAAAAATTTCGTTGAGGATGCATGACGCCCTAACATACATGGAAACAAAAAATGTATTACCAACGTGATAACAGAATTATTGTAGTACTTGCGAATTTTGCAGCATCAAATCTCATGCGACTAAAGCATTTCCTCATCAATGTCCTATGAACCTAAAACGCAAACAGGGCAATGGCCATCGGTTTAACTATTTAGAATATTTGTTTGCTCATTAACCTCCTCCAATCTTTCATTAATTTCCTGCCAACCAACTCAACCACTATTTGAACCATGAACATTTTTCATTTCGGTATACAATCTACCTGATCAAACATCCATTAACGACGACAATTTCATCCCAAATCACTTAAGCGAGAGAGTGCTATGGATCCTTCTTTTTTCTTTTCCTCCTCAAGATGTATAGTACCTATGTTTTGCAGGAGTTAGTTGCAAGGTCAGACAAAGCTTAAGGAGCAAAATACACAGCTAGCTTAGGTCTCACGGAGTTTCCTATCCATTTAAATGGCAGGACCATGTGTGCACCTTAATGCAAGCTGAGTTGAATGCTATTTTTCTTTGTGATAAGAAACTATATGTTGTATTAATGATGAGGAATTGTTACAAGGATTGGACCAGCTGTCCACTGAGAAAGCAGAATAATGAAAACTTTTTCTGTGCTATACAAAATATGTCAATCCTCCTCTAAAATACTAGACCAACCTAGACACCTATCTCAAAACACTCTCCCAACTTAAATGAATCAAGGAAAAAAAAAAAGAATCTTGGAACTCCTTAGAAATTGAAACCAAAAGCAAAGCTAGAAGATGGATTCTATCCTATAATTCTTCAATATTATCTGCATTTTTTCCTTCAAAAATAAGATTTATTTCCTACCATATTACCCAAAACAGAGCTGCCACAGCACATATCCAAAGAGTCTTAGTCCTTTTTCCTTTACCAAAAGCATAGAAATTCTCCATAAGAATAGAGTGACAAAAACCCAGAATGACCCACAAAATGTTAGCCTCTTTGCATAACCTATTACAGAAATTTAAGGCCATAAAACAATGAACAAAAAGATGATTAGAAGTTTCCGCATTTGTTTTTGCACATCACACGCCAACAAGGAGATAAGACACATATTAGGGAACTTGCTTTGAATCAATTCCCCAGAGGTTGATTTTCCTTTAGCCAAGACCCACAAAAAGACTTGAATTTTAGAAGG
Source organism: Aegle marmelos (assembly GCA_030449875.1). Lineage (NCBI taxonomy): Eukaryota > Viridiplantae > Streptophyta > Magnoliopsida > Sapindales > Rutaceae > Aegle > Aegle marmelos. The sequence goes on along the minus strand of JASUUL010000077.1, from coordinate 6,120,144 downwards.
AATACTAGCCTCCCAAATGATTGAGTCAAACACTATGTTCAGTGTAAATAGATCAGCTCCACATTGAACTCATCATATGGCAATGGCTTCAACAAGTGAACAGTATTTGAACATACGAAGCAAATGACATTGCAAGTTAAAACCTCATGCTACATTCCTCAAAGAATAAAAAAGAAATCAAAAGAAAAAGAAAACTGAAGATTCAGAGATTTTGGGGATTTGTTAGCTCATTATTTGTACATACATATAGATCAGGAAAGTTAGATATTAGGCCAGCTGGTGTAATTATAATTCCCATGTTTACTCTGTATTCTCCTATAAGTAGGAAATTGTATAAGTTATTCAATCAAGAGAGAGTAAAATACAGAATACTCTATTTCTGATCAGCTCTTCTATGTTTATATGGTATCAGAGAGTAAATATGATCTCTGGCATTTTCTGCAAAGAAAATACTTTGATCACTATGTTTGATATTTCATCTTAGTCCAACTCTTCTTTTACTACCCAGAAAAAAACTCTGAAACCCTAGCCTCCAACCATGAATTGCATCCTGTCAAACCATCACTACTCGCTTGAATGGTAGTAACTTTCTGCACTGGTCTCAATCAGTTTGAATACATATCTGTGGACGAGGGAAGTCTGCCTACTTGACTGGAGATTTCACGATATAAGATCCAACGAATTCAACGTATGTGCTCTGGGATGCAGAAAATTTGATAGTAATGACTAAGCTAGTAAACTCCTTAGATGAGGATATCAGTTCTAACTATTTATGCTACGCAACGGCAAAGGAACTCTAGGACAATGTTAATGAGATGTGCTCTTATCTAGGAAATGAATCTCAGGTTTATGAATTGATGCTGAATTGGTGAGATGCTACAGGGAAAAGACAATGCCACAAAGTGTTTCATTTCGCTAAACTGTAGTGGCAGGATCTGGATCTATTAAGCAATTATGAACAGAAGTCTCCCGAGGATCGTAATCACCACAAGAAAATTGTGGAAAACAATCGCATCTACAAATTTCTTGCTAGTCTCAATATTAAGTTTGAAGAAGTGAGAGGGAGAATAACAGGCAAAAAACCTCTTGCTTCAATAAGCGAAGCTTTCTCTGTGGTTAAAAGTGAGGGGAGTCACAAGAATGTAATGACTGGAGAGAAAAATTCTTGGAGGTCAATTGAGAACTCAGCACTAGTTGCTTCTGATGCAAACGCCAGCAGGGCCATCACAAATCAAAGGAAGACTGATGAACTTCTGCGTGTATAGTGTGACTATTGTAACAAACCTTGTATTACTCGGGAAGGATGCTGGACGATTCACGGTAAACCAACAAATTGGAAAAGCAACAAAATGGGTGACAAATCCAACCATGGATTTCTATCAGCAGATGAAGCTGAGACAGGTCCCTTCAGCAAAGAGCAGATGGATCGCTTTCTTAAACTGCTAAAATCCAACTCCTTATCTGGTACTCCTAGTGATTCTCTTGCCCAAGGAGGTAGTGACTTGAATGCCCTATCCTATTGTTTAAAATCTGCTCCTTAGATCATAGATTTTGGAGCCTCTAATCACATGACCTGTTTTTCTACCCTATCTCTTATTTATTCCCTTCATTCTCAAAATGAAAAATTACAATTGCCGACGGAAGTTTTTCACCTATTGCAGGAAAAGATTTGGTAAAATTATCCAAGAATATAAATCTTAAATCTGTTCTACATGTTTCTAAAGTTGCCTGTAACCTCTTATCTGCATGTTTCTAAAGTTGTCTGTAACCTCTTATCTGTGAGTAAATTGTCTAGAGACTCTAATTGTTGTATAACTTTCTTTGACTCTCACTGTGAATTTCAAGACCAGAACTCGGGAGGATGATTGGCAGTGCAAAGATAATAGACGGTCTTTACTATTTTGATAACAACAACTTCTCCAGTATTAAAAAAGCTCAAGACTTTAGTAGTATTAATTCTACTTCTGCCCGTGAACAAATAATACTTTGGCACCTTTGACTAAGACATCCTAGTTTTCCTTATCTAAGGCATTTATTTCCTTCTTCATTTAAAGGTTAGATTGCTCATCTTTTCAATGGGAAGGTCTGAATTTATCAAAGAATCGTTGTACTACTTACTCATCAAGACCTTATCATGCTTCAAAACCGTTTTATCTAGTTGGTAATGATGTATGAGGGCATTTTAAGTTCTGGTAAAAAATGGTCTGTAACATTTATAGATGATCATACTCGTTTGTGTTGGGTATATTTATTGAGTAAAAAAACTGAAGTAGAAAATGTGTTCAAAGAATTTTATAAAATGGTGGAACACCAATTTTCAACCAAATTATATTCTTCATAACGACAATGGTATAGAGTATTTTAATGAGCACTTAGGGAATTTTTTGAGAGAAAAATGCATTCATCATCAATCTACATGCACTGATGCTCCACAACAAAATGGAATTGCTGAAAGAAAAAACAAACATTTACTTGAAGTAGCTTGTTGTGATGTTTTCAATTCATGTTATGAAATATCTTTGGGGTGAGGCTATTTTAACAGCATCCCATTTGGCTGAGATATTTTGGGGATTTGTTAGTTGTTTATATTTCTGTAACTCGAAATCAGGAAAGTAAGATATTAAGCTAGCTGGTGTAATTATTAATTCTTATGTTTATTCTATGTATTTTTCTATAAGTAGGAAACTGTATAAGTTATTCAATCAAGAAAGAATAAAATACAAAAAAAAAAAAACTCTATTTCTGATCTTCTCTTCTAAGTTTATAAAACAGTGACAAAGAGGTTCAGTACACTTTTTCCACCAACAGAATTGCGCCACTAACAGATCAAACCTACCTGATTTCTTAAGAATAGATAAGATATCAAAGAAATTTCAGTTCACCGTTCTAGTAAGCTAAATGCATTGTTAATTTGCTAACTCACAGATTATAGCTCTCAATTCCAACTATCTAGTGAAAGGCAACACACAACATTTGCTAAGCTTATGCTGATCACCTTAAAACTAATGGTCAATTGGCACAAATCACCAGAATACCTAAAGTGAAAGAAAATAATAATACCACAAGAATCTAACAACACAGAAAGTAAGACACAATAATATCAAAATAGAGCAATGCACAAGAATCAGTGCATTGTAACAATCATTAAAGCATCATGTTTAAGGGTTAACTTCTCTACAACATGTTCAAGATTCTCCGAAGACTTTTTATTCTTCCATTTTCTTTTTTCTTTTTTTTTATACATTTCCCCCATATCGTATAATATCCAGAAATAAATCTGTGATTATTAACAATGGAAAAAGAAAAGTTATCATAAAGAGAATAGAGAAACCATAAGAACTGATAACAACATAAATTAGGACTCTTACCAAATTTAGACTGTTCTCTGCAACAAATAAAATCCCTTTAGGGCATTCCACAGAACACACAGGAGTCGCATGTGTTGAAGGTTGAAATGAAATAGAAGTATAAGCCAGGCTGTGCCTTGCAGTTTGCAACAACCATGGCCTGTCACTGAGAGCAATCATGTCTGCATCAAGCGAGTCACTTAGAGGAACAAGGAAAACAGGAGTGATGCCAATGCGACGGGTGGCAATCAATTGAAGATTACTTGGAAGCTCATCTTTGGACTCTTCAGATAAAGTAGAAGCAGACATTTCTGAACCAAAAGAATTAGCAGCCGCTATATCTGATCGAATATTATCTGTATTTCTGAAAGTAGCACTAATAGGACCGTGAATGGGTACGACAGATGAAGGTATATTAGAGGCAGGAGGCCACTCAAACCGAAGGAGCATTCCATTCCTCAAGCCCGCAAGAACATAAAATTGATCAGCCAACACCAGTCTCACATCTTGAGGAATGCAGCCACTAATGGCAGTTTCAATAGTATTTTTCAACACAATTGACCCAGAAGCAAGAACTCTCAACCCTTCCTGGGGTACAAATGAAAGAACTTCCACTGAAGGCCTATGTGTGCCAATAACAAAGGTATAACCAATGATAACTCCAGCTGGAAGTGCAGGCAGACTGCTATTACTCACCAGACTGATTGGAGAACCTGATTTTCTCCGCTCAGGATTTTTTTGAGGTATGGAAATGCATGATAACTCACTCTGCAATCTCAAATGTTGCACCTCATATATTTCATAATGATTCACTGAGAGTGATCTGACCCCAAGAATAAATAGGAAGCATGGATTAGAAGTAGAAACAATTATCATATTATGAGCAACTGCCCCCAAACTGATGCTTACGTGTTCTGGGAACCAAGATGTACAAACTGGATATGACAATGGGATGCCGCCAGAATGGGCAGCCATGGTTGGTATACAAAGCCTAACAGCATTTTGGTGAATCTGAACCACCAAACCATCATCGACAAGCCCACATGCCAAAGTACAGACATCAGGCCGGAAACCAACAGAATCAGTCACATCAGTAAAGTTTAGGCCTACTCTTAGCACCCTGGTCTCTTCAACAAATGATAGTACAAGAAAAGAATGGTATGGATCAGATACTTTCATCCGAACTGTCCAAGTACCAGTAATGCCCTGATATATAGGGGCAGTTCTCAATAGTTTTTCTAAACTTATACCACTTCGAATAATCCTTAATGATCCCTCTGGTGCAACTCCACAGCAGGCAAACATTTGATCACGTTTTTCATCATGGTAATCCACAACTGACATGTCCAATATCGGTGCAATGTTTTGAATGGGACTTGCGTATACTAATCTTCCATTTTCTTCTTTCAAGACCATTCCATCCCCCATTTCTACAAATGCAGACAGGAACCTCCCTTCAACCCACAAAAGTGCCTTGCATGGTAGGCCTTTGTAAAGACATTCTGACAGATGAACTTTAAGGCCATCAGAAGCAAAAGCAATTTCAATCATAAAAAACTCACCTGTATCTACACAAAACACCATCTTTGGAATCTTATCAGTTTCTGGTTCCCAACTCCACGAGCACACATGTTTGGAAGGTTGTTTTGCATGGCCACTGTCACTATCTATACACATGGGATCATAATCGCGTAGCTCCAATAAAGCACATGCTGCAACATTGAACAAACCTTCATCATCAACATCATGTACCCTACAAGACTCGTCAACAAAATTTTGGTCCTCTAGAGCAGGGGGTAAAAAGTTCAGGCTTGTTCTATAAACGCAAGAGGGATTGTGAGGATCTCTAAGATCCATTAATAATGCATCACCAATCCTGAACACAAAGGCAAATCCATAAGAACGTGGAACTTCAACAACGCTATGCGCCAATGGTCCAGCTTCAAAAAAAGGTGAAAGCACACTTATAGCATGATCCCTAATATTCCATCCGAGTAGCAGCAATTCATTCAAGAGCACTCCTCTCCTGCAGGACCAATCTTTAATACCTTAGCAGCAAACAACAACCCCACCCCCAAAAAAAAAAAAAAAGGAAGCAAGGAGAGAACTACTTTCAACTCATAGGCATCAAAAAAATGAAGAACATTAATAAAAATACCATGAGTGGTAAATTAACATATAGAATAATCATACCTATTTAGAATAATGGCTAGTACGGGACTATGCTCCTTACTTGGTTGATGAGGATCGGTTGAAATAAAGCACATGCTCCATATTGTACCACTTATACTGTTTTTTTGGGCAGTTCTAGAAGCAGATGTGTCCCCTTCACTTTCAGAAGGATAACATATTTTCTGAAATAGTGACATACAAGGGTCTCATTAACCCTACAAAATAAGCCCCTTTTGCACCGCATGCAGAATGCATTGATTGAAGAAAATGTTCCACAAAAGGAATATGATACCTACTCTAAAACATATGAGCAAATATTATCAATAAAATCACCTTATCAATAATATCACTTCCAGAAGACATTGAGAGGGAAAACAAACCCAATCGGTCTTCATATGCACTAACAGCAATGAAGCAGCCACTGAAAGCAAACAACAAAAATTAGGAGAATTGGGAGGAATGTCTGATGCAAATTAAAACAAATGACAAAGAAAAAAAGTCAAGTTGCCACATTTTATTTAAACAGATATGTAGAAAGTATTGATGCTCTTTTTTATTGGCAAAGGAATGAGCAAGCACCCCCTTTTGCAATTATAAGAAATAGTTTGCATGGTGCTTTCCGTCTAAAATATGTACTGCAAAAGGGGAAGGGAGGAATAAAATAAAGCCTAGAGTCTAATTTTGGAAAGATAAGAGAAAATAAAAAGGGCAAGATAACCAAAATAAAGATTAGTCCATAGCCATACACATATCACACATAGCCTAAACAACAGCCAGCCAAAAAAATTTGACAAGATTTTTTTCCCATCCTAGCCTCAAAGGCAACTTGCCTGGAATCGACTGCCAGCATTCTTCCAAGTTGATGCCTTGAGTTTCCTGGATTTGAAAGATGAGCCTGTGCCAACGGGAAAAACCTACCTCAAAAGACAAAATGAATAATTTATCACCAAAGTAAGCATCCTGAAGATTGAGTAAAACCATTCCTTATCCACAGACAAGCTATATTAAGCGAAAAAATTCAGACACCTGTGCATTTCATTACAAAAAGTGAGAAATGACAGCTTCCCAGAATCAGAAATAACAACCAGGAGGTCTTTCCCCATCACCTACAGAAGGAAAAAGTGAATCAGGAGATAAGATGGTTACAGAAGGACCAGGTAAATGTCACTATCAAAGGTTAATTTCCTTTCGTGAAAGGTACTTTCTTTAATCAGCAAAAAGATTTAGTAAAAACTAATTCTCTATAACTACCTGTGAATTCTGAGTATTGCATTTGTCATTCCAAGGTACAACAGCAAGGTCCTTAATTGTGCCAAATACAGCCTGCTCACAAACTGATTGCACAATCCCATCTTCACCAATTATTACTAACTCAATTGACGTCTCCTAAAAAATGCCATCACCAAAACACTTGTCAGACTAGCCACATAATATTAAGCACTGAAAAAACAAATAAATAAATAAAACTACATTGTCAAGTTGCATTTAAGTGAAAACATGCACGCAATGACAGGTTTGCACTTTGCATTTTCAGTTCTCCGACAATGAAGCTCTAGTAGCTGCTTAATTCTACTTTTAGTAACATTTCAAAGTGACAATTTCCAATCAACTTTCACCAGAGCGCAATTAAGTTTCAATACACGCAATACGTAAGAAAACTGAAATCGACGACCTTGCCGAATACGACGTCGTTGGAGGTCGAAGAGCGGAGATGCCCGTGGGCGACCTGAAGAACGACGCTTCCTTTAAGAACGCATTTGGCAAGGTAATGAATATTCCGAGGAGGCGGCGCGGGTGCCAACGATGAAGACGGTGACGATCGTGACTTCGCCGTCGAGCACTCTTCCTCCGAAACCGCCATCACTATTGATGCTTTCTTGTTATCGTGATGAAGAAGCTAGGGCTTATCGGCTTGTTCTGATAAGCTTGTTCGTTCCTTTGTATTATATCAAAGGAAATGGAAGCTTTTGAGGCACTGGATTATTCATGGCGAAGTGAACTCAATGAACATCGTCGGTGAATCAAGTTGAGAAAGGGCGCTGCGTGTGAGACTGGAACTGCTGTATTACTGCGAAGGTCCATTTCATTTCTTTTACTGTTATTAATGATCAGCGAATAGCGTGACAAACTTTTAACCATTTCGGTAATATATGATAAGTTTGGGGCTGGAAAAGATTGCGGTTTCTGACTGTCTGTTACCCTTCCATGCGAAAGTACTTGTATGACTTCCCCCGAGGGTGACAATGACATGCTCTATAAAAATTATGACATAAAAATATGTCATTAATTTAATTGGTAAGTTCTTTTTTCTGTTTATTCTATGAAATTTTTACTTAATTAACCATATATTTTATTTTTATTTAAGTGACTTCAGTTTTCACAAATTTTAACTATTTTTAATATTCAAGAAATTTCAATTTTCACTCAAATATTAAATAAAAAAATTTAAATTAAACTCCCTACAACACATTCAAGAGAGTTCGAACTACCTTTAAGTGTGAGAGAGTGCCACAGTAGCTCTAGCCACTCGCCTTAGCCGAGTGGTTAATTAGTAAGGTTTGTTAAAACTTAAAATGGTATCACAAGTTTATAGTAACGTTTGGGAATGCAAAAATCTTGCATAAACTGTTGATTTGCCATCAAAATATTGATTGAATGAATTTCAACTGTACCTAGATTCATTTCTGATATTAAGTTTTATATATTTTATCTAACTAATAATGTATAAACAGCCAGTTTCAATTCTCACTAAGCATTCGATTCATAACTAAAAATTATTAATGTCCGGACTCCACAATATTTCAGTATACTGGTATGAAATAACTGAATGGAGTAAATATGTGAACAATTTCAAGCAAAAATGTTATGAAAGGCAGAGGTTACAACTATATATAGTATTAAAGAAAGATCATCTGGTCAAATTCATGTCAGATAATTAAACATGCTAATAATATTAGATAATCTATCAGTACCATTCTTCCAAGACAAATTCCTAATGCACAGAATGTAATATTTCACAATTGAAGCTGCCTAGGATGTATGAAGACTCCCAGACTGCAAAACTGTACTTGTTATCAATATCCGATATCTCCAGACAGTAGATAACAGAAACTTCTAGCAGTCTTGCCGGTAGATTCTCCGTCAGTGTAGCTACAGTTCTTAAATGTGCTACTGTCCCTCTAAGGCTCCAAGGGACTCCTTCAGAAGTCGTTGTGCTTCTTCTCTCCGCCTGGACAAGCAATGGAAACAACTTTTAGAGATAAATTATGGAACATTGAAGTTCAAATAATGTTCAAATTCCGTTTGCTATTAGATTCTCCGCACAAAGACCACTTCTGCATTGTAATAGCTTCAAAATAACACTGCTCGTAATACTTTCAACACCATTTGCGTGACACATAAAGAAAAGAAAGGAATTTATAATCATGGCACTGTTTTGTCATAACTAAGTTATTTGTGATAAATGATGAACGTGGTCCGTATTCAGCATAGACCATGATGCTCTATTGACCACCCAGTTTGTGATGCTGATGATACATACTCACCATACAGCTCCTCAAATTAGAGAATGATGCTACCCCCTTAACCCAAACTAGGCCAACATCAAAATTTTCAAGCACATAAAACATGGCCCAAAAGTTGTAACAAATATACCCTTTAAAACTACAATTTCTGAACAAGAAATTGCTGCAAAACCATTGCTCCTCCGCACCAAATCTCAACCCAAGGGTTATCATGAAGGAAAGTGGTAGGCCAATCAAGTGTTCGAATCCAACCCACAGCAGGGTTGGGCAAGGGTAAAAGAAACAAGCAGGTAGAAAAATATCAGACGCTAGTCAGAAAACACATTGTTATTTGCTTTCCACTAACCTATAACTTATCATGCAGCATGCGAAATGATATAATCAACCATTCACCCTTACCACAATAATAATAGGGCTATTCAAACCCTCAAATCATCCTACTGCAACTAAATCGTATAAGCAAATATTTAATACCAATTACCAGGGATTGAATCACATCCTCTGAATTCTCAAAAAAGTTTAATTTCCAAACAGCTTGCAAGTATGTCACTAAGGTTTGAATAAATCATACCTCTTTATATCCTCCACAGCTTGTTTACGGCGCTGTATTTGAAGTTCTAGGATATGTATTAATGTTGCTCTGGCCTGGAGTGCAAAAGAAGTAACATGTGGAACATGAGTGGGTGGTTTCTCAAACATGAACCAAGAAAAAGATCTTGTTCACATGACAATATTCTACCTGATGAGGGCGTAATAAATTGAGAAGATGATGCAAGTTCTTGAATATAAGAGATATTTCTTCCACCCTCCTGGCATATTGAGATGGTCTCTCAACAAGGACATCAGCAAGTTCCAATATATGCAGCTGCAATTCTCTGTTCAGTGACCTCAGTTCTTTCTTGAAATCTACAAAGTAGCAGTAAGAATTTTATTGCCGAAATCATTTTAGCAGCAAAACTATGATGCATGTATAAAACTTATGAAAGCTTAATGTCCCTAAACAATCACTTTATAACACTTTGGTAAAGATAAGTGAATAAGTAGAAGAATCTCGTACCACCTCCCTAAACAATCACTTTATAAAACTTATGAATGCTCAATGTCCCTAAACAATCACTTTATAATGTTTTGGTAAAGATAAGTGAATAAGACTTGAAGACAACTAAACAATGTGCTCAAGGTGACAATCATAATAACTGCCAAAAGATAGCCCAAAAAACTTAGTAGTATGGGAATTCCAATAAAACAAAAAGGGTCTACTGATTTCTTAACTATTTGAACATGTACACCTGAACAGTTGTATATACATTCTCCAAAGAGCTGTTATCAACTCATACAGAGCTAAACAGGATTGCAGCCATTTTCTAAACCTTTTTAGGGACTTATTACCCCACACAGGATATGTAAGGATATTTTCTCAGTGATGGTGCCCTCATTTCTCCAATCAAACTCTCAAGTCATTATTTGGATAAAACTCTATAAATGAAGCAGTACGATTACAAAGGCATCAGTCCAACAGTCTGAACTCTTGCAATCTTTCCAAGCAAATTACTTCTGATACAAGAAGCAGATGAGGGGCTCCCCGAATGCATGAATCATCAGCTAACAAAATGATGGGAAGTGACTATCTACCATAAGAGCTCAGGCTACTACGACCAGAACAAATAGAATTAAAAAATTCATGCACATGAGAAGATCCTTTCTGCAACCTATCAAAGAATCACAAGCCTAGGGCATCTTTGGGACTGCAGTGCTGCAGCTATTAAGCACAGATGCTATGAAATAAATAACCAACTCTCTAGTATAAGTGGTGTGGTCATTGAATATTAGGTACCAAATAAAAATGAGTGCTTTACCAAACACTTTAGCTCCTTAGGTTTCAAAATTGAGCAGGATCAAGACCATAAGAAAAAAATACCCTAATCAGTGATGACTGACATCAAATTCAATTGTGTTATCCAATAAATCTAATTCCAATTAGTTAATTATGAACACTACCCAGATTGGAGAACTAACTATTATTGTCAAAAAATAGCAAAAAAATTAACACGAGAAAGCAAGGTCAGAGTTAAATGAACATACCAATATTTCGTCCTTTTGGGTAAAGCTGACGCACTCCTTGCTCTTCCAAGCTCGGCAGCACGTCATCAGTCTACAAATAAAGAAAATTAACGAAAATTTGGATATACGGCAATTTAGAACATTCATATTTGTGTAAGAAAAATAAAATCTTACAGTGTAGTTTCCACCGAAGCAAATGTAGGTCCCTTCAATTGGCGGAGGAGGCGCCGGAGCGGAATTAGGGTTTTGAAGGTAATCTTTGTAGAGTCTGTAATAGGGAGGCGGTGGTGGATATGCAGCTGTCGCCATTGCTATCACTCTCCACTAATCAAAACCTAAAACCCTAAAATAGTTCAGATTCAAGACAGTAAATCAAATTAATGGACAATTTTGGAACTTTGCAGTTAAAAATTTTGCTCTTTCTTTAATATTCTGATTGGTCGCTGAGAAAACTTGTTCATTCAGTCAATGAAGCTGCAGTCGGTTCTGATGATTATGCCGTTGATTCGGTAGATGAGTCAGTCGGGATTCAGACGAGAACATTGAACAAATGATTCTACGGTTTGAGGTTGAACCCTGCAACGAAAGTACTTTGGCCAGCACGGCAGAATTGGTCATATCTAGTTGCATCTGAACGATCACACGTCATGTGGGTCCAGGGCACCACATCTAGACCGTTGGCTATGGGCCCCGACTCGTAGGTCAAAAGCAAACAGCACCGAAAGTGGAGACTGGAGATATTTTGTTACCCTAATTTGCCCTTAGTCTTCGATAAGTTGACCCGTAGACTATCTCAGTTCTGGTAACCTATGAGGGTATATTTGTGATTAGGCCACAGATGGTCAACGAGCGAGGACCGTTGAAACCGTTGGGTAAAATACAAAAGAGAAAACCACAGCTAGAATTAAGCTGGAGCCATGAACTGATAAAGACGAGAAAAAGAACGTCAATTTTTCAAACAAGAAAGGTAATTTTTTAATCATCGTGATAAAAAATTTATCAGTTCAATGTTATTTTTGCATTTTTCTTGTTTGATCGAAACAAAATTAGAGTCGCATTCTCATTCGCTGGATTCTTCAATTTAATTTGAAATTTGTTTTATATGTCATCCTCGTAATTTTGAAGAATAAATCCAAGGTGACTCGAAGAATAAATCCAAGGTGATTCTCAAATTCTATTTAATTAATTTTCTGTTATTTTGATTTTCCTTTTTTGGTAAATTTATGCCCACGAATCAGAAATTTGAGTAACTGTGTTGAAATTAAGGCACTTTGGTATTTTGGTTATGTTTAATTAAATGCAATGCTGTTGATTTGAATTGAAATTTTGATCTAAGAAGTTGGCCCATTTGTAAAGAGTAAAGGATGGTTAAAATAAATATGTGAACCATCATACAGTAATCCGATGACTCATAATTTGATGCCTCTGAGGATTGGACTGTTTTTCTTTTTTTGATCTTCTTCTGTAAGGTTGCTTGTTAGTGGAGATGAAATTTGATTCACAGGTAACAGTAAGCAATGGACGTTACTTCTAGTGATGCCGAAGTTGTGCCGGAAAAGATTGAAGATAAGAAAGATGGAGGTCTAACATTTCATTGCAATCTTTCTGACACTGAAATAGTTCACAGGATAGCTCAAGGTTTCCTCCCTGGATTAGCTTCCGCTTGTGTTGACAACACCACCGGTGATATCTTCAGGACTCCTGGGTCGGTGGCTGTTGCTATTAGAACCGAAATGGTTGAGTATCTTACCAAGAGAAGTGAAACTTTTGTTGCTGAATCTGTTATCTTGGAAGATCCTGATCAGGCGGAAGAATCTGACCATCCCTATGACATAATTTCCGATTTTGTTGATGACTTTGCGCTATCAAAGAGAAATTTGTTTAGTAGGGTTTCAGGATGGATGTCGAGTGAAAAGAGAGAAGATAGAATAGATGATTTTTTACAAGAGATGGAAATAAGTGGATTTTGGCCAATTGACAGGAGGGAAGCAATTGCACATATAGTGCTGAAGAATGTTGACTTCAAGAACGAATTTCACTGCAACATGAAATTCAACTCCAAAATAGAACTAAATGAGCATATGCTCCATTGTGGCTTTATTTCTATCATCTGCCCAAATGAGGGTTGTAATGCCAAGTTTTCTGCTGGCCATTTGGAAAAGCATGATTCAGTTTGCCCTTTCAAGATAATTCCATGCGAACAAAGGTGTCCAGATACCCTTATGAGACGTGATATGGACCGGCACTGCATTACTGTCTGTCAGATGAAGCTTGCCAACTGTCCATTCTATGCGGTGGGTTGTCAATCCACTCTACCTCAATGTATGATCCAACAACACCGCCACGATGACCTGCGTTCTCACTTGCTGTATATTCTTCAAAAACTTCACAGGGACAAATCTTTGAAGGTTCTTAAGAAACAGGTGGAAGAGCTTGAAAAGGTGAGTCAATGGATGATCGCAACTTTTTTATTTGTTTGAGCAATGAACATTGTACCCGTTGTGAATATGTAAGAGAAAACGTAAGTACTCTTATCAAAGGCATTTATGGGTTAGAATGCTAGAATCATTTTTTTTTTTTCCTCATATGCTGCTTCTTTCCTCTCTCTCTCTCTCTTAAAAGAAAAAATTTTGTATGGTCATATGGTGGATCCTGTCCTTTGCTTTTATCATTCAAAATATAACCAGGTAGAAAATCTAGTTATTTTCCAAAATCAAACATATAATTATCCACTACAAGCTGCAATTTCTTGATAAACAAGGGGAGTCATGTTATTAAACAAGCTTTTAAAAGATTGTTGAAACATATTCCATCATTTTGCAACTTATAATAGTGGGGTATAATCTTAGGGGATGGCAAACACAGATAATAGGTCTTCTCATTTTGTCGAGTATGCATAGATATCTTGAAATTATGACGAAGTGCTAGTAGCCTATGGTAAGAAAAACCACTTTACGACATGTCATAAAATCAATTCAACCGCTGATAGTTTATTCCAGTGGAAGTCACAAGTGACATTAAACTTTGACATATTGCATTTTTTATCTTGGTGTTTCTGATGTTTGGTACAAAACTTATAATCAGTTAAGCTGACTCTATGTTATACATTCAAATTCTCGATGCTATGCTTCTAGAAGGATAAAAAATTAACATTTTAGATTCTCTGATGTGATGCCATTTATTTTCTCATAGTTGGCCATTTTCTGCAATCTGTATCTTTGTTTTTCTTGGGATTGTACTCTTAGCTTCCTTCCAGTCGCCAAACATTTTGTAGCCCCATTGATTTAGCTGTATACTAACTCCTTAAAAGTTATGATTAATGTCACCATGTTCTATACCCTGCTGTGTTTTCTTGATTCCATTTTTTTGAAGGTGGTGATAGATCAGTCACTTTATAATTTCTTGTTCAGAGCAAATGAATTTGATCTTTTTTGACAGTCATATTTTGACAAGTTGGCCGAAGCTCCAGACGTCAGGTCTTTATCCTTTGCAATTAAAGATCTTGAAGCGAAGCTTGGGCCTTTTAAAGAGGATACTGTCAATCACAGTAATGAAGAAGGAAACGTTTATGAAGAAAAGAAAATCAATGAAGTGAAGCTTGATGGGGAAGGGGCAACTAATGGAGAGGTGAAGCTTAGTGAAGAAGGAGAAGTCAATGCAACTGATAAAGTAAATGAAAAGGGGAAGATCAGTAATGAAAGTAGACCTAATGAAGGAAGAAAAGATAATGAACAAGAAAAGGATAGTGATGGAGACGTAAAAGAAGGGAAGTTTGCAGAAGGGAAAAATAATGGAAGGAAAGTCAACGAAGAAGAAAGAATCCATGATGAACAGAATGTTAACAGAAAAGGGACAAATGATGGAGGGAAGATCAATGATGAGATGAGAGTTAATGAAGAACAGAAAGCTAATGAAGCTAGAAAGGTCACTCACGGAGAGAAAGCTGGTGAAGAAGGGAGAGCTAATGAAGCAGGAAAAGTTAACAAGGAAGTGAGAGCTAGCGAAGGAAGGAAAGCTAGTGAAGAAAGAAATATTACTGAAGGGAAAACTAATGGAGTGATTGTCAATGAAGAAGAGAAAATAAATGCAGGAGGGAAAGTTAACGGCGGAGATTAATTAGTGAAGGAAAAAAATAATGAAAAAGAAAAAGTTGAGGAAGAAGGCAGAGGGAGATTTGAATTCCAAAATTTGTGCCAGAGAAAGCTGAAACTCAAGTTTAGACCTATTTCTAATGGTCTTTCGAGCAACTTTTGTTGACGGATTGAGAAATTTTTCACATTATATTAGATTTTCCCATATGCAGCCTTTTTCTTTTCGGGATATGTAACGACAACGTTTGGCATAAAATCTGGGAATTACCTTCTACTATTTTACTAACTTCGTTATCACATTTATATTTAGGATTATGTTAAGTTATATTTGCTATAATTTATAGCCTCTTTAAAATTACGTGTATTATTTATAATCGTATGTATGTATTATTTATACGATTTTAAAAAAATTATAAATTACAACAATTGAAATTTAATAACTCACTTATATTTATTATAAGAATAATTGTAACTTATGACACGAGTTATAAAATTTACCGGAGAGTCTCTCTTTTCGTGGCATTCTCAATTTTACCTATTTTTTCTGAATTTCCACATTTAAACAGGAGTTATGACTAGAAATTAAATGGCAGAATTCGCGTACAAAAGGAGTTTACTCAGGGGAGCTCGTGCTTTTGGTTTACCATCAAAAACCAGAATAAATGCACTGCAATTGAACGCGCGATGATTGAGCCGCAAACCTCTTATAGCCTCCAGTTAAATATGCATACCAATCATTGATTCAACCAATATGGGAAAAATTCGCTGCAATGCATTTGATTTTTAAAACACAGATGAACTTATAATAATGCGGGATACGTAGAAATTCCACGGTCAAAATTCAATGCCATTTCAAATAAATTTAAAACAAAACTAAAGGTTTAAGTTAATACAAAAATAATTTCAGAACCAAAAAGATCAGACAGAAAAAGCAGTTCACTGGAAGCGTCTCAAGGAACTCTTTCTCCCTCTTTACGTAGTTTTCCTGATATGACCTTAAACCCGAACTCCCTTGTTAAGACTGACCATACGGTTTGAACCATCCATTTGAGATCCTCTAGCAGCTGCAGCCCTTCCAGAATATCCACCAGATCCTCGTAGCTGGCCCCTAGAATAACCACCAGCTTGGCCTAGTGCCAATGACCTTCCGCCAACCCCAGTAAAACCAGATCGGCCTTGCCTTCCCTGATTGTAGGGTAAGTCCTGCCACTTGCCACCAGTAGCACCTGTCACAGCAGCATAGTCTTGATTATCTCTCCGCCTAAGAGACAGATCCAATCCGCCACCAGTCCTTGACTCCATTGCCCTTTCATTACTTTCAGCAAGGATGGACAGCTTCTCTGTTAACTGGAATGCCAGAGCCTGCAACCTTGAGTGCTCAACGTCGTGGAAGATGATGCAACGGGTCGGCTGGTCCCAACTTGCATGAAGTTCCTCATTGATCATCATCTTACTAACAATGCTGTGAGTTTGGGCTTCTGAAAGGTCAAACATTTTTGTGAGTTGGTCCAAGCTTAGTGATTCATAAGATGAGGTGAAGGTAAAAAGGTATGTCCTCAAAGCCTCTTCCTTAATCTTGGCCTTAAGCATCTCAAGCACACTGTCCCGATTCCTGAGTAGCCTCCAGACATCAAGAGAATTGATAACATCAAAAGCCTTGTGGAAGTCTCCCTTGGTGAGAGCCCTGGTGGCTGCCATTACATGGTCCCTTACATTTTCAGGGGGGCCGGTAAAAGTTTGCCTCTCACTCACCTCAAGCAACCTGCGGAAAGTCTTGCTTATGACCTTGCTCTTAGCACCATGGGTGTTGGCTGCCATGTTAGGCACCTCGAGAAGCATTGCACAAATCAGATGGACAGCCTCCAGGAGTTCAAGATTTATGTGCATATGATATGGCATCTGACGTCTCCTCTCCAGCCTTTCCTGGTAAAAACCAATAATTTACAACGGGTGAGCCTTTAGGACAACATCCTAAAAAAAAAGTCTCATTTTAGTTATCTAATAAAAATTATGCACAATAGATGAACAAGAAAAGGGCTTTGCAATCCATTTGTCACAACATAATAATTTCCACATCACAAATTATTTTAGGCCAATATGACTAAGCACCCCATACAGGCAAATTCTCATCATCTTCAGATGATGAACATAATTTCCATGACAAATATATCCAGTGCTCTTCCATATATCGATGATCCTTTTTCACCAAATCAAAAAAGTAAATCTACAGGAACCTATTATATTTAGAGACAGAAGACGAGCAATGTACGTTATGCAGCCTTATGCTTCACAATAAAAATATACAGTAATCCTCCATGTATCAACAAATCATACCCTTCAGAGTGCAAATTGGTACCGCACTATACCATAACCATTGTCAGCCAATTTACAGGAACATGCAGCCGCAATAGAAGGAAAAGACAGTTGCATCATATAACAGATCCTTGACAAAAGGCAGTTACACACACAAAATCTTAATTTTGAAAACTGAAAAGGTAAGTGAATAAATAAAGAATTACAATCCAGATGGATACTTAACATGACACTTGCCATCCCAAAAAGGAATGAAATCTTTCATTAGTCAACTAGGTAAAAGCCTACTGCAATAATAATTCAACCACAGTTCTATTCAAACAGTAGACCTTGACAGCATTTTGAGAACTGAGAATATAATCAATCACAAAATAGGAGCCAACAGTTTTCTAGTTATATAAGGCAATTATGATAACAATATATGTAAGCACATATAAGAAACCTTATGCAAATGTAAGTACCTGTTCTGGAGTCTTCTCATGATATCTACTTTGTGAAATACCTTGGGCAAGCAACTCCTTCACCTTTCCACCAGAATACAGCTCAGAAAGGCAGCTGTGTCCTTCAGCAACCAGTCCAACACGAAATGCACAAAGACCAAGCTGCGCCATAGCTCTATTGAAAAGAATCTGGGATAGAACATCCATTTGCTGAACATTATCTTGCAGATGACTCATAAGCAGTAAGTCACGGGCAGTCGAAAATTCATCCAAGAGGGCATGATGGTAAATATCACAAAGCATTGCACGGGCTTTTGTCCTCTCATCTCCATACTTGTATATAAGAGATACAAGCATATCCATCATTGTTCTGCTATTTTCAGGAAAGGTGGGTTTCCGAGGCACAAGCTCAGGAACCGAAATAAATGCAGAAGGGCCCCTACTCTCCTCCTCAACAGCTTTTTCTCCATTATCTCCTTCTTCTGTCTGCTCAGCCAATTTCCTCATAGCGTCATAAACCTCTTGTGGTTTATAATAAATGAGCTCAACACGTCTTAGAGCAACCTTGGAAGCAGCTTTAAATTCCCCAGCCTGTTCCAGATATTCCTGGACATCTTGAGCAAGAACCAAAAACATAGGTTCATCCCTGAGTCTTTCAACATACTCTCGTGTGTGCGGGTCAATGCTTTGCAAGCTTTTGAAGAACTCAATATCTATCCTCTCAACAAAGGCCACCACATTTCCCCACACCCTAATAGTTCCATTATAGTCTGCTCCCTTCTGCGTCTCATTCTCATCAGGCTCAACCATGTCATTAACGACAATATTAGGATGCTGAGTAAGAATGTCAAGTACAGTAAGCATATTCACCACACACTTCTTCCAGACATTAATAGGCATGTGTCCACTAAGACCAGGATTGACATCAAACTGAGCTGAGATAAGACTAAAAAGAATCTCCAACTTCTGAGCAGGAGTCTTAGCAACCTTTGTCAAGAAAGTAAGTTGCTCAACCTGCTCAAACCTTCCAGTTCCCTTCCTACCCCGAGCAGCCACAATCTCCTTAAACTTTTTGTTAACAGTTTCCCAAGTGATCTCACTAGGATTCTTAAATTGCTTGTCTATGGACTTATCTCTCCTACCCGTCTGCCTCACCCAACCACTGTCATTGGTATCCTCAGGCTCCTCTCCATCGTCGTCATCATCGTTATCAGATCCTGATCCAGCCCTAATGTTGTCAGGATCCTCCTCAAACTCTTCATCCTCATCCTCTTCCTCCTCCTCTGTTTCCTCGCCCTCATCCTTCACCTCCTCACTCTCAGGATTCTCTCTATACTTATTAATCAAATCCTCATACTGCTTATTGTTCTTCTTCAGCTTCTGCTTCATCGAATTCAAGGCCTTAGCATTGCTGCTACTCATCTTCTTCTTTGCTTCCTTATTAGCCATCGCTTGATTCAAAAAATCCTCCAACATCACAAGAGCTTTGATGTAAAGAGTAGGGACCTTCTCGGCCTCAGTCACCCGCATGACCTTATCAAGCTGCTTATTAATTTTGTCAAAACTCTCTTGCAAGCTAACCCAATCATTGATTTTCATAGCATTCTTCATCTGGTCAACAGTTGCCGCCATCTCTTCAAACCGTTTGTCTTTAGCCGACCTAACCACACGTTTCTGACCATCAGAATCATCACTATCACTAGCATTAGCCTGTAGGTACCTGCTTCCAGCAGTTTGGGTGGTGGTCTCAACTCCCTCGTTTTCAACATCATCTTCATAGTCACTACTCTCCTCCTCGGAGTCACTTCCACCCTAATAACACCACACAAAAACCAGTTTTCAAAAACCATGGAAAAAAAAACTAATGCTAAAATAAAAATTGCTTATGCGTTATAATTTCAGTATAATTCAAAACACAAAATTTACGATTATCATGGTAAGCAACCGAAATCAATATCACAAACCTGAGTCCAAAATCTCGACGCCATGTTGTTCTTTCCTTGTAGATGCGTGAAATCAGAAATCTAATTTGATGAGACAACACAAAACCCAAAGGAAAAGAAAAATCAAAATCTACCGCAAAACAATGACCCTAACGAACTAAATAGCACTGCGAGTCATTGAGCAAAGTAAATCCCGTATTATATACAAAAAATAAATTAAAATCATTCGTGATTTGATCAGGAAACAAACAGAGAAGAGAAACCTTACTGCTGTTTGCGCCGGCAGAGAGGATGAGAGAGAGACACAGAAACTAGGGTTTTGTGAGATGTTGGAAACTGAACAGAACTGTCAAAATTTGTATTCGATCTGTTACCGTTTAACAGTCGGTTACAACCCAGCCCAAATCAATAACCAAACAGGAATCGACTGATGACACGTGGGCCACTGCCTCTTAGAGCTTCATAATAATTTTTATTTTTGAATAGTTTATTTACTTCTTATCTTTACCTAAAAAGTCAGTACAACTTCTAAATTTTCACTTAGACCGCGTTTGTTTTGTTTTTTTTTTTTAAGTTTGAAATTTAAATAGATTTAAATTTGAATAGATTTAAATATATATATTTAAATGATATGTTTGTTTTTCTTTTTTCAATACTTGAATATAAGAGTTAGGTTGTTTGTTTTTTAAAAAGAAAATATCTTAATTATGATATTTGGACATATACGAACCCATAAATATTAACAATACTTATATTTAGATGTTTAAAAAATTATAAATTATTTAATTAGTAAAAAAAACTTAATAATATTTACATGAACAAAGTATGAAAAGTCAAATATATATCTAACACGTATATTTTTTTATATTAATATATGATGGCTATAATGTCATTTTTAGTATATTATATTGATATTTTTTTCTTGTTAACTACATAAGTCAATCAAGAATTGTCTAATCATTTAAATTTAAATAAATGTTCTAAACAAAGTTTAAAACCTATTATAAAATAGTAAATATAAATACAAAGACATAGACTTATTATAAAACACACTTACCTAAAGTTTTATTATGTTTAAAATTCTTATTTTAAAAAAATAGTAATTGAATACACCTATATAACAAAAACACTTGATAAATAAAAAATAATAAAAAGATTATTTATATAATAAAAAATTTTATTTAATAAAAATATTAATGACAGAGAATATTAAAGTTTCATTTAGCTATTTTAGCATTTAGATTAAAGGCATAACATTTAAAAATTTTTTATTTACACCTAAACATATTATAATTAGATATAAATGAGAGAAAACAAATAAAATAAAAGTTACAAATATCTAAAAACCATTTAGATTTAAATTTTAGATAAAAAAAACAAATAACACCTTACTCTTAATCTTGCAAGCATAGTTTGTAATCCTCGTTTGCATTTATTGACCTTTTTGCATGTTATATGCTACTTACTGCAGCAAAATTTACCAAATAAAACATCAAAAATTAAAACTGGCAATAATGCTTATTTGCTTTGATGCTAATTAAACTATTGTAACTATATATTAATAACCGTTTAGTGCAACAATATATATATATATATATATATATATATATATATATAGAGAGAGAGAGAGAGAGAGAGAGAGAGAGAGAGAGAGAGAGAGAGAGAGAGAGAGAGAGAGAAAGCAAAATAGGGGCTGTACAAAACTTTAGGAGCTTGTTCATGTTTATTATCCTTTTTTTTTATTCCAAGAACAAGATAATGAGTTATTTATGAAACTAATTTCATAATTAAAATTGCCCTAATTTCCTCATCATAATGATACTAGTACTATTATTGCTTTTAACTTTTTATTGAAAAAAAACTAAAAATTTAGTTGCGCTCGTCATCATTTTTTTTTTGTATTTTAATTATTGTCATATAATATTTTTATTGTATTATTTTTTAAGAATTTATTTGAATTGATTTTAATAGGTTCAAAAGTGAATTTAAAAAGTTAAACCTAATTTAAGGGGATAACAATTTTTTTAAAAAAAATTACTTTTGATAAAATCGTCTTATCCTATGGCATATTTCTAAAATATTAAAAATTAATTTTAAATATCATTATATATGTAAATAAATATTATAAAAACTAAGACTATCCTTATTTAATTAAGAAATTAAATTATTAAATTTAAATAAATTATTATAGTTACCAATTATATTTAGATAACGAAAAAATAAAAATTTATAAAATAAAAAATTATTTTAATTATCAATAATTATATATACACAAACAAAAAATCATATATATATTTTTATAAATTTTATTTAATATTATGTTTATTTTAGTAATTTATAAATTTTATTATAATTTAATAATAAAATTTATTAAATATATATTATTACATTTAAAATTTATGATATATTTATTAATAAAAAATTATAATAAATTAGAACTGAAATTAAAAATAAAAATAAAAATACATTATTTACTTAAATCACAAATTTAACATCAGTTTTATTTTTATTATTATATTTATTTTATTCTGAAATTAAAATAAATTATATTATTTTATTAAAATATTTTTTGTTTATATTATCCTATAACAACAATAGTAATAACAATAACAAAATTAATATTATAACAATTTTCCCTCTTTCATTTTTTTATTATTTTATCTCTTCTCCGTTTCTTTTTTCTTTTCTCTGCTTCTTGTATTTTTTCTTTTATTTTCTGCAAATTCTTCGTTATTCCTTCATCATCAATCACTGTCAATTTCATCTTCTTCATCAACATCATCATCATCATCATCACAATTTTCTCTTTTTCCTCCTATCCATTTCGTTTCTTCTTCTTCATCAACATCAAAATTCAGTTTCATCTTCATCATCATCATAATTACATCAGTAATCATCATCATCATCATCTCTGTTGCCCTGTTGCTTGTCATCAAAAAATTAATTTAAACCAAATAATACAAACACCAAAAATGACGGTGAGTGCAGATCGCTTCTAGGTGAGGTGAGGGAGATGAGATGGGTGAGAGAAGTAGAGAAGAGAGAAACCCTAGTGAAACGAGGTGTTGCCCAATAGGTGACGAACGGCTGTAATCGATGATCAATTAACGTGATGCAAGAGAGAGAGTGCCGGTGAGTGCTGATCGCTTCTAGGTGGGATGAAAGAGATGAGATGGGTCAGCCGCTGGGTTAGGGATTTAGTTGCTCTTTTTTTTTTTAATTTATATTTTTCATATCTATACAAGGGCATTTTTTAAAAAATAATAATAATAATTAAGGTATTTTCGTCTCGCGGGGGAATGGTAGTCTGATTCCCAACCCTCTCCTCTGGTATCAGACTCTCAACAATCATTTCCCAATTCATGTGAGACCCACGCACTTTCATTTTCAATCCCATTTTTATTTAACAAATAAATAAATCTTTGATTCCGATTCCGATTGTGGTAATGTAAACACAACATTATAATACTTTTAAAACTAAATATTTAAGTGATTCATTTTACGAGTGATTATTTTTATATTATAATTAATAACTATTACTTAAAAAACTGCAACACTATCGAACTGATCTAAATTGTACTGCACTGTCGTTGTTGCCCACAAAACCCAATTCTACATCTGACCCTCGAATCAAATATAAATAACACTATAAACACGCACTGGGAACCAAAAGAAATTGGGTTAGTTAAAAGTTAGTAGGCTGGAAGTGCTTGGTCTAACTGGTGCGCTCCGTAGCTGGTAACTAAATGCACCCACCCATCTTTTTGGAAAGTATTTGGGTACCTTAATGATACGCCCAACTATTATTTTGGGTCAAGTGGTCCATTCAATGCCAATGCAAAATCTGACCCAACAAAGGTATTTTCATTATCGCGTGCGATTGGAATCTATCAAAATAGTAGTTGTTCACGTAGCAAAGTTTACCTATTATTTACCTACCAAAAAGAGTTTCACACATTGAAAACGATAACCGGATCGAATAAAATTACAGTAATATGCTACTTTTACTAAAATTAGGAGTTGATAAAGTAAGTTTCTGGAATTTTTTTCTTCACGTATTGACGGCTAAACAAGGACTTGATCTTAGCTTTTAGCAGAACAACATTGAATTACAGCAAATTATAGTTATATTACGAATTGTTAATTAATTAGATAACAAGTAAAAGAAAATTACAAGAGTAGCCTTCGTTATCGTCCGGGCTGCTTCTCAGTCCATTCCATTACCTAGAAAATACTAAGAGTTCAACTTGACGTGAACAAGAGTACAAGACATGTCCCAATCAAAGTTTACTTCTAACTTGTCAGTATACAAAGATGTGAGTGGATGTGTGTGTGTGTTTTTTTTTTTTCCCAATATATATTATATATAACCGAAAATAAAAGGAAAAAAAAGAAAAAAGAAAACAAAGACAAAGTCTTTGTGGAAACTCAAACTCCAGTGCGAAGAAAGCGATGATCATGACCAAAAGGCTTCACAGAACTGACTTTAATGGGTAAAAATTGGTGAAGCTGGGGCGAAGGAATGTGCGACGTTGACTGAATTAGATTGACTGGGATTCTAGGGTTTGAACTTTGAAGGTTGAATGCTTCAATGTCGATGATTGGTAGTAGTAATTCACGAAGTTGTGCTCAAATAATAGAACCGAAAACGGAAAGAACATGGAAAAAATTATGATAATGATATGATTTTCAGCTCGTTTACTGATTCCCACACTTGGTTTTCTATTTTCGAGTAGTTTGGTCAATACTATTTAATTTCCAATTAATGAGCAGTGGCATTGTTCCTTATGTAATTGCCATTCTAAAAGATTGTTAGAAAAATGGTCAAAATTGAGCGGCAGTTGGTGCACAAAAACTCACGGCCACATGCAGTAAAACAAGTTAGCTTCGCTGATGATTTTATTGAAGACAAGGAGAGAGATAACGAGGGAAAGTTTGTTAAACTCTGAACCCTAGAATCAAATAAAACCCAAAATCAAAATGCATCACAAGTTTCTTACTGTCAGCCCGAGTTATTATACAGGCAAGTGTCTCCAAATTGCCTTTTCATTATTAAGTTAAAGAATCCCACCGAACTTGGAAGGTTCCAATTGTGAAGAACTTGAATACGGAGATATGTTTTTTAAGGTCCAATAATATGCTATATCAAGCAACGGTTCCAATATTTGAGCCATGATGCGTATATGTTCTTGTTACGAGATTATCTTAATTGTTATTAAAATTTGAAAATTCTCTAATATCATTGCATCATTCATTCAAAAAGTGTTCAGAGACTCAAGATTCACCTCAATTTTTTTCTGTGAAAAAAAAAAATCCAAGTCTTTTTATGCGCATTATTTGAGAAAGATTTGCTCAACGTTTCATTTTAAAGTATCATATCTACGGCATATTAATTAGAAGAAAACAAATTGGTACCCATGAGCAATAAATCTCATATAATTAAGATCGTCGCTCAACTACACATGGTTCCTATTGAAAAATAATTACAACAACATTCAAAAAGAAAATGCATTGAAGTGGGGGGAATGTGCGACGACTGAAGAGCCCTGATACTGGCCCACTACTTAATTATTATTATTTTTGCTGACAGCATACCGCCACGAGAATGAAGAATGGCAGCCGCTTACCTCATTTTTCAAAACCTGGGGCGGTTCTTGCGACTCTGCTGTGCCACATTATGGGCACTTATCAATTTATTCGCGTGGGGAATTTAATGAGATGAGTGAGTGTCGGTGCTTTGGTTTGGCGAAGCGCGTTGTGCCAAAAAGACAAGACGTCTAATGCTGATTGGTCAGATTCCTACATTTTCTTAAAAGAGTCATACGGAAAAGAGAGGAGACACACAGCCGGGCTCATTAAATGATGCAATTAAAGATCTCACCCAAATCGAACAAATCCAACACTCACGGCCACGTATATGCTACGAAAATTTGTGTCTCCCCGTTTGTTTGTTTGTTAAATCATTAATGCTGTTCCCCCCGCTTGTGCTTTCCAGCTCCGCTTTGTTGTTTACGTGGATTGACGGGTCTAATATTTGGAAAATTAGAACTTAGAAACACACCCACTTCATTCGATTGCCTCAGGTATCATTCTCTTGTCTTTTTAAGGTATTTATTTGTTACAAGATTATATTAAAATAATTTGGTATGCATTTCTCATTTGACATTGAAACTGTCTCGTTGGATTAATCTAAGTGAACTGCAATACATTTCAAAGGCATTATGAAGATTAAAAAAAAAAAAAGAATTGTTGGATCTATGGAGCCATGAAACTTCTTCATCAATTTGAAAGTAAATAAGAAAGCAAAGTTCGAATTTTCTTATAAGCTAATATATATATATATATATATATTGATTTGCCTTTGGTAGCGTAGAGGGCAGCCGGTGAGCGTGGGAGCATTAAAAGAAAATACGAAAGCAAAGTTCGAATTTTCTTGTCAGCTAAAATATATATACATATATTGATTTGCCTTCAGTAGCGTAGAGGGCAGCCGCACGGAGCTCGGTCAACACAAAACCGAGTGAGATTTGTTTTCTTTTTTTAAACTAAATTCTTTCATTTTTTTTATTAATGAAATCCAGTCTTCCACGTCGAATTAGTCCGTACGGTTGAACGTACAAGCTGTGTGCATGGGAATGCGAGAAGCACAGCTGGCGTAATGCCATGTAACGCAATGCAAGTAATTGACTTTATATGTTTTAAAGCTCACTCTAAGCTCACAGCGATGCAACGCCGATGGGGCGTGCATATGACGTGCTGGAAGCACGAGTGGAATTTCACTTTTTCTCGTGACATCCTACGAGAGTTGTACTTTTGGGTACAAGCACCGCAGAGTGGCGGTGACCGTTGGCTCATCACTGTATGCTCTGCTATTTATTTATTTATTTTTTGTTCGAAAAGAAATGAAAATAAAGTAATGTAAATGGCACCGTTTTCATTTTTAAACCTTTTCTCGTTGACTTAATTTATATATATATATATATATATATATTTATATTTATATATTTTTTGCCATATTCTGATTTTTCAAAATTTTGAAGAGTCAGGCCTTTTGTACAATGCCCAATGAGCAATTTTATCCCGACAAACCATTTTTTTTAATTCATAATATAAGCATTTTAAATTTTGGCTATATTTGTGATTTACGCTGGAAAAATTAACAAAATCAAGTAAGACTATTCAAACATTATTAAGAAGTTGGCTGAAAATAAAAAAGCATTATGAAGAACTTGAAAAATCAAAATGAAACTTTATTCTATAATTTTGTATTGACTATTGACCATGGTAGAAATCACAGGAGACTATGTACATCATTCATTGACAAAGAAATTTCCTTCTTTTTCTTTTTAATTATTAATCAAAACATACAACTTTTTGTTGACATGGTCAATGAAGTAAATTAGAAGCATAAAATAATTTGATCACTATATTTCTTTAGTAGTACAAAAATGTACCGAAATTCCACTTCAATTAATAATTTTTTTTCTAAAAAATTAATATTTGAAACCTCAAATCTCTCCTATTAATAAACTAAGATAAAATTTAAGTTATAATTGACTCCAATTTAGGAGATCCCATAAAATATGTTATCTTTAATAACAATCTGCCAATGATTTATGATCAAAATTTTCTATCAACGCATTTTTTTTAAAACTTACTTTTATTTCATATATATATATATATATATATAAAGCACTCTAATCAATTTTAAAAAATAGAAAAAAAGAAAATTTCTACATTATATGTAATATTAAACAAAAACAGTCAAATAAACGTGGTTGGAAATGGGGCCTCTCTTTGTACAATTGGGAAAAAAATAATAATAACCCTTTTCCTTATGCCCCTGCTTCTCATATATCTAATTCTCTATATATATTTGCTTGATAAGAATAGCAACAAGCCAGCCATTTGTTTGTCCATTCTTGATACAGAGAGAGAAACTCAAGAAACTTGAATATCCACTCTGTTAAAAAAAAAAAGAAGAAAAAAAAACTCCATTACAAGCAAGCAACTTCAAAACAAACAAACAATCAAATCACACGCCACCTCTCCCCCTACATTTTCTCTCATTTTGATTCTTAATTTCTTCTTATTTCAGTTTTATCCATTTTTTGATTCTTTGCCTCTTTTTGTTTCTCTCAGGTTAAGGTACGAGTCAATCTGCATTCCATTTTCATCCTATCCCATTTTTCTCATTTGCTTTTTCTCTGTGTTTTGTTTTTGCATGGAAATGAACATTGTCGTTATAAAGCTAAAGATGGAAAAGAGTTGGTCTTTTATTTGTTTATTTTTATAATATATGCCATTTGAATGACATCATTGATTTTTGGTGATTTTAGGTTAATTATTTGTATTATTTTGAGAAAATGGAAATGTGCTTTCATGGTGATGCTTTGAATTTGTTCGACTGAGCTTCTTTTGCATTTAAGCTATATCTATGGCCTGAGATACAAAGAAAATGCTAAAAAAATGCTTTGACGTTGATGCTTTTACCTTATAGTGCATTTCCCACATAAAAATTTTCTTTAATTGTTTATATTTATTGATTTCTGATGATTCAAACAGGTACTCAGACCGATAAGTCTTGTTGATTTGAGATCTTGGTTCTTCAAGCTAACTGCAAGCATCCGTTCAAGATGGAAATGGGGATATCATTTGCATACTCGGTTGCTGATTTTGATGATCTGGATAGCCCTTTCGGAGAAGTTCATTTGAGATCAATTGCTCTAACAGAGGCTGCTAATGAGAGGTCAGTGTTGCGAAAACTCAGTTTCAATGGCCGCGAATCAAATTCGAAACCAACCGCACTAAGGAAGAAGATTATTGAAAGATCACTTAGCTTTGAAAGGAGAGCACTGGAGAGCAAGTTCTCATTCAAAACCCCTTCTAGAGAATTGGATAATCAAGTTTTTGGTAACACAATGAGCTTTAAGGATGCAGAAAGTGCTGACCAATCTCCAGGATCATATGATTTTCAAGACGCCAATTCCCATTTGCCGTTGGAGCATGGGAATCAAAGATACCAAGCTGCCTTGAGGTTGCAGAAAGTGTACAAAAGTTTCAGGACAAGGAGAAGGCTGGCTGATTGTGTAGTTCTTGCAGAGCAGAGATGGTACGAATCAACCAATCAACCTCAATGTGCTGTAGAGATCTATTAAATATTATGCCCTTAACAGCTATATAATATTTGGCTGTCATTGTATAGGTGGAAGGTCTTAGATTTCGCTGAGCTGAAGCGGAGCTCCATATCCTTCTTTGACATCGACAAAAATGAGACCGCTCTTTCTCGTTGGTCAAGAGCAAGAACAAGAGCTGCCAAGGTGAGCGTCAGACAAGGAGTTGATTCACTTTCTGTAACATCTCTCTGGTGATTCTGATAGCTGATTTTTCTTTCCTGTGCAGGTAGGGAAAGGGCTATCGAAGTCCGAAAAAGCTCGTAAGCTTGCTTTGCAGCATTGGCTTGAAGCTGTGAGTTCACTTTTCCATGAAATCCTTGAAAATGAAGCGACTATCTGCTTTCTGAATTACCCTTGTTGATCATTTTAACATTTTGTTGGTAGATTGACCCTCGCCACCGCTATGGCCATAACCTTCAGTTCTACTACGTTACTTGGTTGCATTGTGAGAGCCAGCAGCCATTCTTCTACTGGTAAGGATACTTGAAACCCCAACAAAATGAACAGAAAAATTCTTAGCTTCGGTACTAAAACGGTGTAATTTAAAAACCTGACATCAACATTCCGGCACACAGGCTTGACATCGGAGCAGGGAAAGAAGTTAATCTTGAGAGATGCCCCAGATCAAAGCTTCAACAACAATGCATCCAGTATCTGGGTCCGGTTAGTCTCATCTCCAGCAGCAATTTCTCATGTTTTCACCTTTATGAGCAACAAATGATCTGTTTCGGATGATGTCAAGTGTGTTGATATATCAGTTGAAAAATTGACTTTTTTTTGGAACTTTTTTTTTTTAATAATTTCCAGACGGAAAGGATGGAGTATGAAGTAATAATAGCGGACGGGAAGTTGATTTACAAGAAGAGTGGGACAGTTGTCGATAGTACAAAGGGACCCAAAGATACTAAGTGGATCTTTGTGCTCAGCACTTCAAAGACATTGTATGTTGGGCAGAAGATCAAGGGCAATTTTCAACATTCAAGCTTTTTGGCTGGGGGGGCCACACTATCTGCTGGGAGATTAGTTGTTGACAATGGATATCTAAAGGTAGACAACAAGTCACCATTTGAATTTTCAAGACGTTAAAACAGATTCAAAAGTGCTTTAGAAAGCGCCTTTCGGTAAAATAGGCCTCGAAGCACTTGCAATGACTACAAGCATACATATTTATGCATAATCAATACAAATGAAAATCAAAGCACTTTGGCTATTTAGAAAAACTTTTTGGGCCAAATTATTTCCAAGCATACTACAATTTCTCATACTTTCCAATAGGTGTTTGTATATTGATATAGTTTTTCTTAACCTGATAGGCAATTTGGCCACAAAGTGGACACTATCTACCAACGGAAGAAAATTTCCAAGCATTCATGTCATTCCTCAGGGAGCACAATTTGGATCTCACTAATGTGAAGGTAAAACAAAGCTAACTGAGTAGCAAGAGAATTTCAACTACCCGAAATCTCCTTTAAATATTACACAAACTGAGGCTAATTTGGCATATCTTTCATGCTACATTCCAGAAAAGCCCAGAAGAAGAGGAAGAAGTAGCTATCAGAAAGAGCAAAAGCATCCATGACAACCCACTGGAACTAGGAACCTCTCAAGACACTGAAGCAGCGGATGTTAGAACCTCAGCTCAAGAGGACATTGATTCAAGAAAAGAAGGGTCTAATCCTGCAGAAAATCTAGGTCAACCTGAAACAAGAGATGAAGCACCAAGGAGAAGTGACATGATTGACATTTTTAAGACAGAAGCACTTCCTGAAAGTTGCAGTTCCGAATATCAAGAGCATCCTTCAGATGACGGTTATGAAACAGCTGAAGAATCATTTCTGTCAGAGGAAGACTTCATGGTTTCTAAAAAGAATCTGTTTGATGAGGGTGCAGAAGAAAACGAAGAGCCAGTTCCAAAAGAGAAAATCATGCAAAGGATAGATTCACATAAAGGACTGAAATCATATCAGTTGGCTCAGCAGTTATCCTCAAAATGGAGTACAGGAGCTGGGCCACGGATTGGTTGCATGAGGGATTATCCATCCGAGCTACAAGCTCGGATTCTCGAGCTAGCAAACTTGTCTCCAAGAGCAAGAAGTTCATCATCTCGGATCAGAAGCCGCTCTTGCCCGAGAGTGCTTGCTCC
Source organism: Aegle marmelos (assembly GCA_030449875.1). Taxonomy (NCBI): domain Eukaryota; kingdom Viridiplantae; phylum Streptophyta; class Magnoliopsida; order Sapindales; family Rutaceae; genus Aegle; species Aegle marmelos. Next base: position 6,088,934 of record JASUUL010000077.1, on the reverse strand, counting down.
AAATTCAGTAAGCAGAGAAATATTGGCCAAAAGTCCCCTTTCTCCAGATCAAATGGAATTATCACAAACAAAACCGTAGACTACTTTCAAATGAAAACACAAATTCATTCATTAACGACCTTATGTCGGGGATAGAGAAGATGACATAGGAGATACTTTCTGTATTCTATACCAATCTTCTACACATTACCTTCAGTAAATTCAGGGTTAAAATGGCTTGAATTTTATAGGGACCACACGTTTAAGGCAATATGAGTCCCTTTTCAATTCTTTAGTTTTTTGGAATCTTCTAAATTGGATCTAAAGTTGAAGAGAAAAGGGGAATCGAAAATCATTCTTCCCTTGACTTCGTAAAGTAGTGCTATGTGACACTGAAAGCCCCTTCAGCAGGTATTGGATCTAGAACTACAAAACTTTGGATCGCACTCAATCTTGAGTTTCGGTGATTAATTTTATGTATCAATGAATTTCAAGTTTCAGAATATTTTTAGCAGGCTTCAATTAAGCTAAGCTATATGTTTGCACGATCACCACCACCAAAACAAATCCTACTGTTGGGTTTTTTTTAAAAAAAAATTGTTGAATTATTGAACGCTTGCAATTATCCACTAACCTCCAAAGCATCAGAAATTCTAAAACATAGAAGCAACAAATCCCCACTTTTTACCATGTAAGATGGCACCCATAAAATTGATGTTTAAAGTTCATAAAATCATTTGACAACCAAATAACTGTTCTTCTCTGAACCCATTACTTTCTTCTGAAAACAGGAGTTAGAAATTACGCTTCTAAGGTCTAAAACTGAAGACCATAAAAGTGTTATCAAGGACGACTAGAATTCAGGTCTGTGATTCAACAAACCAGCAAAACAGTAACAGTCACCGGTTAGAGAATTTGTCAGTTATAACATATTTCAATGTACATATCTGTGTTTCTTTGATAATTGAGATATACATTATACATAAAACAGGAAGAATCAATGGGAAAATTATACAACAATTAACCAAACCAACTACAATACCTCTCTCATTAAACAACTCCACACCCCCGCCCCAACCCCAAAACCATGAGTGAGAAAAAAAAAATAAAGGGACAATGAAAGATTAAAGAATAATATACTATATGAAAGGAAATATGGCATACTCTGCATAGAATAGATTCCATATAAACTGATAGAACCCAGAGATTGCCTCCTGCAAAAAGAAAATTAATATAGAACCATATCAAGAAGAGAACATAAATATGATTCTTCTGCTTGAGGTTTGACATTGAGAAGGCAAAGTTCAATTGTCACAGCCAAATTTAATTGGAGATTAGAAAGCAGCAAAATTTTGAAAACTTTACCACCACACCCCACTTCATTATTGCGTGAACATACTCAGCAACCTTTCTATCACAGTAGAAATATTACCCAAAAAGCCACCCAAAATAAATTCATCTGATGTCAAAATTATTCCCAAGAGGATGTCTAAAACATTATCTTGTTAAACTATAAAAGCAGATATACTGTTATTTCATTGTCAAATTTAGGTTAATTAGGTTGGAGGGGCTTTTAGCATCTTTTCAGGTTTGCAGACTCAGGACTTTCATAGAGGAGTCCTATGTTAAATATAAATATAGCATATAGCTGAGGACGGTGTGCCCATACTGTGGTCAAGTTTAATTCAGTTCTCTTCCAATATTTTATTTTTCTTCCTCCTTAAATCCATTATTTATTGTGTTTCTAATCAGTTGAGATTCTCTAGTTCCTTAATCCCTTCTAATCATGTTGCACTTTCTACATCATTTTTTCCTAGTTACATAATTTTAATCATGTTAGAAAATAGAGCTGAAAAAAGAAATCTTTGGTTCAAAGATTACAGATCTCAAAAGCTTGATGAAATCCAATGAAACATGCAGCTTCCAGGTTTGTATCAATTAGTTATTGGACCTAACTCCTCTTCAAGTTTAGGTCACAACAATCATTCAGTATACATTCCTGAATCAAGATGTGAAAAAATGCTCTCCAACAAAGTTGATAATTAAAGGAATGTCACCACATTTCTAGGGTGCAACATGTAGCTAGAATTACCTTGGTATAATTCGCTCGTTCCAACACCCATGTCTGAAACCATATTTAAAAAGAATTTTATGTTAAGGAATAAAACTTGATTAAAGAACAACAAAAAAGAATCTTTAAATTAAAGCAGCAGACTAACAATAACCATGCATAGCAGAAATTAATTTCTAAATCCGGCATAGTCTTGACTAGCTAGCAGTTTAAAAAATTCTAAGTTAATAACAAAGCCCTAATAATAGTATTCAAACTCTGATGTCCTCTTTGTGCATGTTTCTAGACATAACTTACATAATGCAAAATGATAGAATCGAAAAATTCTATGAATTTGAACAGAAGACATTTTGGTCAAAATAGTACGTAATCCAAAATCTTAAGCTTATGGAGGAATGCCCATAATAGTTTATAAACTCTAGAGTACACAACAGGAAGCACATAAAGTGGGGAAAAAAGTTATCCAGGCGATGGATCAGAAGTAATCACATTAAAAAGAAAAAATGATTGTGGTAGTACAAAGAAACACACCTGGAATAGCAAGCATGAAGCCAAGATTACATGTGTGGGTATCATTAAATTACGCCTGAAAGCCTGAAAATTATACTAGACTTCAGTTCTCCTAACATTGAATAAAAATTTCAAGAAACGCAACTATTAAACTGATTCCATGAGTTCAGCAGACAACCATAACATCAGCATAAATTTTGCAGCAACAATTTAGACTCAATAAGTCTAAACAGTAAGAGATACCATGAAACACTCAACTGATTCCATGAGATTTAAAAATAAGCATAAGATCATGCATTCAATGATAAAAACCGATTGTAGATCAATAAGAATAACTTCTTAGGAGAAATGTTCACCTGGGGCATGTAAATAGCTGCCAATACGGCAGCCAGATAATTCAACAGCAAAAGTCCAGAACCAAGAAAGGCAATGTTTCTAATTCCAAGCTTTGTTGCCAAAGTTGATATTTTAAATCTGTAAACAAATATATTGGAACAGGAAAGGTGTCAGAAGTCTAAAATATTAGAAGAGTACAGGATTTAGTTCCAATTAAAGCAGAGCAGGTTTCTAAGTGATGGTAAACACATTAAAGCAGAGGATGGTTGCTGAGAAAATGATAAAGATAAAAGCTATGAATTGGACTAACATAGATTATTAAAATTAATGATAGACCACTCAAAGAGGAATCTATTGAATATAACTCCGTGGCAGAAATGACTCAAAGAAAAAACAAAAAAGAAAGAAAACCAATACATTGATCCAACTAGAGCAGAAACTTACTTGCGGTCCCCCTCAACATCTGGAAGATCTTTTGTGACAGCAATGACCAAAGCAAACAATGTGACAAAGGCTGTAATGAAAGCAACAGGCGCACTGCAATTAGGAAGTGAAGTGGCAACATTAAGATTCTTCCTTAGTTTGCAACACCATGCACTCAGCCAAGGACATTCCATAACAAGGAGGACCATACAGCATTAAAGATTATTATTAAATTTGGTTTGTTATGCCGCTCTTCATTCAAGAGTTAACCCACAACTAAAAAGTCAAGCCAGATACTAGTCAGCTTGCACATGAAAACCATGGTTTACACTTGCATGGAAAATGGATTTGGTCGTGCCTCAACTGACTACGTTATGATGCAATTGATATCGATAAAAACTTACTTCCATTCAAATGAGAGTCCAAGAGCAGCTCTGGTGGCGTAATATACACCGAAATTAAGGAGAAAGCCCCGCACCTGCAGAGGTTATTTTCTGTTATCTTTTGTCCAACAATCTAACTTTCTCGAGGCACATGTTTCTAGATAAAAATTGTACCAATCAATGTAAACGAGCAACAACTTTATTAGAAGATATAGAATAACAATTATGCAAACTAAAAGATTCTTAAGATAAATCAAACAGAAGTAGCATAAAATCAGGATCTTTTTATCTTAAGAACAATTCTTCACACTTAATATATCCAAATTTTTAACCATGGCTTCTAGTATGGTTATCTTTTTGGGACACCAATTAGGGATATCCTTCTCTGGGCTAGTACTTTACAATGTGAATAAAAACCCTCGTCTATACATCAGTTAGAAATTTCCAGATTATGATTCCAATCTTGTGAGCAACCCTTGCATCCAAATGCAGTGCATTGAGTATTGTGTATCATCAAAATTCAAACATCAATGGAGCAGCTCACAAATTAACATAAAGTTGATTGCTGGAATTTGGAGAAGAGGGCAAAAATAAATCATACCGTGGCTATTATAAGAAATGCAGCAACAGCAAATCTCTTCATTCTAAATGGTGGAACAGAGTAGATGGTTCCCAGAAAAAGGCCAAGACAGTAAAGAGAAGTGATGAATGGACCAAAGTTGAATGCAACAATCAAGAGACCAGTCACTGCAAAAAATATCACTAAAAACCATGCAGATTGAACCGAAAGATCTCCTGCAGCTATTGGTAAGTATGGTTTGTTTACCCTGCATAAAGAGAACATAGGAATTTACAAACATATATTTATAATAAGAATAATTTCGGATTCAAGAATGAGTACCCAGTTAAGCAACTTTACAGTCCACCTTCATGGCTTAAGATGCCTTATAATGAATTGAATCAAGAACTCCTGGCTAAGTAACATATCAGTCCAGGGGAATTTTTTGAGAAATTTTTTTCCAGATAGTAGCAGTCTTAGGAGTTAGGTTTGTTAAACAGATGAAAACAATCAGACTGAAATAATGTATAACAATCATTGGTTGCGTGAAAACCACACTTTTGCTTTTAAGGCTATGCAAGTCAATTACTAGATGCTTTATATGGAACCAAAGGATTTAAGAAAAAAAGTTAACCGCATACTTGTCAATTCCGATATCGTAGATCTGATTGATGCCAACTATATAACCATTCCCACAAATGAGAGCCAAAAGACCAGAGAACGCCTTCAACAGCAGAGACCACTTTATTAGATTTGGGTTCTCAATCAGCGCTCTCGCCACCAAAGCACTGTCAATTAATAATCAAGTATGAATGTCCTAAGATCCAACTAGAATCAGTTTACACATGCTAACCAGTGTGCTCATTTGTAAGTACTTACACAGAACCTAGAGCAGTTCCCCGTATTGTGTGTGGCCTCAGAAATCTCCAGCATGCATCTCTGAAAGCTGACACTTTGTTCAGCAATGGATTGGAACCAGCAGCTCCAATTTGGGAGGAAGCCTGCAAGCATCCATTTCCACATTAAATCCATAGACTCGCTCAGGAGTCTCATAGATACAGTACTGCAAATTCAACCATATCAAATCTTAAAACATGCCAAATGAGATTCCGCAACAGCCAATTAAATTTGTTGAACTCGGTTTGATTCAACTTGTACATTTTCAACCTGCTAACTGATTGGCTGGTTTCCAGCAGACAATCACTTGTTGCCGAAAAATATATCATACATAACATCACTTATTCATTTTTTCCCATCATCATACACTTGGTGCAACTAATAGTATCATGTAAACTATATCGCTCATCCTTAACAAGCATATTGATCTAAATGTAATTAGTCTTCATAGCTCACACAAGTGACAAAACTTAACCTGCATACCAAACTTCTCATCTAAGCCAGCTAGTAACATGAACTACTTCCAACTCAAAATAACATCTTAATTTCAATTAAATGAAGCTGAAGTTTGACTCAGCTATATATAGAAAGCAAAACATACCCAGATGAAGTTACGCTGTTTTGAAGCATGTTTAAAACCAATTCTGTGCCTGTAGAGCCCAAATGAAGGAAATTTGTTGGAGGTTTTTATTAAATGGTCAGAGGATATACAATTTGGCTTAACGAGTGTCTTTGTTTGATGTGAATAAGTACTGCGAGATGAAGTTACAGCAGAAATTCCAAGGGAAGAGGAGTGAGCCAGTGCGAGCTCCATTAGAGAGAGAGCTGAAAAGCAATTAAGCAAAGTCGTGGCAGAGCGCGGTCTATATTTTTCTGAACCACAAATATTTTTTTTTTTTTATGTTCAGGTGCTTGCGTCTGTTACCTATTAATTTCATATTTTCACTTATTTGATTCGGTTTACAAATTTAGTCATAAGCATCCTCCCTCATTTTTTTTTTAAATGTTCTTTATAATTTGTGAAATTTTGGTAATTTATTTTACCATTTCATTACCAAATCTCCACGATAATTTGAGTGAGAATAGCTTATAATGTCTCTCTAAGCACATTTACACATGGAGGGATGGCAAAAATTCCTATAAAAATAGGGCTATTTGAGGATTTTTCTTATTTAGAGAGAATAATGAGATGTTTTTATAACAATTTCTTATTTCAAAAGGGATAGGGACAACTTCATACACAATTTCTTTTCCGGAGAAGAGAGGAAGATGAGCTGAAATCCTCATCTCCTCCCAATTCCTCATTTTTCTATTTCTATTTTTATTTTTATTCCTATTCTTATTTTTATTTTCTAGAATCGTTAATGAATAAATAATAATATTTAAATTATAAAATATTAAATAATATTAGTATAAATAACAAATACTATAATATTTATATAAATATATTTTGAAGCTTTCAGGCCTAATTAATTTATTGCAGTCATAATAATTACTATTCGATCAAATCTTATTCAAAAGGCCTTAGTCTAAAATTTTTTTTTAAAATTTTATCTAATAAAACAAAAAACTAAAGCAAACGCAAAAGTTAAAACATCTAGACCTTACAAATATATATTGTAAAATTTTATTTTTATTTGAATTTTTTTACTTTAATATAACTAAATCAAATTTATAAATTAAAACGTAACAGTTATTCGAAAGTTATTTGCGGATTGAGAACTCTTAAAGATCCCATGTTATTATTCGATGATGAAATGAGAATCTTCTTAAATAATTCTGACAGAGGTAAAGAAGGGGTAAACACATATACAGAATATTGGAGATAGGTATAAAGATGTTAGTCCCCTCGTCTCCCCTCTCCTTATACACATACAAATTGTTTGAGCTCCATACCCATTGTAACATCATAATAAGTAGTTACTAACGAAACTATCATTCATAAGTAAATTTTAAATTTTTGTTATTACTTCATTATTTAGATTAATTACTGTCACTTTACAGTAGAGAATTGAACTAAGATTTACACATGTATAAAAATGAATTTAAAGTATGTTTCAACAAAGGTTTGTTTATAGCAAAATCTCCCAGAAACAAATTTACAGTGCCTACTTATTAGTTATTTGTTGTTGTTGTTGTTGTGTTGTTGTTGTTGTTGTGGTAGTAGTAATAATAATAATAATAATTTTTAACAAGAATAGTAATAATAGGTTGAAGACGGTATCGTAGTGAAGTAATTCCCAAGGGCCTAGGGCCCAACTGCCAAGGCCCAAATAACCATTGTAGATTGAACTCAAAAGAAAGTAAGACAATCCAACGGCTGGGAACGCAACAACAAAAGCAAAAAACTCAATCCTTATGGATTGACAAATCAACCCCGATTCACGTCAACCACGCCAAATCCAAATTCCTTGCTGTCCTTAAACTTCTCTTAATTTGACTAACATATCCCCAATCAATTCTACCCACAAGTCCGGGCAGAACGGTCATTTAAAATTATTCCATCTATATAAGGGCCAACAAATCTAGGGCTTTTCGCTCCATTGCAAGAACTACTGAAAGAAATTAGCAGCCGCGTCTCTCACCTTCTCTCTCTTCTCGCCTCTACGCTCAGGTTCGCTTCGGTTCCCTTTTCCGCCGCTTAATTATTCATCGTCTCTTTTGATTTACGATGTCATTTTCAGCTTTAATTATTCATCGTTACTTTCATGCGACGCTTATGGCCTTGATCTATTGCGAGCTATTTGTTGCTGAAATAATATTTGATGTCGGACAGTAAAAAATAATTTGACGATACCTAATTGCGTTTATGAAGTAAAAAATATGCTTATTTATTTTTTTTTGAATCGACGGACTTTAAACACGTGCCTATTGGCTTGTTTATGTATTGTTTGGTTGGTGAGAAAATCTTTAGAGAAAAACTAGGGTTTAAAGATCATTGAAAATAACTAGTCAATTTTTGCCGCATTTGCTGTTATTGCCTATCTGATAACTTGCTTGATGTTTGACAGCGCAAGTTAATTAGTAAAATACCAAAATTAGGTGTTTTATGCTTTATCTTTTTTGATGTTACATTAGCATATTCAATTATGTTTTAGCAATTTTTTTGTTTCTTAGCCGGGAAAAAATTATGGTTTAGCAAGTTGTGCAGTGTATATTGTAAATTTTGCTGTAAAAATATGACTTTCGATTACCCATGGTTTCAATTGAGTATTGTAGTTGAATAATTGCTTTTTTTCAATTTTCTGTAATGTTTTTGTATGTTTGGATTTTGACCTCATTTGATTGCTTGCTCATGTGGCTGTGGGTATTTGGAAGTGTTGTTTTTCTTTGATGTAATGTTCTTTGAGTGAGATATTTTAATGGAATCTGTTTTGCTCACATTCTCTTCTATGCGTATGCAATGCAGAATGGATTCCCAGATTAAGCATGCTGTTGTTGTGAAAGTCATGGGCCGTACTGGTTCAAGAGGACAGGTTACTCAAGTGAGAGTCAAGTTTTTAGATGATCAGAACCGATTCATCATGAGGAATGTGAAGGGACCCGTTAGAGAAGGTGATATCCTCACTTTGCTCGAGTCGGAGAGAGAAGCTAGGAGGCTCCGTTGAATTGTCCATCTCTGGTCGTACAATCTCAAACATTTTGTTGGAAACCTGGGTTCATTACTGTTGTTTTTAGTAGGCTAGTGAATGGCAATGTTATGAGTTCACAACTTATTTTGAATATTTCATATTAAGACTTCATTTTGAGACATGAATTATATGTTTTGGGATGTTTAATATCGTTCTCTTTGAAATGGAGTTAATTTTGCTTTAAATAATTCTTGTTTGTTCAAGTTTTGCAGATATTCTAGCTTTCCTGAATACTTTGATCTTGTTTTGTAGAGAAATGTATGAATTTTCTTCCGCAATGAAAAAGTTGTCATAAATATAGCATGGTAGTTGTGGATATGAAGTAAAATGTGATCAATAATGTAATGTTACCATCGAACATTGATTTTTAGGCAAAATATTTACACAATGTGAGGAAAAATTATAAGTTTTTTAATTTCTAGTAATTTATATCTGATTTATGGCTTTTATTAGTGTGTCAGAAAACGAAATTGGCTAAAGAGGAGAGACATTTTGAAAAAAAACGTGATTAAATGGGTATGGCAGTTTCGTGATTTTGAAACACCAATCGCCTGATTCGCCTATGTGCGGTGGCAATGTCGTGGTTGTAGGGAAATTTGAAACCTAACGAACGAATCCATAACTTTTAACTAAATCACAATTTTAAAGGCGACTCAATTTGCATTTAATTCGTTCGAGTCACCTATTTCGTTAGGATTTGCGATTTCTTGATCAGTAATGACGTACATTCCAAATGATACAATATATTATACATTAAACGGTTTATAACAAGTTTTAAGTGAATTAGCTATATTAATTTATTATCCAATTGATCTCATATCATTTAAGATAAGATCTTTGGGATAAAAATTTGAGAAGTGTAACAGTATTTTAGATTGATAAAATTAAATAACTTAACTAGTATAACTATAATTGTTGTTTGCGTCTCTGTTAAATCACAATTTTAAAGTTTTTGATTAATACACATTTTTATTTATCAACCAATTTTCTTTCACCAGTCACTTAAATTCATACAAATTTTGTTATACAAACGATCCTGATAAAAGTATACAATAACTTAAACAGATTTCAGTGTTCATTCCCTACAATTTTTTCGCATAGAGCTTCTTCAATTACATACGGTAGCAGTAGAATTTTTAACAATATTTCTTTATTGTTTGGTTGTCAATTTTGGCTTTAAGAAGAAATATGCAGTTACCTTAACACACATGCTCATATTATGAGAAGAATCAAATAAAATACAAACTCAAAAGAGTAATTTTGTCAATTCAACAATCAATACAGCCTGATAATCTCAACTTTCAAAATTTTAAAATTCGATCAAGATAAATAATATATAGCAAGTAGTATAACAAATGAGTAATAAATATTTATACAAATTGATATATTTTATTTACAAAATTTTAACGAGTCTTAAACAAGGAATTCATAGTAATTGAATTATATATAATATTACTAGATTTAATTCTTTGAAAATTTGAGGTATAGTTGTTATTAACCAACAAATTTCGTTTCGCGACTGTTTCATTTCACCTTGAAACAGAATCCTCTATTTTTCTCCTTTAGATCCTTTTATCCATCAATTGGTCACTCCAACAAGTCCTTGTTATAATAGGGTGAATTCAATGTCATCTCTCATTTGTTGTTTTTCATTTGTTATCCATGTCCGAATATCATCATTCCTACATATATCTTATCAAGTTATTCAACTATGCACCAATAAGCATAATAATAGTTTCCAACCCTTTTCTGCTCAGCAATTAGGGTTTTTGAATAATTTTTATTTTCTCCCAATGTCTTATGATCTCTTATATATCAAATTGAAAAATGACTAAATTTAAATGATTTAGGTTCATGGCAAAAGAGATTAGTTTTTTCAAAGCTTTAATTTTACAAGTTTTAACTTCATACAATTTTTTTTTTTTTTAGAAAAGTTTGAAATATATTCTTATCTATTAATTAGGTTTTAGTTTACACTACCTATTGCGGCAACGCATGTACCGATCAAAAAGCATTTCTAACTAATCGTGCATGACATTTTAGATTATTATTAAGGATTCTAGATATTTCTTGGTTAATGGATAATTTCATACTTTGAGATACAACCCTTTCCTAAAAGAAAAACTAAAGTTCTTAAAGTTCATCTATTGATTTCTATTTATGTTACATAACCAAAATGTGATAAATGTGAGGATTGGTTCCCGTAAGCCTAAGGTTGTTGAAGAAATTAAAATTCATTACTCGTGATTATGAATTAAGTTGATGATTTTATTCTCACCAACTACAAGCTATTTTACGAAGATGATATTCACATAATATTTATAAGTTTTATTGAAACTAAGCTACTAGACAACAAAGATAGTTAGTAATTAATTGTGACATTATGTTCTTATTTACCAATATATTATTGACAGTTGTGTTCGATTATTTGAAGTTCTTGAGAATGTTAACATTGTCCGTGGGGTGAAAAATATCAAGATAACTTGGCACTAGACTTGTTGTGGTTTATGCTTTCATAATTGACTAAGTTTTTTTAAGCAATAAGATCGTATTTTAATTGTTTGTTGTGTAAATTAATTTGTAGATTTTAGATTAAAAGTTAAAAAAAAGAATTTCTTCAAGTAAAATTGCATTTGATTTTTTGTTCATCAATTATGACTTTTAAGAAGAAAGGTATGACTATCTTTACGAACAAATTCTTTAAGATCATGTTAAGAGAAATATGAAGTAAAATTATTAAATATATACATATATATACGTATTCTCAATTAATTTAGTCATAAGGCAAATGAATAACTTCTACTTTTGAATTAAGAACTTCAAAATTTGAGTTTTTACTCATAGAAAATAATATTCTCATTAAAAATACGTTCCAATAATAATAAAACGACTTAAGAAAGTTTTTGCCTTATTGGCATCTAAGAGGATCCTCATGAATAACAATATTATAGACAATTATTATTTATAGTTTGTTAAGAAATGAGGGCCTAATATTTATTAACCAACCCATATTTAAATTATTTATTTTTACGTAAAAACAATACCCTAATTCGCTACTTGTTGGCTATAAATAGTTGAAAAAACCCTAGATTGTTTTCTCTTGACACTCAGAAGCGAACTCAGCAAGCGGCAGCCGATTCCTGTTATTTGTTCTCTCTCTCTCTCTCTCTCTCTCAAATCGCTCCGGTAAGCCTCCGCTTTCTTCGTCATCGCAAATTATCTTGCTTGTTTTTTTTAGTTCTAAAAACGCTATCTTTTGATGTTTTGTTATGAAGGTAAGAATGGCGACCGCTATAGTGGCACAAGACCCATCGCAGCCTCACTACGATGTGAAGCTCTTCAATAGGTGGACTTTCGAGGATGTTCAGGTTTGTCTTCTTTAAATTATCCTTTTGCATTTGGTTGCTTTTATATTTTTGGTTATCTTTTTGGATCTGTATGCTGCTATTTTTGATTTTGTATTTTTCTTTAAAATTATTACATAATTTTTCTAGGTCTTTTCATATTTTTTTTTTTTTTACTTTTTCCTTTGTAGTCTTGATTGGGATTTAGTGATTCTGGAGCTGTGCGTACAGGGTTTATTCAAAATTATTGTCTGGCTGCAGATTTGCTATTTGTTTGCTTAAGATTTGGGTACGAAAAATAATTTGCATTTTTCAATACCCAAAATATAGAGGAATTAATATGTTTTGATATTAATTATGGGATTCTTGCCAGAGCAAGGTTCTAACGATGCTGATATGTTTGTGTAGTGTATTTTAAGTTTGAACATGGCTTGTCAATTGTAATTACTTTAGTAATTGGCCTTATTAAAGTCATTTTTATTGCATGCACTATAGGTCAATGACATTTCCTTAAGTGACTACATTGGAGTGCAAGCTGCAAAGCATGCTACTTATGTGCCTCACACTGCTGGGAGGTATTCAGTCAAGCGCTTCAGGAAGGCGCAATGCCCCATTGTGGAACGGCTTACTAATTCTCTGATGATGCACGGCCGTAACAATGGCAAGAAATTGATGGCCGTTAGGATTGTCAAACACGCCATGGAAATCATTCATCTTCTGACTGACCAGAACCCAATTCAGGTGATTGTTGATGCCGTCATCAACAGGTATTGAAGTCTGATTTTTCTTTAAAACATTGTGGAAGTTTTTCTTAGATATTTATACAACTGTTTTATTGTTGTACTCTTGTATTGAGCTTTCTTGAATTTCCTTTGTTCCTGCAGTGGTCCAAGGGAAGATGCTACCCGTATTGGTTCTGCTGGTGTTGTTAGGCGTCAGGCCGTTGATATTTCCCCATTGCGCCGTGTGAATCAAGCCATCTATTTACTCACCACTGGTGCTCGTGAATCTGCTTTCCGCAACATCAAGACGATTGCAGAATGCCTGGCTGACGAACTCATTAATGCGGCAAAGGGTTCATCTAACAGGTAACCAATCAAGGTCTTGGTTCTACTTTGTTACTTTTTTACTTACAATTTATTGGGACTCATTGTTACCTCTTGCATTTTCAGCTACGCGATCAAGAAAAAGGATGAGATTGAGAGAGTAGCTAAGGCCAATCGTTGAAGCCTTGATATTAGCGAAGCAGATGACAGTTTTCTAGATGGTTGTTATTTTTTCCCCCAAAACTTTTGAACAATGTGTTGTTGCTATTTTGCGAATGTTGTTTCAAGTTTTGAATAGATAATATTGAGGATGCATTTGGTGACCGGTTTGATGTTATTACGGAGTCTGCACAACTTAATCAAATTAGAATTTGATGTTTTATAAATTCTGCCACTTGTGATTGACGTACTGCTTCTTAGATGCATTCTTAAGATTGATGTAATATATATTTTTTTTCTCTTTGTTAGTGGCATATCTTTAGAGCTGGAATGGTTGTTTCATGTTATGTAGGCATACGCTTCCTCAATGGGTTCATGCAAGTGGTGTGATTCTAGAACTTTGGGTAGGTGATATACACAAATTTCTTCGTGGTTTTAGATTAATTTTGTATTTGCGTCGTGTGCATGCATTACTTTTTGGCCTGTCCAATAGGTGTGTTGATTCTGTTGAAGAAATGTTGAATCTTTTGAGTTCTTAATTGCATTTTGGAAAATTAATCTTATTTCTTAGTTAACGTTCATGATATAATATAAAAACCAAATTTGTGAATTTGATTCAAGCTTTCCCCGTTGCCTGTCCAAACCCAAGCTCAAGTCGAAGCCCGGGGGTCTGTGTATGGAACTTAGGAGAAAACTTAAAATTGAAAGAAAGCAAAAGAAACTCTCCCGCTTCTATAGAGTACCTTTGGGTTTTCAATTAATGTTGTGAAAAGGTTTTGTTAAAAAAGAATTTTGTTTTTACGGGATTTCTTGAGAAATATAAATGCAATGTTACTTATTTTATGTGTATATTTAACAGGGTACGTTTAGAAGGATGCTTGAAACTCTATTCATAAAAAAGTTCGATGCGGATTATTTATAATTGTTATTTGCTTCTATTTAATACTTAAGAGTAGGTAAGAGCAAACAAACTTATTGAATATTGACATTTCAAATCCCTTTTTTTGTACCAAAAAAAATTTCTTCTTCCTCAAACGGATCTTACCAATTGAAAGTTGAAACAAGAATAATGATCTGCTTTTGTGGGGGGACTAACTGAAAAGTTCAAAGCAACCGAAATTTCTAATTAAGCTGCTAGTAAAAAATAAATGATTATTTCGTGCTTTATAATCCGAAGTACTGTTAAAAGATAGAGCAATTTCAAATTTCAGTTATGATTTCTTAATTACACTAATTTATGTACGCAGAGCAACAATTAGTGATGAATTTGGAAAAATAATTTATCGGGAGTTAAATTTGATAATAGGAAAATTTAAAAATTAAAATTTGAATATATAAAATATTTACCAATGCATTTATAATTATTCTCAAAGTACTTTTATTTTTTGAAAATGTTATACAATAAAGTCATTATCAATATTATTAAATATATCATTTTCTACATAAACAATTAAACTATTGTTCATGCACTTAGTTACAAAGATAATTCTTCACAAATTTCATTATCTCTACTATTACTGTAGAAACTATAAGAATCAGCCTTATTTTTGGGAATAGAAAAATGTTTTGTGTAATATGCTATTACTATTTTTAATTGAAGTATATGTTTTTATAATTCTTAAAATTTAAATGTCGTGGTTTTATAAATTTGTTGGAACTATTTTGATTTATTTAATGGGACCCAATTGGAAACTCAAGATATATTTTTTTTCTATTCTTAGACTTTTTTTAGCGGGCTTGCACCCCCCATTGGTAACAATAAAGAGTTACACAAAATTAAATATGATATAAATTATAGGTTGACCTTTATCGTTCTTCAATAAAATAAGAACTAGGTATTTTGGTTTGTTTATTCTTTATTTATACAAAATTATTAACTGATTCTTCTCAACACGGGTTGCTTATTTATCATCACAATAAAAGACATTTGATAACTAATTACTAGACAAAAATGATTAATGATTAGGTAGATAAAACCTATTAGATGTCGTTTTGATGGATAAATATAACATTTCCAAGATTCTCAATATATGACACCTACCCTTTTTGGTTTTCATAATATCCAAAATAACTCTGGCACAAAATATTTAATGGAAAAGAGAGATAAATGGATCATCTACATGATATTTTATCTAGTGAATATAAGATAATATTTCTTATAAGGAAAATCTTAAAAATAACAAAATGCAAAAGAACAATATATTAAAATTAATTATTCAATTTGTTGTTCACATTGAAATATGTATTTATTGCTTTGGTAATTTTATTTTATTTAACTTAAAATTAATCTGAACAAAAGTCTAGATGAAAATAAAGATAATATTGTCAAATTATGTTGTTAGGAAAGTTATTAGATATTGTCAAATTGGTAATCTCTTTTTACTGAAACAAACTTTTTTAAATATCAAATTCTTTTGGGTTAGTTGCACAATTTACCGCATAACTTATTATTGTTTTAGAAAATTTCACTACTCCGAAGTCTGTTGTTTGCCTATAAAGTTTGAAATAATGTGAAAATGAATATATTCACCCGTGTATCTTATGAATAATTTGTTTAGAAATTCTTGATTTTTCCTTTAAAAATTAGTTTCAAATTATTTTTTTTTATAAATAATACACATCAATTCTTTATATATATATATATATATAATCAAAATCAATATCCATAAGCATTTGTTAAAACTCAAAGATGATTTTAGGACATGGATATGATATGACGTTTGGTAGGAGATTTCAATGTTTAATGAAGAATAATTTTACGTTGAATGAGTTTGTTAGTTGGATGAGAGTTAAATGAATGATATTTATCCCAAATAGTAATTTAATTATATATTTAAAAAAAAAATGAAAAAACTGATAAACATTAATGTAGGATTCTAATCATTACTCAAGTATTTCAATATTAACTAACGTCGGACTAAAATGTATCCGTTACCACTAAACATTTTTACAAACTCCTCCCGCAGTAATTCTATCAGACAAGATAGTGATTGCTCCTGATACCATATATTAAGTCCCTACGTTCTTCTTCTTCTTCTTCTCAAATCTTGGTCGTGAATCTTTATGAAAATGCTGAAGCTTGTACGCTCGAGTACAATGCTCGGCAGCATTAGAAACACCCGAATAGGTAGTGGTGTAGTGTTTTTATGTTTTCAACTCCGGCTATAGCTAAAACCAATTCGGAGGAGAATAAGTCACTGGACGCTCCCTGTGCCAGAATCGATTCAGCCTCTATTGATCGAACAGCCTCGGTCCCTAAGATGCTTAATCGATGGGTCAGAGGAGTTGGACCCTTGACCAAAGAAAATGTCCTTTGCTGCGCCGAGAATGTGCATTTCTTTGCCGCGCCTGGTGTGTGTGTGTGTGTGTGTGTGTGTACATACACGCAAGAAAGGGGCTTCCATTAGCATTAGTAGTTTTAGTTGGCACTCATCCCGCTCTTCCTTCCTCGCGCATCGATGCAGCAAGGAGTTCAGCGATTGAGCATTTCTTAGGTGTAAACCTAAGCATTTTTTTTAATGGAGACATATTTTTAAATTATTTAATTTAAAAAATTAATCTAATTAATTATAAAATCATTACACTCGCATTAAAAAGAGATTATATACATAACTACAAGTAACAAATAATATATATAGTGATTTTTCAGTTAAGAATGAGCTAAAAAAATAAAAAAAAGAACCGTAATTTATTATTTTTTTTATTTTTTAACTCATTTCTTACTAGAAAATTATTATGTGTATATATATATATATATTCCAACTAAAAAAGACTTGAAAAGTACGTCAAAGGTAGCCGGTCTACCCTTGATTTTATCAGCATTTTGTCAGCTTTCGGTTTCTTTAATATTTTTTTGTAAGTAATATTTATTTATTCTTACTCGTCGAGTAAAAAGAAGAGAAAATAGATTGATTGATTGAAATAAATGATGGGATCTCATTTTCTACTCTACGAGGTATATCACTGGATCCGTAATCATAAGAAAAATGTTTGAATTTACAGCTGCTGATTACGTTGCTGAGACGAAGGCTATTGCTCGGCTTTGGCTTTGGGGAAGCAAAGCGGCAGCATGTTATCTCAATGACATACCAGAAGAATTAAGGACCGCTGAGGCTTATAGAGTTCTTTTCGAAAGATATGCACGTGATAGCGATTATGTTGACTAGGAGTCAATTGACTGTGCTGTGACATTGATGGAATTGGAATTGGATCCGGATATTGTCTTGAACCCTTAAGTTTATGTTTTCGCAGCACGTGCTTACGGACATAAGAACCTTCTGGACGAGGGACATCTGAGGGACATCTGAGGGACTTCTGAGGGGCAGGTCCCTATATAAGGGCTGCTGACGGAAGAAATGGCAGCAGGTCCCTATATAATTCTCTCATGTTGTTTTATGCACTATCTGGACGACAAAAAGATGATGTTTTAAGAAATTGGGAACTCTACAAAAGAAAGTTCGAGGTTAATCAAGATGGCTATTACTGTGTCCTAACTCGTTTGCATGATTTTCTTGGTGAGAGCGAATGTGCTTGGAATTAACTTTTACCTTCTTAAAAATCATTCATTGATTATTATTACTGTAAGATTAGCACATTACTTAGTTCTACAATGAATGGTTTTGCTTGTTAGATGAGAATTAAGTGGAGTGATACTCTATTTATTGTCGAATTATCCCAAAAAGTTCACCTTACGAAAAATTTTAAATTTAAAAAATTAACTAACAATGGTGCTTTAATCCAATTATTACCCTATTAGTCGATTCGAGTGCCAATTGATAGACTTAAATGGCATGATAACAGTCTGGTAGGATTCAAAAAAGCTCTTATATCATTTTATATAAATCAAGTGGGTTTTCTTGTTGCTGATGCTGAGGGATCAACAATCGACGGGGTTATGCCGATAATGGAATCGGATTCGGATCCCAATGTTGTTTTGAATTCAGCTGTTTACTCTGAAGTAGTGCATGAGTATGCAGGAAGACGACTTCTCGACAAGGCTTACTCGACGTTAAAGAGATCTGAGGGACTATTGAGGGACGATCTGGACCGGGAAGTATATGAAGGGTTTATTTCGAAACGTGCAGCATGGGGAGGAAACAAAGATGGTGTCATAAGAGTTTGGCAACTCTGCCGAAAATACAAGAGGGCTACTCACTGGGCTGACGGCACTGTTGTCATACATTGTTTGGTTAATTTGCAGGAGTGGGAATGTGCTAAGGAGTTTTGCGCCATTACAATGAAGAAGTACAATAATTAACATTACAAATAGTAGATGAATAATGTCAGTGCTTGTGTTTTGTGCTCATATGTTATTCGGTCCGGCTATTTGCACCATTATAACGAAGAATTTACAATAAAATTAAGCTTTTGGTACCATTTCAATATGTTGTCTTTCTTTTTTGTGAAAAGCAAAGTGCAGAAAACTTGTGTTTGATGAGCTCATTTGGGTTGAAAATTGCACACTGATTAGAACCCCCCCCCCCCCCCCCCCGGGGAAAAAAAAAATCTATTTTCCAATGCTTACAAAGGAAACAAGAGAAGCTATGTTACTGTTCTCTATTTTGTTTCACTTCTTGCTCTGTGCCAAGGGCCCTACTTTATAACATAGCATAATAGATTAGTGGCCCCATGAGTAAAGATATGATTTAATAAATAAATTGTTATAACAAATATCTGATAACCGTGGCCAGAGTTTATTCCATGCCTTACAGCCTAATTACTTAATATATTACATAAACTATTATAATTATTATACTAAATTATAACATTGTTCGACCAAGATGCAATTATTTAAAAAATATTACAAACTTTTACATATTGATGAAATTATATCAATAAAAATTTTACATCTTCACAACTAATATAAACAAATATATGATAAATTATAAGGTAATTTAAGATTTTCTCATTTAACTTTATCTTATAATTGCAATTTATTTACATAGTTAAAAGTTTTTAAGAAATTATTAAAAATAATTAAGTGACAATGGAGTATCTAGAGACTTATCATTTTTAGAGGTTAATCACAAATTTAAATGTGAATATTTAGAAAGGTTAGTCAAAGTGTGAAATAAAAGTTAAAATTAACAGTCTGGTTGTTCATATTAACTGTATTGTTATAGAAACATCTAAATTATTTATAATATATCAATGAAAAGATAATTTTATCTAGTTTCTAAGAAATTTTACATAATCAAATTTAAACTACTCTTCTTAAAGAAATTTAAGATTTAGTGGTATCAATGCATTGAATTCTATCTAACAAACTTCATATCTTTGGAAAATTCTTTAAGTTGGGCTCTTTATATCTCTGAAAAACTTTTTGTTAGATATGAGAGTTGCAGAAATAATATTCTATACAGCTACAAAAAAATTATAAATAATCTTATTTATTCAAACTAATGTGATAATTAGAAATGGGTAATCAAACTCTAGAGGTATGCATTTAGAGTATCTCTATAAACCTTTATAAATGTTAGTTTTTAAATATTTATTTGTTTACTTATGTGGTAAATAGAATAGTAAAAATATGTTATTCTCTAAAAAAAATTTCAAATGAAAATAAATTAATATTATTTTAATCAAATAACTAATTTTTTTAAAAATAATAATTAAAGTATTATTTTTTCTCTTTTTAATAAAAGATAATAAAATATAAATTAAAAAAAAATAACTCTTTAAATTTAAAGATAGAAATTTATTTTTTATTTAAAAAATTTTAATTAAAAAATTTTAAAAAATTTTTAAATAATAATGTGATTCTCTAAATAAATAATAAAATTTTATTTAAAAATTTTGTTTGTGATGCTACAGGATCTTGTGGATGCAACCGCCAGAAAATGGGCTCCTAAACCACTTTTACTCTCATCTGAAAGGCAGATATTTTGACACATGGATATTAGACTAGGTAAAAATTTACCTGACAAAATTAAACCCAGAAGATCCTAAACCAGTGTGAAAAACAAATCCACCTGCAAACAGGATACATTACTGGCATACCTCGTAAGGGAGTTGAGGCTTCTGTCTATGCATAAGGCCTCATTAGACTAGGCTCCTTTTTTATCTTGTCTCCAATCTCATTCCCTGACCTATTGTTTTTCTCTGTTTTGATTCTCCAAAGAATTCAAAGACGATGGTGGCTAATGCTTCCTTCCGAATTATGTTGGGTAAGATTTGTAATTCTCCAACGGGTTGGCTGGTAACATTCGATGGAGGCGGCAATGAAACTCTTTTGCGTCCTTTTACCAAGCACATCAAACTCAACTTCCAAGTATTATGAAAATCCCAAATTGGCAACATCACAAGCGTTATTTCCGCAAACGCTTTGCAATGTTTATCCAAGGATGTGTTCCTCTCGGCAAATCCTTTTGCAGCCCTCAGATCAAATGTTGTGATTATTCATGCTGCAAAGATCAATAACGTGATTATTTATGGATGCCCAAGAAAATTGGCTAAATGTAAGCCGAGATCTAACTCTTGGACCGCAGTAGATGCCGGCCCTGTCCGTCGGTACAGCCTTTGATGTTACTTGTTTTCAAGGGAAAATTTATTCCATACATGACGATGATCGGTTAAAGGTTTGCTATTATTGCAATTGATTATACTAACACCGCTGAACAAGTGACTCAATTCCCAAGAAATATACGTCATGAAAGAACTTGTAATGAAGCAATAATATATTGTAGAATCAGCAGGAGCATTACTGGTGATTTCTCGAGAAGGCCCTTGGAATTCGGAGCAAAAGATTCGCACATTCGGATTCAGAATTCTTAAGGTAGATTTAAGCAGCACCGGTAGCACTTGTAGTTCATGGGCAGAGGTCAGCACCTTTTTTTGGGTTCTAATTCATCCCTCTCTGTTGAAGCATCCGCATCTTCTGAGTGCAAGCCTAACTGTATGTATTATCCCGAAGACAATTTTGAAGTTTCTGGAGATGCACTTGCCCAGTGGATACAGAGAGACTTGGATAGAAGTAAATATGTTGAATGGAAAAAATAATACCCAGGTGAAAATTTTTATCCAACGCTTTAGGATCGAGTTAAGCAATTTGACCTACAGAAACTACGAAATCTCAATTAAGAGTCAACTAAATAAAAAGATAGAGCAAACAATAAGATTGTTGAATGCTTGAGGTTATTAAGCCAGGACGCTTATTGTGACATCGAGAAACTGACTCAACTGAGCTTTATTATATGCTACATGGTGGTCATTGCACGGTAGTTCCAGAGATTGCTTTGGTATTATGGCTTTTAAACTACGACTGGTACTGGCGCATAACGAAAGTTTAAAGTGTCAAAAATTTAGTGGCTTCGCTTTGGTAGATTAACTGCCAGAAAGCTCAAAAGAACAGAGCCCTATACTACAGAGAGAATGACAGTCTAGGCCGATGAATTCGGCAGCCTTGTGAAATAGATAATTCAACAATTCGATCGATAACGTCTATTGCATAAACTAATCGGGTGGAAATAATCATCCTCCTCTGTCTCTCTGTCTTCTACACACCTTTTCCAAACATTCCCTGGATATTTAAAATCAGTTTCTTCATGGCTTCCTTTGAATTTCCCATTCGCTTCCCCTGAAGATACTCTAAAATTGCATAATCACCGAAACGGATGCTGTATGTATATTGAATTTGTTGTAACCAAAACCCTTTTCTTCCATTTCACGCATCAGACTCTCCATTTTCTTCCGTGTAACCCTTTTCTTTTGCTTGTCGAATAATATTGTTAAATAATATTTTTTTTAAAGATATTTCTAATAGCCTCGTAATGCCTTGCCAAACTTCTTGTGGCTCATTACTTGGAAGAGTTTAATGCTGTTGATTGAAAAGAGAATGAAATTATAGAACTGGTACTAAACATGCCCTGGCCCAGGCCCAGCCCAAAGATCCTTCGTTTCAGAAAATTAAAAACAGAAAAGCCCCTGAACGGCTTAAACCTACCCTATTTTGCTCCGTAAAGTGCAAACTGAATTTGTTTCGTGCAAATGAAGCTTGTACGCCTGAGAACAACGCTGTACGACATCAAAACACAATTGGGTCTCGGAAAGGTGTTGCATTCTTCTTCCTCTTACTCGACGGCGACAAGAACTGCAACTCGAGACGTGGCAAAAAGTTTGCGGAAGGGTTCATCAATGTATAAGCTTTACCGCAGGCTTTCTCCAATGGGAGACCCAAAGGATTCAATGGTTCCGCTGCTCGATCAATGGGTCGAAGAAGGGCGGCCATTGGACATGGAACAGCTCCGAATCATCATTAAGAGGTTTCAGTTCTACAAACGATTCTCTCACGCTCTCCAGGTACTTAAAATCGTAATATTTTTATTATTTGCATTACAATTTTCAAAAAAGTTCTGTTCAAGATGTTTGTTACCATGATGATTTAATTGTGTACTGTTATGCCAGATGATGGCTCAAAAACTTTGTATTGGGTTCCCCTTTGATGGCATTTTGAGATGCAGTAGTAGATTTGGGAATTGCTGTGGGATAGCCTTGCCTCATGGACCCGGACAGCTAAAACTTTCATTTCTGCTCTATCTTGTGCAGTCCATATGTGGATTGTTTGCAATTGAAACGATTTCAGTTTCATTACTAGTTTTTTAACCGTATTTTTGCACCTGCGCTCCCAAGCCTGTTGATGGTCCTGTTGGTTGATCTTGATTTACTATATTCATATGGAGAATATATCGACTGAGCATTGACAAGTCTACTTAACTTAGTGCGACTGATCAAGGAGTCGTTTTTGTTTTCTGTATATCCGACTTTTGAGGAAGCATACTAGATATGAGCTACCTGTGATAAGTGGAACCACTGGTTTCTTGTTATTAGTAAGGATGCTTAT
This sequence comes from Aegle marmelos, assembly GCA_030449875.1. Taxonomy (NCBI): domain Eukaryota; kingdom Viridiplantae; phylum Streptophyta; class Magnoliopsida; order Sapindales; family Rutaceae; genus Aegle; species Aegle marmelos. The sequence goes on along the minus strand of JASUUL010000077.1, from coordinate 6,065,757 downwards.
TTCGGTTTATGATTTCATTTTTTTTGTCATCTCACTGGTTTATCTCCCCATCCTCATTCCTTCTCAGATATCTATGTGGATGACCAACAAGAGCAACTTTGCACTCACATCTGCTGATGTTGCCGTTAGGCTAGAATTGATTGCTAAAGTTCAGGGAATAGAACAAGCAGCAAATTATTTCAATAGTGTTCCAGAAAAGTTAAAGGCCCCTGCCGTTTATATTGCTCTCCTCAATGCCTATGCCCGTGCAAAATCTGCAGAAAAAGCAGAGATTATCATGCAGCAAATGAGGGATCTGGGGTTGGTTAAAAAAACTATAGATTACAATTCCATGATGAATGTTTATTATCAGACTGGAAATTACAAGAAACTTGACAGTCTGGTGCAAGAAATGGAAGAAAAGGGTATTGATCGTGACAAATATACATGCTGCATCCTTCTCAGTGCATATGCAGCTGCTTCTGACGGTGAGGGAATTGACAAGATTGTGGCAATAATGGAAGCAGATCCTGGTGTTGTTATAGACTGGACAGTTTATGCTACAGCTGCTAGTGGATATGTAAAAGCTGGGCTTTTGGACAAGGCTTTGGCAGTGTTAAGGAAGTCTGAGGTACTAATGATGCACAGAAAAGTCAGTAGAGCGTATGATTTTGTTATGACACTATATGCAGCTTGTGGGAATAAATATGATGTTTTAAGGGTTTGGGAACACTACAAGCAGAACTTGAAGGTTTACAATAGGGGCTATATTTGTGTTATATATTCATTGTTGAAATTTGATGGCATGGGAAATGCTGAGAAGATTTTTGAGGAGTGGGAGTCTCGTAATTTAAGTTATGATATCCGAATTCCAAATTACTTGATCGATGCATACTGCAGAAGAGGGCTTTTGCACAAGGCTGAAACTCTTGTCTCCAAGGCACAGTTGAGAGGGACAAAGCCTAACGTCAGGACATGGTATCTTATGGCAATGGGGTATCTTCAGAATAATCAAACTCAGAAGGGAGTGGAAGCGATGAAGAAAGCGTTAGTGCTTTTGGAAGCTGGAACCAGGTGGAAGCCTAGTAAGGAATGTTTGGCTGCCTGTCTGGGATACTATAAAAAGGAAAGAGATATTGAGGGGGCAGATTATTTCGTAAAATTACTTACTGACAAGGAAATTATCTCTGCAGATCTTCAAGATAGATTGTTAAGTAATATACGAAATGGGTAATCAAACTCGATTGTATGCGGCTGAGTTATCCAGTAATTCTTTGGCTGGGAGCGGAGAATCACTTTCGAACCTTGAGAATGTTAGCTGTCTTAAGAAGATGAAGTGCTGCAAACACAAAATTAGTAAATTTCTGAACATTGTATGAGTGAGCATTTATTTTGTTAGATCTTTCCATATATCTTGATTGGAAGGCATAATAATGTTCAGAAAGTTGATAAAATTGTTCAGTTTTTTATGTGCAGCTGATACAAGATTTGTTTCTTCAAATCAACTTCAAGCTAAGACCAATGCTTGTAAAGTTTGGCAAGTCCGGAATGAGTTTCTGGGAATGATGCGTGCCCAATTAGAGTCTGAATCTCCTAAGACCGCTCACAGTAGTTCTACCTTTTAGAAAAGATCATGAAAGAGGCGATCAGAATGGTACTCTAATCCATTTACGATCTTGAGTTACGAGAGGCATCGAGCTTCCACTCGGACTCCAGGCTGCCACTCGGTACTAAGACTGATCAAAGAAGAGTGGGGAATCTCTCGCTGGTTTTTAGAATTTGACATCACTATAAGTGTTTTGACATCCAAATCTTTAAGGAAGAGATCGACGATCCCAAGCTCTTATACCCTGGAAGTCATTTCTGCCCGAGGCAAATGGTGTTTTGACACTTTTTTATACTAAAACTATAAATTTATCAAAATAGGCAAATTCAAATTATTATGTCATAATAAAATTAAATTTCCAAAATAAAGTGAAGTAGAAAAAATAAAAAATACACATCAATTCGACCCATAGAAAGTAAAATAAAATAAAAATTTGAGAAAAATTCCAAAAAAATTAGAAACAGAACTTCAAATAAGGCCAAACTGAAGGAATTGGAGATGATCTGCTGATTTATAATAATAAAGTCCTATAAACCACATTTTATTTCTATGTCCGAAAGTTTGAAATAGAATATTATATATCCCAAAATAAATACTTATGTATGGCTTAAAGAAATATAAAGAGAAGAGAGAAGAGGAAAGGGTCAGTAGGAAAAAAATAAATTTCTTATCCAACCAAATAATAAAAATAAAATTAATCTTTATTTTCACTCATTTTTTATCTCCCTTTCTTTTATATTCTTCTATACTCTTTCTATTTCTTCTGATTAAACATGGGTGAACTTTGCTTACAAGCCCATAAAATATAGTGAGCTTTCTCCTGAAGATTGACTACATCAAATACTTTGAGGATGACATAATTCATGTTAACCAGTACAAAAATTAATTAATAAAATAATTTATTAAGTAATAATATAATTAAATATTAAAATATAGCTAAGTTTATTAATAAAAGAAAAGAGGACTGTGATGTTTATTATTAAAAAAAATCTCTAATGTTTAGAGAAGTAATATAATATTTTTTAATGTTTTAAAAAAGACATTATTTTTTTATATTCTATTAATTTCAATTTATTTTACCTAAGAAATATTTAATATTATATATTTACAAAGAAAAATGCTTGTATTTATAAGAAATGACATGTAAAATTTTTAAAATCCTCTCCCTCCCTTAAGGTTGAGTCTGATATTGAGATTTAAGAACTATATCTTAAAAATTATAATATTAAAATATTTAGTAAATATTAATTATTTTAATTTATAAATTATGTTGATATTTTTTTATTTATATGATAAAAATTTTATGATGCATTTAATAATTTTATTAAAATAATTATTTAAAAATTATATTTATTATTTTTTATTAAATAATTATAATTTTTTATAATAATTATATTTTAAAAGATACACCACCTCCATTTCAAACCAAGTCCAAAAATTAATAAGAATGGAAGCTTTTTCAAAAAAAAAAAAATATTCGGAAGTTTTTTTAACCCCTTTCTCCAGGACTGGGGGCTGGCCCTCCTTTTTCCATGTTAAAATCCTAAAACCCCATTGCCCCATTTCTCTTGTATCATCAGCCCTACATTGTTCTGTCATCCTCTCTCCGTAAACTGGAATTTTTCAAGCAGATGAAGCTCCCGCGCTTCAATACAGTACTCTACAACATCAAAGCTCAATTGGGTCTGAGAAATGGGCTGGGTTTATCCTCTTACTCGACAGCGACGAGTACCGCAACTCGAGAGAGTGAGTGGAAGGGTTCGACGCATACTCTTTTCCGAAGGATTGCTCCAGTGGGAAATCCAAATGTCTCGATCGTTCCGCTACTCAACCATTGGGTCGAAGAAGGACATCCCGTCGACAAACAACAGCTCCAAAGGTTGATCAAGAGGCTGCGATTTTTCAGACGATTCACTCACGCTCTTGAGGTATCAATTTAAGGTTTTTTTTAAATAATTTTTTAAATTGTTTTGGAAATTATTAATTAAAGGATGCGTTTTGTTCTCTTGAAAAGAACATGAAGATTTTATTATTTAATTTGAGTATTTTGCATTGCAACAAGAAATTTCTTGCTCATAGACTGAATATTTGTAATGAATTTATTAGGCGTTATTAACGACGCCTATGGGCTCCGTTGGTTATTTGAACAAGGCTTATTTGCGATTCATTTCGCAATTTTAAGAAACAAATTGTGCCGTAATGGAGTCATGTGTTGCATTTACCTGTTCTATTTGAAGGTTGACTGTTCCTTGAACTTCTCCTGGTTTTTGGGAGCTGAACCGCCAAAGCTTTAGTATCTGATCTCTTTCGTGTATTTCTTAGATGGGTCTTTTACATTTATTTATTATAAGATTTTAGGGGTGAGTTGTTTTAGCTGTCATCCAATTCCTATTTCATAATCCCAATTTTTTTAATCCCGGTAAACTACATTCATCAGGGAGAGGGTAATAGCTGCAGTTATCAGCTACTGATGCTAATTGGACACTGTATTGTTGTTGTTAAACTTGTTGGATATTACATCATGATTTTGGTATCTCCAATCTTTGGCTTCCTAATATTATGATCTCTTCCCTCTCTCTCTTCCCCAGATATCGATGTGGATGACAGACAAAAGGTATCTCAATATTACACCTGCTGATGCTGCTGTTCGGCTGGACTTGATTGCTAAAGTTAAAGGCATAGAAGAAGCAGAAAATTATTTCAGTAATATTCCAGAAAAAATAAAGGGCCTTGGGGTTTATTCTGCACTTCTCAACTGCTATTCGTATGCAAAATCTGCGGAGAAAGCAGAGGCAACCATGCAGAAAATGAGAGATCTAGGGCTGGCTAGGACAACACTGATTTACAATTGCATGCTTAATCTTTATTATCGAACTGGAAATTTTGAGAAACTTGACGGTCTGATGCATGAAATGGAAGAAAACGGCATTACTTATGACAGATACACGTATTGCACCCGCCTTAGTGCTTATGCAGATGCTTCTGACCGTGAGGGCATTGACAAGATTTTGACAATGATGGAAGCAGATCCCAACATTGCATTGGACTGGGTTATTTACACTACTGTAGCAAATGGGTATGCAAAAGTTGGGCTTCTGGACAAGGCTTTAGCACTGTTGAAGAGATCTGAGGAACAAATAGAGGGTGCAAAGGTCGATAGTGCATATAACTGCATTCTCTCATTATATGGAAACTATGGGAAGAAAGATGATGTTCTAAGAATTTGGGAACTGTACAAGAAAGCAGTGAAGGTTTCCAACAATGGCTATAATAGTGTCATATCTTCCCTGCTGAAATTTGATGACCTAGAAAGGGCTGAGAAAATTTTTGAGGAGTGGGAATCCCAGGCTTCACGCCATGATACTTGGATACCAACCTTGCTGATTGTGCATACTGCAGAAATGGGCTTTTGGAGAAGGCTGAAAATCTTATAAACCATGAGAAATTGAAGGGAAGGGAGATTCATGCGAGGGGATGGTACTATTTGGCTACAGGGTATCGACAGAATAATCAAACCGATAAAGCAGTTGAAGCAATGAAGAAAGTATTAGCAGCTTATCGAACTTCAAGCAAGTGGAGGCCAAGTGTGGAAAGTTTGGCTTCATGTCTTGATTACTTTAAAGATGAAGGAGATATTGGTGGAGCAGAGAATTTCATAGTACTCCTTAATGATAAAGGTTTTATCCCTGCAGATCTTCAAGACAAATTATTGGATAGCGTTCAAAATGGAAAATCAAACTTGGAAACTCTCAGGGAGTTGTATGGTAATTCTTTGGTTGGAAATGAAGAAGCACTTTCAGGTCCAAAGGGTGATACCGGTGATTTGATATTAGAGAAAACACATTGAAACATGATTCCGAAAACCTCTATAGGGTGGTAGCATCGATTTGATAGAAGAGAAAGCACATGGAAACGTGATTTCTGTAAACCTCTCTAACTTTCTCATAACCTAGCATTAGGTAGTAGAAGCAAAATCAGCATGAAGGTTTGTTTGGTGATTGTAAGAGATATTTTCATGGTCATTTTGGGATAATGGTGATGAAACCACTTCTGAATCCATTATCTTAGATGGGTAATGAAGGAAGTATGTTTATGTTTCTCTCAAATTATTTGTGGTGGTGGTTGGATAAATGGTTACTTTCACCCAAAACAAAAAATAAGTGAGAAAATGCGGAATCATACTTGTTTATTCTCCGTAAAAAACTAATTTCTTGTTCAAATAGACTCTCCGCAGGCTTAAAGGATTCTGTATATCTCTGAAAGAATTTCAAGGAAAGTTCTATTCTTAAGCAATGGATTACTACATCTTAAACTTTTTACACGAACAAACATCGCAAGTGTTTTCAAATTTAACAATTCTGAAACTTGCTGATTGTATAAAAATGAATAAAAAGTGTGTACCAATCAGCCTGATCAATTTATTGTCACATTATGACGTCACTCGGGATTAAAATACTTTTTTAAAAAAATAAAATAATAATTGTTTAAAAAAGACGAACAATTTTACTGCCCATATAAAGAGTCACTCGTATCTTTACACGGGCGACAGCGGCCGCGGCAGCCAAAAGTAACCAAATGGAGGAGCTCATAGAAAACAAAATGCACCCCAAAACCGACGACGTTGAAGCCGAAGCGGATGATGACCGGCCAATGCTGAGCTCTCAAGCTTTGGCAGCTCTTCAGGAATTCCTTTCAGAACAAAACCGAACTGTGGAAACTGCTCAAAATAAAACAGAATCAGACTCAGATAACGTGGCGTTAGTGTCGGAAGACTGGAGGCTGAGCCAGTTCTGGTACGACGCCGTTACGGCAGAGACTATAGCTCAAGAAGTCGTTTCTTTTTGTAGTGATTCCGATTCTCGCGTTGCCTGTATTGCTTGCCCCACGCTCTATGCTTACTTAAAGGTAATTTATTTATTGATTGATTGATTATTTGTTTGTATTTACTTTTTCTTTTTATTTTTGGGAGATAAAATTGATTTATTTGAATTTACAGAAAATTAGACCTGAGGTGTCGGCGAAAATACTTGAATACGACATGCGTTTTGATCGATGTGGAAGTGATTTTGCGTTTTATGATTATAATCAACCGCAAGATTTGCCGCTGGAGCTCAGGCATGCTTTCGATGTTGTTGTTGCAGATCCACCTTACCTGGTGAGATATTAATCACCATTTTAATTTATTCGAAAATGGTTAAATTGTTGGAATGCTAGTAGCCTAGTCCAAATTTTTTTTGTTAATTTTAACCTGCTTTCATTTAACTGTGGAGCAATGAGATTAATATCGATTATTATGCTTATAGATGGGACGCATAGTCACTACTATTCTACTAAGCTTTTAAGCCTATGCCAATGTAGACAATTTTTCTTCACTTTCTAATGTCTAAGACCTCTTAATATTTTGAAAAATAATCTTGTTAGAAAATTGATAAATAAGTGTTTTGAATTCCCTTGAGACTTGGACACCCTGTGCCAACTCCAACCATTTTATGGGTTATCCAAAAAGGAAAAATTAAGTTGGACTTGTTGCAATTGCATGAGTTCATCCATTTGTATCTTATGTGTCCGGTAGATGCATGTGGGGGGAACATGATTCTTGCTTCTATGTCTAGCTGTGAGAATGTTGTATGGTCAAGTTTGGAATCACATGCCTATAAATGTAAGTAGGAATTGATGGGCTGATTCTATTGATATGTGTGATCAACAGAGCAAGGAGTGTCTGGAGAAAGTAACTGAAACAGTTTCTTTTCTTGCTAGACCGGGGGATTCGAAGTTGCTTCTACTCACAGGTTGACATTGATTCTCCATCCATTCTTGTAACATAATTGCTCTTTATATGTCTGGTTTTTACCTTTTGAAAGAATTTAGTGACTCTGTTTTTAGACACTCCACTGCATTATTTTCTAGGCTTTTCTTTGTAGCCTTTCCATGGTAAATTTTGATAGATCACATTTGTGATGGTTGCAGGTGAGGTGCAGAAGGAGAGAGCTGCAGAGCTTTTAGGTTTGTGTCCATGTGGTTTTAGACCACAGCACTCTAGCAAACTTGGGAATGAATTTCGAGTATTCACAAACTATGACCCAGGTACGAGATTAGGAGGGTGGGAGCAAGAGAACTAGGTGCATGTTGCTTTCTACAACTGGACTAATGTCACCCGGCTGATGGTATGATCATAGTTGGTTTGTGTATTTATAGTCCTTGTATTATTTTGATTGCTCCCCAAAAAAAAAAAGGTATATATATCAGTTGGCTAATATCTTGAGCCATAATTGTCATTCTCGTTTAGATATCTGACAGTTGAATTATGGCAACAGATGTGATTACAGTTTCTTATTCTAGCTGCAAAAACTAAGATGATGGTGGGAGTTTTTCACTTTCAAGTTTGCAATTATGGAAAAAGTCCAGCAGAATTGTGCTCTCAGTGCTCAATATGAAAGTGAACTGCAAGGAGCATGTGTTTCTTTTACTTTGTTCTTGTGTTATTTTCCCCTTTTTCTCTTTCCCCCCCTCCTTTTGGGACCAATTTCGACATTTAATTATGAACCGGTACATTATCCTGTACGAAATTGCAAATTTGTATGTTAGGAGATAATGTAATTGGATTTTTCCCTCTATTTTTTTTTCCCGATCTTCTCTTCTTTAAAGAAAGAAAACCAGTTTGTAAACCCAAAAGCTTATATAATTTTCTTCGTATTTCACACGGGACACAGCAAGACTCACAAGTAGTTTGAAACCCATACTCAATAACGTTGTATTAGAACTGTGGAAAGTCGTGTCTCAAATGACGGATCATTATTTTAGGTTGTCACGCGGTAAGAGATTTATCTAAGTTATATGTGTGAATGGTATAAAGTTCAAATGATGTAACATATGATGCAAAATTATATCAAATAGTCACGTAATTAGTGATTTTTAAAATTATGCATGTGAATCGTATAAAATATGTGTGTACGCGATATGAGGTGCATTACTTTATAATTGATAGGATTACTTGACTCCTTACTATTTTTTTTTAAATTATTGAAGTGGAATAAGAAATTATTTTTAATTTCAGTCTTAATATTATGTCATGTCATTTAGGTATTCAAAGAGTAAAATATCTAACATTACTTAAATAAATGTTAAACTTTTATAACATCTTCTTAAAAAAACAAAATCAAGAGACCGAATAACATAGCACGACCTAAACATCAGACCCGCTTTTAATGTTAAACTTAGGATCGGACTAACAACTTTTAGTATATTTTGGCTCCTACTTTTGCAATTTCATAAATAGGAAAAAGTTTAACAAGTTGTATCAAATTGGACAATTGTCCTTAATTAAGAAAATGTAAAAGGATTTAGGGACCCGAATATTGTAAAGGATTACTGGATCAGGTAGATCCGAACCCGAGCCAGAACCCAAATTTGGAGACCTCTCGAGATTCTGAAGCATCGCTCCAGATGCCAACCCTTTTCTATAAAATGATCGGCAGGTACGCTAAAAGCTTTCAAACAAAAGTCACCGAGAATCTTACTTCTTGACATTGAAAAATGAGACCCAACATTGTTTCGGAGGTAAGCTCAGTCAGATCTAACACACAACAACTTGTGTTGTTAGGGTTTCATAAATCGGGAGTGGTGATTTTTTTTTTAATGCAAAGTAAAAAAGTTACTTTCTTTCTTACTTGTTTGGAATGTGACGAAATGAAAGTTCTTGAATCACCTAAAATTTGTGCTTCATTATGTTAATTTTATGTCTTCGTTGCATTAATGCTATTCCGGATTAGATTGTCAGTTTTGGAGTATTCTTACAATAGCTAAAGAGCTGGTCGTAAAATTAAAATGCGTTTATGAATGAATGATGTAGAGAGACATATCCTTTTTTTAATCATGAATGAATGACTTTTATCACTTGGTGGTTTTGGTCAGTTTCTTTGAGCTTATAGTTGCTTGTTTTTTATTTTAAAATGCTAAATTTGGATATTAATTTGCTTTCTGTTTCTAAAACATGTTTGTAATTGCTGTGTCTTATCTTAATTTTAAAAGTAATGCATGACACCTCTTTTTCTGTCACGATTTATTGTTCTTTGATCTGAAGAAATGTTGCTTTTATCTGATACTGTTCCATTTATTGTTCTTTGATCAAAATGCTAATTAATGTGCTAATTTTTGTGCCTCAAGAAATCCATTTCTATATATTGGTCTAGATGAGAGGTTGTTCTGTCAGTGTTTTAAGTTGAAAAAGAATATCCATTACGTATAGTTTTTCAACTTTATGTAATTGATTTTTCACTTGAATCTTAACTTGGTGTTTATTGGTTTATACTTCATAGGCAGGGTTGTCCACCAGAGCTAATCAGTGGTGGGAAAGTATTCCATTCTTTACTTCTGCTGTGGTGATTGTTTGTGGGACAATTTACTTGATCTGCCTCGTGTGCGGATACGATTCCTTTTATGAAATATGTTTCCTGCCATCTGCCGTTATGTCACGGTTTCAAGGTACATTCATGTAATCTCACAAAGATGATTATCATTATAAATATGTGGGTACAAACACATTTGAACCTTATCCGTGATATGATCAAAAGTTGGTCATGATCATGTTGGGAAGATTTTTCCTGATTTTGACTGTTTGGCTGTAGCATTTTGCAAGTTATGTGAATAATTAGGAATAACTCTGAAGAAACACTATGTAATTCTTTACACTATTTACTGCATGATTTGTTGCTCCAATGTATCATTTATCTGTTTTTTCTGTGATTGCACTTGAGTTATTTTGTTACATGAAATGGAATTAATGATTGCTTTGGTAACTGTGAATTATTCATCGTATGTCACTATCTTTTTATCTGCAATTGCGCTTTAGTTGTGTCTATACGTTAATATAGAATTATTATTTCTTTGGTAACTATGAATAGTTCACACTTTGGATCACATAAACCAAGCATTCACTCTAGCTAGCAGCTGAGTAGTATTTGTCAGAGATGGGAGAACATGGTCATGGAAATTTTTTGGATAATAAGCTCCCATTCTTAGTTAGGGTAAATAGTCAACAGACTAGTTACTTATGCATACTTCCTCACTTGTGATGATAGTTTTTAGTTGTTTCCTCTATGAGCCTATCATGGGTCACAAAACTATCTCACCATTCTACAAAAATATATGTTCTGACTAATCATTCGTTAGAATGACCTTTTTTTTTTAAATCGAGTCCCTCTGTACTTTTTGGTCACACGGGATAATAATTGTCTGTTGCCGTTTCCTTTTGAATGTTACAATTATTGTTCTTCCTCGTATAAATTTTTTTATCGTAGTTTTTCATTCTAGGATATGTACCCTTATGAAGGATAAAAAGATGCAATCTTCGAACATGCCACTTAGGTAAATTTTGGAGTTGGTCTTTTTTAGCCAAGCAATGGCTGCCACAGGTCTCTCTCTGCATGGCTTGCATTTTGGAACCAGAAACTCTCATTTTATAAGCCTCCTGGTGTTCTAGTTACATTGTTGATTTCAATCTGGCTGTCCTACGAGGACGTTAATAATCCATGTTACTTGGATGTTTGTTTTAACTTTCAGAAGCATTTCAATTGCTGTTACCTGAATATAATCCATATTCAATTGTCAATAAGAGATGATAATAATAAGAATTACTACTACTACTATTACTACTACTATTATTATTTGCTTCATATTACGAAGAAGATTATATTTTTGTAATTTTTTTAGGAGAGTGAATCATTTCTGTCTATGATCATTAATTTTACTCTTTTGTCGTGCAGTTTACAGATTTTATACCTCTATCGTTTTCCATGGTTCACTGCTACATGTTGTGTTCAACATGTTGGCTTTGGTTCCTTTGGGTTCTGAACTGGAGCGAATTATGGGATCTATCCGCATGTTTTACATTACTATTTTGTTGGCCACAAGCAATGCTATTTTACATCTTCTAATTGCTTTGTTGGTAGCCCATATTCCATTTTTTCGGTTACAGAATGTCATGGATGAATGCGCAATTGGCTTCTCAGGAGTTATTTTCTCTTTGATTGTCATAGAGACAAGTTTGAGTGGAGCCCAATCTAGGAGGTTGGTTTTCTCTAATGCTTCTTTTTCTTTTCTTACTCTTGGTCTGATTTCATGTTTTCATATGTGTGTGTACATACTCCTACAAAAGACAATCATATGGATGAATCCCTCTATTTCATCATTGAGTATATAATATAATGATTTCTTTTTCATTTTTGGCCAACATCTCTGGCTCTTGAACTGAGTTGCAACTTTATTTTTCGTTCTGCAGTGTGTTTGGTCTCTTCAATGTCCCTGCTAAGTGGTAAATGCAATAACTTGCTCTTAGGATGTGTGATTATGCTTTTTTTTCCTTTTTTTCTTTTCTATCATATTCTTTTTAGTCTCACAAGGTGGCATCTAATGGAACATTATGCATCAGGTATCCGTTGATCTTATTAGTACTGTTCCAGCTTCTTATGACCAATGTCTCGTTACTTGGACACCTATGTGGCATTTTATCTGGATTTGCATGTGCGTTCTTTGCTTTTCTTTCAGGTTCATTATATTTTCCTCGCATAATGTTATATGCTCAATTAAAATATTTGCTGCTGGCTCTACATTTTCAGATACCTATGGTTTTTTCAACCTCCTTATACCGGGAACATCCTTCTATTCTGCCATTGAGTCTTCCTCTTTGCTTGTAAGTATTTCAATGGAACAGGATTGTGATGATAGATGGACTTTGGTTCTCCTTTTCTTATTGGATTGCTTGGACATGTTGCCATTTTATTTGTCTTAGGATGAATTGAGTTTCTTGGTTTTGGCCAAGCTAAGTGGAGTTGAAAATATTTGCAATTACTTAATTGGTCTGCTTATTAATTAGAAAAACTGAAGAAATGTTTTAGATACCTCAGTGTGTTGTCCATTTGGATTTAGTTCTTGTCACAACTCTCATCCACATTTGGGATCCTTGCTCTCCCATAAAATCCTAACGGCACTGAGTCTTCTGGCCTTAATCTGTACATTCATATGCAAACATACGAATTAGATATGCAGTTTGAGATCTCTCTACAGAGACTTGTATCCTGACTTGAGATTGATTACATATGGAACTTATTTAGGGTTGTATGTCCTATGTTAAAATGTTTTTCTGCATCTCCTTAACGTGCATTCTGTCTGAGCTTGCCTTTGTCCCTGCCCCCATAGTCTAAGAAGCCATCATGGTTTTAATAATTTATATGTGGAATGTTGCATCACCTGATACAGGTTTCTTAATTGTCGAAAGAAAAAATAAAGGCTTCTTATCTGTTAGCCATGAGCATAATTAGAACAAAATTTTGAAGTGAGTACTGGAGAGGGAAATATTAATTGCTGGTTGCCTTCCCTAGTGACGAACTTGTGTCAATATATCTAATCAACCATAGCAACATGACTCATTTCGTTGAAACTTTGTGCATTTTACTTTCCTTTTACCCTTACATTTTCATACAAATAGCTTTAAATAGTGTGGTGTTTTTGTGACTGTCAGTCCACTTGCATAAGACGGCCTAAGTTTATCTTGTGTACTGGTGGGAATCCTTCCAGCTACATCCCAACATATTCTGGACAGAATACAAGTTCCAGGTAAACATTGAGCTCTGTATGCCAGATTCTGCTTTATACCCCTAAAAGGTATATAACATGATTATTTTTATTAACAGTGGATTGTTTTCTGGAAATATTTGGAGAAACTTGTCTTCTTGGATGCCACAGAGGGAAACATCATCTCAGGTATTAAATCAGTTGACTTTAGAGGGCTTTTCACAATGTTAAATATGTTATGCAATATGTTCATTGTTTGCTATGGTTGATCTAGCCAATTAGGGCACCTGAAAGGATAATATGGATTTCTGATTAGCCTGCAGCATTGTTACTTGATGGTAGCCTTTCAGACTTGAATACATACTTGTGCAGCAGGAATTTTACCATTTCCACTGCAATTTTTACAAATGATATTGTACATTTATTCATTTTACTTCTGCTTCAATTTACATCTGAATATGGAACCCTCAACAGCTTTGGTTACGTTTCTTGAACTAATTATGCACTGAAAGAAACAGCAATTGTGGTTATTGAAGTGATGCATCAAAAGATGAGTAAAAATACAATGTACTAGAATGTATCATGTGGGTAATTTCTCTGTTTTTTTTGTTCATATTTTCCCTTAAATCTGTCTGGATTGCTTAATGTTGTCCCATTCTACTTTCCTTCTTTTCTTTTGCTGTCCCCATATTTCTCAATCATTTTAACCTGCAATCTTTACTTAGAAATAACATCAATTAACCAATCTCCTCTTACCGACATGCAGCCAACACAAGATAGCCGATTCCCTGGGAGAGGAAGGACTCTTAGTTCCAGCCAAAGTCCTGTACACGTAGATTCAAACCTACAGGCTAGACTTCTGGATAATAGTAGTCCCGAAAGCCGTTCCGAAACAGGAGACAGACTATCAGATGAAAGGTATTGCAAGAAATTTCAGTGCATCTCAAAAATTATCTTGTTTAATGGTCTAAGTGTAGCTTATTGATTTTCTCACGTTATTGCAGATGTGAAAGCCCTAAATTTATTGGTTTATATTAGTTGTGCTTCTGGTTGAGAAATGTATCAAGCACATGAAAGACTTGATTTATATTTATTTTGGGTAATATTAATTTGATCTTCATTAAATTTTTAATCATATTCTTTATCATTTTCAGGCAGCCAGCTCTGGGTACGGCAGTTGCAGTGAACAGAGTCCCTGCAGGCCAACAGGTTTTCTTTATCCATGTCTGGAGTTCAATGTTCTTTTTACCTTTCTCATTGCTCCTCTAGTTCTTAAACATTTCTTTCGTTTTCCTTCCTCGTGATGCAGGGTGCAGTTGTCTCTGATGAAGAAATCCAAAAACTTGTTTCAATGGGATTTGACAAGGTAAATATATTATGTCGATTAAATTAGTCTTGTTCTCTGTGACCATAGTACTTTGAAAGTTTAGCAGTTCAATATTGTATATACATTTTTCCCCCATATATCGCAATTTTATTTCGCATTTGTATGAAATTGAGACTGAGGATTCCAATGCCATTGCCGGGCCTTGTTTCAGACTCAGGTTGAAGTTGCTCTAGCAGCGGCTGATGGCGATCTTAATGTAGCAGTGGAAATTCTCAGCCAGCAGGTACATTCAAGAGTTTTTAAGTTTCCCAAAAAATTATGTTGATTGACATTCTTTCTCTGGGCTGTTTAGTTAATGGACAAAATTATATGCAGGGTTAAGTTCATAAAGCAAATCTCACCCGTGACTTCTTGTATACAAATCTCCTATTACATTTCAGTTCGCCAGTATGATCTGCTCTTATACTTCGGTTCGTTTGGGTGCTGCATAGCCTTTCTAACATGATTACACAGATTGGGGAAAAGAAACATTTGGGAGAATAACAATTATGCTAACTTCTGCTTAAAGAAAAGAAAGAGTGCTTTGTATACATGTTTTCAGTTTTGCCTTCACGCCAGGACCTTGAATTGGAAGAAGTGCAATCTTATCTTTGATTCCTGAACAAATTTAACTCTGTAAATATAATCTTATGCAGATATTTGTTATGGGAAATTGAGATCAAATCTTTATTTATTGAATGGAGTCAGATAACGTGCATCGATGACTACTCAGTATGATCATGTAATATTTTATTGAATGGAGTCAGATAGTCAGGTTTTTGGTTTGCTCGCAATTTTCTGGTTTCCACCCATGGAACTGCAATTTAAGGAGATCACCGAATGTGCGCCGTGGAAATTTTTGGATTCAATTCAGCATGAAGCATATCAGAAACAACATGTTTGCAACAACATGAAATATGCGTAAGCATACCAGAGACACGTACGTCTAATAAATTATGTTTAAGTTGAAATAGATAATAGTGGTTCTGACGTTATTAAAAAAAAATAAAAAAAGGTTTCAGCCGTAAACAGATTGATTGATTTAAGGTTATTAGTTACATTTCAAGTAACAAAACTTGTGCGCGTACAAGACGTCCCAAGATGCCGAATCCAATAAGCTGTACATCTCCTAGGGACACACAGGAACTTGATAGTCCTGGGATTTCTGGATTCCCGACTTAGGAATGGATGACTTCAAAAGGTCATATAGCAACGAAGCAGAAATTTCTTCAACTTTCATTGCAGGTGCTGCATGGGTCAAATCATTCTGGCTCTGTTGTCCAGCAGATAGGCGATGCAGCCACTCCACCTTGATTGATCGGCAGTCATAATTGTCCTTTCTCTTGTCTATCATCATTCTCCCTTCCTTGAGCGTTGCCAAGGCTATGAGGATTGCCATTAGACCCTACGAAATTTCTGGCTCGGGTTGGGAATCTTTCAGCAGTTGATAATAAATCACTGATTCTCAGTCTACCCTGCAATAGATGAAACAATTTCAATCGTATCTCACATCAAGACTTCTACTTGTGCACGCTGCATGTCCAGTGTGTCCAGTGAGAGAGACAGATGTATAGGTTCTTTTCAATCCAGCAAAAACAATTATAGAACTTTCAAAAGAAAAAAAATATCCACCTTGAAATTACCGCTGCATCTACGTGCAAAATGACCTTCCCTGCCACACTAGTAGCATATAAGAATGGATTTTTTACCATCAAGAGCTTCACATGAGTGTGTGCATCCCTAGTATAAACTAATTCAATAAGATAATGATAAAGCTCAATCATAATACACATTTTGCCACTAAAAAGCAGAAAAGTTACTTACAGGACCCAGATGGCCAGACTGCCCACAGTCGTAACAGGAGGCTTGCTGTAGACCTATGATTGAGGAGTTGACACAGCACAGATGACCGAAACTCTTGCAAAGGTAACATTGTATCTTCTGCCCAGATGAGAAATTATCACCATTAAAGAGCAAGCAAGAATCACTTCAATTTGGGGACTTGCTGTTTACTATATGGATGAAAAGAGGGGGACAAAAAGATATATATGGACAAAAAGACTTGTAAAACTGCAAGATCAAATTCTGACCTTGAGATCATCAGCATGGTAATCTACCCCACATGAAAACAAGTCGTGTCCTGAATCCCCGCACCTTAAGCAAAAATTAGAACTCAAATTGTTGCCTTTGTCTATCTCAGGACAATCACTGGCAAGGTGTTCCGATCCTTTGCTGATAAAACAATCCTGGCCCTGCTGGTATACAAGTGGCCTCTGAATAAGTTATGATGCAACTCTAAGAGGTTAACGATGGAATGGATTATGGCAGAAAAATCTAAGAAATAAGCAATGAAATGCAAGATGCAACTTAGCTTTGAATAAACCTTTTTAATTCCTTGAGATCTTCTGTTGGTCGAGTTTTAATTGTTATTCTTGACAACAGCTTCAGATTTTTGTGGACATTTCTGAGGTAACGAGAAGTCAACACATTAGCAGTCGTCACTTAAGTCAGAGGCAGTTTTATGATAAGCCTAGGAGTTCACTCAACAGGATGGTGGGCTTGCAAAATCTATCAACCTAAGATATAAAATTGCTTTGAAAATGATAGTATGATTCAGAATAAAACATTTAGGCTCTGCATGAAGAACACCAAAGACTGACTTTTCACTTGATAAGTACTGTAAAAGATCCAATTCCATATAATGTTTCGTATGTCACAATACTCATAACGGAAAAATCTAGAGCCAAAAATAGTACTTGATAATATCTTTTGCGGTTAAATGTGGTGAACAAAAGAAAATCCAGACACACAAGAAAAGTTGTAGAGTGAATGCTACTACACCTGTTTGCAATTTTTCCACCTATGTTTGAAACTCCCACAAAGGAAGCATGGTTTATTCTGCTTTTGCGTTTTGCAGGTTGCTGCTGTATGATTTTCTTTTCCACAATTTGAACACGTGTCTAAATTCCAGTCTGGAGGATCAAAATATCTTGGTTTCCGAAGAAGCATACGGAGCACAACATTATATTTTGCATCATTTTCTTTCCTGACATCTTCAACCTTAGCTTTTGTTTCAATTGCACTTGTCTTCTTTCTCCTCTTCTTCTGCTGTCTCTCCCGTACAATTGGCCCTACGGATACCATATCTTTAACCCTTCTGCCCAAACTCACGTCTGAAATTGGTTTATCATCCTCTAGGCGCAATGAATAAAGGTTGTTCATTTCAACACACTTTCCCCCATCATTTGCTCCTGTTATTGTTGCTGTTGTCTGCACAGCTTTACCCATATCTTCAACACTTCTTTCCAAGCTCACACCCGAAACTGATTTATCATCCTCTGCGGATGACAAGCAAAGATCAATCACTTCAAAAGAATTTCCCCCATCATTCCCTCCCACCCCTCTTATGGTCGGCTCAGCTTCAACCATGCTCACACCGTCATTATCCTTCGCTGGATCAATAAAAATATGCCGGGACCCACCCATTTCTGATGTCAGAACTGACTCAGGTTTTGAAACCTCGACTACTTTCAAAGCTTGATTTTTGTCTAGCTGCCCTTTCTGCACTTCAGCACTAACACTAACATCCTCTTGACCACAAAATTCAAACTCCGTCTCCTTTCTCTTTCTATTTCTCTTCTTTCTCCTCATAAAAGCCTCTGCCTCTATCATGGCTTTCAGGTTATCAAAGCCACTCAAATCTGATATCTTTTCATACTCATCAAGCTTAGCTCTATTTGCTCTTCTTCTTTTCTCTTCTCTTCCGTTTCTTTCTTTTTCTTCAACTTTATTCAAACCG
Source organism: Aegle marmelos (assembly GCA_030449875.1). Classification (NCBI taxonomy): domain Eukaryota; kingdom Viridiplantae; phylum Streptophyta; class Magnoliopsida; order Sapindales; family Rutaceae; genus Aegle; species Aegle marmelos. Next base: position 6,047,439 of record JASUUL010000077.1, on the reverse strand, counting down.
TCATTCTCACCTAACTGCCCTTGCTCCTCTGCAACATTAACCTAAACGCACTATGCATGATTAGAAAACAAGGCCACACAAAACAACAAACAAACAGATACCAAGTCCAAAAAAAGACCAATACAAAATCATTTTAAATGAAATCAAGCAAGAGATTTGGTATCTTTATCGATTCAAGATTCAGAACTAAGCTCTGTATATTTCTCTTCAAGCATTTTTCTTTCTTTTAACCCTACTGTTTCCCAATAGGCAAGCACAAAATGGGATAATAGATTGTTTGGAAAAAAAAAAAAAAACGTACAGTGTCGCTCTCCTGAGCGCAAAACTGAGTCTCTAAATTCTCCCTCGTCCTCTCACTGCTCTTTCTCCTCATAGGACCTTCCGCTTCTATCATGGCTTTAAGATTCTCAAATCCGGTCAAATCAGCTACCTCTCTGTACAAAGACTCAAGCTTTGTCTTATCCTTCTTCTTCTTCTTTCTATTTCTCTTCTTCTTTCTCTTCATGTGAGACTCAGCCAAAATCATAGCTTTCAGATTATCAAAGCCAGTCAGGTCAGCAATCTCTTTGTACTCATCAAGCTTAGATTTTGCAGCCACCCCACGTTCTATATTCTTCTCCTTGCTCCCACTTCCTTCTTCTTTCTCTTCTTCACTGCTTGTTATCACTGTGATGAGGCTATTTTCCATCTTCACTTCTAGTGTTTTCCCCGAATACGACTGGGAAAATAGGCTGCTGCCTTGCCGTAGTGAAAGGCCGAATGCCACCTTAAAATTTCCAAAAAAAAAATATTAATAATAAATTAATAACACTGAAAATTCAGATTATTTTCTTTTTTGATCTTTTTTTCCCTAAAAACAGAAAAGATATCTGCCTTTCAACTAACTTGGACGAGGTTTAACCGCACGGCCACCAACAAACATTATTTGCTTTCAGACCCTCAGTCTTGTCAGGTTCCACGTGAGATTTTTCTATAAATCCCATGTGTCACCGACATTTCGACTGTTGCGCCATGCCTTAAGCAGCTTGTGTTCCTCTCATTTCTTCTTTATTAATGGCCATGCTTTATGGGCAGTCGTGAAGAAAACTATATTATGAGAATATATTGACCACTTATGTATGGTAGTAAATCAGAGGTATTTTAATCTAAAATTTTTAAATTGGGATAGCATAATATAGATTTTTATACATTTAGTAGTTAATTTTATCGTTTAATCAAATATTTTATTTAATGACTAATGATTCCATCTCATAGTAAAATTATGACTTACAACTCAAACTCAAACATACATTGGATATCTTAATGTAGTAAAATTATGACTTGCAACTTAATTTCAAATATACATTGAATATTTTAATGTTGTATTGTATTGTGCTCTATTTAATGATATGTAATTACTCTAAGATACATGCCAATTGTGTCTTTCACCTAACAAATTTATATATGCATACACATATATAAATCATAAAAGCTAGAAAATCACAATAATGAAGAGATATTATTAATATACGGAGGAGCATTTGATGATATCAATAATATTTTATTCAAGATGATTATGGTATCGCATACTTTCAACTTTTTTTTTTTAATTGAAATCTCTCTCTCTAAATATATGTATATACAATGTGAAATTTATTAACACATGTTAAGTTTTTATTAAGTAGATGTTATGTTATAAAAATATTTATTAACACATGTTAATTTTTTATGCATTTTGAAATTTGCATATGAGATTACATTATTGTCCATACACTGGAACTCATTCTAATAGTTAAACTAGGTCAGTGGATTTAAGTGTAAAAAAATTTGACACAATTCGGACATATATGTCAATATTTAGAAACTTGTGCCTTTTATAATTTTTCAGTAAATATCAGCTATGATAATGTTAACAGCCATGCAAACACGTTAGGGGTGTTATGCAACTCTTTAGTTAGGTGAGGATATTCTATTGGGTATGGGTCCAATGGGCTTTACATACAGAATGTCCACTGTTTGAAAAAATTGCACGCTACCATTTTTGTTGTCATATAATTGAAAATATTTTTAAAATTAATTTTCTTTTATAAAATTAAACAATTTACATTATTCACGGAGCAATTGTAACCACAATACACTTTAAAACTATGTTAATTTGTAATGATTATATGTATGATTCTGAAAAATATGTACCTCCTCTCTCGGACAAGGAGTTTTATGTAAATTTGTATATTTATAGTTTTTTGAAGGTTAATTATAAGATATGTGATTACTCAATAATAGTGTCAAATTGCACCTAAAGAAGGGATTCAATTATAATATTGTATTGAGGTTAATATTTAATACCGTATAGATATATACAATATTATAAATTGTATGTTGTTATTTAACACGATGTATTACAAACTCAACTAATAACGCCTTTAATACTCTTATTCTAAGTGCAGTATCATCAATTTTGATGACGTTTTGATCCTAATAAATAAATTTCCGCAGTCAATCAACTTTTTTAGGTTCACCCAAAGCCAAAACATTTATATATATTTTTCAATGCTTCTCTCACAATAATTTGGACCAAGCCCTGAATAATCCAATAATAATCCAATTCTGAAAGTATCTGATTATTTCTTACAGAAAATACAATGAGAAAAAACATCAAATCCAAGAGAATCTTTTTATATGTTGTTTCGTTCGAATTCCTCCATTTGTCAGGCAAATATCCCAGCCTTCCCAATTCAGTTAATCTTATTTTCTTTTCTTTCATTTTCAGGAAAAATTTTTAAAAAGCAAGTAGGACCCATTTGCAACCACTAATACTATATTGAATTGGTTAGTGGGAAAATAATTGATAACAGTAATGGGCAAAAATTAACAAATAGATCTCTGATTTTCGTTGATTTCTAAAATAAGGGCTTTATTTAATCATGTGTATCGAATAGGTCTTTGTTCTTTTGAAAAAGATTTGTACTTTGAGGGGATTTTATTTAAATATCCCTCAAAACTTAAAAAAAAAAAATTTATAAATGTATCTCATAGAAATAGTTAAGTATATGATTTTTATCCCAAATTAAGGTGATAGCATCTAAATTACACTAATTAAATTTCTTACCCAACTTCAAAATTACTTGACTATCAAGTAAAATAATAATAATAATAACCAATTTTTTTTATAGTCTAGTACTTAACTTACCTGACAATAATAGATATATTAATTTAATATTTTCTTGCGTATTTTTAAAATAATCATGTATTAACAAAATATTAGAATTCAAAAAAAATTCATGAAAGTTTTAAAATAATCATTTAATTTGCACCACAATGGAAATGTCAAATTCAATATTATAAGAGCAATTCAATAGAGGTTAAGAATTTATTTGATAATATAAATGGACAAACTGTGCCTTCATTTTAGAAATTATACAAAGTCAAAGGAGCCAGATGTTATTAACCGTATAATAATGATAATAATGGAGAATGAAGAAAGCATGGCATCCTTGAAACAGACTCAGTGAATACCATTGGACAACTTTTGCTTCATAGTTTATTAATTACACACATCATTATATTTTCATTGTGGTTGGCAGCAGGCGGAGCAATCTTTAATTCTTTTTCTTTTTACCCTTTTGTTTAATGATTGCTAGAAAATGACAAGTTAAGAGGAAGCAAATGCACTAATTGAGATAACTAATCAAGGACATAGAGAAAACAAAATGTGAAGAAAAAGCTATGATGATGGCACAATGGCAAGTAAGTGGAGACGGTTAGATTGACTTTGAAGACAAGGGAAATCAAGTAAAAGGACTAAGAAAAGGAGAAAAAGTAGGCAAAAGGGCTCTTGATTTTTTTGTTTATTTTGGTTCATGGTGAGTCACTTTTAATTTTCAAAGCACTGAAGAGGAAAGTTTAGCAGGCATGGCTGAACTCAGATTGCTGATCTTCACATTTTTGTTTAGCTTCCACATTCAGCTAATCTCCAGTGCTACAGATTCCCGCGACGGTAATTTATTTTACATTGTACAAGTGAATCAAATAATCATACTATAACATTTATGTACTATTTGGCTATGTTCTGCTAGAATTCATCATTGCCAAACTCAGTATATTGCTTGTTTTATTGAGTTTAAATTATCATGCAATTTTGCAGCCGCGGCTTTACAATCTTTGAAGGATGCATGGCAAAATATACCCCCTAGCTGGAAAAATTCTGATGATCCCTGTGGATCCTGGGAAGGAGTTACTTGTAACAATTCCAGAGTCACTGCACTGTTAAGTACAATTCTATATTTCAATTTTTTTTTCCAAATTCAACATTATTTTCAATAGAAGCAAAGCTCACTGATCACACATGCATTATGCTTTCAGGGGACTGTCAACCATGGGACTCACTGGGAAACTCAGTGGAGACATAGGAGGCCTCACAGAATTAAGATCCTTGTTAGTATCCGTCTCAAGTTTTCTAGAAAGTTTGCAGCATATTTTAACTTAGTAAGCATATCTTATATGCTTGTTGAATGCATTTGTTCCAGGGACCTGTCATACAATGGAGGCCTTACAGGTTCCCTATCTCCGCGAATAGGAGATCTCCAGAAGCTGAATATCCTGTAAGATCTTGTTCTAGGCGACTCTGCAAGTTTCGGAAAAACCTGGATCTTTATATTCGACTAATTTGTTTTTGTATTTTGTATGATTTGATGAATGTTTTCCATCTTTCAGGATTCTGGCCGGCTGTGGTTTCACCGGCAATATTCCTGATGAAATTGGAAACTTGGCAGAGCTATCTTTCTTGTAAGACTAATTATAACTAGTCAATCCAGTATATTTTTCCTTTTCTCATTGTTCAATTTATTTAAAAAAGGAACTGCACACAATTTCCAGGGCACTGAATTCAAACAACTTCAGCGGTCGAATTCCTCCTTCTCTGGGTAAGCTCTCCCAGCTTTACTGGCTCGATCTTGCAGACAATCAGCTGACAGGAGCAATTCCAGTTTCAACTATAACTTCCCCAGGATTGGATCAACTCAAACATGCTAAACATTTGTGAGTTCTTTTTTTTGTTGGGGCACATCAGTCCATCTTCAAAGTGAACAGAAGGAAGTATAAATGATTATTTTCATGAACTTTGCAGCCACTTTAATAAAAACAAGCTTTCTGGTACCATTTCTGAACAACTTTTCAGCCCTGATATGGTACTGATACACGTGTAAGTTCAACATCCACCCATCATTCAATTTTAGTTTTCTTTTTTATTTCACTCACTTACACATTTTGGTTCTTCAATTTCAGCTTATTTGATGGAAATCAACTTTCTGGGAAGATCCCAGAAAGTTTAGGATATGTTCAGACTCTTGAGGTTCTGTGAGTATAAGCCTCCCCATATTCAGCAATTTTTTTTTTTTAATTAATCCCTTTCCATTTGACTAGCCATCTTGCTTATTTTTATTTTACTGGAAACTTTGTCAATCTGCAACAGCCGGCTTGATAGAAATGCTTTGACAGGCGAAGTCCCGGCAAATCTCAATAACCTCACAAATGTCAATGAATTGTGAGTGTTTTTTAAGCAAATGTGGCAATGCTTTTGTTACGATAGCAGTTGGTGGATTATGAATTTTCTTCTACATGAAACAATATTTCTCTTTCAGGAATTTAGCTCACAATGATCTTAAAGGCCCTTTTCCAGATTTAAGTCAAATGAATTCCCTCAGTTATGTGTGAGTTTCTTAAGCTTGAAGCTACTATTTCCAGTTAATTCCTCAGAAAATATTGCTTTTTCCATAAGAGAAAAATCTGATCAATGATGCGTCATATCATAGGGATCTTAGCAACAATTCATTTGACCCAACAGAAGCTCCACTTTGGTTCTCAACTTTGCCATCACTCACCACATTGTAAGTCTTCTGTCAGCCACAGAATACAGTTGTGAAAAATCCCCTGGACTATTTCCGAATCGAATCTCATTCTGGAGCTCCACAGGATTTGTGAATTTGGATTTCTCCAAGGCCGTGTTCCAGATAAACTCTTCAGCTATTCACAAATACAGCAAGTGTAAGTTTCTAGTAACGTGTAACTCAGTGAAGAAGAAGGATATAATTCTCAATATTCATTCTTGTAAATCCGTTGCAGGAAACTGAGGAACAATGCTTTCAATAACACATTGGACATGGGAAATGCTGTTGGTCCACTGTTGCAACTTGTTGATTTGCAGAACAATCAAATTTCTGCAATAACACTGGGTTCGGGAATAAAAAACTATACGTTAATGTGAGACTATTCATCACCTTCAATTCTCATTGTAAATGATAGTCTACCGTCTCTTTTCCATTATTCTTACTTGGCAAGCTATGTGATGCATTTCAGACTTGTTGGAAATCCGGTATGCACGGCAGCTCTGGTAAATACTGATTACTGCCAGCTTCAACAACCAACCACAAGGGCCTATTCCACAAGCTTGGCTAACTGTGGAGGCAAATCATGTCCTCCTGAGCAGAAGCTGAGCCCTCAGAGTTGTGAATGCGCCTATCCATATGAAGGAACAATGTATTTCAGAGGACCATTCTTCAGAGAATTGTCCAATGTCACAGTGTTTCACTCACTGGAAATGAGTCTCTGGGTGAAATTAGGCCTCACACCTGGTTCAGTTTTTCTTCAGAATCCTTTCTTCAATATCGACGACTACCTACAGGTTCAGGTTGCACTCTTTCCATCTGGTGAAAAATCATTTAACAGGTCAGAAGTTCAAAGGATAGGGTTTGACCTGAGTAATCAAACCTACAAGCCTCCTAAGGAGTTTGGTCCCTATTATTTCATTGCTTCTCCTTATGCTTTCCAAGGTAACTTAAATCTGTTTCTTTATAACGGTCGACAAAATAACATCGAGAATGGTGATCTGACGAGAGAATGCACAAATGTGTTTTAGTTCCGCCGGGAGGTAATTCTATCAGCTCAGGAGTAGCTGCTGGAATAGCATGCGGAGGAGCCGTTCTAGTTTTAGGACTGGTAGGATTGGGGGTGTATGCTATTCGGCAAAAGAAACGAGCTGAAAGAGCGATTGGATTGAGCAAACCATTTGGTAACAAATATTTTAGACAATTTTCCGTTATATTGACCGAGTAAATTTAGTTGCAAATGTTAATATACTGCAGCTGCCAACATGAGATCATACCGTTTGAATTCTCTGTTTTTTTCAGCATCCTGGGCACCAAGTGGCAAAGACAGTGGTGGTGCTCCTCAATTAAAGGGAGCAAGATGGTTCTCTTATGATGAACTTAAAAAGTGCACAAATAATTTCTCAGAAAGTAATGAGATAGGCTCTGGCGGCTACGGCAAGGTAAATGGTCTTCTTGTTTAAATATTTGTGAAATTTCGCTAACCTGCTGTTCGCTTATCTTTTCTGTTTTATGCAGGTCTACAGAGGAATGCTTTCTGATGGACAAGTTGTGGCAATCAAAAGAGCTCAGCAAGGATCAATGCAAGGGGGGCTGGAGTTCAAGACAGAGATTGAATTGCTTTCCCGGGTTCATCATAAAAATCTTGTTGGTCTTGTAGGATTTTGTTTTGAGCAAGGGGAACAGATGCTGGTTTATGAATTTATGGCAAATGGAACACTCAGGGAGAGCCTATCAGGTAATTTTATCCTCAGTCTTGCTGTTTGCTTAAACATAAGTTCCAATTTTCGTAAGTTCCAATTTTTCATCTAATGGCGGTAAGTTTATTCACATAAATATGCTTTGCAGGGAGATCTGGCATTCATCTTGATTGGAAGAGGAGACTAAGAATTGCTCTTGGCTCAGCCAGAGGATTAGCTTACCTGCATGAGCTTGCAAATCCTCCTATTATCCACAGAGATGTTAAGTCCACGAACATTCTGTTGGATGAGAACTTAACAGCTAAGGTTGCAGACTTTGGCCTATCTAAACTTGTATCGGACAGTTCAAAAGGTCATGTTTCAACTCAAGTCAAAGGCACAATGGTGAGTACAGTCAATCCACATCTCTTAATTACTCTGCACAGACTTTGTAATAGTTGGTTCAACTGGTAAGCTCTCTTGGTATAGCCATGATACTTTTCGTGTTAATTTATTTTCAAAACGATGTCTGGTTGCAGGGTTATCTAGATCCTGAATATTACATGACTCAACAACTAACTGAGAAGAGCGATGTGTATAGTTTTGGAGTGGTTATGCTTGAACTTATAACGGCTAAGCAGCCAATAGAGAAGGGAAAGTATGTTGTCCGCGAAGTAAGAACGGCTATGAATAGGAATGACGAAGAGCATTATGGCTTGAGGGACATGATGGATCCAGCCATCAGAAACACCGCCCTGCTAGGATTCAGAATGTATCTAGAATTGGCGTTGCGATGTGTTGAGGAATCGGCCGCGGACCGGCCAACAATGAGTGAGGTGGTTAAGGCCATTGAAACCCTCTTACAAAATGATGGGATGAACACAAACTCAACGTCGGCATCTTCATCTGCTACAGATTTTGGTTCTTCAAAAGGCGTCGTTAGACAAATCTATGGCGATGCATTGCCTGACAATAAGAAGGATGTCAATGACACTAATGCCTTTGATTACAGTGGGGGATACACGCTTTCTGCTAAAGTTGAACCCAAGTAGGGAAAAGCACTCTCTCTTTTTTCTTCAGGTTTTAATTTTTAGGTAACTTGTGTGTATTACAAGGGAACTGCTGAATGCTTAGTGTGATTGTTTGCTGAGAGCAAAAAGTTCTTTTGCTATGAGATAATTAAAAATCCTCTGAAAGAATGTAGTTTGCTGTAAGACTAGGACGATTTTTCAGGTGACTGACCTCATCCACAAGAGGAAAAAGGAAAATGTTATTCGGAGTTTTTATAACTTGAAAAGCACGAGAAGTTTCCACGATATCATTCGAAATTACAGAAAATGAACCTTACATATAGTTATATACTGCGCAAACAAACAAAACTGCGTTCTTTAGATCACAAACTTTCACCATGCGATAGTCCTTGTAATTCCGCTACTCAGGCTGCTCCTTGGGAGGCTTCACAATAATGATCGGACATACGGCATGGTGCGCACAGTAATCACTTACACTCCCCAAGAATGCCCTGATAATTATGAACGTATGCATAAACTATCAAGCAAAGGAATCTATTGCAAGTAAATATATGATTTGCAGTCGGTAATACTTGAAAATATTTCGGTAAGACGCCTCGAATAGTAATCTAGATTCTTTGCCTTACTCCAACAGATGTTTAATTGTGCGTGCAATCAGTCCGGTATCCACAACAATGTGATTCTTTTTAAGTATTTTCTCACCTTTTAATCTTGCCGAGGCCGCGGCTTCCGACAACAAGGAGATCAATCTGCATTTGCTCAACAGACTGACAAATCATGTCCTTTGGATCCCCTTCAAGAATCAGACTCTCTGCTTTCACCTACACAAGGTTAGGTGTTTTAGATCAAAGTAAGTATGGTCTAAAAATTAGATGCACGGAAGGCATATAATACATATTTAGCTAATCACCATTTTATCTTTGCACATCTGCAATGCCCTGGAAAGTAACGCCGCCGAATTTTCTTCTTGGGATTTCCTCACAGATTCTACCATCGAAGATGTTGCATAAAATGCTATCAACATCAAAACCGCTTGAGAGATCCAATGCAAATTTATGATTTGAAGTAGCAAACACATACTAAAGGCTACAAAATAATAACAAATTTTGATCTCAAATGATGCAAACATCCATTTACCATTTAATGTACATTTCAAAAATGTGGATTTGAGGACTCGACAACACTGTCTAACTACGGTGATTAGTGCACTGTCAGCCACTCATCCATTGTGGAGAATTAATAAAACCAATTCATCTTCATAGAATTAAAGAACATTTTGGAGCATGTTATTAGTGTACGTAATATCCAACAAATATGAGATTTAACAAAAAAACATCTGAGCATTCAATGCGCTGGAGTAGCTCAGTTGGTTAGAGCGTGTGGCCCTTAACCACAAGGTCGCAGGTTCAAGCCCTTCCTCTAGCGATAAATATTACATAAACTTAACTTCTTCTTTTTTTTTTTTGGGGTGGGGGTTACTGACCAGTACTGGTACTTACAGCCGGGAAAACGAAGCGCTGAAATGGCTGCTGAACGTGAACGATCGTCAGGATACCACCACCGCCATCGCTAGCTTCCGGCGTAAAGCCGACGATACCATAAAGATTGTCAAGAGCCCATTCGAGTGCATTGAAACTCTCTTCACTTTCATCAATTGCCACCATCACCTTCATCTTCTTCTTGCTGTCCGTCATTATTGTCTCCTCTTCTTCTTTTGACTGCAGCATTGCTGACCCTGAATCACCTGGAACTGTTTCTTTCTCCATTTCCCAATTCTTCTGCTTCTCCCTCTCGGACAACAATGTCACTGTCACAACAGACGGTGGTGAGCCTATTTGTCCTTTATGTGAATAGAACAATGATTGGATTTTCGTCATTTTCGAAAAAAATTAGAGAGCTGAAAATGAGGTGTCATTACGTGGAGGTTTATAAGAGGAAATATAGCACGAGCCCAACATATGGCATCCATGCAATTGAAAGTTACCATTCCAGCATGCAAAATTTTATATTTTTGTTAGATAAATATATAACGTAGTTGGTGCGCGGAGCCCGTTGTTGATGACTCTTAACTTTGGTAATGTAATATAAAATTACATTCGCCTAATTCATAGCTCTGAAATTAGCTCATACTTTGAAATTACCCCATGCTTACATTAATAATATGTTCTCTATAACTTTTTCTTCGCCCAAAATTATTTTCTTAGAACGCTCATCATTTTTCAACCAATATGGATCTTCTTCTCAACTCAGTCATACTCTCTTTACAAAATACAAGATATTCGCCACCCTTTAATAAAAGTTACTTTTTTTATTAATTAGAAGTTCTTAGATCTCAGAAATACTGTCCATAATTTTTAAAATGTTAATCGCATTATATATATACAATAATACGTAGGTTATGTTCAGTTGCGGATCCATGCTTAAATATTTTAATATGTATAATTTTTTGAAATGAAATATTAGTCGTCAAGGTCTCAAGGTCAATATTCTTTTAACAGACTAGTCCTTCGGCTTTAAAAAATAAGGATCACATATCTCTTTGTACAAAAAATTATTAAAAGACAAAAATTATTAATTTTAGATACTCTTAATATAATAAATTTGTGATCTATGTTTTAAGAATGTGTAGACATTCATGCTACACATGAAAATTTCTATCAAAATTCAATGAAAGAAGTCCTTCGGCTTTAAAAAATAAGGATCACACATCTCTTTGTACAAAAAATTATTAGAAGACAAAAATTGTTAATTTTAAATACTCTTTCAATATAATAAATTCATGATCTATATTTTAAAAATGTGTAGACATTCACACTACACATGAAAATTTTTATCGAAATTCAATGAAAGGACTTCTTTTATTCGTAAGTAACCATGTTTAATGTAATTTAAGAATTTAAATTTAATCAGATTAATTAACTTATTATTTCTGTTGTAATAGTGTTACTTATTTATACAGCATTCCTTTTATCGTCTAGTTAGATTATGAAATCAGACTTCAAGTCTATAAGGTACTCCATGTTGTAACAATTTCATAAGTCTTGAATAAAACTTTCGTTTGTTCTATAACCAAACCATTACATTGCACAAAATTAATTAAGGGAGCTTAATGAACTGTACTCCTACGCTCATGCGCATGCATGATTTTACACACACATTTCCCACTTCACAAAAACAAAGAGATAGCTGTTTACATTCTTGATGATTTTTCACTAAGTCACACAGTCCTTGAAATTCTAGTGCCTACGGTGCTCCTTCGTCGGCTTAACGATGAGGATCGAACACCCACCGTGATGCACGCAGTACTCACTTACACTACCTAAAAATGCTCTACCAAAAGTATATCACTTTAAAATTCTGTCATGATGTAATCTCCTCCTGCGCAAAAGCACACGTGGGTGATTGATAGTTAATAGATTTAAAAAAAAAAATTAAGAACTTAAATCTTGCCCATGCTATCACCTCACCTAAAGGCACATGGCATAAATTTTTTAAAAACTCATGAGATATTAAATCAAGGGAGAATCTTAATCTAGTAAATTAGTAGTACCAATTAATAATTAGATAATCAATAGCCAACGCTTTTTTAGACAAATAATCGTAGTGTTGATTAATCCAGGCAAATGGCCAAAATTAATCAGTTTGATGCTTACAGTATATTGTATAATACTCAGGAATTTTAATTAATTGTCAGCACATATTTACATCACCTCTTAACCTTGCCGAGGCCACGACTTCCAACAACAAGGCGATCAATGTGCATTTGTTCGACAGCCTGACAAATCATATCCCTTGTGTCCCCATCAAGAATCAGTGTCTGTGCATTCACCCGTACCATGCATTGCATGCAAGTCAATTTTACAATTTAATTAGCAAACTGCTGACGTCTGAAGACTGAAAGAAAAACAATTTTGCCATCTCTTCTGAAGTACTAGTGGTTGATACGTGCCGCATGAATAAGTAAACTAACCCTGCTCGTTGTATAGATTATAGAAAGCTTTCTTAAATTCTGCTTACAGCGGGTAATCTTTTTTCTTTTTTTGTGGGAAGATGTTTGTTTTATGCACCAAAAGATTGTGTGTGTGCGTGCATGTGTTTGTATGCATATGTTAGGTAAGAGCCGATCCAAAATTAAAATTTAATAAGAATTTTTTACAACTCTATACACTATTATTTTTCACTGTTTATAACGTTGGAAATTCAAAAAATCAATTTACAATGTTGTAAACTCTTCCTAACTATAATTGGGGATTAAAAAAATTTCAAATTTAAGTAATGACTCGCATCCTTTCTTTGCACACTTGTAGTGCCCGGGAGATTAGAGCTGCAGAACTTTCTGTTGGAGAAAAATCATAATTTTTCTCATAAAAATATTTTTACAACCGATCTCATATAATATATAAGAAATTCGTAATTCAGAAAATCATACTTTGATAATCTAAGAAGATAAACGACACCAGGCAATAAATCCACCACCCAACTATCTTCCAGGCTATGACTCAAGTTTGATCTGCACTAAACGTGCGGGCGTTTGTTTCACCACTCCCAAAAATCTCTGGCTTCTTTTTACAGTGTTTTTCTCAAAAGGCGTCTCTCCCTTTTTTTAAAGAGAAAAGAACACTTATATATAATATTACTTTAGTTAAAACTCTAATTTGTGTTATCCTTATTATATAATAATTTAAAATATTAAATATATTATGTTTAATATTTTTCCTCTCCACTTACGTAAAAGTGGAGATAAGGTGTAACAACTTTGGAACCCACCTTGTAAAATATCACAAGGCCCCATTTACACTTAAATATAACACATAGGGCCTTAACAAATATTATATTTAGGTTTATCACCTAATATGCTAATTTTATTATTTTTTAGTCCAGTAGTGGTGCAGTCAATTAAATAAGCTAACCCGAGGATCATTTGGGAATATACAATAGTGGCTACAATAATTAAGCCTATGATTAAACTAGCTTAATTATTTAATTCCAATTCTATTCCACTATAAGATTGGAACTGACCTCCATAATTATATGCTCGAATAATACTTCGTCCCAAGCTACATTGATCTCTTTACTGTACAATTCTTTGTACCACATCGTTAATTAAATTAATATCTTAACTGTCCAATCAATTTAATAACATCTTATTCCTTGATACTTATGTTGTGCAAATTTTATTGAACTCGCAAGCGCACGCATCTATTGTAGAATAGATTAATGGTGACGAGTGTCGATCCCACGAGGAAGTTGATTTTAATTATGTGCAGAATTAATTTTCTTTTAATTGAAACAATTAAATTATGGTAACTTTATACTAAATTGTGAATTAAAATGACGGGAATAATTAATAATGAAATTATTATAATAAAGCACTTGGTATCCGGATCTGCATCAACATGCTCCATGGGCTAAATATTCCATATTAATACCAATTAAATCATAAGAGGGGATTCCATACTTCATGAACCACGCTCAAATAAATATGGTGCCAAGGGCTTATCATGCCAAATAATAATAACCTTGTACTAGGGTGCCGGTTTAACTAGGGCTATATCTAGACAAGACTATTATTATTTATCGACGAAAAGTCAAAACAACCATAAATATTAGAGGAGAAGAGAAAGTAAATTTACCAAATTAAGCCCATGGAATATGTTGAGACTTCACCTTCAACCCAAGCTCAAAAAGAAATTAGCTACTCATATTTTAACTAAGGATAAAAAAGAAAATTTTATTAAAATACAAAGAAACTACAAGAAGGAGAAGGAATTTCAGAAATCTAAGTTTAAAAATGAATTCATGGGTATCAAATTAAGGGGGGAGAGCCCCCTTTTTATAAATACATTGAGTGAATCGTGACCATCGGATTAAAAACAGTTCAGATGCTCAGGATTGCGCCACGTCATCAGTCAACAGTCAATATTTGCACAGTAACGTCGTCTAAATAGTAAATAATCCCATGTATGCACATATGCTATACACACGATTTGTACTCCACTAAGATGCTGTCACGTCATCGATCTATAGTACACAAGAAATTTAGCCCAAGAAGATCGTGACACATCATCGGTCGATGCCACGTCATCGGTCAAAGCCACATAAGCAGTCAATACCATATAATTCGTCTAATCAGATATTGCCACGTCATAGGTAGTTGCCACATCATAAGTCCATATACATGAACATTGTCATGAACCGTAAGTATGAACAGTACCGTATATGTGAACAATCACTTTTTCCTTTAATGCTCCTCTTAAGATTTTCGTCCGTCCTGAATTCAAATATGACGTCCGTTTTGCTGCCTGATCACTCGTTCATTGTGAAACGATCGTAATGCCCCTAAAATACATAAAATACACAATTATAATAAAACACATATAATTAATAATAAAATACTTAAATAAATAAAAATAGCAATGTTAGTGAGACTTAAAGTGTAAAATGACAATTTTCTCCTTTATAAATATACACTTTCTAACACTCAAAAAATTAATAGTTTTCTCTAATGATCATTTTCAACATATTAAATATGTCGATCCACTATGGCCAGAGAATTTTATGATCAAGTACCGAAACCTATCAAGAGATGTGTTGTACAAATTTCATATTGTTAATCTATAACTTCAATACTTATAATTGCTCCCACCAAAATATCGGGTAATCTTGACTACAAGTATGTGTCGTGCCTATTGGTAACTCAAATAGAATGACAACCACAATCATGAAATTATAACTAACTCAAGATTAAGATTATAGTAAAATTAATACCTATGAGATTTAATAAGTTTGTCAGTTATTATAAAGTTAATTAAATCTCATATACGATCCTGTTCAATGTAGTCGTACTACATCAATAAATTCATATATGATTAAGATAAATCATTCAATGAATTTATTACAGTTTATACCTAAATAAAGTGCCCAACTTTATTTATCAACTGCGAACTCAATTTATTAAATCATAAGATAACTTATATTTATGTCTTCTGTGAATCCACATAGTGATCACATAAATACATATAATATGATTAAATGAATTTTAATAAAAAATTAATGCAAATAAGATATTTGAATAAAATACCTCAATTATTTTATTAATCAGAAAAAAATTTATTATAATTAAATAAACTAATATACTTTTAAAAAGCATATTTTCCCAACACTTTATTCGTCGGCTTTCTTGACATTTGCTACCAGCGAAGACGTTGCATAAAACGCTGTCAATTAACTAACTATCGGCTTTCATCTTCGCCAATTATGAACAAAAAAGATTCCATATATCGACGAGCATAATTTAATTATTCGCCAACCTGCACCAGGGGGGATGAAAGGCTGCTGAGCATGAATAATTTTCAGGACGTTGCTGCCATCGTTGGCTTCCGGCGTAACGTCGGTGATACCGTAAAGATTATCAAGAGCCCATTTAAGTGCATAAAAGCTCTCTGCACTTTCATCAATCGCCACCGTCACCTTCATCTTCTTCTTGTTTTTCCTGATTATTGGCACCTCTTCCTCTTTTGTTTGCAGCACTGCTGACCCTGAACCTGGAATTGTTTCTTTCTCCATATAAATCCAATTCTTTTAATTCTCTCTCTCGATCAGACAACATGAACCGTCTCAACATAGAGTATTGAGCAAGTAAGTAACCAATTGCTTTTTATAGAAATAGAGAGGATGATGGCTTTTTGTCTGGCTCTGGAAAAGGAGATGAAAATGAGGTGTTACGTGGAAATAATACATCAGGCAATATGGGGATTTAATTCAGCTGGTCCATATGGCATCCCTGCAAATGCAAGTTCCAATTGCAGCATGCAAAATTTTGTTTCCTTAACAACATTTGCATCCATTGCGGATCTTTTGTTCTTTCCCCGCATAAACGATATACACGAGCCTAGTCATTCCGTTTGTACTAAATACATCCCTAACTCGTATTACATAATCGGCAGATCAGCATAGGTAAGGGTTAATCCATTTTGCTTAATTTATCACGGATTTAGGTGTAAAGGATACCTTTAATGAAGAATAAATACTCGTTGAATCTTTTTATTTAAAAAAAAAAATCTCAAGACATCTTTCTATTAAATCCTTACTTTTAAATGTTTGATAATTTCACCTTTATTTTTCCTTTACCATTATAAAAATAACAATACCCTTGTTACAATCTTAAGAGCATTAATTAATTTATTTATAAAAATATCAATTAACAATTAACCAATAATTATCAATCTAAAAAATTAATATTTTATATCTTTGCAACAATCTTTTTAATAATTATTTAAAAATAAATTGATAACAACCAACTTCAATCTATATTTAATGTCCCAGGGCAAAAATACTCACATTATAAAAAGAATAAAAAATTAAAGGTAAAGATATTACATATTTAATGGTAGTATATTTAGATTTTTTTTTTCAAGATATAAGGGCTAAATGTACACTCATTTCAAAATACAAACTAAACAAACATATATCTTTCAATTTGGGATTGGGAAAGGGAAAGATTGAGATAAAATGTAATTAGATAAATAAAAAATATACAGAGACATCCATACCATATTACCATACATAATATATATAACCCTTTCTAGGGAGTGACATCTCTTCATCTTCAGCTATCCATTGTTATAATACACATTATCTTTTATATACGTGTGTCTGTGATTTAACAATAAATAAATCTCTTTTATAAAGTAAGAGACAAACTGTCAGACAAAGATTCGAATTTTAATATATTATAAAATAAAATGTAATTTTTTATAAGTTATACCTTATCTTAATAAGTAAGAGGTTCATACACATATACTATATGCAAAACTTTTTTAGTATACCACACAGTCCTTGTCAAAATTCTAACTAGTGCTTAGGGTTTTTCTTTGGCGGCTTAACGATGAGGATCGGACACACAGCATGATGGGCACAGTAGTCACTTACACTGCCCAAAAGTGCCCTGCCAATAGCAAAAGAAAGAAGCAATTAAAAACCAACAAGCCAGAAAGCTTATAATAACAAATTACCGAAATATCGGATGAATATCTAGTAATTTTGATTCTAGGCCACTGCCAGTCGATGTTTAATTAAAATGTGCAAGTAGTTACGGGCCAAAGAGCCAACGAGGCCAAAATAATCAGTTTGAGATGCTCATAGCATTTTATAAATTATAAAACCAATTAGTTATTTAATTTATCCGCCTTTTGATCTTCCCAAGGCACGGCTTCCTACAACAAGGAGATCAATGTGCATTTGTTCTACAGCCTGACAAATCATATCCTTTGTATCCCCATCAAGAATCAGTGTTTCTGCTTTCACATGCACCATGCATGCAAGTTACACAATTTTATAATTATTAGTATACGCTAACTGACACGGGACTAAAAAACAAAATGAATTTTATTGATAATTTTTAAGAGTACTCACGTAAGAACAACACACAAGCTCATCACTCTTAAAATATTAGAAAGGAATATAAAAAACTCATCACCCAAAGAATATGATAAGAGATACAAGGCTCTCTAACTCACCACTCTAAAGAATTCACCTAAGAGATAGAAAATTCTTCTAATCTAAAATCTAAAAATCACTCACTCACTCTCTCTAAAAATTACAAGTTAATACATTTATATAGACAACTTAGAACATCCCTCCGAGCTTAGGATAAGATTTATATTATCTAGAATTCAAATCAAACATGAATTAAAAATCTTAGTTGTTATGAGGTGGAAGAGAACAAAGCCAAAATCAATTTGACTATTAGGCCTTTTGATGGGCAAATGTAAGCAATCAACATTCATTTATTCATATCTTAATGTAGAAAAATCCAAATCAAACTCCATAAAATTTGTTAAACTCCTAATTCGAAGAGCCTTCCAGAGATATGAAGCTTGCTGGATATAACCGGATGCATTGATGCCAGTAAATTCAGAACTTGCGGCCTTGTGCAGAATTCCTGACAACTATGACCTTTACCAACTAAATCTTGAATTTCTTTAAGAAGAGAAGTTCGAATTTGATTCCGTAAAATTCTTTAGAAACTAGACAAAATTATCTTTTCAACCATATATTATACATAATTTATCTATTTTTAGAACACTATAGTTAATTCAAATAAATGAGCTATTAATTTTAACTTTTACTTCCCACTTTAACTAAACATTCCAAATGTTCACATTCATCTTGATGGTCAACCTCCAAACATAATAAGCCTTTAAACACTCCTATGTGACTAACGTCTGAAGGCCAAAAGGAAATTAGTTTTGCCATTTGATGCACATTATGCGCATAAAAAAAAAATTACATTTACAGACGTATACACACACATTTAAGAGAGCTAAACACTAATTCTTTTAAAATTTATAGGTTAAGAACGTGTTTGCATGAAACAAAAAAAAAAAAAAAAGAGCGCTTGTATTGAAAAAATATTCTATACACACACACATTATCTTGCAGAAGTTTCCTTAAAAGCATAAATTCAAAGATAAAAATTACCAATTTTAATAAATCAACAAATACACTGTATTAAAAAAATTTCAATCTAGACTTATATTCAGGATTAAATTTTGGTATGGATCAATAATAATGGTGTGAGCATCCGTTTACAACACTGTCAAACAACTTATAGAATAATATAAAAACACGTTCACACTTTGTGAATTTAGCCTGGACTTTATATTAAACCAGATGAGCAATTACCAATAATATAAAAATATATTCATACCATCGTCAATTGGTCTTAGACTCTATCCTAAATCAGATTACAACTCACACATATAATACCCGTCTATATATAATACCCTTATAATAGATCGTCAGTAATTATTGCCATCTTTTCACTGCACGCTTGTTGTGTCCGGGAGAGAAGATCCGTAGAACTTTTTAATTCGGCTTTCCTGACACTTTCCAGCAGTGTAGATGTATGAAATGCTGCCGCGGTAAAAAAATTAATTGTTTAATTAATTCAACCTCTTTACGCACACTGCACTACCAACTTCGGAATCAGCTACCGGTGTGTAGGCATGCTTATGTACGTATGCTACGAACGGGTTCCAACTCGGAAATATTATTCTGAAGTAATTAATACGACAAGATTGGTAATCACCTGAATTACTTCACCCGTAATCACGCCTTGTTCATTTGTTAAGACGTGCTCGCCAAATCACTTTAGTTGAAGGATTCATATTAACAAGCATACTATGAAGTTTTCACGTGGATAAGGTCCTCATAATTATAATACTAAAATATTTAATAAAGTTTAACTCTTGCGGTGGGCAAGCTAAAATTAAGTTCATTATAAAAAAAATATAATCTATCAATTTATGTTATTTTTATCAAAATTAATATTTAAAAATCATATTTATCATATATGTATAAACTTTTATTTAATGCTTAAGAATTTTTTGTGATCAATATTTCAGTGCCAAACTTAAAGTTCTGTTTAGTATAATTTTTTAAAATAAAATTTATATAAACTTATTTAAATAAATTTTTTATAAATAAAATTTTAACTCAAAAAATTTTTAATTATTTAATCTTTAGTGAAAATTTTTATTAAAAATTATAAAATATTTTAATATTTTTTTAAAATTATATTATAAATAATAAAATAAAATTATCAACTAAATAAAAAATTTAAAATTTAAAATAAAAATTTAATTTTTCAATCTTTATTCAATTATTTTTAGGTAAAAATAAAATATATAGTTTAATTTCTAAAAATTCTACAAAATTAATAATCAAATGTTAACAAAAATTTTAGCAAAAATTTATAATATTAAATAAATACTTAGGACTATCAAATTAAATAAATTATAACAATATCACAAAGCATGCATATTTATATACTAACCTATAAATGCAGGTCCACTAGATAAAACATGGGCAGGTGATCCAGCGTGGATAAAAAGCTGCTGAACATGAACAAGTGTGAAGATCCCGCCGCCGTCGCTGGCTTCTGGCGAAACGCCGAGGATACAATAAAGATTGTCAAGAGCCCAGTCAAGTGCGTAGAAACTCTTTGCACTTTGATCAACAGCCACCCTGGCCTTCATCATCATCATCATCTTCTTCTTCTTCTTTTTCTTCCTCCTCCCCTCCTCATCTTCTTGCGTTTGCTGTATCACTAGCCCTGCATCCGGGTTCGCCTCCATCGCCAACTTCATTTTCTCTTACCGTCAGTCTGTTCACAGCAGAAATTTGATTCCGATATTTTTTTCTTATGCGAAAGGGGCTGATTTTGTTTGTCTATCTTGTTTGCTTTTTATTTATCAAAAAAGCTTTGGTTTTGGTCGTGTAAAGAGTTGAAATGAAGGTGGTACGTGGAAGTTTTGTAAGTGAAGATGGAACTTCAACGTACGGGAACAAATGGCGCCCATGCCCAAGTGCAGCGAACGCAAAAAATGACAACGAGATAACAACACCAGGTCCCGTGGTCTTGTTATAATCTCAAAAAGGCTATAGTTTGTCTATTCGTATCAAATACGTCCTCAATTAATTCCAATTCTTTATTTTTCATTTTTAATTTTGACAAACGCAATTAATTCCTATTAAATTGACGGGAATGCTCTTTAGTCTCATCCGACTTTCCCTTTCCTGTCACACTGCGTGGTGGCTAAAACTCATCATTAAGGAGTAGGTTGGTCATTGAACTATTATTTCGACAGCCGGTCATGGTGCTTAGGGCGTGGGCTTTTATTAGTATCGCCACAGATTTGTTTTTGTTTCTTTTTTAAAATAAATAAATTATAATTTCTTTTATCAAATTACAGACATGTATGTTTATGTTTACAGTGATCGTATGTTGAAAGCTAAAAATACTTTGCTATGGGATAATTAATGATCACACTGAAATCGCCTACCTAATTTACTATTTACAACTCTAAAATAAAGATTACTCAGTAAATGATTATCGTCTTTATTTTCTCTTGATTTTCTGTTTATATTTATCTTAATTATATGAGGAAAAATAGGACTTAAAGTTAATAGAAAATCACCCAACAGAAGATTATCCAAAGACAAGAAAGGTCTCACAAATAGATCCATGTAAATCGATCCAAATCACCCATTATCACAGAAAATAGAAACACATTTATCTGCAGCATGCACAAACAAAGACAATATATTCTTCTGATATTACAAACTTTTTATTCTTCTTATATCGCGAACCTAGTCTCTATATCATAGTCCTCATGGTGCTACTGCTTAGTATGGTGCTGCTTTGGCGGCGGCTTGACGATGATGATCGGACACTGAACATGATGTGCACAGTAGTCACTTACACTACCCAATAATGCCCTGCCATGTGTCAATTACAGTAAATTATCAACAAGCCAAAAAGTTTATAAGCAAATGACGATGACTGAAATATCGGATGAAATACTCACAAATGTGTACGATGCTCACACGTCACAACATTATATAAAGCTGCGATTCTCAGGTGGGGACGCTAAATGCAAATATAACGCGGATTCACATTAACACCTTTTTTTTTTTTTTTTGGGTTGAATTGACTATAACCATATGGTGTTAACGTGAAACCACACAAAATTGACATTTAAAAATCTCCCACCCGAGAATTTCTACATCATTTCGTAGATGTGTATACTTGTACAAATAATTGTCACCTTTTAATCTTGCCAAGGCCACGGCTTCCTACAACAAGGAGATCCATGTGCATTTGTTCTGCAGCCTGACATATCATGTCCTTTGGATCCCCATTAAGAATCAGTGTTTCTGCTTTCACCTGCACCACACAAGTTATCAATAACAGTACACTCCTCACATCTAAATACCAAATTTACTGAAATTTAATTTAATTAATCTTGTTTGCTGGTTCCATATCGTTATGGTACAGCTCATATAGTCGCCACACACACACACACACACACACACATGCAGGCTGAATAAAAGTTCCTTAGTCCTACTAATCGTATCCCAAGGGTTTCTTAATTAAAATAATTCTGCTCAGTGCTAAATTTTTCTAATTCATAAGTAGGAGTGTCTCTGAGTACGCAAACTTTGTTGCCAGTTAAAGCAGACATGTATTGCAATTTGTAAGTTACATTCTTATCCTTGCACATTTGCAGCGCCCGCGAGAGAAGAGCTGCAGAGTTCTCTTCTTGAGCTTTCCTGATAGATTGCTCCACCGAAGATGTTGCATAAAATGCTGTCAAAAATTTAAGTTAGTCTTCATTTCAGGGCCAAAATATCAAAATCAGTTGCTTCTGCATGCAATGCAACCAATGCTTGGTTTGGAGTAACAAATCTACTCAGTTGAAGAGCAACCAATAAATTATGAATAAATAAACCAGAGATCATGTCATCGATGTGCTGGAGTAGCTCAGTTGGTTAGAGTGTGTGGCTGTTAACCACAAGCCCTTCCTCTAGCGGGTTTTCAATTTCATTTTATTTTGCAAGATATTACAGAGTAAAAAGAATCATGGTAAGAGATCACCTGCACCGCCAGGTCCGGCAGGGAAAACTAAGTGCTGAAAGGGCTGCTGAACATGAACAAGTGTGACCATGCCGGCGCCATGGTCGCTGCTTCCCGGCGTTACGGCGCCTGTGATACCATAAAGATTATCAAGTGCCCATTTGAGTGCATAGAAACTCTCTCCACTTTCATCAAGGGCCACCATCACCTTCATCTTATTTTCCCCCATCATCTCCTCCCCTTCTTCTTTCGTTCGCTGCATCGCTAATCCTGCACCCTCCACCGCCTCCATCGCCAAATTCAATTGCTATCACTATCAGTACACTTCACGTATTTGCATATTTGATCACAATTTTACAAATTTTCTTTTATACATTGAACATGATATTTATTTAATTATAATTATTATATACAGTGTTTTTGTTGTGAGGAAAAGTTTGAGAGTGAAGGTGGTACGTGGAAGTTCGGTAAGAGACCATGAAACTTCAGCCGGGACATATGGCGTCCATGCAAATGAACTCTTCCAATTGCAGCATGCAAAAGGCATTTACTATACTTATAGTTATTCATTTAATATTTACCAAAATCTCTTATATAAAGTGATAGTGCAATCTGAATGTTCAGTCTATTTTTAAATAGTTTTAGAAAAATTAACCCGATAATATGCGCAAACAAGGACTTAAAATTTTTATTCACATGGATTTTTAGTAATATTATCTCTAAAATTTTATTTCAAAAAGTGCTAGATCGGGATTTAAATTTTGTGTTTTACTAATGTTTTAAAATGTGTAATTAGTAGTTATTAGACAAGGATATATTTCTATAACGTACACATGTAAACCAGACAAAGCACTTACAGTGTAAAACCAAAAATTAAAAGGAAGGATAAATAAAAAAAATTAACCCAAAAAAAGTACTTACAGTGTAAAACCAAAAATATATGGGCCTCCTTGCCGGGCCAGGGGTGTATTTACCGGTCCATTATATGATCCGACAATCCGCTGTCGTTAGAGAGGTATTGCATTGATCCATGTATGCGGTCATGTTTATATTGGTAATGCTTTTAAGTCATCAAATATGTAATTCCCATTTTTTGAAAAAAAAAAATTGAACAATTTCATATTCAGTTTAGAGAAATTTGCGGGTTTTACCTCACAAAAATGCTTGCCAAATAAAAGCATTATTCAATCAATATGATTATGACATATTTAATTAAACTTTTGCACATGGAGAGAATATAACAACAGACGATAGCTTTTGAATTTCAACTCATTCGACAGCATTTCAACAAAAGACAATTTAATTTATTCATGCAATAAAAATTCCTTGAGCATTAGAGGATAAATTAAGATAAAAATGAACCTGTAAAGCGTTTTGGTCAAGCAAAGGCATGTTATAACCAAAAATACACATGTATAATTTACAAGTCATAAGAAAAAAAAAATGAAACGGAGAAAGCAGCAGTCGTCTTGTACTAGGAAAGCAAGGGACAGTTCGACACCGACCTGAATCAGTCACGCCGCACGCACGTGACCCAATCAAGCCGCCACGAAACAATATCGTACGTCACCAAACAGGTTATCCTACTTGGCTTATTCTCATTGGCAGCTACTTTGCTTAAGAGGCAAGATCTGAAATTCCTATTTCCGAAATTACCCTCCCATTTTTTTAGGTTGACAAATACGTCCATCATCAAAGTAAATCTCTCTCTCTCTCCGTCTTGTCACCCTCGCCTTACAGTGCCCCCGCTTCTCTTCTCTTCTCTTCTCTTATATTACCTTCTCTTTTCTTTTTGTTCCTTCTTACACAAATTTACAACACTGCCATTCTGATAAATCTCTCGCTTCTCGACTTTTTGATTTCGCGATCGGACGGTCATGACTATGATGACTCCTCCACCGTTAGATGTAATTCCACTCTATTTTTTTTTCTCTTTCTAGCTTTATCTTTATTTCCTTTGATTATTTTGAACTGTTTCTAGTTATTTTCTCGATCAACTAGGGTTTTGTGTTTGGATTGACTTAAATTCGACGAATATTTTTTTCAATGTTAGTGATTGATAGCTAGGGTTTTTGATTGAGCGAATTGCGGCTGACTTGTAATTTTGATTTAATGATTTGTGTTTTTGCTTGTTTTGGACTTTGTAGCAAGAAGAGGAGGAGATGCTTGTGCCGCATTCGGATATAGTCGAGGGTCCTCAGCCAATGGAAGGTTCGTTTTAACGGTTGAAAATTTTTTTTTTTTTAAGTTTCGTGTTTTTGTGGATTATTTAGTGCTGTAGAGAGGATCTGGAGGTGGCTCATGAATAATTTTGGTTTTGACTGATTGGTTCTGGTATTAGGGTTTTGAGTATTTTGTATTGATTTTTATGAGTTTTTTGTATGTTAGTGGTTTCACAAGTGGAGCCGGCTAGTACTGTGGAGAATCAGCAAGTGGAAGATCCTCCTACAATGAAATTCACTTGGACTATAGAGAATTTCTGTAGATTGAATACCAAGAAACATTATTCTGATGTATTTGTTGTTGGTGGTTACAAATGGTAATTATATGACGGACGCTATCTCACTGATTGAATTGTTTATGCATTGTGATGTGCTTCTTGCGATTGAGATTGAATGCCCGTTGTTGCTGCTTTGTTGCAGGCGGATACTTATTTTCCCGAAAGGAAACAATGTGGACCACTTGTCTATGTATTTGGATGTTGCCGACTCTGCAACATTGCCATATGGATGGAGTAGATATGCACAGTTTAGTCTGGCTGTGGTTAACCAAATTCATTCCAAATATTCAATCAGAAAGGGTATCTTCTTAACTGTTTATTGCTGTAGTTGCACTATTGATGTTCATGCTTTTGTTGTTTGTAATTAATTGCTATAGCCTTTAATTAAATGAAATTAATTATTCTTACATTATTAAATTTTCCTTTGTACTTTATGTTTTAAATTTTTATTACCGCAAGATAACTTTCCAAGCATGGTATTAAGAATTTTCCCTGAACTGAGCATTCTTCAAAGTTTCCTTTTTTCTTCTTTCTACCGATAAGAAATCAAGTTTATTGGTTCAATGTATGTTTTATATGCTCAGTTATTTATTTCACTCAATGGTGTTTTTCTTTTCTAACATGATCCCTGGTCTCATTTCTTTCTGTTTGATGACTGTGCAAGCAACAATAACAAGAAAAAAAGAAAGCAAATAAAAGTGTCAAAGTCTTCCTTTCATCATATATGATATAAATAAATGTGGCAACGCATTCTTTTCCTTCCAAAGAATGATTGATTGATTGCATGCATTCAATATTTTTAAGCAGCTTCAGTGCACAAAACAATGTGTAATTGCCAGAAATTTGTATGCAGTTAAATATGGCAGTAGATCACCTGTTATGCATGTGTTACAAACTGTTGACTTCAATTTGATGATCAGTCTGCCAATTTGGTCAAATTTAGAAGTGTGTTTTCGCAGAAGTTTAGGGCTTCCATTGTAGTTACTTATACCAGATGTTGTGTCTATTATGTTCTTTGATTTTTAATCATAACGAATTTCTTCTGGATTGTGCAGATACTCAACATCAATTCAATGCAAGAGAGAGTGACTGGGGTTTCACATCCTTTATGCCACTTGGTGATCTTTATGACCCTAGTAGAGGATATTTGGTGAATGATAGTGTTGTCGTCGAAGCTGAAGTTGCTGTTCGTAAAGTCCTGGATTATTGGTCATACGACTCAAAAAAGGAGACTGGTTATGTTGGGCTTAAGAATCAAGGAGCAACCTGTTACATGAATTCTCTCTTGCAGACTTTGTACCACATACCTTACTTCAGAAAAGTGAGGACATAGTCTGATGTTTTCAACTATAAGTCACCTTTAGTTACTGTTAATGTTTTGTAGAAAGTTAAAAGCCTCATGTTGTAAAATATATTTCAGGCTGTGTACCACATGCCGACAACTGAAAATGATTTGCCTTCAGGAAGCATTCCATTAGCTCTGCAGAGTTTATTTTATAAGCTTCAGTATAATGACACGAGTGTTGCAACAAAGGAATTGACCAAATCATTTGGATGGGATACATATGATTCTTTCATGCAACATGATGTACAAGAACTTAATAGGGTCTTGTGTGAAAAACTTGAAGACAAAATGAAGGTATGGTGGTTTAATGAGTTTTGTAGTTTTTATGGTGCATTTTCTTGCATGTTTGTCATCCTATTATTATTGTTCTGTTGGTCCAGGGAACTGTTGTGGAAGGGACAATTCAGCAGTTATTTGAGGGTCACCATATGAATTACATCGAGTGCATAAACGTGGACTACAAGTCTACGAGAAAGGAATCATTTTATGGTATTTATACTTTTAAATGTTGTTTGGGATTGGGTGTTTGTTTTTATCAATAATGTTGATTCAGACAAGTGCTTCTTACATGGCAGACCTCCAACTTGATGTCAAAGGCTGTAGAGATGTCTATGCTTCTTTTGACAAGTATGTTGAAGTTGAGCGCCTGGAGGGTGATAATAAATACCATGCCGAAGAACATGGCTTACAGGTTAGTTTATGGGAGTTGATTGGGATGTGATACTTGACTTGATTTAGCATTTTTTTTCCCTGTTTTTAAATCACCTATGCTCACTTTTATAAAGCACATCAGTTTGAAGGTGAAAGTTTAGACGTTTAGACTGGCTGGCTCTTTCATTTAATTTTTTTTCTGGCATTTCTAGATAAAACTAATTCAAAGGTTTGTCCCTCAAAGCTAAGCTTAACTATGCTGATAGCTCTGATTAGGCAGATCTATTTGCATAATAAATATAATATTTTCTTGAAGTGTTATATCATTAAAAAAGATAGTTTCAAATGGAACCTATTATATTTTTTTCTTTAATAAACAAAATTTCCTGATATAGCAGCTCGAATTCATGGTCGGTTTCTGTCCAGCTGAGTGTCAGCTCTGTGTTTCTAAGAAATCAGGCAAATCAAAGTTAAACTTCAGCAATATTAGTAGATAGTTTTGCTGTTAACAAGAGATATTTTCTAGAAGCAACTGAAAGGACTTCCTTAAGATGATGCCTGCAATGTAAAGATTTATTTTGGTATTAGATTATTCTGTTTTCTCGTATATTTTGTTCAGCATCATTCTTTTAAATATATTAGTTATAACAATTATTTTCAAAAGTTTTGCTTCCATTGGTTGAAGATGTTTCTCTATTCACATGGTGGAATTTTTGATATTTCAGGATGCCAAGAAGGGTGTCTTATTTATTGATTTCCCACCTGTGCTTCAACTCCAATTGAAGCGGTTTGAATATGATTTTATGCGAGATGCTATGGTGAAGGTCAGTGTCAATGATTTGTATGATCAGATTCTATGTATTGCTCAGCCGTTATCAGTTTGTAGTTATCCATACGGAGTAAATTTCTTCAATACGAAGCATGGATTTGGATTGAGAGAGTATTTTAATTGTATTTTTATAATTTTGGTTAATAATAATATAATACAAATAGAACTGAGAGGAAGTACTGTATGCTTTTTGTGCTTTCAAATTGTCCTGTTCTGTGATGTATGTAAAAACTCTGCCAGTAATGAAGTTACTGTTGTTTGTTGGACAAAACATATACTTTGCAGTTTTTTTCATCTTTTCTGATTCTTCCATTTTATTGTGGTCTCTTGTATGACTTCTCATCTGTTATGTAATGTTCTAATAAGTTTAAGGTAGGTTGTGAATGGTTCTCCTATTCTTAGTATTTAAGCTGGACACTTTTTTCTTTTTTTTTTTTAAAAAAATGGATACCATTGTATTGTAGGTTTTACATGTCATTGGATTGTTGAGTTTGAGTGAGGAAATTGTGCATGCTTGAGGAAAAACTACATTTTTACTCGTCTACAATTTAGTTGTATACTAATTGGCTCTTTCGTTTTGTAGATAAATGACCGCTATGAGTTTCCTCTTCAACTTGATCTTGATAGAGATAATGGGAAGTATCTATCACCAGATGCAGATAGGAGTGTCCGCAATCTTTACACGCTTCATAGGTAGTAGCCTCTTTTGGTTTTTTTGTTATAGGAGTCAGTATAGGTATTTCGCTTAGCAATTGGTGGTAGATTGAAACAAGGAGATTACCTCCTTATTTTTAATTTTGTGCACCTGAGCACATAACTTTCACGGATGTAGTGCTTTATGAGATTTTTGAATTTTCACATGCTCTTCCTTTGCGATAGTGTCTTGGTTCACAGCGGAGGGGTGCACGGTGGGCATTATTATGCTTTTATCAGGCCAACACTCTCTGATCAGTGGTAAGTAATATCTTGCTTTTACATTCAAAATTGATTTTGTGCATGCATGCTCTGCACTCACTCTTTACTATTTTGTGTTTGCTTGACATCCTGCCATTAGTTGGCCCATTGGC
Source organism: Aegle marmelos (assembly GCA_030449875.1). Classification (NCBI taxonomy): domain Eukaryota; kingdom Viridiplantae; phylum Streptophyta; class Magnoliopsida; order Sapindales; family Rutaceae; genus Aegle; species Aegle marmelos. The sequence goes on along the minus strand of JASUUL010000077.1, from coordinate 6,018,054 downwards.
AACAAATATTTTAGGATGCATCTATCTGTGTTTACTCACTACTTGGTTTTAATATTGTTATGAAGTATGATTGAGTGCAGTTTTTATGATATGCGCGCACACCTTTTTAGTTAAGTTTCAATAAAAATATTTCCAGTTTATTTGTTGTGAGTTTGAGTAGAAATCTTTGAAATCAATTTAAATATCATCAACAATAAAATGGAAGTTAATTAGCCTTTGTGAATATGATCAAGGTCTCTAAGCTGAATGAGGGATAAATACCTCAAGTGCCTTCCATATTCAAGATTCCAAGGTTTTGGCTCCTATTAGTCCTTTTTTTTTTTTGTTTTGGGGGGGGGGGGGGGTGTTGGGGTATGTAGGATGGCGAGAAAATCCATAACTCTTTATCCAAAATTTGTCTTATTCTGATAGCCTATTTTATAGGATCACATTATATTGGAATTTTGATTGTCTGCGGAATCATAGAAGTATATCTTTGCCCTTACAATATGCTCATGAAAAGTCAAGCACCTGAATTCTTAAAGAGTGGTGAAAACTATCTGTATGACTGGAAATGGATTGTTTGATGAGCTTCTATCAGAATAGCCAAGCGTTGTATGCATCCTTCTATAAATAGATGGTTTCATTGGTTAGGATTTCTTGGTTGTATAATCTTATTACCAGTTTCATATATTTTTAATTGTTTTTTTCTTCAACTACCTGTTTTGTTTCTAAAATTTGTGTATATACCCACCTTTTGTAAACATTTGTGTATATACACATTTGTCTATATATATAATGATTTCCTGAAAATACGTTAGTTCATCAGTAATGATTCTTTTTTGATAGGTACAAATTTGATGATGAGCGGGTAACCAAAGAAGATGTGAAGAGGGCTTTGGAAGAGCAGTATGGTGGTGAAGAAGAGGTAAGTAAAGTACTTATGTGTCTCTCATATATTTTGTTCACTTCGCCAACTAATCTTCTTGTGTTCTGCTTGTCCAACAGTTGCCACAGACCAATCCTGGTTTCAATAACACTCCTTTTAAGTTCACAAAATACTCAAATGCATACATGCTTGTGTACATACGTGAAAGTGATAAGGACAAAATAATTTGTAATGTTGATGAGAAGGACATTGCTGAACACTTGAGGGTAATCTCTTAATCCTTATAGTTGGTATTGACTACTAATTTAATCTGTGTTTCTTGAAGCTCGTGCATGCCTGGACATAGTCTGATACATTGAACATTTTAATCCAGATAAGGTTAAAGAAAGAACAGGAAGAGAAGGAGGACAAGAGAAGATATAAAGCACAAGCCCATCTATACACTATCATCAAGGTGATGGTTTCTTATTTAATTTCTTCTTTATGCTTTATTGTTTAGTCATAACAAGCATGTATTGGCATCCCAACTGAAAATCATAATCTAGGTTGCACGAGATGAGGACCTTGCAGAGCAGATTGGAAGGGATATATATTTTGACCTAGTGGATCATGACAAAGTTCGTAGTTTCCGTGTTCAGAAGCAAACACCATTTATGGCTTTTAAGGTGGGATCTGATTTTGTATTTTCCAGTGATTTCATTTTTCATTTTTCACTTTTCACTTTCTGTTATTTGAGTTCTTTCCTCTTTTTTTTTTTTTGGGTGGCTGTGAATGGTATAGTTGAACAGATTGTGCATGATTAATTAGCTAAATGCATGGTGTTCTGCAGTATTGTGACCAATTTCGTCTTTCATTTCTTAAACTCAATACGTATCTAATTTTGGTTTGGTCTACAGGAGGAAATTGCCAAAGAGTTTGATATACCAGTACAACTTCAGCGTTTTTGGATTTGGGCAAAGCGTCAGAATCATACATATCGTCCCAATAGACCATTGCTACCCCAGGAGGAAGCACAAACTGTATGTAGTTTCTATCTCTGAATCTTTCTGGAAATTATTTATTTATTCATTGCAATAAGCAGGCATGAGCCTTGGTCTTGGATTCCATCACATTTCCCCCTTGCAATAATTGGGGTAAGCCCTAGGGGATTGTGATGAATGTTTGAATATGTGTTGTCGTTAGCTGTTCATGGAAATGTTTGTGGAAGTGTTCTGGTATAACTATGTTGTAATGGTAGCATTAGATTCTATCAACCTTCCCTTTACTGTTCTTCTTGTGCTTATTGAGGATATACTGTTGGAGATTTTACATTACGAATGAGTATTATACATAGGAGTTTACTTGTGTAAAACTTCAACTAAGTGCTTGTCATACTTAGCGTCTAGAGAGCATTTCTGTATCTCTTTTTTTTTTGCAGGATTCTCTAACCTGTTTTCTAGCAGATGCTGGAGATAATTTTGAAGAACTTCATGTTTGTGTCACTATGCCTTTTGCCTTTCAAAGTTTTTCCCAAGATTTGTGTCTTGTCCCACCTTTTTTGGGTTGATTATTCTTGGGTGCTTCAAAATTGACTTTCAAATCAAACTTAGCCGCATCATTCTTATGCCTATTATTGTGCTGAAAGTTGTTGGAACTTAAATGTTTATTCTTGTGTTCTTAGCTAACAAATTAAGCTTTTAGGACAAGTGCCAGCAATTCTATTTTACCTTGGCTTCTTTGGTACTTTTGACTCTGGATAATGTGAACTTTTTGGCAATGAATGGGCCCTAAATAATTATTACTGTCCCCTCAGTGCTTTGAAGCTCTTTAAACATTTAGTTATGCAAACTAATGTTTTTGACACTGGCACTTGTAGGTTGGACAATTGAGAGAGGTTTCAAATAAGACGCACACCGCCGAACTAAGGTTGTTCTTGGAAGTAGAGCATGGGCCGGTAAAGTTATCTTCAGAAAACCTTAATAATTTGATACGGGTGCATACTATGCTTGTTAATCCAGGAAAATTTTTTATATTTTCCTCCCATGTATAACTTTGAGCTGTTCTGTTATAGGATCTACATCCTATTGCTCCACCTGATAAATCTAAAGATGACATTCTGCTTTTCTTCAAGCTTTTTGATCCTGAGAAAGGAGAACTTCGGTATCTAATAGTTTTCATCCTTTTTTTCATTTTCTCTGTTCTTTGTTTCAGATGGTCTCTTATATTATGGTTTTTTGCATATTTGCAGATATGTTGGTAGGCTGTTTTTAAAGAGTTCCAGTAAGCCAATAGAAATTTTGGGGAAGCTAAATCAAATGGCTGGCTTTGATCCTGATGAAGAAATAGAACTCTATGAGGTCAATACTTAGTTAACTGTCTTCTTTTCTTCTTCGTGCTTTATTCTGTGCTTATAAATTTCAATATAATAGCCTTGGTGAAAGTATATCTGTATGCAATGCTCAGGAAATCAAGTTTGAGCCGTGTGTTATGTGTGAACATCTTGATAAGAGGACCTCATTCCGGTTAAGTCAGGTATTTGTTTTAATTTGTGCCTGATTTTGCATACAAATGGGATTTGCTGTGTTAATACTTTCGTCACTTTGCTTGCAGATTGAAGATGGAGATATCATCTGCTTTCAGAAATCTCCTCCGCTTGAAAGTGAACAAGAATGCCGATATCCGGATGTGCCTTCATTTTTGGAATACGTTCATAATCGGCAGGTGCAAAACATGCGGAAATTTTCAATTAATAGCAATCATAACATTTGTGGTATTCCTTGTTAGCTTGTTATTAGTCTGTAATAAAACAAATCCAGAGGGATGGGTTATAGTTGATTCTCTCCTCATTCTTACAGTAATAAGGCAATTTATAGTTATGCTGTAATGATGCTAATTGCTGATTAATGGTTTGGGATTGGTGTTCACTTGTATTTTATTTTCAGTTTTAAAAGCTTTCAGGGCTTTAATCAAGGATGCACCTTTGACTTTTGCTTTACTTTAGACCCTATAATGATGTGTTTGTCATTTGCTCTTTTTAAGTCAATACAATATATTAAGGCTGTGCCCTTTCATTATAACAATAAGATGGCCATAGTGTTCTGACTTCCAAAAAGTTGTGCGGCCCTTCATATACTCAGACATGGGAGTAACGAATTCTACAAGAGTTGCTTCTTTGTATCTGTAACTGTTTCAAACTTCAGCTCCTTCTCTCTCATGTGATCATCTGAATGAGCATTGATTGTGATCTCATCATAGGATAACATTACCTCCTTTTTCTTTTAGATTACAATTGTCAAATTCTGCCTTTGCTTTGTTTAAACTTGAAACTCAATTCTGTTAACGATTTGATGCTTATAGATTGTCCGTTTTCGAGCTTTGGACAGACCAAAAGAAGATGCTTTCTGTCTAGAGTTGTAAGTATTTCCATTTCAAACAAATCCTGTAGGAGAATCCTTTTTTCTGGGTTTAGTGTTTGTCCAGTATCTATAACCTTTCTATAATATTATAACCTTTTTTATAATATTTAAGGTCTAAGCAACATAGTTATGATGAGGTTGTGGAAAGAGTGGCTCGAAAAATTGGTTTGGATGATCCATCCAAAATCAGACTCACTCCTCATAACTGCTACTCACAGCAACCTAAGCCTCAAGCCATTAAATATCGAGGAGTTGAGCATTTGTCAGACATGTTAGTACACTACAATCAGGTAACTTATTCATCAAGCTTTTGCTATTCTTAATTTGTTTGTACTAATACACATTTTGTACTACAAAGTTCTAGATATTCCTCTTCCGATGTTGTTTCTTGTTTGTGTTTACAGACCTCTGACATTTTGTACTACGAAGTTTTAGATATTCCTCTTCCAGAATTGCAAGGTTTGAAAAATCTGAAAGTTGCTTTCCATCATGCTACAAAGGATGAGGTATGTGCTTGAGTAATCAATGTCTATCATCTCTTCTCTTTTGTCTTTAATACAAAGCAGTTCTATTCTTCACGTTCATTTTTGTAAGCTTGTTTAACTAAACTGTTGCCAGGTGGTAATTCACAACATTAGATTACCCAAACAGAGCACTGTAGGTGATGTGATTAATGAACTTAAAACAAAGGTAACTGTTGATTACTTATGTTTCTTACGTTCAAAATTATTACTTTAAGATAATAAGTGTTGCATGCACTTTTATTGCTAATTCCAGTCATCTCTATTAGTCATTTTTCTTGATGGAATCACTCCCAATACATCAGAGTTATGTTTCATTTGATGTTTTTACAATGTCTAATTTACCAGTTCGCTGAATTACGACATCTTCCATGCATGATTTAAGGAAATGCATCAAATTAGATTTATCTACCGACAACTGCGTCCCCCCCCCCCCCCTCCCCCACAAAAATTGAGAAATAATTTATATGCAAATGGTATTGGGGAGTTTGCATGAGGTAGAAGTCTATGTGATTCAACACATATTTATGGCAAGTGTGATTTTGCACAGTTTGTTTCTTTGGAGGATATGTAGGCATTATAACCCCTTGTTTTCACATACATTGCATTTTATTAAGTTGCGTAAGATTTACATATTGTCCACTTTGAAACAGGTGGAATTATCCCATCCAAATGCAGAACTTAGATTGCTTGAAGTTTTTTATCACAAGATATATAAGGTAATTAACTTACAATGGAAATTCGTTTGGCTTATGGGAATTCTTGTTAGCTGATGGTTTTAATTTTTTCTCTACAACAATTTCTTTTTTTTTTTATTTCATGATTCCACTGGACAATGGCCTTAGTTTTGTATATCATAATACTTCTATATAATCCATGCAGATCTTTGCCCCCAATGAAAAAATAGAGAATATAAATGATCAGTACTGGACCCTTCGTGCAGAGGAGGCAAGTTTTTGTCACTATTTTTTTCATGTCTTTATTGGTCACTTTGGTGTTATGCTCACTGTTTCATTGATGTATTAATATCAGGATCTGCAATTGTATTTTTTTTCCTGTTCGCTAGCATTTTAATTAATTTGTTTTATTTGGATTGATGTTTTTGCTATGCATATGGTTGATTTTGGTTTTAATGACCATAATTGATGTATGCTCTATAGTGCTGTTCTGTTTACCTCACATATGTTGACTCAGATCCCAGAGGAAGAGAAGAACCTTGGTCCCAACGATCGCTTGATTCATGTTTACCACTTTACAAAAGAGTCTGCACAGAATCAAATGGTATTGAAATGCGAATAAATTGGGTTATAGGGGCCCTTTTTTCTTCCTTGAAGGCTTTTTATTTTGTATAGATTAGAGGAATTTCTGAGATTCTTATACTGTTTCGAAATTTTGAAAGAGTTTCAAAATTTTGTCTTTCAACAGCAAGTACAAAATTTTGGGGAACCATTTTTCTTGGTTATCCATGAAGGTGAAACATTAGCTGAAGTTAAAGAGCGCATACAAAGGAAATTGCAAGTTCCCGATGAGGAATTCTCTAAGGTAGTTTTGCTTGGGTGTTATCATTTCACTTAGCTTGCTATATACTCATCAGTTCCAGTAGCGGATATGATTTTTCTTGTTGTGAATCCCTATTTATGTGTGTGCCGGATACACTGACCCTTTCATTCATCATGTTATCTGGTTGATCAGTGGAAGTTTGCTTTCTTATCACTGGGTCGTCCAGAGTACCTTGCGGATACTGATACTGTTTTCAACCGTTTCCAGGTTTGTTTTCTTCCAATCATTTTTTTTAAAATAAATTTTCTTTGGGTTTATTGCCCTCCCGGATGTGAGTTCTTTATGTCTGTTTTTATTTCAATATTTCCTGTAAGTTGAAACTCTGTTCTGGTTCTTTCTTTCTACCTCCCCCCTCCCCCCCTTAAAGAGAAGAGACGTATATGGTGCTTGGGAACAGTACCTTGGGTTGGAGCATTCTGATAATGCTCCCAAGAGAGCTTATTCTGTAAATCAGGTAATGTACTTCTATGCTTGCTATTGTTATGTGTTGTAATATGAATCAAAATATTATTTTCAGTGTTCAACGTTTCAACAACTTGTTCTGCAATTTATAAGACTCCTATATGCCTGATTCATATGGTTGCCTCTAACCGTTTAGTTAATGTTCTAACAATTTTGTTGGTGTTGCTCAGCCTGCCTTGCTTTCTCATAAAACTAATTCTTTGTCGACAGACTAGACTAGTTAACCTTTTCTAAAAGTCATCTTCAAATTGCAGAACCGGCACACATATGAGAAGCCAGTCAAAATATACAACTAATGCAAGAGCCTATGATCCACCTACACATAAGCTGAGAAGAAAATCCTTCAATGCCTTGATGTAATTATGTAATTGGGCAGGATTGACAATGACCAAATGATGGATTTGAAGGCACAAAGAAGGCTCACATTGAGATGTTTTTACGGGCAAATCTATTTCTTTGATGTGGGTGGGCAAGCAGAGATTTTAGTAGTAGTGTGTGAGCATTGTCAACACAACCTGCATGAGCATTCTCTTTTGTTTTTTTTCCTGGCTTTAGGAAGACTCCTAGCCTCTATGCTTTGAGAGGCTGGTGGTTTTTATGTATACAGCTCCAGTGTAATTTAGCAAGCAGTATATAAGAAGATTTTGACGGGGATGTATACTGGGTATAGTTTGTTGCAGCTGTTGCTTTTTCCTCTGCTTTCCCCCCTCCTTTTCGACCCTATTCCTTCTTTCTGAGTTGATTTGATATCTTCAGGGATGAGCTTGTAAAATGGTCATTTTCAGTCTGCAATTCTGGGCGTAGTACTTAACAGCAGCAGTCCAGATTGCAATTTATAACACCTTGAGCTTAATTGCAAGTAGTCAGTATCCATCGTCTTTTTTCACAATAGTGCGTTTCTCCCTCTACTGTTTTTTTTATTTTGGTTGGACAAAGTTTCTTAATTAGTAAGTTACATTTTGATTTCATTAGTAGAATGCCTTAATTATTGAGCAGCGTTAGCTGATATGCCGAACGGAATAGTTTTAGCTGCAACTTCATTTATTTATTTATTCGATAGGGCATTTCTAGATACTTGGTTCTGTTGTTTGTCATGCTTTGAAGACCCGTTCTCCGCTTTTGAACGTGCGTAAGAATGTGATTGCACAAAATGTGGTGGAGCTGTAACCTGTCGTAAAGAAATTAAGCAAATAAATGTATTTTAAATTGTAGGATAAAAATGATAAAAATAAATCACATGGGTCAGGAGTTATTTTATCTACTAATGAAATCATATGACATGAGGACAGAATATATTTGTACAAGATTTTACATTTCTAACTTTTACTCGTTTTCGTAATGATCGTAAAACAACCAAAACCTGCATTTTCATTTTCACAATTGATTTCAGAGATATTGTAGATTGGAAAGGGATGCCGAATACATGGTCCCAAATTATAAACTCGCACTGCAAGTCTGGTGGTGGATATGTCATACCTTATTTTATGTTCAATAACTAATAATTTAGGGTTTTTCAATGATAAAATAAAAGAGCAGAAGAGGTCATAAGTTTTACTGCATGCTGTGCATTCCTAAAACAATTACTTTTTTCCATTTCTACTCCTAAATAATGTTGAATAATCACTTGACAACTCAAATAAATTTGTCAGTTTTAGTGCATGTTGTGCTTGCTTAATATAATTATTTCCTGTTCTAGTCCTAAATAACTTGTAATGATCACTTAACAACTGAAATAAATTATGTTTGACAAAAATAATTTGATAACATAAAATCCACACCAATTCTAAACATTTACTTGGTCTAAAGTGTTCTGCCGACTTCATCAAAAAATCCAATTGAGTCGATATGTTGCATTAACAAAGTCGGTATGATATCGCACCATCAATAGTCTCAACAACAAGCTGATTCAAACGCATGAGAAGCAGCAGATAAACCCTAGCTTTAGGCCCTGAGACAACCAAATAACAGCAGAAAACAATTTCAGACCAAAAGAACTGGAACTGAAAATTTAATTTGGAAATAAACTTAAAAGGTCTATGACATAATGACAAGTGAACTAATGGCAGCATTAGCATGTGTAGGCAGCAAAGTTATGATTATGAATGCAGAAGCAATTATATTTGGCTGAAAATGCATACCCAATCCCAGAGATGTAATTTCATCCTGGAGAAAATAGCTACATCCTTTGGCTCTCTCTTTCTGGCTCAAGCTTGAGTTAATCTTCTCAACAGCAGCCAGCAGATCCTACAAGTCAACAAATTATGGATACAATCATAAAAGCTACAAGCTATGAAATCCCAGACAAGACTATTCAAGTATCAAGGATATGCAACATTGTTTAGAACTATTGAATTTTAAATTAATAGAAAACTTCATGATACATCTGTAAACAGTAACTTCAGTTCTTCGATCGGGCCGCCCAGGGCATACTTGTTTAGCACCAGTGCCTGTCCCATTACTGTCCAGAGCTCATTAAGTTGTAAGAGAAAGACACCAAATACCTATTGGACATGAAGGCAAAGCAAGGCAGCATAATGTGTGATGGGCCGCCCAAAATTTCAGCACAAACAACAAGATTCTAGGCCCCAAGGGCCCAAGTCCAAGTCAAGGAATGCTAACTTAACCCGATTCTAAAATTTTCCAGTACACTCTAAAAATTTTCTAAGTGCTGCACTGTACAAAATACTTTAGCCTGGGCTTCAATGCATTTTCAATAATTTGAATCAACAAAAGGCACAGGCCTCAGGAGCAACTCGCAAAACTAGGACATTTCTTACTGGGTATCTAATATTTCCAAAACCAAATGCAAAAGCCATTTCTTGTACTCCTGCACAAATGATTCATGGAACCTCTACTTTCAGAAATGCACCACTCAAATACACCAGTTTCATCACATAAACTTCATACCTCCCATGGTGCTAGGCTCTTCATGTAGGAAGGAAGGCTTTCATAATCAACTTTTGATACCTTTATTATGGGGCCAGAAGCTTCAAATGACTTTGGCTCATCTTTCAGTTCCCCTATATTCACAATAAATGATAAATACAATGCGACTGGACCTTTCATTGTAACAAGACTCTTTAAATTGATTAGGTGCTTTCTACTCTACCTTTAATTTTTGCAGCATGTTGACATGGATCCTTCATGTCCAGTTTGTCCAGTTTGTCCCCATAAGATCTAAGATTGAAAGCTTTTAAGAAAGGAGTTAAAAGAACCTTGCGCAATATAAGTAACATTCCAGGCTCAAAACTTACTTCATTGGTTCTTGGACACCGATATCTGAATCATCAGTCTTATTGTCACCTGTAGAGAGAGAAAAGAAAGATATGACTGTCGATCAAAAATTAAGAATGTAAAAGCTATTAGGCTAATATCTAACCTAAGTGTAATTGCAATAAGAGGTTTGGTTGTGGTATCAGCTAGTGTTCTTAAAATATGTGCTAGTCATGATGCAATTGCTACTAACCTTCAGATGCTAAAGTGGCAAGACAAACATCTGAGAGCCCAAGGTTCTTTAAACTCAGTGATTCATCAAGTCTAAGAAATGTCGAGGAAGCAAAAACCCTTACATAAATAAGATTTGCTATTAGTTATTAACATGCATTTTCCGCCATTTTTCAACATTCTATGAAAGTAGTTTCAACTCCGTACACCCTTTGGTTACTATGATAATAGAGGAGCAAAAGATTAAAATTCAAACTGCCAACAAATGCAACTTAATATCACTGAGTGGTATCTCAAGTTCTCATCACCTCTTGTTCCCAAAATCCTAATGAAAACTAGGTTCAATTCATTAGAGGAGAAAAATAAGTATACCCTGTGACCCTTTTCTTATCTCTTGTTTAAGTAAGTCAGCAAAACTTTTCACACCATTATAAACAAGATATGCAAATGTATAAATGATCACATCAATGCTGATTCAAAATTATAAAACAAGGATACAAAGGGTCCTCGTCTAAGCTCTTCATGAACGATCGTGCCACAGAAGCTGGTGACCGTGCATCCACACCATCCTTTGAATCTAACCCAAATGGTGTCGACAATCTGGAATCCTCATCTTCATCATCAACTTCAAGTTCTAATCACAGATACACACACAAAAATAATAATAAGAATAAATAAAAAGGACGTAATTTTGAAGAATTATTTTGATAAATGGAAATAATTGTAAGTAAAGCTAACTCAATTGACAGCCTCTAATGTCCTAAACGAATCAAAATTTAATTTCTTATTACAATTTAATATTATAAATGAGCGGAAAAAATAAATAAATAGAGAGCAAAAATGTTACATACCGGGAATATAACCGCAGCCTTTGAGGCGATCCTGGAGCTCAACAAGATTTGTTTGGTTGTTTTTGTAAACTTCACTGCAGTGTCCTAACAACTCCTCAAACGACACCGTACCGAAGGACATCGAGTCGAGCAAATTCACATCGCTGGTGAGGCATGTGACGCGGCGACTCAGGCATTGTACGAACGTCGACGATGCTGAATCCAGAGGAATCGGAAGCCGCTCGACGGATTCCTTTAAAGCTTGGGAGCTAACTTCAAGATGATTACAGAAGCACCCTAAGCTTCTGCTCAGATTTGAGATATTTTCGTCCATTCTATTTTTTCTGAATTGTTTTGAAGCTCTCCTGCCTCTGTCAAGACCTACCATTTTAGTTTGGAAGCGAAAGATTCACTTACGATTGTAACTCGTTTTGAATGTGCAATGACTGAAGTGCCCATCCTTGGCGGGAAATCTCGCTTTTTGTGTATCTGAAGTTGGAATTTTCCTTTTCATAAATGGGTGGTACGATATTTCTTTTCGGAAAAAAAAAGTTAAGAAAATTTGTTTTAATTTTAAAAAATAATGTTAATTAGATTCTTAAGAAAAATATTTTAATTGTTTTTCTAAAAAAGTAAAAATAAAAAAATTAGTAGGCTGTATAGTAATGCATTGTGAGGGGTGTTTTCATTTTTATTCTATGAACACAAATTGAATAATTGTTTAGTAAAATGAATTATAATACACAAAATAAAAAATTTTCACCTTTTACTCATGAAGTTAGAAAACAATATTTTTATATTTTTTATTGAATTATAGCAAAAAAAAAAAACAGTGAAACCGCCGTTGTTAATTTCTCTCTCTTTCAAATAAATATGTATTTATTTATTTCCACTCCTTTTTTTTTTTCGATTGATTCATGTTCTTTGAAATAAGACAAACTTTTCCCATATGATCATGGTAAAAACTGTTAGGCTTATGAAAGGGAGACCACATCAAATTATTTTTGTATCTCTATCTTCATTTTGTTTCCATAATTATAAAGTTTAATTCAAATTGAATTGGGTTTTGCATGAATGAGCCAGGTTGATGAGATAAATTAAAAAAATGAAGATTGTAATGGAGTGTTGTTCTTGTTGAGTATTTCTTTTATTTTTGACTTGATAAAGAAAAAATTTGATAAAAGAGAACGAATAGAAGCCACAGAATTTTCATATATTTAGAATATGAGTTTTAAAATATTGTGTAAAAACATGTACTCAAATTTTAAAAATAATAAACAAAAACGATATCATTTTTGTTTTCGTTTTTGTATTATGGAAACATATTAAAAAGCAACAGCGATTCGTGCTATTTCTCATATTTTTATATTCCTTTCATATAACACGTATTTTAAATAAGTTTTGGTTATCTGACCTATTGAAGCGCCTGGGGCGGGATCGTTATTTTAAAATTTTTGCGGGAATAATATCATCCGAGTCCCTGAATTTTCATATTTTCTTTCTCCGCGGGTACGACAAAATTGTTTTATTTCAATAAAGGTCAGGGACCTTACTCCAACACATAAATAAACAATGTCCTTAATCAAAGAATTATGAAAAATCTCTGAGATAGCCTTTTTCTATTTTTCATTTTTATTTAATACATCGCGGCTGCACCACAGCTCATTGAGGCTAAAGAAAAGAAATGGTCTTCAGTTCAGTTTTTACACACTTCTATAACAATTTACGTCAACTCTTCTATATTTCATGGATTTGATTAAAATTTACAGCAACTTTAAAAAGAACGTACCTTAAGATTACACTGCATAAAGCCCCAAAAAAAGGAGATGAAAACTGCTACTGTTTATGTACAATGCAAAAGTCTCCTCTCATCTATTATTTGCACGTTAATCTTTTCGGTAAAATTTTAGGTTAGCTCCCCTCTAAGAGCACTGGCTGCCCTTTGAATGGCTCTTGCAACTCTCCAGACCTCATGTTGAATTAGTGCCTCCCCGTTCTTGCCCATACTTGTCGATTGAGAAATAGCATCCGCTATTCCAGGAAAGCAGCTCAGTTTGCTTTCGTACTCACCATGAGGGCCATAAATCTACAAAAAGGGTAAGTGTCCCCATCATTAAGAGTTCCACATAAATGCTCAATGGCTAGTAATAACAAACCGACAGTCTTTTTTATCAAGTTGAGTTTGGATAGATTCTGTCAATTGAGAAAGATGAGAAGTGTCCATTAATAGAAGGAAGAGACAACAATTGCAAATTTCTCTCTCATTCTTAAAAAAACTCGAAAAGTCTGAAAAGAAGCTGCTCCTTTTAAAAGCATCTGTTCAATTGTATGAGCACATGTATGAAGCTAATACACTAATATAGATGTCAATCTAGGACCATAGATTCTCTTGATATTGTTTTGAAACAGAAATCCAGGATATACTTTAAACCATCACATCCTTTTTTGAAATCCGTCTGGCTGTATTAAGGGATAGGAAAGAACTTACAAGATGTTTGAACCACTGCCTTCCTCTAAGCCCATCAGTGTCCAGGAAACCTCTTTCTGCAAGCATCAGCCGATCATTCAAATCATGAATTTTCAAGATTTCAACATCACCCAAATGTTCTTGCTCTCTTAACCTCTGTAATCACACAACGCAAGCTTCAAATTAGCTGAAGAAGAAATCACAATGTAAAAGTGATTATATGATAGAAACTTTACATAGGAAAATTTTGCGACCTTTCGAACTAATTAATTCCCAATAAGATTTTCCAGATCTCACCTTTGCTTCATTTTGAGCATCTTTAGCTGCAGAGGTAAGTTCCTTAATTGCCGCAGTTAAAGGATCCAAAGATATCCTCTGATCCAACAAGTTGCTCAAGATGTCTTTATTCTCCTGTCACAATTCAGAAGGAATAGGAATATAATAATAAGTTCGTGACGCCCCAAAAGCACAACAGCAGCTCTAGATTTAGACAAATTTTATTACACAATAAAGCAGTGTTCCGTATACCAGCTTTTTCAAAACTACAGGCCTTCACTTACATGTGATCAGTATCCTTTTCTCCCATTTAATGAGTGATCATTGTTAGAATAACTTTTATTCAGCTTAAAACATCTCATCTAAACCATTAGCAACATACATGACCATCAAATCCTGAACCATACTTTAGCAAAATACATATAGATCCAATCACCTAAGTCAGAACTCAAATTTTAAAGATTTGTATTAACTAAATTCACAACATCTCAGTGCCAAAAAAGAAAGAAAAAAAAAATTTTAAAAATTTAACAAAGCATTAAATTAAATGTTAATTAAGAACCATAATTTCAGAGGTAGAAAACAGGAAAGAACCAGTCTTGAAATAACTATGAGAAAACAAGATGCATACCTGTAACTGATCTGAGTAAGAGAGGAAATTGAATGGCAAAATTGAATCATCGGCCAAGTGAAGGGCTAGAAGGCCCCAAACTCCAGCAACTAAAACATAGAACAAAAATGTAATGTATGATGAAGAAATTTTTGAGTAAATACTTTATTGATAGGTCATGAGCAAAATATCTTATATGGCAACAGGTGAAAAGAGAGGAAAGCTGACCAGCCACATGCCGATGAAACAAAGGATCTGCATGGCCTACAATCCACGTGTATGTATCAAGGGCAGTGTGATAGACAGGAAAATCTGAAAAACAAGAGATCCTTGTATTACAACTGCATGGCCTTAAAACCTTTAGTCAGTTACCCAAATTAAATGACAAGATTCAAATTAGAAGTTGCCACTAACTCTAACCCAAACAACGAGTATCAACAGGGCACTATTCAAATCCTCCTATTGTCAGCCAGAGGAGGTTGAAAAAAATAAGTAAAAAAAAACTGTTTAATTGCACTCTACAAACACAAAAAAGTGATAGCTTTTATATTATATTGATTGCAAAATTTAACGCCAGATCGTCTGATCACCAAATTTAACCAAATATTTCCATTATAGGATGCAGAAAATGAGAGCCAAACCTTTTCCATAGTACATATCAACAGAAGGGACCCCAGCATGCTGCACAAAAGGAGCAAAATCTGAATCCACTCCACCGAGTCTTTGGATCTGCAATTGGGGTGGTGAAAAAGAAAAAAGGTTCACATATCGTGGATAAGTTTCCATCCCCCGAAAAGAAAGGGAAAAAAGTACAGAAGTTTAACTACAGCACATCCGCTAGTCCTGCAAACCCTAGGGTGTCTTACACTAGCGAATCAATAGGAAGTCACAGAAAGACAATGCATAAGAATCCAAAGCGTGTGCACGTATAATCATATAAAAAGAAGCCTTACATTGAAGATTCTGTTTGGAGCTGACCACTGATCATATAAAGTTTCACTCTCTGATTCAGGATCTTTTACCTGAAATCAATGTGAATGTTAGTTGATCCGTATGTTAAGCCAGTTGATAATTGAAGACTAATATAAACATTTTGAAATCATAGTCAATTTTTCTTTCCCAACTTACCATTTTTGTGACCTCAATAAGGATATCATCTAGCTGAGGAGTTGCCCCAGCAAAGAATCCTGGCCCTTGAACTGCACAATCTACATTAAGGTAGGCCACGGCTTTGGCACCCAGATTCACAAGGTTTTCTTCAACCCACTCAGTGGATCCAATCTGAAAGCAGAATTAAAGAGACCAATACAATAACTTCATTCAGGGTGTAAGCACAAAAATGTTCACTGAAACATCCTTGTTTGATTTAATAACAACCAAAAACAGGCAGATTTTATAGCATGCATAGGGATATTAACAAGAGTAAGGCCCCACAACTCCCTCCGCTCATCAGCTGTCAGCACACAAAATATAACAGTTTGTTCTTTCAACAATTACAGCCATGTCACTGACTACTGAACTGCACTACAGTTAAGATCAGTGCAGCAGCCATTCAGTAAAAAGTAAAACAGGAAAATTACTTAGAGACCTCTCTCTTTTCTGGCAGATGATGAAACGCAACGCCAAATGTGCAAACCCTAAATGGAGACATGTGAAATTAGAACTGAAAAGAAGCTGAAACTCCAAGACAGCATGGATCAAGCATAACACTCTTATGTCATAGAATTTATTTTCCCTGATCCTTAAAACCACTGACAAAGTCATAATACTCAGAAGGGTCCTTGTTTTGAGCAAAGTACCATAGATGTCTACCGTTTACATTTGATCTGATGTCTTCTATGCTGCTCTAAAGGGAGAAAAGAAAATAACTAAAAGGACTCACAGATCAGTGTCTGACACATTCCAAGCCCATAAATCACATTGTACATCAATAACCACAGAAGACTGAATATTACCTACCATCCCAAATTCTTCTGCATCCCAGCTGCAGAAAATAATTGTTCTTCGAGGGCTCCACCCAAGGCGCATCAAAAGGGCATATCGTCTTGCAATATCAAGTAGGGCTGCGGTCCCACTATTGGGATCAATAGCTCCATACGTCCATGCATCTCTATGGTTGCCAAGGAGCACATAACGATTGGGCTCCTCTAGCCCTCTTATGACTGCAATAACATTACGAACTGTTGACACCTTTTTCTCCCCCTATAAGAACAGAAAGAGGAAAGATTATAAATCATGAAATATACCACTTATTCAGAACCAGCTTGCCAAAGATCTGGAATTTAAGAATTAAATTTTTTATATTTCCCCTGTGAGCTTCTAATAACAAAGACGAAGAGGGAACAATATAAAAAAATCCAGTTTAAGTCAACAAAGCCTTGATTATGCAAGTTATGCAGACGAAACAACCCCAAATATGACCCTTCAATTGGAAAAAAATTCTTCCACCTATCCAAAGTAGGTTCCTAATTTTATCAACGTAAGTTAGAGCTCCGGAATCTATTAGACAACACATATTTATATGAATAAAGAATCATGTGTGGCACGCTAACGACTAACAACACGACAAACCAACTTCTATGATTACTTTAGAGAATTCCTGGTGTCTCCTTATATGCGTCAACTGTGTTTCTTCTATACAACACAACAAACTCCCTTCCAAACTAACACCAAATAACGTCATTTGTTACCAAATATGCTTCAATCAGTGTCTTTTCAGAATATTCCACAATAATTAACATTTTCGAACGGTTAATTACAATCAGAATTAAGGAGGCTTGATGTTCCACTTGTCCAACATGGAAAACTTATCGCATTTAGAACACTTTCTATTATTCAAACAATCTAATAACTCAACAAATAGATATGGCCCCAACAAAAGAAAGCAACTTTTTCTACCATTTACAACTCTTAGTTTCTTTATCAAAATTTTGGCAACAAAGTTGCTCATAATTCAATTTACACAGCCTAAGTCAGCCCATATTAAACTAATTATATAATTTACACCCAACAATAATACCCGTTATAACAATAGGCCAAGACCAAAGTCATAAAAAATACATGCACCAAACCAAGGAACCAACCAACCTGAAATGTCAAATTAACCATAGTCGGTCCCGGGCCGACCCGCACACCATTAACCCGACCCAAATCATTCAAAAACTGAGGCACAAAGCCACCCCAAAGAGACCCCAGAATGATCTGAGCATTCTCAAAAGACAAGGGCAAAGATGGAATTTTAGGAAATCTCTTTGAGACTTCACTGTCTTCCAAATCTAAGCTCTCCCCTCCTTCAACCCCAGCCCACCCCGGACTAAGTGGGTCCCCCACTCCTCTCATAACTGTCCCTCTCTCAACCCCACCTCCCCTTAGCCTATCCCACTCGGCGTACAATAGCACCCCGATCGCACCTTTAGCCTCGGCTAAGAAAATAACTCCACTCCTCGATAAAACACTCCCCTTTCTCGCCATCACTACACACCCACTAACGTTCACCCCCGCAGCCTCCAGCGCACGATAGTCCTCTTCCCTCCCGTAATTCACGAACACAACCTTGCCGTACGCCGACCCGGACGGCGAGTACGCATGATACGGCTGAACAACGTCCAAGATCGCATTTTGAGAGATACCCTTTTCAGTCAACGACAATTCAACGGCAGTGCCGTTGCTAAAATGCGCTGAAACAGAAGCATGCACAGGATACGACAAAAGCGCTTTGTATTCGACGGTATGAGTGTTAAACTTGAGTTGTTCGAAGTGTGACTGAACGTAACGGACTGTGTCCAAGGAAGGCTCAGTTCCGGCGAGGTGAGGATGGTGAGTGAGGTCGCGGAGGTAAGAGGAGACTGTGTAGTTGGAGGACAAAGAGAGGAAAGTCTTTTGGAAGTGGAGGGCAGTTTGGGGATTTCGAAGTGAGTGTGTAGCGGGTAAAGGGTGGGGATGATGTAGAGTATAGAAGCCAATAATGCAGAGGATTAGAAGGAAGGTGAAGGTTATCAAAGGTGGCGGAGGTTTTGAGGAGGTGGTGGTGGTGAGTTTAGTGATGGGATGGGTCATATCGTAGAGAGAGAAATGGCGTTTTCGAGGGTCTAACAGACAGAAAGTTAGGGTTTTGTGTTCGAGGAGTTACAGAGAAAGAAGAAAGGACAGAGAGAGAGCAAAGGTGGTGGCAGAGCCGAGCAAAGGTGGTGATACTGAAAATGATGATGTTAAAAAAACGAGTTTCAGTGGGCGTTATATGCGTTCCAACTTTATGGCGTAATAACATTTGGATCCTTGAATATCTTTATATTTTCAATTTATGAAGTAATAATCATACTTTTGTTTCTTGTTTATCAAACATGTAATAAGCCAGCAGTGTTTGTAAATTAATGCCATGGGGGTGGGCACCCGAAATTGATTTTCATTATTTTTACCTGAATGGGTTTTTGTAATTCCCTTAAAACCGTTAAAGATGGCAGAAATCAAGTCATACCACTGTATATAATATAGGTTAGAGAATTAAAAAAAATTATAAGAAAAAAAGTAAAAAGTAAACCCTCTAATCAATAAAAAAAATACATAATAAAAATATGTAAGTACAGTAATAAATTAAAAAATATATAGTATTATATCTTAATATGGGAGACTTTCTCAATATTCAAATAAATAATGTCAGATAAACTAAGCTGAATTATTGTGATTTTCTATTTTATTAAGCAAGCTTTTGGATTTTATTACTTTAATAGTTATTATTGAATGATTGAAATATCTTTAATGTTTTTACTTTATAGTTGTATTTTTTTTATTTTGATGATTTAAGAAAATATAACTTTCAATTATTAATGTTTGATGTTAGTTTAGATCGGTTACAAATTTTTAATTGAATTTAATTTTAAACAACAATTCGATAGCAGATGAAATTTAATATTATATAAGTAATTTGATTATTTATAATTTTAAATGAAAGGTATGAACCTTTAACAAAATCAAAAAATTTGTTTTAAATCATAACCTTATTATATTTAAATGTGTCTCTAAAATGTGTAATCACCTAATTAAATTAAATTAGTCTTGTCCTCTCTAAACTCTGATGTATGAATAGAGGAAGCTCAACAGGAGATTTTTCACTTGCTGTGAGCTGTAAAGTAATGCCTTGGTTTTAAATAAAGTTCTAATTTTGGAAAAAAAAAATTGAACTTATGGACCTAATTGGTATAAATTGAAAAAATAAGCATTTATTTGTAAAAATTTAAGAACTGTGGCCTAAAAGTTTTTTATCAGGATTGTGCCCCTCTTTCTTGTCTTTTTGTTCTTTGTATTTTTCTTCTGGGGATATAATTGAATGTCCTTTTACCGGAAGTACGATAAGTTATGGAATTATTTAATATTGGACCAGAATCACGACTGAGATATGATCAATTTTTAAATTAAATTTACGGTACACTTTATATGATGATGCGACATTTACAAATTCTATATGTATTGATGTGATAAGTTTGTACGAATGAATGCCACATGTCTTATATTCATTTTTAAAAGCAACTTCGTACGATTTCGAATATTTACAAAATAAACGTTAAGGAGAAAGTCTTATATAATTTTTTTTAAAAAAAAATAAAATTAACAAATCCATTAAAAATGATGACATTTACAAATTCTACATAATTTTGTAGATGGTGCATTGTGGGGGGGTGGAATCATGCGTATAAGTGCACGGCCATGTGTGGAATCATATAGAGCGGTTTGGGGGAAAAAGTAACGGATGATTTAGTTTGCATTTCGGGTTCCAAAGATCGACTACAACGTATGATAGATTTGATTCTTCTCTCTCTCAATAATCACAATTAATCAAGGAAAAAGAATTGTTAGGTCCCTCGCCTTTATAAAAAGGGGACATAAAATTTATAATATATTAAAAATTATATATAAATTTCTTTTTCGTTAACTATTTTGTTTGTTTTAACCCTAAAAAAATGACATTATATATTTAAAATAAAATATAAAAGAAATTGATTGTTAACACCCACCTATTAGTGAAAGAGATATAAAACTCCTTAATATTTTTTTAAAAAAAAAAGACACATAACTCATTTTCATCATTAAATTTCATTTATTTTACTTAAGAAAAAATAATATTGTTGTTGACTTTATCGTCATTATTGTTAATAATTCCATTTGTTTTAATAAGATAAAAAAGATAACATCGTACATTTAAAATAAAATATAATGAATGTAATTGTTAATATCTAACCTTTAATGAAAGAGATATAAAACTCTTTAATATTAAAATGAAAAAGACATATAACTCCTTTTTATCATTAAATTTTTAATGAAGAAAAAATAATATCATCATCGACATCTTGATCGTCATTATTGTTAATAATTTTGTTTGTTTTAACAAGAAAAAAAGAGTAACATTATACATTTAAAACAAAATGCAATAAAAAATGATTGTTAACACCCAACTTTGGTGAAAAAGACATAAAAATCTCTGATATTTAAAATGAAAAAGACATATAACCCCTTTTCGTCCTTCAATTTTATTTATTTTAATTAACAAAAAGTAATATCATCATCTTATTTATTAATGTCATTATCATTAATAAATTAATAATATTATTATTAAATTTTATTAATTTATTACTAGTACTGATGTTCTTGTTGTTGCTGTTATCATTCTCATTTTCTTAATTAAAATAAATAAAATTTATTAATAGAAAAGTGATTGTATATCTTTTTTCAGAAACATTAAGAGTTTTATATCCTTTTTTAAAACATTAAGAGATGAATAGTTATTTCCGTGTATTTTATTATAAATACACATTATTAACCTTTTTTTATTAAAATATAAAGATTAATGTATAGATTTCTATAAGTAAAAAAGAGATTTGTATTTTTTTTTAAATATAAAGATTTTTATATTCTTTTTCCTAACAAGCCAGAGTCTGACAGTTATTTTCCCATTAATCAAATCCTATTTACCCAAAGGCCAAAACCTTAGTTTAATTTAAATTTTTTTCGATGATAGTGTGTTAAAACTACTAACAAAGGCAAGGTTGTTAAAAGAGGCGATGAGTGTTTATAACAAGCCGGTGAACATATTTATTATTGATATGCCGATTGTCTCCTTTTCTCAATCGTTGATAAGCTTTATATGAAACAAAATTTATGTGTGCTCGTAAGATTAAAAGAATCAAACTTTTTACTATGATTTCATTCTTATGATTGGAATAGAAA
Source organism: Aegle marmelos (assembly GCA_030449875.1). Taxonomy (NCBI): domain Eukaryota; kingdom Viridiplantae; phylum Streptophyta; class Magnoliopsida; order Sapindales; family Rutaceae; genus Aegle; species Aegle marmelos. The sequence goes on along the minus strand of JASUUL010000077.1, from coordinate 5,996,403 downwards.
AATTAAAGAAGCCACGTTATTCTTATAATTTCATAACGTAGGCACTACAAGAAGAGTCATCTTTATAAATATCACAAAGAGAAGCAATTATTCTCATCTTAAGCAGCCATGGTGCCCACATGAATATCTTTTGTTTCATTGTCGTCCTATCTTTATTAAAAAGACATTATAAAACAAAATACTAAGAATACTCTTTTAACTTGTGGTCACAATGAACACGAAATTAATAAAGTAACTGTCTCTTTGTCATGGCTTTGCTAAGGAAAGTGACATTAAAATTTATCATTTGATCTTTCATTTACTCTGTTTTTAGTTATCTGTATGTTTGTGACACAAGAATGAGAATCAATGTTTGCTTCTTGTTTCTCTTTTTCTTTAACTTTCTCTTTCCCTTTCCCTTTTTGATTTTGTAATCTTTTTCTCAATATCTCTTTATCACGCTTGTTTTTTTTTTTTAATTTGGTGGATATGGCATTATAATTTACAGGTACCAGCAAAGAATTCAATCATACAGAAAAAGAATATATGCTTTTTAAGAAAAAGATTTCTTGGGAAGACAGCTAAGTGACAAACAGATTTTAAAGGTCCAATTATTTTGCTCCATATTTAAACTTTAACTTTGAATTTTACATGTATTATTTTTTTGAATGCGACATTTTATTATAAATTTATTTTTGAAAAATTATTATTCATATGCCTTAAATTTATATTTTTATTAAAAATATTACAACACTTTTAGGGTGTATCAATCATCTACCCTAAGTTCACAAAATGTATCTACCGTCCACTAAATCGTTAGTAGCCGTTTGAAACTTAACGAAACTATAATGAATTGATAAATTTACCCTTGAAGATTATCACTTGTATACTTTTAAAATCTCTTATTATCACTTATATATATTTAAATTATCACTTATATTATTAAAAATACCAAATTACCCCTCTGACGCTATCATATTTAAACGGCAACTAACGAATTTGGTGGATTGTAGATACATTTTGTCAACTTAGGATGGATAACTGATACACCTTGAAAGTGTTGTAGCAAATTTAATAATGGAATAAACTAAGAGTATACAATTGATAATTTTCCTTTATCTTTTTATAATTCTCTTTTATTATTTTATGTGTCACTCATTTATTACATAAATAGATATTTTTGACGTGAAAATATTTGAATAGATATTTTTAAATATTCCTAGACTTCAAGCTCAAATATATATATATATATATATATATATATATATATATATATATATATAGAGAGAGAGAGAGAGAGAGAGAGAGAGAGAGAGAGATTATATGCATTTAAAAATATACTATAATGTTAAAGAATCTTCATCTATCGTGGTAAATAAAAAATTTGATAAATTTATTAGATAATAAATTTAAAAAAATTATTATAAGACCCAATTAATACATAAATTAACAGTTAACTGATTTGAAACTAAACATATATAACATGTTTATGATTTTCTTTTGTTGTATTTGCTATGTTATTTATTTTATCAATCATTATTACTTTCTTCACCCCTTTTGAATAAGACATCATTGTTTTCTTATATATGCAATGTTATGATAAATTAGAGAGAGATTAATTTAATATATTGCCTACAAAATATTTTCTCTAATGAGTTACTATTTAATGTGATTCAATCATGTAATCTAGACAAAGCGATTATTATTAAATGACTAATTCACTCAAACAAGATCATAATTGTATCATACAGTTTGAGAAGATCGCTATAATTTCTAATTATAGTACTCGTATTCTTTATAAAAATTCATATTATGAACATTATATTATCTTTATAAATTCAAATAATTTATTGATATATTAATATTTACTAAATTAATAATTTTTTATAATCTCAAGATTATTAATTTAATGAGGTCCTATTGTTTTTTTTTTTAATGATAGGGCCGTATATCATGCGTATTTCTCATATTTTAGGGAAGATAAAGGATGTAGATAATTTCATATGTGCGCTTGTGAAAATGGATGCAGTTGCATCATGCTTGATTGATGATTTTATTTATGTTCAGTTTTATTAGTGAAATTACTTGATGATTTATTTTCTGGTGCTTCGTTTAATTAATTATGAAATTTTTCCCCATAAAATACCCACAATAATTATAAATGGGCTCTTTGTCAAGGCGCCCAATTAAATCAGGAGTCAATCCAACATACACGCCACCCAAACATATCAAATGGCAATAGCCTAATATTTTGATAAGTTGTTACGTCAATGCTACTGTTTTCTTTTTTTTTTTTTGCTGAGAAATAATCACACACCAATTGATTCAAGTCATAAATCATATACGGGGCCCGAATTAGATATTTTTAAGCCGTGACTGGTGTATCCTGCATGTTGGTTAATGTCGAATGCTCAAATCTATTGACTTTTGTTGATCTTTCAAGTATTTAATCATGTTCAGGGTACGGTACCTAAAAAATCCATATTTTCATTTTTTTTAAAACAATACTGTGGAAATATTTATAAATATAAATATCCACGTATCTTAATGGTATTGATTTTCTGGTAAATATTTATAAGTTGATTTGCTAAACGTGATCATTTTTTTCAAGTTATGAACATAATTAGTCAAGTCTATGCGGAACCCAGACAGATATATTATTTTTTACCAACAATATTCGCCAGAGAGTGCAAATCTACCAAATAAAGTCCACAAAGTCAAACATTAACAAAACACATTAATGACCAATTAACTGAAATTAAATTTGTAAATATCATGAATCTGATTTTGAACATTCCCCCCACACCCCCCTCCCCCCCCCCCCCCAAAAAAAAAAAAAAATTCACACATGGAAAACTGCATTATAGAGGAAATTTTCTTGCAACTGCGATTCAATGGGAATTATTTACAGTTTTCTGGTGAGTTTTGTTCTCCTTCTTCAAACTCCTACTATGGAGTTATAAGTACCATTCACAGCGAAAAGCAATCCACACAGCAATATGCAAACATCAAGAGCTCTGTGCCGGAAATTCAAAGATGAACCAAGCAATATTAAGTGGTATAGAGCTGGCAAAACAAAAGAGATTAGAGCACATACAGTGCTGCCCACAAGCGATGTGAATGCACCGAATCCTGGTACGAGTGATGCTATGGTTGCTAGCGCAACCACCAAAATTGCTCTACCTACGTATATCACGAACTTTCCTAATCTAGTTGTTGAGTTATTGTCATAAGAATTGCAGGAGTGCCTTTGAAAGAACGAGCTCTTCTCCAAATTCCCCTCTATAATCTCGTGAACTGGGTGTACCATGATTGGAAATGTAAATATGAGTGCCACACACAACCCCATCTGCCGGTAAATTATCATAAGGTTAGTCCAGCAACAACATATGACTCAAAAAAATCACACCATAGAAAGTAAGATTAACCTTTATGGGTGGATTATGAAATATTACCCGAAAACTCAGGCATCTCAATTCTCAACCCTCCAAAAGGATTAGTCAAAGAAATAAGAGAATTAATTTTTTTTTCCCAAACTAAAAGATAAAATCACGAAGCTGATAAATTCAAAGGGAAAAGTGATTTAAGTCCCAAAGGTAGTTGTAGAGATGATAACCATGAAACAGGCAAAAAGAATACAGGCGGGCATGCCATTTTAATATTGTACTTCTCATGGCTTTAGATGCACAGAACTCGCCTAATTCCAGAAGTCATTACACTTTTTAATCCCACTCCACAACACGAAGAATGAAGAAATCTGATTTTGGGGTCTGAACATAAGTACTTTAGACTCTGGATTATGCTACTGTGTTCCCTAAGACTTTTGATATCAAAAGCTTTATAAGAATAAAAATTTTAACCATGCCAATATATCAAAAAGCATACATTTTTATTTCATTTAGAAAACCTTCATTACCAAAAATATCCATTAACAAATTTAGGCTTCCTTCTTTAAGTTTTTGAACAAAACCTAAGTCAGATAAGAACAAAGCAAGAGCAATATGTAACATGACAAACATAGGAAATTACCTGAACTGCAATGGAAGACCAATCTTTGGGTAGATTCAGGGTAACAATATCCTTAGTGTCATCACCATACGCCATGAAACCGAAAAAACCAAACATAATATACACAAGAGTTATCCCGGTAAAAGCCTGAGCAAGCAACTTGGAAAACCTTCCTTTTTCTCTCATTGACGACTCTAGTGCAAAAGTCATACCAAATCCTTCAAAACAAAATACTGCCATTCCTCCAGCAAATGGCAGACTTCTGATATTAGAACTCACTGCTTTCCTATCACTAAAAGAAAATTCACCCCCTAAAATCTTTTGTACATCTTCTTTAACAACAAGTGCCATGGCCAAAACATTGCAAATATCGGCAAAAATGCTGAAAGGCGCTAAAGCCGAGAGAGAATTAATCCAAGATAATGCAATTTGAACTGGCACTACTAAGAATATGAAAGAACAATAAGTAAGGCTGGTGTAGGATTTGAATATTGAATAGAGGTTTTGACCAATGAACACCAAATATGCAACTGAACCTCCACATTGGGAAGTGAAAATGAGAAATTCTGTGAGAAAGCGGCCAGCTTTTCCCATACATTTGTGACCTAAATCTCCATATGTCATTGTTTCTGTTGAGGACATGTCTTCAGATACTAACTTATCTCTGCACTGAATCTGTGGAGGCAGAACAAGAACTAATAAATTGGCTTTTCAATTGAAAAACAGAGGAAATGCTTTCAAATCATATTTCCTAGTCTGCCTGTTGTAGCTGCCGCACTTATTTGAAAACTACATTAACAAAACTGTTTAGTAAATTCTGCATGACACCTTAAAAAATCATATTGCAACAAATTACCCAATATCCCTAATCTCTTTAACAATTTAGAGCACTTCAGTTGGTTAGTGACCAATACAAGCCACGAAAAGCAGAAAACAAAAGAAAAATGCATCTGGATTTATGAATTTAAACATCTAAGAACAAGAAAACAAACATAAACGTTCACAAGAAAAAAGATAAAGATATGTAACAAGAAACTTATACTGACAAGAAGGAGCATGCAGTAGTAGGTGGAGAGACCAGCAATGATGACGCCAACACATCCAGCAAGCCAACCGGCAACACGGAAAGCAAAAGGCAGACCCAAAATGCCAGTCCCAACTATTGATACAATTATATTTCCCAGCGTTTGAGCCGCTGATGCTGTTCCTGTTACTCTTCCTGACGATTTTGGCAGTAAAGGGATTTCAATTTCATTGCTCGTGTGATTCTCACCACCTCCTTCTCGTCTCATCTTTTTTTTGTTGGGGGGGGGGGGTGTGGGTGTTTGTGGTTTTGCTGTTGTTGCTGAAATGCAAGACGGCTTTATTTTATTTTATCTTTTTTTTGGCTAAATTTTGTCCCGTCCTTTTTTTGGAGAGGGTTTTGCTGGCGTTGCTGAAATGCAAGCTGGTTTCGGTTTATTTTATTTTATCACTGCCAGTTGAATTTCGTTTGTGGGCTGGCTTTGTTTGATGCGGGAGTTACAGTAGTCGCACATGGAAAAGACAGAAGTTTGCGCTGGTCTGTGACCGGTGCCAGTGCCACGTCGATACGAACGTGAGTGGAGTGGAAAGGTCGAGTTTACATCATTCAACTCAACAAGAATGTCTACGTATCATATGCGGATTGGCGTATCCTACCGTCGTAATCGCCATAATGAATCGTCTCGTCACTTTGCGGGCAACAGACAGTGTTATTCTGGTAAAACAACAGGGCTTCGTTTCTCGTACAATCTAATTTGAGTGCGTGTGAAACTCCTCTGACGGCTGATGAATTTGTAAATGTCGCGTCACGATAATGAGACGTAATGGGACTGTTCTCGCACTGTATCTTTTCCTGTGTTATTTACCCTTTAGAGAAAAGATTCCGCTTGATTTACAATTTCGCGTATGTTACACATTTTACGGTATAAATATATAATATAATATATAATAATTTTATTATATATCGTGAGATGTAAGTTAATTTTCCAGAGAAATACTTATGAACATTCCCATTTACCACATAATAAAATCATGCATGTCAGATTCGGGTTTCAGATTTTGCATTTGATTTGTTTCGTTCGACAAATTCTGCAAATTTCACATATCTACTCAAAATACTAAAAAAAAAGAAAAAGGAAAAACAGAGAAGCAACAGCCTATAAAACCACCTAAGGATATAAAACTGCATAAACAAGCATGCCAAAAATAGCAATTGCAGCTACCATTGCCATCCAGCTTATACAGTGTCCATTGACGAAATGAACACTAAAGTTATAGCCTCTTATAAAATTAACTGCAACATGAGAATTGACTCCTGACTTGAAAACCCTAACTCAAGCTTAAAACATCTAAATTCCAATCCAAAACTAAGAACCTGAACTGTATAATAATGGACTCCAATCCAATCAAGAACCTGATTTGCAGCCATCTTTGTAAATTTACAGAAGGCAAGTGATTGTATAATACAGTGTGCAAATACCTGCATAAGTCGGCAGCAAGGTGTTTTTTTTTTTTTTTTCTTTTCCTCACAACAGACAGTTTCTCCCGCATAGTTATTTGACAAGTGCCTTAATTCCTAGGAATATTTACAAGGCCTCAAAACAATACGGTTGGCAAATACATTCAATAGCATGCATCAGCTTTCTCCGTGGGCCCACTGCATCCACACCCATATCCTTAAGCTTCTGCATGGTTAGGTTCACCAACTGAAGTTTATTGACACACTTTCCCTGGAAAAGCTGAATGAACTGTCTCAGTCCAAGTGATGCTAGCCACCGCCTCATACCACCAGCTTTTCGAAGTTTCCTCTCAAGATTTATAGCCCTCAGCCTTTGATTTAGCAACATGCTCCTATCAAGTGAACCACTGATGCAGTGCAGAGATCTTGGCCGCCTGATGATTTTTGATGTGTCTAATACCTCAACTATGTTATGTGGTTTTGTAACATGAACTCGACCTAGATTTTCTGGTTCCGTTCTAGAATCTATTATCGGTGGCCTGGCTATGGTTGCAATGTACTGACGAGGAGTTCTTTTAGCAATCTGGAAACCTTTGTTAGGAGCCAATGATGTGGACTTCTGTTGTTCATCAACTAAAATCTTCTCAGAATGTGCCTCATTCGAATGCTGTGACTGTGTGTTAAGTGTTTCTGTGGGCATAGCTTGCACATGACTGGGTCCCAAATTTGGCATAGTGGACATATTAGCCAAAGGCAAAGGAGGAACCAGAATGGTGACCTTCTGTTTTCTAACTACAACCCAACTTTCATCTTCATTCCACTCAGCATTGGAGTTGTTTTCAGGCACAGCCTTTGACGGTCTTCGCTTTGGCTTGACCATTAGTTATAGACCTGCTTGTTACACATTAGGCAGTAGGCTCCAACCATTAAATACTGCAATAGAAATGCCTCTAGAATCACAAATAAAATGCAACCTAAAACAAAGACATTGCTCTTCAACTGAACAGCAATTTCATATGCATATACATGTCATGTCAACACAGAGATATCCTGTATCAATGAATCCTACGAAGTGGTTGAAGAACACCAAGAATATATGTTATGAGCTACATTACTTGTCGCTATAAAAGATTCAACCAGCAGACTATTCCAATCCCACTCGAACAATTTAACACTAGACTCCAGGCCCAAAGACCCAAAAAAAGAAAAAGAAAAAGAAAATCACAGTATTAGACATTTTAGAATGTTGAAGACTAGTGTGCAGCTGAACTACATGCTAATTTGGCACAACCTCCACTTTCACTATCATTCTCAAAGGAAACAAATTCACTTATGTAAATCACAAAAACATGCAAATCAATTAGCTCGAGTGGCAGAATATATACAGTGGACTACAAAAGAGAGACCGCCACGCCTATGAGATATACACCTTTAAAAGAATTTAACTTGGTGTATGGTGCATTTTGCAGATAAATAAGACATAAAAGTAAGTGTTAATTATTGTTTTGGTGTGGAATGGAAATGGTGAATTAACTAGATAGTTCTATGCCTGTCGAATTCATTAGATCAAGAAACCAATATCACCAAGGCTATTATCAACTAAATATTACGAGTTACACTAAGCGGTACCTGTAACCTATCAAACGACGAAGCATGCATAAAAAAAATATTAAAATTTGAGCTGCTCCAACAAATTACTTGAGCGGTAACACGCATCAAAAATATCGAAAATTTGTTACTCTTGCAAGAAAAGGAGAATAATTTATAATGGGGAAAATGAAATTCGTTAAACATTCAACAGTCTGAAAAATGAAAATTACCGAGTTGCGCGCTGATGCAAAGATATCTGAGCTGAGAAATTGGTTTAAATCGCCACCGTTTCGAATAAACCTAGAAAATTGTTGCGAGTTAGAATCTGGAGAAGACCCGGAAATAAAAATCGGATCGGGTAAGAACCGACATAAAGGAGAATCGGGCTTGGATTTTATTATTTAAGGGAAGATTAGATGATGCGCAGTAATTTAGCCGAATCAAGTGGATTGTCATTCAAAAATAATTTTGCCGTTTTATCATTGCATGTATAAAAGAATCATATTATTCATAAAAAAATAGATATAATTTCTAAATGAGTAAGTCTTATTTAAACACACAAAAATACATTCCGCACTCATTCATTTATAATAACTTTTATTATTAAAATAATCTATAAAAATATACCTTTGAGGACATTTATTTTTTTGACGAAATAGAACCAATAAATTTAGCATAAAAATTTTCATTCTATTATTTAGAAATTAGAACTTTTGGTGAAAATATAAGTTTCTTTTACAGATTGGCATATTAAGATTTCGAACCTAACACCTACTAAAAAAGTCAACATATAAAATCGGTAGAAAAAGGCTTTCCAATGAAGAAGAGAAAATGAGAAATAGGTAGTCACCAAAATTAGCGAAAAACAAGCAAGATCACTACACGTGCCATGCATGCAGAACCAGCCCCTTGTCACACAATCGTGCGCCGTGTATATTTTAGCCCAAGCCTGCGATGACTTAGCGCCTGGGCCCTGGCACTGTGCTGATGCGGCTGCTCATTCCGTAAACCTCGCGGGAGCCTTTGCGTTTCAAACATATAATCAACCAGAAACAAACAACAAACAAAATTTTATTCTCTCTCACAGGAATTTCCCAGATCCTTCTTACTCCAAACTTTTTCTCTCTTTACTGGTAATTGCTTTTTCTTCATATTTAGCACAGTATTTCATGCTATTAATTTGTTGCGGGATTCACTATTCCGCACACCTACATGCCGTCACACGTTTTAAATTTTGCGTTAGAATTACCACTACGTTTAGATTATTAACTTATAACAACTCTGGATTCGAACCTCACTCACACAGATTGCAAAAGGGTGTTTGAATTTATATTTAATGCAATACTTCAAATATAATAGATGTTAGGATTTCAACTTTAACATCGGGGTTTTCAAGCTTTCCGACCTTACGTGCATGTATATCTGCTAATTCTTATGGGGAGTAATGGAAATTTTTATCGGTTTATAGAGTGTAGGTTTCCAACAAAATATATGGATCCACTTGGAGGCCAATGCAGTTTGTTTACTACTTTACTTTAGTTACAATAGCAGATATAATTTGTGACATAGTGGTGCATGAGAGCATGTTAGAGTTTTCACGTTTTATGTCAAAGGTTTGAGTTTCCGTCTATTGGCATCCGTAACAGTACATGAATGTACCTCAGCAGAGATTGCTAGTTAATGGGAAATTTTTGTCAATTTAAAATTTGGGTCTCAGAAAGATATTTGGGTTTATTAATAAGCTAATGTGTTTATTTTTTCGATTTTGGATGAAACGACAGTTTTGATTCGTGTCTGATGAATATTATGAAAGCATGAAGTTTGGAGAGACATTTACAGAGTATTTGCATGGAGATCAGGAGAGGTTTTTGGATAAATGCTCTCATGTTGAGTATAAGAGACTAAAGAAAGTCTTAAAGAGCTGCAGGACTTGTAAAGGACTACACGATTCTGCTTGCAAAACCGAGCAACAATGGGATGAGGGAAAAGACACCTCAGAGTCTCAATTATGTCAGTGCCAGTCTTCATGCCAATGTAAGTTCTTACTTTCATTCTTGGTAAATTATATATAATTAATTGGTTAGGTGATGCAATCCATCCTAAAATTTTTTTTCCCCCGTAATGTGAAAAACACTTTGTCTAGGAATTGTGAAATCAATTAAAGAGTGAAATTTGGGAGCTCAATAATATTTGTATAAAGTTTGAACTTCAAATTTTCTCCATTTTGCAAAATAATTGTTAAACTCTTATTGGTAATGTAAACATTGTATTTTTCATGTATTAATCATGAATCCTTTGCTGATTTTGTAGTGTGTGATCATATGTTCTTCTCTGAGCTGATGAAGGAAGCATCAGATATAGCTGGGTGCTTTAGTTCTAGGGCTAGACATCTCCTCCATCTTCACGTTGCTAGTGGAATGCAAAGATATGTGTTGCGCATACGTCAATGTTTCAAAAATGACCAGCAAGCCATGATAGAAGAAGGAAGGGTGTTGATTGAGTACATAATAATGAATGCAATTGCTATTCGTAAAATCCTCAAGAAATATGATAAAGTAATGCAACTTTGGTCTACTTTGGCTGTCTATTGTTGCTGATTCACTTCACGTTATCTTCTAATGCCAATGACAGTTGTTTTACTTTGCATAGGTGCATAAATCTGTGAATGGGAAGAATTTTAAATCCAAAATGAGGGCTGAACACATTGAGCTTTTGCAATCACCTTGGCTAATAGAACTGGGAGCTTTTTATTTGAATTTCAATGGATTAAATTGTGGAGAATCCAGTGAGTTTTCAGGTCATTTCTCCTTTGATTCCAATGCTTCACGACCTGTTATGACACTGATACTTCCAAGTTCTATAAAGCTAGAATATGATCTGACTTGTGCCATATGCCTTGTAAGATCTCGTTCCAGTAGATTCCTAGGTGAAGAAAAGATGAGATTTATTATTTAGTTTTTCATTTGTTTGTTTTATGAACCAACAGGATATTGTTTTTAATCCTTATGCTTTGAGCTGTGGTCATCTCTTTTGCAAGTTATGTGCTTGCTCGGCTGCTTCAGTTATGGTGTTTGAAGGCCTTAAATCTACCAGTCCGGATTCAAAGTGTCCAATCTGCAGAGAGGTTTGTGTTTGGCATTAGAACAACATGTGGAGTTCAAATTTTTAGTATGGAAGTAACACTGGTAAGGATTTCACCAGGCAGGTGCAAATCCAGTGCAAAATAATAGGTGTATGGTTAAATGTCCTCTTCTTGTGAGAACTTGTTACAATTATCACAGATTATTCTTATATCATCTATAAGATCTGGCTGGCAATTAGGATGCGAGGAGACTTGGTAACTCTTTCGACCAAAAATTCTAAAAGATATATTCAACTTCGTGATCCTCCTATTAATCACGATAGAACTTGAGTGGTTATTGAATTAGCATCTCCATGTTGTCTTTGGTTGCTCAAGGCCATGCAGTTACAAATTCACTGTAGTCTGATGCCAGAGGACATTGTGAAACAGGTGCATAACTGCAGGCATTCCATGGCAAACTGCCTTTGCAGCTGTTCACTAATTACTATATTGTTCAACTTTTCTATCTGTTTCTGAAATTCCCTATAAAACCACCTTTCTTTTCCTCTTTGCGAACAACTGCCTTAAATTTGTAGAGTCCTTCAGCAACTGGCTTCAATTTGTAGACTCCTTCTCTGTTAATAACTTTTTTTACTAACTTTCATTCACGTGTAATATGCTATTTCCTCATTCTATAGGCGCCTGAAGTAATGAAGTAGCTACTGTCCTTTTCCTTGGGTTCGATATGAAAAGAATGACAATTTGTTACATTTGATGTTCAAAATAGATCTTCACTGCTGCAGTTCTTTATCTTGCTAGGCAAGGTTTCAGAAGTAATTGTTCCTCAGTTGTGCCTGTTTCTTTCAAACTAATAGCTCCAAACCCCTTCTGTACAGCATGGCATTGAGCAGGATATAACCCTTTAATTCTTAAAAGTTTTTCCTTTTACGTTAGAAGGCACATTTAGAGAATTCTCTTGAAACTCCTGCTGTTTAATCAATCTTGATCATTCTGTCTGTGATCACAATGATTTTTATCTTTTATGTTGTGCTGTTTTGAGCATAATGTAAAGAAGATTGGGGTTATTTGCTATTTAACTAAGCTTCTATTATTTTCTCTATTATGCAGGCAGGAGTATATGCAAAAGCCGTCCACATGCTCGAACTAGACTTATTGGTAAAAAGAAGGTAAAGAAACTGAAACCTCACCTCATTCATTAGAGACAAATCAGACTTTTCTTATTAAATATTTTCCAGGTTCAAAGAATATTGGAAGGAAAGATTAATTGGGGAACGAGCAGAGATGGTGAAGCAATCTAAGGAATACTGGGATTTACAAACCATTTATGCAGTTGGGTATTGATTTTTCAGGCTCCCTTGATCGAGAAGAAGAGAAATAAATCTTTCAGTTCACTTCAATTTCTGGCACCGGATACTGTGATTTCGTTGGTTTGGTTGGCGCCAGTAACATCTGCGGTTCTGCATGCACTGTTGATTAATTTTTGGGTTATATGTTGGACATTTTTTGTTCGAATCATAAGATTACTGAATGAAATCATTTTAAATTGCCCTCACAGTCCTATCTTTAGTTGTATTCATTGCATTCTGGATCAAATGAATCCTCAATTTATTATGGTTAATTTCATCATCGATCATACAATACAAGGGCTTGGCTACCTGACCGCTGACTGCTTTCTTGTAGGTATGATGGGGATGGAGAGCCCACTCTCTATTTTTCAATCTATTAAAAATTTTGTGTCTATTTTTTTTAATAAATTTAATAAAATAAAAATGAAAAATTTCTACTTAGTGAATAATTTTTTCATTCTTACATTATTATTTATTTATTTTATAATAAATATAAATATATTATTTTAATAAATTTAAAATTAAAGACTTAAATAAAATTATTATTATTATTAAATAAAATATTTAATTTATTTAAAAAATTTCTAAATATTTAAAATAATATTTTTAAAAAATATCTAAATAAAAAAATATTTAAAAACAATCATATTTAAGAGAAAAAAGAAGATATAATAATATTTTAGAGTTAAATAAAAATTATATTATAAGATTTTTTTAATTATAGTATATTTATATTAAATAAAAATAAAAAATTATTAATTAATAATATAATTAATAAAATAAAAAATAAAAATATTTATATATAATAAAAATTAAGACAGAAAATATAAAATTAAACTTCAACTCATTAAAAATTTAATCGTTATTTTTTATTTTAAAAAATTTTCACATGTACGGAACACCAAATCCATTGTAGATTTTGTCATCCCAGCTTTTGTGAGGGTGCAACTGCGCCGAAAAGGTCGTTGGAGGTGGGCGCCTGTAACCCCTTCGTGCTTTGAAGAAGCCGTAAAGTAGGCAGCGTTACAAGATTTGTGGGCCCTAGAGGAGACAAGACTTTAACACTAATCTCCATTTTTCGACTTTTTTTTTCTTTTCTTTTTTAATAAATAAATATTTATCCTATTAAAAGTGGAGAAGGTCGGCTTGGCTTTCTCCTTTTTTTTTTTTTCGCAAAACTCATTATAAAACAGAGGCATTTGGTCTTGTAAATTTTCAAATTACCATCGCAAAACAGCCGATCAAATGCATTTCTTTATTTTTTTATTCTTTAAAAGTTAAACAACAATACAATGTGCACTAGGATTAGGATAAAAACACAAAAAATTTAATTACAAGATTATTTTTTTGTCTTTTGTATATTTTATATTAATTTTTATGTTATTTTCGTACAAGAACACAATAGAACGAAAAGGATCCTAAACACTCTGTTACTCTGAGCAAATCCCCTGGTTTCTTGATTTTATGAGGCTCTGTTGGGCTTTAATTATAAATTTTACGGGGCTCATGTGTTTATTTCTACCTGATATTAAAAAAACACAGAAAAAATATCAGGTGGCGTGTCAAAATTCGGCGTTGTACTTGCGGACTTGGAGTGGGTTTAGTACTTTTACGCCAGTATAATCTGATTAATAATTACGTAAATTCCAAATAGGAAAATTAAAAATAAAACAAGAAATAACATCCGGCTCTCTAACTTTGTCATTTTCGCATAAAAATGACGTGGGTTTTCTATTTGTATCAAATAGGTCCGTAACCCTTTCTTAAATAATGCATTTTAACTCTCCAAGCGAGAGACTAGATGAGTTGAGAGAATGGGAGTTGACCCTCTCGAATATCAATAAGATATGGGTTTTTTATATTTTAAAATTTCAAATTATATTATAACATCTACTTATTTAAGTAAGGACTAATATAATAAGATGAGTGTTTTGTATAATATATATGTGCAACACTTAAATAATTTTTATTTAAAGTCATTAAGTCAGTATTTTGCTTTTCATTATTTAAGTTAGAATGCATTTAGAAGATCAATTGAGTCAAAAGAAAAGAGAGCTTATAATATTTACAAGAGAATATGCATATACAAGTATGTTACAACATAATAATTGAGTACTTGAAGAATTATTTGTATGGATTACTAAATAAATATGTTGTGATACAATACTTGAGGACTTAGAGAATTACTTATATAAAATGCTAAGTGACAAATCTATTAATATGGAGACTTATCACATTCTATTCAGTTTTAAAATATTTTCATTTAGAGAATTTTCATAATTTTTAAAAATCTCATATAAAATAGAGAGGATTTTTATTTATAATATTATAGAGAATTCTCATTCTACTAGGATACCACTATTTAGAGTATTCTCTAGATATTTTCAAGATATAAATTTCTAGAAATAGAAACTTTTAAATATAAAATTAGAGACGTGTGTCTTAAGTTCATATAATAAATATAATATTAAAATCTTAATTTAATAAAAATTTGACTTGAAAATATTTATATTTAAGAAATAATTAATATTATATTTTAAAGTTAGTATTCCAAACCTTACAATCTATCTTATTAGAAATTATGAGTGATTTAAATTTTAAATAGAATGAACCATTCGAAAAAAAAAATTATACTTTGCATTAAAAATTTTAAAACATTAGGGATCTGGATGTTATTATCGTTCAAAAAATTTAATTTCATATTTCGATCATCCACCCTCACTCACTTACGTCATTCGCAGTTGCCCATCGCCAAGCTGCAGAGGAACTCGACAATGGCGTATTATTCCTTTTGGCTCGCTCGTTTACGATCATCATCAAAATCCATCCTCAGCAATCTCCGCACTTCAAAGTTCAATACTCAGAACACACGTACAAGAACACTTGTCACATCATCCAGCGACAACAGCTCAAGAAATGGAACCCAGTTTCGGCTGTTTTCAGCCTCTCTTCTTCCTTTAGCACTCGCCGCCTCTGCTGGGTCCCTCGCCATTCAATCCCAGACGCGCCCTTCACTCTGCGACTCCTCGGCTCTTAATTCTCGGTAACTCTTTCCCGTTTTAGTTGATTTTATGCACGTTTAGTTTACGCTGGAGATGCTATCAAATCAGGTATGTGTGAATGTGTCAGAATGCCAGTAATGAATATTAGTTGTGAATAAAAGTGTTTGATAAATAGGCGCAGTATTTTCAGTTGGTCCCACGTCATACCGGTCCCACGTCATACCAGCCCCACGTATCACCTTTTATGCCCTCTGGCACTGGGCTTACGAGAGGTTATCCAACGTAATTGGTGTTTGGGGAGACTTGAGCGTGGACCTTGAAGTCCGTACTGTTTATCTGTGATTTCAAAATTGAGTAGAAGTATGGCAGTTATTCACAGGCATACACTTTATACGGTATGTACTTGATTTTGATCGTGTATTAATTTTTTCAATTTTGTGTAAAGGGCTGTGAACAATGGTGGTAAAGGAAGCACGGAGTATGCGGTGAAGGGGTCACACAAGGAAATTCCACGGGAGTTTGTTGACGAACTCAAGGCTATTTGTCAAGTATTGTTTTATACATAACTCAATTTGAACATTTTTGGCTTTTTGCTTTTTTTATGGGAAGGAAACTTATAGGTCTGGTTATATTAATTGATCAACAACTAATTGTAGACCACATGCATGACTATGCGTCTAACATTCAATGTTATCAGTTTATATTTTATGTTATCATTCATCACACTATCAGTATGACTTTGTCATTTCAATAGCCTAATGTTCTACTTTGGTTTATAAGATTACTAGTTGGGTGTCCTTTCAATTGTCAATAAGGAGATTATTGTGCATGAATCCAAATTCGCAAAAGTTTAAAATTGTTTCATCTGAATTGGAGTAGGACGATATGACAATGGATTATGAAGAGAGGTCCATCCATGGAAAACCACAAAACAGCTTTCACAAAGCAGTTAATATCCCCGATATCGTTGTGTTCCCCAGGTGCAATTTCTCCTCAATCATCACCCCGTGTAATGATTTTTTTTTTTTTGACCCTTGATATCAAATTTGTGTTACTTTTCTTTTTTAAGTTTATATTTTGAAGAAGAAGGATGCAGACTCTGTAAGACTTTATTGACAATTCATAAAAGATTAGTTTTCCTGTGTTTATTATAATAATTATTTCATTTTATGGCAAGAACTTGAAACTATCCAGTATTGAGTTGTGAATTTTCTGTTTTACTTTTCGGAGATTTAAGTCTCCTTTGTCCAACTTTTGAATTTAAATAGATAATAGTATGCTTATGGATGCTTGCATGTGAACACAACATGCATAGAAGAAAACCAAATCATTTTATTTTAAGAGAGATCTCCAAATGCTGCTAGCAGTCTATTTCTGCATTTCTGTTATGGTTCTCTGAAAAATTTTCAACTTATACCTTCCACATGCAGGTCTGAAGATGAAGTTTCCGAGATTGTCAAGTGTTGTGATAAACATAAGGTCTGAGTTCTTCTTTTTCTGCAAATTAGTGAAAGATGCCACTCTCTTTCTTATGTAACGTCTACAGGTTTTCTGCAAAAATAGTGCTTATCATAAACATTTTAGGTTTAATGCTTGTGGTTCACAAGATGCACTATCTAAATCTAAAGATTTGATCCTCTATTTTCAATTTGGTTTATTTATTTATTTGCTTTAGTTGACCATGAAATGATGCTTCATGTAGCAAGTATTTATTTGGTTTGCTATTACGTTGTGATCAGGTCCCTATAGTACCATATGGTGGGGCTACGTCGATTGAGGGTCACACCTTATCTCCTAATGGAGGTGTTTGCATTGACATGTCTTTGATGAAAGTATGTATCAATATCCTTTTCGTATGCATAGCATCTAATTGAGACATTCTATATACAATATGCTGAAGAATACCACAAGTTGTGTCTCTTCTTGTAATTTTATAAAGTTACCCGCACAGTAAATGGAGTTGATCAGTCCCATCTTTGTATCTGCCTTTTTTACAGCAATCATATGGGTCACCTGCCATCCCTTATGAAATATTGTTGGGGTGAAAAAATTCACAATTTTGGTGAATACAACTTATGTTTGGTGTAAGCTTGACAGTGCACATGATTTTGGGCTTCTTTTGATTGAATGTTCATTATGCAGTTAAATATCTTGGGCCTAAGCGCTTAAAATTCAGGAATTCGTTTTATAGTTGCGTGTTGTTACTCTAAAAGACTGTCCTTCTTTTTCTTGTACTTGCTCTGCTTGTGGGGCTCAAACAGTATAAGCTGTCTAGAGAAATAACTAATATCTACCATCTGGAATATATATATATATATATATATATTAAGTCAAAATAGCTTCCTTTAAATTACTAATCTCAATTCTTCCTTTAGTATCATCTAGTAATTTACTCATGGCTTCTTGATTAATTGATTTATGGAACTTTCTGTAGTTTATATTTCAATTTTGCCCAAATGTTTGCTATTTATACATATAAAAATTTTTGTGTTATCTATCAACTCTAATCTCTAATCCTCTTGTGAATACAATTATTGTGGTTGTGGAATTGTTCATTTCTAATCTTACAAAAATGTGTCAAATTTACACATGTATTCTGGAAATTCTTTCGGCTGCTTAGTTAATGTGGATTCTTCTCACGTTGTAGAGTGTTAAAGCATTACATATTGAGGACATGGATGTGGTCGTTGAGCCTGGGATTGGATGGATGGAGCTTAATGAATACTTGGAGCCACATGGGTTATTCTTTCCTCTTGATCCTGGTCTGATTCCTAATCCTTGTAATTTTTGTCTCTAATTTCATTAAGGAAGATGTATTTGGAGACTTTGGTCTTTGTTACACTTGTAATTCTTGCATTCCTTCCATCCTCCCACAACCCAAAAGGGAGCAAAAAAGAAAAAAAGAGTTAAAAATATTTTAGCTGTAAACAAGGTAATATGCCTTGCAATGCTGTGATGATTTTCTACATTTTCACTTGAATCTCTATTTTTTTCTAGGAAATCTTTCGAGTTACTATTACCACTGCTTAGCTGTTGATTCGCCTCTGACCATCAAATCAAGATCAAATTATTTCGTGGATTGGATTTCACTTGACTGTCCACAGCTTCATTACAAACTTACTGGCATGTTCTGATTCTGTCACATTTTGCCTTGCAGGGCCTGGTGCAACCATTGGGGGTATGTGTGCTACCCGCTGCTCTGGTTCCTTGGCTGTGAGGTAGTTCCTCAGCCTATTTAGCCCTAGCAACTTATTTGTTACTGAAAATATCTACCTGTGAGATTGCTGCTGTTCGGTTATAAAGAGAAAGACTTAGTATGACCCTAAAGCATTCATGGGTGGGGATATAATATATTCCTTCTCAGCTTCTGTGATGGATAGTAGAGTTATTTATACGCAGTACACCTGCTCTCCTTGGTATATAACCGTTTACTCCTGAGATAGTTTTGCAGTTTTGTCCCAGTAATTTCTTTTTATCAGTTTTTTTAGTGTCTGGATATTATTAAAGATCTTGCAATTTCTTAAGTTTATATTTAGCTTTGTACTTGGCAGCTGAACTTTCAGTTATTCTTCTATATTACTTTTTGTTTCTAATCTAAATAATCCATTGTGCTAAACTGAATTCATTTATTCTCTATTTACCAATTTGTTTGTCTAAACTAGTAACTAGTTACTAGTTGTTGAAACTATTTTTATGGTCTGATTTGTTCTTGGAGTTAATGATTTCACTTCTAGCATGCAGGTATGGAACTATGCGCGACAATGTCATTAATCTGAAGGTTTGTCAATTTCCTTTTTGTTATACAATTTCATTAAACTAGGATATATTTCTCATCCTGTCAACATCTCAGGTAGTTCTTGCCAATGGAGATGTTGTTAAGACGGCTTCTCGTGCTCGAAAAAGTGCTGCAGGGTTTGTTCTCTTGTCTATTTAAACTGTCCCATTGGTTTTCTACTTCTTCCATCGTAAAAAACCAATAGACATGTGATGAAGAAATAACACTTGGTGTTGGTGTTTGAGTTTTTCTATGCATTTATTTAAACTTGATCTGATCCCTTGGCTTGCTGTCACCAGATGTGTTTTACTCCTGATATGACCTGGACTCACATTTATTTTGTGAATCCTTATAAATCTTTCTTAACTAGGTCCAAGTGATGTTAATATAGGCGTGCTTGCGTCAGGGAGAGAGAGTTCTGGTTCAACATCAATATATAAACCTGTAAGCTTTAGTCACGTTTTGTGTGCCCGCATGAAAGATTTCTCATTCGGTTCAAAAGTGCTTTTGGTCTTTCATATATAAAAGATAAGAAGTTTTCAATCCATGAGGCTTATGAGGCTTCTGTATGTTAGGTCCAAGTAATGTTAATATAGGTGTGTTTGTGTCTGAGAGAGAGAGTTCTGGTCCAACATCAATGTGTAAACTGATAAGCTTTAGTAACATTTTGTGTGTATGCATGAAAGATTTTCTCATTTGGTTCAAAAGTGCTTTTGGTCTTTCATATGTAAAAGATAAGAAGTTCTCAATCCATGAGGCTTCTGTATGTTAGGTATGATCTGACCCGACTGATAGTTGGAAGCGAGGGAACCCTTGGCATAATAACAGAAGTCACTCTAAGGCTTCAGAAAATTCCACAGCATTCAGTGGTACCTTCACATTTCTTTCTTGAAAAGCAATTATGTTTACCTGATTTGAAATTTCCGTCTAAAATTTTAGTTTCCTTGTCGCAAATGGATGTAAGTTTATTACATATGTTTATATTGTGTTGTGTGTTGTATAAGGTACCATAGAAGTTCTTTGAGAGCCTGATATTTATGGAATTTTTGTTTTACAAGAAATTGATTGATGTTTGCAGTAACTGTCCTTCTTTACTTTTGTTCCAATGGAAGTATGTATTAAAATTCTCATCTTGTTCTTTATATTTAATTTTCTATATAGAAGTTGAAAAATGAAGGCCTTTTATTGTGTTATGCTTGGAAAATAGTTCCTTTTCCTCCCTGCAATATTCCTTCACAATAACCTATACGGTTAAAGTTAACCAGTGGGAGTATAGGAAAATTTGAATGGGCGGTGTCACTTAATGTTTGGGAAAAATAAATCCCTGAGGATGGGAAGCATTTGCACTGCTTAGATGGCAGATCTGGATGATTTGCATTTAGTCCATGTCAAAATTTCTCCTCCTATCCATCTTTGAACTGTGTATGGGGTTAGAATCCACTGGTCCTGCTTATCATTGTGCGTAGATGAATTTTCTTAATTGAGTTTGATAATGTTGTAGGTGGCAACATGTAACTTCCCAACGATTAAGGATGCAGCAGATGTAGCTATTGCTACTATGCTGTCTGGCATACAGGTGTGGCTTAATCTGCAAACTTAGTTCACATATCTAAGTCCTTTGATGTTCATAGATTTTATAATACTTAATAGGTGTCGAGGGTGGAGCTACTGGATGAAGTTCAAGTGAGGGCTGTCAATATTGCTAATGGGAAGAGCTTGCCTGAACTTCCAACTTTGATGTTTGAGTTTATAGGCACTCGTGAGATGAGATCTCTTTTCACTTTTAACACATTTCTTTAATTAACGGCCATTTATTTGAAGTTTTTCTTCAGTATTTTAAGAATCTAGGGTACCTCATATATGTACAGATTTCAAACTGGAAAGACAAAGCATAAGCAATCTCACATTTTATGCTCTTTTTTTTTTTTTTTTTTTTTTCTGGTCGTTATCGATATTGTCGGTAGCTTCCAATAAAGACATATTTCAGAAGTTGTCTTCATTTTTACCTATGCTAAATTTTCTAATACATTCTGTTTAGAGGCATATTCACGTGAGCAGACACTAATTGTTCAGAAGATTGTGTCTGAGCACAATGGTACTGATTTTATTTTTGCGGAAGATCCTGAAGCTAAAAAGGAACTCTGGGAGGTAGTAAATCTGATTCCTTCAAAACTGTCTGTGTTCTGCTTGGATTTTGTTTGAAATCCGGGGTCTTAGCTCTTACATTCATGTTTTCTGAATGTGTTTGAGCTTTTTTCTCCTTTTTAAGGGCTTGCTTTCTCCTTCATTTAAATTCTATCATAGTATAATATTTTAATTTCAAATTAATATTCTCAAACTGTTCACCAGCTTCATAATATACATAAATGATCATTCTGTTAATACAATAAAACTGTATTGAGTCAATGTATATAATTTATATGTTAAATGTTTAAACTGTAGATTGATTTTTGGATTTTATTAAAAAATTTCAGTTACTGACAAGTATTGCAAGGGATTAATTTATTAATTTTCATACATCTATAATTTCAAGTTTTTTTTTTTTGGGGCTTATTATAGCCCTTCCTGGAGCTCTATTTATTCCTTCAGAATGGAAAATTCATTTTTATTGGTTGAAAGAGACCTAGATTTATGGGTTTTAACATTTCTACTGAGTTCATACGCATCTCCTTACATGGGCATGCATCGAACATACATGTATCCATGGTAAATAGCTATCAAGTTGAATGGTGACGCATTAATCCATATGAGATGTCAGATCATTATTCAAATTCTCGAACCTGTCTTGTACTCTTGATCTATTTAATGAGCTTGCTGCTCATGCCGTGCATGTTGGGTCTTGTTTTGTTGGCATAAATTGGTCTGCATAGACTACACTGGCTTTCTGAGTTATAATTCTCTTTGCATTGTGTGATCTTTGGCAGATGAGAAAGGAAGCACTCTGGGCTTGCTTTGCAATGGAGCCAAGTTTTGAAGCAATGATTAGTGTGAGCATGATGTTAACAAACTTATAAATGATAATTTCAAAATATGCTGACAGTTGCACTTTTTATTGTAAACTATATCTATTTTAACAATCGCTGGACTTGATATTCAAGTGTGTCCAAGCTGAATTAGGAAAAACTTTACTAGATCAATTTTGTTACCTGTTTTGCAGATTTGCTGCTAGGGATAATAGCATCTGAAACCCCAAATGCTGACAAAATAATGAGGACAAAGTTTGCAATATTTGTCACATGGGTCCTACTGAGTGATATCAGATTATGTTAAGAATACATCTGTAAAATCAATAATTTTGACTGTTATACTCTTAGGTCATCATTTAATTTCAAATACTATGGTAGTATCAACTCTAAGGTTGCCCAAGTTTGAGAGGACCCTACTACATCAGTAAAATCAATAATTTGACTTTTATACTCCTGAAATAAGCCTTTCTATTTTCCAATTTTTTTGGGATATAACAGTCAAATCCTTGATTTTATTAACGAAATCTGAGGGTGGGGACACTGATGAAAAAATATGTAAATTGTGTCATTGTGATTTTTCTTAAACTCAGTTACCCAGATGTTACTGCTCACTTGCCTTTCCCTTGATCTAATTTTTTTTAGCCCCCCCCCCCTTTCCCCCCAAAGTTTGATTTTTGATTCTTCTTAGTCTGACAAGAGGGAAAAATAACAATAAAATTTTGAGAAATGAAGCATATTTTAGCATTTTCTTTTCAATCCTTCCACTCTTCTGGGAGTTATACAGATTACTAATCTCTGTTGTTTGGTCTTATACATAAATTTCTTTTGCAAAGTTCATCTTGATAATTTCCCACACATATTCTTTAGTTACGCTTTATTTTCTCTTTCTTATTTTGTCTGAGCGGCCTCTTTGCCAATCTTTCATTTGTCCAGGACGTATGCGTTCCTCTTTCTTGCCTATCAGAGTTGATATCAAGGTCAAAGAAAGAGCTTGATGCATCACCACTGATTTGGTAGGTTCAGAATGATTGTTTGCAGGTTAAAACATTTTATGTTTCTTTATCAGCACGGGTAGTTGAACTGATGCTTGTATATCTTATGCCCTATTTCTTACCATGCAGCACTGTAATTGCTCACGCCGGTGATGGTAACTTTCACACGGTGATACTATTTGATCCGAGCAAAGAAGAGGACCTCCGGGAAGCAGAACGGCTAAATCGATTCATGGTCCATGCTGCATTGTCGATGGAAGGTACGTATGGTACTTGATTATTTTTATTAATTGAGACATTAGGTTGTGGCGTTCAATATCTCCTCGTAGCATGCAGCTGTTTAGTTAGCAGAAATGGCATTTAGTTTAAGTATAATCTGTTGTGTGTCAATGGAAACGGTATATGTACTTGTACAAGTGCTACAATGCTGAACCAATTGCGGTGCTAAATCTTGTTTCTCTGACTTTACTGTTGAGCAGGAACATGTACTGGTGAACATGGTGTTGGGACAGGGAAAATGAAGGTATTTTCAATCTTTCCTGCTAGAATTGTGCCCTGTTTCATGCGAGTTACTCAGATGTGACTTAAATAGATTATAAAGTCTATTTCATGACCAGAGTTGGTGGTGCCTACCACTGTTTTATATGATCAATATTAGCTGTAGATGCATTTGACTTTCCAATGACAACTAATTTAATTTCACTTGGGGTGTTGATCAAAAGTTTTACTCTCATGATTTACGGCCCGTAAGAATATCAAAATCTAAAATGCTTTGTGCATAGTTAGTGATCATCTCAACATGCTGTTAAAAATGTTGGTTTTTTCTTGATGTTTCCAGTATCTAGAGAAGGAGCTAGGCACTGAAGCATTGGAGACGATGAAAAAAATCAAAGTAGCACTAGACCCCAACAACATCATGAATCCGGGAAAGTTAATTCCACCACATATTTGTTTCTAAATATTGCTGTATGGATTGATCTCAACGGGTTAAAGCTGCTACGCGTGCTTTTTTGTGAAAGGATTTGCAATTCAATGGAGGATCCTTAGCCTCTCTGTGGCATTTAGAGTTATTAATGCTGCTTACGCTCGCAAGATTTGCTTTGATTGCAAACGAGAAAAAATGGGGCAAGGTAAGTGGCTATCTTATCATTGATTAGAAACAAAGATTCCCCATTTTGTTTAAAATGGTTGCTTGAATTTGCCCTCTCAATATTCTAATTGATTGTACTCTATCAATGTATTTTCTGTTCCCCCTATTCTGCATTCCAAATAAACTCTAAATTATAATGAAAAAAAATCATGTATTGATAAAGAGAAATATGAGAAATAAATCAAATTTACTTTCAATATTGATCTTCTTGAGCTTCTTTTTCTTTTTCTTTCTTTTCCAGTGCAATAATATGGCTTTGGTGATTGTAAATGAGAGTTAATAATGGCCAAACCAACCTAAGCATAAAGTCAAATAGGCTATTGTGCATACACTTCAACTTTGAAATGCTAATCCTGGCTGATGTTTTTGGTTGGCTTGGTTGTTAATGTTGGCATTGGGAATTCTTCTTTTGGTCCTTTTAACCAGTGCCTTTAACACCTTGTAACATCATAGATTATAATACATTGTATAAGTGGATACTTTAAGGCCTTGTAACAATATCTTCAACAAATTCATCACTAGAGTCTAGAGCATAGCTCATGCCTTTTGTCAGAAAATGAGAAGGCACTAAACCTAAAGGCTACTGACTAGTGAGGCATGACATGATGGATGAAATGAAAAGGCACCCCACGTTTGAGCACCCAGATTTAAGTGATAAATGTTGACTGAGGAATGCAGACAAAGCAAGAGTTGGGACAAATTTCAAGTCTCTGTTGAGTACATGTTAGAGCTTTAAAAAGTATTTTGTTTGCTTGTATGAGATCTTAAAAGTTTCAAGATTGTTCTATTACTAGGAATCAATTTTTGACCCCTAAATCTTGTTTGGAAGTGATAAATTCCATTTTGTGAAATTGTGGAATTGAGCATCAATTAAAAAAGCCTAGTAATTAGGGTTTAGTGTTGGCCCCATTTCTTCGCTCTAGTGATCTTACCATTTCCCAAGAGGCATGGCCGGCAAAACTTGAAAATGGACACTTTCAAATGGGGTTTCAATGCATTAGATATCAAATCATTTATGGACGGTAGAAAGATACATTTTAGTTGACTATTTTTTCATTTCTGCAACTAATTAGTGATGCTTCTCGCATTTCCAATACAAAGTTCATTAAGTTTGGTCCTTAAAAAATTTGATCACTACCGACAGCATTACTGATGCAGTATGGTTCTACAAAATAATGTTATGTAATAAAACTGATGCAACGGAAGGATAAACTGGTGCAGCAAAAGAATCAAAGATGTAGGGTGATTGATAAATACTTGAGAGTACAGAATTAAAAAAAAAAAAGAAAAGATAAATCTTAATTTTAAGAATACCCTTGAATTTAGGATGTTAAAATTTATTGATTTTGTAAAATTATGAAATAATTAAGAGTAGAAATTTCGAGAAATAATCCATAACCAATAATCAAGGCTGATTTGCAAAAGATATTTATTTATACTATTTATACTAACCATTTTAATAAGACTCATTTGAGAACAGAATTTATTTTAATAAATAATGGCTAAACAATTAAATTAAATTAAAATATAAATTAATTAAAATATTCTTAAATATTACAACTTTCAATTTGTTTAGGATTTTTTCAATTTCATGCTGCCGATGAATTACTTATGCCATCATTAGCAAAGCAAATTCCCGAAACCTGGTAGGCACTGAACAGTCCAAACCCTGAAGCTGCTGCCGCCTGCCAATTAAGACAAAATAAATTATGACTGAGGATAACAAATTAACAAAATGTTAGGACAAATTTCAAGTCTCTGTCGGGTAAATACACGTAGTGGGAATTTTAAATAAGTAGTTTGTTTGCATATGCAAAAACTTAGAAGGTTTCTTCAAGATTGTTGGATTACTAGGATTCGATTTTATGCCTAAATCTTGTCTGAAAGCGATAGATTCCATTTGTGAATTAATGGATTGATGATGAATTGCATTGCAAATCCATGCATTGATTTTGGCATTCAATTACAATGTTGAATTTTCGTTACAATATACGCGTGATTGTAACATGAAATAAAACCGGTGTCACTTCGTATCTTGATTGGGGACACAACATTGTAGCTATTCCCTTCGTCTGTGATCAACAATGAAAAATTTTGAATTTTAACTATGGTTATAATCTCAAAAGATAAACTCAAAATCAATGGAAGTGTGGAGTTGAAATTTTACCAAATACGGCTTAACCAAATACCAAAGATTGAGCTCTTATTTTCAGCTATTTTTCTAAAATTGTAAATGTGGAGAATCATGCATCCATGGCCATGGACGTGGGCCAATACTTTTTAACAATCAGACATTATTTTGTTGGTTGTCCTCCAATTAATCAAAAAAGTTTTAGCAACCTGCCAAAGAACAATTTTCTTTCGGGAGAATCGATTGTCGATTGCCCACGTTTCATAAATTTGGTGTATTGTTTGACAAATTTCTTAATGATCTGCAATTCTGTTACTACTTTAAGTACTCCATTATGAGTGAGTTTGATTAATTTTAAAGAGAAGAAAGCAAAATCTTTTTATTAGATTCTCATTCTGTCGTTCACATGCCCATTTAATTACTTTTGACGTTGCCTTGAAGGAAGTAAAAGTTACTTTTATTGAATTATGGCTCATGAGTGCAGTTTTTTTTTTTTTTTGGGTTAATTTTTTAGTATTGGATTCTAAACGTGGGTTATTCAGTGTCGTTATTGTATATGTTAAGAAACACAATTTGATGGAGAGCAATATAATTTTAAGGGAAAAAGATACGAAGATCTCCAGGATTTATTAAATTATATACAGAGACAATTGCTTATCATATCAAATTTGCTAGCTTCTTGACACTTAGTTTCCTATCATATTTCTAATGTTATAGTTTCATTGTTTGACTGTTAATATTTAAAATACAAATACAAATCTTTGATTAAAATACAAATCTTCTTACATTTTCTCAACCGCATCACATAATATTAGACTGACAGGGAGATTATGATAGGTCTCTTCATTATTTCTTTAACATGGGGAATATAGTAATTAGTAGGCAATAAAAAATAAATTCAAAAATAAATTAAGGACATAAATGGTAAAACTGAGAAACAATAGAGACCTAATTATCGTCTTTTTCCCTTAGTAATTGGTCTACAATAGAGGAGAAGTCCAATCAAATATGCAAAATGTAGAAGATGTATTATACCCAATTAGCGACTTTCTTTTTTCGTTTGTTATAAGTGAGATCCTTCTCGATTTAGGCGATTCTGATATGTACGTATGGCAGAAATCAGCACCATTATAAGATCGTATATGTATATGCCAAGAATCAAGACTACCATATGCATGTTGAAACATCATGGTCGAGTTGCCGTGTATACCCATTAGCATTACCGATGGGCTGCTTCCTCCCCCGGTTCACTTCCGTGGAGCACTTACCTGCATGTTGAAGGTCAATACCATAATAACTAATACACACAAATGGCAAGAAGCACTGAAGCACAACAACAAAATGGAGCTACAAGGATGACCGAGTAACCCTAAACAATAGAAAGTAGGATATATGCATGTTTGTGAAAAACCAATAAAACAACATCTTAGTTAACTATTTAGTTCCTCTACTCATCTTGTCTTTATGAGATTGACAAATTGGTCATTGATAAAAGCAATAACAATAAATCAATACATCTGGTTACACCATACATGATACGGTATATATTGTGTTAGAGGTGTTCACAATCCAATTTGGTCTTTTTAATCTATTTGATCTGTAGAAATTTAATCCGTAAAAATTTAATTTGTGGATTAGATTATATTAAAAATTTAAAAATTCGCAATTGATAGATTGGATATGGATTTACTTATGTAAATTGGCAAAAATCAACAAATCCGCAAAAAATAAAAAAATTAAACTTGTAAATACAACAACAGTACTTAATAATAAATAAATAAGTTAAAATATAGTTGCATTAACATCATATTATATTTTATCCGATAATAATATAAAATAAAAATAATTCAATAAACAAATAAAGCTTTCTAAACAGTTAATTTTCATATACTAATATAAACAAATGAGATTTTTTTTTCTTTTTGGTGTGTTATATTTTGAAATTTCAATGTATTTTTTAGTTTTATTTAAACAATTAATTCATTTAAATATTATTTAATTTTTTATTTGATTGGAAGTAAAATTATTTTTATATTAATTTTTTTATTTAGTTAATTCGTGGATAAGATAGAATTAAAAATTTTTAGCTCGTAAAACAATTTATGAAAAGAGAATTGGACATGGATTGAATCAACTCTATATTCAATCTGTAGATATATAGATTGAATTTGGATTGAATTCACTAATTTAGGGATTCGCTTGGACTAAAAATTTATAATCTATAAAATTATTGAGCAAATATGGACTGATATCCAATTCGTAAAATCTGATCCGTGAATGCTCCTATGATTTGCTATATTCTTGAAAAAAGACTAGCAGAGCAAACGAGTAGACAATTCATTTCCCTCGAATAAACCTCTAAAGTTAAGGAAAACATCAACATCTTTGAGACAAGAAAGACTTGATACCCTCACAAAAGCACCCGGCTCACCATGTAAACCATGACGGAGTCAATATAAATTAGCAAAGCGCGTCACTAGTCATCATTCTCTCCAAAAGTGTGAGTACAGCCAAAATTCATTAAACAAAATCGTTTGAATATGTATCTCAAGTTTTAATGTTTGTTTCCTCTACAAGTTCAAAATGCTCGAATGCATAAAATGCTTGATCGCAATAAATTCAATCAATATTATTTCCGACGTCCTAATTTGAGCTTCTGATACTGGGTTGGTAAGTTGGCCGTAATATAAGCAATAATATAGGCGTGGCACAAAAAAACTCTAATCCAATTAAACTGACATCATCAACCATTCTATGGCCACCACCAAGCTCATCTATGGTTGATATTCACAACGAAAAGATAGATACAACAAAATTACAAATAGACCCTCAATCATCAACAATATCTCCATTCCTAACCCTCGCTTCCTCTTTGTCTATATAACAGAGGCACTCCCCCTTTAACTCATTGCCGTAAAAACAAAACAAGTCTCTCAGCAAAACAGACAGATTTTCTTCCTTCCTTATTCTTTTTTTTTTTTAACCCCAAAAAAAAAGGGAAAGACAAATGGGTTCTCTTGATCCTCAGGTTATTGAAGACTTGGGGAAGGGTGTGATTCAACTACTTAGCGATGGCACCGTACTGAGGTCCAACAATATAGACTTTGATTACCCTTTAGACAAGAATGACGGCTCTGTGTTGATCAAAGACTGTCAGTACGATGAAAAACATCAACTGCATCTCCGTATGTACAAAACCCCTTCAATAATAACATCCTCTAGGAAGCTTCCGATTGTCGTATTCATTCATGGGGGAGGCTTTTGCGTCGGCTCACGTGCGTGGCCAAGCTCTCACAACTGTTGCATGCGCCTGGCGACCGGGCTCAAGGCTCTTGTTGTTGCCCTAGACCACAGGCTGGCGCCGGAGCACCGGCTCCCAGATGCCATGGAAGATGCTTTTAGCGCCATGAAATGGCTCCAAGCTCAGGCTCTGAGCGAGAAGGTCGTTGACGATGAATGGTTCCATGATGTCGAGTTTGACAAAGTCTTTTTGCTGGGAGATTCCTCAGGGGGGAATATTGCTCATCATCTGGCAGTTCGGCTCGGCGGCGGTGGCGGTTTTGAAGAGTTGGCGCCTGTTAGGGTTCGAGGGTATGTGCTGTTGGCGCCATTCTTTGGTGGGGTGGCGAGGACCAAGTCTGAGGCAGGGCCAAGTGAGGAGCATTTGACTCTTGATGTACTCGACAGGTAAAATTTTTTACCTCTTCATGTAGCGTACGTTTGGGATGAATTTGGATCCGTTCTGATACAATTATAATCCGAGTTATGCATATCTTTTTAAAACTTTTTGTGACGCATACATCAATAGCAATGTACAGTTAAAATCAACAACATTATATCTAAATTTATTTGAGGCTGCCTTTCATAGAACAAAATATTTATTCTTTCACAATGAAGATGAAGTACTACCGTTATAAATTACAGATACTCTTA
The DNA here is from genome assembly GCA_030449875.1 of Aegle marmelos. Classification (NCBI taxonomy): domain Eukaryota; kingdom Viridiplantae; phylum Streptophyta; class Magnoliopsida; order Sapindales; family Rutaceae; genus Aegle; species Aegle marmelos. Next base: position 5,965,967 of record JASUUL010000077.1, on the reverse strand, counting down.
TTCAAGTTTTCTAATCCTTTTTTGAAATAACGGAATACTCTGTTGTTTTCTTTCAATATTCTATGCATTATGCATGATTTGCAACCGCATGCGAAATTGTTCAATTTTTTTTTTTGAAATTGTCTTTCATAAATGTTTACAAAACCATGCTTTTTGGTTTTTATATTTTCAAATTTTAAAAATATGATTTTGGAAATGAGAATCGAGCAAAACCTTTCAGAGGTAGTATTTTCATTGTTCAAAAACAAAATTAAAGTTTTTCATATATATATATATAGTCATTCTGAAGTGGGGTCATTTTTTTTTATGTGAAGACGTTTTTAAGTTTTTAAATAATTTAGTTGAAGAGAATAATTTTTAATGTTATTAAATTATATAATTTTATAATTTATTAAAAAATCCATTAAACTTTATAATAAATTTTATAATTCAAAAGCGTGTTTATATATATATATATATATAAATTGAACTCACCTGTACCTACGATTCCTGAAAGAGTAACCACTAGCAAAGCTGCCATAACTTGCTTGGATTCTCTTATTTAATAGAAACAAAATACATACCCACGACATATGATGAGTCCACTAATTTTTGGAACTCGGCACATCGATTTTTTCCAAACTGTGTGAAGATGACGTGTCCATTTTTGCCAAAACGTTCTGGCTTTTTATTTGTACATGCATAAAGGTGGTTCCACTATATATACGTGATATCACTCTCATGAAAATGGCTTTCCACATATACGATTCCACTAATTAATTAATTCAGTCTGTGTTCTCACTTAGGACATTTTAATGATTAGTTTACATTTTCTTTTAACATTATTCCTTGAATTGACCTCACGTGCATCAAGAACTAATAGATAAACATATAGTGCTTAGCTGTTGAGTATTTCTCTTGTAATGATAATTTATTTGATTATAGTTGTCTGAAGCAAAGAAAAATTTACAGCTATAAAATCACACCAAATAAAATAGAAATGCAACAACAAAATTTTAACAACTTTATCACATTGACATAATTGAATCATATAACAATAATAATAAATCACTTTTCTTACGAATCATTAAGAGTTCAAGTAGTTATAAAGAAAGTTCGTAAAATACATACACTCACACGCACGCACGCACACATATATATTTAAAAGTAACTTATATTTTATGAGAAAGAATTCAAATACTTTGTATATTGAAACAATCTCTAAATTAAAACTCAGATTACAAACAAAATGTAATTTTAATATAGTAATAACACATAATTCAGTAATAAATTCTTACGTGTACGTGGAAAATAAATTGTATCATTAAAAAGTAAAAGTAGAACAAAAAAAAGAGTAATTTAGACTATTTCTTCATTTTTATTCTTATGCGTTTTGTTAAAATTTCAATATCAAAATATTAACGTGGGGGTTCCTATCAATAAAAATTAGCTTTTTAAGAAAACGCTTTCATTTGCCTGCCTGTTACTGGGGTCACAAATAATCGAAGCAATTTGTCATTGCCTATAAAGAAATTGCAAATTTAAAATTTACATGAGCTAAAACGTCGGTCACTAGAGGACAAGTAAAATTAGCCAACTAGAAAACTAACCTGTAACCTCCATGGCCATTTGAAAAGTGCATGAAAGGACCATTTCTTTACTTTTGCAATTTTCAATTTGCAATTTGATCCCACGAACTGGTCACCCTTTAACCCTGTCTAATTCAGAAATTAAAATTAAACATAATCACAAACGCCAAAAGGGACAAAAAAATAAATAAAAGTTAAGGGATAGTTACAGAGGTCAAATGGAATTAAACTAAATTAAACCACTTGGCTTTTCTTGAGTTGTTCTCTTTCTGCTTGAGCAAAATCTTCCCACGTTTGTGAAACTTTTTAAAATCATTATCTTCCTGACAGTCTTCTTCGCCTAATAATTACTAATCGTGATGATTATTTCAACTTTTTATTCTGAATCAACTGATTTAATTGTGTAACTTGGACGATTAAATTTCTCCAAAACTCTTATCCACTTTAACGACCAGTTATGTTGGATTAGCTAAAGAAATATGGCCTGGACTAATGAACATCGTTCATTTTATAACTATCTCATGTTTAGCACAGAAAAAGTCATGTGATGATAAACGCAAAAGTTAACTCTCTTAATCATCAATATTACTTTTAAGATAGTGCTCAGTCCATTAATTTTATTAATATTGACTTCCCATCATCACCCAAAATCATTTGAGATAGTGCCTTATCCAGAACTATCTTCCTCTTGGTCTTATACAAAAAGTTGAATCCAATATTTGAATATATACAATTCACAAAAATTTTACGAGTTATATGATGTTAGTGTGGTCGAAATTCGATTTTAAAATCTCTTATACTACATTCAAAGATTACCTATAGAATCGGTTAGTACCGGCAGATGATCATTTGATGTAGTTTTGTTATATATATTTGTTTAATGCATGGCAGCTTTTGGAGACTATCATTACCAATTGGAGTAAATAGAGACCATCCATATGCAAACCCTTTTGGCCCTGAGAGCCCTAGCCTTGAAGCAGTGAGCCTTGATCCGATATTGGTCGTTACCGGCGAAAGGGAATTGTTGAGAGATAGGGCTAAAGACTATGCAAGAAAATTAAAAGATATGGGGAAGAACATTCGCTATGTTGAGTTTGAAGGAAAAGAACATGGTTTTTTTAATAACAAGCCATCCTCAGAAGCTGGCAATGAATTCCTTCAAATCGTTGGAAATTTCATTTCCGAGAACTCAACCTAGTCGTCAGAATCAACCTTTGTTAAATATTATATACAATTAATATAATTGTATATAGCTGCTTGGAGTTTCATGCATGGATGAGTGATTTCTATTATTACGAGTGGTAAGTTTAACTTGTATGCTTAATTCGTTTTTAGAAATATTTTGAAGTTGTATTAACTTTAAGTGTACTTAGATCATGGACTATGAATGTACTATTTTATTTTCTATTCTCTCTTTTATAATATTAATAAAAAATCATCGACTTATTGAGGTTCACTTAATTAATTATTTCTCTTGGTAAGTGATGCCCTGTATTTGGCCTTGAAAAGACAATTTGCATGAGGCATTAAGTCATTATTATCACTTCAATAATTGTAGATTAGACAGCATAATCTAGGGCTGCAATTTTAAGTAGGTTTGTTGTGGCTCATCATTTGATTAATTTATGGAAATTAGTACATAAGCACTTAGATTGTTTAATCAGGAAATTAACTATATTCATTTGTTTCTATAACTTAAAATATAGAGCATTTGATGTCGTAGTGTGATTCTTGCTTAGGGTGCTAGAGCTCCCGAGTGCAATTCCCGGAATGCCCCCAGATTATTATCAATCAACGACCTAACTTTTAGTTTAATTTCTGTACAATATTCTCGTTAATATGCTGTTTGTGGCTGTTAATTCTAAATTATACGTAAGTCGTAATGTTTGGCATGATCTCACTTTGCTCAACATGTTTCGCATTATTTAGGTAATTTGTATGGACTATGGACTGCGTTTACACACACACACACACACACAGAGGTTTCTTTTACAGTGAAAATTTTTTTATAAAAATAATATTTGAAAAATAAGTAAACAAAGAAAAAGTTGTAAAATATTGTTGCTGAATCATTCAAACAGAAACCCAAGGGTGGCAGAAAAAAAGTCCTGCTTCGATGGTTGTGAGTAATGTTTAAAGAGATATTCTTCATGGATGATGATGATCTTTAAAGGGGTATTGTGTTATGATCTTATGACTTGAAATTGTGGTTAATTTTAAAATTTTTGTAATTTTATTGATCATTTATCATTTCAGGAGAGACTTTAGGGTATATCGTCATAATATTTTACCTCATCCCGTATAACAAACAGTCCAATAAATTTCTTCAATCAGATATATTTATGAGTTCACATAAATCTTTTTTTTCCTCCAAAGAGATTAAACCTGTATTTTAATATTTTTAAAATTAAACCCTAGTTTGAATTGTCTCGCCCATTACTCATACACAACACATAAAAACCCTACTCTACTTTTTCTTTCTCCTTATTTTTTTTTCCTCACTCGGCGAACTTCAAATAGGTAACACTCAATTTTCTCAAACCCTAATGCTGTTTCAATTTCTTAGTCTCAATCATTTTGATTATGAGTTTATGAATAGGTGAGAATGGCCACGGCATCGACCGAGAAGGCGACCTCAGCGGCAGCAGCGCCACATCAGGATTCATCTCAGCCGCATTATGATGTAAAGCTATTTATAGATGGACTTTCGAGGATGTTAGCGTTAAGTTTCCATCTTTTTTCGGTTTTACATTACTGCTTCATTTTTCTTTAATGCCATGATCTTTATATATATAATAACATACAGAGGCTAGGTTTTTGTTATGATTATACTCTAGAGATGTCTGGTTCTTTTTTCTTCCTTTTTTTTTTTTGGGAGCGTTTAAATCTTGGATTGGATTCAGATTCAGATTTAATCAGCAAAGTATCCCGAAAACTTGAGAGGAAATATTCTAATAAACTTATTCTGATTTAATTTTTTCAATATGAATTTTTTTTTTTCAAATTAACCTCTTTCAGTTGCAATAGACTTGAATCCAGAACAAACTTTTAACATCTGTGAGGGTGAATGAACTCTGGAACAAATTTTTAACATCTGTGAGGGCGGATGAAGGATTTATAAATGAATGAATGAAAGTGTGAAAGAATTTTGTTTATCCCAATCTGCCACGGTAAAATCTAGATAGAATCCAAAAATAATATTTAAGATGAATGTTAACATTCTTGATGCAAACCACCCATCAACTCTCTTTATTAAGAGTAATAACCTAAATTTTATCTCTCAAAAACTCTCTCTGTGCACTAAATTTGTCGATTAATAATGTCTTTGACTTTTTTTTTTTAATATCTCAATCTAGAGGTGAGTGACATGTCCTTGAATGATTACATAGGAGTCCAAGCAGCAAAGAATGCAACCTATGTACCTCACACAGCTGGGAGGTACTCAGTGAAGCGATTTAGGAAGGCACAGTGCCCAATCGTTGAGAGGCTCACAAACTCACTTATGATATGGAAGAAACAATGGCAAGAAATTGATGGCTGTTTTAATTGTCAAGCATGCTATGGAAATTATTCATCTACTTACCGACCAGAATCCAATTCAAGTCATTGTTGATGCTGTCATCAACAGGTACTATTTATTTATTTTTGCGTGTATGTTATATTTACTTAATCATGGCATATTTAGAGTTGCATTTTTATTGTAATTTTTTTGAGGTGTTACAGTGGTCCTCGTGAAGATGCCACAAGAATTGGCTCTGCTGGTGTTGTTAGGCGGCAGGCTGTCGACATTAGCCCTTTGCGCCGTGTGAATCAGGCTTTGTTTTTGCTTACAACCGGTGCTCGTGAATCTGCTTTCAGGAACATCAAAACCATTGCCGAATGCTTGGCTGATGAGCTCGTCAATGCTGCTAAGGGTTCATCTAACAGGTAATTTAATTTGCTAACTTGTTCAAACAATTCTCATTCGCCGAATGCCAAATTACCTGCAAAAAGCAAAAAATATTATTATTTTTATTATTTTTTAAAGAAAAAACCTTTCACACAATTTCTCTTTAACTGTGTTCTTGAATTGTTCAGCTATGCAATAAAAAAGAAGGATGAGATTGAGAGGGTTGCCAAGGCCAATCGTTGAAGAAATCTCTAAATTAAGTAATTGTCTTGGTTTTGATGGTTTAAGAGATTTTTTTTTTAATTTTCCATCTCTTGGACATGTCATGAATATTAATTTGTCAGTTGTTGATTTTGTAGCGTTTGGAGCTATTTGTCATGGGATGAGAGGTTTCAAGCCACGATTGCGGTCCGTAACAGAATGCTCTTCTTATTAGTCTGTTTGACTTGCGATGCAATTGCTTGGGATTTTTCTATTGCAAAAGTATGGCTGTGATTCCTGTAAACGATACTTACTTGTAGTTTGATGGCCGCATAACATGCTATTTCATCGTCATAGTCAATTTTTCTGCCGTATTTCTGTTTTAGTTTTCCTTTTTTTATTTTTCGAAGAATTTTAGAATAATTAAATTCATAATTAGAAAGTTCTAACTTAAAATTTAAAAATATTTACTAAAAAATATTTTATATACTTATACACATATAACGAATTCGATTCGAACTGCTTTATATTCTATTCGAACTTATTTAGATTTCAATATTCTAAAAGCATATCCATCATTCCATCATTATCAAACTTTTTTTTCATTAACCTTTTCATGGCACTAAAGGTTAATGAATAAGACGTCTTACAGTAGATGAAGGTGAAGTTACTTAACGTCATTAAATTTACCGAACTGTTTTTTGATTGATAACGCTAAGTAATTAATCTAGTTAAAATTCTACTGACTAAGAGCAAGTGTTACAGAGCTAGTTGGGATGACAAGGAAGTTACTTTAGCATGCAGCAATAACAGAATCAGTGATAAATGTTAAAGCAGCAATACAGACAAAACAAGTGTTGTTATCTCCGGCTCATAGTGGAGCTCTAAAGTAGTTTGTTTGCATATGAAAAAGGCTGAAAAGCTTCAACATTGCTTTATTACTAGGAATCAACTTTTGATCCCTAAATCTTATTCGAAAGTGATAGATTCCATTTGCAAAGATTTTTTTATTTCAGCGTCAACAGCAAATGCCTAGGAATTAAGGTTTACTTTTAGCCTCATTTTGTGATTCTTGACTCTTGTGAGCTTTATCTCTTCTCAAGAGCTGTGTGCTGTGATCTACCTTTTACATTTCTTTAAAATGATTCTTGGGCTAAGGCATTTTTTCAATTTTGTAACACAAGAGCACTCATTAATTAGTGTTGCCAACTTAATAATAATACTTTCACACGTGACATTTTGGCTAACGGTAATTTAATTCCCACAGCATCCTTGTGAGTGTTGCAAGCTTCAAATCTCTTCTTTTCAACTCAACTTTGATGGCACTCACATTAAAATTTCTTACTCTAAATTGTAATTTAGTTTTAGACTGTTGTAGACCTAAAATTCTATCCAAACTTTTCGATTTGCAAATTCAAGAGATCCAAAAAAAGAAGCTTAGTTAGACGGGCTGTGCCGTTGATAAGTTCAAATTAAATCAAAATTGTTACAATCCAACTTAAATAATTAAGTAGACATTGTCTGTTTTGGGTGTTACATACATATTTCACTGTTACTATTTACTATGGTTCGGCTTTATGCAATTTTCCTTCATCTAAAATAAGTCTATTTATTTAGCTTCTCCTAGCTTATAAATATAGTATTTTGAATTTTTATTTTCTGAGTTAGCTTGCAACTCAATGTATGAATTAAAAATTTCTCATGATATATATATATAGAGTACTCCTCTTATATGGGTGTCCTTATCATTTTTTTCTCATGTGGATCAAATATGTTAGTAAGTCATATGACTTAACAAAATTAATTTAGACACATTAAATCATATGGTTTTATAGTGAATTGCACATTAACTTTATTAAAATTATATAGCTTAATAGTGTGTCCACATAAAAAAAATGAAGGTATCCACACCTAAGAATTTGTGTGTGTGTGTGTGCGCGCGCGTGTGAATATACTCATGCGTGAGCTCGTATGTGAATGAAATTAAAAAACAAAAAAAAAGTATAATTTTCATTTCATTATTTTTTTATCTTTTCATATATTATAATTTGTGTATGTCATATTTTAACTCCATTCACATAATTTTTCAGAATTTATGAAAGAAAACAGGGAATATACGGGAGAAAAAAAAAAAGAAAAAGAAAAACACACGCGCAACTCAACCTCCTTCCCACAAGGACGAAGTCAAAAAACTATGCGCAAGGCCCAGTAGTTAGAGACTTGAACGTTACTGAAAACTTGTTCGCTCATAATATTTTATGCAAATTACAACAACTACTAAAGTAAATAATTTCAAAGTCATAAAAACTCTTTACCCTCTTCATATACAAGCAGAAATTAAGTAGTCTCAAGTGAGCTGGATTTTGTGAATTGAACCCATTAGTATCCACAACTTGGAATATAATTATCTTTAAATTCTGAAATTGTCTTTTTAATTTATTTTTTTAAGGTAAAAGTCCATAAATGAGAGTAAAAAATCTTTGTTCAAAATTTTTTTGGTTTAAAAAAAATTTCAAATTTAACTGTTTATTAAATTTTTTTAAAAAATTATCTCATCAAATCTTATCCTCCTGAGAAATTGCCCCCTTCGATCAAACTTGCTGGCCGTGTCATTGTCACCAACTTTACGATGTGCACATATTACAATAGCCACCAAGCTCACATGTGGTCCTCACTTAAAACAAAAGGATAAAATCAATGATCACAACACATACACATGCGACCAGAAGAAACTTCCATAATAACATCCAAATAAAATGATAAATTTACTCTCCACTTACAGCAATATCCCCACTTTCACCCGCTCCCTTCATTCTTATATAAACACATTCACCCTCTTCACCTCCATTGCCACGCATTATCAAAACAAATCAAAAGCTCTCTCAAGAAAGCTAAAAATGGGTTCTCTTCCTTGCGTTGTCGAAGACATGGGAGGTGTCCTTCAACTATACAGCGATGGCACAGTTTTCAGGTCCAAAGATATCAAGTTTAACATGCAGTTGATCGATCAAAACGACGATTCATCAGTCTTCTTCAAGGACTGTCAATATGACAAGATCCACGACTTGCACCTCCGTTTATACAAACCCAGTTCAGCAACGACGTCGTCGCCGCTGTCTAAAGCTAAGCTTCCCATTGTGGTCTTCATTCACGGGGGAGGCTTTTGCGCCGGGTCACGAGAGTGGCCAAACTCTCACAACTGCTGCTTCCGCCTGGCGGCTAAGCTCAACGCTCTCGTTGTTGCCCTAGACTACAGGCTGGCGCCGGAACATCGGCTCCCGGCCGCGATGGAAGATGCTTTTGCTGCCATGAAATGGCTGCAAGCTCAGGCTTTAAGTGAAAATTATGAGGGGGATGCATGGTTTAGTGAAGTTGAATTTGGTAATGTTTTCGTTCTTGGAGATTCCTCCGGGGGGAATATTGCTCATCATTTGGCGGTTCAGCTCGGCGGCGGTTCGAGAGAGTTGGCGCCAGTTAGGGTGCGGGGGTACGTGCTTTTGGCTCCATTTTTTGGTGGGGTGGCTAGGACCAAGTCTGAGCTGGGGCCGAGTGAGGCTATATTGAATCTGGAATTACTAGACAGGTAACAATAATTAAATTTATTCTTTTAATAATTTAATTCATTCTATTTCTTATTATTTTATTTTTCGGATTTTCCTATAATATCAAATTAAAAGCTAGGGGTTTTTGATGTAATGTTTCATTAATTGCTTTCTCTCAAGACGTAGACATATCAAACCTATGCATTCACACGTGAATTTTGAGTGTGTTTTTAAGGTGGTGGTCTATTTTGATTGACACGGACTTGTTTGGTATATTTTTTTTTAATGTTTAAATTTTTTTTTTTAGATTAAACATCCCAAAATTATGTATCCTATCTGGCTAGTGCAACTGGTTGATCTCAACTGTTATATCATTCCAAACTAAGTTGTCATGTCTCAAAATTTTTTATATGTAGTATAATAAGGTAATACGTTTGTTAGAAGTTTACCTCCAAAAAACCAAAGTAGCTATGTAATTTACAAATTAATTAACCTTAAAATGATATTTTTTAAACTATAACCCTTATTAAACATCAAGGAGATTTAATGAACCTAATTTCACGTTATCCATATCTACTCCTAAAAATTGTTTATATATGTAGATAAACTTAAAACACGTTATAGCATTTTTAAATGTAAATAATGGAAATTTATTAAAGGGAGAAAGAACCTTTATTAAAATATTGTTAAAGACAATAAATTAAAGAAATATAAATTTAAGTGATAAGTCAAAATCATTCTCCAAAATACCAAGGTTGCGGGTTACGGAAAATAAAAGGTTAGTCAAGTGTTTTCATTGCCTGCCTGTAACTGTGGTCACAAAAAATTATTGCAATATTGGTCCACGTTTGTAAACACATTTAAATTACGTTTGTAAACACATTTAAATTTCAAAAAAATAATAAAAATAATTAATACTCAGAACTTACTTGATTATAAAATCTGGAAATTTGGAAGCTACAAGACAACGAAAATTGGCCGACTTGAATCCTTATGAAATATAAAAAGCTGTTGAAAGGGCTCTTTACCTATTTTGGGCAATTTGCCAATTTGGCAATGAGTCATTTTCTTAAATCCCGTTCAATTCATTCAAACCAAAGTCATCCAGAAACTAATTAGCCATAATCATGAAGGACAAAAAATGATAGGATAATTTATTGGTCAATATTTATCCATAACACCCAATCAAAATAAATCACTTGGCTTTTCTTGAACCGTTATCTTTGCGCTCGAACAAAAGCATGCCACATTAATGGAATTAAAACTTTTTAAAAATCGATACCACCTTGATATTTCGCTTTCTGAGCATGGTGATTATTTCAATTTTTTTTCTTAATTTCTTATTCAACTGATTCAAAGTGCAAAGTACATGCATTTCTCCATCTTCTCAGTTCTCACCCATTTTTCCAAGAATTCGGCCACGATCAATGGACTGACATCATTTTTTTTTTCAAAAAATATCTCCTCACAATTAGCACCAAACGGAAGAGACGTGACACCGCAAAAGTGGACTCTATCATTAATAATCATGATTAAATTTAAGATAGCACCTAATCCAAATTACATAAGATAGTGCTTAATCCAACTCTATCTTCCTCTTGTCTTATACAAAAAAAAGGTAATACAGTATATTGGAGGAAATTAACAAGCAATTGTAATATTTAATATAATTTTTGTTATGCATAATAATATATGTACCGAAAATAGTATAAAATGTATATACCCAAAAAAAAGGGTCTTGTAGGATTTTTTTTTCTTTTTCGGGTTCTCAGTTAATTTTTTTTTTTGATCTGCTAGTAATGATATGTTATTTTTCGCGTACATTTTTATACACGTATCATTGTTGTTGTGTTATTCCTACTTAATTTTTATGAGTTAACTTAGCTACAGCACCGAAAATTTTGATTATGGAGTGCAATTCTCATACATTTCTTAAAATGCATGGTAGTTTCTGGAGGCTATCATTACCAATTGGAGAAACTAGAGACCATCCATATGCAAATCCCTTTGGTCCCGAGAGCCACAGCCTTGAAGCGGTGAGCCTGGATCCGATGTTAGTTGTCGCCGGCGAAATCGAATTGTTAAAAGATAGAGCTAAAGATTATGCGAACAGATTGAAAGCAATGGCTAAAAATATTGATTTCGTCGAGTTTAAAGGACAACAACATGGTTTTTTCACCAATGAGCCATTCTCGGAAGCCTCTAATGAATTTCTGAAAGTCGTCGAGAAATTCATGTATGAGAACTCGACCTAATCGAGAAAATTAATTTTTTGCTGAATAAGATTGTTGGAATTGCATGCCTTAGCTAATGAATTGATTAATTAAAATATGCTTGTGTTAAGTTTAAATTATGTAGATTTTTTTTTTTAATGTTTCTGTTGTGAGAAACTTTCAAGTTGTAGAATAATACTATATAAATGCATGTGTGGTGATAGTTTAATTATATAATTCATAATTCAGCCTATATGTGTTGAGATTATATTGTATGATTAATATATTGCGTTCGTTTTATATCAGCCCTCACTAATAGATAATTTTTTCTTCTTTTTTCATTTGTTTCTTCTTGATGAGTGATTACCAATAATTAGCCTGAGAAAACCAATGCCATGAGAATACCGCATGTATTACTCTGAAATAATCTATCTCGTCAATAATGGTAGATTAAACATCATTATCTAAGGCAACAAGTATTCATGTAATCTAATTGACTGCATTATATATTTGGTTAATACAATATAAGAACTTAAATCAAGTTAGACAAAGATCATTTTATCGACTCATACACTTGTACTATTTGAAATGATATGGTAGGTCCAAAATCGTGGAGGCACTAAAACATGTAATTTTCGTTGCTAAAGGCTATATAGATGAAAAAATATTTCGTCACTATTTCATCGCGATAGGAGTGTCGTGTTAGGTTTTTGGCATCAAATTTTTAGATTTCATTGTTCAAAGTATTTTTTAGTGCTGAATATCTTTTATCGCAAAAAATACTTTTAGCAATAAATACTATTTTGTCGCCAAAATAACTTTTAGTGATGAACACTATTTTGTTGCCAAAAGATCTTTTAGTGACAAAAACTATTTCGTCGCTAAAAATACACATTTAGCAATGAATAATAATTTTTATCGCTAAAAGTACTTTCAGCGACAAAGACTAAATTACAATGATAATTAGCATTGTTACTATTGTTGCTAAATTACAATGATAATTAACACCATTATGATGAAAATAAAATTAGTTAATTTAAAAAGAATTATTATTATTGATAAACAATACAAAAATAATTATAAATTTAGTATCCCTTTTTTTGAAAGAAAATTGTTACAAATGAATATAAATTTTTTGATTTTCTTTATCTTGATGTAATTGATCTTCAATATTCCCTACAAATAAACAAACAATAATTAATTAACATAATAAGTACAAATATAATAATAATATAAGTTAGAATAAGTAAGATAAGTATAAAAAAAAATTATGCCACGTTAAAAATAAAAGAGAAAAGTAGAGATTAAATTATAAAATGAGAATTATAGATTTAGAGATGAGGGAATAAAAAAATAAAAGTAAGCGAATGAGAGAATGAGAGAATGAATAAAAGAAATGAAGTAGATGATAAATAAATAGGCTACAGGAGTTTTTAGCGATGAAATTTAAAATTCATTAATAAAATTTAATTTGGCAGAAAATAATCAGGCAAAATTTTTTAAATTTTGACATTTTTTGGAGACAAGACATTTTGTCACTAAAGGTGCACATTTAGTAAGAAAAATCTAATTTTTGTCTCTAAAAATACATATACAGTGATGAAATTCAACATTCTCACTAAAAGTCTTAAATTTTGGCAGAAAATCATTTGCCAAAATTTTTTTAAATTTTTACATTTTTAGAGACAAATTTAAAATTTTTTTTAGTGATAAATTTTATTTTTTTCTCACTAAAACTAAAACATGGTGATTTGACATATCAAAAAGTTTAAGTGACAAACAGAAAATTGTCCCTAAAATTATTTTTAGCAAATAATTTTTTTTTGTCGTTAAAACTTGCTTTTTTGGGATATCAAAGAGCTTTAGTGATGAAAGTTTATCAAAGAATTTTAGTGACGAAAGTTATTCATCGCTTAAATTATTTTTAGAGATGAAGTTTATTTTTGTCGCCAAAACATACTATTTTGTCATATTAAAGTTTATTTTTAGAGATGAAGTTTATTTTTATCACCAAAACATACTCTTTTGACACATTAAATAATTTTTATGACAAACAGATTTTGATGCTAAAACTATTTTTAGCAAAGAAATTTATTTTCATTGTCAAAACATGCTCTTTTGGCATATCAAAGAATTTTAGTGATAAAACGGATTTCATTGCTAAAACTACTTTTAGCAATAAAAAATTATTCGTTGTAATATATCAAATTTTGTTCACCAAAAGTTTGGGTGCCAATATTTTTTTCTTTGCTACTCAATTTTTTAGCGATGAACATATTTTTTTGTCACACTATATCCTTTTTGGCGACAAAAGATTCATTGCTAAAGTGATAATTAAATATTATTTTGATTACAAATTCATGACAAAATTTTTTTTTGATTGTTGAAAAGTACTTGCAGTGTATTTTCGTTGCTAAAGATCAATATTCATGTAATGATACTATTGATAGTTTGACACGCCACCTTAGCATATCTTGGAACTTAATTTAATTCATATTATAAAATATGACAATCATTATCCGCTCAATATCCAACAAAAAATAATAATCTTTCAATCTTTGAAAAAAAAAAAAACTAAACCTTAATGCTTCTTTTCTTTTTTCTTTTTTTTTTTTGTGTGACAGCTCAATTTTTTCATCTCATTAGTTTTGGCTAGTCTTCAATTTCAATACATTGAATATTAATGTTTTTGTGACATAACTATAATGGACAAATTGATATTAATTGTTACTTTCATGAGGTACAATGCTAAAAAATCTCTCTCAAATTTAATTGTTTCATCATTTCTGCTAGCTCCTTTGAACTTGCCTTGAATTTATTTGTAATTTTCAAAATATTTGAGTGCCCAAATGGCTCCACAATCACACAAAAGGTACTTATTCAGCTTGCAAAGCTCTCTAATGTTTGCTCTACAAGCCGACAAGGTATTTATTGCAAGAAGGACATCAAAAACTTATGCCTTTCAAGTGCAAAAGACTTAATAGAAAATGAAAATGGTGTGAAAGAACTTGCACAAATATGTTGTGTCTTTTGACGAGTGGTAAAGTTTGTTATTATTTGGAATTGTTAAAGATAAGATTCTTTTGACGAGTGGTAGCTATAAGTAATTAGCTTAGAAGATTTATAGGGTATACTTTTTTGTGGATGATCTTAGTGAACTTTATTTTTATTTTTTAAAATTCCTCAAGACTAACAAATTTAGTTATCTAGAGATTTAATCAAACCATACCCAGAATCACTTATATTATAACATAGTAGATATCCAAACCTAAAAGCTAAAATTGGAAAGCATATGATAAGATGATTATCTAGAATGAAATATCAGTGACATCATCAAATGCTCATCCTCGTCGAAACACCTTTTTGGTTGAGTCCTAAAACTCACTTTTGATTATGTCTAGCGTTGTTGCTGTTGAAAACAGGGACACTCCCAATAAATTTGCGTGACTAACTTTGGTTTTCTTAATGCTTTGAAGAATTGCACCAAGCGTACCACCTCATTTGCCTGAAGAACATTACTGCAGTCTCTTGAGATAATAGAAGAATGAAAATTGAAGCCAAATGTTATGATCAATATACTATTAAGATTTTTTAGGACTTACATTCTTGATGCAAACCACCCATCAATTCTCTTTATTAAGAGTTATAACACAAATGTTATCTTTCAACAACTCTCTATATAGAAAATTTGTCAATTAATAATTTATACTTTTAAATGTTTTGATTTTGACATTTTGTAAATCTCAATCTATGGGTGAATGATATGTCCTTGAACGATTATATTGGAGTCCAAGCAGCAAAGAATGCAACCTATGCATATCACATAGCTGTTATATACTCCATGAAGTGGTTTAAGGAGGCACAGTGCCCAATTGTTGAGAGGCTCAGAAACTCACTTATGATGCATGGAAGAATCAATGGCAATAAATTGATGGCTGTTTTTTATTGTCAAGCATGCTATGGAAATTATTCATATCCTTATTGACCAGAGCCCAATTCAAGTCATTGTTGATGCTATCATCAACAGGTACTAGTTTTTTTTTTCCTGTATATGTTGCATGCATATATATTTCATTAATTATGGCATATTTAGAGTTGCATTTTTATTGTAATTTTTTTTGGGGTGTTACGGTAGTCGTTGTGAAGATGCGACAAGAATTAGCTCTGCTGGTGTTGTTAGGTGGCAAGCTATCGATATCAACCCCTTGCACCGTGTGTATAAGACATTAATCTTGAGATAATAGAAGAAGGCAAGTTAGAGCCGAATCTTATGCTTTATATACTATCATCAAATACGGTTTTTAGGGTTCAACTATTCGTTTTAACAAACCCATCTAGGTGGCGATGGTTTAACTATAAATTTTTCTTACTCAATTCAAAACAAAATAATAATAAATAACTAGGATCTTGGTTTGTTTTTATTTTCTCTTATAGATGTGGAATATGGGGGGCAAGAAAAAGAGTGTGTGTATCAAAATATATAAAAATATATAAGTAGAGTAATGATTCTACTATGCTTCACAAACCCAAGTGTGACTTCACAAGAACCTATCATTTCCTCTCCCTATTCCAATTATATATATTGCGATTAAAATTCTTTTGATATATTTGTAATTAAATATTTATTGAAACTAACATAGATCAATTATATTGTGACTTGCCCCAATCTAATTATATAATATTTACAATCAAATATTTATTATGGCTAACCTAAATCAATTTTATTATGGCGTAATCCAACCTAATTATTGTGCACTTGTGTTGAGTAAGAGCAGCTTGAGAGCACAAGTTGGGTGTCAATTACTGAAAGTCAGTCTAAAATAAGCTTCTTCCAATATTCAATATTAATAATGCTATGTTTACTTAGTTATTATAACTAATTTATGTGTTAATTAACGTAGTTTTGTTTTATTCGCTTAAGTGATAGTTAATTATTAAGACTTATCATTTCATATTCAAATGATGAATTTTTATCAGTAACACATCAGTTACTATACAAACTAAGTATCCATCTTAGTAAGCACAATATTATTCATAGCATAATTTTTTGGAATAGTTTTTTTCTGAGTATATCTCATTTTGTTAGGTATTTTACAAAGAGATCTTGGTTGTTAGTTGTCTTTCACAAACCTTAACTATTAGCTAAAATTATAGTTCATAATTTTTTATTTTTTGCCTTATGTGTTGATGTTGTGATAAAAATAAAATAAAGTTAAGAGCAGTAATATTTTACCCCTCATTTTATATTTTCAACCTCCACTTATCAGTTAATCCTATTAAAAAAATTTTGAAATAATATTTATCTCCTATAATCCTCACTTTACTCTTATCATAATCTTTATCCTTTTTTCGTACCAGCCACTGTATAAAACTTCAAAACTTCCTTTCTAACTCTACTCAGTTAATTGATTTTGTTGATGAATATAGTTAACCATGATAAAGAAAAAAAGTCATAAATAAGTTGAGATTATCAATCAGGATCATATTACAGTTTTTTTTTTTTTAAAAAAAAAAGGCGCTGCTAAATCTCATAATGAAGCCGAACCTCTATCAGGTTTGAAGTCCAAAAGTTCCTTTCAAGAATACAATAACAAAATTCAGGTACGAAAGTTTTGGCGATTTCACTCTCAAGTACTTGAATTTGTTCATGAAACAGCAGCATTACCATGCCCCAATTTAATTGCCTTTATCTAAACGCTCCATCGACCTATGCATCAACTGACACAGTTACATTTGAAAACATAAAAAGTTAGCATTGAGTCCACTTTCGCCTCAATTTGGTTTTCAATGCATAATGAACCCATTAAAATAAACTTCAATATCATTACAGAAAGCTTCAATTATAGAATTGTATAATGGACAACAATGTGCCTGTTCAAATTAAAACCTAAATAAAACATACGAATTCCATGCCTTAATTTTCAGTCAGCTTCACAAATCATAACATATCCAGCTAACAGAATTATAAAATAAAAATTTCAAAGGGCCATTTTCTTCTCTACAAGTTTTAACTTTGAAGACAATATAACGCAGCGTTTAATACCTCAAGAGCGTGAGTGAAACATTTCGCGATCGCAAATCCTTTATGAAGATTTGTAGCTGCTTTTTATCCACGTGTTCTCCTTTTACATTCAACCCATTGGCCAACAGCGGAAAGAGTGAGACCGTTTGATCTCTGACTGTAAACATCGTACGGTAAAGATTGTGCAACTAATCGGGAAAAACAAGGGATTTGAAATTTCAATGAGTTTGTTTTAGTAAAAAGAATATTATTTTGACATAAGTCAATAACCTTCCAGACACCTTAATTTTACAGTATTACTTTTATTTTCAAATGCACCTTTGTTCATATTCATTCTAAATTAAATAAATTACATAAATTGAAATTAAACTAAGAAAATTTTAAATACTAAAAATGTGAAATAAATATTTTGTGCCAGATTCTTTGGGATGTTATCAAAATAATAGGGAGTAATTGGTATATGTTAACAATCTAGACATGTTATATTTTCATCTGTAAATTAGTTCTTAAATGCCATTTATTGTAATAGCAAATAATAAATATTCCCCCCTCCCCCCCCCCCCACAAAAAAAAGAACTAGTTAATGATATTGAATAGACAAAGAATAACTAAACTAAACCACCTAGTTCTTATTTTATTAGAGAACTATATGGGTCAACCTATGATTTATATCAAATTTAACTTTGTGTAATCTTTTATTGTCGCTTTATGTATATAATTAGTGTAGTTAAGGAGTAATAATCAAATTTCTTATTTTATTAGAGAACTATATGGGTCAACCTATGATTTATATCAAATTTAACTTTGTGTAATTCTTTATTGTTACTTTATGTATATAATTAGTGTAGTTAAGGAGTAATAATTAAATTTTGAATTTGCTCTATCTTCTAAAATATTGGGTAATCTAAAGTATAAAATCATTATTTATTTTAATAGCTTAGTTAGAATGTTTTGATTGCTTTGAACTTTCAAATAAATTCTCATTACTCTTGTTTCAATTGGTGAGATCCTTTTTGAAATGTCAGTAAGCTTGTTTACATCTAACTACTCCAAAGTAAATGACGACAATAAATCATCCGCGAAAATAGATACAAAACAATGTTCAAAGTTTTGGAAAAAAAATTAATAAATAAGAACTGTTTTCATCTGCTGCTTCCCCGCTATCATCTCTTCACCGATTGGCCTTGGCCGCTCTCTCGATCTCATCCTTCTTCTTGACAGCATAGCTGAAAAAATACGAGTGCTAACAATCAGTATCAAGATATTGTAAATGAAGAGGTAACAAAGCAGAACTAAGGTCTTGGTTAGTTACCTGTTAGAAGAACCCTTGGCAGCGTTAATGAGTTCGTCGGTCAAACATTCAGCAACAGTCTTGATGTTACGGAAAGCGGATTCACGACGCCTAACAACACCAGCAGATCCAATACGGGTAGCATCTTCCCTCGGACCACTGCAGCAACAAATGAAATTCGAGAAAATTCAATACGAGATTACATGGATAAACCAGTTGGAAGAATATCTAAGGAAAACTTCCGCAGAGTGTTAAAGAAAAATCAGACTTCAATACCTGTTGATGACAGCGTCAACGATGACTTGAACAGGGTTCTGTTCAGTCAATAGATGAATTATTTCCATGGCCTGCTTAACAATCCTGACGGCATCAATTTCTTGCCATTGTTACGACCATGCATCATAAGCGAATTGGCAAGCCTCTCGACAATGGCGCACTGGGCTTTCCGGCAGCGCTTGACTGAGTGCCTCCCAGCAGTATGAGGCATGTGAGTTGAGTGCTTGCCTGCATGCACTCCAATGTAGTCACTCAAGGAAAATGTCATTGACATACAGTGCATACGATATTAAAAAAAAAAAAAATCATTTAAAAAGACCAATTACCAATAAAAATACAGAAAAGACACAAATTTCAGAAATAAAATTTACAAGTTGGCCAAAGAGCTAGATGATAAAGTACTAAAGAATGTTTGGAAGAACACATTAGTAAGAGAAAAACAATTGACAAGCACTATTCATCAAATTTAGAATACACTACGCGAACATATCAACAAATAAACCTAGCTCAGTTTCCTCCAGTTTATACATAAAACCATAATCCTACGCATGAATCACATAATTCATCAAACCAAGCTTTTACCACATATCAAAACATATTAATTCCCGATCGACATATATTATATATTTTGACTGAAAAACTCCAATATTAAAGTCAAGGAATCACTTGCGGAGACACAAAACCAAAAATTGTAGCCGACTGATCCAACGAGATAACCGAAAGAATAAATGTAACGAAATGCAAAAGGAGGATTTAAAGAAGATAAACCTGAACATCCTCGAAAGTCCACCTATTGAAGAGCTTCACATCGTAGTGAGGCTGTGATGGGTCTTGAGATTGTGCCACTACAGCACTCGCCATTCTTACCTACGCAACAAAATATTAAAAAACAATGTTTTTCGAACTCAAAAAAAAAAAAATCAAGATTATCAGCGATGGAGAAGAAAGCGGAAGAAAAAAGAAAGCGTTACTTTACCGGAAGAGGTTTGAGAGAGAATAATAAGAATCTGCTGCCATTGCTGATTTCTCTTCTGAGTGTTAAGAGCAAAAATCTAGGATTTTTTTCCCACTATTTATATACAACAAGAAGGTAGCGAATTAGGGTTTGGATTTTATAGGGAAAAAAAAAATCGGTTGGTTAATAGATATTAGGCCCTCGTATTTTAACAAATTATAAATAATAATTATTTCTAATAATGTTATTTTAGTGGATGCTTTTAGATGCCAAATGGCAAAAACTCTTTTAATTTTTTAAATCAATTTGTTATTGTATTTTGAATTAAGAATATTATTTTCTATTAGGAAAAACTCAAATTTTGATATTCTAAATTAGAAAGTAGAGGTTATTTATTTTTGTAATGGCTAAATCAACTAAAAAATAATTTTTTATACGTAATAACTTTACTTCGGTTGGGATAATTAAGTATTTAACTTAAAAGCCATAATTGACAAAGAAGCAATCAGATATATTTGTTATAATCTTTATTAATTTAAACTTTAATAACACAATATTAGATTGAAGAATTTTTTTTAGAAAGCTAAAAATTAGTTCACACACCAAACAATTAAAATATTATTTTGTTACATAAAAAATCTCAAAACATAAACCATGAAAAGTCTAGCGGTAGGTTCTTTTGAGGTTTTTATCCCACCGACAATATTAAAATCCTCAGACACTTCAATAATTTAAAACAACTATCAATAAGATATTAGTAAATAAAAATATAAGATCAAATTCAAATTATAATCTATATAGGTTCCCAAAATAATAATATTGGATTTAATTACTTAAAATTAGGGAAAAAAGAGCTGCACCAATGTGTTTTACAAAGTAAGTCTCATTAAAAATATATTTTGCAGACTAATAGAATTGTATTTAATAACTTAGTACAACTCTTACTAATTTAAGTATTTTTGAAAATGTTCTGTTTGATTTGGTTAAAAATATGAATTCATAGAATACAGATCGTTCAAGCAGAGAACCATCGGTCCTCTCGAGGTGGAATAATATTAAGAAAAAAAAACATACATGTACGCACCCCAGCCATTACCTTTATAACTGAAAGACTAAAAATTAAGTAATAATTAAAGAAATGAATATTGATTATAGGAATGAGAAATATTAGTAGCAGTGTTGTTCATGCTAGCTGTTGTTTACGGCACCACTTTGGCTCTTAATTAACGGGGCATTATTTCTTGTGACATGGCTTGTTCCTCTCGGCTGAGAGACTGCATTGATAAGAAGAAAATTTAGCCGGCTCTTATTGTGCTTTACGAGTCGGCTCATTTTGGAGCTTTGCGTACTCGTGCCAAATTCTAATGAGGACACAAGGAGTTCCATGCATGCAACTGAAGAAACATTAATTATAATTTGTCATTCCTCCTCTTCCTTCCTCTCCCAAAAAAAAAAAAAAAAAAAGGAATGGAAGAAAATGCAGTTTTTCTGAAAGAAAAAGAAGTAGCAACAAGAATCAGAGGGAGAAATGTTACTCTTCCACGAGACAATGGCTGGAAACTCTTCGAGCCTCTCCACTTATACGAAGGCTATTGGCACATACCTAGCTTCTTAGAAGGAGCTACATTTGCTCAGCAAAACTTCAAGCCTCAACCTAATGATGTTTTTCTATGCAGCTCTCCGATAACCGGCACCACTTGGCTCAAAGCCCTCAGTTTTGCCACTGTAACAAGAACCCACTTCAACATGAATAATTCTGAGAGCCCTTTGCTCACGAAAGTACCCCATGATTGCATCCCCTTCTTGAAGAAAGATTTCTTCAACAATCCAACCACGCGGGAGTCCATAAATCTCCTTCTTTGGTCCAACCTCCGGTGTTCTTCCCTACCAAAATCAATTATAAATTCTGATTGTAAAATTGTATACATTTGGAGGGATCCAAGGATGCTTTTGTCTCAATGTGGCACTTCATAAATAAGTTAAGGTCCGATAAGTGCTGCCAAACTAACATTTTTCTAGACGTTCAAGGGTATTGCGAAACAAGCTTGGAACATCCGGAGAGAATTTTGTTTCTTAAAATACGAAGAAATGATGGGAAATACGGTAATTCACTTGAAAAGATTGGCCACGTTCATAGGGTACCCTTTCTCATTAGGGGAAGAAAATGAAGGTGGAGTGCAAAAAATTGTAGAGCTATGTAGCTTCGATAATTTAAGCCGTTTGGAGGTCAGTAAGACAGGCAAACTTCGTTCTGATGATGAAGATCTGGCCGTTAATAATAATGTGAACCTCCGTACAGGCAAGGTCGGAGACTGGAAGAATTATTTAACTTGCGAGATGGGGCAAAGGCTTGAAAAAATTATGGAAAGAAAGTTGGGTGGAGCTGGATTAAAAAAATTATTTAGTTGTACCCCTCGAAGTAGATGTCAATTGCCTTCTTGCATGCATGCTAGTGAAGAAATGATCTAGAATGATTTCATAACCTCAATTTTTGGTTCTTATGATTACTTACGTTAATTGCTTGATTTGCCTGCTTTGCCCTTCAGAAGAGCATGAACTGATGAAGATCATCTTTGTGGGAAGTTAAACAAAGCCCTCGGCAAGAATATCTCGATTTTTGGGCCCGATTTTAATCAGCCAAAAGGAACTTCACCAGTTTGAGCGATCATTTGAGCTGAGTCAGGGTCCTAACATGTTCAACAAATTCTATACAGAAACCTCTGAATTCATATAAACAGAAGAAGAGTTTCACATATTTCCATGCATCACAAAAATTTTCTAAATGCCATTGTTAGATGTTGTAAAAAGTACAGCAAGTACTTATAAACATAAAAACAATTAACATGCTTTGGTCAGTATTCACATCATACTTGCAAACAACAGCAACTGTGACTCAGATCATCTACAACAGAGTTACTATAAGAGCTTTACATAAAAATTATCTACCAAAATTTTATTCAGATTAAGATTATGTATAAGCTTGTCTCTTTTGCTTGGATCTTCAACGGATGCGGCTTAAATGAGCAAATGGTTCGGGGTTTGCTTTAGGTGCAGGTTTTGCCACTTCAGGAGTCCCAAACACATTCCAGAATCGTAAAGTCTCGTCTCCAGCTGCTGATGCGACTGTGTATCCATCTGGGCTCTGGAAAACAAAGTGGCAGTGCGTTATTAGAACATGAACCAGAGACATCCAAGAAAAACATCAATCTACAAGATGAAATTCAAAATATAACTGAAGAAACATACACACCTGAGCCGTAAATAGAACTCTAGAGGTATGACCTGTGAGCTCTGCCATCTTCACCATTGATGGATATTTCCAGAGAGTGAGCTGATTCTGTGTAAACCCATGAGAGCTAAGCAATTCGCGCTCATGCTTGCTCCATAGAAGAGAGCATACCTGAGAACCAGTATTCACTGAATTCAAGCAAGCGCCAGTGTGGGTGTTCCAAAATTTAATGCATTGGTCACCCCCACCTCCACCAGAGGCCAACAAATTTCCCTGAAATGGACACCAAGCAAGGGCTTTCACTGCAGCTGTATGGTCTTCCAGTCTGTGAAGCCATTGTGTTGGTGAATTTGAAGAGGCCATGGATCTATCCCATATGAAAAGGAGATTATCGTTTCCCCCACTTGCTAGTTGCTGCCCTGAGGCTGACCATTTAAGTCCACAAATCTCTTGCTGGTGTCCCCTGTAGGTTTCAACAATGTGTTCTCTCACTCTCACATCATTGTTGATAATCTTCCCATCCATTCCTCCAGTGGTAAGTATGTGATTGTTCCAAGCCAGAGAATCTACTCGTGATCGATGACAACCTCTCAATGTTCTTAGCTACAAAATTGAAAATACAATAAAAAATCAAAAGCATAGTTTGGCAAACAATTATTCACCTACAATTACTTCAGAAAAATTAGTAGAAGAAAAATCAATAAGCAATCAGATGCATTACAAACCTGTCGATTCGCGGTAGAATCCCATATATGAACATGGGAGTTGTTCAAGCCAATAGCTATGTGCCGCCCATCAGGAGCCCAACTAACACTTGTAACTGGACCATCTTCATCATCTATGGTGACGAGTTCCGAGGTAGAACCATTGGAGGCATCCCAGAGATACACTGTGTTACCAAGAGCAATGGCAAGCACATTGCTACTACCCCAATCCAGCAAATTCAGGTAGAAATCATCCACAAGCTCAGGGGCATCCAATGTCCTCTCAGAAGACTGCACAAGCAATTGCAGAAATGTTAATACAGAAGCAGAGACAAGCTTAAAAGAACAAGCAAATTAGCAACCAGTTAGCAGCCAAATCAATTAATTGTCTCAAAAATCTATGGACACTAAAATTATTCATAAAAAGCACCCATATAGTTAAATTGCACAAATTTACTATCAACTAGTATCATGCCCTTTGGACAGGACAGATTAGGTAGAAATCAAACAGATTAACTAAGAAACCTACAGTTCCAAGCCTCCACCTTCAATTGTTCACAAGCATTTCGATAAGAATATCTCAAATCACTACAACTAATTGATTGAACTGTAAAATATCCAAAAGTTCAGATCAAACTATTTCAATCATCTAATCATCAAACTTGATTTTCTACCCAAAAAAATAAAAATAAAAATAAAAATAATTCAATGTAACAGAGTTTTTAACCCAAGGATAAACATATGCCATAATCAAATTACCAAAAACACATATAAAAAAAAAAAAAAAGGTACCTGAGGAATGTGTCTCCTGGGCTTGGCAGGTTTAGATTGATGAACAGAAGATGAAAAGAACTCCTTTGGGATCGGATCAACCAAAGTAGGTGGCTTACTCTTGAAAGCCAGTATTCGGGTCCGGTTCATGTTGAAGGCTTCTGCCAATTTCTTCTGGTAAGCCTCTCTTGATGGCGAACATGCAGCAACTGGATTCTCTTTGCCCTTCTTCCCTTCTGTCAGCATATAGTGAGCATAATCAAAGTCCATTGCTGACCTATTCGGAATAAATCTGTCCAACTGTTGAACATAACACAATTGGTATAAAATCAGAAACTACAAAAATTTGGAAGCGAATTCAAGAATATTGCACAAATACACAAAATCAATAGAAAAAGAGAGAAATTATTAAGAAAAATAATGTGAATTTTCTTACATTTTCTCCAGAGCATTTTCTCTGACTAACCCGCTCTTGAAGAGGGCTTCTTGATTGAAGCTTGTTGGGTCCTGCATCCATAACTTTCTACAGAAAGAGATAAAAGCGTAAAACCAAAAAAAAAAAGTGTGTGTGTGTGTATATATATATATATATATATAAGAGAACAAAAAAATTGAAAACGAGAAAGCTAGATGAAACCAAGCCTGCAAAAACACAATGGGCAAAATTAATTCTGCAAAAACACCAAAATCAGACTAAATAAAGCACGGTTGGAAAAGAAATTAAAAGCGATTCTTCTTCTCGTTAGTGTTGCTGTTGGGCAATGTTGCTTCTTGATGAAAATGCCGTTGATTACGATCTTTTATCGCTAGGGTTTCTGTTTCTTCCGCAAAAGGATTTTTGGGAGGGTTTTGTAGAGATTCAATTGTTAAGTAGCCGTTGAATATCTTTATTGACAAGAATGCCCCTAAAGATTTATCGTTTTTAGGAGTGACTTGGGGGCGTAATAGTAATTTAAGTTTTTAACGTACCCAATCATAACGGGCTACGCTGCGGCTGCTTGGGAATTTTGTACCTTGCAATTGCGAGTCCTGAATAACAAGATTAAAAATTAAGCCATCTGGTGCACTAAATTAACATAAAATCTTGTCTGAATATTACAAATATTTTTTTTCATTTAAAAATTTAGAGACCAATTTTTCAAATGATGGCACTACCCATTTGATTTATGATGCATCTTTGAATCAAGTCATCATTGTTGCACTTTAAACAATAAAAAATTGTGATTCTCACCAAATTAGATGATTGAATTATAATGAAATCTCAACATGACAATTTACTAATTTTATGTTGTATACTCCATCAAAACTTGTCCCAATACCTTGCAAAAAATCAACAAGCGCAGAGAAGAAAAATGCCAATCTTTCATCTGTTTCAAAATTAAAGGGCTATATATGAAGTCAAATTATGAGGGGTGAAAACTTTTTTTTTTTTATTTGTCTCCAATTTAGTCTCAAACTATTTCCTTATAGATCCTCTTTTTATTCATACCTTTTGATTCGATTTGATATCAAATCTAACTAATGTTTTTTATGAAACCAAAAAGCAATTGTGTACACCAATTTGATAGGATAATAAATTGTAGTTAAAACACTATATTAATCAAATCAAATATATGAAATCAATAATAATGTAATAAATTAGCAACTATATCCCAATATCCATGTAATCATTCTTGAATTCTTGATATAATATGTAAATAACTAAATCCAAAACTTTAAGCTATAAAATCATGTCATGAGCTGCATACGTGCAATGATTTGAGAAACACATTGTATTTGACCGCTTCGTTACATGATACTTTGTCAAGTCAAAAAATATCAACTGTTATTTTATTAACCCAAAATAAAATATAGTAAATAACATATAAAAAAAAAATCTCCAAGCACACGCTCACGCTTTTTTTGTACTTTTTTCGAGTTGTTGAGTTGTAGGCTCCGTTTAACCACATTGTAACAACAACTCATCTCAATGTCCCCGATTAATAATAACCAGTCTTTTAAAAAGAATAATAACACCAAGGTCCCCTATCTTTTAGTTAATTAAAATTTAGATATATTGTTTACATTTACATGAAATAAGTCTTAAATTTATATAAAATAAGGTATTTTAGTTTGATAGTCAGAGAAAAAATTACATGTATTAGGTGTGTTATGTTAGTATCTTTTAAGTTTTTATCTTTTATATGGATAAATATAAGTCATAAATAAAAATAAGAGAAGAGAAGATAAAATATTTATTTGTGAAGAGAATTAGTAAATAGAAAAAAATTAAAAAGAAAATAAATTTAAAATTAAAAAAATAAACAAATTTTAGAGTTATAAGTAAATTAAAGTAGATAGTCAGTTATAATGATAAAGTGCTAATTTTTTTAATAGTACATGGCATATAAGTTTATCCTAATTCATAGATTGAGATTATTATAATATAATGGTAATAATTTGGTTTTGAACGAAAAAAAAAAAGTAAAATATATTTATGATAGGAGTTGAAGATTTCTACCTCCTAGTAAGAAAAATCAAGAAATGAAGGAGCTGAATGTTATCGTCCGATGTCTTAATTAATTAATCCCAGAGCACCCAAAAAAAAAAAAAAAACTGTCTAATCATCATCCGAATTTCTCTCTCTTTTTCTCCAAAAATAGTTTTACCTGAATTTAGCTCTCGCTTTACACGAAAATCAAGAAAACGGAGAGAGAAGGGGGAAAAAAAAGAGAGCACACGCACACACAAACAATCGCAACAAATTCGCAGAAACAAAAACAGAAAATCTAGGGTTTCCAATCTCGTTCCCCTCCCTCTCTCTTGTTCTTTTTTTTTAATTTTTTAATTTTGATTTTCCTTCCGTCCAAGCGCCATTCTCGCAATAATTTTTGCCCAATTTGAGCAAAATTTTCGTCGTCTGTATGTTTCCCGGTGCTGAAACTTGAATTTTTTTTGTTTCCCTGGAATTTTTTTCCCGGGAAAATTAACACGTACCTCGATTGCATCTTCCTTTTCCCTGCTCCTTGTTCGGTTGAGGTATGATATTTCCTTTCCCTGTTTCTATCTCTGTGTCTTAATTTGACGAAAAATTTATTTGTGAAAAGCTTTTCCGGGGAAAAAATTTAATTGCAGGAGGAAATTTTCATCCCTTTTTTACTTAATTATTAGAAATTAATGTGTTTTCTAAAAGGAGAATGGGCTGCATGTTTAATTTGGTTTGCTAATGGTTTTGTAGGAATTTGTGTAAATTTGGTTATCATAAGCGCAGGATTAGCAGGTGGGTGGTGTTAAGGGAGGAGGGAATTTTTTGGTGAAGGATCTATAGATTAAAGAGAGAGGACTTGAGCTTTAAATCTAAGAATTTTTTTTATTGAAGATTCTTGGATTTTTCTTAAACAAGAAAATGCTTGGGTTGTTCTGATTTTATCTTGAATTGCTTTAGTTTGATGTGAAAAATTAAACAATGGATTTAGAAGTTATTTCACCTTCAAGGGATTTGGTGAAATGTTGTGATTGTGGGTGTAGTTGTTCTATGATAAGTAGCTTCTCAGGGACGTGGTATCGGTCTGTGAAACGAAAATATGATGAGCTTGAGGATGGAAAACAGTTCTGTATACCTGAGTTGGACACAGATTCAAATCCTCGTGTCCAAATCGAGAATGAGTGTGCTTTATTGCGTGAAACTGTTTCTACCCAACAGCAAACCATACAGGATTTATATACTGAGTTGGAAGAGGAACGAAATGCCTCATCTTCAGCTGCGAATGAGGCTATGTCCATGATTTTGAGGTTACAGAGGGAGAAGGCAGAAATACAAATGGAGGCTCGGCAATTCAAGCGTTTTACAGAAGAGAAACTGGCTCATGATCAACAGGAGCTTTTTGCTTTGGAGGATTTGTTGTATAAGCGAGAGCAGGCCCTTCAATCCCTTACTTGTGAAGTGCAGGCTTATAAGCATAGGATGCTGAGCTATGGGCTCACTGAAGCTGAGGTTGAGGGTGACAAACATGAGAAACGTGGAATTAGTCGGCAACCGAGCCTCATTGAGCACTTTGATGCCCAATTTGATCTACCAATATATGATTACCCACCTTTGAAATGCAACTTGAATGAGAATCCGGAGCCATTGGACGTTGATCGTGATGTTGCAGACGTTGAGAAATATGCATTTGGTGAGACCCCTCGTCATTTGAAGAATTTGGAATACAGGATCCATCAAATGGAAAGAAGTCCCAGACACTACCAGCCAGATGGGGATATTTCCAATGGGAAGAATATACTAGAGAAGGTGATTGTCGGTCACTCTCCCAGGCGGCCGAGACACAGCAGGAGGTTTTCCACTGATAGTTCGGGTTCATACATGGGGTTGGTTAAAGAAACAGGTTCAGATTATGGAGAATCTCCTAGGTTTACTAGTACCATAAAGAAGATGGAAAAAACAGATGACTATTGTAATTCGAGAAAGATGGATAATGCATCAGACAATGGCGATGACACGAGTGACAGAGTTTATACCATTGATTCCATCCAGAATGGAGTACAATACAAAAGCAATCCGGATCCTAAACCCAGCATAGGGATCTGTGAGGATTATGTCACAAGTCCAAGAGAATCACTGAATCAATATGATGTTGGTGATCCTGATATCAAGAAGCTGTACATGAGGCTTCAGGCCCTTGAGGCAGACAGGGAATCAATGAGACAGGCAATTATTTCAATGCGCACGGACAAAGCACAAATGGTATTGTTGAAAGAAATTGCTCAGCATTTGTGCAAGGAAATGACACCTGAAAGACAGATGCGTGTTAGGAAACCATCTATTATAGGATCCTTTTCCTTCATGTCAATTTTCAAGGTAATTTTGGTTGCACCATATGTATGAATGACCCTTTTTCTTCTTTTTAGTTGGCAAAGTATAACATTGACATTTTCAATTCCTTGTTATCTATATGTTGCATTTTAGTGTATGTTATATCCTTCACAATGATGTAACACTATCAAATTTATCTATTTCCCCATCATCATTTTTTCTAACTGACACAACTGAATAGAATATGGAAAATTAAGTGCTGTTGGAATGGTTGCTTAATTAATTGAGCTGTACTTAAAGAGAATTATTTGATTATCTTGTGTTTATAGAAAACAGCAAAATTGAATGGTATTGCTTGCCTTCTTCTCATTTTTCTTTTAACAATGTGCCCTTATCTTTGCTTCTTCAGAGCATCAACCGCTGCAATGGTTGGACCGTGTTACAAAATGTTTTTTACTTTTATTTTATTATCTCCATTTCTCTTGATGCTTCCAGTGCATTTTTTCTAATCTAGTATTGTTATTTTCACTCATTATTTCTTTTTCTTTTTTCTTTTTTAATTGAACTAGCCTGTTCTGTTACGAATTTACTTAGTATTTCATCGATGTTTTTATTATTTTTCCTTCATGTATGTGCTTCTTATTGGATTTTGCATCAGAATGTCATAGTCTGTTTTCCATTTTCATTGATGAAATATAAATCAATGTTGCAAGCATCAATATTTCCTTTTCCTTCATCTGTTAAATATAGTTTTTAGTACCTGAGTATTCTGTTTTTATTTATTGATTTACTTTTCATCTCTATCAATTTCTTTTGTTCAGTGGATTGCATCTTTTGTTTTCTGGAGGAGGAAAGCTCATCGAAGCAAGTAAGTAAACTAATGAAGTTACCTCTTCTTTTTCATAATGAACAATTAATGAAAACAAACACACAAAACCAAGACACAATCCCCCTCCCCTGAAGAGGGGGGAGGGGAGGAAGAAGGTGCTTTCATGGTTTTTCTGGAACTTGTTTGAAGTGTTTATTACTTAGTTATTAAGTATATATGGCCCAATGGAAATATTAACTCTTGGAGCACATTATCTGAGAGATTAGGCTTCATGTATGATTCTGGTTTACTCCTGCAAGCATCATGGTCAACTTAACATGGACATTATGTTGTCTGGATCGGCCTGTGGTTTTTTATCTCACTCTGTTCATACCTTTAATGTAATTGCAGGTATGCTTGTGGGTTAACAGCCAACAATGTGGGCTTGCTAATGCTTCTAGATAAGGGTCCTCGAATGAGACAGTGGAGATGTCTTTCAAGTACGGAAGTTTGATTCAGGTCTAAAACTACCATATCCATGTCAAGCCTTTGTTCGTAAATGGGAATACTATGTGGATTTGGATCATGCTTTTGCCTTTTAAGAGTTTGCATTCTTTATTTGGGTTCCTGGTTGCTCTGGGGCTGGGTGTATTGTGCAGTTTTCTTGTGTTTCATTTTCTTCGGATTGGACACGTTCTGCTTGTTGATCAGGTAAATCATGGATACGGTAGGCTTGCTAGGCTTGCTTGTTCATTTAAGTTTGTTGGAATTCAGCTGAAGGTACAAGTCTTCTGACTGTCCTCTCCTGTATATTACAAATTCTTGTATGATTTTTCAACTGAATATGAAATGCCTATTCTTCTCTTGCCATGGCGCTTCATTTTTGTCCATAATGAATCCAAATTTTACTGCAATGCCTTCTTGTATTTTATGCCTTTTTTTTTTTATTTCCCAACATTATCTTCTCATATCTATATTTTATTTTCTTATAATTTTTTTTTGCCAAGAATTACTCACTATTTTTTATTCTGAGTCCCTTGAAGCAGAATATTTGCACCCAATCAATCTTTGACGATGAAACTTTTGAACTGTTGCAGGGCAGACCTTGAGAATTGCATGCAGTTTTATTATAATTGGTGAAATTATACTATTTGCATCTTGTGACATGCAGGTTGAAAGTGGGTACCCAGAAGAAAAGAAATATGGAATTGGTTTTAGGATGTTTTAAGTTTGTTTGCTGGCTAGCTTAGCTCAAATTTCGTTTATATCTTGTTCTATTCTTTTCAAGTGTTTTTATCCTCATTCTAAACATTTGTCATATATTTGTATCTTCTTAATTTGGGCTGGGCACTCCAGGAGCCAAATGATGAAAGCGTGAGGAAGTTTCAATGATTGTACGATTGTTGAAGTTTCTTTTTCGAACTTCTGTAAACCCAATTGTAGCTAACGATTTACTAATAACATCTCAACTTTCAACATCAAAACAGACGCTCTATGCGAATCGAGGTTACTAGAACAAGGTGCTTGATGCATGATATATATGCAACAATGGTTTATTTTACAATTAAAATTCAAATCATGGTGTGATAGCTTTTCGGATTAGGGAATCAGAATTATGAATAATGTTCAAAGTAAAGATAGGAATGTGAATCATTGAGTGGAGCTCATGGTAAAATGAGATTACAGAGTGAGAGTCTAATGATTCCTGAAAAGGAGTTGAATAAGGAGTCGGGAATTATGTTTTCAAGCTGGCATCAATTAAATTTTATTAATTCAGTATTTTGGTCCCTGTGGAATTTATAAGAATATTCAAGAATATCTGTAATATTTACAAATAGGTCCTTCTTTATCTATTCTTAGTAATAATGATAAACGTCATCATTGTTGACATTATTGTCAATAATATTATTAATATTAATTTCATGATTCTAGTTATTGTTGTTGTTGTTAATGTTATAATAGATATAAATAATACTTAGTACAATAATTAATAAAAGATATTCTAATAATTCTAAATGGTTTTGAATTCAAAAACTTATTTTAATTCATTATTTATTATAATTTTAGTCTATTCTAATTACCAATTGATAGACATTTTTTTTAGTATAACAAATATAATGGTATATGTATAAATTTGATGTAGAGTAAGAAGAGCTCGAAGCAACAACACAATTGCTTCTATATCTGTTATCGACCCAGCTGTTTCTCTAAAAGGATTTGCGCTGCTGTTTAAATTTAATTAAAAGAAACAATTTAAAAAATGAGGGAAAAAAGAGCAAGAAATTCGGGTTTAATGGAACATCTAAAACGTTTTTCTGATCCGAGAAACCGTTCCTAAGAAAACAAAGCTACGAAACGCGTTTTTAGCAGACCCTACGACAAAGAGTACCTAAAAGCCTCCACCCAGTGACCGGTTCGTCCTCAAATTTTTTGCATCAGCCGTCGGCACCACCACTACTAAACCTCTACAATGCTGAGCTGCAGAAGCTTGTTATCTCGAGCCATAAAGAAAAAGAAAAAGCTCAAAAACAAAAACAAAAGCAAACTCTCAAACAGAACTATAAAGTCCGTTTCCAGAAAACAAGAACTTCCACAACTAGAAGAACTTGAAGCCATAGAAGAAGAAATAGAAGAAGAAGGAGGAGGAGAAGGATACCATCTCAAATCCTCAGCTCCATCAAATACTCATGGGGTTCAGCCACTTGGCAATCTGTATTTCAATCCAGGCTCAGTCAACTCAAGAAACACTGGCTTAGGTAATCTCCAAACTTTAACTGATGAGCTTGTTATTGACGTTTTAGGATTTTTGGATGCCACCCAATTAGGGGTTTTGGCTACTGTGAGTAAATCTTTCTATGTTTTTGCGAACCATGAACCTCTGTGGAGGAATCTTGCTTTGGATAACCTAAAAGGCGAGTTTTTGTTTAATGGGTCGTGGAAATCTGCTTTTGTTAGTGCTTGTTACCCTTCATTTGATGTTGGAAAAGTTAATGTTGATGGTTGTTTGAGAGTCAGAGATTTTTATTCTGATTACTTATTTCAGAGTTGGTTATGTGCTAATCTTGAAATGAAACCTGAATGGCTTGAGAGGGACAATATTGTTAGAAAGAAATGTATGTCTGTTGAAGAATTTGTGTCAAGTTTTGAGGAAACCAATAAGCCAGTATTGCTGGAAGGTTGTTTGGATAATTGGGCTGCATTGAAAATATGGGATAGAGATTATCTGGTGAATGTGTGTGGTGATGTTCAGTTTGCTGTTGGACCTGTAGAGATGAAGCTTGAGAACTATTTTAGATATTCAGACTCAGTGAGAGAAGAAAGACCATTGTATTTGTTTGACCCAAAGTTTGCAGAGAAAGTTCCTTCTTTGGGTAAGGATTACGAAGTTCCAGTGTATTTCCAAGAGGATTTGTTTAGTGTTTTAGGCAATGAGAGGCCAGATTACAGGTGGGTTATAATTGGACCAGCTGGGTCTGGTTCATCATTCCACATTGATCCAAATTCAACATCGGCTTGGAATGCAATTATCAAAGGTTCTAAGAAATGGATTTTGTTTCCACCAGATGTAGTTCCACCTGGGGTGCACCCAAGCCCTGACGGAGCAGAGGTTGCATGCCCTGTTTCCATAATGGAATGGTTCATGAACTTCTATGGTGCCACGAAGAATTGGAAAAAGAGACCAATTGAATGCATCTGTAAGGCTGGGGAGGTTATCTTTGTTCCTAATGGATGGTGGCATTTGGTGATCAACCTGGAGGAGTCCATTGCTATCACACAGAACTATGTTAGCAGGTTTGGTTCTCCTATATCTTAATTTTAGCACCAACTTACAAAGTTCAAATATCTTCTTTACAGTGAAGTTCAATTTTCCATAAATGGCCTAAATTGGCTGAATACAGTTCATTTGAATCTGTGCAAAGAGGAGTTCTTAAGAGGGTAACCTGTCAGTTGATAATTAGAAATATGAATAATAAGTTTATAAATTACTTACTCACTTTGCTCAGCAATCATTGTATACTGAAGTCAACATGGCCAAAAAGGTTGTCTAGTTTTGGATTTCAGATAAGCATTGAGATTGGGGTAATCATAGAAATGATGGGGAAAGAGATGCAACAGTTTACTCTTAGGCAAGTATATACAATCTGGTAATGGTAACAGGATTTGTTATTATTGAGTCCGTAAGTCAAGGAAACAAAGGGTTCTAACTTCTTAAATTCTTAGAATGGTAGTAGGGAGGTCGTTTTCTTTCTGTTTAGAGGGCCATATTTAGACAGAAATTTTGAGGATAAGAAGAATCATATCTCAAGTTATCAGCAATATGGAAGCAGCATGAACATGTACTTACTAGATGCCTGCCTGCCTGCCTGCCTGCCTGCCATTATTTTGCTTAGGCAAATGAAAGTAACGTGAAAATCTCTCAATTGAAATCCTATATTTTCTTGATATTTGTATGGCCTTATATCATGCAGGAGCAATCATCAGTTCATAGCATGCATGACTTTGGGGGCTGAAAATAATTTTCATTTATTTGGTTGCCTGTTTTGCAGGAGAAATTTGTTAAATGTCTTGGATTTTCTCAAGAGACCAAATGCTAGCACGCTTGTATCTGGCACAAGAGACCGAATTAATTTGCATGACAAGTTCAAGAATGCTATTGAGATCACTTTCCCTGGAGCTATGGACCAGTTAGTCCAGGAAGCGGAGGAGAAGAAGGCCCAAGAGAAAAAGCTTTCTTTCTGGGATTCAGTATCAGACTCCAAGGTGGGTGCTTTCAGGTTCTCTTTTTAAAGCACCCATGAAAGTTGTAAGAGAGTAATGAAGCAGGGACTTCCACAAAGAAATGAATCATTTATAAACAATTTTGACTTTGATTGATTAAATTATTTATACAATTGTAGTTTCATAACATTCTTCAGCTGTTATGCTCTGATATTTATGTAGCTTAGTGAGTTTAGTTATTACAAGAAAAATATAGACTTCTCATTTACCAAAACCCTGTTTGGAGGGAATTTAGTGAAAGGATTTTGGTAGTGAGGCAGTGCTAGTTCTTTTATCTAAAATCTGAATAAATTTGACTTGTTGGAAATCTGATTAGGATTTAATGTGGCTAGCCAACATATGGCCTGGTGTGTATTTCTCAACAAAAGTATCGCGAATGGATTGAACCGGATTCCAGCAATTACAGTCCACGTCACCATTGACGAGTTTTTGCTTTGCTGCCCGTTGCCTAATCAATTTATACACCAATCTCACAATAGCATCTTCTCCCAAATTAAAAATCTTAATCTCTTTATCCACAACATTCATCCAAGGATTTTCCAGAAGGTGAAGACTCATCAGTAGTATTTTCTATGTCCCTGTTTCACAAAAAGCTAATGTTTGGGTCATTGACTGGGTTGCAGGATATATTCGAAGATGATGAAACACAGTTCTAAAATGCACTGAAAAACTTCAAATAGTATTCACTCTTCAGACAAGAAAAGCCTAAATATCTTTGGATTTTGGAAATTGGAAGCTTCCATTGAGACTCCAGTCTTATAATAAGGAAAATTGATCTTGAATCTTAGACCACTTCCGAAGGCAAGAAACAAAACAAATTTTACCATGGCATCAATCAATGACAATCTGTTTGAATAAGATAACGTGAGGACACGGGCCAAAAAGGGAGGATAAAGGGTTCAAATCAGACCACAAAATGATATAGTGAGCACTTCTTCTCATCGTTGCATCTCTGTCGCAGAGAGGAAAGAGTAGATCATACAGGAGAGAGAGAAGCTGTATATGAACCATTGCAGTGTTCCAAGCCTTTCAAGAAACCTGAATGGAGGTGAGGAGTAATGACAGCATCTGGAATTCCAAAAGCTGCGATGATTGACTGCAAGCCTTCATCATCTATGGTTTGAACAGCAGATTTCTCAGTAACTGCCCTGAGCGCAACATTCAAGCCAACGGAGGTACGCTCTGTCGTAAGGCTGAAAACCACCCATTTAAATCAGTACCGATGATGGCAGCAGTCCTCATACGTTGATAAGACAGACAAGCCAAAGTAAACATAAAGTAAGAAATACGTCGTTTCAAATATCTGAATTATATCGGGAATCTCCTTTGAGAGGAGGGAACAGAAGAGGAAAGCTGTCCCATAGTGCTCAGGTAATTAAGTCAGTAATACAAGGGAGCTTGTGCGAAAACAAAAGGACATAAATGGATTCATAAAAATTAATTATTAAGTTGCCACCCAGCGCTACTTTCTGGTTCATCAAGATACTAGGTTCTGCTTTGGGAAAAAACTAATGTTCCAAAACAGAAATTGGATCATCACTTAAAAACCTGAAATACTGAAGACAGAATTGACTGTACCTTGCCTCAAAGTTCCTCCCTTCAGAGCCCATGAGTGAACATATATTGCAAATAATCCACGGTGGCAGATATGTACCCTTAATTTCAATGCTACAGCAGAAACCCGGAGATGAATTATGTGTGATTTCAGAATCTTTTGCAATAGATCCTGTAGGACGCGCAGCAATTTGGTCAGATCTCTTCATCTCCATGCAGGTAACCTGCAAAGTTAGAAAGAAAAAAGAACAGAGGGGGAAGATGTTAAAATGCTTTTCTCATCAATTGGCAACAAGAAAATTGACGCTTTAGACCAATTGAGCTTTCCATAAAATGATGCCTATTTCACATTGCAAGGCAAGGAAAGTGCAATAATATGTGAAACAACAAATAGAATTTTCCAACAGGAAAGAAGGGCTGCAAACTGTGGCAAGAATAATTTTGCACTAAAGAAATGATATAACAAATGAACAGTTTGAGAGTATTGAAATTCTACAAGCTAAGCAAGGAGTAGTCCTGAACAGAAAGTTCATGTTACCAACCTCTGGGGCAGAAAGAGCTGCATTTTGGAATGGCACAGGTGAATACAGCATGGGAACATCTGAAGCAGTCAAAAAAGTCAAGAAAGATCTGAAGAAAGTCACCAGAAGAAAATCAGATACACATGAAAATCGAAGAATGCACCCTGTCAAATTTTATCTTTGCAATCTGAAATCATATATGTACTCACCTATAATTTAATAAAAAATCATATAAAGCATGTACATTCTTATTATCACTGAATGCCAGCAAAGATTGGGAAGTATTATCAATGTCAGACAAAGAGCTTGACCGTCGAGTCTGCATAGATTTCAATGAGAAGCGATGATGAATCCCCCAGCACAAGGGACAATCTCAAGAGAAATAACGTAAAAAACTATTGGATACTCTCACTGAATACTGAACAGTGCCAACTACGAAAAGAAATGGCATAAACCTGGCCCAGATTATGCTTCTCGATTTCTGATAGCTCTACCAGGTCTTCCATAGTGACTTGTTCAACTTTAGACTGGCAAAGAGGCATAGAGAAGCAAACATCCTAACACCAGGAGGGGGAAACCAAAAAAAAAAAAAGCATCAGACGTGTATCTAACAGCCCAAATCTGTCCTACTTCCCGAGCAGCAATGCAGTGATCAATATCCACGATCCTAATTCCAATTTGGATGTTAAGCAATTAGCCAACATGATCAGTGGTCTGATTTATAAACCAAGTCACATGCATTATGTCAAGGACTAAGCCAGATTCAGGATTATGACATATAAAGTAAGCACATTTCACAACAGTAACTTTCACATTGAGATTGTCTATTAAGTATCTAATAGCAACCTTAGTTTCATCTTACATGTTCTTTTAGTGATGACCTCAAGCCTCTGGTTGACTGGGAAATATATGCATAGCATGACCGCTGGTTTGTCCCCAAGCCATCAGCACCGATGAACATAACCACAAAATATGAAGTACAAACTAGAACATCTCAAAAAAATGTAGCATATTAATCTGTAGCTTCATAACAAGGTATCAAAAGGTAAAAGGAACCTATATAGGACAGCAAAAATAAATTCATCACTTACCATAAAAGATATTGCAAACTTTCTTCCTAAGCATGTAGTAAAGACTTCGAAATGATTCTTCCCACGCGAGTTGCCGTTTTCTAAAGAAATCCATCTCCACTGAATAAAAAGGGTATAAGTCTGTTACAAAACTTAGAAAATGAGAGAGGAAGGACCTAGGAATCTTGTTTAAATAAAGGTTTCATTCAACAAACCTCCCCCTGTTGCTGATGAGGTCAATATGGATATGAGAGAAGGTGGCAGGGAAGATTGAGGGTAAACCCATGAATGCAAGGCCTTAGAACTTAAGATTTGGGAGGCCAATGTAATCCCTGAGCTGTTGCTATCATCAACATAACCAGAATGGGATGTGGACTGTGGCAAACCATTGTAGACACAACTCATGATTGACCTATGAATCCTGAAAAGCCAGATCAGTTAACAAAAGTAAAGCCCACAAGAAAGAATTTAAGCCAACAAAGTGAACAAACAAGGAACAAGAACATAGTTAGTGGGAAGGGACGTATCATGTAAATCGGTAAATCGATAGTTAACAAGCTGTTAAAAAGAAGTTTTCTGGCAAGTTTTAGTTCAAAAAAATATGGCACTGGCATTTTGGTCGGCACATTCACAAATTGGACCAATTCCAAGTAATGATGTTACATACTGGAAAAATAAATGAAAAAGAAGAAACAACAGCTTTAAATGTGTGTACTCACCAACTCACAGACGAAGAAGAAACCACTCGCATGTAAGTTTTCAGGGTAAAATCCAGAGGAACCTTTTGGCCAGGAATTTGGAACTCAGATCGAAAATTGCCTGAATAGGTTGATGAAGGATCATCTAATCTCTCAGAAGCACTAGAAGGTAAATCAGGAGCAGGTTCACAGGCAACCAGTCCTTTTAGTGCTTTATCCTGTCATAGAAAATAACGATCAATGATAAACACATATACTATTTAAGCAGTTAGGACAGCAAATTTTGCCAACAAAAAGCATACCATGTCCACTGTAGCCAGGCCAAATGATCTTTCACTACCCAGCGAAAGTTCAGTAACACTACGGAATGTACTTTGACTACACTTTTCAATAATTTGACAAGCTTCCACCACACCATCTTCAGAAGCTTCAGTTGAAGCAACATTATTACCAGAACTGCAATGAGAGGAAGACATGGAATCAAAATAAACAAATACAAAAATAAGACTTCACATAATATAACCAGTTTAGCCTGCAGCAGATGCATACAGTGAGTTTTGATCTCTTTTCTTGGCAGCAATATTTGAAAGCAGAGAAAGATTCTTCAGGCTGCTAGGCTGCTCATTTGAACTATTTTCCTGTTCGTACATAAAATTGAACTGAACAGATAAACAAAACACTTATGCGTGTACCAACTATGTCAAGGTGCATTAGGAAACTGTAAAGTTAAATCAACACGGAATACCTTGGCATTTTCTTTTCCCAAAAGCATCCTAAACCTGGATTTTTTGACGGGATAAACTTCATCCATACGGGTGTCAATGTATCTCGGATTACGCGATAACTCTGATTTCTTAAGCCCATTGCCCACTTCACTATTGTTACTACTGAAAGACAAATATCAATACTTCAGCTACCACCTTAAAACAACAAAACAAAACAAAACAAAAATAAAAAGTTGTGGAAGGTTTTACCTTGTAGAACCAAATAAAGCCGCCGGAGATTCATCTACAAGCTCTATAACTTTTTTCTGCTTCAACTGCTCTCCCTGTTATGCAAACAAACATGAAATCTTTTATTCTACAAAATTCGTGAATTCAGAAAACCTAGTGTGAATCAAGAGACCTACTCGAAGCTCCGATGGTGTCTTCCTTTTGACGGTCAGGCCCATCTTATGAGAACCTCCGACCATTTGAAGAGAATTAGAAGGAGCAGCAGCAACCTTCGCCATACCGTGAAACTTAAAGATTACAAGTGAGACGCTTTACCAATCGATTCGGCCAACACCGTTAACTTAAGCATTCTGCCAGAATACAGAATTCGATTTGCCCTAAAAATGACGAAATTAGGGCTAAATCGTCAAGAATGCGAGAGGGAGATGTATAAAGGGAGAAACGATTGGCCGTGTAATTGATCGAACTAGGGCCAAGAAATTTACGGAGAGAGAGAGAGAGAGGGTGTGTGTGAGATGCAGAAAGTGAGAAACGGAGAAATAGCGGTGAAAAGAATGGGCTTTTGAGTGTTTTGGTTTTGAAACAAATTTGATTTCCCTCCCCTCATTGACGCCGTTAACTCTCCGTTTATGTTGACGGATTGACGACCGTTAAGAAGCATGGTTCTAATTTTACAACGAATTCTTCTGCATACTCGCCAAGGTGGGTCGACACGTGTTCTTGTTTATAACTTGGTCCGAGAAGTCTCGAGGTCCATGCCTTTGACTTTGAGGGGAATAAAATCAACAAACGACATGACGGTTTGGCATTCCAGTCAATTATAAATCAGATTGGTTTTGGTACCTACAAATTAACTAATATGATATTGTTAGAGTTGGTGAAAAAGAGACAATAAAGTACGGTTACCATGCTACATTGTCATACTTTTGATTTAATTTGATTGCTTCGCTTTTGCTTATGTTTTTCGAGAAATCATACAATTTAAAAAAAAAAAAATTGGCCACACGTTTTATTTGTTTGTTAAGCTTCAATTCATTTGTGAATGGGGTTAGGATGTTGTTATGTAACAATATCGCTCGTAAGTTATAGTAAATAATGTCAATAATGTAGTGCACTAAATCGTTCTAATATGGTAATATACATATATGTACAAATAGAACTTATATGTGAGTGTGTGCGTGTGATGTTTAGCAGTTAGTTATTGATTTGTTTATTTTACTTGTATTTATCTGCCGGTTTTAATTAAATAACGCTCTTAACTTCTCTTTCCAAAAGTGACGATTAAAGCAAACAAACAAAACAATTACTAAGACTTTATTATAAAATTAGCAAAGAAACGGGTACATAAGACGTCCAATTTGAAATTCATAACTAATAGAAGCGCATGCAACTTGCGGCCAGCTAGCTAGCAAACTTTCACTCTAATTTCTCTACAAATATGTCAAATTCTAGCTAGCTTTTTGTCAGGATACATTTGGTAAAGCACAGGAGTGATGCTGCCGAATCAATGATCTGCCAATTAAAAGTCATCCCACCTGGAATAAATATCTATAAATAAGCTAGAATAAGCAGCCAAACCCGACGGTGATGATGATGATGCACACTCACGAGCTTGACGTATAAGATGATGATCATCATGAGCATGTCCAAAATTGACTTCATCACTGACAGCAGCAGCGTGGATATTCTCCGAACGCCCAATATTTGACGATAAAGATGATGATGACGATGTTGCTTGATTTCCGGTGAGTCTTTGAACGAGCCCCATGAATTCTTCAGGCCTTACGTGAATAATCTTGGGGGAAACCAAATAAATAACCACAGGAGAACGTTTCCGATGAATTGCCGGCTTGTTTATAATCTTCGAAGAATTGGAGCATTTGTTTATCTTCAAAGCGGCTGGCCTCGGACCCTGTAACTTTTTTCGCGTCACCGGAAACTTCAACATCCGGCTGTGGTCGTCTTCACCAGCAGTAGTGAAAGAAATCATCGACATATTCTCTTCAATATACTGCAAGGAGTAATCGATGTGATATTGGTATTTGAGTTGAAATATGCATAAATCGCAGATGAATTTATACATGTAGTGAGGTTGAGGGGTGAGTCCAAAAGAAAAATGACAAGAACTCGGTCCTAGTTTGAATAGGTCAACTTGTAGTAGAATATTTCTATTTAAGTTGCAGGTAGATTTTTGCCGGCCCTTTTGTCTAGAAATTTGTTCACTAACTAATAATTTTTCAATCTTGAGTTGAACAATCAAAATTCAAAAGCGAGAGTAGTGTGTGACAAAGTCTTCTGTTTATCCATCAGTCAAGTCAAATATAGATGCTTCTAAATAATATAATGTCCACCCTTTTTTGTATTTTGGTAAGCCTTTACTTCTTTTTCAATTTTGCAAAGACGGCATTAAGATTTCAAGACACTGAAAATTAATTTGAAAGCTTGAATTCTTAGCTACACCCACACTGATTGATTATTAATTAGTTCATCAATTATACATGCGACAATCAAACTTTCTTTTTGACCTGCCATATTTTTCGTCCTGTCAAAGAGAAGCCGCATGCACAAACGAGATCAGGTTTAGAGCTTTGTTTTGAAAGAAAAAGTGCTCAACGCCACTCCTATTCCCCCCACGCATTTTCTTTAATGAGCGTTGGCCTTGTAAGATCCTGGGGTCCGCAATCTTTTTAGTAACATCTGTTATTGGTTGTATTCAGTTTCTTTTAATCTTGCAATATAATTAAGGTATCTCAAATCATTCCAGTTCAAGATAATATACATGTCCAAACTTGTAACACAATTACGCGCCCAACTCAAGAGAGTAATAATACTTATATTACTCAATTAGACATTAGAATAACAATATTGATTTAAAGTAAAATAGTATTATGGCTTATTGTCTAGTTACAGTTTAAACATATATAGTCTTTTGGAGTTTAATCAAATGATTTACAAGTAGTTTTATTTAAATAATCATTTGAATTTAAATCGTAGATAAAATATTAAAAAATTGATTTAAAGTTATGCCCAATCTTGTAAGCTAAAGATCTATCCTTTGTATCTTTATAATCAAATAATTTTAAATATTTGTATAGATTAATAGGTAGGAATTCTCGTCCTAATACAAAATTACTGGAGCCGAATAAGCCATATGATGATTAAAAAATAGTTGATATCATGTGTGCAGCAATGTTATCGGTTTAAATATCCAAGGAATTTATTAAATAAGTCAATTTACTTGGAATCATCCAATAAGCAGATGGTAAAACACTTGTGATTTGATAATTCCGTTTTTTTGTTCTAAATCAGTAAATTTTTAATATCAGATATGAAAAATATTAATGTGGATTCTCTTGAGAAAATTTTCCATTCCTGGCCAAACTAATAATTTATTTAGATTGTTGTTTCTAAATACCAAACGTACAAGGTTAATTGATATTTTGATCTGGTTTCCTGTTTACACCATTTTGACCGTACCATATATAAATTGAAAGAGAATAATTTTTTTTTTAGTTATCAATTGAAAGAGAATAATTAGCACTTCTATATTCTGAACCCATGCATGCATTAAAATGTCAACGTAACCCCAAAAGAATAACGCCATTAAAAAAAATTAATTACATTTACAAATCATAATCATAATAGCAAGTAATAGAAGATAATGGATTCTTTGCCGATAAACACTCCCTCTCTCCAAAGAACAACCCGCTTCTGTTGTTCATGGCGTCTCCATTCCTGATTCTCATTCTATGTTCTTAGCAAGATTTGGAATTATATTTATGTTTGAGTTTTTCGTTGTTCGATAAATTTTGAGATAATGGAATTAAAAGGAGAAAGAGAGGGCTATGATCTAAGGTAAGAGAATTAATATTTTGATGGGGAACACATGTGTGGGACCAAATCTTAATGGCAATGGATTCTTGCAATCTGTTACGGCGGCCGTGTGGCGGACGCGTCCTCCGGAAGATAGGCTGCCACCGCCTCCTAAAAATGAACCCTCTGACAATACTGAGCGATCCGTAAAAGCGAAAGATCAGTCAAAAGCTTCTTATACAGCACCCGAGCCGGCGCCGGCGCCGGCGCCGATTCAAAACACGCCTCCTCCTCCTGTCAAAATTAACAATAACACACAACCACCACCACCAGCATCGGCACCGCCCCCACAGCAACAACAAGAACAACCCAGGAAACCTGCGCATATGAAGCGGATTTCCAGTGCCGGGTTGCAAGTTGGATCGGTGTTAGGAAGAAAGACAGGGAATCTGAAAGAAATGTATAGCCTGGGACGCAAGTTAGGGCAAGGGCAATTCGGAACAACGTTTTTGTGTATAGAGAAAGCAACCCAGAAAGAATTTGCTTGTAAATCTATAGCCAAGAGAAAGTTAACGACAGAGGAAGATGTTGAAGATGTAAGAAGAGAAATTCGGATAATGCATCACTTGGCGGGTCACCCGAATGTGATTCAGATTGCGGGGGCTTATGAAGATGCTGTTGCAGTTCATGTTGTTATGGAGCTCTGTGCCGGGGGAGAGCTTTTTGATAGGATTATACAGAGAGGGCATTACACGGAGAAAAAGGCAGCTGAACTTACGCGGATTATAGTTGGTGTTGTTGAAGCTTGTCATTCGTTAGGTGTTATGCATAGAGATTTGAAGCCTGAGAATTTTCTTTTTATCAACCAACAAGAGGATGCGCCGCTTAAAACCATAGATTTTGGACTATCAATGTTCTTTAGGCCAGGTTGGTCACTTTAATTTCGTTCGTGTGTTCATTTGAACCAAATGAGAAAATTTGGAAGACTTAATTGTGCCCTTAATATGAATGTGTAGTGACCCTTATCTTTTTTTCTTTCTTAATCTGAATGATTCCATCATTTTTTTCTGCCGTACGTACTTGTCGATTGATAGTTTTAAGGATCAGAAATTGTAGAATAAACACATTATT
This sequence comes from Aegle marmelos, assembly GCA_030449875.1. Taxonomy (NCBI): domain Eukaryota; kingdom Viridiplantae; phylum Streptophyta; class Magnoliopsida; order Sapindales; family Rutaceae; genus Aegle; species Aegle marmelos. The sequence continues at coordinate 5,921,187 of JASUUL010000077.1, read as the reverse complement.
CTTGAGGTCTGCTGGTTATCAATTACCGGAAGGGTTAGCTAAATTGTCTTGGCATTCTATAAACTGATAAATATATATTCAGAAGTCTGAGGAGTTGTTTCTCTCTTGGAAGCAAATTCCTCCGAGGAAGCATTTATTAGTTAGTCTTGATATTTGGAGGAACAGAGAAATCATGATCAAGCACTCTTTTGAAAAACCGTAGTTCTTGGCCACACATTCGTGTACTTTAGAAGTGATAGATTCTGATTTCTGAACCCCTAGACTCGTTCTGATTTATCCAAGGAATCATTTTTTAGTCAATCTTGACATCGCCGACACTGGTAAGTTACCGTCAGGGCCATCTTTGGAGTAATGTCTGTAAAGACATTTTAGCCCCTGGTGTGCTACTTTATGGATACAATTAGTGCATTGTAGCTGTGGCATTTTTGTGGTTAAGTCACTGAAGCTTTAGTTTAGTTTGGAGTTCTGTGTGTGATAATCTTCTTCCATAATCCTAAGGTAGGTAGTCAGATTTTCACAGGATATTGGACCTGAGTTAGGTTTTATAACTGATCTAGAAAAAGACTTACGTTTGCAGTTTGGCTTAGGCTTCATTTGCTTATCTTTCAAAAGCAAAGTTCATTGCATACAAGGCTTGTGAAAAACCTAAATGAAGCCATCTCGTTGCAACCTCATAAAGCAGCAGTGCCTCCCAATGGGGATCACTGTAAATATCAATAATTAAACTGTTTCCAAGCTCTGAGAATTACATTATTTGGTCTGTTCATTGACTTCAATTTGGCATTCTGTAATATATTCTGCTATTGCTCTTTTAACTAATGGCGACTAGTTGTGAAATTAACAATGTGCTCAAGTAGCTTCTGAAAAGTGTGCATGTATAAGAATGTATCAGTTTCTTAGATTATGCCTTGAGGTTCTATAAACTACCTTATTATTGTTTTAATGCTTTTGCTTTTGGATCGTTAAATGCAGTTAAGTTACCCCTTGCCAATATCCTTTTCTTATGATTATTGCTGTCTCTAGCGAGCATAGAATCTCACCATAAACTTCGCTTCTGGAACTAACCTTGGTGTATCAAAATCCTTGTTTGTGTTTCTGAGAACCTAATATTCATTCTTGCAGGTGAAATATTTTCGGATGTGGTGGGAAGCCCTTATTACGTCGCCCCAGAAGTGTTGCGGAAGCATTATGGTCCACAATGTGATGTGTGGAGTGCCGGGGTGATCGTTTACATTTTGCTGAGTGGAGTCCCTCCATTTTGGGATGGTGAGAATCTAATGATTCAAAACTTAATAACCTCTGCAATTTTATTATTATTATTTTTTTAACGATTCCTGGTGTATGACATATAATTTCCTGTTTCGCTATGTTATTTTCTGGATCAGAAACGGAGCAAGGAATATTCGAGCAGGTTTTGAAAGGTGATCTTGACTTTATATCAGAACCATGGCCTAGTGTATCTGATAGTGCAAAAGATTTGGTTCGCAGAATGCTTGTAAGAGACCCCAAGAAGCGTTTGACAGCACACGAAGTTCTGTGTGAGTCTTTGCAACCTAACTTTCTTATAACTATTTTGATCTTAGAGATTAAGGTTGTATGACGTGTGAACGTTGTAAAAGTCAGTCTTTCATTTTAACTACATAAGTTTGTTCTGTGCATTTGATCCATTTTTGAGCTATTATCAATGAATTTAATGGTCCTTTCATTCTTGTGCAGGCCATCCTTGGGTTCAGGTTGGCGGTGTAGCTCCAGATAAACCTCTAGATTCAGCTGTTCTATCTCGCCTGAAGCAATTTTCTGCCATGAACAAACTCAAGAAAATAGCCATCAGAGTTAGTAACTCTTAATTCTCACACTGGTTCTTCAATTTCATTGAGATCCTCGGGGTTGTGACTTGCCAATTTGAGTTCATCTTCTCAAAAAGTACTTGCACATTTTTATAGGTCATTGCTGAAAGCCTATCCGAAGAGGAAATTGCCGGACTTAAAGAAATGTTCAAGATGATAGACACAGATAACAGTGGTCATATCACTCTTGAGGAACTGAAGAAAGGTTTGCAAAGAGTTGGTGCTCATCTCATGGATTCTGAAATTGACGGGTTAATGCAAGCGGTAAGTGCTTGTTTTACATTATAGCAGGGAATTTATGCAAGTACGGAGGAAGAATCAGACCTATCTTAACACTGAATTAGCCGAAATCCATTCCATTTTGGTCCCACTGATTTCACGTCCAAAAAAAAATTTCAGGCAGATATTGACAACAGTGGCACAATGGACTATGGCGAATTCATAGCTGCAATGCTTCACCTAAACAAAATCCAAAGGGAAGATCACATGTATGCAGCCTTCTCATACTTCGACAAAGACGGCAGCGGTTACATTACCCCAGATGAACTCCAAACGGCCTGTCAACAGTTTGGCTTAGATGATACGCACTTAGAAGATATAATACGCGAAGTTGACCAAGATAATGTAAATGCCTTATGTGCCAAATGCTTCTTCACGTTCTTAGGAACAAAAATATTGTTTACATTTACTCTTAACACTTTCGATTACCCCTTTGGTTTTCTTTGCAGGATGGTCGCATTGATTACAGTGAGTTTGTAGCTATGATGCAAGACTCTGGCTTGGGGAAGAAGGTATTTAAGTAACTTGAGTGTTTTAATTTGCATTCATGGACAGCCTTCAAGATTTCTTATATGCTGGATCCGGGCATGCCAGAACAATGCCATGCTTTCTTGTTGAATTGCGAGTGCCTACACTTGTAAAGATCAGCTCATTTTAGTGTGTTCATGTTTCAGTTCAGTCTTCCATTGGGTATATTCAATCAGATTAGATCATTGTTCTTTTAAAAAGTTGCATTGGAGCAGCAGCTTATTGTTCATTATATAAGCTTCACCCCCTTTTGGTTACTTATTTTGGTCTGTGTATCTATATGTAGGAAATGAACCAGTTTCATTAATGGTGCTTCAGCGATCATGTGATCGCTATTTACTTAATTTGTGCCTCTTTCTCCTTTGTTATCTTCATCTTCCACTGGCTGTTGATGTGTTTTTCAATCAGTTTTATTTTGTTTTATTTAATTCAAGTTATCGAATGTTTGAGGACTCGGTTTAACTGATGGTATATACTAATTATAATTTCCTTACCAATTTGATATTCTCTTGGTGTTTCATATTGCCATCTTCATATTCAAAGTCAATGGCTAATTAATATTCTCTCTAATTAATCGGTCTATTTGTGGCCAAGCCGGAAGTTTTGAACCCATGGATCAAGGTAACTCACCTTTGGAAAGCCGAGGTGACAATAGTATTAATGCGTAGATACCCATTCGTATTCATTATATGCATGTTAATAATTAAATCTACTTGAAATAACAACATTTATAGTTATGACAACTCTTATTTTCATTCTCAAATTTATACAACAGTAGAATTTAGCTTACCTGAGATTTGGTGTCATAATAGTTCATCAAATTTCACATCCACAACTCACGACAGTACATCTTTATAAAAAGTAATTTTGGAGTAGGAACGGTAATGGAGTGAGATGGGGTGGAGAGATCTGTATTAATTCATTCTTATCAACAAACAATTTACCCACAGCAATATCATCATAATTACAATTTCTGACCAAGTCTGGAGCAGGTATGTTCGAAGGTAAAATTAGAGCAAGACTCACAAGGTGATCAATTATTGTTCTCCTTCTTACACGAACCACTAAAGGAATAGGTCCGCTATCTCTAATATTAATTGGAATATCATTCTGATCCTCATCCTCATAATAAGTAGGATATCAGAAGGACCAACGCCCCCTTATCATTATTTACTACTATGTCGCCAATGTCATCAATAGGATTATCATTATTGTAGAATGGAGAGTAACATTGCTCTAACAACATTGTTACTGGTATTGCCTCTTCTTTAACAACATCCGCTAAAGAAATATCATTGTTATTAATTGTGTCATTGTTGTCGTAGAGTGGAGAATAGCATTGTTGGAAAAATAGTATCTGTGGTAATACCTCTTCTTCACTATCTAGGACAGAGATATTTGCTCTAAAAGAAGTTTTAGTTTCTACAAGTGGCTCAACATCTTGGTTTTGAACTCGAGGAGCTGTGGTAACAAATATAGGAATGCATCTGTAATTAACCACATCAGAGGCCATATGTAACACAACATTAACCATTTCATCGTTAAAAATATCCATAAGTAGTGAACATGTACAATACATTATATTACTAGACCTCAAAGTAGTCTTCATGGTAATATTGTATTCATTACAATTTATTTGCAAAATATCATAAACTCTTGCCAACAATTGATCAAAGGTACAATCTTTCTGAATTAAAAAAGTTGCATTATTGCCACTCACATACTCCACATGCCCATCTGTGGACGTCTTTTACCAACTATTGTAACACAATTGAAGCATAATTGAATCTATTAAATTTGAAAAAATGTTAAAAAAATAAAATAAATGTGGTTACATGTTAAAAAGTATTATAAACTTTATATATGATAAATTAAAAGATCAATATGTTCTTGATGCGATAGGTAACTGTTACCTAAAATTTTAGACCATAGTCAACCGTCGCACAAAATTTTAGAACTAGCCGTTGCACAAATCATTAATCTGAAATTTTGTTCGATGATTGGGCGATAGTCAACAGTCGCACAAAATTTCAGAACTACCCGTCGCACCAAACGTATTCTGAAATTTTGTGCGACGGGTGACTGTAACCCAAAATTTTGTGCGACAGTAAAACGTCACATAAAATTTTAGAATTATTTGTTGCAGAAAATTTCACATCTACCGTCATCAAACATATTTTGAAATTTTGTATGACGGGTGACTGTCGCCGAAAATTTCAGAAATACTCGTCGCTTCGTGTCGATGGATGCTAATCATTATTCGAATTTTCACGAATTTTCAAGATATTTCCACTATCACATTCAACACACTCCAACAATGCATGCAGACCACCAATAACTTCCACCACCACCACCGTGAAATTTACAATACACAACCACAACACAACATGAGAATAAAATAAAGCATATGTTTCAAATTGCTAACCTTGGGTTTTTGAACCTCAACCGTTTATCTTAGAGATTTTTTTTGATATTACACGTTATTTTGGTGAAAATGGAGTTGTTGAATGTAATTCCGGTGAGATTGCCGCAAGTGATGGACTCTAATTTTGCTTTGCTAGCGAATGGTGAGAAATTTGTGTGAGTTACAGGTTTTGGTGAGCTTCAGTGAGATTGACAGGAGTATTTTAGTCCAAAATTTTGTTAATTGGCTAGTTTTGATAGAAAAAAACTTGTGTGGTTAATTTTATAATTTTCTAAAGTATTATGGCTGATTTCATAAATTTCCCACTAGCTTCAAGTACAACATTCGCAACCACGCCCCGAGGGCTTGTCATGTCACTTTTGGTTGATCATGCCAAGTCCTCTAGATGACTACTCTATGTAGAAGTGGCTTCTTCAGTGGCATGTGCTTTTCTTATGGGTTGTTTGTTTCCCAATAGTTTTAGTACGAATCGAAAGTAACAATTGAAACCAACTTATTGCCATGCATGCTAGGGCAACACTACCAGAGTTTGTCTTTCACGTGAGATTCATTGCTGCATGCATTAAAGTTCAGGCTTCTAATCAAAAAGTAAAATTTGAAATACATTTCGTGCTAAAGTTTTAAGTTTCACTTCACAAGTCATAAAATTCTTATGCTTGTGAAATAATTGTAACTTTGTTATTTTATTAGTTTCTCTTTTGAATCCATCCGTCCTATACTCTGAATTTGTGTAAACTCGACATTGCATTACATGTGCGCTCGCATATGACACGAATATGTGATAATGATCGGGCCCTGTCAGATCATTGCTTGGTCCAAGTACAAAATTGGCAATATTATGTGCCCTTTAGGGTACGTCCTATGCCCTCCAGGGTACGTCTATGTCACTTTGCAATCTTGACCATATTAGTTATACGCATGTACGCACTCCGGAGGTTCTTCGAACCATCAATGTGAAATTGGATTCGATGGCATGCATGTCCATTCAAAAGTTGGGTAACTTGACTTTGCTTGCTTTTATAGAGTGAAAGTAGGAGGGGAACCCCCAATTTGATAAATTAACATTTTTTTTCTTTTCAGTAATGTCACTAAAAATATTGTTTAAATGATATTACTGTAAAAGTTAAAAAAAAAGATAAAAAAGTCATATAATTAATAACAAGGGTATATTAAGATGTTTTTCAAAATATAAAGATTGAATGAGCAATTAATTCAAAATATAAATATTAAGCAAGTGTTTATCATATACATAAGTATTTAAACTTAATGACACCTTCATTTAGAAGCCAGCTTTTAAGAGAGAATTTTACTCATGGGTCATAACATATAACTAAGTTCTCTATGATTTCATAACCAAATAATGGTCTAATTTATCTAATTAGGTACAAATTCAGTTTTCTCTCATTATATTCCATAAATAAATGAATAACATGATTATAAAGTACTTATAAAGAGAGTTATTTTTACCTATAGATATCCATACGGTAGCCTATATTAGGGGTGGGTAAAATTTAAATTAATTTTGTGAGTAATGATACAATCATAAACTCTTATATAAATTTATTTTATACAAACTATTTTGATAATAATTCATTGGTTAAATTAATTAAATCATTGACACATCAATATATATATATTATATAAGAATTCGTAATTGCATTGTTACTCTAATTTTTTAATTTCTTATCTCATTTAAGATTAGAACTTGAGTGAGAGGTAAAATTAAAAGAAAAAAATATAGGCTGAAAGCTACTTGAATGATCCCCATGGGACTAACCTTGTTATGCTAGCTTATATTAACGTTATGTGATTATCGGACAATAATCTTTAACTCAAATATACTTTAATTAAAAAGTTGAAACGTCGGCAACTAAGAATTTCCTTAACATACATACATGCATGTGTGTGTGTGTTATAGTTAAGTAATGAATTTCTTCATGTATACGTCTCTTCGATGCCTTCCCTCCCCCCCCCCCCCACCCTTCCCCCCTCCAATTCATATGCAATTTATTAAATAACCTAGTATATACAGTACTATATACCTTTATCATTTTTAACCTTATACATAAGGTCCAAAACACATGACACTCGACCTAACACACACCATCCTTTTCATTTCACCTGTATACTTTTTATTGACTTTCCAATAACCACATCACACACTTCTCTGCATCCTTCGTTTTCAATTCCTTTCAAAAAGAAAATTTACAAAAGCAAAAAAAAGAAAAAAGAAAAAAGAAAAAAGAAAAAAAAAGGTTTTTAATCCCCACCATTGACGCCCTGGAACGTCAACTTCAAATTCAATAAGGCCCACTTTGGTTTTTGGTTTTTACTCTGCACGCAATGCATGGAAAATGAAAAAGAGAAAGTAACAGGGCGGTGCATTAGCTAAGGTTTTACTTTCAGCTTTTCATTGATTAAATTGATCGATATCTCGCTATCGAATTGGTATATCACATCATCTACATATTAGCTTGCAGACCCCTTGCACATAAATGCGTGGTGCGCGTATTTTGTTTCTTTGTTCTATGACAAGTCAACGTGGAGTCTTTCTTCAACTTGGCAATGCCCTCTCTCACTCTCTTACATGCATTCTTTTTTCTTTTTAAAATAAATTATAAATTACTTTTCTTCAAATGAGATTAATAAATAAAAGAATTATATGGAGAAAATTTTCTCCCAAAAATTTAAAAAAAAAAAACAGAGAAGTAATAACAAAGTCGAAGTGGGTACAGAACTACATATTGGCATGTATGAAACCCGATTATTATTTTGTATGGGACAATTTTAATATTGATATTAAAACTAAAATTTTCAAATTAACCATCACAATTTATGATTCAGTGTGATTGACAAACAGAGAAAAGAATACGAACAGATGGATTCCATTTTTGGAATGCAGTTTAGGACTTCTCGTAAATGACATATTTTTGCTCTTTTTTTTTTTTCAAATATTTGGGTGATTAGTATTTCGTTTTCAATTTTAATAGAAACAAAAAAAAGTTATTTCCAAAAAGAAATTCTTTTGTTGTGAAGATCTTAAGATACACGTGGAAGCAGTGGAAAGGTAAAATGCGGACGCAAATGGACGTCCACGTGTCGAGGTTTCACCGGGAGGTGAGTAACAGCCACCAGTTAGACTCTGAGGTGTCCTGACAGTGGATTCTAGAGTGTCCACGTGGCGAGGGAATGACGGCTAAGCTAAAAAGCTTTTTGTAATGAAAGTGGCTTAAATTGCTAAATCCATTTTAGGAGCTGGACCCCGCTTATGGGGTTGGTTTTGGGGTTTGACACTTAATCCGCTCCCCGTCTCTCTCTCTCTCTGTCCATCAAAGTCACGTCCTTGTCACGTGGCTTGCCCTCAGCAAGGCGGCACCGCCCCTTTCTCGCTCAAATTTTGGAGAATGTTGCATGCAAAAAGATTAAATGGCGGAAGTGAGGAAACAAAGAATTTGAACTTTTTTTGAATTTTTTTCATTGAATTTATTTTTATAATACATTGGTATGCAAGAAAATTATTGCGTTACCAATACCATATTGTTGATAAGAAGAGCAATTATAGATGTCATTAACTTGGGGAAGGATATTGAGAAAAATAATTAAAATATTACCTACAGATATCTAAATGCAATAAGAGAAGAGAGTTGAACGAACTGACACGTGGCCGTTGCCGTGGAATTGAGGGGTGAGTGAGCAGAGCAAACCAAAAAACCAACCACGAAACAGCAAGGCCGGGAGACAGACGGCTACTTGTCAAGAACCACCAAATATGTCCTTTTGCGGCCACCTTTCAAGTTTTGTCCACACCCCCGTTTCAAGGCGAGCACCAGCCAGCCGCTCCTCCCCTCAATCCGATTTTACTTTTATACCCTCGCCCTCTTCCCCTAATTACTCTCGCTTCTTTTGGAATTTAATTATTTCCATTCTTTAAGGATGAAGTTGCGGTGAGTCAGCGTGAGCCTTTGAGGGTTCGGACAAATTGCTAAGCAGGCTGCTGATATGTACTCACACACGCACGAACACAGTGCCACCTTTAATGAAGAGAGTGAACTGAAGACATCAAAATGGTCGGTTGCATGATTAGGTATAAATAATTAAAACCCCGGACGATTTTCATAACTTCAACCTCATAACAAAAATATACGAAGGTTGCATCATGGCTAACCAAAAATTTTTTAATGTTATATTAGTCTATGATGCTCGCACGGCCGCCAGCCAGACATTATGGAACCTTTAGCAAATTTTAAGTTCAAGTTCGCATTTTGTAATATAATGAGAATATCTACGTCAAAAATTATGTGTGTGTACATATATAGATTTCATATTAATATTTAAATTCAAGTCTACAAGATGTCTCTAAGATTGTATTCATTAAAACTCAGCGAGATAAATATGGACATAATGATATATTCTCATGAATATAATAATAATAATAATTAATGATCATGATAACAAAATTTACGTCATAATCATTACGTACATATAATATTTATATTGTTTTCTTCAATATAATGCCATCAAATAGGAATATGCCATAAATAGTTTCTAACTCACATGAAAACTTACATGTAAACTTCAATTCAGAAAGAAACACTAATTTAATTTGAACAAACTTCCAAAATTCAGCTTCCCTCTTGAGCAGGGAACCTAAGATCAATCCACAACCTCATATTATAGACATGTCCTCTCTGATCTAGCAAACAATGCACACCGTCAATTGGGTTAGGGTTACATGACAATCCATTGTAATTAGACGGCACATCAAATTTCTAATAAGTTTGAAAAATCATTAATGCCAAAACATACATGTTATATTGGCTCAAAAATTCACGCGGGTCGGCGTCATAAATGTCTGTGATCTTAAAATCAAGCTAAAAAACACAATTACAAAACGTCCGAACACGTGTACGGCAACGATGATTGAACTAAGTGGATGTGATCGATGCTAGATGCATCCAATCTTTTAACTTTACGTTGTTGAGTCACGTTATTATCAAAGTTATGGGATTATGTGATAACCCGTAAATTACCAATAAATCGAAGGGTATTCCGGTAACTTTATTTTCCCTCATAATTGCTCGTTCATATATAACTGGTTGCGCCAGTGGGCTTCGACACAGTTGTGTTGATCAGTTTGATAACCACATAATTCTACAAACCGAAAACAGATTGCTTCCCAAGTGTTTTCTTTAACTACTATTCCTTCGTGGTCGCAAAAGGTATCAACAATCTTGCTATTAATGTTTTTAATTTTTACTTGCATTGTTTTTACAAAACAATTCTTGGTGCAACACTCTCTCAGGCTCACTCGTTTTCAATGAAGTGTTTCTCCCCCTTGCACTTCAATCCTGTTTTGGAGTATTTCAAAGGCTTTATTGATTATTTTTGAATGAATTTGATAATTGTGCTTCAATCTAGATACATTTATTTTTTTGGGGTTCTTTTTTTTTTTAATTCCATTTCTATTATGATTTGCTTCAAATTACAAGCCTCCATCATGGCTTTCACCTCATCCCAAAAAAAAAAAAAAACTGCATAATTAGTCTCTTCATTTTTCCAATCTAATAAATTTTCTTTACTATGAACAATTATGCCATTTAATGTTGCGTTCAGTTACACTTTCGGTTAAGATACCATTTTCAGAATCTCATCCTTTTTGCATAATTAATACAAAATGTCCATAAGAAGGATAAAATCTTATCTGTATTTTCATGAAATTAGTGCTTAACATGGAGAAACCAAATAGCTCAACCAGTTTGGCAAGAACAAAATCAGACCAGTTACTGGAAACACTGTCGGCAGCATTCAAATCTCCAGTATCGACCGAGGCCGCCGGAGCATCTGATGGCGGTGGGACCCTCTCGAGAAAGTCTAGCCGTCGGACGCTGATGGCGGCATCGCCGGGACGCTCCGGCACCAGTGGGAGGAACACACACATTAGGAAGTCAAGAAGTGCACAGTTGAAGCTGGACTTAGATGAAGTGAGCAGTGGTGCTGCTCTTAGTAGAGCTTCTAGTGCCAGCTTAGGCCTCTCATTTTCCTTCACCGGATTCACCATGCCGCCGGACGAAATCACCGATTCGAAACCGTTCAGTGATGATGATATACGTAAGTCCTTTTTTTTTTTGGTTGGGAGTGTGTGTGTATATATATTTAATGAAATTATTTATGTATATTCTAAAAATTTTGTGGTCCTGTAGGGTTTTGCATGTGAATTATGTCTCTTTATATTAAAGTCGTCAATGTCGGTGGCTATAGTATATTTGTCATACGAGAGTTAGATAAATTTTTTCAAAAATTAGATGAGACATGGAAACCTATCTTTGAATTATTCCTCAACTAAAAGTTTGAACATATGTGATGTAAAACACTTATAATAATTTGATAATAAGAGCGTGATTTTGTAAAAGCACTTTGAAAACTCTTTTGAAAATGGTACATTTCAACTCATCAAATGTATTTCTAGGAATCCGAAGTGTTAATTTTTCCATTTTTTTAAAATGTTTTACCCATTGTCATGAAGCATTTTTTTTCCTTACGATAAAAAAAATCTAAAATTTTATATAGAAGCGTAAAATTTTATATAGATGGGGTCATTAATTATGGTTACTTTGTGATTTCAAGTAGAAGCTAATTAATTTATTATTTAGTGGGGAAGTAATAAGAGTGTTGATATTTTGAATTTGAACGACCAAATCATTGATGTTTGAGAGAAATAGAAAGTTAGGCAAAATATATCTATGGTGACAATATACATGCACATATATAATCAACATTCGGATGGAATAAGAAAAGCTTTCTTTTCTAGGCAACGATTATGAAATGAAAGTAAAAAATTGACGCTCAGTTACTCAAATGAAAAATGCTTTATCATTTATCAACCTTCTATAGTTACTTTTCTTTCTTTTATCAATAAAAATCAAGATCGTGGCCACAATTGAATTTGAAATTCGTTACATTAAACTCAGATTAATGTAAAATTTAAGTTTCCCATCGTCACCTTGGCATAGTGCGACCTAAACAATTTTTATTATAATAAGCGGGCCATTTTAGCTCTTACAAGTGTTCATATTTTGATTTTTCTTACTAGGGAATCTAATGATCTCAGCCCGCTCGGCACTTAATTATTTGGCAATAATAAGAGGTAAAAATATAGTTGTGCTGTTCCCCTCAAATTTAAAAACTGATAATGGGTCGTACGTATTAGAATTTTTTTTTTTTTAAAGGCGACGTCGTTATTGGCCGGTACCAAAATCTTCAGTCACCTTTCCGATAATTGTAAAACTGAATATGAATAAATATGCATAGTGCTAATTATACCAAACTCGACATAATCTAACTCTCTGCTCTACCTAAATTTGTCCATCAGGGAGTGGGTCGTGACCATTTTGAGGTGCTAACACATACCAGGTTATGTAGGATACCTTTTTATATCACGTTCTATACAATTATTTAATAAAATTATGTCATGTGCATATTTATTTTAAATCATGGATCATAATAATGATTATCGGATGAAGGGAATAATTATATTTTGAATCTATTACATATTTTTAGTATAATTTAAAGATTTATCGAACATTAATGTAACTCTTATCCACCTTTATTTATATCGTGACATAGAATAGTTTACTTGTACAATAAAAGCTCCTAATCAATTTGAAGAGTAACTTTAAGTTGCTGGTGCTGTTTAGAACTGTGTAGTTTACTTGTACAACAAAAGCTAGCAGCCTATTTGAAGCATAACTTTAAGTTGCCGGTGTTTTTTTTTTTCTTTTTTTTTTTTTTTGTGTCGAGGCTTGATGAGTCTTCGCTTTCGTGATGTCTGACTTTGGCACGCTTGATGAGTTTTCACTTTGGTGATATGTGACCTGTAACTTTGAATTCTATCACAATTTGCTTCCCCCTTTGATTGATTGGATTTGATTGCCATCTTAAAAAACTTTTTTTTTTCGTTTTTTTTTTTTTAGAAAACTTGATACTTGTGATCAATTGCCTGCTACTTGTACTTTGTCGCGTTTATATGCTCGACTTGCTTCACTAGTTTGCTTTGTTTGACTTTCTCTTTACTTGATTGCTTTGCTCCTGCTTGCTCTGCTTTTCTTTCACCTGCCCTCTTCATTTAAGCCTAATATTCTCTTAGATGGTAGGCTTGGGCTTTTTTCATGAGTTAGTTAGGACCATAGTTATGTGTTGCGTGTAATTAGCTTATTTAGGTACTTATTTATGGGCTGGATTTAATTAGCTTGTTTAGACATATAATAGATCTAATTTGGTCGTACACAAAGTTATAATCGAAGTCTTAACGCCTAACTTTTTAAATTATTTAATAAGGTTTGTACCCGCATGATAATGTGTGTTACCACGATTTGAAGGGAATGAATTTTAAAGGCACGAATTCGTGCTCTCAACATATTAGGGGATAATTTTTTGAGTGATTGTACGTAAGCTTAGCAAAGGCCATAGGTTTCGGTCTCAAATATTTACAGTTTTTTTATTTTCGAACCAGTTAAACTTCACAAAACTGACATCTTAGCCCCCCCCCAAAAAAAAAAGGGCAAAAGTTTAAAGTCACACGTCAATCCCTAATAAGCAAGAGACATGGCACATGTTTTGACAACTTAAAAACCCGGAGAAAATTAGTCATATGGGGGTCCCGAGTGTTGGGTGACAGTTTCATTCTGAGCAGAAAGAGATTGGATAATATCCAGGAAAGTCGATAGACTAGTAGCCTAATATTAAATGCTAATTTGAACATAATCTCAATTAATTCCTGTTATCTCGGTCTCACTCACTGTCACTTGTTTTGTGATATCGAAAGTAAGCTTAGACTGCTAGTAAATAATATCTAATAATAAAACTACCGTGATAATGATAGATTCTTAATAATTTCACTTGATTTTGCGCTTCCGGGAGACTATTAATATCCAAGTATGAGCAGTGTTTGTAGCATTGAAAATGGTATGCTTTCAATCTCTAAACGTTCATGTCCCAATAAATATAATCATTTTGATGGATTAATGTACTGTTTATAAAAGAATAAAAAGTACTGTATCATGGTGGTTGCAGCTGAGGATATTGAAGCTGGCACAAGAGAAAGGCCAAAGTTTCAGACAGAGCCCACGCTGCCAATTTATCTAAAGGTAACATATATTTGCCATACGTGCAGAGTCTTGAGTTTCCCTTTCACAATTTTTTTTTTTTTAATTTTCAACTGCATTTTCCGGCGTCGAAAACTGGCAATCGTTATCGGCAAGAGCATTGATATTTTTGATACTATGTGTTTGGACAGGCAAAGGCTGGAGAATTTATCTAGCGATCCCACGTTTGCAAGTCCATAGAACATGGCTAGCATGGTCTCAGATTCAGTCTTGTACAGATAAAAAAGGTTTCATAGTATGTAACACTTTTTGTACAAGACTTTCCCTTCTTTCCAACCAAAAAAAGCCGTAAATGATTCTAGTAATGATGTGTTTGTTAGTCACCGAGTCTGCAAAGTCAATTTTTGTTTGTTTTCGAGTCTAGATCGTACCTATAGTCACAGCTTTGCTTTTGGAAAGAGGGGCATGAATGAACAGTTTTAACCATGTTGTGTAAATATGTTGCCATACAAACAAGAGCTACAAATAGTTTCTGATCAGTGTTGCAAGAAATACGTGAAAGTTCATTCTTGTTGTGTAATTTTGCAGTTTACCGATGTGTCGTACAAGGTGGTTCTCAAGGGGATAACTAGTAGTGAGGAGAAGGATATCCTGAATGGGATAACTGGTTCAGTGAATCCCGGGGAAGTTCTGGCACTTATGGGACCATCGGGAAGTGGAAAGACAACGCTTCTTAATCTGCTCAGTGGCAGGCTGATGCAGCCTACTGTTGGTGGTTCCATTACTTACAATGATCATCCCTATTCCAAGTCCCTAAAAAGCAAGTAAGAATATAATGGTTCTATTATTTACATATTACTTGGAAAGAGACCATGGGATAAATGCAGAAATGTTTTTCACATACACCAGAAATCTATAGTCAGTCAGTTAACTTGAATCAAAACGACAGGATTGGATTTGTGACTCAAGATGATGTCCTGTTTCCTCACCTCACGGTGAAAGAAACGCTGACGTATGCAGCTCTCCTTCGACTGCCAAATACATTAACGAAACAGCAGAAGGAAAAAAGAGCCATAGATGTTATCCATGAGCTAGGCCTGGAGAGGTAAATTTCCCTTTCGCCTTGATACTATTTGAATCCTGCAGTTACTGGTAACCATTTGGTCGTGATTGGCAGTAAAAAACGGGTGTAATAATTTTGATCTAATAAGATCTTAGCAAGCATGATCTTTCTCAATTTATGTCGAACAGTTTCATAAAATAATAAGAAATATTGACGTCTACAGGTGCCAAGACACTATGATTGGCGGCTCCTTTGTCCGTGGAGTGTCAGGTGGCGAGAGAAAGAGAGTTTGTATAGGGAACGAGATCATAATCAACCCTTCCCTTCTGTTCCTCGATGAACCAACATCTGGCTTGGATTCTACAACTGCCTTGAGGACTGTTCAGATGTTGCAAGACATTGCAGAGGTTTGAAATCCGTACTTTTATTTTCTGTCTATTTACCTGTTAAAAAATTTACCTGCTGCTTATTCCCTACGACAGCAACATCCGTTACTGGTAACTATGCACTTTTGCTCTAGGAAAACTTCACATTGAAATCTGTGGAGCATATTCACCAAACAAGGGGAAGAAAAATAATAATAAGTACAACGACTTTGTTTTACTAATTTGTCGCAATCTCGTTCCAGGCTGGGAAAACTGTGGTGACCACAATCCACCAGCCATCAAGTAGACTTTTCCATAAGTTCGACAAATTGATACTTCTTGGAAAAGGAAGTTTGCTTTACTTCGGAAAAGCATCAGAAGCAATGGTTTACTTTTCGTCAATAGGATGTTCTCCTCAAATTGCCATGAACCCGGCAGAGTTCTTACTTGATCTTGCAAACGGGAACTTACATGATGTTTCTGTACCATCAGAACTACAGGATAGAGTGCAGACGGAGAATTCAGAAAATGACACGGCAAATGAGAAGCCAACTCCAGCAATTGTGCATGAGGTAAAGTTTCATCACTCTATTGAATGCCAAGAGGCAGAATGCTTCAAAAAAAGAACCAGACTCTTACAATGTGCAAGTTCGTATCCAAATTTTCATGGTCTAACATTAAAATAAAAGCAGTATCTTGTGGGGTCCTATGAGACACGAGTTGCAGAAAACGAGAAGAAGAAACTTATGGTTCCTATTCCTCTTGATGAAGAAGCAAAGGCAAAAGTGATATCTCCAAAGCGAAACTGGGGGGCAAGCTGGATTCAACAGTATACCATATTGTTCAGGAGAGGAATTAAAGAGCATCGACATGACTATTTTAGCTGGTTGAGGATCACTCAAGTTCTTGCTACTGCAGTCATATTGGGATTACTCTGGTGGCAGTCGGACAGTAAAAGCCCCAAAGGCCTGCAAGATCAGGTTAACCTCTTGTCTTCTTACCATGATTAGGGGCTAACGATCAGAGATGATTGAATATTATTGGCGAGGGAAGTTGTATGCTTCAACTAGTGCATGCATCCCTCTGTCTGAAATTTAGTGCTAAGATGATCCTAGCTAGAAACTAACCTTCCATCATTGCAGGCTGGGTTGCTTTTCTTTATCGCTGTCTTCTGGTCATTCTTTCCCATCTTCACTGCAATCTTCACATTTCCTCAAGAGAGGGCCATGCTGAGCAAGGAAAGAGCAGCTGACATGTATAGACTAAGTGCATACTTTCTCGCTAGAACTACAAGCGATCTTCCACTTAATCTGGTGCTGCCAGTACTTTTCCTTGTTATCGTCTACTTCATGGCAGGCTTGAGAATGGGAGCCGGTCCATTTTTCCTAAGCATGCTTACAGTTTTTCTCAGCATTGTTGCAGCTCAGGTATGTCCCTTTATAACAACTGACAAGGTTAACCATACATGATCATGTAATCAACTAAGGCTTGCTGCTGTGGCAGGGACTTGGACTAGCCATAGGCGCTATACTAATGGACTTAAAAAAGGCTACCACCTTGGCTTCAGTAACTATAATGACCTTCATGCTAGCTGGTGGTTACTTTGTGCAGGTAAGCAAGCAGACGTTATCCACAATCTCTTGTATATGAACGCATAGTCCATATAATTCAGTAACAATTGCAAAAATTTAATTTTCAGTTTTCAATGTTGCAGGAAGTTCCGGTTTTCATATCCTGGATCCGTCATATTTCCTTCAACTTTCATACTTACAAGATTCTTCTCAAGATTCAGTATGGAGACATCTCACCAACAGTAAATGGAATGAGAACGGACAGCGGTTTTAGAGAAGTTTGTGCCTTGGTGGCAATGGTTTTTGGCTACCGTCTCCTGGCATACCTGTCCCTGAGGACGATGAAGCTCCACTTTGGAGCTTAGACGATAACAATTTTACGAGGGAACATACACAAACCTGGACACACAGCTTCCACAATCTTCCTTTGCAAGTGCTGTGAGCCTCTGACGAGAAGGCTCCGGTTCCGCAGTGGAAAACCGATATTAGCAATAACTCCACATCCAGATCTTTTGATATTTCCGCACGTAACTGGTGTCAACAGGAATATCATACCCTAGACATGAATGTGGACTTTTGTAGGCCAAGGATTCTTCATAAATGTTCCTTCCGGAATGAAAATTTAATTATGTAATTCTGAGCTAAACTGATGGACTCTAGACAACTTACAAGGAGAGCGGTAGGCTGTATGCATATTTTTACCAGCGATTTAAGGAATTAATCGCCTCAATAACTTTGGCAGTATGCAAATCTCAGGAGATGTTATTTCTGGATCAATTTTTTATCTTAGCTCTATGACATAAAATAACCAAGACCATTCAGTCAAATCCAACAATAAACGCAGCTTGTCGTGAGAGACCATGCATTTACACGAAAAATCATCCCAAAAAAAAAACAAAAAAAAAAAGATCACCTGACGAAGTCCAATATGAACGTAAGGCATCTAGAAAGAAATAAACATGGAAAAGAAGGCATATGGAAAGAAAGAAAAGGAGTTGCATCAAAATTCTACCCAGATGAATGGATGATCGTTTAGCAAAGATCACCTCCAAACTTACTACCAACGCTAGATTTTACTGGACACTTTTCTCCATAGAAGTACAATCTTCTCACTTTATTATGGGATCCACAAGTTAGGCTCTGCAAAACATCTTTGAGGCATGAGCTGCTGCTCTAGATCTAAAACGTGAGGCACCAGATCACCGTCTTTCCAATGCACTAAGACATTATCATGAGTAAAAATTACACATCTAAAAGGGTCAGTGATCGTGTTTTCAAAAATTGTAGGATGATGAAGCCACTCTTGAGGAAAAATTAACTAATAAATGTAGATGCAATTAATTTAAGTGGTTCAATCAAACCAAGACCACTCAAACTTTTTATACGCTGGATCACAGTGTTTTGAACTCTCTATAGTGAGATAGTCTTGATATCCAAGTGCTGTGCTATCAGCAGCAGGCAAAACTGCTAAGGTAAGAAAACTTATCAATGTGCCTCAACCAGCTAATTGTAGTAGCTTTATTCAAGAAGCAACAAGGTTTCTCCAGCTATGCTGCGTCTTTTTACTTTCCACATGATATTTCATGCCAAACTCCTTAACCAACCAAGTAATCGAAGGAGACCAGCATCCAATACTGGGGACTTCTTCTCAAGCCCTGTGGATAAAAAAAGAAAATTAGCAATTTGAAATCACAAGTAATATGCAAATTGATGATTGTTTTGCTGCACCCTGAGGCAACACATTTCCTAAAATGATAACACAATCATACAATCTCTTAGACGCATTAACTGTTCTTCTCAATTTCTTTTACTATTTACAAAAATAAAGATTTGAAATCTGTAAAATCAGATCAAAAGAATTATTTCCAGCCAATCCTCTTACCAATATCAGCAGCCACTCGATGAGCGCACATTACCCCAGAAAAAGCAACAGCTATTACACCTTGTCCTGGAAAGCAGCTATCTCCAACACAGTAAAGACCATTTATCCCCTGCAAATTTCATTATAGTAAAACGATGCCCATCCAGCAGTCTCAAAACAGTAAATAAGGTTATCATATTGAACTTACTGTTGTGTTAAATGGCATCCCTAACAAGCCCTTAGGGGTTCCACGAGGCATTGGCCCATAGGTACCCTGATCGCGAGCTAGGTACCGCCGGTGTGTCTTCGGTGACCCAATCTGCCATTGTTGGAAAATATCTTTAGTTGTCAGACGAAAAACATTAGGAAGTAAAAGTTGTGAACAGAAAATAGAGTTCTTTAATGGTAACTTTTGCCCACCCCAGGGCCAAAGCTGATCCAAATTGGGGGGGGGGGGGAGAGGTTCCAAAAATAACCGGTCAAACGATAAGAGTTTATGGAATTTTATTTTGGTGACTCGTGTTTAAGCCTCGTAAACTCCACAAACTGAATCCAACACTAGATTCCCAACAAGTTTTTAACATTGGAAAGTTAGAATGGCTTCTCTGACTCAGAACTTTGGAGAAATCCATTGGATCTTAATGACAAGTTCTGGTACTTGTGTGACTGAAATTCAATTAATAGTTAACCGCAAATTGGTAATCAAAACTGTCCAATATTGTCTGCTTATGAATCACACCTCCTTAAAAGCAATTGATTGTTTAAGCCCTGGAAACAGTTTGTTCTCCAGTCTACTGATTATTTCATCTGCCACAAGCTCCTTCTTTGCATCATAGTCCTTTTGAGCCAGTCCCTAATCCAGTAAAAATTTACATCAGCTTTACTTTAAATTCATAAATCTCTTCGTACACCTGAGTGCAATGTTAGAAAGAGAGCTGGAAAAATAAAGTAATCTGAGGCACTTTCGAAATTTAGTTGTTGTATTCTACTTACCTCCCAGTCCTCTATGGAACAAATTGTAAATATGTGAAGAATATGGTGCCCCTCTGGAGCCAATGATGAATCAAGAACAGTTGGAATGCTTAAAAATATACTTCCATAAGGCTCCTCCAGTCTTTTCCAGTCATCCTAAGAAATCAAGGAAGTAAATAAAATGTACATGGTACATTACTTCTGCTAAATTAAAAACATTCACAACTGCTAAGGAAATCAATTTTTTATTCAAAAAATTAAAATAGAACAATAAAGTACCTCAAGCACAAAATGGTGGCAGTCTGTATCAGGCGGTAGAACCTCAGCTTTAACACCCATGTGAATGGAAAGAAATGAAGGAGCCTTGACATATAGTTTCTGAAAATTTTCTTCTTCTTTTGGAAGTCGTTCACCTTTTAATAGCTTCCCTACAAAATCATGTATTACAATTTAATTATTTTCATGAAATTGAGGAAAATAGTGATAAAAATAGAATCGCAGTCAAGAAAAGTCATAAGCTCTTCACCAAGACCTACCAAATGTATCCCATCTAGTAGCATTGGATATTATGGTTTTGGCATAAAACTCCCTTCCATCTGATAGTCTCACTCCTATCTAGAAAATTCACACAACACTAACATAAGTACCAAAACTATCAGTTGTACCATCCATGATCAATTATAACAAGTACGGTCTAACTTACGGCTTTGCCATGCTCAAGTATAACTTTTGTTACATTAGCCTTATAGAGTATTTCACTGCCCTTATCAGCCAGACCTTTTGCTAATGACTTTGCAATTCCACCAACACCACCAACAGGGTAGTTAATCCCTCCAAAATGCCTGTCACATAAAACCTGGTTCCAACTAAATGTGAAAAACAAGAAATGCACATAGGCAAGAAAGCTTAAAAGCTTGGCAAGCAGCTTACCATGCTAGCATTGATCATTGGTGTCTGCAAAGCATTGACCGTGCTCACTATAAAGCACTGCAGGAAAACCAAGATTAAAATTGTTACTGAGATTGTAAGACAGCCTTACAGGACTTGTGAAACCTATAAAGTAGAAGAAGTATTTAACTGATAAAGAGGTGAATTTGTCACACCTCTGCATCTATGAAAGACAACAGCTGCGGATCCTTTATGTACTTTCGAGCTATGTTTCCAGCATTCTGAGGCAGATAATAGGCTGCAGAGCAACGTAAGACGGAAAGAAATTTTTGAGTTTTGCTTAATACATGATGACTTAAGAGGAATACAAAAACAGAAAACCAAGTATCCACTGTCAAGGACATAGTTCAAGACGGCATAGCAACAGGACATCAGAAAGCACGAATGAAATAAAGTAAACTGGAACTAAACTAGAGTATGAGACAAAATCCACCAAACTTCCACCAAGCAAATTATTTCTCAATTAGGATATCGCATTTGGAGCCAGGATGCATAATTTCGAATTTGTATTTATATTACCTTTATGGACAATAAGAAGTAAGGGAAAGAATTTCATATAAATAATTGAATTAAATCAGAAGAAAAATAATTACCAAGTGTCAAGCATTCAAAAGGCCTTTTAAAGAACTGTCCAAAAAGGTAGATTGGTTCTTCAAGAGACTTCAGTTCCAATGAGTTCAAGGCATTGAAGATCTACCCAGTATGTAGCAAGACAGCAGGGTAAGTTATGAATCACTAGTAAAGCACAAAACAACTGTAGAAAGTTAACAAAACAACTGTAGAAAGTTAAGAGTCACCTCAATCAGAACAGACCTTCCAACATTCACCATAAAATGCAAGGATTCCTTGCTTTTCATGAGGAAATTTACTAGTAAGCTCTGCAACGAAATCACTATATTCTCTATGAACTCGAACAGAAAGGTCATTTGGTAGGTGGAAATCGACAGTGGTTGGATCAGGTATCACCTCCATCTCACAGCCAACAGCTGACAGTGCTTGGGTTACTAAATTTAGATTGCCCTGACCATAATAAAGGCATAAACAAAGAACACAATAACAAAAGGTAGTATAACTCAGGCTTAGACAAATAATTTAAAGGAATATCAGGGAAACTTCAGCAGTCCAGGGTATATAGAGAGGTTTAACTTGAAGGTCAACAATGATAAAAGGAAGAAATAAATACACATTTCATTTGTCAGACTGGAAGCAACCTATGACAATGAACTGGCAGTTTTTAATCAATGGATCAAGCCATTTCTCCACGCAAATTTTTATTTTTTAGTAATTAATATGAATGACATGATAGGCCCCAATTCACAACAATTTAACAATGATAGCTTGTTCAATAATAACATGGGATGTATTGATCCTTAGACGATACTCTCCTTTCTAGAATTCAACTGCACTGACACTAATCAAAATCAGACAAGCCAAATTTCATTCAAACTACAGCAATCATTTGATTAGTGTACCCATCTCTGAATTTCAAATGATCATTAAACACTGACCTTATCGCTGAACCCAAACATCACAGAAGAACCAACATCAAAAGTGTATCCATCTCTCTCATAATACCCGGAGCTTCCACCAGGAATCACATACTTCTCCAACACCAAAACCCTAGCTCCCTTCACTGCCAGCTGTGTAGCTGCAACCAAGCCCCCAATACCTGACCCTATAACAATTGCATCATAGTCATCAGCTCCTCTACTCATTCTTTCATTTCCCCCTAGCTCCACCAAATTATCAACACTCATCACTGACTTTGCCATCAAAGCAAAGTCCCCATTCCTCGCACTTTCCCCACAACCCAATTCCACACTCCATGGGCTGGAACCATTGAAATATGAGCTTTTCAATGAATCCCCAGGTAAACGACTGTTTTTTTCATAACTGGGTTTGAATACTTTCATCCGACTGAACTTGGAATCATTGAAAGCTGGAGTCTTTAGATGGTCAAGAGATTGAATCTTATTCTTTACATGTTCAAGAGATTGAATCTTATAAGTTCGGATTCTGGGTTTGCTGCTGCTAACCAACTGCATAGCGTCACGCTGACCAGAGGACTGGAATTTATTACTTGAAGCAGTAAACTTTGACCTGTTTTGGTGAATCAAAACTTGAGAACAAAGGTTTATAAGTGAAGAAGTGAAATTTAACTGGGGTGTGGAGTAAGAGCAACAAGCGATGAACATTTTTGGCTTTGGCTATGTATTTGATGGACAGTTTATCGGTTATAGAGTTCATGAATTGCACATGCACACATTGAGACGTACTGTCAGTGATTCGAAGCCATGATTGTTGAGACAGAGACAAAATTCAAGGGGAAAGTGATGTACTTTTGGCTCATTTGAGGTCTCGGTGGAATTTGTCTCAGTGATAATAAAATTCATTGGTAATGATGGTATCTACCTAGCTTCGGTTAATTATTATTTTCAAAAATTGAGTTTTTTTAATTCTGTTATACCGATATTATTATTAATTGACATAATATTAGATAATATAACTAAGATTACTGTACTTTTTCATATATTTTAATTTTTTTTAATATTCGATAAATATCTATTCTATTCTCATTTTATGAACGAGATTATTATTGTGCAAATTTTAATAAACTTGCAAGCGTACGAATCTATTGTAAAATAGATTAATAGTGACGAGTATCGATCCCACGAGGAGGTTAATTTTAATTATATGTAGAATTAATTTTCTTTTAATGTGAACAATTAAATTATGGTAAATTTATACTAAATTGTGAATTAAAATGGGGGGAATAATTAGAAATAAAACTGTTATAATAAAGCACTTAGGTATCTGGATCTACATCAACATGCTCCATGGGCTAAATATTCTATATTAATACCAATTAAATCATAAAGGGGGATTCCACACCTCATAAATCACTCTCCAATAAGTATGGTGCTTGAGAACTTATCGTCTTAAATAATAATAACTCAGACAGGGTCTTAGGTTTAACTGGAAATTTAGAATTGCAGACAAGACTATTATTATTATTTAATAAAAAAAAACAACCATAAATATTATAGAGGAAGAGAAAGTAAATTTACCAAATTAAGCCCTACTGGATACGTTGAGACTTCACCTTCAACCCAAGCTCAAAAGAAATTAGCCACTCATATTTTAACTAAGGATAAAAAGAAAATTTTATTAAAATACAAAAAAAAGCTACAAGAAGGAGAAGGAATTTAAATCTAAGCAGAAATGAATTCGGGATGCTAAATTAGGGGAGAGCCCCTTTTTATAGATACATTGAGTGAATCGTGACCACCTGGATTAAAAACAATTCGGATCTTTCGGGATGGCACCACGTCATCATCAACAACAAATAACATTAGACAAGAATGCCACTTGAATAGTAAATAATCTCATGTAAGCGCATATATCTTTGTACACCCACCTACTCCACCGAGATCTTTGTCGCGTCATCGATCTACGATGACATAAAAATTTAGTCCAATAAGATCGTGACACACCACCTGGTCAACGCCACGTCATCGGCCAACGCCACATAAGCGATCAATCCACATAATTCGTCCAATCGAGATCATCACGTCATAGGTAGTTCTGCCACATCATCATTGGTGCTCAGTATCGTGAAATGTAAATGAAACGATCAGACGTATAAACGATCAGATATGTGTGAACAATGAACTTTTCCTTTAATGCTCTTTCTTAAGGTTTTTGACGTCCTGAGTCCAAATATGAAGTAAGTTTTTCTGTCTGATCACTCGTTTATTGTGAAACGATTTTGATAAACATAAAATACATAAAATACACAATTATAATAAAACACATATAATTAAATAACTAAATACTTAAATAAATAAAAGTAAAATATTAGTGAGATTTAAAATGTAAAATGACGATTTTCTCCTTTATAAATATACACTTTCTAACACTCAACACACTTCAACTACCTTATCAACATTCCTTGCTAGTCCCAGCAAATAAAGCGAAGATAAAAAATTTTTTTTTTTAAACACACGTGTTTATTCAATCGATTAATGATAACAATCAAATAAAAGTTTAAGCGTTATCTCTAGTCAAAGGAATATCACACCCACATCAACCATCCATATGTATCACCAAAGTGATTTTGTTGTAGAATAGGAATCAATCGCTACTTTCAAGAAAGACATATCCAACCCCAAAATCTCACCTACCCCATTGTAGTGACACTTTCACAAAAGAAATTAATTCCAATAAAATTTTGTCACTACATGAATGGTAAATTGAGAGAAAATAATAAAGAAATATCACACACTCTCACCAAGATGAAAAATATGCCCATAACTTAGAAATAAGACGATCTCAAATAAAGTATTAGTCAACCCATGTATTCATCATTTTTTTATCATTTTTTTATATATGCATCACTACATCTTAATTACCCATATAACTAAATTTTTATGTTAGACTATAGTTCCCAAAATCGGGAAGACTTTTATTGGGACGTAACGTAAATTTAGGGATATGGTTAACAAAGAAAGGAAAATAGGGAAACAAAATATATATGTTTGAGAAAAAATTAAAGAACTTTTTACAGGATACATTTTGCTTATTTATTACTATTGTACATCTTTTTTTTTCTTTTTTTTCCTTTTTTTCTTTTTTTTTA
Organism: Aegle marmelos; assembly: GCA_030449875.1. NCBI lineage: Eukaryota > Viridiplantae > Streptophyta > Magnoliopsida > Sapindales > Rutaceae > Aegle > Aegle marmelos. The sequence continues at coordinate 5,895,588 of JASUUL010000077.1, read as the reverse complement.
TATGGCACAACTTTACTAAACAAAATAATTATTTATTTATTTTTTTCTCAAACATGAATAGGTGGATGGAACTTATATGATATCGGGTAATACTCCAAATTGGAGTGGGTTAAGATGATAAGTTAATAAAGAAAATGATTTTTTTTTAAATAAAAGGTTCAAAAGGGGTAACTATGGATATTAAATAATAGGGATGGCTAGAAAGGCTCAAACGGGTCAAAAATGGCCTTCCATCATCTTTTAAGACTCTAAATAATCTTCCATATCTACTAATTAAGTAGACATTTAGATGCAGTAACACACACTTTTTTTTTAAAGGGTTGACTCAAAGAAAATCTAGAGATCATGTATGAAATAATAAACTGCTAAGCTACATGAAGAATGGGCAAAAAGGGTTACTCTCCAAGAAAAATTAATAGAACAGCTAAAACTCACTTGGAATTTATTATGGCGTATACGTTCTTTCAAGCAACTCATATTTGTCTCCAACATCAACATGTAGAATAGTAAACATGGTGTAACATTACTCAAGACCAAAGATAATACAAATACTAAAATTCAAAAGTCATCATATCATCCAATATCAAGAATTCACAAAAAAAAATTTTTTTTCTTTTTAACAGAATTATTTCCCCCCAACCTATTCTAAACATAAAAAGAAAACATACATGCAGAAAAATTAAAGAAAAATAAATATTTTTTTCTTTTTTTTTTTTAAAGAAAGATGCCTTTCTAGAGTTACTATACTCCATATTCAACAATCTTCGACTTTAAAAACTTGAAAATATATATTTATAAAGGAGAAATTATCAGCTATTCCCTCCCCCCAACCAGAACGAAACATTGTCCTCAATGTTTTAAAGGAAAGAAGTAGAGATTAGAAGATATCACCTGGGCATTGCAATACAGAAACAAATATTAACAAGTAGTTGCGACTGTGGCTCACATCTTCCTCTGGTTTTACGTCCAGAAACGGCTTGAACGCCCTCTATGGGTCGAGGATAGGCTTCCCATCCAGTTTTCTTACAAACTGGCAAACAGGGTCTTTTATAGTCAGATTCCCGAGACTATAGTTTGCACATTCTTTCTGAAATAATGGTCATAATTGAAGTATTGCATTTTAGACGTATTCACTGGGATGCGTTTCAAGAGACAAAAGGATATCATCCAATGACTCCTTATTCAAGCCATCCTTAATGAATTGAATCTTATCTTCTCTGTTATCAGACACCATTCCTAAAGAACATGATTTTTTTTATTGCATATTATTCTGGCACACTTATTCAAAAAAAAAATATCAATAATAGTTAAACTTTACAAAAAATAATTTAAAAATTAAATCACCGAAAATGGAAAGAAAGAAAATTCAAGTCACTTCAATGTTTTGTGCTGTTTTCTCCACATGATTGGTATTCGTGATATGACTTTACTTTTCTGACCATTAACTTTAAAAATTACATTGTTCCTTGGATTCTTAAATTTAATGGCTCCATGTGAAAAAACAGTAAGATCAGTAGATGAAACAGACCATCGAGAACGTAACTTACTTGGAGAAACGTGCCATTGAGAATTGAAAGAAAATACTTTCTGACCTGGTGTGAAAGATTTTCCAATGCTCCGCTTGTCACGAAGGATTTTCATTCGCTTTCTGTAGTCCTTAGCATTTTTGTTGTTACGAATCTCCTCTGGTTTTGCCAGTTGTATTCTCCTTTTTGAACCAAAAATGGGGTCAATGATGTCTGTGTTCTTTTGTTTGTAATCAGGAGAGGATGGGATGATCTCTGACAATATTTCTTCTTCCTCCAAGAATGTAGAATTCAAAGGGTCGAGTGAAGGTTTGAGCTCAATTCTTGGTGGTGATTCTGATAATGAGATGAGATTTTCTTTCAATGGTGCCAATTGCTCTATCCTTGTCTTCCACTTATCAATGTCCATGTATGGTGATGAATCCAATAAGGCATTAACCTCATCAATTGATCTGTCAATATTAAAATCCAAACCAAAGTGAGTTAAACATGTCAGTAAAGGGTCATCACTAAGGTTTAAAGGAGATTTATTTAAGTATTTTGTTATTTAATTATATGTGTTTTATTATAATTGTGTATTTTATGTATTTTAGGGGTATCATAATCGTTTCACAATAAACGAGTGATCAGACAGTAAAACGGAAGTCATATTTGAACTCAGGACGGTCGAAAACCTTAAGAAGAGCATTAAAGAAAAAAGTTACTGTTCACATATACGGTACTGTTCATACGTACGGTATTGTTCACGATACTGTTCACGATACTGTTCATGTATACGGACCGATGATGTGGCAACTACCTACGACGTGGCAGTATCTGATTGGACTGCTTATGTGGATTGACCGATGACGTGGCGTTGACCGATGATGTGTCATGATCTTATTGAACTAAATTTCTTATGTACTGTAGATCGATGACGTGGCAGCATCTCATTGGAGTAGAAATCGGGTGTACAGTACATGCGCTTACATGGGATTATTTACTATTCAGGCGGCGTTACTGTACAAATGTTGACTGTTGACTGTTGACTGTTGACTGATGATGTGGCGCAATCCTGAGCATCCGAATTGTTTTTAATCCGATGGTCACGATTCACTCAATGTATCTATAAAAAGGGGGCTCTCCCCCACTAATTTGGCACCCTTGAATTCATTTCTAAGCTTAGATTTCTGAAATTCCTTCTTCTTCTTGTAGTTTCTTTGTATTTTAATAAAATTCCCTTTTTATCCTTAGGTAAAATATGAGTGGCTAATTCCTTTTTAGCTTGGGTTGAAGGTGAAGTCTCAACATGTTCCATGGGCTTAATTTGGTAAATTTACTTTCTCTTCCCCTCTAATATTTGTGGTTGTTTTGACTTTTACAAACAAATAATAATAGTCTTGTCTGTTCTGCTAAACCTAAAGACCCTAAGATGTCTGAGTTATTATTATTTAAGACGATAAGTTCTCAAGACCATACTTATTGGAGAGTGGTTCATAAGGTGTGGAATCCCCCCTTATGATTTAATTGGTATTAATATGGAATATTTAGCCTATGGAGCATGTTGATGCAGATCCGGATACCCAAGTGCTTTATTATAACAGTTTCATTTTTAATTATTCTCGCCATTTTAATTCAGCAATTTAAGACAAAATTACCATAATTTAATTGTTCACATTACAAAGAAAATTAATTCGACACATAATTAAAATCAACCTTTTCATGGGATCGACACTCGTCACCATTAATCTATTTTACAATAGATTCGTGCGCTTGCGAGTTCATTAAAATTTGCACAACAAGTTTTTGGCGCCGTTGTCGGGGAGGTAAGTTATTTTAATTTGTTGAATTAATTTTTTTTTGTTTTCTTGTATTTTTCCTTATAACAAAATAATTCTATAATTTAACTTTTGTAATTTAAATTTTTGCAATTTAATTTCTGTAATTTAATTTCTGTAATTTAAATTTCTGTAATTTAATTTCAGTAATTTAAATTTTTGCAATTTAATTTTATTGTGTGATTTCTTTAATTTTCTGTACTTTAATTTTTGCTTTACTTTTCTTTGTAATTTGTTTTGTTTATCTTGTAATTTATTTTAATTTATTCGTAGAATTAATTCATAGAATTAGTTTTTTTTAAGTAATTTTTTTTTTGCTTTCCTTAAAAATTATAAAAAAAATTAAAAAATTACAAAATTAAAAAAAAAGTGAATCTGTAATTTAATTTTGGTAATTTAAATTTCTTTAAATTTCAATAATTTAATTTCTGAGTTATTTTTCTTTGTAATTTTTATTTATTCTGTTAATTTATTATTTCATAGAATTAAATTCTTTTTAAGTAATTTTTTCTGTAATTTAATTTTGTTTCTTTTTCTCTTCTTTATATTCCTGTAATTTAATTTTTTATTTTTCATTGTAATTTATCTTTAATTTTTTTTTTAGTTAATCTATTTCTGTTATTTTCTTTTTAGCACTTGAGTGTATATTCATTGTAAGGTTGTAACAACTTCACAAGGTTAGTATTGTAATTTCTCTCTCCTCTTTATTTTTGTTTGTTTTATTTTCATTTCTTTTCATTTATTTTGTTAACTTTCGCATGCGTGGTGAAGGTCATTATCACCCAATCTTGAACCTTTGAGAGCGCCGATTTGGAAAAAATACTTCGACACACAAAAATAAACTGTTTTTCAAAAGAAACTTGAAATGGAATTGCAAAATCAAAGAACTTAATCACAAGAGAGCCATTTAAGATTATTTGAAAGACATCATGCATAAGGTGACCGAATGTAGGCTGCTTTAGGAGTTTTGAATTAAAACCTAGTGTCTTAAACTGTCTCCCCACATTTTATGGCCAGAAAATGAGGACCCATATAATCATCCAATGATTTTAAATGCTATTTGTCAAACTTTTAAATACGAGAATTTTTCAGATGATGATGTTAAACTTAGATTATTCTCATTTTCATTAAAAGATAGAGTTCGTTCATGGTTTAATACAATGCCTGCTAATAGCATTACATCATGGGAACAAATGGTAACTAAATTTTTAAATAAGTATTTCTCAGTTCATAAAACCAATGCTATTCGCAGGGAAATTTCAGAGTTTACTCAAAGAGATGACGAGCAGTTTTTCGAAACATGGGAGCGATTTAATGGGCTACTCTTGAAGTGTCCACATCATGGGTACGAGAAATGGCACCAATGCCAATATTTTTTGGAGGGATTATTGCCACATATGCAAGAATGGCTAATGGCAACCAGTGGAGGAGAGTTAATGTCCAAAAGCGCATCAGAGATTTGGAAATTTTTTCAGCGGCAATCGGATAATTCTCAACAACGGAGTCGATCACTCAGAAATACCAGGAGAATTAAGGGAATGAATGAGGTTAACATTGGCGAGTCAAGCTCAGGAATTAAAGAAGTCAAAGAGATGGTCGAAGGCCTTGCTCGACAAATAGCATCTTTGACAACCGCTAAATCAACAGAGCCACATGACCATGACTCATATTCAGATCAAGCCAATGCCATAGGTATCATGAGAAAACCACCAAACTACAACCCTTACTCCAACACATATAACCCTGGATGGAGAGATCACCCCAATTTTTCATGGTCTCAAGGATTCTAACAAAACGGACCATCAGTTCCACCTCCACCAATGCAACCAGTTCCTCAAATGTCTCAAGCCTCTCAACCACCATTTAGACCATACAATCAGAACCCAAACCATTCTCAACCTAAACCATGGGAGGAGACATCCCAAAATTTCAGAAATCTTACTAACTCCAAGATCGAGCAGCAGAATTGCACCATTGATGAATTACGAAATGAGATGAGAGCGGGTTTCAACTCACAGGCCCAATCAATTTCTAACCTTGAGAAAATGGTGGGACAACTTGCCTCTTCAGTTCAAACTTTGGCCATGACCGTTGAAAAAGGCAAATTCCTAAGTCAACCAGTGCCCAATCCTAAAGCAGTAAATGAAGCAAGTTCTAGTTCACCACAGCAGTATGGAGAGGTCAAAGCAGTGATGACCTTGCGAAAAGGAAAAGAAGTCGACAACAAAGTGGAGATGCCAAAATCAACTCAGATTGTACCTGTGAACACTGAGAAATCATCATCAGAGGAGAAAGAGGAAACAAACCCACGAGAATATATTCCTAAAACTCCATTTCCTCAAAGGTTAGCTAAAGGGAAGAAAGGAAGTGTTAACATCCCTTGAAATCTTTAAACAGGTAAGTGTTAACATCCCTTTACTTGAAGCTATAAAACAAGTGCCATCATACGCCAAGTTTCTTAAAGACCTTTGTACTAAAAAGAGAAATATTCATGTTCAGAAAAAGGCCTTTCTAACAGAAAATATTAGTTCTATACTCCAACATAAAATGCCTCTAAAATGCAAAGATCCAGACTCCCCCACTATCTCATGTAGTATAGGGAACCACACAATTGAGAATGCTTTGTTGGATTTAGGAGCTAGTGTAAATCTGTTGCCTTACTCTGTATTTGTGAAACTTGGACTGGGCGAATTACACCCAACTCCAGTGGTGTTACAGCTTACAGATCGATCTATGAAAATACCACGTGGTATTGTGGAGGACGTGCTTATCCAGGTAGATAAGTTTTATTTTCCTGTTGATTTCATTGTAATTGACACTCAACCAGTGCAAGATTCAAGGAAGCATATCCCCATTATCTTGGGTCGTCCATTTTTGGCAACTGCCGATGCTCACATTCAATGCAGGACTGGAAATATGCAGTTGTCATTTGACAATATGACCATAGAACTAAATATTTTTAACATTGCCAAACAACCTTACAGTACTGATGATGAAATTGTAGATGTGGATTTAATTGATGAATTGGTTTATCATACATCTCTTTTAAACCTTAGTGATGACCCTTTACTGACATGTTTAACTCACTTTAGTTTGGATTTTAATATTGACAGATCAATTGATGAGGTTAATGCCTTATTGGATTCATCGCCATGCATAGACATTGATAAGTGGAAGACAAGGATAGAACAATTGGCACCATTAAAAGAAAATCTCATTCCATCATCAGAATCACCACTAGAAATTGAGCTCAAACTTTCACTCGACCCTTTGAATTCTACATTCTTGGAGGAAGAAGAAATATTGTCAGAAATCATCCCATCCTCTCCTGATTACGAACAAAAGAACACAGATATCATTGACCCCATTTTTGGTTCAAAAAGGAGGATACAACTGGCAAAATCAGAGGAGATTCGTAACAACAAAAATGCTAAGGACTACAGAAAGCGAATGAAAATCCTCCGTGATAAGCGGAGCATTAGAAAATCTTTCACACCAGGTCAGAAAGTATTTCTTTCAATTCTCAATGGCACGTTTCTCCAATTTGTAAGAAAACTGGATGAGAAGCCTATCCTCGACCCATAGAGGGCGTTCAAGCCGTTTCTGGACGTAAAACCAAAGGAAGATGTGAGCCACAGTCGCAACTACTTGTTAATATTTCTTCTGCATTGCTACGCCCAGGTGATATCTTCTAATCTCTACTTTTTTCCTTTAAAATATTAAGGACAATGTTTCATTCTAGTTGGGGGGAGGGAATAGCTGATAATTTCTCCTTTATAAATATATGTTTTCAAGTTTTTAAAGTCGAAGATGGCTGAATATGGAGTGTAATAACTCTAGAAACGCATTTTTTAAAAAAAAGAAAAAAGAAAAAAATTTATTTTTCTTTAATTTTTCTGCATGTATGTTTTCTTTTTATGTTTAGAATAGGTTGGGGGGAAATATTTATGTTTAAAAAAAAAAATTTTTTGTGAATTCTTGATGTTGGATGATATGATGACTTTTGAATTTTAGTATTTGTATTATCTTTGGTCTTGAGTAATGTTACACCATGTTTACTATTCTACATGTTGATGTTGGAGACAAATATGAGTTGCTTGAAAGAATGCACATGTCATAATAAATTCCAAGTGAGTTTTTGAGCCTATTAATTTTTCTTGGAGAAAGAACCATTTTTGCTCATTCTTCATGTAATTTTAAAGCGATTTATTATTTCATACATGATCTCTAGATTTTCTTTGAGTCAACCCTTTTAAAAAAAAAATGTGTGTTACTGCATCTAAAATGTCCACTTAATTAGTAGATATGGAAGATTATTTAGAATCCTAAAAGATGATGGAATGTCATTTTTGACCCGTTTGAGCCTTTCTAACCATCCCTATTATTTAATATCCATAGTTAGCCCTTTTGAGCCTTTTATTTAAAAAAAAAACCTTTTTCTTTATTAACTTATCATCGTGACCCACTCCAAATCGGAGTATTATCCGATATCATACAAGTTCCATCCACCTATTCATGTTTGAGAGAAAAAAAATAAATAAATAATTATTTTGTTTAGTAAAGTTGTGCCATATAAAAAAAAGAAAAAAAAGGAAAAAAAAGAAAAAAAAGATGTACAATAGTAATAAATAAGCAAAATGTATCCTGTAAAAAGTTCTTTAATTTTTTCTCAAACATATATATTTTGTTTCCCTATTTTCCTTTCTTTGTTAACCATGTCCCTAGCCTACGTTACGTCCTAATAAAAGTCCTTCCTGATTTTAGGGAACTATAGTCTAATATAAAAGCTAATTATATGGGTAATTAAGATGTAGTAATGCATATATAAAAAAAATAAAAAAAAATGATGAATACATTGGGTTGACTAATACTTTATTTGAGATCGTACTATTTCTAAGCTATGGGCATATTTTTCATCTTGGTGAGAGTGTGTGATATTTCTTTATTATTTTCTCTCAATTTACCATTCATTGTAGTGACAAAATTTTATTGGAATTAATTTCTTTGTGAGAGTGTCACTACAACCGGTGAGATTTTGGGGTTGGATATGTCTTTCTTGAAAGTAGCTTGATTCCTATTGCTACAACAAAATCTGCTGGACTGATACATATGGATGGTTGATGTGGGTGTGATATTCCTTTAGACTAGAGATAATGCTTAAACTTTTATTTGATTGTTATCATTAATCTGATTGAATAAACACGTGTGTTTAAAAAAAAAAAATTTTTTATCTTCGCTTTATTTGCTAGGGACTAGCAATAAGCTGGTTGGGGGGTGTGTTGAGTGTTAGAAAGTGTATATTTATAAAGGAGAAAGTCGTCATTTTACATTTTAAATCTCACTAATATTGTTACTTTTATTTATTTAAGTATTTTGTTATTTAATTATATGTGTTTTATTATAATTGTGTATTTTATGTATTTTAAGGGTATCATAATCGTTTCACAATAAACGAGTGATCAGACAGCAAAACGGACTTCATATTTGGACTCAGGACGGTCGAAAACCTTAAGAAGAGCATTAAAGGAAAAGTTACTGTTCACACATCTGATCTTGTTAAATACGTCGATCGTTTCATTCGATCGATCTTTTTCATGACACTGTTCATGTATACGGACCGATGATGTGGCAACAACCTACGACGTGGCAGTATCTGATTGGACGAATTATGTGGATTGACTGCTTATGTGGCATTGACCGATGACGTGGCGTTGACCGATGATGTGTCATGATCTTATTGGACTAAATTTCTTATGTACTGTAGATCAATGATGTGGCAGCATCTCATTGGAGTAGAAATCGGGTGTACAGTACATGCGCTTACATGAGATTATTTACTATTCAGGCGGCGTTCTTTGTCAAAATGTTGATTTGTTGATTGGTGATGACGTGGCATAATCCTGAGCATCCGAATTGTTTTTAATCCGACGGTCACGATTCACTCAATGTATCTATAAAAAAGGGGCTCTCCCCCCCTAATTTGGCACCCCTGAATTCATTTATAAGCTTAGATTTCTGAAATTCCTTCTCCTTCTTGTAGTTTATTTGTATTTTAATAAAATTCCCTTTTTATCCTTAGTTAAAATATGAGTGGCTAATTCCTTTTTAGCTTGGGTTGAAGGTGAACTCTCAACATGTTCCATGGGCTTAATTTGGTAAATTTACTTTCTCTTCCCCTCTAATATTTGTGGTTGTTTTGACTTTTCGTCGACAAATAATAATAGTCTTGTCTGAATTCTGACCAGTTAAGCCGTACCATAAGTCAAGAGTTATTATTATTTGCGATAAACCCTGCTGCACCATACCTATTGGAGAGTGGTTCATGAGGTGTGGAATCCCCCCTTATGATTTAATTGGTATTAATATGGAATATTTAGCCCATGGAGCATGTTGATGCGGATCCGGATACCCAAGTGCTTTATTATAACAAGTTTGAATAGATTAATGGTGACGAGTGTCGATCCCACGAGGAGGTTGATTTTAATTATATGCCGAATTAATTTTCTTTGTAATGGGAACAATTAAATTATGGTAATTTTGTCCTAAATTGCTGAATTAAAATGGCGAGAATAATTAAAAATGAAACTGTTATAATAAAGCACTTGGGTATCCTGATACGCATCAACTTGCTCCATGGGCTAAATATTCCATATTAATACCAATTAAATCATAAGAGATTCCACACCTTATTAACCACTCTCCAATAAGATATGGTCTTTTATCGCGCAAATAATAATAACTCAGAATAATAACCTTGTCTAACCAGGGCTATAACTAGACAAGACTATTATTATTTGTCGACGAAAAGTCAAAACAACCACAAATATTAGAGGGGAAGAGAAAGTAAATTTACCAAACTAAGCCCATGGAACATGTTGAGACTTCACCTTCAACCCAAGCTCAAAAGAAATTAGCCACTCATATTTTAACTAAGGATAAAAAAGGAAATTTTATTAAAATACAAAGAAACTACAAGAAGGAGAAGGAATTTCAGAAATCTAAGCTTAGAAATGAATTCAGGGGTGTCAAATTAGGGGGGGAGAGCCCCCTTTTTATAGATATATTGAGTGAATCGTAACCATCGGATTAAAAACAATTCGGATGCTCAGGATTGCGCCACGTCATCAGTCAACAGTCAACATTTGTACAGTAATGCCGCCTGAATAGTAAATAATCCCATGTAAGCGCATGTACTGTACACCCGATTTCTACTCCAATGAGATGTTGCCACGTCATCGATTTATATAAGAAATTTAGTCCAATAAGATCATGACACATCATCGGTCAACGCCACGTCATCGGTCAATGCCACATAAGCAGTCAATCCACATAATTCGTCCAATCAGATACTGCCACGTCGTAGGTAGTTGCCACATCATCGGTCCGTATACATGAACAAATTGTCATGAACGATTATCGACGATCTGAATGCGTATGAACGATGCGTATGTGTGAATGTGAATTTTTCCTTTAATGCTCTTCTTAAGGTTTTCGACTGTCCTGAGTCCAAATATGACGTCCGTTTTGTCTTTGTCGATCACTCGTTTATTGTGAAACGATTATGATACCCCTAAAATATATAAAATACACAATTATAATAAAACACATATAATTAAATAACAAAATACTTAAATAAATAAAAGTAGCAATGTTAGTGAGATTTAAAGTGTAAAATGATGATTTTCTCCTTTATAAATATACACTTTCTAACACTCAACAGCTACTCCCAATATGCTCTTTATCCCTGAGAAACATTACTTTTCAGTTTCGCCATAAACCTTTATTAATTTTTATATTTTCTACAACAACTACTCCCCATGTCTTAGTTTCTTATTTTATTGGAACAAAAAAATAATAGTTCAATTTGTTTCTCTCTCCACTCATTTCTATATAAACCATCGTTTGCATCATTCCCTTACCTGTGAAGCTTCAATCTTTTGGCTTTTACTTTCTTTGGTGAGTATCTTTTCTTTTCTCCTGTTTTTAAAAATTTCAATGTTTTTCAATTTTGAAAATAACTCGAACTCTTTAATTTTGAAAATAACTCTAACTCTTTTTACCATGAGTACTTTGAAGATGATGATGATTGCCGTCATATTTCATTCGACCAACTATCTCTTGTTGGTCGAATGATCAGGCTAAGTCTTCCCTTCTAATCATCCAAGGCAAATCTCATGATGGTTTCTGGAAAGATTCTTGACTTTTTGCCCTTGGGGATTAGAAACTTGGAAACTCTCTTTATATATATCTTAGGTATCAAGTTCAAACTTACTTTTCTACTTTATGTAGCTTCATAAGAAATTTCTTAAAATGTGTTTTTCTTTATCAGTATGCTTATCCTTTTTCTTTATCTCTTTTTTTTTAAGCAAATTGATAAAGGAAAACATATCATGCAAAAGGTTTTTATAAAGTTACCTAGAGTAGAAAAGTGAATTTGGACCCGATACTTAAGAGAAATGTGAAGAGAATTTCTAAGCTTCCAATCCCCTACGGCAAAAGGCCAATAATCTTTCCAGGAATCATTATGAGATTTGTCTTAAATAATTAGAAAGGGAGACTTAGTCCAACCACAGACATAATACCAACCTTTGAAAGAGAAGTTTTTATCACTTAAAAGGCTTATTAGTTGATAAATTTACTGAAACTAACTAAATGTAACATCTGAAAAACCCTTTAATTTTTATAAGATATACATGCTAATTAAGGAACACTAAACATTAAGGGAAAGCTGTGTTGAGACACTATTCAAACATATCAATATATATCTTAAGAAGAGGTGCAATGGTGACCTAATGTCACAATAACAAAAATTAGGATAAAAAGGCAACGTCCTAAAGAGGAGGTTGGTTAACGAGCTCACTAATTTAAGCTTTTCTAGGTTCAACTAAACTTGGGATTTCATATTTAACTATAAGAGATGAAATGAATTTTTCAGAAATTGTATTTCCCACCTTATTGATGGACTAGTCAATGTTGGTTTAGAGATTAGTTTATTTATTAGGAACAAATAATTAGAAGTACAATTCATAACAAGGACAATTAGTCTAATGAAATATGACAATAATAATCACCATATTTAAAATATTCATGGTAAAAAGAGTTAAGAGTTATTTTCAAAATTGTAAAACGTTGAAAATTTTTAAAATAAAGAGAAAAGAAAAGATACTCATCAAAGAAAGTGAAAACTAAAGGATTGAAACTCCATAAGATATAGGGATGATGTAAAGGATAATTTATATAAAAATGAGTGGAGAAAGAAATAATTCAAGCTGTTTTGTTTTTTGTTCTAGTAGAATAAGAAATTAAGAGCTGGAGAGTAGTTGTTATAGAAAATATAAAAATTAATAAAGGTGTATGTCAAAGCTAAAAAGTAATATCCCCCAAGAATAAAAAGCGTATTGAGAGCAAGCTCTCAAGACTAAAGAGCAAGAACTATAATTCCCAATAATAAAAAGCAAGAGTCCTGTTTTACAAGGAGTAAGAATAACCATGCTCCCCAAGAATGGAGAGTAGAAGTCATGTTCTCTAAAGAGCAGAAATCATGCTCCTGAGGGATTAAGAACCATGCTCCTTAAGACTGAGGAATAGAAATCATAGTTCCCAGGAGCAAAGGATAGCAAAAAGTCATAAACCCTAATCCATGGGGGATCCTTGATCTAGTTTTAGTTTATGGACCATGCAAAAATGGAAGAATATTATTTGGTCCAAAAATAAATTAAATAAAGTTTGACACTGATACAACCTATAAAAAGATAGAAATATTTTATAATTCAAATCTAAGGGGATAAAAGAGAATTAGGAACAATTTAAGTAAAAAAAAGAATTTTATATGTAGAAGCCTATAAAAGCATATGCCTCTCATAATATGGGCACGAGCATTGAAAATGTAGTAAAGAGGGGGAAAATTAAATTATAATTATGACCTTGATAAAAAAATTATTTTTCTTTATCCACAGACGTAGGCGAAGGATAAGCCACATTAATTCTCTGTGTTTATTATTATTATCATTATTGTTGTTGTTGTTGTTGTTATTATTATTATTATTATTATTATTATTATTATTATTGTGCCCTTACAAAAATTAATTCCCTAGTTAACTAGAAATCTGCATCAACGAGTTAAAATACACACATTATAAATAATAAATAAAAAAAAGAACATTACTTCAAGAACACCCAAAAATTTTTTATCATAATGCGTACACTTATAAGTATTCTCAAATAAATAATATGAGATAATGCAGTTATCTCTCAACTCTAAACATAGATTCATAAGATAAGCAGCAATATAATTACTATCTCAAAAACTATGAACGCATATGAAATTTGTGAAATATTATCTAGGCAACTTAAGAGAAAAGGTGAATTGGGTATTAAAAAAATTTAAGTTAATGTAAACTAAATTCAAATTAAGCAATGCAATCAAATAAGAAATAAACAAACTTAAATACAATCAAAGATAAAAAAAATAGAGTAAGAGAGAATAAACACGAGATTTTTACATGGTTCAGCTAAACTTGTCTACGTCCACGTATTTAAGTATATCGGGTTTAAGGATTCTACTATCTAAACCTCCTAGGCTTTAACATTTGACTTTTAAGGTGTCAATTGTTGAGTGTTAGAAAGTGTATATTTATAAAGGAGAAAATCATCATTTTACACTTTAAATCTCACTAACATTGCTACTTTTATTTATTTAAGTATTTTGTTATTTAATTATATGTGTTTTATTATAATTGTGTATTTTATGTATTTTAGGGGTATCATAATCGTTTCACAATAAACGAGTGATCGAACAAAGAAAACGGACGTCATATTTGGACTCGGGGCGGTCGAAAACCTTAAGAAGAGCATTAAAGGAAAAATTCTTCGCGCGTCACATACTGATCGCTGTTATACGTGCGATCGTTTCACGATCTTGTTCACGACCACTTGTTCATGTATACGGACCGATGATGTGGCAACTACCTACGACGTGGCGATGCTCGATTGGACGAATTATGTGGATTGACTTTGCTTATGTGGCATTGACCGATGACGTGGCGTTGACCGATGATGTGTCATGATCTTATTGGACTAAATTTCTTATGTCTTGTAGATCGATGATGTGGCGACATCTCATTGGAGTAGAAATCGGGTGTACGATACATGCGCTTACATGAGATTATTTACTATTCGGCGGCGTTCTTTGTCAAATGTTGATTTGTTACTGTTGTTGTTATTGTTGTTGATTGTTGATGATGACGTGGCGCGATCTTGAGCATCCGAATTGTTTTTAATCCGATGGTCACGATTCACTCAATGTATCTATAAAAGGGGCTCTCCCCACAATTTGGCACCGCTGAATTCATTTCTAAGCTTAGATTTAAAAATTCCTTCTCCTTCTTGTAGTTTCTTTGTATTTTAATAAAATTCTTTTATCCCTAGTTAAAATATGAGTAGCTAATTTCTTTTTGAGCTTGGTTGAAGGTGAAGTCTCAACATGTTCCATGGGCTTAATTTGGTAAATTTACTTTCTCTTCCCCTCTAATATTTGTGGTTGTTTTGACTTTTTAGGACAAAAATAATAATAGTCTTGTCTAATTCTGTTGCCGTTAAACCGTAAGACCAAAAAGTCTGAGTTATTATTATTTGTACGATAAAGCTCCTTAAGACCATCTTATTGGAGAGTGGTTCGTGAGGTGTGGAATCCCCCATGATTTAATTGGTATTAATATGGAATATTTAGCGTGGAGCGTGTTGATGCGGATCCTGGATACCTCTTTATTATAAGAGTTTCATTTTTAATTATTCTCGCCATTTTAATTCAAAGATTTAGAACAAAATTATCATAATTTAATTGTTAAATTTAAAAAAAATTAATTAATTCGTATAATTAAAATCAACCTCCTCGTGGGATCGACACTCGTCACCATTAATCTATTCTACAATAGATTCGTCTTTCTTGCGAGTTCATTAAAATTTCTTGTAACAAGTTTTTGGCGCCGTTCTTGCAGAGAGTAAGTTATTTTAATTTGTGGAATTAATTTTTTTTGTTTTCTTATATATTTTTTTTTCTTATAAAAAAAAATAATTCTATAATTTAATTTTTGTAATTTAAATTTTTGCAATTTAATTTCTGTAATTTAAATTTCTGTAATTTAAATTTTAGTAATTTAATTTTTTGTAATTTAATTTTATTGTGTGATTTCTTTAATTTTCTGTACTTTAATTTTTGCTTTACTTTTCTTTTTAATTTGTTTTGTTTATCTTGTAATTAATTTTAATTTATTCGTAGAATTAATTCATAAAATTAGTTTTTTTAAGTAATTTTTTTTTGCTTTCCTTAAAAATTAAAAAATTAAAAAAAAATTAAAAAAAATTAAAAAAAGTGAATCTGTAATTTAATTTTTGTAATTTAAATTTCTTTAAATTTTAATAATTTAATTTCTTTGCAATTTCTTTAAATTTCTATAATTTAATTTCTGAGTTATTTTTCTTTGTAATTTTTATTTATTCTGTTAATTTATTATTCCATAGAATTAAATTTTTTTTCTGTAATTTAATTTTGTTTCTTTTTCTCTTCTTTATATTCCTGTAATTTAATTTTTTATTTTTCATTGTAATTTATCTTTTTATTTTATTTTTTAGTTAATCTATTTACGGTATTTTCTTTTTTAGACTGAAACAGTGTATATTCATTTTGTAAGGTTAGAATAACTTCACAAGGTTAGTATTGTAATTTCTCTCTCCTCTTTATTTTTGTTTATTTTATTTTCATTTATTTTCATTTATTTTGTTCTTTGCATGCATGGTCGAAGGTCATTATCACCCAATCTTGAACCTTTAGACCTCGATTTGGAAAAAATACTTGCACACACAAAACAAACTGTTTTCCAAAAGAAACTTGAAATGGATTTGCAACATCAAAGAACTGAACCACAAGAGAGGCCATTTAAGGATTATTTAGTCCTTTAGCTAATTTGAGCACATCATGCATAAAGGTACCCAAATGTAGGCTGCTTTAGGAGTTTTGAATTAAAACCTAGTGTCTTTAAACCTGTCTCCCCACATTCTATGGCCTAGAAAATGAGGACCCATATAATCATCTGAATGATTTTCATGCTATTTGTCAAACTTTTAAATACGACAATTTTTCAGATGATGATGTTAAACTTAGATTATTCCCATTTTCATTAAAAGATAGAGCTCGTTCATGGTTTAATACAATGCCTGCTAATAGCATTACATCATGGGAACAAATGGTAACTAAATTTTTAAATAAATATTTCCCAGTTCATAAAACCAATGCTATTCGCGAGGAAATTTGAGTTTACTCAAAGAGACGACGAGCAATTTTTCAAGCATGGGAGAGATTTAATGGGCTACTCTTGAAGTGTCCACATCATGGGTGCGAGAAATGGCACCAATGCCAATATTTTTTGGAGGGATTATTGCCACATATGCAAGAATGGCTAATGGCAACCAGTGGAGGAGAGTTAATGTCCAAAAGCGCATCAGAGATTTGGGAATTCTTCCAACGGCAATCGGATAATTCTCAACAACGGTCGATCACTCAGAAATACCAGGAGAATTAAGGGAGTGAATGAGGTTAATATTGACGAGTCAAGCTCAGGAATTAAAGAAGTCAAAGAGATGGTTGAAGGCCTTGCTCGACAAATAGCATCTTTGACAACCGCTAAATCAACAGAGCCGCATGACCATGACTCATATTCGGATCAAGGCAATGCCATAGGTATCATGAGAAAACCATCAAACTACAACCCTTACTCCAACACATATAACCCTGGATGGAGAGATCACCCCATTTTCATGGTCTCAAGGATTCCAACAAAATGGACCATCGGTTCCACCTCCACCAATGCAACCAGTTCCTCAAATGTCTCAAGCCTCTCAACCACCATTTAGACCATACAATCGAACCCAAACCATTCTCAACCTAAACCATGGGAGGAGACATCCCAAAATTTCAAAATCTTACTAACTCCAAGATCGAAAGCGTGAAACCGCACCATTGATGAATTACGAAATGAGATGAGAGCAAGCTTGAACTCACAAGCTCAATCTGTTTCAAGCCTTGAGAAAATGGTAGGACAACTTGCCTCTTCATTCAAACATTGGCCATGACCGTTGAAAAGGCAAATTCCCAAGTCAACCAATGTCCAATCCTAAAGCGATAAATGAAGCAAGTTCTAGTTCACCACAAATAGCATGGGAGAGGTCAAAGCGGTGATGACCTTGCGAAAAGGAAAAGAAGTTGACAACAAAGTGGAGATGCCAAAATCAACTCAAATTGTACTGTGAACTCGGAGGAATCATCATCGAGGAGGAGAAAGAGGAAACCAACTCACGAGAATATGTTCCTAAAGCTCCATTTCCTCGGAGGTTAGCTCGAGGAAGAAAGGAAAATCCACGGTGAGATTCTTGAAATCTTGAAACAAGTAAGTGTTAACATCCCTTTACTTGAAGCTATAAAACAAGTGCCATCATACGCCAAGTTTCTTAAAGACCTTTGTACTAAAAAGAGAAATATTCATGTTCGAAAAAGGCCTTTCTAACGAGAAAATATTAGTTCTATACTCCAACATAAAATGCCTCTAAAATGCAAAGATCCAGGCTCCCCACTATCTCATGTAGTATAGGGAACCACACAATTGAGAATGCTTTGTTGGATTTAGGAGCTAGTGTAAATCTGTTGCCTTACTGTTTTTGTGAAACTTGGGTGGCGAATTACATCCAACTCTCAGGTAGTGTTACAACTTGCGGATCGGTCCATAAAAATACCTCGTGGTATTGTGGAGGGCGTCTTATCCAGGTAGACAAGTTTTATTTTCCTGTTGATTTCATTGTAATTGACACTCCAAAGGGGGATTCAAATAAGCACATTCCCATTATTCTGCAGGCCGACCTTTCTTGGCAAATCGCCGATGCACATATTCAATGCGAACCTAGGAAATATGCGATTGTCTTTTGGCAATATGACCATGGAACTCAATATCTTTAACATTGCTAAACAACCTCACAAATCTGAGATGATGGAATTGTTAATGTGGATTTAATAGAAACAATAGTTGATAACAACTTTCTTTCAAACTTTAGTAATGACCCTTTGCAAACTTGTTTAACTCACTTTGGTTTAAATTTTGATATTGATGATTCGATTGATGAAGTCAATGCTCTACTTGACTCAAGACCATCCATGGACACTAATAAATGGAAATTGAGAGTTGAACAACTAGTCTTTGTCGAAAAGAAACTCGACCCATCATCGAATCACCACCAAAACTCGAACTCAAGCCATTACCCAACACTTTGGAATACGCATTCTTGGGAGAAGAAAGCACTTTACCAAGAATCATCTCTTCTTCCCTCAATGACGAACAAAAAGGTAAGTTGTTGGATGTTTTAAAAGAACATAAAGGAGCATTAGGATGGACCATAGCGGACATAAAAGGTATAAACCCGAGATTGCATGCATTACATTCATCTTGATGAAAATGCTAAACCTACTAGGGAAATGCAACGTCGGTTAAATCCTAACATGAAAGAGGTTGTTCGCATTTGAAGTCCTCAAGCTATTAGATGCGGTATCATTTACCCTATTTCCGATAGTTCGTAGGTCATCTGTGCAAGTTGTTCCTAAAAAATCGGGAGTTCTGAGTCATCAATGCGATAATGAATTGGTACCCACTAGAATAACTACGAGGATGGCGTGTATGCATTGATTACGAGAAAGTTGAATTACATCACGTAAAGACCATTTTCCTTTACCATTTATCGATCAAATGCTTGATAGATTAGCGGGTCATGAGTTTTATTGCTTTCTAGATGGTTATTCGAGGATACAATCAGATTCCCATAGCACCAAAAGATCAAGAGAAGACCACCTTCACTTGTCCTTTTGCACTTTTACATATAGGAGAATGCCGTTTGGATTATGTAATGCACTGCTACATTTCAACGATGCATGTTGAGCATTTTTTCCGATATGGTTGAACGATTCCTTGAGGTTTTTATGGATGACTTTTCTGTTTTTTTGGAGATTCGTTTGATCAATGTTTACATCATCTAACATTAGTTCTGCAGAGATGTATCGAGAAGAATTTAGTCTTGAATTGGGAGAAATGTCATTTTATGGTTAAACAAGGTATTGTTCTCGGTCACATCATTTCAAGCAAAGGTATTGAGGTTGATAAAGCCAAGGTGGATCTCATTTCCAATCTTCCTCCACCTAAAACAGTCAGAGAAGTAAGATCTTTCCTTGGGCATCTTGTTTTTATAGACGTTTCATTAAAGATTTTAGCAAAGTTTCTAGATCTTTATGCAATTTACTTGCTAAGGATGTACCTTTTGTCTTTGATGATTCATGTCTTGTGGCATTTGAAAAACTAAAGCAATTGTTGACATCATCACCCATCATTCAGCCCCCAAATTGGAACTTACCATTTGAGCTTATGTGTGATGCATCTGACTATACGATAGGAAGCGAGTATTAGGACAAAGAGTTAATCGAATTCCCCAGGTGATTTACTATGCTAGTATGACATTGAATGATGCACAGTTGAATTATTCAACCATTGAAAAAGAAATGCTAGCAGTTGTGTTTGCATTAGAAAAATTTCGATCTTATCTCATTGGTTGTAAAATAATTATATTTACTGATCATCTTTGCTCTTTAAATACCTTCTCACAAAGAAGGATGCAAAAGCTAGACTAATTCGTTGGGTCTACTCTTGCGGGAATTTGACTTAGAATTCAAAGACAAGAAAGGAATAGAAAATGTTGTGGTGATCATCTTTCCCGTCTCCATTTTGACACAACAAAAGAACATCTACCTTTGAATGAGTCATTTCAGGATGAACAATTAATGAGTGTGGAAGTAGTACCATGGTATCTTTGATATAGTTAATTATCTTGTTACAGTCAACTTCCGGAGCATTGGACTAAACAGGATAAGGCCAAATTCTTTGCGAAATAAAGAATTTCTTTTGGGATGATCCTTATCTATTTAAATACATGCGGACCAAATTATTAGACGATGTGTCCCCGGAGAATGAATTTGAGAATATCCTTTCTTTCTGCCATGAACAAGCTTGTGGAGGCCACTTGATCTAAGAAAACATTCTAAAAATTTTACAATGTGGTTTCTATTGGCCAACTATATTTCGAGATGCTTACACCTTTTGTTCTTCATGTGATAGGTGTCAAAGAATGGGTAGCATTACACGAAGGAATATGATGCCACTAAACCCACCTGGTGGTTGAAATTTTTGACGTATGGGGTATCGATTTCATGGGACCCTTTCCCACATCTTTTGGCCATCAATACATATTGGTCATTGTTGATTATGTTTCGAAATGGGTAGAAGCTATTTCATGTAGGAACAATGATCATAAAGTGGTAATAGGATTTTGAAAAGCAATATTGTTTCCCGCTTTGGATTCCCTCGAGTAATAATTAGTGATGGTGGTGCCCACTTTTGTAATAAATTTTTCAAAGCACTTTTGACAAAGTACTCCATCACTCGTAAAGTGGCGACCCCATATCATCCACGGACCAAATGGCCAAGTTGAGATCTCCAATCGAGAAATAAAGCACATTTTAGAAAAAAGCAGTGAGGCCCGCGAGAAAAGATTGGTCGTTGCGGCTTGATGATGCATTATGGGCATATAGAACGGCTTTCAAGACTCAGATTGGGATGTCACCCTACGAGCTAGTGTATGGAAAAGCATGCCACCTACCTCGTGGAACTCGAGCATCGTGCGTCTTTGGGCCATCAAGAAATTCAATTTTGACATCGACAAAAAGTTGGATCGAAAGAAGATTACTGATTGGCGAGAACTTGAAGAAATTCGAAATGATCGTGCGAGAATGCCAAAATTTACAAACAACGAATGAAAGTTTTCACGACAAGCAAATTATCGCGAAAATCTTTCACTCCAGGTCGAAAAGTACTTTTATTCAATTCTCGCTTACACTTATTCCCGGGTAAGTTACGCTCTCGATGGTCCAGCCCATTTATTGTTCATCTTGTTTTTTTTTTCCACAGGGGCAATTGAAATTAAGGATCCAATGAATGGTGTCACTTTCAAAGTTAATGGTCAAAGATTAAAGCCATATCTAGAATACCAACCACATGGAAGGACAAAAAAATAAATTTGAGTGACCCACCTATTTTAAATTGAGGTTTTACTTTTCGGTGATTTGATTATTTATTTTCTTTATCTTCTTTCTTTTATTCATTCTTTTCTTGATTGAAATTATCTTTTTGTGTGTTTGTTTAACCGTTAAGTTTTTCTTATCCATTTAATCATGAGACAGTTCCTCTTAAACATTCTTAGACAATTTCGACGTATACAATCTCATCTCGGAGGTCGAGATACGATTTTGTAAAACACATCGTATCATGCCTTCAACCACCGAGTTAGTAGCCTATGTTGAGGATTTAGAAAGCCAACTCAGAAATTGAGAGAGGCATCTACAACATCCAATTGGAGCTTGAGGTAAATTCATAAGAGGACGATTTTAATTTGTTTTGTGTGTTTTAATTTATTTTCTTGGTTGTGTGTTTTAGTTTGCTTTGTGTGTTTAAAGTTTGTAACCCGGTCAAGTGGCGGATAACGGTACTCGTGACAATCAAGTCGGTTACTTGATCTTCCCACAATAAGCGATATTCGAGGCGAAGGTATGGGCCAGAAATGAGATTTTAGAAAAGCTTCACAAACGATTCCCTTCGCTTCCTCGGAATGCCCTACTTTTAATTTATAAAGCCCGGTCCGAACGCATGCGATTGCTTATGAAGAATAACATCCTGTGCGACATCCGTTGGTTAATCGAGGCAAAAGTTAAACAAGCGGTGAGTTACCTCCCAAATTTATTGCATACATGCCTGGTTGTGGTAAAGGAAATTATGCGAGAAAACGAGCGAGCTCGAAGACTTTCTGTTGCTTGTCATAAATGTGCGAATGATATGCAATAAAAAATCCTGTTTCCTTAGGAATGGTGTCGATAACGAGAGAAGATAAGATTCAATTCATTAGGGATGGCTTGAATAAGGAGTCATTGGATGATATCCTTTTGTCTCTTGAAACGCATCCCAGTGGATACGTCCAACATGCAATACTTCAGTTATGGCCATTATTCCAGAAAGAATGTGCAAACTATAGTCTCGAAATCGACTATAAAAGACCTGTTTGCGGTTTGTAAGAAAACTGGATGGGAAGCCTATCCTCAACCCATAGAGGGCGTTTAAGCCGTTTCTGGATGTAAAAAAATGTGAGCCACAATCACAACTATCTGTAAATATCCTTTTACCTCTCTATTCTTTTATTTCACTGTTATTTTACTATTTATATTATTGTTTTTAATAGTTTTATTTACTTTTTTTTCTTTTTACTATTTTCTTTTTGACTTTTGAGCCATGTGCCTTATACGTTAATTGACATAATGTCTCATACACAAATAACCAACCTGTCACCAAGGTCTTTAAATGTGAATTGTTTTTCTTGAGCACTCACAAGTTGTTTTTGAGCAATATCTTAATGGCGACTTCTTCCAAAGTAAACAATTCAAGAACATTTGTGTGCTTTAAGGGTTCCATTATGGCAAACATAAAGAATTCATGGAAGCGACCATAGATCTTGGTCTAAGAATAGCGAGAGAAAATTGCACTTGGTGTATGGAGGAGGTGACCGAGGGTTATCCAAAATGGTATCGGAAAAAAGGAGCCAAGTGTTAGGCATCATCCCTCAAATCCTAAAACCTTTGGGTTGTTTGTCTCATTCACCAACCTGGAGAAGAGTTAGTCGTCTCGGTATGCAAGAACGAATAACTGAAATGTTAAATCATCTTGCCGATGCTTTTATTTTCCTTCCAGCGATCTTACAACTCTTGAGGCACTAATGACATTAGCATCTTGGTCCCATCCAACATTCATCAAAACCCATTGGTTTGTTAAATGTCAATAACTTTTATGATGGCTTTCTCGCATTTCTTAACCATGCAATAAAAATTATTTTCTTCCTTCCTCGGTGAAAAACATCTTTATTTGTGCACACTGCTTTTTGTAATGCGCTACTTGATCCATTACAAGCTTATCAACCAGGCGGATCCCAAGGCTATTGTGTTGGAGTGTTCAAATAATGATGGTAACGATAATGGCGATAAGAAGTACAAATTAGATTTAACTCTCCGCTTGTAAATATTTTCCTCTCAGTATTACGGCACCCAGGTGATGTCTTAAACTCTACTTCTTTCCTTTCAAACATTGAGGACAATGTTTCGTTACAGTTGGGGGAGGGAATAACGATAATTTCTCCTTTATAAATATATATTTTCAAGTTTTTAAAGTCGAAGATGGTGAATATGGAGTATAGTAACTCTAAAACATCTCCTTTTTTAAAAAAATAAAAATAAAAAAAAAAAAAAAAATTAAAAAAAAAAAAAAAAAAAAAAAAAAATTAAAAAAAAAAATTCATTTTTCTTTAATTTTTCTGCATGTATGTTTTCTTTTTATGTTTAGAATAGGTTGGGGGGAAATAATTCTATTTAAAAAAAAATTGTGAGTTCTTGATATTGGATGATATGATGACTTTTGAATTTTAGTATTTGTATTATCTTTGGTCTTAATTAATATTAAACTATGTTTACTATTATATATGTTTATGTTGGAGACAAATATGAGTTCTTGAAAGAATGCACATGTAAATAAATTAAGTGAGTTTTTGAGCCTATTAATTTTTCTTGGAAAGTAACCCTTTTTGCCCATTCTTCATGTAGCTTAGCAATTTATTATTTCATACATGATCTCTAGATTTTCTTTGAGTCAACCCTTAAAAAAAAAAAAAAAAAAAAAAAAAAAAGTGTGTGTTCTGCATCTAAATGTCCACTTAATTAGTAGATATGGAAGATTATTTAGAGTCCAAAAGATGATGGAAGGCCATTTTTGACCGTTTGAGCCTTTTCTAGCCATCCCTATTATTTAATATCCATAATTACTGCTTTTTTAGCCTTTTATTTAAAAAAAAAAAAAAAAAATCCTTTTCTTTATTAACTTATCATCCTAACCCACTCCAATTTGGAGTATTACCCGATATCATATAAGTTTCATCCACCTATTCATGTTTGAGAAAAAAAAAATAAATAATTATTTTGTTCAGTAAAGTTGTGCCATATAAAAAAAAAAGAAGAAAAAGAAAAAAAAAAGAAAAAAAAACAAAAAAAAAATGTACAAAAGTAATAAATAAGCAAAATGTATCCTGTAAAAAGTTCTTTAATTTTTTCTCAAACATATATATTTTGTTTCCCTATTTTCCTTTCTTTGTTAACCATATCCCTAGCCTACGTTACGTCCTAATAAAAGTCCTTCCTGATTTTAGGGAACTATAGTCTAACATAAAAAGCTAGTTATATGGGTAATTAAGATGTAGTGATGCATAAATCAAAAAAAAAAAATGATGAATACATGGGTTGACTAATACTTTATTTGAGATCGTACTATTTCTAAGCTATGGGCATATTTTTCATCTTGGTGAGAGTGTGTGATATTTCTTTATTATTTTCTCTCAATTTACCATTCATTGTAGTGACAAAAATTTTATTGGGATTAATTTCTTTGTGAGAGTGTCACTACAACCGGTGAGATTTTGGGGTTGGATATGTCTTTCTTGAAAGTAGCTTGATTACTATTACTACAACAAAATCTGTTGGTGATACATATGGATGGTTGATGTGGGTGTGATATTCCTTTAGACTAGAGATAATGCTTAAACTTTTATTTGATTGTTATCATTAATCTGATTGAATAAACACGTGTGTTTAAAAAAAAAAAAAAAGTTTTGAATTTTATCTTCGCTTTATTTGCTAGGTACTAGCAATAAGGTTAGTTGAAGTGTGTTGAGTGTTAGAAAGTGTATATTTATAAAGGAGAAAATCATCATTTTACACTTTAAATCTCACTAACATTGCTACTTTTATTTATTTAAGTATTTTGTTATTTAATTATATGTGTTTTATTATAATTGTGTATTTTATGTATTTTAGGGGTATCATAATCGTTTCACAATAAACGAGTGATCAGACAGCAAAACGGACGTCATATTTGGACTCAGGACGGTCGAAAACCTTAAGAAGAGCATTAAAGGAAAAAGTTATTGTTCACACATACGGTACTGTTCATACGTACGGTACTGTTCACGATACTGTTCACGACACTGTTCATGTATACGGACCGATGATGTGGCAACTACCTACGACGTGGCGATGCTCGATTGGACGAATTATGTGGATTGACTGCTTATGTGGCATTGACCGATGACGTGGCGTTGACCGATGATGTGTCATGATCTTATTGGACTAAATTTCTTATGTACTGTAGATCAATGATGTGGCAGCATCTCATTGGAGTAGAAATCGGGTGTACAGTACATGCGCTTACATGAGATTATTTACTATTCAGGCGGCGTTCTTTGTCTAAATGTTGATTGACTGTTATTGTTTGTTGTTGACTGATGACGTGGCGCAATCTTGAGCATCCGAATTGTTTTTAATCCGATGGTCACGATTCACTCAATGTATCTATAAAAAGGGGGCTCTCCCCCCCTAATTTGGCACCGCTGAATTCATTTCTAAGCTTAGATTTCTGAAATTCCTTCTCCTTCTTGTAGTTTCTTTGTATTTTAATAAAATTCCCTTTTTATCCCTAGTTAAAATATGAGTAGCTAATTTCTTTTTGAGCTTGGGTTGAAGGTGAAGTCTCAACATGTTCCATGGGCTTAATTTGGTAAATTTACTTTCTCTTCCCCTCTAATATTTGTGGTTGTTTTGACTTTTAAGTCGACAAATAATAATAATAGTTGTCTAAACCAGTTAAACCTAAGACTTAAGACAAGGTTATTATTATTTACACAATAAGCCCTTGGCACCATACTTATTGGAGAGTGGTTCATGAGGTGTGGAATCCCCCTTATGATTTAATTGGTATTAATATGGAATATTTAGCCCATGGAGCGTGTTGATGCGGATCCTGGATCTGAAGTCTTTATTATAAGAGTTTCATTTTTAATTATTCTCGCCATTTTAATTCAGCAATTTATGACAAAATTATCATAATTTAATTGTTCCCATTACAAAGAAAATTAATTCGGCATATAATTAAAATCAACCTCCTCGTGGGATCGACACTCGTCACCATTAATCTATTCTACAATAGATTCGTGCGCTTGCGAGTTCATTAAAATTTGCACAACATCAATATACCTTTACAATTAGAGATTATACCTAATCTCTTACCCTAAGTATATTCTAACACTTATAATCACTTAAAAATAAAGTTTACAAAAATAATTTCTTTCACACAATATAGATGACTACAAATACAAGCTCAGAGCATGAATAATTGAAATAAGAAAAGATTTAAAACTCAATGTAGATTTTATTCTCCGTAGAAGGTTCAATACTCAATGTTGAATCCACCATTGTTTGAATTTGAATTAGTCAATTTATAGTTGCAGCTGAAAATTAGTCACTATTGACTTTTTTGGGAATAAGTAGTTCATCATAAATTGATATCGGTTTGTCGTTTTGACTAGTCCAAATGACGTTGAGCTGAAATTTTAAATAAATGGTTCATTGTTTGAAGTTATTGATTCACTGTTAAGGTCCAGAATCTTAAGAAGTAATTTTAACTCAACCATTTTTGCTAAACGGTTTAAGGCTAGAGTATAGTTTAATTCTAGACATTAACGGTTACCTGTTTTATCTTTATCAATTAACCGTTTTCTTTCTACAAAACAACTTAAGCTTATCCATTATTATTAAACAATTCAAAGCTAGAAATTAATCACTCTATGAAGCTTATTAGTTAACTATTTTTTAGAAACAGTACACTATTATTTTTCATAATCATCATTTTAACAACTTTTTGTAGAAAATACTTGTTGGAACTTATTGGTTAACCGTTTTCAACAAACGGTTAGCCGTTTGCTGCAGTGACTGCTATAATAAATTATTTTTAAAAATTATAATTTTATCTCATTATTTTTTATATGTATATTATGACATAAATCTTCATAAAACTTTATAAATAAATTCATTTTTAGAGTTTCAAACTTTTTTCAATTAGACCATAAATTTTGAAAAACAACTAATTTTATTTATAAAAAATAATTTGAGCTTTAAAAATTCAATCATTCTTAATCTTACTTGTTATTATCAAAATTAACAATATAGATACATATATGTTAACAATTTAAAGTTTCAAATCCACTTAAATAATTTCTCCGTCCAAAATCACAGCTGAAATTTTGAAATTAAATATACAAACAACAACGGCTATTGAAAAACTCTCAAGCTAGATGGGAGACAATCCTTTATCATCAGCCATATGTACAATGTTAATTGATCTATATTTTTACAATGAACATAATACTAAAATAGTAAAACCTCAATTTTAAGTTTGTTTTATAACAAGCCAAAAATTTAAAATTATGCTGTTCCAAAGAATATGCGTAATTTTATACTCCCATTATCACCAATATATTATATATTTTTCTTTGTCCTTCTCATGTGATTCAACTTTGTGCAAACTCACAAACACCCCCGTTACAGGACCCATGTTCCGGTACGCGGCCCCCACCGGACAAGTGGTGGCTATCCTTCTTGGTACACGTGTCCAAAAAGGAAGATAAACAGTTTCTAATTTTTATATCACCTCATTAAAAATTAATTATTATTTTTGTCACTCACTGAAACTTTGGCTTACGCTTCACAAAAGAAGCGCCAAAGAATTTGGATCCAGTTCTCTCATCAGCATCATCTTCATTTATCGTCACTCATTCATTTTTCAGTCATCGTAAGCTCTTTCTGTTAGGTTCTAATTTCAACTCATTTTCAGTACAATACATGAATAGGTTCACGCATAAATTCTTAATTCTGTTTTCATTGATCGATTGATGATTTTGAAGTTTTTTGGTTGAGTTTTTTTTTTTAATCGTTGTTCCTATGTGAAATCGCAGGGCTTTTTTGAATTTTAGATCGATTGAGTCAGGTATTTGCTGATACTTTGTTCGTTTGATTACAAAGTAAGATACGAGGCTTGACTTATTTATTTATTTATTTTGGTTTGTTTTTGTGCTGGTAATATTTGAGCTTTAAAATTTTTTAATTATATATCTTTTAATTTATTTTATGGTGATTTTTTGGAAAATAATACCTACTAAGTGTGTTTTTGCTTAGGTGCTTTTTAGATGATTTCCTAAAGTTTATGTACTGAGTTGACTGTTGACAGTGACTGTTTCATTCTTAGGATTGAATCTTTAGCTTTTGTGAGATAGTTTTCATATTAAGACTTGGAGTTTAAAGCATTAAATTTAATAATCAATAGCAAATCACCATTGCAATAGCAGCTATAGGTCGCAGCTGATTACACCGGTCCCTTCTACTAATTGTCATAGCTGTGGCAGATTATTTATCATTATATAGAGGCTTGTTGTTATGGCTTCTATTAGTTTGATTTCATGAATAAGGAGAAAATCATAGCTGTGGCAGATTATTTATCATTATACAGTGGCTTGTTGTTATAGCTTCTATTAGTTTGATTTCAGGAATAAGGAGAAAATCTATCATGGATCGACTTAGTGCTGCTGCACGTCTCATGATAGTTTCAGATCTTGATCATACAATGGTAAGTTTAATTCACTTGCTGCTCTTGACTAGTGTCATTTTAAGCTCATGCTGTAGTGATTTTCATCTGACAATTTCTTCCTTTTGCAGGTTGATCATCATGATGCTGAGAACCTTTCACTGCTTAGGTTTAATGCATTGTGGGAAGCTTATTATCGTCGTGATTCTCTTTTAGTCTTCTCGACTGGAAGGTCACCTACACTTTACAAGCAATTGAGGAAAGAGAAACCCATGTTAACTCCTGATATAACAATAATGTCAGTTGGAACTGAGATAACATACGGTGATGCCATGGTGCCAGATAATGGTTGGGTTGAAGTTCTTAATCAGAAATGGGATAAGAAAATAGTCACAGAGGAAGCTAGCAAGTTTCCTGAACTTAAACTTCAGGTATTAGTTGATTGATAGTGGTGTTTGGTTTATTGTGTATGTTACTCTTAGTTTGGCTTGTAAAATTTTGTTTTCATTAAGGTGAACCAGATTACAAATTCTTTTCTGACAAAAGACTTTATTTTGGGTATATAAAATGTTAAATAATTGATATTTATGGGTTTATGCAGTCAGAGACAGAGCAACGGCCACATAAGGTTAGCTTTTACGTTGATAAAGATAAGGCTCAGGCAGTGACTCAAAAGCTTTCACAGATTTTCAAGAATGGCGGGGTAAGATTTAAGTTTTGAGTTAGAATGATGTCCCCTCAAATAACGTTAGTTATTGCCTTGTAAAAGTGTATGTCCATATCAGTTTTATTAACTTTTAATGTCCATAAAATATTACTTTGATCACAATTAAGATTCAACTTGTTCTATGCTTGTCTGCCAGTTGGATGTTAAAATAATCTACAGTGGAGGAATGGACTTGGACATACTGCCACAAGGTGCTGGCAAAGGACAAGCTCTTGCATATCTACTCAGAAAGTTTAAGAGTGAGGGAAAAGTACCAACTAACACTCTTGTCTGTGGTGATTCTGGAAATGATGCTGAATTATTCAGCATTCCTGAAGTTTATGGAGTTATGGTGTGTGGCTTAGCTATTTCTATATTATAACTTAGCCTCATTAATTAGAACTCTGTTGGGAATTTCAGTCATATATTTTGTATTTTTCACTTATGTTTCTTTTATGCAGGTTAGCAATGCCCAAGAAGAATTGTTGCAGTGGCATGCTGCAAATGCCAAAAATAACCCTAAAATAACCCATGCAACTGAGAGGTGTGCGGCTGGGATCATACAGGCCATTGGTCATTTTAAACTAGGTCCAAGTACCTCTCCAAGAGACATTAAAGATGAATCAGATGGTGAGGTGAAAAGTATCGATCTCGGGCATGAAGTGGTGAAATTATACTTGTTTTACGAGAGATGGAGGCGTGCAGAGATTGATAATTCGGAGATCTATCTTTCAAGTCTGAAAGCTAATTGTGTAAGTCAATACTCACTTTCCCGTTCATGTTCATGGTTTTGGTATTTTAAGGCTATCTGGAATGGAGAATGCTTCATGGTTTCTTTAAACAAGAAATATCTTCATTTCTTGCATGTTTTAATTTGTGTAATTAGTAGACTTTTTCTCAATTTTACTATCTTTTGTGTCTGAATGATATTATGATGAATAATTGTTAAATATCTTAAATATGTGTTTATGGAAGGTTTCTGATTATTTTTGTTCTGACCTTTGAATGTCAATTCTGCATCTAATGATGCGTCAGCTTCTTGTGCCTGACTGCACCTAACTGTGTGAACTTAGGCAATCAATTCTTTTGAATACAACATAGGTTTTTTTTGGTAGGCAGACAGCTTTACAAGTCCTCTTCCTTTTCACCCTCTCCTGCTCTTCCCTACTCCATTCAAGCTTAAATACTTTTATTGAACCCATCTAACTTGCTTGACTTCTGTCTTGCTCCCTAAGCCAAGGTCTGCGAGGAAGTTTATCTGAAAATTTCAGGTCCAACAGCGCATGCTTGATGGGTTTTTTTCAATGTCACTTTTAGATATCTGGATTTGTATATCATACAATTTTAAATAGTCTACTTCCTAAGATGCCATGACAATTTCAAATTATCTACTTCCTAAGATTGGATCATCTTATTGGACATGAATGGGAGTGGATAACCTGTTTCCTTGTCCACTTGTTGGATTTAGAGAATTACTTCCATTACAAGGATTAAAGCTTGAGGCTGTAGTTGATTGGACACTCGTCATGCAGTTAATGCAGTTTGTTTCTTCCTTTGTTTCTATTTGAATACTTTTGTTTATTGCCTATGAACTTACTAATCTGTTTATGCATATTTAGATCTGCTTATTCACCCATCTTTTTCTTCTTCCTTTTTCCCCCCTCAGTGTCCATCTGGTTTTTGCGTGCCTCCATCTGGTGGTGAGATATCTTTGGCAGAAGCCATAAATCAATTTAGAAAGTGCTATGGAGACAAACAGGGAAAACAGTTTTGGGTTTGGGTGGATCGAGTATTATCCACTGAGATTGGTCCAGGTACATGGCTCATAAAGTTTCACAAATGGGAGTTATCTGGTAACTCTCTCTCTCTCTCTCTCTCTCTTTATATATATATATATAGATAGATAGATAGATAGATATATAGATATAGATATAGACGTAGACGTAGACGCGCAAACAGTGCTGGGAGCTGAGATGTGAATTATCCGTAAAATGAATATACACACATGAACAAGCGATTCTGAGAGCTGGGATGTGAATTGTCCATAAAATGATCGAAAGTCTAAATGAAGAGCCAGCATTTTTGGTAGCTGATAGCCTTTTTGGAGCTTGACTAGAGGACATATGATGGAGTTTTTGACTTGGACTTCAAAATTTCTTACATTCTGCGGATGTATATTCATTTTTAATAATTGTGAAACTTTCTTTATTATCTTGTCATCCTCATAACTTCTGCTGCTCTCTAATAACTTGGCTAACTTTGCAGGTGAGGAGAGGGCATGTTCAATTGTCTCCATCATCGTAAGAATAAAGGTGATATAACTGTGATTTTTTGTGCTTAATGTGTTATCATTTTTCTCTGATATAAATAGATGATCGATTTCTCTGAGTTCCAGGATGCTTCTGACCACACTTACATGCATGTTCATGAGACATGGTTGGAAGGATTTGGAGCAGATGATGGTCGTTTTTGGATCTGAAGATTAGTGGTTGTGAACAAACCATAAAAATTTTTATGGAATAAGTGTAACACAATTACGTTAATTTACAATTCTCCATTGTTAGCTCGGTTATGATCGTCGTCTTGAACAATGATTCAAAAAATTGTACAATCGGGTTTAATTCTTTTTCCCTTGAATTCTCCTAGCATATGGACGATACGTACATAAATGGACTAAATGTGGTTCAATTTGGAGAAATCTTGGCGACCAAAACCAGCTCAATGTTAGTACTTTTTAGTAGCTTTAAGTCGATGCGCCTCCCTAATTAGCACGGGCTGGATTTGAATCGCTCCTATTTCAAAGACTTTTTTTGTTTTTCGGCATTTCAAAAACAATTTATTAGTTAAATTAACCGCTATGAAAAATCCACTAACTAGTATCTTTAGTGTATCTAAAGCAATAATATTTCAAAAGAAGCATACATAAACCTTCGATCATTTCAAAAACTATTTATTAGTTAACTTAACAGCCATGAACGATTCACTAATTACTGTCTCTAACTGCTTTTAAAACAGCAAGATTTCAAAAGAACTTTCTAAATAGTTCAGTTAAAAAGGGCCCAACCGGGTTCGAACCGGTGACCTCTTGATCTGCAGTCAAATGCTCTACCACTGAGCTATGGACCCGATTTGGTTAGATTGCCAAATCCTATTACCTAACGTTGTGTGCCAAAAATGTCAGTATTAGTAAATTC
Source organism: Aegle marmelos (assembly GCA_030449875.1). Taxonomy (NCBI): domain Eukaryota; kingdom Viridiplantae; phylum Streptophyta; class Magnoliopsida; order Sapindales; family Rutaceae; genus Aegle; species Aegle marmelos. The sequence continues at coordinate 5,862,705 of JASUUL010000077.1, read as the reverse complement.
AAAAATAACATGAGATACCTGAATCCCAATCCAAATCTAGATGTAGTTATTCCATTTGCATTATACAGGTTTCCAACCTTATTAACGAACCAAAACTAACCTGGTGATATTGTTGTAAATCATGTGAATTTCTATAATTTTTTAATGTCTTTTAGTGCATTAAATTGAACATTCAATATAATTTTATTAGTGCTGTAAAAAGTTATTTTTAATTAAACTATAATAAAGCAAATTTTGATTGATAAATTCATATGGTTGTAGTACAAATATATTCTTATGAATAGTGGTGGAAACATGAGTAATGAGTGTGATTGACTATTGATTTGGAAGGGCATTCCAAGTACGAGTTGAGGAATCTAGCTGGTACGAGTGGAAAAATGATGCTCTTTATTGATAAATTTAAAACATGAGGGATTCCACCATTATTAAACAACCCATTAAAAAATATATATATATATACACACACACACATACATACATATATATCTTAGCTTTAAAGCGAAGCGATAATTGCCTAAATTAAACGATGCTTGCTCAGTCTCAGTGCCACAACCGTACGTGTGCACGCAACCGAAGAAACCCACGTGACAGTCCTATCTGATTTCCGACGTGGCGACCCGCCCAACTGAAACGTGCAAAAAATTAAATCAAATCCCAACTCCCACTTTCCCAACTGAAGACTTCCCTCAAAGTTAACAAATTCTTTTCAATCCTTCTTCAGCTCGCGATCCAAAAATAGACACTCAAATTTTCAACGAATGGCTCTCAGAATTGTATACGGCGTCGTTTTCCTCTCGTTCTCCTGCGCCTGCTTCAAGCTTCTGCATCTCTTTCTTCATCCAGTCTTCTATTTGACTTCCTAATTGAGCAACAAAAGATGAATTTTTCAGCCCGAAGCTCATATGGGTATTTTTTTCTTCTTTCTTTCTTTGATTTGTTAATGTAATATTAATCCATACTTGGGTTTGTGTGTCTGTTCGATGGGTTAGAGATGTGATTGTATTGTTATTATTATTGGTTGTTGTGTTCGTTGTGGATTGTGTTATGTTGCTATGGGATCTGAAGATGTAATTTTTTTTTTTCAATTTCTGATACAAATTGTTGAAAGACTTGATTCGATTTGTGAATGTGATTTGGTTTTATTTTATTTTGTTATGTGATCTACGGCTGAAATCATATCTTCCCCCTTGAATCATTTGTCACGCTATTGGATATCTGTGTATTTTTTGAAATTTGAAATTAGCGTTTTGTTATTGGGTTGAGTGTTTTATATTCTTTGTAAGGTTGATACTGATTATTACCAATCGGATTTATTCATTTGGTAAATTATTCTTCGGGAGAACAATTATGGAATTCTGTCTAATTTTAAATTACTGAGATTAAAATATATCCCAAATCAAATGTGGTCTTGTTTTGTTTGTAAAATTTTAATTGAAATCAAAGAATTATCTACCCCATTCCACTGGGTAATTTCAAAACAAAAAATGAAAAAGAAAAAGAAAAAGGTAATTGAGGTTTTCAAAATACACCCTAGTGCATTTTGTTTGAGGAGCTTCTTTAAGTTATGATATGATAACTTATGATATTATAATACGTGAGAAAAATAAATTATAATATTATAATATATAAAAAATAAATTATAATAAATTATAACTTAATATTTATCCTCCTTTAATATTCTAAAATTTGAACCACAACTACAAAATTTGTTCAGGGGTAACTCAAGAAACTACGGCATGGGCTCATTCGGGGGCAATGGTTACCTTTTCAATCTTTCACGGCATTTGGTCTATTGGGCCACAGCCCCAATATGGATCAACATAGACTCTAATAATTAAGAATGATTAATATTTTAAAAATACGTATATGATACGTACATATTGTAAATTAATTTTGCTTAGTTTTTAATGTAGTTATCTTCAGTACAACGTGGGCTCTGGCTCTGGCTCTGCCATGTGAAGGTTTTGATACTGAGAAAAGATATATTAATTCCTTTATAGACCAATAAATCCTTTCAATTAGTAACCATTCCTCAAATATTTGAAAATTGATCTCAAATTTGTTAAACTATTAAAAAAGAATGTTTATTCACCATCAACTTGCTAGATGTTCTTATATTTATTTATTTATTTATTTATTTTAAATGATGGATTGAATGTATTTCAATCATTGAATTCGGTACAAATAAACTCATTCTAATGGGAAAAAAAAAAACATATATGTTATTGGATGATTGTAAATGTGTTTTGTATTTACACCCACTCAAGTTTAAGTAAAAAATATCAAGAAAGGATGAATGTTTAGTAAACGAAAATTTTCATTTTGATATAGATTTTGTTTTCTTCTATGTCATAACAAATCTTGAGTCATTTATTTCAAAAAAAAAAATCCCACAGTGGACAAAACATTCTATCATCGAATGCTGCTTTAGCTTTTAATATTACCATTAGATTATTTGAAATCAATATCTAAAGATTTGTGTGAAAAACGTAAATTGAAATAGCTCCAACCAAATCCGCATGCTGTAAATGTGGAAAAAGGCTATTATTTTATATGTTTATACGTTGTAGATGCGGAGAACGCCAGCATTTATTTGTTGTAGATTACATGCCAATATTGAATGCAGTGTCCTGATTTGCAAATTAGGGGATCTCCCGCACCGACACACGCGCCCACAAAAAAAAAAAACCTAAAGCAATTCCGAAAAGCATCAAACCAATCATAATAGGCCGCGTGGCGAAACGACAGAACGAGTATATGTACTCCTCAACTCCCAAGGGACTTGGAACGGCTTCTTCTAGAAGCCGGACCGGTTATTTTTATTTTATTCATGAGTTTTGCAACATTATTCCTCAACCAAAAAAAAAAAAATTAAAAAGTTAACATCTCCACAAACTTGGCCAATTATTTTTCTTTTTTCCCCAAAAAAAAAATAATAATAATAAAAGTCTCATTTAATTGAGCGTAAACATCAAGGTTGAGTTAAGCTGCCTTAACTCGATCGAGTCTGCAGTATAATAAGTTGAAATTTTTTTAAACTTCATTATTCATGCCAGCAAATTTTCTTTGCTCATTAACATACGTATTAAAGTAATTGATCAATTAATTACTTGTTTACATCGTCGACGTGAGGGGATTAATCAGTTTGAGTGGGTCAATGTCAAATATGGCCGGCCAAACCAAATCCAAGCTGTTAAATATTTCAAGATTTGAGTTGAATTTTTAATTTCTTAGTTGCCAATTTCTTCTTCTTCTTCTTCTTCATCTTATTTATTCATGATTTGCAGGTTATTTTCTAATGCTAATTAATCATTGTTCTGCTGCACTACACTACGGAAAAGAATTAATAAATGATTTTAATTTAATTCCTTTCCCAAAATTAAAACACCCAAAACAAAGGCGATAATTTAATCGGTTTCCATAAAATAGAAAAAATGACGAACTTATTTGGGTTCAAATGGCAAGCAAAATCCATAAATCTTTCTGGATAATCTAAAAATAACAAAATCAAAATTAAAAATTTGCGTCCCCGCCATTAAATACAAATAGTGAGTCAACAGCCAAATGGGTAACACTAGAAAAAATAAATAAATAAATAAATATTATTTGTTGATGAGGATCTTTTCATTGTATAAACCGTCCATTTCCAAAACTCCCGTAATATTTATCTATTCATCATTTTCTCATATACACATCAAAATACCATCATCCAAGTCTCCTCCTCCCCGTCAATTTATCTTTTTTTTCCTTTTTCTTGTTTCCAAGAAATGTATTCTTTCTGTCCCTCCCCATCGTTTATATCATCATCGCTTGGCATTTTCCATGTCGTTGCATGTGAACACAACAAATCCTTGTAGTAGTTGCTGCCGACTATTGCTGTAAATTTTTTTTAAAAAAATTTTTTTGGCCCCATCTTTCACAAAATCATTTCTTGGGAGAAACCAAAAAATATCTATAATGGACGCTTCAATGGGAATGGGATTCATGGCAGTTTTTGCTGTCTCCGGAAGTGTTGTTCTTGTGGCGAGCCAAGTTCACAAACGTCTCCTGTCTGATTTCATGAAGAAAATTGAAAGCGAAATTTGTGGTACGTTTTATTTTAAATTTTATTTATTTATTTTCTTCTTTTTTTTCCCTTTAAAAAAGGAAGGAAAAAGAAAGAAAAAGAAAAGAAAGATATCTGTGTTGATGTGTGTATTCTATGCGATCATAGGATCCGAGAAGTGTCACGGGAAGAAAAGGGTACGATTTGCGGATGATGTGATAGAGCCATCGGGGGGGAATAACAAAGACTATCGCAAGAGAAATTCGATGAGCAAGGCCGATGAATTTGTGAAAATCCCCCTCAATAGGCAAATTCTGTATAAAGGGATGATTCAATATAGAACCCTCCAATCCCAGAATTGCACGTAATTCTTTGTCTACAATTATCCATATGTGTTGTTGTTGTTGTTGTTGTTGTACAATTTGTATCCATTTCTGAAATTTGAGATGTTGTAACACTTAAAGAGTGGTGGGTTTCTGATCTTTTCAACTGTTTGTATATTTTATGTAAATTCTAATAAGAACTCGGTCTCATTTTTCAACAGAATTACAAGAGTTATACTGTTTTTTTTTTTTTTTCTTGAAAAGGGAGGGAATGGTTGAGACCCAATTTATTTTTTTTATTCACTTATCTTTCTATAACTCCAACTAGGTGATCAATAAAATAAAAATATTTGAAATTTACCGTATCAGATAATCGAGGTATTTAACATGTTAACTTTTTAAATAAAATGAGGAGTAACTTTACCATATTAAAATCTTTTATAGTCATACAACTGGGAATTAAATAAGTATTGTTACTGTCATAAAGTTATACCCTAATAGAAGTGTAGTTATAGAAATTATTGTTTAAACATAACAATCTTTAGTGCAATAGTTATAGAGGGAACCAAAAAAAAGCATACGGTATATTAATAATTAATTAAGCATGTCAAATATAAAGTACAGACACTAATAAAAGAAATGGGTATAATTTTTTAATAAAAAAATATATATTATAATAAAAAATTTATTCTTATTTATAACTAATTCAAATTAAGACTAAAATTTTTTATGATAATAAGGAAATTATTCTTATATTGAGTATTATTATAAAGAAGTTTTACAGTACAAAATAAATAAATACAGAATTTAATTCGAAGACTGTACTAAAGAAAATTAATGAAATTTATAACTAGAAAAGCCTTTAAAATATTTAGAGAGGGATTACCTTGACATACAACTAATGTATAGTACATTACACACACAAATAGTATATGAAATCCACACCATACACTGTTCATGTGCGTGATGTACCGTACAATTAGTTAATTGTACGGTGGAGGGTTCCTTTAGAGAGAGGCTTCTCTCCCTCTGTCGGTAGATGTCCGTAGATTTGACAACACCATCATTCTCGCAGTAAGCATGTGAGAATTTGACGTTCATACCTTTGCATAATCATGAATGTATGTATTGGGCTTTTTTCAATACCTCAAAACAAATGGATGATCAAGTGTTTTTTTTTTTTTTAAATAAAAATAAAAAAATACTATATTCTAATTCGCAATATAATTACACGTAGCCCGATTCCGAAGATACTGTGGGGGATATAATAGAGATCGTCGCCAACAGGCGCGGAAAGAAAATAGGTAAATAAACGAGAATGACATTATCACTGGAGAGAGTATTCCATCAATGGATTTAAGATTATGAAGTCCAAATAATTTTAGTTGAGCCCATCAAATTGGGCCGAGTCCCATGCAGCGTTGTTGCAAGTGCCATCAACATGGAAACACTGCCACCACACGAATTCGTTGCCAAGTTGGGCTCCCTCTCCAATCATATTAAACATTCAAGTTCGATTTTGATTTTGGGTTCTTTTCTTAGTGTGCATGCGCTGAAAAGGACGGCACTCTGGCCTCGAACGCCAGTGCATTGCACGCAATTGTGGCGGTAAGTAAAATTACCGGTAAAATTAAAAGCGAGTTCCATAATCCAAAGCTTAATCATCGCTCAAAATGCCCTTATTGAGTTTGCAAAACAACAAAATACGTCGAGTAATTTGCCACAATTACAAGGGTGGGTAAAGAGGCACGTTTGAATTAAGAATTGTTTAAGATTTAATAATTCAATCATTCGCGAATCACCTAACAAATTTGAATCTCAACTTATTTAATTCGTAGACTTAATTGCACTCGTCACCATCTCCACTACAGGTAATAAAATTAGTCACGTTATTAAGGGAAGCCTCATCATTTTATTGAAGCGGCAATCAATCGTGTATGATATTCGAGATTAATATTAAACTCTGAAAACGATTGAAACTTATTGACTTTTCTAACGCTAGTTTCAAGTGTGTATTGCGTGTATTTGAGAAGCACATTACTTTTTTTTTTCATAGTACTATATAAATATAACGGACTAGTGGACTTTACAAACACTCGCATGCGTGAATTTTAACTTAAATTATAAATACATCGTTGAATCAAAGAATAATTGATTGATAACTCATTCGAGCAACGCAGCTACTCCATACCTATATTATTTGTTTACTATATAATATTAATAGATAAAAATATTGTGAAGAAATCACATATAATTAAGTAGAGACACGATCGACTTCAATTAAACTTCACGAGATATACGTTCGAGATTGTCTTTCCCTTGTTTAAACATATACACTGACTTTAAAAACATGCGTTAATAGAACCTATTTTAATACAATAAAATCCTCCAATTTTTGGTTATGTAAAACCCAGAAAATTCTTTAGGTTAGTGGAAAAGTCTCGCTTGCGTTATCTTTGGCGCAACTCGTCATCGTCAACCAAGTAACTATACACTTAATTATTGTAGTTATTGCGTGACCCAATTGTCTAATGCAACCCCACACAATCAATTACGTAGACCTATAATTTTGGAAACAAGTGGCCCTTCAATTAGAGATTAAGCCACCTTTCATTAAACAACTCCATAGAACAAAAATAATTCTTGCGCTGTCAATTTAGACTCCTGACTGAATGTTGAGGGAAACTGAAGGGTAGCTTGCGCGCACCATTTAGAAGTGAAAAAAAAAAAGAAAAAGAAAAAAAATGAGTTGACGTTGACATAACACGAGCACCACACGAAGAATAATTAACAAATTTATAAAATGATTTGATTACGATAGCCATTGGGTTCCGTAAGCCCAATAATTGATGATCGTCTTGTGCTCCTCATCTCCTGTTATTCATCTCACGCAGCTTCGCATAAAGCCAAAATTTGGGATTCGGTACTGTTATCTAGCAATTATAAGAGTGTTCAAATAGAACTCGAATTAAACTCAGATTTTAAATACGAAAGTTATTTAAACTGGCATGGATCGGTACGAGAGCCAGAATGACATGCCAAATTTTGAAGTAATAAATTTAACATATTGCACAAAATTTTTATTTCCATCACTCGTCATTACATGGGTTTTTAACTAAATTACACGACTTAAATAAAATATAACAATATATAATTTATTGTGAAATAAACGTTCATTTTGATTAAATTATCCTTCGTGAAATAATAATTTCAAAGTCAAACCTTAACTTATGTCCATTTCTTTTGAGGGAAAAGAAATTCATATTGAAGTTTACAATAATCTAGGGTATTTTAAAATTTATATTAAAATTTACAATAATCGAGGGTATTTTAAAATTTTTTCCTAACTTCTGAATGAAAATAGTGATAAATTAAAATTTACAATAATTTAGGGTATTTTAAAACAAACAATGGGAACAAACCTGAAGTTAAGTAAACTGTGGGGAAGTTTTGAAGAGATTGAAGTTAAATAGAGACTCATTGAGGAGTCAAAGTTCTTTTTGGCATTCAATTAACAATGACTAGGATTTGATGCCATGCTGATGAAATTTTATCTAATTCCGGATAGAGGCAAACCATGGTTGACAAAATCGTAGCCTTAAATAGAACCATTTATATGTTTTTTTTTTTATTGGGCTTTTTCTTCTTCTTCTTCTTTTCAATTTAATAAAATCAATATCATGTATAGTTTTTTTTTTTTTTAAAAAAAGATTATCAATATTTAGGGAAATGATTATATATGACATTGATTGAAGGCCTTATTCATTTTGATACTATTGATGATGAACATGTAGTAAAGTGTTTTTTTTTTTTTTGGTTAAATCCGTCAATCTAGAAGGTGTATTAAGAAGAATTATTTTATAGTTATATTAGTAATAAACTGCAAGTCAAATTAAACACGCTTTGTTTAACATCAATTTCCAATTTAATTAGACGGAAAAGTCTTGATTAGATACCCTGGACCGCATCAAATATATATATATATATATATTGAATAACGAGTGTTAGTAGTTTAATCAATCCGATTTCTTCTAGATAGTGATTAAAAAAAAAAAAAAAGTTGAAGGCTTGGGTTTGATTTTCAGTGCCATCAACGTTTTCACCTCACCATCAAACATTCAAAATTATTTAGAGCCACCATTAACGAAGGAGTGGCGTGCTGCTCTCACCGTACTTCTTAAATTTTTGTTTTAGGGTCCTGCTACGTTGCCACAGCAAGTAACAGCCATTTAATAAATGTATTTAACTTTTTCATTGGTGGCGTCTCACGCGAAATTACAGCCAGTGATGGCAACTGATCATGGTCAAAATTCACCTGATCAGATCTTTGATTTACGCGGTGGGACCACTTGTTGAATCACTAATCACCCTTGCCGAAAAATTCTGCATCCTGGGCCCAAAAAAAAATGAAAAAAACTACTTCGGCTCTTGGCCCCGAGGAAGGAGATTCGCATGTGCGAATGTGGGCCCCGTTCGCATGTGCGAATGTCTGCAGTTAAATTCACACAATAACGTCACCTCCGTCCAGTGATATTCTGCCGTTCCATCGTCACGCTGAATCAATAAAGATATTTTAATGGCCAGTGAATTTTGCTTTTATCCCGGAAGAACACACGTGGCGGAAAAGTAAAAGGCGATTGGCAGGTTTGGGTCTCTGCCTGTACGCGTCACATCAGATCCGCAGTTTGTGGTTTGGTTGTTACGTTACCCCCACTCGCTGAAGAGAGCGTGAGGCCATCTTCCAATCGTATACGGTTAAGAATTACACGTCAGAGGGGTCCGCACCGGTTGGTTTTCAATGCCTCGTGTCTATCTAGGTTCTAGAAGAATGTAGGCTGCGGTTTATTTGACAGTAAAACAAACGCGCGTTAAGTACGCGTTTTGGATTTTTTTTATAGCAGGATATTATTAATTTTGCAATATATTATGACGCAAGCACGGCTTATGTACGGTTTACTCTGTACTCTGTAGACCATTAATTTGGCCCCTTTCTTTTAGATAATAAACAAAAAACAAACTGAAATGCTAAACCCTCGTTTCTCATTCATAAATAAAAAACCATTTTCAGTTTAGAGGTAGCTCATCTTATGGGTTCATTTTTAGGGGTACTTATCAATGATCTAAAAGTTCTTACTCATGTAATATTGGATTTTGTTTGACGGTTTTATTGAGTTCTCGTAATTCTAATAAATTTTAATTAAAGAATTTATATTTTATTTTAATTTCATAGACATATACGCGATGAAATATACCAACATCCTCATTTTCATTTTAACATATACCAACATTCTCATCACATACATGTCTATAATTTAATAATATTAAATTATATCTTCTAGGGCATTCAATCAAGATAAATTATCCAAAGCGTTTGTTTATTAGAAGGGCGATAATTTTGATTAAAACACAATGACTGTTGTTATTGCTTAAGTTTTGTGAAACAAGTTCCGCTATATTCTTGCGTGTAAACTTACTTGCAGAGGTATAAACCTATCTACTAAAAAAAAAAAAATTTCCTAATTACAACTTAGTAATTTTCTCAATCATCTAACTCTTTGTATGAAAATAGTTTTAAGATTTCTAATTGAACATTATAACTTTTGAGATTTCTTCGAACGTGTTAAAAATTCAAAAGAACAAGATTATGAGTGGAATGAAAAGCAAAATTAGAGATTACTGATTGGAGTTTTGTTTGGGCCAACACAGAGGTCGGCACTCGGCACCACCGATCGCTGGAGAAATAACATCAAAATACGCAATTGTTATTTGTGGCTGCACGTCTTCAAAAGACAAATGGAATCCACTCACACTGAATAGTCAGTAACGCATCATATTTTCCCTGCTTTTTTTTTTTGTTTTAAAAAAAAAGAACTTACAAAATTTCTACTCATCCATTTATTTAATTCGTCGAGCAATATTAATATTAGTATTGTTGGAAATGAAAAAAAGGGGAAAAATGAAAAAAAGGGTGTTGGCACGTTGTTTAGCCGATCGTGTCCTTAGCTCTATCTCTTTCAGATCAAATCTGATGACGAAAATTAGTTCGTGGCCACAATTTTTGATTGAGTTTCAGAAACTTTATCACATGTTTTGCCAAACGTATGTTGGAGAAACAGTTGCTCACGTGATAACATCATGCTACGCTTTGCTTTCTAGCTGCGACTAGTAAAAAATTATCATTTTTTTGGCTTATTTGTGACACAAATTGGAGGTATGATGTCAATTTGCCTGCTTGTATACGGCGATCAACTCCAAATTCCCTTTCTAAATCTCATAAACACCACCACCACCACCCAAAAAAAAAAAAATTTTTTGTACTTTCTTTTAAGATCTGGATGAGCTATGTTTTTTTTTCTTTTTCGGAGAGCTCATAATAAAACATACAAATTAAAATGAGAAGCTCATAATAAAACATACGAATTAAAATGAGAATGTTAGCGTGTGTTAAATCTAAGAAATTTACAATATAGAAGTTCAAAGTTAGATTTGAAATGGTCATGCTATTAGTTCAAATGTTTTAAACTCCTGGGTTTTATATTTTAAATTGTTATAATTTCACATCTATATATTATTAAGAAATCCCTGCAAGTAATCTCATTTACAATGAAAATTTAGTTGGAAATACAAGTTTCATAGATATATAGATGATGAGATAAAATCATTAGTTATAAAACATATATAGAAAGTCAGATATAAAATTTGACCTAAATATGTTTATCAGATATTTTAATCATATTTTTTATTTAAAATATTAAAGTATAAGCATACTGGTTATAACAAACAACCACTATATTAAACTAAAACCTTAAAAAAAAGAATTCAATTTAATTTTATTGTACTTATAATTCATACCTAAAAAGTTGAAAGTTTTGATCTTCCGATTATTTATCAAATAATTTAATTGTAATTATTTTAAAACCAAATTGGAGGGAAACAATTACTAAAGGACCCAACAATAAAACATATATATTGCCAATGAAAAATGGCAAATGCCAACAAACAAAAACAATACAATAACCAAACATTTGAATTGATTTTTTAATTTCCTACTCTTTCTAGACTAAAACCCAATTCAGACAGTTCCATGCCTCCAAAGGGCCCCCCTCAAAAATATTAAAAAATCTTTTCACTAAATTAACTAATGAATGTAGACAATTACATTCCCACCCTCCATAAATTCTCCCAAGTTTTCCAACTGTGAATCCCACTTTTTTCCACTCAAGCCCAACCTCTCTCATCTGTTTTGACTCTCCCTCTTCTCTGTCTCACCATTTTTCTAGGACAAGAAACCGTCAGCCAAACAGAAACTGAAACTTACAGCAAAAACCCACAAACAAAAAGAAGAAAAAGGGAAAATCGCCAGCCCTCCTCCGCTGTTGGCTGGTTTGGTAACTCGCTGGGTCGGCCGTTTTGCCTCTCCCCGGGATAATGAATTCAATTGGCAATCCAATCTTAATTTCTTGATCAAGTTCATGCAGGGTCTCTTCGCCGTTCTATAGTCATATTTATATAGATATTATGTCTAGGCAAATAGTGTTGCGATCTCCCACGGCGAACAAGAGGCAACCGTTGTTGTTAAACACCAGCAGCAGCAGCAGCAGCAGCGGCAGCAGGTCAACAAGGAGCGGTGACGGGGGAGGAAGCAGGTTTGCGGAGGTGGCGGGCGGGACGACGGCGGAGTGCGCGGCCGTGTGCTGCTGCTGCCCGTGCGGTCTCGTCAACTTGCTGGTGCTGGCAATTTACCGGCTCCCTGCGGGGCTGTGCAAGAAGGCTTGGAAGGAGAAGCGGAAGCAGCAGCTCATTAAGAAAGGGCTTCTGCCGAAGCGGAAGCGGAGCAAGTCTAAATGCGGGTGTGATGACTTGGAGCTGCAGATTCACCCTGTCGTTGACTTGCAGAATTGTTTGACAGACCACGCCATGAATTCCGATGACTCTGAGAGGAGAGTGATCGAATTGGAGAAGGAGATGTGGGAAAGATTTTACAGTGCCGGCTTTTGGAGAACCGCTTCACAGAGACAGAGAGAAACCAATTCTTAATTCTTTATATTTCATAAACCGGCTAAAATCAAATTAAATTTACTCTACAATTCTTCACTTTTTTCATTTCTCAGATTGGATGAGTGATTTTGGTTAGATTCTTGTTCGAGGAAGATGAAGTTAAGGTTATGTAAAATGGTCGGGGGGGCAATTGAGTTTCAGTTCGTCTCGGTTTTGCATATTGATAATTTTTTAAAAGGCTTCAGCAACGACAACAAATTGTGAGCATTTATTATGAGTTAGTTTTTGTGTGTATATATGTCTCTGTATTTATGGACTGAATTCAATATTGGATGATAATTGTTGCCCTCGTTACATACAACATTTGGGACCCTTTTGTTGTATCCGGGTTTATTTGGCTTAGAATTGAATGGTAACATAAGAAAGCAGCAATGAGAGGGACGCAATTTTAGAAGCACTCACTCAATGTTATCAAAATATTCGAAAATCACTATCTTGTAAGTAATACAATAACAGGCATCATTTTCAGCTGTGCTTTCAAAACCATTTGCATTTACAGAGTGAGGCCATGTGTTTGGGGTAAGAGATTGGAAGTGGAATTGATATTGTGACTTGTGAACAAACACATATCACTTATTTTTGCTATCTGTATTGCGGAGGAATCACAGGTTTGTATTGGGATTTAGTCTTTTACACTATCCTTTCCAATATTTAATCTTGATTCTTTCTTACGATTCTTTCTTTTTCATATTCTATGCTAAAAGCGTACTAAAAGATCAAAGAATATATACACATAGATATCATTACCTCTTGAATTTGGATTTTTATTCTTTTAAATTCCTTTTCTATCATGTGCATAAGATAACAAGACTTAAGAAGTATGCTTATTGTATTTGCTACAACAACATGCAACACGATTTATTCATATTTGCTGCTACAACATGCAACGCGATTTGTTCTCCGTGATTGAGGGTGAGAATTTAATAATTTGTCCGACTGTGCGTTGTAAATTGATATCTTTGTACTCGTGAATTTTCTTTTACTTGGGGCTTCACATGTCATTTTCGAGTCCGCAATTTGGTAACTCTGGTGGTGGGTGGCATCAGTAGCTGAACTGTGCTAGTTGCTAGTTGCTGCTTGCTGGGGCGTGTAAACTGTCCCTTTTTCTGCAGCCCTGTAGGGATGAGGACCCCCATAAACATGTCCTGGATAAGGACACTCATGTGGGCTACTAGCCCCTTTTAACCACAAAATCATGAAAGAATCAAACAATCTACGTGTTAGCTTTTCAGTATTTTGCCCCCACCAACATTTCTTTTCTTTCTTTTTTTTTTCCTTTAATTACATAAAATTATCAGTCAAATTATAATTTATCATATTACACGATACTATTATTAATATATATAATTAAATAATTATTAAAATCAAATTACATCTTATGATGTATTGATCATATTGTTTATTAATATTTGAGATATGTTTACTTTACTTATATTTTATTAGAGAGAAAACTATCTTCACTTAATTATATTGTCTTCACTCAATTATACAATAAGGAATTACTAACGCAATATGTTCTGAGAGTTCGAACAACCGCCTTGCCTAATTACGAAACCACAAGATTCATTCTCAAATTTTTAATAAGTCCAGCATTTGAAAGATAACCAAAACAAAACTTCTATTTATTTTTTTAATTTATTTTCTTTTTTTCAACTTACGTGAAAATTTACAAAGACATAACATCGCTATGAAAGTCGGAAACCGAAGTTTAACTAAAGGGGAGAAGTAGATATGCTACTTTAAACAAGCTAAACAAATCATTTGCTTTAAGCTAGTGGATCTTTCGAGCCAATAAGTAAGTCATTGTCTCAAGTTCCAATTTTGGTTTACATAAATAAACAAATAAAATTTGAGATCACTTTTAATAGAGTCGGTTGTTGCTCGTATATGTGGCGTAGGCACTGTTGTTTCTTTGTTGTATATAATATTTTATTCTGTTTCCATTTGCTTATTATATAGTTATCAGCGGCCACTTCGCTTCGGCTTTTGGCTCTTTACAATTCTATGGGAAATTGAGCTATTCGCTAGCGTTGAAAGAGACCGTGGATCACTTTGAAATCATATAATCACTTCCTTTATGGTTGTTTTAATATAAATTTTACCGAGTATTCTACTTTTTATAGCGTCAATGTGAATTCACCACTGTCAAGTATGTGTCATTTGACAACTAGAATTTCTATTGCATAACAACTGCTATTCTGAAATTTCGAAGCTACAATCAACTAATATGGCTTCACAACTAATATTCTATTAGACTCGTCTTCAAAAATTAATGTAAGAAGAAGTTGTTAGGTTAAACGATTAAACACTGAAAGTTCTCATGTGTAGAGGTCTGCAATATATTTCTTGGTTTCCTCCAATAGATTTTAAAAAAATAAAAAATAAATAAGTGGTTTAACTGCCAAACTGATATGTGGGGCTTCCAGGATTAAACAGAAGCATTTATCACGGAATTTTATCTAATTTTGTAATCTTAGTTCGCCTTGTCTAATTTTCTAGACTTACTTTTTGTTAATTAATATTATCAGTTTTCCTAAATAATTTTTACTTCTTATTCTTGTACTGCCATTATTTTCTTATCTAATTTGGTTATAAAGTCTAAAAGGATGATCTAGTAGAAGTCACAGGGTGTAATTTTATAACTCTTTCATTAGTAGTGTTAAAGTAGTCGATTAATTATAAAACATAGATGGCACAATATTGCTAATAAAACTTATATAAAGTCACGTTTATATCGTACACTTTAAATTATATCACCGACCAAAGAAATTTCAATGATTATATATCAATTCTCTAGCTATCAAATTGATCATTATGAGCTCGCCATCAAAATAGTATAATCCTGCAGCGAACATCGTCGGCACAATCGCAAGGCGTCTTCATTTTCACACAGACATATAATACGCTTCTCAGCAGTATGCAAGAATTGGTGGCAAGGTTCAAACAACATTCACGGTGTGTTAAATCTGCAGATAACAAGCAACAACACACCATTAACAAGCCGCCATTAGTTCTTACTTCCGCAAAAATCCTCTCTTCCAAAAAACGGCTGGTTTTTTTTCCTTCAAAGAACCTTTTTCAATCTTCTTTTACATCCCTTTTAACAATTAGGTTATCAAGCTCCCGCCATTGGAAATTGGTTTCAAAGATAAGGCAATATGCTTAGTAAGGAGAAAAACAAGGTTGTTTACAGAAATTAAGTGAAATTTCCCTCATGTTTAACAATAGGTTTAAATCTTCATCTAGTTATAATGGTGCTTACTTTATGTATCACTTTATTATTGTAATTTTAATTCGACACATAATCACTCGTTTCGTTTCAAAAATATATATAGACTGACCTACGTACGTCACCATGACATATGGTCCTACTATTTCATTTGATAATATCATAGATCGAGTGTCAATCTGATGGGGACCTCAATATCTTTATAATATGCTATACTATAACGATCATGGGGGTTATGATAACCTTGTATGAAACAATATCGTGGTGTTTGTAACGTATGTTTTAAAATTTGATCGGCACTGGAAAGAGCAGCTTGATATTGAAGATTTGGGCAAGAAAATGTTATTTTTGGGTTACAATTATAGCCATTCTTCTATGTTAGTACCAGCTGATGATGAACTTAGCGAGTTATCAAATACTTTTCATTCTGCTGGGGATATTCAAGAAAGATACGTGCGTTATTCTTATGATTTTAGTAAGGTACCAAGAGCTCACCAGGGTGGATTTTATGGGGATAAAATGTCTAAGAATTTGATTACTCTTGTGATTTTGACAGGGTAAGAGAAAGAAAAGGGTCTCATCGATCATATGATTGGATCAAGGAATGATGGACTTGCATGAAAAATATATTTCTTCGAGACATAAAAGGATTAATTAGTTCATTACCTTTCATAGTGTATACACTGTGTAAGTGACCTTTTACATATATTGATATATTCAAGGACACAACTGTTAATTAATGAAATAAACAATATTTTCACTATTGATATATACATAGTACATTTTTCTCTTAACAGAAAATGAAAGCAATTACAGAGTAGAAGATTGCTATTTGGACATTAGAGGGGAAAAATAAATAAGTAGAAACAAAGAGTCCATTTTCAAGTTCTTGCCATATACCGACAATTTGAATGGCATCGATCGAAGTTGGCCACTTGAGGTTAACTTTTCGTTTAATTTGCTCAATATGCATGAAATCCCCACAACAACAATAACGTAGGAGGCGGGTTGCCTACTCGCATTGTGCTAAGTAGTTACTATAAACTTTCCTTAACATATAAGGTTTTGTCAATATTAGTTGTAAGGCCAAGGAATGTTATCTGTTGAAGGGTCAATTAGATTCTGCATAGTTAGTTCAAAACCGATAAGGAAATCCAAATTCCTTTCCGGAAAGTAAAACTTCGCTTTCATATATGTCTATATATAACGCTTGTTCTGTGAAAGCCAATAGCTTAATTGGTTCATATCTCATTGTATGAAATTTCTCTGTCTCTGCTGCTTAAACCTAATTGTGTTTGATTAATTTGAATTGAATGGATCCAGTGTCCGGATACACTTATGGATACCAAGTGAGGCGGATGTTTGCCCAAAAATTGCTCCCCAATTTTGACATTCAAGTTCCATCGAAAGAGTTCAGGTTCCAGATGCATCGCTTCGGAATTCTAGAGCCCGGCTTACCGAACCCATCGGATCATCTGGCTCATTGTTTAATGTTAAGCCTTTTCGACTGGGAGCAAGACAAAGACCACTACTCTTTCTTCAAGACTGAGCCAGTTCCGTACAAGCTTCAGCTCCAGATGTTCAAAGACGTCTCTAACTTGGCCAGGGATGCACTCGCCAGTGCCATTTCCAATAACGACTCCAAGACCATCCAAATTTGTGTCGTTTTGAAGCTTAAGGGGGTGAGTCATGTCGTGCAAGAGGAAGAGGAAGAGGAATGCGCAATTTGTTTAAAGAAGTTTGAGAATATTGACAATGAGGCTACCATGTTGAACTGTCAATGTCAATTCCTTTATCACCATGCTTGCATTTGGCGGTGGCTGAGGGAGCTAAGAAATTATTCGTGTCCGATTTGTCGTAAGAACTTCGCTCATGGGACTGAGCACTTTGCTCGATCCCCATGCACAAGAAGAAAGTTGCGAAAAGAATGATGACGTAGCCTGAGTTGACTACGGATAGCAAAACTAGCAGATCAGCGATATCCATTCTCCCCTTTATTGTTTTAGAAACCGTATATGGTTTACAGTTTATTTCTTGGACTTCAAGTTCACGATTGCTTCTTCTTCTCATTATTTATCATTTTTTTATTTCTTTCTTTTCCAATTTTTGTTCAAGAAATTTCTGCAATAGTTTATCGTTGCCATACGGTCTATTCTTCCAATATACGTTATTGTTATTTTTTATCTTAAAGTAATTATTTTAATTATTTAAATATTGGATCCAATCAATGGTCAACACACAATTTGATGCAATAGGAAGTGCGTTGCAGCGGGTGCAAGGTAGCCGGTCCCACCCCTAAAACATATACACACACCTAGATAATAAAAGATTAGAATTCACAGATACTGAAAAAAAATTAGAACCTTTAGAGACAACTCGACAAAACCCAGCTAAATTTTTTCAACTACCTTTCGCTCAAGAAGGAAATATAAAATGAAAAACAGAAACCCAACAGAGATGTGAAATAGTAGTAGTGACCTTTTACTCGAACTAGCATAAATAGATGCTCGCGAGGTTTGAGATTGTAAAGAAATGGCTTTATCAACTTTATTAATTTTTTTTTCCGTAGATATTTTGTGAAAGGTAGATGAAAAATGATATTTGAATATTAAGAAAACACCATCAAGATAGAATAATAATGTTGTAGTATGAGTAGTACGGTTGTTTTGTGTATTCTAGTAAAATTATAAAATTACAGCATGAACACTAACTTTATTTTTATTTGGTAGTATCTACTGAATATTCGAATAGGCAAAGCTTGTGTTATAAATAATGTATCAAACAACCAATAAATATAGTTCATTGATTTTGATGTTTTTAAATCTAATGGATAAAATAATTTTAACATAAAATGAAATATAGGTATAATAGTAATTTAAATAAAATATTATTTTTAATCACATATTTACATATTTTTTTTAAAAATAAGTTCTCATTAATTTTTTAATAACTATATGGTTTTATCATTCATCTTTTCCACATTTATTTTTGAAACTTTGTAAAGTTTTTAAGACATTTTTATAAAGATTTAAATTATTATTATGTTCATAAAGATCCATAAATTCTGAATTTATTTTTGTGCCTATTATAATTTCTTATCTCTTTTAAGTTATATATTAAATTTTTCTTCTAATACACACACACACACACACACATTCAATTTATTTTCTCATCCTAAATACATAACATTAATATAGTCACATAAATTTTGTAATATAAATTTAGTGTCCTAAATTATGAGAGATATTATATGTGATAAATATTTTAGATTTGGTACAAATATAAGTAGAAGTAATGATACTATTATTTAGTTGTAGTCTAAGGTGTACTATTATTTAGATTGGTACAAATATAAGTACAAGTAGAAGTAACAGTACTATTATTCAGTTGTACTATTATTAGATTTGGTACAAATATAAGTAGAAGTAACAGTACTATTATTTAGTTATAGTCTAAGGTGTAAAGTAAAATTGTAAAACTTATTGAATTATTATATTTTTTAAAATTTTTAAAATTTATAGCTGTAAGATACAACTTATGTATGTTAAGCTTCGCCATATATTAATTCTAAGATTAAACGAAGGAAAACTAGAAGAGCAATGATATAACTACAAACTTTTATATAAATTTTTTTATACAAATTAATAAGACATGATTTAATTGATTGAATTAGATATCTCCTAGCCAAAGTGATTTATTTTTATTATTTTATATTTTTATTCAACCAATGAATGAATGCCATATCTGTTTGTACAAAATAAATTTTTACAAGAGTTTATAGTAATATCATCATTCAAACTAGAAAGATGAAAAGAAAAAAATATTTATAGAAAGTACTTTGGGTTAGGTGATGTAGAGGAAGTGTTCCTTTTTGTTGTAGATTACTTTCTAAGAGAAAGTGATATACTCATAGTGACAATTGGTCTGCAAATAACTACCCATATCATGATATTAATTTACCTAATACAAATCATTTTATTTCTTCACTTCTTTATATTTTTTAGGTGGATTAGGCATCATTATTGGAAATACCAAGAAATCTCTTTTTAATTCTCAAATTTTATTAAGTTGACAATTATTGCCAAATATTTAACAAATTGTGATTTATCTAAATATTTCTATTTTTTATTTTCTCAAATGATAACATTTTAATTTTTACTATTAGAAAATATATTGCTTTTTGAGGGGATTAAAAAAAAACGGCGATTTTCAGTGTGAACCTCGGCGGTTGTCATTCACAAATCACAAACGCACGTCGGAAAATGTCGGGTAACTAAAAGCGGCAGGACCAAAATGGGTCATGTGGGCGAGACAACGGATCGGTCCAAAAATAACCAAAATTGTGGACCGGATTGAGGCTCAAATAAATTTATGATATTTTTCATTGGGCCATTTGGGCCGTTTGGTCTGTTAGTCATTAAACGAAAGCGCGTTGCTTTGGACATCCAACTAAATTACCTGCCAGAGCTTCATTTGTAGATAACGTCATTACAATTCGACTTACCGTTTTATCTTTGCGCACTGCCAATAACTTCGGCAACTATGAGAACTTTTTATAGCGTTTGTTCATGCCATCTAATAACATTTTTACTTGACACAACTCAATCATGAATCCACGATGATACATAACGTAGATAAAAAAGAGAATTCCAATTACGTTTATGAGGTTTTAATGGTATCAGCTAACTCCAAAATTTTTTTTTGGTTAGACATTGATGACAAATCACACTTTTTTTTTTTCTTTGGTTTCTTCTTCCTTTAATGAATGATATGGTTACATATGAAGTAATAACGTAATCATTAAATTAAAAAAAAATGACAGCTCAGGCTACGAGATATGATAATATAATAACATTCATGTGACTTTACTTTGTGTAAGCATGATTGCTAGGTTCACTGTTTTGTCAAATTGAATTTAATCGAATAAATTTGATAAAAGTCATAATACATGGGCTTATGGTGGAACTGTTCCATTATGGCATACTATGATAACTATCAAATCATAACAATAATTATAAATTTAATATTTATTTATATGTTTGTATAAAATTATTATCAGTATTCTATCACATAATAGTTCCAACATAATCGAACTTAATTTGTAAATTGAATAAAAATCATTTTGATTTGAATTTTTCATTTTTTTTTATTTCTTAATCTCTAAAAAAAACCTTGAATTTTTCTAATTTTTCAATTTTCAGGTCATTTTTAATAATATTTTAAATTAACAAAAGCAGGAAACTTAAAAAGTTTGGTATGGTCGGCCATGGGTGGCCTCCTCCTCGAGTTTTGCTTTCTTCCCTTCTTTGTTAATTTGTGGAGTGATATTTGCTCTTCTTGCTTTTCATAAATTAAATCACAAATCATTTGTAATATATTACAAGGTTATTATCTTTTCACCATAAAAAATATTGCGAAACAACGGATCATTACATGAATTATTCAAATATAACATTGCACTATATTGATTTTTTAAAAAATAATAATTTATTGCATTTCTATCACTATTGTTAGGTAGCATTTTTTTAAAATTTGAAATATAAATGGGTTTAATTCTTTTGAACTCTAAATGATTTTAAATACGAAAAATTAAATTATCTGTTTATTTTTTTCAATATTTGAATATTTGTAGCATATTGTTTGTTTTTATAATAAAAAAACTTAAAATTAATTTTTTGACATTTACGTCCTTATAAATCAAAGTGAAAAAAATGGATATCTATTTTATAATTTATGAAATAAGTTATTTATAAAAATATTTGTGAGTTATAATATTTATTTATCATTTATATCTTTTTTCATTTAGATAAAAGTCACAAAAGTCTATTTTTTCTATTTAAATATAAATATTTGAAAAACAGACATAAATTAAAAAATAATTTTAAAAAATATCTAAAGTTTTAAACATTCAACAAACAACTTTTTGATCTAATAATAATATCATGTATCAAATTGAAATGACTCAAATGCATTTGTTAAATCATACTCATATATTGTCGGGGTTAAACCTAAATACTATAAGCATTGCTTTATCATCTTGATATAAATTACAGGACCCACTATTTAGTTTCTAACATTAATCAAATCACCTTTTTGATACAAATGGATAACTATGTCCTTATTTGAGAATAAGAACATCAGGGATATAAATATTATTACCCCCATAAAGATTTGTGATTTACCATTTTTACATTCTAAATTTTGTTCTAATCTATAAAATGTGGTATTCACGCCAACACCTTGCTTGTATGAGCACCAAACTCAGCATTATTGAAGAAAACTGGGAGGCACAAAACATACCCACAGTTGTTGACCAACCCATCACTCGATTCTTTCTCAATTTTGAAATATAAATATTATTCAAATATTGTAATGTTATAATAACTAAGTGTCAATAATTTTCTCCAAACCTACCACCCACTAATAAATGTGCCTTTCAAGGCCAATGCTTAGTTGAAAAGATTATTAATTGTGGTCAAGCTCTCATGATTATTAATTGTGGTCAAGCTCTCATGAAAATGAAGAAAAAAAAATTAATTCTACAAGTAAAATCAAAACCTTAAGATTAAATCAAACTTAAAATTAAAAAAAGAAGAAGATTAGACTATTCATTAGTGTAAAATTTTTCGTTGCAATTCCCTTAATAATTTGATAAATTTATTTCTTTTATTAAAAATTCACTTATTTAATTCGATGGTTGATTGTTAGACTTGGTTTAGTTTTTTAAATATATGAAATAAGAGTTGACGTTTAGTGAGTGAATTTTTTTATCTTTATCCAAACATTTAAAAGTGGAATTAAATATATGTTGCAATAATAACTAAATTGAATTGAATTACAAATCTTGGACTTATTTGCATCCTACCAAACTGAGCTTCTTTGTCTCATATTCGTGGCACTACATAATTCTCAAGCATCATACATGATTGGTTAAGACGTTAAGTAACATTACACTTCCAAACAAAGAGGATATCACCATCATCAACCCATCATCACTGCCACCATGATATTATTACAAACTAACAAAGTTTCAAAACGAATTTACAATCCTTAACAGGCATAAAATTGGCAATAATAGATCGGGAAGGTACAATAACGCAAATTTAATTCAATTAAAAAGTGTGAAAAATGTCACCCCACCGAATCAAGCAAGTTGTGGGGCACATACATAAAGAAAGAATATACTTAAGGATGAGATCCAATAATTATAATTATATATTAAAAAAAAGGTTGTGTGAAACCAAGAAATTATTATTTATCTCTTAAAAGAAAATATTTGTTTGTTTATTATTATTAGTTAATGTTATTATTATTCCTTTGGTGGAGGTGTGCTTGCGTGGTTGGGTTTGTTTTGCCAACACAAAAAATAAAAAATAAAAAATAAAACTGAAAACAAACCCAACCAAACCCAACCATAATTAATAAAGGTAAAGCTGGCCATGTCTGTTTTTTCCTCTCTTTCCCTCTTTAATCATCTTCATGTTCTCTGAATTCTAGGGTTTTCATTTATTTATTTTTATTTGTTATGAATCTCTAGGAATTTTCAGAGAATCCCAATTGCTCTGATCTTCATCACTTCATGGGCATTTCCTGATCTTCTTCACCCATTCCGGAGCTCTTCCATCCTCTTTTATGGAGGTAAATTAAGAATTTAATTTTTCAATTCTAATAATCAAATAGTTGATTTTTTTAATTGAATTTTCAAATATGGTTATGATTCCTTTTCCTTGTATTTGGTTATTGAGATCGATTTCTTATCTGGGTTTAATTTATATCCACCAAATGTTTCAGCTTGAATTTATTTTTGCTTAACTTATACATGGCTTGTTCTGTTAAAGTTTTCGGCTGAATTTGATTTTTTTTCCTCTTTTCCCCTTGTTTTGGGCTGTGATCGAGATGAAAGAAAATGTGAACACTTTTTGTTTCAACAATTTATGATTTGTCGATGAAATGAGCATGTTATAATGCACTTCGGGTAATTTCAATGCATTTAGCATAAATTTACATGTAAAACAAGTCTCTATTGAGCAAAAAATAGCTATCAAAGTAAGAGAGAGAACCATGTATGCTCTGATGTGGGAATCAAAATTACAACTAAACTCTTATGTGTTACCTGGATAATTGAATTCAGTCGATGGTGCTGTATCTATAACCGAATTTCATTAAGCATTTGCTGATACATGAATCATGGGAACTTCAAGAACTTTTTTTTTCTCCCGTTAGATTAAATTTGTTTCTGGGGAAGCTTTTGGTTTTATTTTTTGTTGAAACCATTACATTTGTTTGTTTGATGGATGGTCAATTAGCTCTGTGGCGTCATTAAGAAATAATTGCTACCAATTTAGCCGAGGAATCATGTGACTATTTGAGCTACCCCGTGTTACAAATTTCTGCCCTCGGGTTCAAGTTAATGCAATGGAAGTTAACTTATTCATTTAGAAAGTAAAATAATTATCTCTTGAGTCTTGAGATTTGGTTGTCCTCTCCAATTGATTGGGATTGTCTGTATTGAAAGATTAGATATTTGTTTTAATATGATTATTGATTTTCTTGAAAGAATGTTCAATTCCCATGAGGTGCCTTAGTTGAGTTATTTCCGGTTTTGCAGGTTCCAGGGATGGAGGAGGGCAAGAAACCTGAAGATCATATGACTTCAGCTGCTGCCTTTGTAGAAGGAGGGATACAAGATTCTTGTGATGATGCGTGCAGCATATGCCTTGAGGAGTTTTCTGAAAGCGATCCTTCAACGGTAAACAGCTCAAAATTATACGTCTATTGTGCCTCCTCTAACCACACATCAAACACCCCCAAACAACATACTTACCCACACTAACACTTACATGCCCTTAGAAAGGGAGCTTTAAAGACAAAAAAATTCATTATTATTTCTTGTGATTTTGACCTATAGAAGTTTGCCTAAAGTTTATTTTGTGTTGTAGGTGACGAGTTGCAAGCATGAGTTTCACCTTCAATGCGTTCTTGAATGGTAGAGTTCATATATCTTAATATGTTATTTCATTCCTTTGTGACATTTATGATTCTACTAATCCTCATTTTGAGATATTTATGCTTTGTTCTCAAACAACGCCTTGTTCAACTTTGTCTTTTTGTTTCCTTTTCTGGGTTTTTTGTCATTTTCTAGTTACTCTCTTAATATATAGATACAGATCTGTCAGAGAAAAAATAACATAAATTATATATGTCTAGGTTTCCCTTTTTTTTTTTCACTTTTTCTCTGCCTTTTTTGAGTGATGGACAAAGATGACTTCAGAAATTTTGGTCTAGTTCTCTGTGGGGCCAAATAATGTGAGTTATATTCTGATGATATTGGTTCCATTTGATGCTTATGCATTCCTTGATTTCATTATTGTAGACTTTTATGAGACTTCCTCTGGTTCTGTGAAGGAAGAATTTGGGCAATATTTTTTAACAATGTCTTCATTACTTGTTTGTTGATTTGCTTATTATCTTATGAAATAGTTGTTACTGTTCTACATTGATTGGGTGTGACAATATCTCTCTCTCTCTCTCTCTCGCTGGCACACGTATACATGCGACAGAGTTAACTGCAAGCTGGTAGACATCAGAATTAAGTCACTTGCATCTAGAGAAACAAATAAAGATTTGTGTGGATCAACTGTTTCTCATTTTGTTAATTGATGTGAATTCTTGAATTGTGAGTCATATGACATATATCTAGGTAAGGAAGAAAGGGCTTAACACTTGCTTCTCAATCATAGGTGTCAGAGAAGCTCTCAATGTCCCATGTGTTGGCAGCCAATTAGTCTGAAGGACGCCACCAGGTTAATTTGTTAATTTCTATTATTCTATTTTTTACTTGTTCCCTTTGTATTTAACTCAATGGAGTTATCTAATGTACATATGGTTGTAGTCAAGAATTGCTTGAAGCTGTTGAACGAGAGAGGAGCATTAGGGCTAATCCTCCAAGAAACTCCACCATATTTCATCATCCTACATTTGGCGATTTTGAATTGCAGCATGTCCGTAGTTTATCAGTATTCGCTAACATATTTTGTTTGTTCATGTATTGAATGAACTCATCCCAAGATTTGACCTTCAAGTGATAATTATGCAATTCCTTTTGGCAATGCAGTTACCTGTGGGTGCAAGTGATGCTGACCTTGAAGAACGCATACTTCAGCATTTGACTGCTGCTGCTGCAATGGGTAGGGCCCACCATTTTGGTAGGAGGGAGAGCCATAGAAGTCGGTCAGCTGCTCATGGTCGCCCACATTTCTTTGTGTTTTCTGCTCATCCTGGTGGTGCACCGCCTGATCCTGTTGCCCAGGGAGGGGGAGCTGAACCAGCTACACTTGCTGGTGCTGGTCCATCCGTCCCACTTTCGACTAGTGGGAGTGACTCATCACAGCATATGCTGCAGTTTCATCCTGTACAAACCAATCAAAATTCATCCTCAGCCTCTGGATCAGCAGTTGCACAAGCAAATAGACGTGGATTTTCCTTTAATAATCGGTAGTCATGATTTCTTTTTTCTTTTTCCCTCTCCTTCTGTGTGCTAATTTGTTTGTAACTCTGCTATTAAACTGTCCATAGGTTTATATACTTGTATTATTTTTAATCATTTTCTTTGTAGAAGCACTACTGGCCAAACTTCATCACCGATCCATGATAGAGGTGGACCATCTGACCTTCAGTCATTTTCGGAGTCTTTGAAATCTAGATTTAATGCTGTATCTATGAGGTATAGTTATAAAGGGAATCTTTTCTCTTGTAACGCTAATGGTTGTACTATATTTTGATACAGAGATATATGTATATATTAAATGTATTGCTAATTCATTTTCCTTTTAACTCTGTTGAATTGAAGATACAAAGAGTCAATTTCCAAGAGTACCAGAGGGTGGAAGGAGAGGCTATTCTCCCGCAATGCTTCCATGCCTGGTGCTGGATCTGAAAATCGGTCAGAAAATGCAGGAATTACTAGTGTATCTCGTTTGATGGAGCAACTTGGAACAGGAGAAAGTACTAGAGGTAGTGAAGCTTCTGTATCAAGTCATTCGGCTAATCGTCTGGTTGCAGAGGAAAACAGCGAGAATAATACAGAGACACGGGGAGAAAGCCCTCTGAATAACGAGACACCACCTTCTTGCGCTGCAAGTTCATTTTCAAGATAAGTCGTCAAACATTGTTTCAGCAACTGCATCTATCCTCAGCATTTCATCTTTGAAGGTGAGAATAAGAGTCTTCCAATTAAAAAAATTGGCTCAAGTTTACAATATTCTTCCGCCGTTTTTACTAATAGATGGCGACAATAGGCATCATATAGTGATATTTAACCCCTTGCCAAGTTTATTGATATTTACTAGTGATTACAAGAAATAGGATTCAAGTCAACTAAGCAGTACAGATTTCCGATTCTTGAAACCTTATTACCATCATATATTCAACAATTGGATCCAGTTATAACTTAGATTTTTCAGGTTGTTAACTCGTTTCTTCAGAAATGACATGCCGAGGAAAAGATGCATTTGCATTAACAGGCGAGTGAGTGAGCATTTCGCATGTGGATAGAGTCAATATGGTGATTTGTGGTGCGAACACAAAATAAAAGAGAGGAAGTTTGTTGAAAGAGCTTCTCGTCTGGTTGGGGACTTATAAATTGGGTGTATTTATGTAAATTTGTTTATTTTTAAAACCCGATTTAAAAACTATTCTATGCCTGGATGGATGGTTGCATTCTGGCTCTGTTTGAATGTTAATTTATCTATAGTCTTAATGAAATGTGTCATTTCCCAAAAAAATAAACCTTAACTTTAAAGTAGTTACTATTTACTTTCTAAAAATGAAACTAGCCTCGGAAATTCCTCAAAAATTAAATTTGGGATCTAGTCAGTAATTTAACATTTTCTAGTTTCTATAGCTGTTAGCGCGAATGGATTCTGCAATAAAATGATTGGCTGAATGAGAAACATTCGAGATTTTATCTTGTTATTCAATTAATTATTATCATGTCACGTCGGCGTGTATTAATCAATGGGCCTGGCCTCATTTGACTTTGGGATCAGAGGTCAGGATTATCACTTTCATGGGCCCCAAATGTTAGGGGCCACCAATTATAGATGGGCTCAGCTTGACCTCGGGGTCAAAGTCAAGGCTGTTGCTTTCATGGGCACCAAATATTATGGGCCAACAATGTTCTTATGGGTCAAGATCCGACTTGAGCCAGAACACCCGGGTTTTAATATATTTGGAGTCGGGGTTTTTTTTTTTCAAACACTCGTCTTTCAAACTATGGCTTGAATCCGCCTACCGAACTGGAGTTTTTTATGACGAGACTCTCTTTAATGGATTAGGATTTTCTCTTTATTTATTTATTTGTTTATTTTTTTAATCTGAGCAAGTTCAGTGATTACAAATTAAGAGGTCGCCAAAGCTGCACCTTAGGTAAATCCTACAAATTAACGAATGAAAGCAATATGGAAATATATTTTCTTTTTCCCATTTTAGATGGAAAAATAAATTTTATTCACTAATAAGAAATGATTAAAAGGATTTCAAAACTTTATTTAAAAAATTTTTAACGGAAATTTGATCAAAACATGAGCGGTTTACTTAACATATCTAAAAATATGAGTAATTGAAACATTACTAGTTAAAAATTTACTCTTGGATAATTTGGATTATCCAGAATATCTTCTATTGAATATTAATAGTTATTAACTAATTAGATTATATTGATATAGTATTTATTTATCAGTAATCAGAATAGACTGTAATAAATGATTTGGATGAGAGTGACTTAGAATGGGAGTGAGAAATATGAATCAAAATAAGTTATTTACTTAAATTATAAAAATTGAAATTGGAATGGGTTGAAATCCCATTAATGTGTTTATTTTATTTTATAATCAGAATCAGAATGAGTTAAATTATAATAAACTACTAAAAAGTACTTCCTTAATTATTGTCATAATTATTATTTTATATTTTAATTATAGTGGTTATTTATTAAAAATTTATTATTATTATTAATCACTGTCAATAGTGTATTAATGTATTAATTAGATGTAAAAACTTTAATTAATTAATTAATAATAACATACGAATTAATTATAATGATTATATTAGTAATTATTATAATATTATATTAACTAATTAATTATTATACTAATGACATATTAATTATTGTGATTATTTATTCAAAATTTAATTTTACTAATATATAATTCTTAATAATATGTTGATTAATAGTAATAATTATATTAATTAATTAATAATAATAAATTAACTAATTATATTAATAATTGTTAGAGTAGTATATTAATTAATAATATTATATTAATTATTGTGATTCTTTATTAAAAATTATAATTATTAATATATTAGTACATTTATTAATGGTGATAATTAGATTAATTAATTAACAATAACATATGAATTAATAATAATAATAATAATAATTATTATAATTATTATTATTATTATTTTAATTGATTATAAATGAGAACAATATGAATATTTTAAACTTTGAGAAAGGATAAAACAATCAATTTAGGAAATAAGATTCTCATTTTTATCTCTCCATGAGAATAAAAACTTTAATAATCATTTTCAATTTTAAACAAGACTCACCACTGTAATTTTTATTTTACATCTCATTTAAGCAAGTAAATATATTATTCATTCATATTCTCTTATTCTTATTTTTAATTAATAAATACACTATTAAAAAATTGTATTTGATTGTTAACCAATAATTGTTTCGATAAAAATTCAAATCAATGAACTTGAACATCAACGTAGTCTACCCTATTCATTCGAGCAGTCGGATTCATAGCAAACAACATCGCATCACCATGAATTCTTTTTTTTTTTAATTAATGTTTGAAATAGATGATAAATCTTATTAATAAATACTAACATTTTCCTTTTTCTTATTATTCAAACACAGGTGATGTGGACACAAAATACATTCATAATTAGCGGAATTGCCACCAAAGTCAAACAACATTATTCAATTTTTATTAGTTTTGGGTGTTGAACTAAGTTTTTACTAAACACAAGATTTATAATTATTTTTATTATTTTTATTTTTTATTTACCTTGTGTAACACCCATTGATTTAGTAATGAATAAAAACTTAATTCAGCACTGAATCATTATCCTTCTCTCTAATCTTTATAAATCTAACAAATATTATTTATTCATTAGCCTAGAGATTATTAAAACATTCAATTAAAGATGAATGAGTTCAGTACCCATATTTTTGTAAGATGAGTTGTTAAGTTTTCTTTTTTAATTAAAACAACGATTCGTGAATAAGTAAACTAAACTAACTACGCTAGAACTTCAAGACCTAAAACCTGACAAGTCAAAACATATAACAATTACAGCGATAAAGAGCGATGGCGGTGGTGGTTGAAGAAATGTCTGGTAATCTTCATATCAGACCAACACAGCATTTAATTATAACCAAATTGGTCCTTCCCTCGGATCTTCAAAATATATCTTCAAAATATGTATACTAATATATATATATATATTAAATAATTCCACAATTGGAATTTTGCAAATTCAATGCAGACGAATAAACAAGAAACAGCGCATTGATTATAATTTTTATTTTTATTTATATTTTTATATTAATCGAGAAATATCCTGTGGCAAGGGCCGAGCTTTGTCTCTTAAACACAAGAGAATAAGAAATCACCAGATCAGAATCCAATGTACGACTATTGATATGCCTTCAGTTTATATTGTCAAGGTTCTACTAACAAGTTCATTACCATTACTATTTACCAGTGATTATGCATGTATATGAATAAATTTTGATTACCTTAATGTAAGATAAACAACTTTTCTACAACTGTTTAATAAAAATTTAATAATTATAAAAATAATAAAATTTTATTATTTTATATTTTTATAATCGTCAAATTTTTATCAAATGATTATAAAAAAGATAATAAGTTCTATATGAATAAAAGCATTCCATTTCACCACTTATAACAAAACTCTGGAAGCATCCTCAGCCACGTAATCATTATGACATCTAGGTATTAAATATTGAGAAGTGCTTCAAAAAAGGAAAAAAAAACAAAAAAAAAAATTAACAACAACAAAAGCAATGGAATCACTACTAAGAGGCTAATGCCAACATCTCAATATATATATATCAAGAAAAGTTTTTGAATTATATATTTTTTATTATGTAATGGAAAAATTTTCATATTGCCATTTCTTAGTGTAAATATTTAGTAATAATTTTTTTTTTCAACGAAACTATTCGTCTCATTAGTTGGAATTTTTACTCGTGAATTTCCATTAAAGTCACTTACTAACATTATTTCTAGATATATGGACGGTTCACACCACATCATCCCCCCCCCCCTCTCTTTTGGTATGTAAATTGTAAAATTTTCGATTAATTCAATTTCAATAATAGAGAATGCATATGGCTTGTCCTAATTGATACTTATTATAGTATATGGCATATCATAGTTAATACTTATAATAGTACAATCTCTTTATAGTCATACTATTAGGATGAATTAAATTTATTATTATAACTTAATAGAGGTTTAGCAATAAAATTATATTTTGATTTAGTTATCCTCAATGCGAGTAATATAGAGGTAAACACGTTAATAATTAATAAATAGAGTACGCCAATTCCACAAAACTCTATATTTTGGCTTCAATAAGAAGGTATCTATATTAGTGAGTTATTATGTACCTACAAGTTCAAAAATATGATAACATTTCTAAAGAATAAATTATTATCTTAAATAATTTTTAAAAAATATATTATTCAATATTAAACCTTTAATGCAACATATATATTTTTGTAATATACTAATAATTATTACAATGTAGAGGCAAGTTAATTGAGATAAGATCTCAAAGTTTATTTATATTTATAACTAGCTTAAATTCGGACCAAATTCTTTTACGACTCTATCAAAGTTATTCCTATAAAAAATATTACTATTGAGAAGTTTTATTGTACTATATATTATGATATAAAAGAAAAGCACATAAAATTGGTGTACATTTGCGAGATGCAATCTCAAGTACATTTTAATTTCACTAGAAAATAAATAATAGAAGGAATATTTGAAGACGTCATATCCTAGACAATCCTTAGATAATACACTTATGAGTTGCAATATCAGATGATTGATTGCTCACTCATCTTAAATAAATCCACATTACGCAATACTAATTAAAAAAAAAACAAATTATGAACATTTTAAACCAAATTTGGGTACCCGTTTCCAAAATTTGCATTAACTTTGAAAAATTGAAATGTCCCATTCGTGACCTAAAAGATTAGTTATTTTTGATTGAGTAACAAAATCAAACACTACTCTTTTGCTTATCGTTTTTTCATGATATTGGCAACATATTTTTCACAATGGAAGTGTTTGTCACAACAGTGAAGCTCTGAGCTTGTGTGAGCTTGCAGAGTCATCGGTCACGTTTTAGTTTGGTGGGATCATGAGAAACCAGCGAAGCAATCAAGCAAGGCAAGTGAACTAGTGAAGTCAGCTGATGGTGACAGGCAATCTAACGGTGGGCAAGCCGTCGCCGTTTTGATGACGCTGCTCCACGCGCCACGTGCGTTTAGAAGCGAGTCGAGGAAAATTGAGGGGAAATGCTTAGCTTAGAAACAAAGGGCCATTTATTGATTTTATTTATCTATTTCCGAACACCGACAGCGTGTTTTGTAGCCACATGTGAATTGTGATTTGCGAATATGGCCTGCGCGGCTTCTTTCTTCGCGCCCGCTCACATGCATTGCTGTGTTTTTATTACACATCTTTGAGATTCCCCGCTTTATTATTAGACCTTTTAAATGGCAATTCAAGTAAACGCTCTTTAGTGCAATATTCTTAAAAATTGTGTACAAAAATTGCCAATCAAACATTCCAAAATTAATTTTATTTATCGCCTTACTTAAAGAAAGTACCTGACCGAAAAAACTTAAAACAAAAACGTTCTAGAGAGTGAGCCAAAAATCAAAGAAATACTCGAAATGAATATGAATTATATACATAATTAGAATTGAACTTAAGATTTCAGTTCTGACACTATATTTTTTTTAAAGAGTTAAAAATCTAAACTAATCATATATACATGGGAAAAAAATTTATATTATTTTTATTTTATTAAATAATATTTTAAATATAAAAAATAACAAAATTCACTTTATAAAAAGTGACAGTATCACGTGATATTATCTAATTAATTTATAATTTAAATATTATTTATAAAAAATTATATAATATTATCATATTTATTGTATAGCGGGTACTCATAATTATCAGATATCTTCGTTAACAACCCTAAATAAAAGTCGAACAAATAAAGGTCACGGCTTGGCGCTTGAGCAGTTGAGCTCAAGCTAAGAGCTGAAAGCCACTAAACATATTTTATTTTACTTTTGTATTTGGAATAGGCCGCTGAAGATCAGTAAAGCTTTGAGAATCACAATCACATAAAAATGACAGAAAGCCAATAGACGCGTGGTCCCCACATCCAGCCTGTTTCGACTCTCTCAGCACAGACACCTCCACTCCCAAAAGTCCTCCTCGCTTGCTCTCACAATAAGTGCTTCTTCTAGGTGTAGTTTCACCATTCACTTGCTCAATCGCGTGTCTCACTCTCCTCCTCTCTAACCCGAACCTTACTCGGAAAGCTAAACGCCAAAGCTAAATCCCACCACCAAACAAGCCCCAAACACAAGCACAGATTCATCATACAAATACGAGTCTCTCACATTTTGGTCATTCTTTGCAGTTTGCAAAGGAATTGTGTGTTTCGTCATCTACAATCTTTGAGCGCCATGGATCCTAAAATCTATGGCCTCACTTTCTTCTTCCTGTTAGCTGTTCCCTCCCTCACCGCATTGCCTCACAAAACGACAAATTCTTCGTCACAACCTCAAATCAACTCCAACTCGGTTCTCGTCGCGCTTCTGGACTCGCATTACACTGAACTGGCCGAGCTAGTTGAAAAGGCTCTCCTACTACAGACCCTCGAAGAAGCCGTCGGCAGACACAATATTACCATTTTTGCCCCTAGGAACGAGGCACTAGAGCGCGAGCTCGATCCGGAGTTCAAGCGGTTCTTACTCGAACCTGGCAACCTCAAGTCTTTGCAGACCCTCTTGATGTTCCACATTCTCCCCAGCCGAATCGGATCCCGCAACTGGCCCGAGGAGAAATCCGGGTCGAGAAAGCACAACACTCTGTGGAACGATTTTGTCCACTTGTCCAGCAAGAGCAGCAAAAGACTCATCGGTTCGGCTGAGATTATCCGACCGGACGACATTACCCGACCCGACGGTGTAATCCACGGAATCGAGCGGCTGTTAGTCCCGCGATCGGTACAAGAGGACTTCAACCGCAGGCGGAATCTCCGTTCCATTTCCGCCGTGCTTCCCCAAGGCGCGCCGGAGGTGGACCCCAGGACTCACCGTTTGAAGAAACCGGCCGCTCCAGTTCCGGCCGGTGCCCCTCCGATTCTTCCCATATACGACGCGATGGCTCCGGGTCCCTCGCTGGCACCCGCTCCGGCACCAGGACCCGGAGGAGCGCACCGTCATTTCAACGGCGAGAGGCAGGTGAAGGATTTCATTCACACGCTGTTGCATTACGGAGGGTACAACGAAATGGCGGATATTCTCGTGAACTTAACGTCGTTAGCGACGGAAATGGGCCGTTTGGTGTCCGAGGGTTACGTCCTGACGGTGCTGGCCCCGAACGACGAGGCGATGGCGAAGCTGACGACGGATCAATTGAGCGAACCTGGGGCGCCGGAGCAGATTATTTATTACCACATTATCCCGGAGTATCAAACGGAAGAGAGCATGTACAACTCCGTTCGGAGATTTGGGAAAGTGAAGTACGATACGTTAAGGCTGCCGCATAAAGTAACGGCGCAAGAGGCTGATGGGTCGGTGAAATTTGGATCGGGCGACGGGTCGGCTTATTTGTTTGACCCAGATATTTATACTGATGGCAGGATTTCGGTTCAAGGGATTGATGGGGTTTTGTTCCCAGAGGAAGAGACTCCAACGGTTAAGAAACCGGCTGCCGTTAAAGTTGTCGCCAAGCCCAGAAGAGGTAATGGTTGTTTTAATTGTTTCTTTAATTTTTATTTTTATAGATTAATGGAGTACATTTCATTGGCATTGGCTAAAATGCAGGTTAATTGATTCCATCAACTTAAGAAATTTGTCAAAATCTTGACTAAAGTTTCGTTAGATTTGGCTATAGGTTAATGAAGTTAGCCATTGTTGATATTTATTCCTGTTCTTTGAATTATTTTAGGAAAAAATGTAATTTTGTTACTTCCCAATTGTGTTCTTGTGGGTAGTCATTGATTCATTTGGTGAAAAATCCTTCTGGGTGGAGAGGGATTGTGTTTATGTTTTTGTTATGTCTTAAGAAAATGGAGAGATTAGATTACTTTTCATTATAATCTTTTTTTAGCTTTTAGGTCAATGGAAGCAAATGGGCAATGGATTTTGAGATGGTGGTTGATGTTGTGGCATTTTTTTGCGGTTAGGTTGAGTTGGGGGATAGTTCATTCTAGTGGGTTCGATTTGGAGTGCTCTTGAAGGGTAGCGTTAAGTACAAATTAGTCGGTGGGAAGTAAAAAGCAAAAGTGGTTTCATTATTTTGTTGGGACTTTGTTCATAGGAAAAGCTGATATGATGCCAGGGCAGGTTTCTTAATCAATGGGTTAACTTATATTTTACAGACTCTAATCTCTGGCGCATGCCGCCTATGAATCCATGTGATTGATTCTAGGGTTGCCAAGTCGCCACCATAACTTTTATGCTGGCAACGGCTGCCTGGCATGAACTTACATACCTTGTGATTGCATTTCTTTCCATTTTTTAGGTTGGTTTGTGATCAGCTGGCATGATTTATTGTCATTACTTTTGTGTTCTTTAGTAGCCGACCCCGTACAGTTTTTTTAAGTGCTGGGCCCGGGTTCTGTAATTAGAAATCTAATTTAACTCTTGGTTGTTTTCCTTGTCGATCATAAGATTAAGCATGTGGTGCAGATCATATAATATCGGCGGTTCTTCTGATCTGTGTTTAATATATTGCAATTGCAGGCAAATTAATGGAGGTAGCATGTAGAATGCTTGGAGCTGTTGGGCAAGATTCACATTTCACTACATGTCAATAAACACATAATTAAATCAAAAATAAGAAAACCCGACACCGTGTAAACAATCATAAACTGGTAAATTCTGCTCTCTTTTCCGCTGATTATAATACTGCTTTATCACGTTTATTTTTTACTAACGGTGGTTGATAATATTGCAGTTGTAGGAAGATTGTAAACTAAAGAGGACTGGGATGTCAATCAGGATACGTCGTTGGTGAATAATCCCACAAAAAGAGAAGAGTTTGTTGTTGTTTTCTTTTCTTCTCTTCTTTTTATAAATACTGTAATTACATATCATTTTTTAATTGTTTTTTTATATAAGACTTACTGGTTACTGCCACTATGGGCATGATGATTGATGAACAAACTTGGCTCTATGTCAATGGTTGTGTTCCTCTTGCCTGCTTGAGAATGGATCAACTCAAATTTTCGTAATTTGTTAATTAAAATTTTCTTTGTGAGAAAGTAAAGAATTTAGTGTCGGGTGAAGGAAGTTGTTGGGTGATAACGTGATTGAGAGCGACACCAAAACTCACAAAGAGTTAGATGGACTTTTACTTTCGTGGCTGGTGTTTTGTTGTATTCATTAAAAATTAAAAAAAAAGAACCAAATAATTGTCAATTATTGATGAAACTTTAAGCAAAATTTTTACTCTTTATTATTATATTTGACAGTTGCCATGTTATCATAATTGTAGCCAAATTAAAAGGCTCATCAATTTTTTTTTCTTTTGCTAAAATATAATATTTGACTTAAAATGCAATCTTATATTTATATATAATTTTGGCTAAGTGGAAGAAGTGGGTAATAATAATAATAGTCAATTTTTACACAGCTGGATACAGCTCGTGGGACTTAATGTTGTGCCTGAGCTGGGGCCAGTGGGAAGTGTCTCCAAAATTATCCCTGTTCTATTACTGACTTCTATCTGTATAGTGTCGGCAAGCGTAGAATTTGTTTCCCCAAGGGCGAGGATTTTAGCACGAGCATTTCTCATTTAGTTAAAAGAGTACCGTTGCTTAAACAACAGCAGCGAGATAATACGCAAATAAAAATATGAATATTTATGTATGTTACAGTTATATTACAACATGTAAAATAATAATACTAATTATTATGCTATAGTATTATCATTTCTGTTTTTTTTTTCTTTTCTTTTGTTGATGTTCAAAATAATATTTTCCTTTGTTTAATAAAAGAGAAAAATAATAATACTAATTGTGCTCTAGTATTATCATTTGTTAAATATAGATCTCAGATTCAAACCCGTTTAATTATAAATCGAGAGGAGTTTGATTTATATTCACAAAACAGAGGGGGGCGTATCTCTTGTCATAATCATTTAGAAATCCGAATTGCCCCCGAGACCAATTTTATTTTTTTTATTATTATTATTTTTTATTTTCCAATGTATATTAGATGAATCGGGATGCTGATTGGATTAATAGTCAAAACGGTCGACCGTGTGATAAATCCCCCTCACCAAATACTTTTTCTTTAAATCGGTTATTGCCTTTGTGGCCTGAACCCGCGTGGCATCGGATGGCCTCAGTCTTTTCCATTTTTTCTTTTTTTAAATTAAAAGAATTCCATTGACGAGCATGAAAATATTGATTTTACTAATTAAATATTGAAGTTTAATATTACGGAAGGTCTCACAAGGCATGTAGTGCGGCGGTCAATTTAATCACTTGCACCATTGCACGAGGCACATGGTCTGCCAAAATAAAACAATTAATATCCAAAATGAGAGAAGGAGAAGAACGGTGGACATTTCGTGTTCGGTACCAAAGGTTCCTGCTTAAACATTAGAATTAGAAAGATATATAATTTCGGTTTTAAAACTGAGGATGTGCATCTAATAATTGTAAAGGATTATAAGCATTTTAAATTTTATTTTGAAAAATTTTATATTTTGTACACTTATATAATAATTTTTAAATATTTGTAAAGGATTATAAGCATTTTAAATTTTATTTTAAAAAATTTTATATTTTGTACACTTATATAACAATTTTTAAATATTTATTTCTACTTGCTTGATCTCTATTTGTTCCCCCATTCAATGATAGATATATATATATATAAAATATTGCGTGACTTCAAGCTCTTTCAGATTGGGAGGTGGAGATCAAAAGCTAATTTGAATTGCGAACGCCATCTTTTTGTTTTGATTTTCTTCTTGCTTTTTCACATTGCATCTTCCTCTACTTCAGTCTCCACCCCTCACTGTTCGTGTTATCATGTTTGTACTTCAATTACGACATGAACATTCATTTGATCTTCCTTGGGATGTATTTGTTAATGCTGAGTAAATATTTTGCTTTAGATTAGATTTGATTTTAAAGAGGATTAGGGTATAAGACGGCTCTCAGCTCATGGGTGTATTTGATGCGGGGTGTAAATAGTTTTCAAATAAAGATAACTTGCATTCAACTAATGGTAAATTACATTAAAGATTGTTTAAGTAATATAAAAATTTATTAAAATATGAGTGTTCAAAATAAATTTTAAAGTGTCAATAATCTCTCTATATCTAATAGATTAAATTTTAATAACATGTACTTAGATACAATTTATTAATTAATATTTAAAATTTAATTTGAATAATGTGACAATCATCGATTAGTTGATAAAATAATAAAATTAATTTATTTGAAACTTATGAAAGTTTATTAACGAATTGTTAAATGCCATATTATATATCACATCATTTTTTGATATTTATCATTACTTAAATTTTTTTCACAAGTTTAGAAGACGATATCAAACAAGTTCTAAATCTATGCGTAACCCATAAAGCGGCGGCAATAGCGAGCAACAAACGGCGACCAAAAATTTGTGGTGGACCCAGCTCGCTTTACGAAGTAGACATTTTCTTGGAATTTAGAGAAAGGTTCCATTGAGGCCTCCTTGGCTTTACACTTACTTAATTGCAACTAATCTTGCCTCGTAAGCAATAGAAATGTTTCGCCTTTAGTGACCCTGATAGAATCCTGAAGCAGCTTGTGAATTTAACTGAAATGGTGAGACTCCTAGACATCGTTACGAATATTTAGGATTCTCTGCTGATCTAGTTTCTTTCATGCATGTATTCACATGTTCTAAAATTTAAATTTAATCTTAAACATCACTGCATAGCGTCAAAACAGTATTGTATAGTGAGCTACGCAATGTTGTACGGTCAAATCCAAATCTTAAAATGTATAGACGTCAATGTCTACATTGTAAACAGACTATCTTCAATCACACATCAACCTTACCATATGAGTTAATCTGATTAGAGAGAATTTAAGGAAGCTGAGAATAAGATGAAAAATATCCGTGCACACATACAAGAAGACACAAAAAATATGCTGGAGATTCCATTCCAACGAAATTTAATAAAGGAATGTTTAATTACTTTAATCTATGAACACTAAATTTATAACTCGAATAGGTATTGAAGTTCCAGAAGGAAATTGTAACAAGGCCTGTAAACAACTTATAATAGAGCTATTAACAGATATCACGGAACTGGAAACTTTCATATGCTATAAACTCAAGGGCCAAGAATCATATCTTCAACCTCCAACAGTGACCTCACAGGGAATAATCTCTGGGCTGGCAATTGTCATAATAGGTCCATCGCTCTCAGCAGGATGAATTTCAGATGCCAAATCTACAGCATCCTTGCATTGAGGAAGCACCAAAGATTGGTTCTGGGTTTCTTCAGGTTTTCCATCTGGTTCAAGATTTTGGTTGCCTGCCCCAGCATTCTTTGATTTTGACTTGACCCGCTTTCCTTCAGTTTTTCTGTGCATGCTATCCTGAGATTGGAGATTAGGTTGCGATTTTCTGATAGAAGTCTTTGAAGTAGCGGATTCTTTATTTCCATTAGCTTGGGTTCCCTTGATTGGATTGTTCGGTCCTTGATTCAGACGTGGGCTATGACATGATCCTCCATTTTCCAAAGAGCTGTCCTTTGCAACAACAGAGCTCTTGTTCCTTCCAAACTTAGGGGATACAGCCCGAGTTGTTGGAATCTGCAATATACAATAGGAATGACACAAAAAGAAATGAAAATCTAATATTTATGTCATAAGCTTAAAAAGAATATAGCCAATAATCACGAACTCTAGGCCTGTGATTAAGGAGCAAGCCATCTGCAACTTGGATGATCACATAAGATATAACTTTACCATATATGTTAGCTTTCTCCCTTAAATTGGTTCGACTTTAATTGCTGTCCTTCTGTCAAAGTCTAAATTCTCCACCAGAAATTGGAGAAAAAGCGGGATGTAACTAAAAAAGTTGGTCATGCTCTGAACTTTAGAGAAGGGAGCATCTCAAAATGTAGAATTCTTGCAACCAAATGCATATAGAGGTACCTTCTTTAGTTCAACTTTTGGAGGAGGTTCCTTGTAAAAGCTTGGCATTGGTGTAGCTTTAAATGTCAAGCTCTTTCTAAGCTGTTTGATCTCAGCCTCTTGGCTTTCCTGCATGATAGCAACCAATCAGATTAAGATCAACAAATTGGGAAAATGAACAATGGGATGAGGAGAAACAAATGTTCTATCAAGCACTGTTAATAGCCAGTGACAGCACCTTTGATTTTTCCTGCAAGTTGCTTTTTTCTACTTCCTTAGCATGGATCTTCTCTTCTAGCTTTGAAAAGAACTGGTGATCAATACCATATTACAGTTAATTTTCCATTCACCATAAAGTTTACAACAAAAGTGGGAAAGCAATCGAATACACATAGATGACCTCCTTTCTTCGTTCAGCTCGTTCTTCCAGCCTGAAGTTGAATCCAGAAACACTGCTTCTCCGCCCACGAGAAGTGGCACTTCTATTGAAAATACAGAACCCTCCGACATATCAATAAAATGAACACTAGGAAACAAGGTAAAAAATTGAAAAAGAAAAAAATGGCGGTGGAAGATAGGACAGTACGAAGTTGTGGAACGAGTCTCATCATCCTCTTTATTTGGCAAAGCAGTTGTTACAGATTTAGAATTTTGATCCATAAACCTGCAGTTTCATAAGACAGCATACAATCCCAATTAATCGAGAAGATTTTGAAAGATTTCTCTTCTTGATGCTTTGTTTCTAACACCTTAAGACATTATTTTGTATAATTTCAGCATCCAATCAAAGAGATCGACATATCTATCAGGAAGATAGATTAATGTTACTTACTGGGAAACTTCAGGCAGAGAGCAGTTACCAGCTTCATTCACAGAAATGGATTTCACAGGCTGAGAAGCAAAGACACAAAGTGAGTTTTTACAAAATGCAAAAGAAAAATGTTGAAGGGAAGAAAAGACAACATGAGAGCTTACCACAGATTTGCGAATGCTGGAAACAGATGCCAAAATAGTCGGTCTTGCAGACACTCGATTTGTTTTTACTTCCTTGGTTTCGGCTCCACTGGATGCACACCTATTAGGTTGATTTAAGTGGGAAACTGAATTGACTGTTCCATTGGAAGAAGGGCCCTGAGCTTTCACCCCATTTATTAGGGCCTGTTTCGTATCTCTCTTTATTGGGTACCCATCTATGCTCTTCTTTAGAGCATCTGCATGGGCACCTCTTGATGGAAAAGAAAGACTCTGGGAAAGGACAGACATCTGGCCACGGGTAAATGGAGCTGAACCCTTCAGGATAGCTTTATCCTTGGCCACTTTACTAC
The DNA here is from genome assembly GCA_030449875.1 of Aegle marmelos. Lineage (NCBI taxonomy): Eukaryota > Viridiplantae > Streptophyta > Magnoliopsida > Sapindales > Rutaceae > Aegle > Aegle marmelos. Next base: position 5,821,203 of record JASUUL010000077.1, on the reverse strand, counting down.
TTTTTGAATTACCACAATTAGGGGTCACAGATTCCTGAAAATGAAAAAGCACTCGTACACACACATTATAAGATTATAAATATACATATTTTTATTCAGTTATGTGACAAAATTATCTCAATAGAGGAGCTCAGGAGAAGAAACTGAGTGAATAACACATTGTACCTTTACGCGTTTCGTGATTTTATTTGCTGAGACATTCGCAGCAGCTTCAGTTTCCTTGCCGGAAAAACTAAGGCCTCCAGCTTTTGCAACATGCTTGGGAGTCTCTTTCAGATTTGAAGCCTCAGCACCACTATCAACATTCAGTTTTTCTTTATCTGTTTCGAGAGCAGATCCTCGCACATGAGTTTTTGCTCCGATATTCCTCTTGTCCTCCATCGTAATTCCATTCTCAGACTCCATTTTCTAGTAGAGAAAGACTGAGTCCTGACAATTGGAATTGGAATATAATCTTGAAGACTGCTGCAAAGCTAAAAGGTTCCATAACTCAACACAATCACTGAAATTGGATCAATTTTATGTAGTTAAAAAACCACAAAAAATGGAGCCTAATTTCTCTTTTATTCTAACCAACATGACAGTCTTATTTTACAGTAAGTGTTGTCTAACATTTCTACTGTTCCAAACAGCACAAGATCCAAAATAAATGGATCGACAGCCTTTCCACTGTTTTTAAAAAGGACTTCATAGACATAAGTAAAAACTTTATATCCTACATCCTATGCTTTTCCCACTACACAATGGGACATTTCTTCTTCACCAAATGATAATGATACAGCTAGAGAACCCTAAGATTCAAAACATAATCCCTCTTTCATGCAATTGCATTGTTAGAAACCAAACAATGACCAGCAATAGAAACAAGCCAAATTTAAAACACAACTATTAAAGATAAGAGCAAAGATATATTTCAAACAGTCAGATCACAAACATCAATAAATGTTTAATCTTGTTCAATAATACCACCAGCAAATACCGAATGCAGAGATTACAGAATTAGAGACACCATCTGTTGAAACTGAAAGCATCCTTAACTTCAATGCCTAATACTCATCCATTTCTAACTTTTAGCTAACATTCTTTTATAAGCCAAAGTGCCAAACAGATCCTAAATCGAGCCATAAACCTAAGGTATCACCGGGCAGATAACGTTATGGTATTCTAAAACTGAAAGGACTCACCGTAAACAAGTCAAATTAGCAACATCAGTACAAGAACGCTAAAGGGTTTTGACTCTTGATTTGAAACTAATCAAGATCCTAATAATGTCATTCTATTCCCAGTTTCTTATGAATCAAACAGACAAGCAGCGCTTGCAAAGATCCCAACCAATTCAGCATCATTGCATCAAGTTGATGAATTCACATACAAGATGACAAACTAAGCTTAGCCAAAGCATAAAGATGGCTCCAAAATTTCCAAATAGTGCAAAACTTTAAAGAGTACAAAACGCAACATACCTTGCAACTGCAGTGAACTTACAAACAGCAACAAAAAGCAGGATAAATGATGAAGCAGCTCTGAAGTCGAGCGTCAAGGCTTGAGATAAAACAAAATGAAATGAACTGAATCAGAAGAGAATATGTATGAAGATTATTCGAAATGGGTAATTGAAGAAAAGGTTACTAGTGAGATAAAAGTGACACACACTCACAGACACTCTCCTTTTGTCTCTGGTTCGAGAGATGCTGTAGCGACAGAGAGATGCTGCCAGAGAACGAGCGAGCTGGCTGGCCAATGGGCAATTTTTCGATGAAGTGGATATTTGCATGCTATTTATATGGATTCAAGTTGTTAAATGACTAAAATGCCACTAGATCATTGCCATTCTTTTTCGAATTTTAATTTTGTAACCTTTATCTCCTAATATTACAATGTGTTCAGCACAATTTAAATAAGAAATAATTTAAATATCTGTCTAAATTCTACAGAAGACGTCTTAATAATGATGGCACATTTTAATTATTTCTATCTAGAATAAACAGCATAAATTTGATCTGAATATTTATCTACCGATATTACAATGTGTTTAGAATCACTTAAATAATAATACATTTAAAATATTCTTTCTACAATAAGTTATCCAATATTTATCCATTGGTGTTTGCAATGTGTCTAGAATAGTCTAGGATAATAACACATTTAAAACATTATGGTCTACAATAAATTATCTATATTATGAATGTTTTATCTATTCGTATTTTATAACATGTACAGAATAGTTTAGATAATAATATATTTTAATATGTCTATCTGAATTCTAAGATAAACAAATATTATAATTTGTTCCCTTATCTAGATAATAACATATTTTTTGAGTTATTTCAATGGTAGAGTTGGCAATCAAAGTGTTTAGTTATTTGTTTAATTTAGAATAAACTCAAATTATAGATAGCTCATACTTTATGGAGATTAAGTATCTAGTTCTAGATCAAACTATTTAAATAAGGCAAATGTTAGGTTACATTTTATGTAACTTACACCGTGCATGTGAACAGTAAATGCGCTCCACGCCACATACTGTTTATGTAAATAGTGTAAGTCACATCAAGCTATAACTTAGGGGTTCCCAATAAATAATTATATGCCTTAATATCTCATGATATAACATGAATGTTTAAGTTCATAATGTATTGAAATTACTTTAAACTTTTTTAAGATAAAGTTATTTTCTCATATTTAAATGAATGTAAATGAACCTAATTACTTTCGTATCTAAAAAAATATGTCCTTAAAAAAAAATATAGGGTATTTTCTCCTCGTTGTATTTAATCTTTTTACTTATTTACAAGATTAAAATTACAAATTACTAGAAATGATGGAAGAATGAAATACAAAACAAAATATTTTATGGTAAACTCACACAATATGATATGATTAAGTAGGTTGTATAATTCGATAGTACAAAATGGGTATGCAACAACTTCTTTTCCTTTCAACTTCCATAAATTATGACACTAGAACAACAAAATTATCACATTTCTCTATCAATCACTTTCTATAAAAATTTTGTCAATGGTTGCAGCTCGTTTCATTTCATTCCTTGTCTAAAATAATAAAATATAAAATAATAATAATATTATTATTATTTTAAAAGTAAAAATTAGTTGGTAACCTCTCAAAATCGATGTCATTGCCGAATCTAAAAGCCGTTAAATTCGCATTGTCCGAAAATCCGACGGCCCAAGTGAATGGCTCCACCAACGATAAACACAAGCAAGGGCATTTTAGTCAAACCAGCTAAGCTAAAACAACATCGAAGGGCAAAATAGTAAAAGCAGAAACAGGCTAATGATTGAAAACAACAGCATGCACTGTTTGAGAACGTGGGGGTTTCCCAAAGGATTTCCGATTTCTCATAATCTTGGAATTCCGAACCGAGCTTGTGATGTGTGGGAGGGCGGGGGTCACGGACACACGGGTCACAGCTACGTGCCTCTGTCGCTGCCGTCACAACGGTGACGTGGCACGACCAAGGAACATGATTGGTCTCACGTTACGCCAACCTGAAGCAGGGACCCCACCACCACCACCCTCACCAACCGCGCGTAGGCTGTCACGAACGTGCGTACAAGATAACGTAGAAACCGGAATCCTATGATGATCAAGGGCATTGGGACAATCTCAGCCGTCCGACTGAGGTCCAATCATTTTCCACGTTTCTGTCGAACCGTTGAATTGTATTTTGTTTGCTCGGGATTTTGTGGGTGGTACGTTGTATTCAATCAAGGGCAAGGCTGGCCTCGAAGAAGGGTCCTCTTTATGGTGTTTCTTGGTTGTTCACACGCGCGTACATGACTCGCCATTTTAGTCACGACATAATATTAACATACATGACTCGTTATTATGATAATTTTTTTTTTCCTCTTTCAAAATTACCCAAACCAACCACATTTTCTAAAAATAATTTTCTTTTTTTTCAAAAATGGGAAGGAATATACCTATTTGCTAGAAAAAAATGAGAACTCACATATGCCAAAATATGACAGCTGATCCAAATTGAAGCTGTGATATTTGGAATATGACAATTTTTTTTATTTTTTTAAAAAAGGAAATAGGCAACAGTATACTAGCAGTAGAAAATTAAAGGTTGTTGGCGCTTGGCAGCTGTCAAATCGATCAAATTCTGATTTAAGCTAAAGTTTTGGCCCAAACTCAAATTAGTTTATAATTAGGAATTATCTAGAAATGACCCTACTTTGATTTGCTTTAATTGTCGAATTACTTGCATTGAGAAGCAATATTCCCCACTTAGATATGCTTCTAAGCTTCATAATCTTTTGCGCTCCACGATTCAACATCCTAGATGCAGATTGATAATGGATTCTGTTTCAACATCCAATTGAGATTGTTTTCACACGCAAGATTTAAATTCTTGGCAAGTTCTATGCTTCATTTAACGAGATTATTAAAGATCAACAGATAAATCAATCAAATGTGGTATATATTTTTGATTTGTAGATCGAAGGAAATTAGATCCCCATGGAAGATTTTCACTAGTCCGCATATATATTAACTCGCGCATAGTCGGATGATTGTTGAAAATGCTATTTGATGTCTCAATGTATCCAAAATGCTATTGTATGTTACAATCCTCTCACAGTCTCTCTCCCACTTTCTATTGAAAAAATTTTAATTTTTGAAATCTTTTTTTTTTTTTTTGCTATTAGCCTCGAGCAAGTTTTCTTCCTTATCTTCTAAATTGTGTTATTGCAAGACTTAAGGCTTTTACGATAAAGATTAAGATATGCAACAAAAATTTAAAATTTTCATCAAAAAGTGGAGGATGTTGTACCAGAAAGTGCTGCATTATAAATGAACAGCATATAAAAACTGTATTCCTACTAGCAACATCAATCATAGAATATTAGGATGTGAGCAATAAAATATATTTCTTTTCATTCATAGATTATATATATATATATATACATGCATTGATACACACAACACTGTGCAACTGTTAAGAAACAATCCTAGAAGAACAAAATGGTGAAAATTCAACATGTGATTACTAAAGAACTATGCATGATGCATCTACAAGCACCGGCAGCTAATGATCATTACACAGTTACATATGATCCTGAAAAATTAACCCAAAAGAGAGAAGAAGAAAATGGTCCTCTACATGTCAGCAAACTTGTAAAGCCTCCCTAAATCCAATGCTAAAACTTCTACCATGTCCAGTCCTCTTACCCATTTCATTGCTGCCCTTGTGCATCATCGCCACAAATTCATTGTAATCTATCCGGCCGTCCTGAAAAATGAACATGAGCCGAGTATTAAATTGATGAGCTCTTTGCCATTTCATTCAAATGTCAAAATATGCAGTGATCTTACATTATCCTGATCAACCTCTCGGATCAAATCTTCCAATCGCATATCCTCTATGCCGAACTCGTCACAGGCTTGTTGAAGTTCATCTGCAGTGATGTAGCCACTGCCATCTTTATCAAAATACGAGAAAGCTGCAAAGAGACGATCTTCCCTCTGAGCTTTATTTAGATGCAAAGTCGCTGCGATGAATTCCCCATAGTCAATTGTTCCACTGTTATCAACATCTGCCTGCAAATTCATAGCACATGGAGCTAAGTTTAATACTTCAACCCCAAGAAAACACTAATCCAAAATTCCATATGTTTCCCGGTGTCATTGCATGTAGAGAATTTACAGCTTCAAATACGATGACACAGGCAGCTTTGAATAATATGACACCTTAGCTGGTACCATATAGCATGGCCATTTCAATGGAAAGAGTGGATGGTTAAAGTTAAAACTATTTGAGGAAGCAGAGATCAGTTCAGTCTTAAAGCTAGATAATGCAAGTGGCCTTTTATTTGGAAACTTTAGACACATGGTGTAGCTTATGACTAAGATGTGATTCTGAAAAATACTTACAGCTTGCATTAAATCATAGATTTCAGACTCGTCCAGGCTAGCGCCAAATCTCTTGAGTCCAACTTTGAGTTCTTCAAAAGTGATAAAGCCACTATTGTCCGCATCTAGTGCTTTGAACATTTCTTTTAATCCAGCAATTTCTTCCTCAGAAAGGCTCTCTGCAATGACCTACAAGCCGTAAATAGAAATTAAGAAGCTTCCTTTGACATTAATAGCATAAAATGTAGATTTGCTAACTGAGAAGAGTTTGCATATCAAAATTTTTTTGAGTTTCAAAAACCAGCACACTTGAGTCGTGAGGTTTTCTTATGATTATGGTTGTAGAAGCTTACTCTTAGAGCCATTTTCTTCAGCTTGTTCATTGCAGAAAACTGCTTCAAGCGGCTCAAAACTGCAGAATCAAGAGGCTTGTCTGGAGCACCTCCATCGATCTGAAACCAAGGGTGACCTGCAAGGACCAGAAAAGATATTTCAGGCCATTAATCGATAATGTTGCCCAGCGGCAACACATTTGATTGTGCCATGGACAGCCAAAATGTAGAAACAAATGGAGTGAAGATAATGGCCCCCGCCAGGTAATTATGGCGTGTATTATTTGTCATGGGCACTAAAAAGGCCAAAGGCTAATTGACTTACACAGAACTTCATGGGCAGTCAGCCGTTTTCTGGGGTCTCTAACAAGCATCTTCCTCACTAAATCTTTTGCACTTTCAGAGATTTTAGGCCAGGGATCTGATGATAAGTCAAGATCTCCATGCAGAACTTCTTCAAATATATCATGCTCGGTTTCTATACAATGCGTAAAACAAAGCGTGAGAGACCGGTAAATTGCAATCACCAAAAAGAAGACCACATATGAAAGGAAGCACAAATTTAGAATAATATCCAACTTCATAAAGAAATAGACATCTCAAAAATCTTACCACCCCAAAATGGAGGTACGCCACTCAAGAGAATATAAATGATCACTCCAGCACTCCACACATCTGCTTCTGGACCATAATGCTTAAGCAGAACTTCAGGCGAAACATAGTACGGGCTTCCAACCACATCAGTAAAAATATCTCCTGAAATTTGAAAAAGGCAAGTATGAAATGGATATACAGGATATAATAGAACAGAACTGCAGAAGTTGATTAATGTTCAGTGCAAATATAATCAGACCATTGCATTCTATTAAAAATAATGTGACACTGCCGGTATAATGCATCACGGCATGAGGATGTATACATGCTTATGCCGTACAGACACTTGAAATTTTACTTATTAATTTGACAAGTAATTTAGAAGTTGACAACATATGTTTCAAGCACTCGCACACAAATTAATGCTTTACCAGTTACTCCTATCTGAATTTGTTTCCTTATGTTCCTCCACCCAAGTAAGGAAATACGAAAAGGTATGAGACTATACTGAATTAAACAACCATGCCAAAGTAATAGGAGAGAAAATAACAAGACTCCCAAAGGAAGAAGGCTCTCACACATACCAGGTTTGAAGAATGTCGACAAGCCAAAGTCTATTGCCTTTAGGGGTGAATCCTCATGCTCATTAACGAACAGAAAATTTTCAGGCTTGAGATCCCTATGCATGACTCCCAAAGAGTGGCAGGTCTCCACAAAACCAACAATAGTCCGAGCTAGTTGAGCTGCCTTTCTTTCAGTATAATGCCCCTTCTCAATGATCCTATCGAATAGCTCTCCACCTGCACACAGCTCCATCACAACGTGAACAGCCACAGAATCCTCATAAGCTCCTTTAATCAAAACTGCATTGGCATGCCCTGCTAAATGATGCATTATCTGAATTTCCCTCCTCACGTCTTCCACATCTTCTTTCTGGATCAGTTTCCTCTTTGCAATAGATTTGCAGGCATGCTCTTTTCCAGTCCCTTTCTCCATGCAAAGAAAAGTTGTCCCAAACTGCCCGTTCCCCAGTTTGCGCCCCAAGTTATAGTACTCTTTCAAGTGGCCTGTTTTTGTTTGCAACACAAATGCTGCCTGAAGCCCAGCACTTGATAACCTCTTCACATTATGAGGCTTCCTAGGTCTTGCAGGCTGTGCTGGCTTAGTTTCCTCACGTTTCTCTGGCACTGATGTTTGAGGATACTTATTATGGATTGTAGACTCTGATTCTTTGTGTTTACCACCTTCTCTGATCTTTTGGGGTTCTGGTGCCACATTCTCATCCTTAACCATCTTCATTGGCTCGGGGCCTCTAACTTTTTGAGGTTCTAGAGCTACAGTGTCGTCCTGAACAATCTTCACTGTTTCCGGGACCTTGACTTTTTGGGGCTCCTGCGCTGCAATTTCATTCTTAATAATCTTCATTGGTTCAGGGGCCTTGTGTTCAACAGAAGTAGGAGGCTCTACTTCTTTGGCAAGCTTCGACCCATTTTGTATGCTTCTTTTAGTATGTTGAGGAAAAACATTCGCCGATCCGGACCACCACAACGAATTTGAGATTGATTGAGGCAAACAATCTTTCGAAACCCTTGATCCAACGCAATTATTTCCCATCTAAAACTGCAAACCTATATTACGCACACTTTCTCCCGTTTTGACATCAAAGACATTTCATATGACACAAATGCAAAAACCCCACATTACATTTCTCCCCAAAGGGTGCTGCGGCTTCATACTAAAACATTCAATTGAATCCTCTATACGCTGCTATCACACTATGATCATACTCATTTCTATATATGAACACATCAAGCGAAAACAAGAATTCAATGACAAGAACATCCTAAAGGTTATATTGCAAGATAACGAACAAGCAATGCTCAATTAAATATTGCACAGAAATGAATCTTCAACTAACCCAGTTAGAAAATAGGGTCAAATTGAAAAATTCTACACCAAACCCCACGGTTTGAAACCGTAAAATAAAAAATGTATATATTAAGATGATGAAAGCAAATGGAAGAAAGGAAATAATAAACAATGCAATTGATTAAGGTTGAGGAAGAAAAAGGAAAAATTCTTTGTCTACGAGGAAAATATTTTCGGGCTTCTCCAAGTCATAAGAAAAAGAAAAATGAGAAAAATTAAGAGCTTTGATTTTAAGGAAAGAAAATTATTAGGGTTTGGATTTTGATTTTGGTTTTACAATGGTTGTTTTTTTATTTTCCTTTGTTTCCCCCTTGATATGGAAACCGAGGGAAAACGCAGACGACCGGTTTTTCAGTTACTTTTGGAAGGTTTCACGTTCAGATTCTGAATTAATTTTAATTAAGATAATTAAGTATTAATTAGAAAGACGCGTTAAAGGTTTTTGCTTTTTATTGATTTTGTCTGTTTTTGTGGGGCCCATGTTGATGGGCGAACGGCTGGGATTTAATCTTTGTGGATTTTTGGGAAATTTTTTTATTTCTATGCTTTTGTTTTTTCTGATTTTGTATTATTTTGGATCCTGCTGGAGTGTGTGCTTGGCCGAGCTTACTGCAGCCGGCATCCGGCGTTAGCCGGTTCAAGAGGTAGAATTAAAAACAAAATTATTTTTAATCTGGTCTTTTTTCACCGGTAACGAATTATTTCAGAGTACTTGAGATTACAATTAATTTTATGACTACACCAATCCAACTATTAAAATTATTAAAAATTACTCATTAAATTTCAAAATTTTAAGTTTTATCTTAGATTTCTCCAAATTTCATGTTTATAGTTAGTAAATCCCAAATTATTTATTACTAGTCTCTCAACATCCACTTTGCATAATCCAAATTGATTTGGTATAATTTGAATAGATAAATCCTAAAATTGTTGGCTTAAAGTTAAATGTGAACAGAGCCTAAAATTATTGATTAAAATTAAGTACTTATTAAATATGACTTATCTAACAAACATTAGCACTTATTTAATTTCAAAAGCTTTTTTTAAAATTTTTATTATTATTTACTTACATTCTAAGTAGAATTTTTAGAAATAAATTAGTTATTTTACCTCTATTAAATTTAAATCTTAAACTTTTAAAAGCAGAAATTGAATGATTTTTTTCTAAATATTAAATTATCTAAAATACTCATGATTTATTTCACAATTTTATTTCATTCCTTTTATAGCATAATTTTAAAAATTTTTCTATTAAAATAATTTTATAATTTTTAATAAAAACTATTTTTTTCTTTTTGTCAAACTCTACTTATAAAAATTACACTCGCAAAAACTCTTCACAAATAAATTCTATTTAAATGATTACATCATACAAAATTGTGACTGTGTCAACTCTTTATCTTTAGTACCGGTTATGTAATACCAATTCACACAAATTAAATACGCCAATTAAGAATTGACCCACATATGAAAAAAGAAAAAGAAAAAACTGGTTTAATTAGTCAACTTTTTCTCTCTAACAAGATTTTTACTTTTGTCCAAAACGTAGTCCCCATTTTTTCCGTTGTTAAAAGATGCTGGATTTGTCCGCATACAACTTAGTTGTGGAAAATTGATTGGTTTCTTGGAAACAATCCCTGGCCACTATGGATCAAAAAGTCATCAGCAAGCTTCCTGCTGCTTTAACACAACAGAGTAAGGATAGATTAGGGTTGACAATTCAATTTGTGACCCAAAAATCGACCAAACGTGAATACGGAGCGAAGATGATATATAGTTGCAAATTGCGCCAGACTCGTATCGCTTTTGCTAGTAGGCGAACATATTTATAGCACCAATGAACGAAAGCATTGTGTTAGTTTCACAACAATTTTGGTCCTTAGTGTTAAAACTTCCAAATCACCGAAGGTAAGTGGTAGGCATTTTGCATTGTTGCTAATAAAAAAATCCAAGTAGTCCCCATTGGCCCCTCTCAGGAAAAACAAAGAACAGAGACTTTATGGTACACCACTAATCCTCATTAGACGTTGGAAGCACTTAGAATCTCAACGTTGCGCCCCCCGCAAAGTATCACGTCGACTCCGACTTGAATTTAATAGAAAATGTAAGATTCCCATACCAAGACAAAATCAATCGGGGGTAAAAAATTCGGCAAATGATACATACCCATCATTTCAGCATATTCATCCTTTAACCTTCCTATTTCCAATTTCGCCACCCGAACCTAAAACTGAACTTCAGTCAACAGCAACCAATTTCATCATCCCAAGTTCCATTAGAACTAGCGACATTAACGCCTAGTATTTACTTAACTACTCAAAATCAAACCAGTCTTCAGATCCCCCGGTAGAGATAAACATGCACACATGTACAATGTAAAAAAATATCACATAGATCCATAGGACTGGACGTGTCATTAATAGTATAAAACAGGTTTCCGGCGTTCAGCCGAATATGAGAAACCCTAAAAATCAAAAGTTGACAAAAACCTACATCTGGCAATAATACCTACATATGGGCCAAATATTGCCATCATAGGAAGCGATCATAGGCTACAACCGTTCTACCAGCAAGTGAAATGCATTTTCATACTCTATATTCATAGAAAGATGAATAAAGCATGGGAAAGTCATTATTATCACATCAAACATCTCTAGCTAAACCAGAGAGATCAACATGTTCTGGGTCAGACATTTTTGGTTTAGGTAAGGCTTCAACCTCAGGACCTTCGATGGGCACCCCGCGCCTCCTTGATGCTGAGGATGAAGATTGCCCATTATACCTGAAAGCATCGAAGATGCCATTCCTCATCTCTTCAGTTGCTTCAAAGAGTCGGTTGATCCCACCAAGAAAATCACGTTCAATTTTCTCCAGATCACTGCGAAGTCCAGGGAAGTTGAATGGGCCATCAAATGATTCCACAGCATAAGACCCTTTCACTACCTGCTCTGTGACATCCTCTTCAGTGTACTCATTGTCAGATTTCAGAACTTCCACAGGCCTAATTAAAACCCAAAGAATTTCATAAGAAAAGGGAGAAAAATTAAATAAAATAAAGGTGAGTCAAAATAAATTGCCTATTACTAGTATAGACTACACACACAACCAATTTTTTCGTTTTTTTTGGGTTGGTTTTTTTTTTTTTGGGGGAGGGGGGGGGGGGTTTGAGAGGACAGTACGAGCCTTGAAAAAATGTCTCAATTGTCTATTACATCGACATCAACCAATTTTCTAATCTTATGTACTTCTCTAATCTAATGTCCCCTCTTTCAAGAGACCATTCCTTCTCAATATTCCAAATTCATTTACTAAATTCTTGTCAGCATGCTGCAGAACCCAGTACTTTGTACCATAAACTATCACTGAACTCATTGCCATTATCTAATATAAATCATCTAATTTCCAAGCCAACCAATCTTGCGAATGGCGCCTTCACCTTATCTAAGCACTCCATAGTTAGTTTGCTTGAAAACAATAGATATAACTGCATAAAAAAAAATCATTTTTTACCAAGAAAATTCTGGGACAAATACACAATCACAATGATAATTTCAGGCATAAAAATAGCAAGATTTTCTATAAACAAATAAGCATTTCACATTTGAAACTACTTCCACCTGGTCCCACAGAGCAAGCACAGATGAAACGGCATTAGTCTTCAGTGCAAATTGTTAGCATCTCGTACCAAAGACGTGTCAATAAATCATTATGGTGGTTGCTAATACAGATTTTTATTTCTTTTAATAAACAATAACACATTACCGCTGGGCATTTTAATCCACAACTGAACGAAATTGAATCACTAGATATGAGATATATAAGATTTTGCATCTATAGTGGGGCAGAAAAATTAGACTAATTCTCAAAGCAAACATAGTGTGTTTACCATGTATTTAGCTACTATTGCTACAAAACTAAGCAGCGGCAACCAATACCCTTGTTAAAATACCAGATATAGCAAATACTAATCTACAGTGTATCCTTCCGTTTTGCATACTTCCGAAATACCTAAAATCTAATTTTTCATGGCATATATTCAACATCGAATACTTCCTAAATTCCTAAAATCTAATTTTTAACATCGTTTTGCATACTTCCAAAATACCTAAAATCTAAATTTTCATGGCATATATTCAACATCGAATACTAAAGTTTAATCCAAGAACTTTTTCTTCATCAATATTACAAAATTTCCATTCATAACTCCAGCATTTTAGTACATTCAAAACATGAAACACCATCGTAATTAGAAGCCCAAAAAAAAAAAAAGCCGCATCAGTGATCTCATATTATTTCTATTAAAACTCAAATTTCCTCCGGTTTCTGGGCAGGCAAACAGACTATTTCAGTTAAAATAATAATAATAATAATAATAATAATAATAATAATAATATAAGAAAAAAATTTTACCTTCCAATGCAATCCCTGAGAACCTCCTCGGTTTTCTCGCACTTTCTAATGAACTTTCCGGGCTCCACTTCTTCGGTCTTGCACCGCGACCTCACGACCTTCCTCGTGGAGCATCGGTCCCCGATGGATGAGGAATTAGCGTTTTCAGAGTTGTTGAGTTCGTCAGGCTCGTCGTCTCTCCAAACCCAGCCCATGATTTGCGATTACAGTGATGAAACTATTAAGCTATTTCCCGCACAATCCAGATGACCGATTTCTTTTTAAAAAAAAAAAAAATTTGTGTGGCGTTTAAATTTTGTTAATTGTTTGGGCAGCACGTTTCCTTCTGTTTATATAGGACAGGTAAAACGAAAATGTTACCTGTGGGTGCATCCTGCCTCATCGATGGGATTACACATGGTGCCCTGGAAATTTGAACACGCGGCAGATTCTGGCAGTGGTGTTTAATCGAGATTACACTGTCTAAAAACGACAAGCTGTTTCATTGAGCATCAATAATACTCTGTATACCGAGAATTAAAAAAAGGGAAAAAATAAACGAGTGTTTAGCATTAAAAATGGAAATTATCGAAATAAAATATTTAATAAATATTATTATTTTTTATAATTTATAAGTTAAAATAATTTTAGTTCACGTTTATACAATGAAAATTTTATATTATTTCATTATTTTATTAAAATTATTAGTTTAAAATTATATTTATTATATTAAAAATATTTAATTATGAATTTTTTATTATCTTAAAATTTAAAATGAATTAACTGATAAAGATTAAATTTTAATGTCTTATATTTTATCTTATAAAATATTAAAATATGCATCTTTATCTTTTGTTTCATTCCTAACTTTAATATATTCACGAATTTTTAATTACAAATTAACTCTTTATTATGTAGTTATAACCTTTTATTTATTTTTTAAAATTTTACAAGTAGTTTTGATTTAAAAGCAACTGACCATGATTTTAGAAAGGGATTTATGTAATCATTTTAACAAAAAAATATGTAATTTTTAAACTTTAGTAGTGATCTTTAGTAGTAATTTTAAATAAGAGACGTTTTGAGGCTCCCTGGGGCATTCATGGATGTTGATGTTTTTCAATATACATTACCGTCTAAGTTTTCTTTAATTTCACGATAAATTCCACCAGATTATGTATTATAAGTGTTTTATTTTTTATAATTTATATGCTCTATTTTAAATTTATTAAATTTTTTGTGAAATAAGCTGTAAATAGACTAATAGGAGGGGGGCATCAAACTGGCACTCGCGCGCAGTTTAGGCTTTTGAAATCAGTAACGCTGAAGTTGAACAACAATGAGGAACTTAACGAGATTCCAATCTCTGTGTTCAAATTCAGTCTATAAACGCCCTCGATCCCATCTCTATAAACTTCAAATTTCTCGTCGCCCAAGTTCTTCCAAATCATCTAAATCACCCCAATTCAATAAACCCGAAAAACTCCAAACAAATACATATGCTTCACTCTTCAACGAGCTTTCTGAAAGTTTAGGCGCTGACAATGTAACCACAGATGAAACCCCATCTGGTTTTTCAATATCCAAAAGAACCCCCGTGGAGTTAGGTGAGGTCAGTGATCGATTTGGTCCTAGTACACGTGCTGTTTGTAAAAATGCCGAAGAGGAGAATTTGTCGGTTTTGGAAGATACCTGGGTGGGAAATTTAGGCGGAATCGATGTTAGTCCAATGGTTCACGAGACTACAGAGATTGTTCGAGCAGTAAACGATGTTGTTTCAATGGAGGAAAGATTAGAGAATTTGAATTTTCGGTTTGAACCTGAGGTTGTTGAGAAGGTATTGAAAAGATGCTTTAAAGTGCCACATTTGGCTTTAAGGTTTTTTAATTGGGTAAAGTTAAGAGAAGGGTTTTGTCATACAACTGAGACTTATAATACCATGTTGACCATTGCTGGGGAAGCAAAAGAGTTGGAGCTGTTGGAGGAATTGGAGGGGGAAATGGAGATAAACTCGTGTGAGAAGAACATCAAGACTTGGACAATTCTTGTATCACTGTATGGAAAGGAGAAGTTGATAGGTAAAGCCTTGTTGGTTTTTGAGAAGATGAGGAAATATGGCTGTGAAACAGATGCAGTGGCTTACAAAGTGCTTGTACGATCTCTTTGTAATGCTGGAAAAGGTGACATTGCGCTGGAATTTTATAAAGAGATGGCCCAGAAGGAGATGGTGCTTGACTTGAGTTTGTACAAGATGGTAATGAATTGTGCTGCAAAATTGGGAGATGTTGATGCAGTTCTCTCTATTGCAGATGATATGATAAGGATCTCCCAGATTCCAGAGCATGATGCTTATGGTTGTGTGCTGAAGAGTTATTGTGTTTCTATGAGAATTAGGGAAGCTCTAGAATTCATTCGAAACCTCAAGAGTAAAGAGGTGTCAATGGACCGTGATTATTTTGAGACTTTGGTGAAAGGCCTGTGTATTGCTGGTAGGATTTCAGATGCTTTGGAGATTGTCGACATTATGTGGAGAAGAAATTTGGTTGATGGGAAGATTTATGGGATTATTATCAGTGGGTACTTGAGGAAAAATGATCTTTCCAAAGCTCTTGTTCAGTTTGAAAGAATGAAGGAATCTGGATATTTGCCTATGGCTTCTACCTATACTGAGCTAATGCAACATCTATTCAAGTTAAATGAGTATAAAAAAGGTTGTGAGCTATACGATGAGATGCTGAAAAGAGGAATCCAACCGGACAGTGTCGCTGTCACTGCAATGGTTGCAGGACATGTTCGCCAAGGCAATCTATCTGAAGCTTGGAAGGTGTTCAAAAGTATGGAGGATAAGGGCATCAGGCCCACTCGGAAATCCTATTCTGTATTTATCAAGGAGCTTTGCAGAGTTTCAAGGACAAATGAAATTTTCAAGGCTTTAAACAACATGCAGGCTTCCAACATAGTCATTGGAGATGAAATATTCCATTGGGCTATATCTTGTATGGAGAAAAAGGGAGAAATGGAGAGTGTTGAAAAACTAAAGCGGATGCAAAGTATCTGTAAGCATCATCCTCAAGAAGGGGAGGCATCTACCAATGATGCATCCATAGGACAAAAGCCCCATGTGGAGTTCGACCATAATGAAACAGACCAAAAGACTATGGTTTCTCACTTAGTGGAGCCACTTCCAAAGCCTTACTGTGAGCAGGATTTGCATGAAATTTGTAGGATGTTGTCATCCTCAACAGACTGGTACCATATCCAAAAATCTTTGGAGAAGTGTGCTGTTCAGTTCACACCCGAACTTGTTCTGGAGATTTTGCATAACAGTAAAATGCATGGTAGTGCAGCTTTACATTTTTTCTCATGGGTTGGTAAGCAATCTGATTATGGCCATAGTACAGCAACTTACAACATGGCAATCAAAATTGCGGGACGTGGAAAAGATTTCAAGCACATGCGAAACCTCTTTTATGAAATGAGAAGAAATGGTTACTTAATTACACCAGATACATGGACAATCATGATGATGCAATACGGTCGGGCAGGTCTAACAGAGATGGCTATGAGGGTTTTCAAAGATATGAAAGCTAATGGTTGTAATCCATCTGGTAGTACCTACAAGTATTTAATCATATCTCTTTCTGGGAGAAAAGGCAGGAAGGTAGATCATGCCTTAAAAATATTCCAGGAAATGATAAATGCAGGGCATATTCCTGATAAGGAGCTGGTTGAAACTTATCTTGATTGTTTATGTGAAGTTAGTATGCTGCAAGAAGCTAAAAGTTGTGTGGATGCATTACAGAAAGTTGGCTTCTCAGTTCCACTAAGTCACTCCTTGTATATTAGAGCTCTTTGTCGAGCAGGGAAGTTGGATGAAGCTTTAGCCTTGCTCGATGAGTTTAAAGAAGAGCGATCTAAGCTGGATGAGTTTGTTTTGGGAAGCATTATTCATGGATTGGTGCAACGAGGACAAGTAGAAGACGCATTGGCTAAGGTGGAAACAGTGAAACAGGCTGGAATTTATCCTACTGTCCATGTTTATACATCCTTTATCGTACATTTCTTTAGAGAGAAGCAAGTAGGAAGAGCTTTAGAAATTTTTGAAAGAATGCGACGAGAGGGTTGTGAGCCGACTGTTGTTACTTACACTGCCTTGATTCAAGGTTTTATGAACTTAGGCAAGGATGCTGAAGCTTGGAATGTCCTTTATCGGATGAAAATTAAAGGACCTTTTCCAGATTTTAGGACTTATTCAATGTTCATTAGTTGCCTTTGTAAGGTAGGTAAATCTGAAGAAGCTTTGCAGCTTCTATCTGAAATGACTGAAAGCGGGATCGTTCCTAGTAATATTAATTTTCGAACAATCTTTTTCGGGCTTAATAGAGAAGGTAAGCGAGATTTAGCTCGTTTTGTAATACAGAAAAAGTCTGCTCTAATAAGCAGTCGCAAGTTCTTAACATGATCTCTCATTATTTTGAAATATCTTCCTCGTTACTCTTGCTTAAATGATTTTGATTTCTTACTTTTGCTACCATTCAGACAATTTATATGAAATTACCAAGTGGCCATTGGCAGTTATACTGTCCACATGCAAACCAAGATTCTCAGATGGGTGTTAAATACTCTAAAGCTCTTACAAATTACTGTTACTGTTTGCGCTTCATTGGGTCTAAAATCAAAATTTCAAACTAGATACATTTCCCTTATAAATTGCAGAGTCAAAAAGTGAAAATGAGAGCGTCATCGTCGTCCCTACGATCAGTACGGATATTATTTCTGAGACATCTTACAGGGTTATAGGAACTTACCTTATTTATCCGAATTGTTTTGTAATTGAATTATAACAGCCAATATAATTAGAAACCAAAGAATTTCCAAGAGTGATCTGTGTAATTCGGCATGTGTCCAAACTGGTCATTGAAACCAAATTCTCAAAATAAACGTGACAAATCTATGCAAAAATTTAAATAAGTGGCTTTGATCTGCAGATTAAACAAATGAAGAATCACAGAATTCTTCTTGCTCACATGACAGCTGACGGTCCCAACTGCACCTTAATGATATTCTACCTGAAAAATAATTAAAAACAAACAGAAAGGGATTGGTTAATTCTCTTCAAATTTATCATAATGAAACCAACTGTGTAACCAAGTATAAAAGAAAAAAGCTTCATGCATATGTCCCTGAAATCTATAACTTACTATATCGATGTGACTTAACAACTGCCCATAATCAATATGGAACAAGTTTTGCCCGAACAAGATGAAACATAAATACTCACATCCCATGTGAAGTCGTCTGCATCTGAATCCTGAAGTTAACTGCTGTTGACTCCACAAGGACAGCACACCATGGCAGCACGCATGAGCACTAAATCACCTAAACCCCTTATTAGTTAGAAAATGGCAGTGTCAGAAGTTTTATTTTTATTATTTGTAAATCACTCAATACTTGATTCACAAATGGTTTAGTAATAGCAAACAAGATCCATACTTCACAAATTTTCATGCAAAATTCTTATTCATGGAACACTGTAACCTAGTATTTAATGTGTCACATTTGTCCCTTGATAACACCTTCTCTCTTCCTAAATAACTCTGCAAATCATCCCTCCCTGTATCAAGAACTGACAGTTGAAATTTAGGAGTACCTGCATCAAAGCTTCTTTGCAATTTCTTCACTTACACGATGATAGTAAGTCATTCTCTGAATACAAACCTTGGCTTCATCAAAATTCCGCTTTTGGAATGCATCAGCGAAGGAGTTACCCCAATGGATCAAATTCTCTTGTATCTAAATAACAGGAAGGAAAATTTTTCTTTTAGAATGGGTTTCATCAAATAAGCCAGTCCACAAATTTCTGCTGAAGTAACACTCAAATTAAGATTGTAAACACCAAGCTTTTCCCATAAAACCAAGCAAAAATTCAGACCATGGAACAGTTCCACAAAAGTTTGCATATATCAAGTATCATCTGACTAAATAATTAACCCCCCATTAGAGATACCAGCCGCTGTTGACTAGTTACTCTACCATCACAAAGCAATTCTATGGATCAAGAGTTCTGCATACCTGAGACTGAATCTCCTTTAAAGTTTGTGAATCAGCTGCATCTTCTACAGCTTCCCTGATCTCCATAATCTGCGAATCAATTTTGGGCAGAAACATTACTTCCAAAAACAAAATAAAAAGCATTATACTTCAATCCTAGCTAGAAACAGAGTTTCAGCAATATAACAGGTTTCTTCCTGACCAGCATTCCAGATTCATCCATACAATAACAACTAGTTACAAGAAGGAAAAAACAACTGTACTTTTTGTATGTAAGCAAGAGAAAAATAGACCACCCATCTTTTAATGACTCTGATCAATGAACTTTCTAACAGGAAAAATGGGGAAAATAAGTTGTTCTCAAGGAGCTCTATTTGTAACTATTTTTTCCAATGCTCAAAAGAACTCCAGTTCAAACGTAAAAAATCAAAGCTATAGTTTATATCTGATAAGGCTCCTGTAAATTACCTCCATCAGCAACTCCGGTTCAGAAACTGTCTCTTCTTCATTAACTTCTACTCCTTCAAGTCCCAACTGTAAAAGGAAACGGAAAAGTTTTTTATTTCATAAACAAACTAGGAAACTGGAAACAAATATAAGGAGAGATATATGCATGAGACGGGGATGAAAAAGGGGAAAAAATAGAAAAAAGCAGGCATTGATGAAAAGCATAAGGAAGTGGTCTTCTTCTTTCACAAGCACAAAATTGGTGTTTTCAAATCATGAGGACCATTAACAAGTACGTCAAACTGAAGTCACAATTGCTGTTTTAGTAATATACAAGACATCACATTTTATATCTTCAATTAAAATGCCCTTTCTTTTTGCCATTTTCAATAGCAATACTAAATAAAAGTTACTTCTAGAAACATTAATACAGTTAAGTTACAAAAAAAAGCATTTAAAGTAGCTACAAACAACAAGAATTTCTATGACCCAAAAGAAATAAGCATATAGTTAAGGCTTGGCAATATGCCTGAAAATATTATATCCATAGAGTTCTTACAACATATATTGCCCGTGCCAATGGGCTGGTAAGTGTGCGATATGCTTCAATCACTCGACCAGATTGCTCAGCAGCATACTCTCTTTCTTTCTAACATAAACAAAAGAACCATTGACAGAACCAAAATCATAACAGAAGGAACAATAAATCATCTGCTTCCTAAGAATTTAATGAGATTAAATCAAACCTCAGATTTCGAATGAACTAGATCAGGATGTAGCTTTTTCTGCCAGTCTTTGTATTTTCCCTCTAGCTTCTCATTCCCAATTTCATACTTCTTCTCCCTGTTGTACATCAACCAAAAGAGTATTAAAACAAACAATAAAACATGGATTTGAAAAACTGAAAATTTTAGGGCTCAATCCAATCAACATTCATCGATTCGGGAACTAAAACAGCAAAAATTCCTGTTGCTAGCTCTAATTCATTGTTGATTCTAGAAACTAACTTTTGACATTCAAGCTTCTAAAGATGATGTTTTGAAAAGTAAATTTCGGATTTTTTTGTTTTAATTTCCTCTATTTTCCCAAGCTTTCTCGGGAAACAAACGGGGAATAATTTAAAATAAAACAAAAAACTAAGCCTGAAATTGAAAGACTTACAGTCCAAAGATTTTAAAGTAATCCACAGAGTGATCAACAGGCTGAACACTTCGACATGACTCGCAAAATAAAAAAGGTGCTGCTTTAGGCGGTTCATTACAGTTCCAACACGTGGCATTGCTAGCTTTCTCCACAGATTCCGAACAGAAGCTTCTCCCGGAAAATTTCAAAATTTCGAAATAATAACAGAGTCCCCCGTATAAACTTGGAATTTGGATACGAGAAGACGACGAGAAATCGGGAAAGTAAATTTGTGTGGAAAAATTGCAATTATAATTAGAAGGTTTGAAACGAGAAGTTGAAGGCAAGGCTCTGTGTACAACTTGACAGAAAGGCTTCCATAGCTTCTTCGTTCTGTTCATTTTTTCGCTCTTCGCGAAGGATTTGGAAAATTAAAACAAAACGGCAGCGTTTATATCATTAAAAGACTGGCGTTCACCGCCAAACCGATCGCCGCGGATGAGTGCTGTCGAATTTATTATGAAAAATAAAGGGGGCCAAAATAATATTTGGGTCTCTAACATTTAACAAAATCACAAATAAATACATAATTTTTTATATTCCCTTGAACGGGTACCTTTTCAAGGATTTAATTGATAATGCCCATAAACATGCTTGGCAGAGGGATGACGTGTAACTCTATTAAATTTGGTTATTATATACATATATCAAAACAGAAAAAAAAAATTACTTAAATTTTTTCAGTCGTACTTTTTACGCTTCTCGCAGCTATATTAGCTAGCTACCAACTTCGGTTGTACAAGAGAATTTATAGTAATTTGCGGTTGCATTATTATTAACGTAACAATATAAAACATGAATAGATGAGAAGGCTACAAATTGAGTCCAACTAAAAATTCTACTTGTGACGTGTAAATTTGGTAATCTGGTGCATTTATTAATCATATCATATTCATACCATAATTATTAATAATAAACTCGACAACAAGAATTTGTAATTAGAAACATCTTTTCTATGGAGATTTTTTCCGCTTGTTGTTACATCCTTGACAAAAGGATAATGAATTATAAAGTTAAATGCATGTTCAGTTAGAAGAAATGAGGGGAGAGAAAGAGAGTGAAAATTAAAGCGGAAAAGAGAACAAAATAAAAAACAAGGATTAATTTTTATTTTATTTATTTAATTTTAACATGAAATCGTCTAATTCTTCCCTCATTTCTTTTTTCTTTCCTCCTCTCCTATTCCCTTATTTCATTCCTTCAAATCAAACATGCCATTAGTATATATTTTGGAAAAAACAAACAAACAAACCAAAACCATATGGGAATCCTAAACAGTTTATTTTTGTGTATGATGCACAAATATACTCTCCCGGCATCATCTACAATAGCCGGAAAAGGAAAACAACTTCCTATAGGTATCAGTTAAGCAGAGTTGATGAAGAAGCAACAGAGTAATTGCTTTTTTTGCCGGCTCAACTTCCTCCTTCCATCTATAGAAGTATTGTCGTGGAAATTGTTTGCCTCGGCATTTTTTTGCTTACTATCATGCACGCTTTGGTCCAAAATTGGTATTTCAGTCATCCCATTTCGGGAAGAAAGGACACCAACCTGGTTGGTCTCATCAGAATTCGAAAGATCATCTTCTAGTGATGCTGGTGCTATCTTGTTGTGGTTGCCATCTCTCAAGTAAGAATTTGACCCTGAAAGCCTGCACACCAGGAACAAACCATCGGGGTGAACTCAAAGTAGTTACTTATGTACTTGTTAAACTGATGTGGAAGAATATATGAAAGTGAATTAAATTAGCAAAACATTGAAGATGTTATGACTTAGATCTCAAATACTGGGGGACATTCATTTGATGTACCTGCTGTCCTGAATTCCCGTGCTTTTCCTGGATTCCTGTAGATTGTTCTCTGTGATTTCCTTTTTGGATGACTCAACATCTGTGATTTCCTTTTTGCATACCTCAACATCTGGGTGGACTCTGTTTTCCGAAGAAGTTGACTCTTTTACAATGCTCATTTCCACTTTTGTAGTCTTCTCAAAGGTAAGGTCAAAGAAAGACTTACTTTGGCTATTAAATCCATATTCTCGAACCAGAGAAATGGCTGTCTCTAATGTTTCCAGAGCTTGTTCCACATCAGGACTGAGAGAAAATTTTTTTCTCATGTTCACATGACTGTTTTCTGGAATTTCATCACTTAAATGTCGAGACATATCCTTGTCATTCTCGTCTGAGCATATGCTTCCCTCAATCTCTTCTTCCTCAATTTCACCTACAATGTTTATGTCTGCAACTTGTGTGTCATTTTGCAAAGACTCACTGTTGCAGTGCTTTGGAACACAATTGGTTAAAGATTGATGTATGCTGTTAGCATCCTTGTCTACCAGTGTAGTCTCCCCACTCTCTTCTTCCTCAATTTCACTGACTACCTTTATGTCTGTAACCTGTGCATTGTTTTCCGAAGAGTCACCATCATGAGTAACATTATATAGCATCTGCTCCATCTTGTTTGGGCCACACTCCACAGCCTTAGTGAAATGTCCCTCAGATGGAATACATGAACCATTTTTAAGTTCTTCGGCTTTCATGGGATCCTCAGATTCTTCAGTAGAATAAAGAGCTTCACGTACGCGAACATATAGTGGTTCCTCCAAGGATTTGTGGTAATCTTCATTGTGACTAGATACAGAAACCACTGCCTGAAACAATATTGAAGAGCTCATTAGCTGGCCTCACGGGTAGCACAGCAGATAAACGAGATGATAACTTGAACCATGTAGTTGAGTGGAATACATCACTGATGAAATTGTTTCACCTTTTGATAGAGTTTGAAACCGTTGCCGATGAGCTGTCTTGAAATAAAGTTTATGAGGGGTGGGGGGACAAAGTCAAGCTTGATGTCCATATTTGCTATTGTCCTACAAAATAAGGAAGTGTTCATGAACTTGGAATGGAGGAGCACAAAAACTGAATGTAATTGTCCACTTACCCACTACTTTATTCTTAGCACTCTCTACTAGCAATAACAACCATTCTAACTCATCAAATTTTATCTTTTTTCAGTTTTCCGCATAGAGAAGCAACTTGATTTGCCTCCATTCTGGCCAATTCATTGTCTAAACAATGAATGCAAAGAATAAGTATTTAATTGCACAATACATGGACAGGAATGTTCATTTAGGAGTTAGATTTGTAGCTCTGCATATATAGAGCAGTCTTCCATCCTGGATGTCTGTGCATGAACTTGAACTTGGCTTTTAGCAAAATCAGCATTGTATTGCATTGGTAAGAGCCAAGGTCAAATCCGCATATTACATCACGCAGTGCCCAGTTTGGTTTTCATGTGGCCTTGACCATGCCTTTTGGTTCTTTTCTTCCTTTGATGCTCATGATGTGTTCCAACCAGTTTTAGAGGCAATATACAGGATGTAGCCAATTAACTACAACTCACCTAAAGTAACTTCTTTCCTCAGTCACCTTTTGTAAAGCAAAGCCTCCCACCAAATCAACCCTTACAACATCTTTTGCTTCAGGAATTCCTTCACTGGTGAATCCATGAGTACTTTTATCAATGCTCCTCAAATCAGAGATCTAAAAGTGAAAGTATAGTGAGATTCACCTCATTTAGGCATCAGTTGAAAATGGCTAGATTTGAGGATGCATTGATCAAAACAAACTTGTAACTCAGATGAAAATGATTTCTATGATATACAATACATACTGAATTTATCAAAACAACCACAAGACCGTCTTGAAAGTAGTCAAACGAAAAGTAGTGGACGAGGCCCTCCCTACAAGACAGTGGCCATGGAACCTTCACCCTTTCTTCCAAAAGCATAAGTAAATATCAGCATACTAAATTTGCTGAAATCAGATTAAAAGTAGTTCAAACAACCATTGCAGTTTTATCGTGGACAAACCTCACCAAAGATATCTGTTCACCAACTCGTATCTTTTTCAAACAGTTGCTGGTAATAATTTTGAATTGTGGAAAAATATATTGAGGCCACCTGAGAAGAAGTAAAGAAATTATGAAGTTGGTACCATCCACATGCATCTTCCATATTTTGATATATTAGACAGTCACTGCAACAATTCTCACCATTTTATGTACAATGCGGATTCCCAAGACACGCATAAACCTGGAGTAACGTAGTGAACTTAGACATATCTTTCAATAAAGACAATACCTTTCAATAATACTCATAAGTAATATCTAAAAGAGTTATTTGCCCAATTTTCTCTCAGCAGAAGCAATTTCAGAATTTAAGATTATTTTCGGCAAACTTACAAACGTCTAGGGGTGCTTCTACGTAGCCTTCAACAAGTAATGAATGAAAGGGTGTGCCATGCGGTCCTTCACGATACATAACACGAAACTCTTCAGTATCCTGTTTCAACTGTCAAACAAATGCGTTCAATTTTGTCAATATAGATTTCACTTAGTAAATAGTCATTAGTTGATGCAATGATCAATCTTGATGCTTAAACAAAACAAAAAAATTTAATGAAATCATATATTTCACTAAACCCATCACGATTTGATAAGTTCAGAGTATTAGAAAGCTGAAAGCAGTTCTTTTCTTAATCTAAAACCTTGAAAAGGGATTCGTAAGCCATAATTTCTCTCTTTTCTAACAGAAAGTATTTTGTATAAGAAGCTTCACTGTAGAAGAGGGAAAATGGAAAAGATTCTACATTACACTGCATCACCAAATTAAATAAAAATAAATAGTAGATTTTTCAGCTGAGTGCAAGCATACTTTCCATTGGCCATGAGAAGCCTCGCTAGTTTTTAACACCACATTATCCTTCACAGAAGCACTCCTCAACATGCCAAGAAAGCTGGAGACTTCCACAGTCTTTCTTTCCACTACATTCTCGCTACACCCTGCACAAACCCACAGTCTGAAATTAAAACTCTGAAAAAATGTAGAATGCAATTAACCTTGGCAGTAGTTAGATTACATTAAGATAAGGATTCAACAAACGCATAAATCTGAGAATTTAGAAGGACTGACCTTCATTTCCATCTAATGAAGAATGTATGAGTTGATTTTTCACCAACATTTTAAGGGTCTCCTCATTTGTCAATTCTGGGGATGCCAACGTCTGGTCAAGCCTCTCCCTGTACAGAGCAATTTTTTGCTTCTTTTCCATGTTAGCACCCCTAGGAAAGCCAAAAAGAGTCGCTCTGCAAAAACCTCATGCAGAAAGATCAAATTGCATGGTTTAAGCCCATCTAGTCCCCTGAAATCTGAACATAACAAATGTTAACATTTTGTGACAAAAAGAAAAAAACGAAGCATGAATAATAACAGCCTAACAGAATGGTTGTCCTCATGCCTAAAATATACAAAGGCACAGATATTTCATACGAAAAACTAAAAATATGGAACATTTATCCCTAGAAATAAATGATGTAATTACTACCTTTCCCGAAATAGCACCAAAGCAAATTAATAATGACTACCATGGAAAATTGTTTCTCTTAATTTATACAAGTTAATTTATTAAAAAAAAAAAAAACTCCCGGGATTCTGTCCTTGCCTGACTCAGCTTAAGCAGCATATAAATAATTATCACTTGAAAATTCATTATCAAACAAGCTTGCACCAAACCTCTCAAAAATTACACCACTCTCCTGAACATATAACACCCATCAAAATCCAAATCTCAGAGCACAAACAATAACAGAACGCTCAAAATATCAATTATCAAAGAACTCTATAGGAGGTATTGACCTTTCTATAAGCTAATAAAACACAAAAAATAAATAAATAAATAAATAGAGAGCTTCACAGCAAACATTAACCTTTTTAAGCGAATAAGCCGAGCATGTTGCTCACAGGATCATTTCTACACATAATCAAACGACGACTGAAACTACAAGAACCAATCAAAACAACTTTTTTCACTGATAACGTCCATGGTTCTACTAAAAACGTGCATGCAACCCATATGAAAATATTATCGAAAAAAATGAAACAAAAAAAAAATTCAACTCACATGAAGCCGAAGCTCATCAAAAAGACTAGTACGCTACCACCCAGTTGGCCTTGCGAGATTATAAACACAACTCAGAATCAAAACACTGAAATTCTCGGTACCCAAATGCAGATCTCGGTAATTTTAATTAATTATAACGCGAAATCACGAAAAGCTGGAGGTGGTATCAATATTTTCAGACCACCAACACCAAGACGGCCAAATCACGTGAACTTTGTCTAGGACTTGACGAATTCCAGACACAAGACAGAATCGATGAATATTGCATTAGAAAAAGAAAATTAAGGCTTTCCCCGAATAAACAGATCGATATATTATATCTCCTGTTACATATATCCAAAAAATCGAATTTTTGTAGGCCTTTCTTGAATGGTACGCAAGCACGCGTACCTTACAATGGGGCCCACAGGATAGTTGTTGATTGGAGTTAAACAACGTACGTAGGACTGTAAACGAGTATTTTTTATAAATTTTTTTAATTAAAAAGGAAAAATCTTAAATTACACTAACTCTAACTTACATGTACAGTCACAATACTTAAGTAGAGTCCATCCACTTCAATTATATAGGATATAAATTATAGTTAATTATAAGTCAGAGATATACTTAATAAAAAATTGCAGGCCGCGATACATCCGATTGACGATTTGTGATAATAGCATCAAGTCCCTGAAATTCTATATATTTATTAAATTTTGATAAATATTGTATATTATTAAATAGATCCCAAACGCTAAATAATATTAAATTTTAACTATCAACATCAGCAAGTGCACCATGAAACAGTAAATAATATTTCAAAAATTTTAATAATAATTATGTGAATACATTAGAATAAGATAAATTTCATTATTATTTAAAAAAGAAATTACTATTTTCCTTAAGTCAAATCCCAATAACCTAAAAACGCATCACTTTAAAAAGTTATGTATAAGTAATAATTCTTTCCAATTACTCTCCCTGCAACCTCTCTCTTGATTTTGGAAAAGGAAAAAAAAAAATCTATGCTTAGAGAACATTATCTCTAGACATTTTCTAGCGAAAAAAATCCTCAAATGTTTAGATTTTTTATTGTATAAGTCTTCAACTTCTTGATACCCTATCGACTTTAAGAAAACTACCAACTTTTCTCTTTTTTGCATATCTAAATATTGTGGTGTTTAATTCTATTTTATGAAAAAGTAAACTAAAAAATAATAGAGAAGTAAGATAATTTCTGACTTACGATATGACTGTATTTAGAGATTAAAATTTCAGTTACCTATAAGTTGTAATATTTTCCATTAGAATTACTAAAACACATGTCAATTTTAGACTTTACTTTTAAAAATGATGCAAAAATAAAAGCAAAGCAAAATTTGAACAAACCAGCAAAGGTATATGATTTAAGCGCAATCATTTAATTGATTATCGTTTGCAAAAGTAATACCTCTGTGATGCATCATTTTTAGAAGTGGAGGATTTAGATGGAGTTATGAAGGAAGATAACAATACTTTTGTAGATGGGAAGAAAAAGGAATGCAAATGAGAAGAGAAAGGGAAAACAAGCATAATTAAAAAAATAATTCTCAAAATAGCATTATTTTTCATAATCTTCGAGGCTTGACTCGGAGTTTGACCGAGGGTATATAGCAATATCATTTTAAAATAAAATTTACAAATTATACTTAATAGATCTCTAGGTTATATCCTAATTGTATCAATTTAAAATCATAATGGACTATGCTGTTAATAGATTGTAACATAATTATTAAAAAAATAAAGAGTTCTGTAGGGTAATTACCCAAAAAAAAAAAAAAGACCATGAGATCATTATTTGAAAAGATCTATGAACGATAGATGAAACTATGTTACAATTTCATAATATATAAAAGTTTAAGAAGCTAAGTGACAAAGTACATATAGATTTTGCGGAATCTGACTCGCTGCGTGAGAATTCGGGAAGAGAAGAGAAGGTTGCTTTTTGTGGTATTTGCTTTCTGAGACAGGACACGTGGGGCCCTTACATCGGTTGTTCCGTCCAGAGCATCGGTGGTGACGCGTTTTTCTTAAGCATGCCTGATTCGCTCCCACGCGTCGTTAAATGAGATCGCAACACGTGCTCTTAATGCTAGACTTTAATCTAATAATGAATGTAAAATAAAAAATCTCACCAAATCGGCAAAATCAACCTAATCCTACTGAAAATTTTCTGTCTTTTAACCCCACTGGCTTGGGTGAATACGAGATTCAAAATTATATTAAGTGAGTGGGTGACCCAAAATTTTAATCAAAATATGAAAGAGATTCGGAGTTGAAGAGTTGGGCTCCATTGCTGTTACCATGACTTACAAAATTTATTATTATTTGTAAAGCTTTTAGGTCAACTGTAAACCACATTTTTTGCCATCATCGTTGGCTTTTTTTCTTTTTCTTTTTCTTTTAAGAGAACAAAAATGGTTTAGAATGTCAACATGAGTTTTGTGGTTGGAAATTTTTTGTAGAGCAATATTAATTTGTTTCTTTTATATATATATATTTTATAATTTTGGTCAATACAAAATAATTATAATATATATTTATTTTTAAATAATACCTACGTTATTATTTATCGTAACGTATGCGTAACATGAATAATAATACCGTACGGTACCGCAGCAGGATCCTTATTCTCATATCATTTTACTGAATTATTACAGATGGGGCCTAGAGCAGGGGTCAAAAACTTAAGTTAAAGTGGGTAGCTATCCGTACCTTTCTCATATCAATTAAAAAACTTGCTGGATGGCCGCCAATTTAATACAGCTGCAGAAATTTTAATGTTATAAATAAACGCCATTTAATACTAATACTTTTTATTTTATTTTCGTGGATAATAGGAACTTCATACGCGAAAATTACCATAAAAAACTATAAATCATAATATTTTATAACGGTCAAAAACGCACAACAAAATAAATTGTCTTAAAAGCAATGGCAATTTTCATTGGACTGATAGAATCTTCCATTCAAACTACCCCGTCCCAATTACGCATCGACACATGACTTTAAGCCTAACCGTCGAAAATTTCAAAAATTCTTCTGTAACATAACAAGTGAATGGAGCCTAATCGGCCATGCCTTGGAATTGTACGCCTCTTCACCGCCTCCGTCTGACCGCCCCACTCGTGTGCTGGATTGGATGTTGGGCTGGCAATCTCTTCTCCACGCAGTTTGCCTTTCCGAACCTTTCTGTAATCGTTTAAAACATATTTATTCTCATTAATGTCAACAACGCCTAATACAACAGCTAGATGCAGAAAATGATCCGTTTATACCTGTAATTCCTCCCGCAATGCCCATATCCATATACAATTTTCCAACTTCTGGACGACTCTCTATTTCCTCGCTTCTAGTTCTCTGTCGTAAGCAGCAGTCTTCCCGTAAGTGGAAAATGTTGATACGGAATCTGGTATGCTCACTCTCTACCAGAGCTGCTAGTCAACACGTGAATTTACGATAAGAAGGGGACGATCTCAAGCCACTTTACTCCTTTAAGAGCAAGATCCGAAATACGATTCTTCTCCTCCGTGTCTCTGCACACATAATAACCAATTAGGGGGAAGCTAGTGATTTCTCAGCGTAAACCCTCCGACACTCAAGCCAACGATATGGATTTACTTTTTAGGAAAACTACTCCACTATGTATGTGATTTATTCTTCAATTCCTGCTTTTCAACCCCCATTTTCTCACAGCTCAATGATCTCTCTATTTGAAAGGATGTATGTGCTATTCTTCTCTTTCTTTTTGTTTGTGCAACCCTTTTACCTATTTCCAAAATCCAATTTATACTTTTCCTAGGCGTAGAATCTCCCTCACCCACGTTTTTTTCTAGTTCATTAGCCACATTGGTTGCAGTTCCTTGACTGTCGCTAAGTGGATACCTTCCTGAGATCTCGGGATGGGGGGACACCTAATGTGTAAATAACTGCCATGAACGTGCTAATTACTGTCGTTAGTCGGGTTGCTAGTCGGGTCGTTGATTTGGGATTCTCCGAACTCGCCTCGCATTTTGCTTAGCAGTCACGCCTGATGTCTCCTCATCTGCGATCAAGATGCTCGCATGTGTGGTCGCTTAACATTTCCTCATTACCGAGCAAGAGTGTCCTCGCTAGACGCTCCGCTCGAGGCATAACCTCCTCATTTGACATTCGATTAGGGCGTTATCCCTTAAACAGAAAATATATACATAAATTATTGCTACCCTAAAAACGAGAGGCAAAGTGGCCGCAACAATCAATATGAAGATATTTACACGTTTGCAACTATATAATAAACTAAAATCATTTTACTAAAGAAATACAATTACTTGGTTGATTTTTCAGAATAAATATTATTAAAATTCTAATACAGTCAATTCAACCCAGCAAAGCGTCAAAGTTCAAAGTGCCACACTCAGAGAGACTTATAATTGTTGTCTGACTAATAAGTGCAATTAATTGCGAATAATTTATAAAAAAAGGCCCGTTTCTTACGTTGAGAAAGCTAGCTGAATGGTCACCGCATACGCGCACAATCCTGACACGAAGTTTATGTTATCAAAATTATCGAGGGAAACTGATTGACGAAGCATGAACTAAGAGTACCATTAAAAAAATTTTTAAATAAAATTTTATTATTTATTTAAAAAATTACATCATTATTTTAATTTTTAAAAAATATTTTAAATTAAAATTTTTTAAATAAAAAATAAATATCTCTTTTTAAATTTATAAAATTTTTTGGACATACTCTAGTAACGTGCATTTGTCCCATTCTTCCTAAGTCCTACCAAATTTCATCCCCAGGCACTGCTTAGCCAGCACTTCGGATTTTATCCTCAGGGGCTACTTCTGTTGGGGAAGGGGGAGGGGTGTCATGGGGGATTCAGAAACAAATTTGATGGAAAATCACAAAAACAAGATCTTCATGCCATCACGATGTATGCATACTTGCGTAAAAGAGCATCGCATCTAAAAATGACATTTCTTTTCCCCTCTCTCTTAATCATAGGCTGCAATGGCGGTTTAAAGTATGTACATTAATAATAATAATAATAATAATGATGATGATGCATTTTTTTTTTTTTAATTCCCCATTCCTCATACAAAGCTGCTATGGTGGTTTAAGCTATAAGGTACGAACCTTTCAACTAAAACCTCCCTTTATATTATCATTCCAGGAAAAGACCCACTACCACAACCAAGTGCAGGCAACTGAAGACACACTTTTTCACCCAAAATAAAGTCAGGTGTCTACTAGTTTGTATGATAAGAAATGGGCTTTCTTTGATGCAACCGCCAATTTCTAGATAAGTACAGGGTAGAAACCTTATGCAAGTTTCTTCTTATCCTCTTGCCCGGAGCTGAACTCGATCCAATCTTACCTTAGTTTCTGCATAGGATTCCTACTCTGTACAAGTTCTTAGTGCATTGTCTTACTCTCGGAACAACCCAACCCTAATTGTGGCCTCTGTTTCTAGTGGGGACCATGATTTTAATTAGCATTTAAAATTGGAAATACTCATAAAAAGTTGGACACAAGTACAAGTTCAGGTTGTGGAAAATAATGCGATCAGATGCAGGCATCATATATTTACGTCCGGATTGGGACTTTATCTCTTTTGCCTCTTCTCTGCATGGAATACAATAAGAAACGGATAAAAGCAATGCAAAAATTCATAGAGACTTCAAGTAAAATACACAAGGATCTGCAAATTATTTAGGGTATTTAAGAAAAGTCTAGCTGAAGAGGAAAATGAAAAGGAAAACAAAAAAGGATATAGTAAGAGAGACGAAGCACTAGCAACACCAGACCACTAAATACATTGAAAAACACTAATGACTAACAAGAATTTACAAAAAAAGGCATTGTGATAATATTTATACATCACGTAAATTCCAGCTGTGTCTGTAAAATGAAAATATAAGGGGGGACATAATCACCACAGAACAATAATAACACTTTAGATGTTATGAAGTAACCATCATTCAAACACTCTACATTTGATTCAAGTGGCAACATTATTGCCTTAAAACTGAAAATGCATGTTTTGATAACACAAACCTGTCTTCAGCATGGTAAACATGTATGTTTGACGGATTATTATTAAGAGAATGCAACGTGGCAGGTAACTTTTGAATTTTCTGCCAAAAGAATGAAAAAAGTATATTTCTAAATAACCACAAACAATCCATGCATTGGAAAAGTAAATGCTCATATACGCCATAAACAAAAAATATACAAGGGGATATTTACATTTTTTTTTCTTTGTGCTTTCCAGTTTCTGGAGGACATATCCTGTATCTTGGGTCTTCATGATCATGAGTTCTTCTTGAGTGTACTTATGAGCCTCACTCCTAAAAGAATACGAATACAACTGAGCAGTCTATTATGTTTTACAAATGAGAAGAAAAAAAAAAACAAAAAAACAAAAGCGAAAGCAATGTGATAGTAAAGTTACTCTAGTCTATGCACTCCATCAACAGTTTTCGTTTTGATCACTTTGAAGTATAATTCATCTGGATTCCTACACGCTGCCTTCTATTTGAGTCTCTATAAAAGCAAACACAGTAAACAAACCTTAGCCATTCATAAGCACAAACAATTTTTGAGAGTCAGTCGAAACATGACAATAGAGGAGTTAAAACAGTAGTGGTAGCCAGAGAAATGTTACTCGTAAAGTCTCCTCTTTCTTAAGATATGCTTTAGCATGAACGACACAGTCCATATGCTTTCAAGAGGCACAAAATTTCTTCCTTAATTGCCCAACATGGATCAAAGACATTCCATCACAAAAGGGTTTTCAAAATAAATTTCCAAAGGAAAGGTTAAGTCTAATAAATTAATCGGAAAGATAAAATTACAATACTTTAAACAATGAATTACTAGACCCAAAAGAAAAAGAAAAACTCAATATTAGTACTGATGAAATAACATTGGTCAGTCCCCGGATTAAGTTCTTGCAGTAAAAGATGCACTAGTACCAAACGACATGGTTTTTCTTTTTCAATTACTTAATTCAAGCAAGAGATAACAATCGAATCAGCTTTATACCTACACACGAAACTCACTTTGAAGTCAAGCAGCAAATAAGGATGGCAATTGTGTCCGCAAATGTGGAAACTCGTCCAAACATGCCGCTGTAGATAATTTTACGGGTTGCGAGCGGGTTTAATATTACAAATTGAAATTCATATTTGGATACGGGGACTTTGGTATTAATTTAATATCTGACAGATATCCGCATGGATATTTGCTAGACTCGCAGTATTTTTTTAAATATTTTTAATTTAATTTTAATTTAAAATTTTTAATTTAAAAATATATAAAGAAAATAATGGAATTATGCAAAGTCTTGAAGAACATCACAGTAAACTTATCCAAAGACGCTGGAGGCCTTAATATGTACTCAAAATTAGTTGTGTTGAATTTAATTATATGAAAATATATTTTTACTTCAATAAAATATAATATTTGTTATACATTACAAACTTATAATCATCGATTCTTTTTCTTGATATACTTGTTGCTTGTGGGTGTAACATTTTCTAATAAATAGGAAATAATAAATTCTTCGAAGATGAGGATATTATTAATGAGGAAAAGAACTAAGTTTTTTTAACTTAATTCATGGATTATTATACTTATTATAATTTTTTGTAAATTATTTTTCTTTAACTTAATGCATGAATTATTTCATTATTATAATTAGTTTTTTAGATTAATATTTGAAAAGTATTATTATGTAGAAAATATTAATCTTAATCATTATTATAGACATTATGTTAGATGGGTGCTAATGGTGGTGAATGAAATGAAATCTTCTCTTGAAGTTTGTGTTGAATGATAATATGAAATGTAATTATTATTTTTACATACTAGTTTGTGATTTTTTTTAAAAAAATAGATTTGTTTATTTTACACTTAAATTTGAAGATTTGTATTTGACTTATGTTGAAATTTTAAATTTTTATTTACATTGATTAAATTTAAAATTAAGTATGTTAAGTAGAATTTGAGGTTATTATTGGAAATTGGTATATCAAACATTTGTGATTTTAAATGTACAAATTTATAAAAAAATTTGTTGGATACCTTACGGGTTTGGTAACTATCAAAACTCACAACGAATAGATTTTCTTAAAAAATTAAAATCTATTGCGAGTTATAGGTGGGTTTAATAATTTAAATTTTGTACACATTTAAGTTTGGTAATGACAAATTTATTACAGGCGGAGCCCATTGCCAACCCTAATAGTGAGTATTGCGGTGGCCTAGAGGTGAAGGAAAGGTAATTGGAGACAAATTCTGGTGGTATTTTATCATTGACTTGCAGAGAAGCCCTTGCTGTTTTCAAAATACTCATATAAACCAGTGGTTTTCATAAATCATCAATTAAGTCCTCTTACTGTAAGGATGGGAATGATACCCATAAACTTATAAATATATCTAAACCCACCCATCAAAACCCACTCGTTAGTGAATTTAGTATTATAAATTAAAAACCACATTAAATTATTGTGAATTTATTATTAATCTAATATCCAATAGATCCCCTATCCAATAGATACCCGTCAAATCTGTAACTTCTTTTTAATTATTTTTTAATTTAATTTTAACAAAAAAACTTAAATTTGAATATATACTTATATACTTGTTATAATTTTGATTGAATTTTCTTTAACTCAATGTATGTATTATTTCATTATTATAATTTTTTTCTTCAAATTATTATTTAAAAGTATTATTCTTTAGAAAATAATAATGTTAATCATTATTGTAGGAATCACGTTGAATGAGTGCTAATAGTGATGATGAAATAAAATTTTTTTTTGGAGCTTGTGTTGAATGATAATATAAAATAACAATTGTTATATATATATATATATACATTTGTATATTTTATGCTTAAATTTGAGAATTTATATTGGATTGATATAGAAATTTTAATATTTTATTTACATTAGTTAAATTTAGAATTAAGTATATTATGTCAAAATTTAGGTTATTATTATAAATTTACTTATTAAATATTTTTTATTTTAAATGTGAAAATCACAAAAAATACGTTAGATACCATTGCGAGTCTGGTAACTGTTAAAATCTAAAGTAAATGGGTTTTCTTAAAAAAATTAAAACCTATGACAAATAGGTTTAAAAATTTAAATTTTGTATCAATATAAGTTTAATAATGATAAACCGACTGCAGACAGTGCTCCTTGCTATCCTTATCCTACTATCATTTGCATTATAGTTCTTCAATTATGATTGTGGCATTCTGTGCTGTAAGCCCCATGGAGCCCAATAATGAGTTTCAATACATGACATCGCGTGCCATAATGTATGTGATATTGCATTTTAGACCAACTCTCCTACTTAAATTTTGATATAGTCGCACAAGTTATTATGTGCAACTTTAGGCGTGGTACGCTATGATTGACGAGCTCTATGCTGTGAGCCCCCAAACCCCCATATACAATTTATCATGCATGACGTTGCACACAAGACCAACTCTCCTACCTCAATTTTGATCTACTGAGTGTTATGCTGCAAGCCATCAGTGATCAGGCACATTAGAGTGCATAATGTCGCGCACGTAATGCACAATGTTTGCACACGTCATGCTGCATGATGTAGCACGTGATAAGCTGAGAATGGGTGGCTTTATGCTGCGAGCCCTGCAACCTCCCGATCATGATCTGGTCCCGCTTGACGTTGAGCACTTGATGAGTTCTCTATATTGATTTACTCTCGTATTCTTGTGGTTTTGCAAAAGCTAGCCCATTTCCGTTTTTGTTTTGTCGAAACTTTGGACCAAGAAAATCGTAAATGAAGTGACCACGAGCACAAAACTTTGCCCAAAAGAAGTAAGAAAATAAATGAAAACACAAAGACAAGGGCTTTCACTTCCACTTCAGCGGATGTGGCAGATAAGCTTATAGTTTTTTAATCCCCTCATGAGAAAACCTCTAAACCAGCAATATCTTTTGTATTTAATTAGATCAAATAATATTCAAAAAGAAATTCTCAAAATTAAGTAGTAATTTGAATAAGGATAATTTTAAATTTAGGTAATAATTTTAAGAATATTTATAAAATTATATTAAAAGATAAAATTAATTCTCAAAATTAAAATATAAAAATTATTTTTTTATTTTTTAAAATCAGCTAAGTTTTAATTTTAACAAAAATAATTTTAATTTTTTTAAACACTAAAATTAATTTTTTTAATTTTTAATTATTTTTAAATCTTTAAAAACTAATCATAAGTAGTTCTTATTAAAGTTGTCGAATATTTTTAATTCTTATATATTTTATTATAAATGTGTTCTAAATTAATGAAATATAGTTATAGTCTCTATATATTATATTACGCTTTTTGATAATTAAATTTGTTTAGTCAAGCGGGATACGGGCAATTTAGTTTTCAACTTTTATGAAAATGTAAAAAATAAAAATAAATAAATAAACAATTATTGTTGTTGCCGCTGCTCCTCCTGCTATAACCAAACCGAATGGGTTTTGCGTTTGTTCGGCTCAAAACCGAACCAAATCAACAAATCCATAGGTTCTTTCATTTGAAATTAAAACGACATTTAAAACAGAAAACTATAAATGGGTGAAATAAACAACAAAAAGGAACCCTAAACCGTAAATAAATTCCCCACACTCGCCTCCCACAAGTTACAGCCTCACTATCCGACGCTTACACCACATACACAGCCGCCAGCCGCTTTTCTCACAACACCACACAGCCACCGTCTCGCTTCCCGTCGCAGCAGGTAGTTACCCCATCCCTGTTGCAGCTCGTCGTCTCAGCTGTCGCAGTTTGTCGCTTGAGCCACCCGTTGCCTTCGCGCCGGTGAGGTGTGCTGACTGTTGACTCTGTTTTTTGTTATTTTATTGTTCCTTGAATTAATTTTTGCAGCAGCTATTAGATTGTGAGCTCTTAGTTGCTAATTTCTATTGTTAGTGTGTTTGGGGAGGATTGCGAGAAAAAGAAAGCTGGTTTGATTTTTGCAGCTGTTAGTGGATTTATACACATAAATAAGTTTTTGTTTTTGTTTTCCTTTTTTGCCAGCTTTGAATTTGTTATTGAAAGATTTGTCGTGATGATATTAACTTAGGCAATGGGACTTATTGTATTGGCAAGCATGTTAAATAATTTGTATTTTTTTCTGTTTCTAAGAATTTTGTTGGGTGTTCTAAATGAATCAAGATTTATTATTATTTTTATTTAAATTCTTTCAGATGTCGTGGAAACCACCATTACCAAGAAATAAAAATGGCTTAAACATCAGTAGAGTGCTGTCATTTCACTAGACTTGCAGATTATAGTGACAAGTGCAAATGCAATGTCCAAAGTGAAAAGAACCACACAAAACTAAAACCGAGCCGAAACCAAAAATTCGTTCCAGAACTGAACCGGACTGGATACTGCCCACCTAGGCTTATCATATAAAAAGGGTCTAAACCCTTATTTGTGAGACTGTTGATTAGTTTAATAAAATTTCTCTTTGATAATTCAGTTGTTTGCTATTTCTTGCTTCTGTTTTGCATCAGTAACTGTTTTGGTCATAGAAATTATAGGATTTTCAAAAGAATGGTGTAATTTTCATGTTTTTGCTTCTGTAATTTTCATGTATGATAATTATAGGACTTTTGGGATAGACTTGGATGTTTGTAGAACCTTCTCATATTTGATTACCCTTTTTTTGGGTTTGGGTAACTCCAAGCTCAACTCTATGCTTGTACTATTAGTCCCTCCCAGTTCCCATCTATAAATCTTTTTATATGCTACTTTGATTTTTGGTTTAATTTCTCAATCTAACAATGTTAATTTCTCTTCTGTTAGATAATTAGATCTGTTGTAGCTGGATATTCCTTTGCGAGATTAGCTTGTGAAATCATGGTGGGCTGGCAGAGACATTTGCAATCTGTGCTTTGTCAAGTTGGAAAAAGACTGGAGCATAATTACACTTCATCTGCAAACTGTTCTAGCTCTCGGTTACAGTCCTCTCTTTTGCATGGTGAGTCTAAGATGTAAATTTTTAGCAATGAGTTACTGCTGGTAGTTATAGAGAAAGATCAATTAGAAACTTTTAGGATTTAAAGTGCTCTTGTTGTTATTCTTCTTGAACTTTTATTTTTCCTTTCATCCTTTTCACTGTGCTGGTTACAAGTACTAACCTGAATTTGAGGGTTAAAGAAATTTTATGATTTCACAGGTCGGTTACTACATATACAGAGTCTCTGGACATCACCCTCTAGGAGCATCTCAAGGCCTTTATATCAGTATCTGCAGCAGTTGGTAACACTCACTTTTCCTTCTCCATTTTTACGTGATACTTTGTATAAATTTTGGAAGATTTTCAGTAATGCAAGGTTTGCTTTTGCTATGCAACACAACGCTATAATATGAGGTGCAAATATATACGATTTTAAAGGAGATTTAGTGTCTTTTCACACAGGGCTGGCTGGATTTAATGCACGTGGGTGTGTTTATAAATTAATATTCACAAACATCATGTATGGAAAGAAAAATAATGATTTGCCCCTTGATAAAACTCATCTTCCAAGTTTTGAATTTACTCATTAATCATTGTCACTTTAATGTATCTCTAAATTGTTGATTTAAGTCATTCTTCCATATGGAAGACTTGTATGTATGTTTTGCTGGCAGAATGAGTTGAAGTATAAGTTGGATTTTATAACTACTGTTGTTTATTAAGATAATGGGTTTTATTTTCAAGATCTGTAACTGCATACATTTTAATTTAATCTTTCTCTGGGTTTAATGTCATAATTGTCTGATCTTTTGTTTGTAGGGCATTTCCAGTACTAGGAAGTTACTAGCAAATTCATCAGATGAAACTCCTGTTTCATCTCCATTGTTGGCAATAGAAAGTGGAAAAGCTGATGACCAGAAGGTTGTCTCTAAACCTGCAAAAGTTCAAGCTGTACTAAAGGGCATAAAGCAGGTATGAACAAAGGGAAATTTTGTTTGATCATTTTTCTGATTGAGCATGAAATTTGACTGACTGGTTTGGGGAATGTTGTTACAACTTTCCCCGTCAATTTCCTTTTCAGTACCATTAGATTTGAGGAAAAATGGAAGATGTGATGTTTGACCAAATTCCTCATTTCTGAATTTTTAGGTTTTTGGTGATCCATCAGTATATCAGATGGTTTGACCCAACAAAAATAAGCATTATTGGATCTATAGCAATTGGTTGTTTTCCTTTCAGTTTTGCATCTCAATTGCGTGCTCTGTTGTGTATGATAATGTTGTCAATTGTGCTCCACCTGCTCAAGTTTTTCCACTTTCTTGTTTAGAGTCCTAAAAAGATCAACTTGGTTGCTGCATTAGTACGGGGCATGCGTGTGGAAGATGCATTGTTGCAGTTACAAGTGACCATAAAGCGAGCTGCAAAAACTGTCTACCAGGTGATTTAGCCATTTACCTATTTTTGTTTCATTTTTATTTTCATTTTTTATTTTTGAAAATTTCTGGTGTCATTAAGTAATACGAAATAAGGTTTTTGCATTTTAGCCCGGTGGGTATCATCAACACATGGAAACCAGTAGTGTAATTACCTACTGAAGAAAATGGGTGAATAAGACTTGATATGAGACTAGCTTTCTGTATATGGAAGTGGTCTGATGATTTAAAAGGAAGAACAAAATATAGAAAGAGAATGTCTGTTTCTCAAGAACAGCAACATAGAAATTAAATGTGTGATGTGCAGGTTATTCACTCTGCCAGAGCAAATGCTACGCACAATCATGGGTTGGATCCAGATCGTCTCCTGGTTGGTAAGTTAATGCAAATGAACTTCCTCTGTATAGTTTGTTGTGATTTCTTACTCTGCATCTATTGCTCACAGCCGAGGCATTTGTTGGGAAGGGGTTTTTTAAGAAGAGAGTTAGTTACCATTCTAAGGGAAGAAGTGGAATTAAGGTAAGGCCAGAGTGCCGCTTGACCATTGTAGTGAGGGAACTGACTGCTGAAGAGGAGGCACAAATAGCCAGGCTGAGAGTCCACAAATTCCGCAAGCTTACTAAGAGGGAACAACGGCTTGTACCTCATCAACTTATCGAGACTACTCCAATATGGAACCGCAAAGGCAGAAACGGCAATCGTGAACCAAGTATGAATGCATGAGCCAAAGTCATTCCCGTGTTTTCATTCACGATTTTCGGGGAAGCTTTTGCAGGAGTATTGGACATTTCTTTATATGCATCTTTGCATTTTAATCGAAATGATCTTGTAGAAACTTGCCACCAAATGCCAGAAGAGAGAAAAGCAAGGGCTGAAAATAACTCTACTTACTTAGTGGATAACGGCAAATGTAGTTTCAAAAGGTTGCATTTGGTTTTGATCTCCGGGATGTAATATTTTTTTGGAAACACACATCCTTTTTAGTTGTCACGATGAAAGGAATAATTTCTTTGGTGGTAAAATGGATTTGTGCTCTTTTGCTAACCGCATAAATACTTATGGTTTATTTCACAATTTGATTTCACTTCGCCCTCCGCTTTGATCGTCCGTCGACGCTCATCGCCGGCAGACCAGCTTCAATTTTCTCTCTCGTGAGCAAAAAGGAAAATGCCGAGAAACTTCTTCTCCGCAGGGTACGCTTCGATTGCTCCTTGCATCTGAAGACGAAATCAGGAGTGTTGCGAAGGCGGAAGTTGTCGAATTGTGATCACGTGGAGATTCACGTGGATGATTCAGGTTTTGCATTGTCTGCAATTTCTTGTTCAATCAATAACTTTTTTGCTTCTGCGCGATGTGATGAATACGCGCGCGTTTAGTCAAATGCCAGGTCCAACAACAGAATCAAAATTCGTCGCAGACCTAACGTCTGCTTTCTTTGGTTTTAATGTTCAACTACAAATCCTTGGGTGTTAAGGTTAGGTTGGTAATTCATCATAAAGTGTTTTTCTTTATATATATATAAATATATATGAGATTGATCAAATGCTTAATTTTATTAAATAATTTTCATTTTAATTAGTAATACCTTCACTGTTCGGGAGTAGTTTAAAATTCTCGACGGTTTGTTTTGGAGCAGGAGTGTTTCTAATTTAACGAATAATTAAAAGAAAAACACACAAATAAACAAACATATGAATAGAAAGTGAAATTAAATTACAAATCTTAAGATAGAGAAGAAAAGAAAAGGAAAATACAATAATTATTGAGTTCTAGTATTAATTTGCCTGCATTCAAATATAGCAATTTTTGGATTTTTAACCAACTTAACATTTTGGCAACCCAAAAAAAAGCCGCAAAAAGAAAACTGAGATCATCAATGCTTGACGTAAACATACAACAAATAAATGTTATGCACCATGCTCAGCAATTTGCTGCATCAACACTTCTGTGTCTGAGGATCTCAATTCCCAAGTAATCAAGGGACCCTTCAACAGCAACATGAGGCTTCCCTACTTTCACTCTAACAGCCGATATTTGAGGGTACTTTGCCAGAGTGGTGGATGCAATGAGTTCAGCCACTGACTCGAGAAGATTGTGCGGGGGTCCTTCCATAATTTCCTTAACTATCCTGTTAGTTCAGGGTTAAAACCATCAGAAGAAACCTAGTGAAAACAAGGCATACCATTACAAAACCACATTGATACTGCCAATGAGTGGTATTTGAAGATATATTTACACGGCCAATTTCAGGAGTTCTATAAACAGTGGTATAAAGGTTTTGCCCACCTGTAAATTGCAGTATAACTAATAGTATCTGCCAGAAGGTCAGTTTTACCAGCTTTCCGAAGATCCATCCAGGCATCGACATCTACCACAAACTTCTGGCCTAGTGTCCTTTCTTCTTTCTTCACACCATGGAAGCCATGGAACTTCAATCCCCTTAATATAAGTTTATCTCCCTTCATTATCTCAATATCTTCCATAATAGCTGCTGGCAAAGATCAGAATTACTAGTTAACCCAAAAAGGCTGGCTAAAATATAACAAGCATCAAACAAAGATGTCAAGAGGGATATATTCAGGTGAACCACATTCATGCTGAAGAAACATAAAGACATTCTCTAACATTTAAATTAAAAAAAAAAAATAAAATCATAGAGGTTGTTGCAATGATACAGAGATTAAAATTTGCGAAATCCCATGTTCTTCTAACAAACAATTGTCAACAACTCTTCTAAAGCCGCTTCCTAAATCTCTACTAAATGGCATGCTTCACGGATAACAAATTATCAAATAAATTGTCATGAACCATGAAGCAACATAACAGAGCAATAAAACAAATAGGATTAACCCCGAGGGGTCAAACTTGCATCATAAGATGGAACAAAAAATCCAACTTTCAAAGAAGTCATGGTCGGCCAACTGAAATTATTGTTATTCTTTTAAAATAATGGCTTTCAGGATAAGTTTGGAACAGCTGAGCTCACTTAACTTTGAAATCACACAGCAACTGAAGTGTCTGTTAAACAACCACTTATACTTTTTAGGCTAATACTCAATTTAACTTGATAGCCGGTGATTCCATTAAAGTCACAGAACCTCAGTCCTAAACATACCCATTAGTTATAAAAACAAGATGTTCACAAACTGCTGCACAAACAATTCTTTAGCCAAAGCTCAAGGTCAAAGCAGGATAAGAAACCCAGCAGGAAGTACAACTTCTGAACAAATAATTCATGTTTAAAATACTAACTAAACAATCACAAAATCCTATTTCTAATGATTTTCCTTTTTCATAACCAGAGACAGACAGAATGGAAATATGAAGACACACAGTTTTAGCACATCACAATGCTAACAACAATTATGTTCACACTAGGAGCTTATGTGCCTAAATAAAAAAACATATTACTCCAGCTATAAAAATATTGTCATTTCATCGAACAGTGTATGTGTGTATACCGGTTATCCCAATTCCAATGTGAAGCCATTTGTGTATTGACAGAATAAAGCATAATCTGGCTTCAATCAAAGCGAAACAGAAGCTAAAAATTGGAAAATCCACCAAAAGATGCATAACCCACATAAACAAAGTGTTAATAATAGTGCCCGAGAAGAAAAAAGTTCCAGTTTTGGAGAAAGAGTACACACCTAGAGTTTTGAGAGCAAGAGGAGTTGCTGCAATGGTACTGAGAAAATGAGGATTTGGATTTGAGCGTCTAATTTGAAACGGGAATGATTACGGATGGTAAACTTAGTTGGGGGATATGGTTTGATGGGGACTTCTGGTGACTTCGACTGAAATTGAAATTAGGTGAAAAGTATAAATAAAAATGAACTAGAATGTGAATAGAAAATAAAGATTAAAATAAATTATTTAATTAAATTATAATAATAATAAATAAAATAAATTA
This sequence comes from Aegle marmelos, assembly GCA_030449875.1. NCBI lineage: Eukaryota > Viridiplantae > Streptophyta > Magnoliopsida > Sapindales > Rutaceae > Aegle > Aegle marmelos. The sequence continues at coordinate 5,777,088 of JASUUL010000077.1, read as the reverse complement.
TCATTAATTTGTATATTTTATCTTATAATATGAATCGAAATGAGTTATATTATAATTAATGAATTATTATTATGATTATTATTTTATATTTTAATTATTGTTATTATTTATTCAAAATTTATTATTATTATTATTATTATTATTATTATTATGATGATCATTTATTGTTAATAATAAATTAATATATTAATTACTTGTAAAATTTTCTATCATTAACAACAACAACGACAACAACAAGAATAACAAATAACATTAATATACTAATTAATTATAATTATTTTTATCATTAATAATAATAAATTCAAAATATATTAATATTAGAATAGTTATATTAATTAATTATAATATATTTAATATTTAATATTAATATTGACGAAGACAACGACAACATCAACAATAATAATAATAATTTTTTAATCAAAGATAGAATAAATATTTTTTTTATTTAATAAAAAGGTAAAATTATCAATCTTAAAGATGGAACTAATCGCTAATTCCTCATTTTCAATTTTGGATAGATCTCTTAATTCTAATTTTGATTCTTTTTTTTATTTTATAAAATAAATACTATTAGTGATCTCCATCCTCAATCTGAAAAGTAAGTACACCATTACAGTAATTACACATTGTTAAAAAAATTATTATCAAATAAAATAAGATACATTTTGTGCTTTATATATGGCACACTATTCTTCTAAAATATTGTATGTTAATATTATTAAGATAGCGTTTATTAACTTGATCTAAAAATATAGTGTAGATTAATTTCATAAAACCCTTTAATTCTTCTTATTATTATTTGAATTTCCACTCAATTCAATTGGTAATGTGGGATATCTTTTTATTTTTTAAAAAATAAAATAAGACAAGACTAAAACTCTATTTAGTATAATTTTTCAAGTAAAAATTTTTTAAAAATTTTATAAAATTACTTTAATAGATAAATATTAAAAATTATCAAATAAATAAAAAATATTTTAAATATTTTAACATTTAATATTTATAAAAAATTTTCAACCTCTAATTTTAAAATCTCAAATTTTAAATTTTTACTAATAGAAATAAAATATCTTATTTAAATTTAAAAAATTTTATTAAAAAAATAAAATAAAAAATAATTATTTAAATAATTAAATAAATACTTATTATCAATAAATAAATTATATCAAATATACACTAACACTCTAATTCATAAATGGGGTTGAAATTAAGATGTGCATCGCCATTGTAAGCAGAGGTAAGAAACAAAATAATAAAAGCAACTGGTCCACACTTCAGGCCTTGCTATATTATTTGGGTTTTCTCATTCGGCGGGAAAAGGCATCACTAAACCCAAATGAACAAGAAGTAACAAAAAATAAAAAAAAAACGAATTCAAATGATTAAATTTTTTTCAGGTGACAATGTGCAATTAGAGCATCATCAGCGATCCTCACTGATAGGAAAGAAACCAACTAGCAGCTCCTCAAAACACAATATGCTCCAATAACCAGAAGCTGTAGGCTATATAAAATGCTATATCAGTACGTCTAAAAGACTGCAACAGCTAAATATTTTGACTAAGAAACTGATGAATCATAAAAGTTTCACTGTGATCGGCGAAGAAATATATGCTCTAAGGAGACTCCGCCCAACCTAAAAAGAAGAAAAGAATATGAAGCATATATACATGTTTCTTGCCAGTTTTTAACTTTTAACTGGCACATTTTAATAACTGTACAGTGTTCAGTTTAAACACTATCTCTGTGATTCAGCTTCAAGCTCCAGGCAGAAAATTGCTCGCTACCAATGCTGCTGCCACTAAATCTTCCAGCAAAAGACTTCAGGACAGGATTTTGGTCTCTTCCTTGATATTGGATTGTGATGAATAACTATAGATACACGTATGTTTTTATTAGACAGCAGAGACTCTTTTGTAAAAAAGAACATAAGCTGCAGATGTCTTAATATTGTCCTCACTAACTGGATAAACTCTGTCATCATCAAACTCAAACCATCTTTTATGCCCGACCTGCATAGAAGTAATTTGCGTTTTTAGATACTTGCACTGCTTGAAGGCTGAATGATAATCTATCTATGACCAAGGTAAATAGCAAAATTGTATTTGAAAACAGTTTATAAACAGGGAAAACAGTATATTTTCACAGCACTGATTCTATGAGCAACAGCTAAAAAGACACTGTAAAAGGTAATTGAGTCCAAACAATCAGAGAAAACAAATATATAGAAGAAATAAACACAACTTACGTCAACAAATGCAGTATAGTGACCGCCCCCCATGCCTCCATAATGATTGCTTATTGCATACAACACATAACGATTAGACAGCTGGCTGTTCTTGCAGCAAACATAATTTGACAGATCAAGATCATCAATTGGAAAGTCAACATATGTATCCAGCTTGCTCTTAAAGTAGCGGCTGAAGGAGAACCTCTTTAAATGAATAACCAAAATGTCAGGCAATCTCCATAGATCTAATTTTTTGCTAGCTTGCCAATGCTTCTTGCACCTTGGGCAGTACCTGAAATTATGCATATTTGGAAACATCCATATGAGAAGTGGTAACAAGAGCAGGACCCAACAAATTTAGTGTAGGAGTAGAGAATATAAATTACATTTGTGCAAATAAAAATATATTGTTGTGGATATCAAAAGAACTAGCAGGATAGTTGGGTGCATATAGTTTATTAGTTATAGTATAGTTGTACACACTAACCACATGTCTTCTGGTCCCAAGGGCTCCTCCTTCAAGAAAGCTTCAAGGCATTTGTACAAAGAAACAGATTCTTGAGGCATCCTCGTGAACAGCTGCGGCTTGCAAACCTCCATTAATGAGCTGAGAAGACATGTATCATATTTTTCAATCATCTTTTCTGGCCATTGAACATGTATAGTCAACGGCTTGGCAAAGTCTGAGATTGATATTGGCTCATTCATTTTTATCTCTGTTGGTCGTATTGAATCCAAACGGTAGAATTGGAAGTCATCACTCAAATGTGGCTCATCCCCTGTTTCACTACTATCTGAGACTGCATCATTATCTGAGACTCTCGGGCTAGTAACATCCCCCACTACAGAATCTCCATTATCCATTTTCCCGGCTTCATCACAGAAATTTGAGTCGTCTTCCACAGGCATTAGAAATGGATTGAGTAATTTCAAAAACAGTTTATGAATATCAGATCCATTAGTAAGATCAGAGAGCCTTCCCACAAGAGGGGTGCCAAATATTTTCCATTCCAATGATAACCTCCCGAGATGGCAAGACCTGACTCCAGCATGATTGAAAAATAAATAAATAATCAGCAAGAAACATAGTCATGAATCTTTGAAAAGAGATGAGAAAATAATGTTTAATCGTCTTTTTAAGGCATGAACGAAGTTCATATGTGTATTAGCTATAATAAACTCTACTCTAGGTTTCAAGCATGGATGCAAGTTTAATCATCAAGTTTCTGAGGTACTCTATAGACATGCAAGTTCTGGAGGCAACTTGTTGAGTTTAAACACACAATATGCACCCTTCATCCACTAACATTTTTTTCTTTCACAAAAAGAACAGGACAGAAACCAACAGCAGCCCATCAAACATGGTGTAAAATCACATGAATCATCAAATAAAGCAGCTATAACAATAATATAATGGGAAGCTTACTCTTCCTTCCTTTCATGCATGAACAAAATCAAGGAGGATGTCTCACTATCTTTTGGTAAGCGATAAGCAACAAGTTTATCCTCATCTCTGATCAATCCCAACAAATCAGATGGCTCGTCCAGCACACGAAAAATCTTACTCCTGTATATCTGCATGTCAGCCCACATATTTAGAGCTCAAATAACAAAGCTTTAAATGTGAAGATGCACACAAGCACAAATTGCGAATTGAATATAGAGCCCCCAAATTTCTTAGCTTCCCATCCAGTGGTGAAAATTATAATCATACCAAATAAAATCATTTGATGACACAAGGATTAGCATATGCATTCTCTAAATAACAGATCCTACATCCATACATAAATGCTGCAAAAAGAATCATGGTATTTGAGCACCCATGCCTTTACAAAGCAAATCCCCACAAATATATGACAGAACGAGTTGACGAAGAAGTTTAACGGTGAAATTATATACATAGTGCTCAGCAAATATCTACACCAAAAGATAAGAGCCCGAACATAATAAAGTGCTTGAGAGGCCATGTGTTGGGTCTAAAGCCCAGATGATTGGTGCTCCTGAAGACTAGTAATGCAGCAGTATTTGAAACCATAACTCTCATACATACCTCGGCCACCAACAGCTTTTCATCATTTCTTAAACAACATTTAGTGCCCAAAGCATCAATAAGATCCTGAAACCTCCCATATTTTGGCACAGTTACAGTAAATGGAGCTGGCAATGTACTCCCATCAGTGCTTAAAACTGTCACGGTCATAGTCCTCATTGTTGTTGAAGGTATAGGTAGTGACAGGTACATAAGCGGATCGAATGTGACAGACACCTTATTGCAAACTGGGCAAACCAACATTGAACGGTACTGACCCTATAATGAAAGAAAAACAAAATGTAATACTAGGCATCAAGGGAAAATGAAACCATCTTATCATATATTAAGAAACAATTTAAATCAATCAAATAAATAGAAATGAGAACCCTTCTAAAATCATAAAATCCCGGAAACTTGGTTGGCTTCTTAAATTAGTCATTTGAAGGTCATTACACTGGCAACCACTAGGAGGGCATCAAGAACACGAAAACCATAAAACATCTCACTATGAAGAAACGAAGACTACTACTGCAAAACCAGAGGGCAAAGTTATATTAGACAGGTGAACCTTATATGTTAGCAGAAGACTTACTTGGCACAAGTCAACTATGATGGAATCATTGCGAGCCCGGTGATTCCTCCAATATTCTTCAGCTACTACTTCTTCTGGTCGTCCCTCTGCATCCTTAGCTTCTAAGTATGGCTTGCATTTCACTCGATTTAGATCTTCATGGAGTCCATCCAATAAAAAGGCCAGAAATTCCTGGAATACGGGCTCTCAAACATATTAATAAATAATCTTCGCACAGCCCAAAGTCTTGTAAAGAAAATAATTGTGCACATGAGCACATCTACAAGTAATAACACCCCAACATGTGGACGACAGAATGAAGGGTACAGAAGTATATTTAGTTAAGCTAATCATTTGCACTAACTTGGGAGTCATGCTGATTATAGCCACTGAACTGAGGAGCAAAGTTAGCAAGTTTTAATTTGAACATTCTCGGAGCCACTGGAATTCCTCCTGGAGCCCATAGTTTCCTTAAAAGGTCTCCAAATGCTAAAGCCAGCTCACCCTAAAAGGGGAAAAGGCAGTAAAGTTAATGTTTGAGAAGTGCAACAAATGCAACAATACCAGGAAAAAATGCTCAATAGGAGCAATGTAGTTTAAATGCAGATTTCGCATACGTTCAACCCCAATGGATTTTCGTAATTTATTTCTTTCTCGTAGTCACCAAGGAAGTAATCAACAATCTCCGGGGTATGTGCCAAGCACTGGATTGCACTGTTCATAAAGCAAGTATTTCCAAGATTCCGCAATCCTGTCAAACCCAACAAACAGACTCCTCTATTGCCACTGCCACGCTGTACAGAGTTGGAAGAAGTTATATAAGAGTGCAGATTATCATTGCTCCCATTCATCTTCACTGAACCATTGCAAATAGAATCAAGTATTTTGTAAGGTTCTGCCATCTCATCATTTGTCTCCCCAGCAGAATCTGAAAATCCGTGGACTTGCAATTGAAGGAAAACCTGCAGATAGAATGCAGGAGAAAATTAAAACATATAATTCCTAAACTGTTTTCAGGCATTGAACATATATAACTTGCAAACATGAATGCTTGGAGAGTAAGGAAAACCATTTTCAATAAGAATTTGCAATACAATATTTTCATCAAAAAGCTGCAGCAAGCAAATCAGCAGCCTTCAAAAAATTACAACTGCCAAAAGTCACCTAACATGATCTTGGAGTATCCAGAACTCCTCTAATAAAATATATACAAACGAAAGTAATCTATGTTAAAAAGGAAAATGATTTTACCATCTTCCTTAAAGAATTTTAAGCAAACGAGAAAAATAAAGAACTTCATCTTTTCTACTAACAGCAAGGTGAACCCTCTAGTACCAAATGGTAAAGTACACAACCTTTCAAACATATATAAGGAATTGATTTACCTGATTTTCATCTGAAAAATTTATATAGAAGTAAATATCTCATTCAAAGATATATGTTTTTAAGGAAAAGAATGTTCTATCTTTCTTGCAAATCCAACCTTTGCAGATTGGAAGACATTACCCTCATTTAACTAAAATGGGTACAAAACATATCAGATAGTTAATGAAGGGCTTCAAAGCCCATGAAAGTTGAATTAACATCAATGGAGAATAAAGGCCTTAGATTCCATGAGTACACCAACCAAGCATAAGCAAGAAAGTTCATATATTTTGCTTGTTCGTGATACTTGGCAGCCCAAAGAGACAATAAAATGCACAATTTCAGAAAGAAACGTTGGGGTAAACACACACACACACACACAAAAAAAAAAAAGAACCAGTTATATATACCTCTTCACCTAGTTTTCCTGAGAAATCATCTGACATACTAACTCTATCATTCATTAAAAACTGAGTTGTCTGGCCCGAGAAGTCCCAAATATACAGCTGTAAAATTAGTGAATAAAACTGATTAAATAAATATTCCCAACATATTAAACCAGAACACAAAATAAGATAACAATCAATTGCTGTCAAACTCACCATCTCGGACAAGGAAATGAATAGATTAGAGGCTCTCTTGTAAAGATCAACCTTGTTGTCCTGAAATACAATACATTATGATAGGTAAAGTAAAAAATTTTACTCAAAGAAAATGATTGTATTGGAGAGATAATACTTAAAAGAATGAAAAACTGAAGAAAATAGATATTCTAAAAAAGCAAGTATCGGATCTATCAACCAAAACATTATAGAACACCACAACATATCAGAGAGGGGCCTACAGACTGCACAACAAACAACGAGATCTCATTGCTGAAACTCCCCATGAAACCCATTCATAAACCAAATGTCATGTTTAAGCAAAATACAGGACCAAAAGAAAACAAAGAACAGAACACAAAATTGACCTCCAAGCTGATCTTCACTAACAAAGAATTTGTTTCCTGCAAAACAGAAAGCCTAATTTGTAACGGGAACACATCCTGCTCATCAGCAACAAAAGAGCTCCTAAAATCCTTCACTGCTGCTTTAGAATTGTTGTGCCTGAAGAAAGAGCAGAATAAATTAATGCCAAAGTGAAACAATGCCACCAGATTCTACCTAAGGCTCATCCAAATAAATAATCAGGTTCATAAAGGAGAAAAGCAAGAATGCAACACAGCATAACAGAAAAGTGAAACAATTCTTGCTCACCATTTAAGAGCCCGCAGCCACATTCCTTCAGTAACCAAAGCATATTCACGAACTGAAACTCCTCCTTCCCCACAGTCACTATCCACGGACCCCTCTTTCTTCTTCAAATGCAACAGAATCTCCAAGTCAGCATTATCATCGTTAGATGAAACTTCATATAAAACACCACCTACTTTATCAGCAAGAAGGATTTGCGCCTCCTTCCACCACCTGAAATGCAATGGAAACACTTACAAGACCCCATAAACAAGAGATGTGTTCTTTCTTCCTGATTGCACTGTAGTGTTCCAGTTCAATCCACACATATTTCTACTTCCATAAGCCAAACGACACGTCTCAGCCTACATCCAGCACACCATTCCAAATTCACTTATTCACAGAGCGCCCCCGCCCCCGCCCCCGCCCCCGCCCCCGCCAACAAAAAAAAAAAATTCACCCGCAAAGAAACTAAAATCCTGATTTATGTTGTCAAGAGAACACATACAGTTACACATTTTTTTTTAATTTCTTTTCAGAAAGTTAACAGATAAAATATCACTAAAAATACGTTCAAAGGAAATAACTTACTCTTTAACTTTTAAACGACCAACCAAACAACTTACCTTCTCTCCTAAGTTTCTGAAAATCACAAAATATTATTAAAAAATGCATTTACCTAGTTGAATAATTTTGTTAAAAAAATAAAATTAAACTATAAAGGAATCCTAGTTCAACTATGTTCCTTCAGTTTCTCCGCAAACAAACAAGAGAGACATCCAATACAAATCAAACAAAACCGAAAATGAAAATGAAACGCACCTGTACGGAACAAGATATACTTTCTGGCGGTCATCGTCGTCAAGCAAGCCGCGACTGTTCGTTGTCGTTGGCTGACTAAAATAATTATTTTGGCGGGAGCTATTACTATAATCAAACTCAAAAAGGTGATCGTCGCCTTCGGAGGAGAAGGGATAGTCGTTGTCCATCGCGGAGAAGAGGCCGGCTAGGGTTTTGGACAGGAGCGATTTGCAGAGGCGTAGAGTGGAGAGTGAGACACGCGAGAGAAAGCGCGTGGTGTTTCTGGTTAGCAAAATCGATAATTGGAGCTTCTCTGCCAGTCGGGTCATGAAAACGGTGTGTTGTCGCAGAAATGGAGGTAATAATCGATTCGGATTTTGAATGATTATTTATTAATTTTTTCACTGCTTTATCATTCAAGTCTGTGATCTTTTACATATTATTAAAGAATAACAAAGATTATGTAGTCATTAAACCGGCCCTGACCTTCCGGCAAATGACGACATTGCCCGATTGTTCAATAATTTAGATCATAGATGTCCTATGGGCGTGTTTGGCAAATGACATTAGAGAGTAATATGGATAGATCCATTATTAATCAAAATGAAATTCTTATTTAATGATTTATGAATCTAAAAATATATATTATGATGCAGTATAATGTATTACAGTATAAATTGTGGTTAATTGAGATCTCAAATTTGTGTAATGCACTAATTTTGTCTCAAACATTAATTTAAATATATTTCATTTTTATTATAATTAAAATATAAAAATAAATTGTAGTACTATATTATATTATTTAATAATACTATTTTTTTAGGGATGACACCATGTTATATTTATATATTAGTAATTAATATGAATTAATTAAATAATAATAATTAATACTAATATAAATATTAATATTAACTTTATACAATGCAATATAACCGAAACAACATACAACATTAATTTTAACACAATACTAATATCATATGGTAAATACAATACACTTGAATTAAATAATGTAATCTAATGTACCAAGCACACTATATATGTCTTATTCATATTCAATATAAATTATATCAAATGAAATATGAATCTCATTGGTCTATTAACTGTATCAAAATTCTTGATAATCTCTAACTCAATTCATTTATTTATTGAGTCACACGCTCGACATATTTTTTTTATTTTTAAATATTTTTAAAAGACTTGTAGCATTGCCAGCTTAAACTCTAATAAACTTGGGTCTAAATTTCTTTAAAATATAAAAAATAAAATATAATTATATGAAATAAAAATAAATTAATATGACATATCAATCAAATGGTTAATTATGTTATACACGTACCCAAACATTATAAACTCTGAATACATAATTATTATAAAACACATAATCAATTAAATTAATAACTATTTTATTATAGATCAACTTAAAATTTCTAACACATTCTATATTCATATTAAATTACTGAGTCGTGTTATAAATTATCACTTCTTTTCATGGTTCGGAGACCATTACAAATGAGCAATGGAATCCTTAAACAAAAATGTGTGGCAAACTACGTGCTAGTTACACAAAATGAATAAGTTGAGGAACCTATATGATAAAAGAGCCTTCTCATATTTTCCTCTTTGCGAAAGCGACAGTGCGCGAGCCTGTGGAGGAGAGATTGTGACTGGGGAGGACGGGTGGCGTACACGTGCTTGAGTAGCGAGTGAGGTCGAGGAGGATTGGGGTAGACGGTTCTCGGTGGGTCGGTACAGATTGTAATAATCAGCAAAGCTTTTAGCGTTCTCCACCGTACGACGAATGACACGTGGAATAATTATTGGAGAACGGGGTCCCCAGATTTCCCAAATTTTGAAGCTTTACTTTATTTTTTGGATAATTTTTGTTTTATTTGATTTTAAATTTTACCCCCAATTCGAAAGTGATAATTATGAATTAATGTGGTTTAACCGATTAATTGGGGTGATTCATCCTCTGCATTATCATCTCTTATCGTTTTTCATTCGTTATTCATATTTATCCACAAGTAAATTTTACATTTTTTTTGGAGTGGGTATTTCCTATGACGAAATCAAGACCCTCAATGTTTGTGAATGTTCAATTTTCTTCGATATTAAAAAGTAAAAAGACATTACTTTTAGTTTTCACATAATTATTTTAACCATATGACAAAAAGTAATTTTAAGATCCCACAGGAGAGTCTCACTTTAGTAATCATTCATCTCTTAAATATCAATTATAAAATTCATTATTAATTAAATTAATGATACTTAACACTTACGACTCGACCGGTGGAGAAAAAAAAATTGAAAAAACATATATTTAAGAGATCCGACTAAAGTACAGTGCCACTCCATATTTAAGTAGTTTACTGTTAAATTTGGATATAACGCCATTTTAAGCACCCTACAGCTTTTCATGCTGAGGACAACGTCAGGCCCAAGATTTATTAGAACCCAAAACATTTGGGCCACTTTGAGCCCAACCATTTCAAATTTCGGCCTTATGAGAATATAGGCTTGCTAGTCAATTTTCTGATCTGTTTGATGAATGTGGATTAGAAAATAAGACGTCATGTTACTCGTAAAATGTGAATCAAATCCCACCCACCGAAAAAAAAAATCTTGTAAAATTAAAGCAACCAAAAGTTTTCTACTGCGATGTCACTCGAATATTTTCTTCTTTGATAATTATTACTTCCAAAATTTCTTAAAATCAAATTGGCTTTCTTTTAATGTCAAAACACTTGACTTTGCGTTGCATATGATAATCTAAATTCTCAAGTCCATTCAATTGCATTTATGTGCGTGTTTCTTTGTTCTGCATTTATTCTACGTACAAGAATCGCACGCTTCATTAATCCACTCGCATTGAAGACACGGCAACGGCCAACGGGCCCTTGCTTGCTTTTTCAATTTCTTTTCACCTTTTCATTTCTTGCTTAATGCTTACCAGTTACCATGCCCACCGAGCTTTGCTTTAGGTTACAATATCATCATAAAAATCTTTAAAATCTCCATACATCTACGATAAATATTTCATAATGTCTGCCATAACGTTCAAATTGAAGTTTACGTTCGCACACCAATAACGTCGCCCGGAAGAGAAAATTTTACCTTACTTGGAACAATTTTACTAAACTCGTCCAATAAAATTTCGTCGCGTATTGTAAATTTATTTTCTTTATTATCATAATCACTACCCTGATTAGTCAACATGAAACCCAATCAAGCTTTTGCCCAAGCTAATAACTACTCGCTGGTCCTAAAAAACTGTAAAATTCAATGGGGTTTTTTTTTTTTTTTTCTTTTGTGTAATCATCAAGCGTAGCCCTTCTGAAACCTTCGCCTGCATAGTCAACAATTATTATTATTATTTTCCCTTTCATTTTCTCAGTAACCAAACATCTCATCCATGAAAAGTTAAAATGAAGACAATTCGACAAAGTCGGATGTCCTTCTCGCATCCATTCGAGTTCAACAAGTCCACACACGTTTCCATTACAATAGCTTGCGAGCATCACTGTTGGTTGATCTTTGGAGAGACAAAATGGTGACAATGGGTTGACATGCAACGCCGCATTTGAGAGGAAAAATAAAGAATAAAAAGCAAAGATTGATTAATTGTCGTGGGATAATGGGATGTGACTGCACCACCAATGTTCTGAACCATGGGATTCCCCCTGCATTTAATTGATGACGATCCAACAACTCGAGGATGAAAGATTGTAAGATGAAAATTATCAAAAGCGGAAAACGCGGCCCCCGTTTTATCAAGTGGCCTCATGTGTCTCCCAGCTAATGGCCTGTTTTATTTTAATCCTCTGTGTAATCATTTCCTCCCATTGAACGGTCAAAAACTTCACAGCCCATCTTCCTTTGCTTTTCATTTTTATTTATCTTTAAAAAAAATAAAGGTTTAGCTTTGTTTCTTATGCAGGTGATTTACGTGCAGAAACGACACAGGAAAAATATCATCCACGACATGTATGCGTGTGTGTAAATGTGTGAATTAAAAAAGAAAAAGAAAATTGATGAGGTGCTTGAAGGATTCAAGGACGCCATAATGTTGCTTGTGGAGAGCACTCACCCCCACCACCACCCTAGCTACCCGGCAGTAAAAGAAATTGAATAATTCGCGAAAGATACCGATTTTTAGACTTTTTCACTTTCACTGTGAGCGTGTAAGGTACTGTACTGTTTGATTAAAATACTGTAAATTTTAAAATTTACAGTTGATATGAAAAAAAAATTAGTATAAATATAATCTTAAATAATAATTTTATTAAAATTATTTAAGATATAATAAATTTTTCATGTTACAAATAAAAAATTATATTAACATAATTTTTAAATTATTGTAACTAATATTTATTAAATATTTGAATATTATATTTTTTGAGTTACAATTACTTAAATTTAACTTCAAATATACTCTAAAATAAGCATGGTATTCGACTATGATGCATTACTATTACGAAAGAGCATGATATTTCAACTTATTAATCTAAAATCCTGCTGAATCATATTCAAACTAACATTAACACTAAGAAAAAAAATATAAATAATAGCATGTCGTATCTCTGTAATCCACGCATGTTTGCGTCAAATAGTTAATTAAATTGATAACACCGTATGTTTGTATCGGATGTGTTTTCCAAAAACGAAAATGTTTCTATAAAAATGATATTAAAAAAAACAAAGTGTAAAACCGGTTGTGCCCTAGTCTTGCCCGCCGGCGATATTAACTTTTCCAGCAATTGGACTGAATTTGATTGGTGAGGTGGCCATTTCCCAATGGCCGATAATAGAATATCCACGGCATAATTCACTTTTCTGTTATAAAAAAAAAGAAAGAAATCCCTATTTTTAATTTTTAATTTTTAATTATAAATTGGGACGCTTTTTCCTATGAAGTCAACATCATTTGCTTTGTTTTGTGGCTGCCCTTCATCTTTGTCACTACCCAAATTCCACGCATGAAAGCGTGTACGTGCTCTGTTTTTTATTGGGTGTTTTTAAACCTTGTTTCTATATTCGGTGGTGTTGTTGCTTTCAATGCTAAATGTTATTGGCATTTTTAAGGCGCTTTTTGTTTCTAAATTCTAAAATACTCTCGAGAACATCGACGACATTGGCGTTTACCATTCCTTTCCATATCATTTATGCCAATAAAAAATCTGTATATATTAATGCATGTTATATATTATATTGAAAACATATTGCTATCTATTCTATTCTATTCTAATCGAACGCCACAAAATTAATAAGAAAAATATATATATATGCTCATCTTTGTAAGGAATAAATTTTTTATTATTAGACATGTACAGGGTCGAACCCGAAAACAAGACGAGAGGTAAGCGTAAAGAGAAGGTTAGCACGAGCTGTAGCTTGAATTGACTAATACAAGTTTCTTTTTTAATCCATTAAAAAAAATCATTAGTTTGGATCAATTAATTATAAGGGAGACGAATCCAAAATTAAATTTAATATTTTCTATCAAACCGATATGCGTCACTAACGGAGGTTATGCCAAGCACATCCAAGGCTATATTAAAAGTTTTACAATAATATTTAATTTTTAAGATTGAAATTCTTAAGTTACAGTTTAATATAATTTACATTACTCATATAAATAATATATAATATAAAATTTATTTATTATTTATGTGAATGATATAAATTATATTAAATATAAATTAACATTTGTAACACAACAGTTGATTTGATTTGTTCAAAAAAATAATACATAAAAATTGAAACTTTACACGAGAGTCTCATATACACTTTTCTCTTTTACGCAAAGTCGTGTAAAAATTTTTACTATGGACTGGCCCTTTTCCTCTCGTATCAAAGGCACTCTGCACACGAACGAAGAGAATAATAAAACACTTAGAAAACGATTACAAACAATAAAACATAAAAATGATTTTTTATTGCGTAATACAAGAACTACTAGTCAACAAAGCTTTGAATGGATAATCCGATGAGGTTTCTGACACCGAGCCAGCTGTTTATTTGTAGCTTTGCCTTTTTGCTAACCACTCTCGTTCAAAACTTGGACTCAAAAGTTGGCCGGTCAAGTCAATATTTTTGTTTCACACAAAAAAAACAAATTTGGCGTTTCTTAATTATTCTTAGAGTGGAAAGAAGAACAAAAAAAAAAATTATATTTTTGAAGTCATATTCCAACTCCAGCTGCAGGAACTGGTTTTTTCAAGAACGGAAGATCTAGGTTCCGGTTTCAATTTTAATTAGTGCCCGAGTTAATAATAAAAACAAATAAATTTTATGCAGACAAGAACAACCCTATGAAATGATAAATACGTTTAAGAAAAAAGATGTTAATAGAAATATATAATAAACATTTCAGAGAATTAGATGTTAGTTATTTTATAAAAAAATTTATTGGGAAGAGAATTAATTAAATATTTAATAAAATTTATTAAAAAAATATTGTAAATTTTAAAAATGGGTAGTATATTTTTTTATAAATCTTATTATTAAATTATCGTAAAAATATAAGTTATTAAATTAGATAAAATATTAAATTAAAATTATTTATACATTCATAAACATGTATATAATAAAAATATTTTTATTGTGTATATAAAATAATTAAAAATTTATATTTTTTATTATTAGTTTTATTCTTTGTTTTGTCATCTCAATATAGTTGGTGAAAATAATAATCTGTTTTAAATTAATTATTTTATTTTATAATTAAAAATGATAATTTTTAATCTTTATAACATATATAAAATGAATGTAAAATTATATTAAATATGAAATTGATTATCAAAATTAAATTTTAAAAATTTATTTTTTTATTTTTAAACAGCTGTTATAACACAAGGCTATTTTAATAAAAATTAATTTTTTAAAAATATTAAATATTAAAAATATTTTTAAATTTATAAAATTACTTTTATGCTCTGAAAAAATAATTTTAAATTGACGCGAACGACTAACGGGCCCCAAAAAAAAAAACAAGGTAAATTGACTCAGCAGTAACAATAATCATGCAAATAACGAGCCGTCCCAGAGAAAGCTACCTGCTGCCGTAGTGCGGTAGTTTTTTCGAAGAAATGAAAAATCGTCACACGTACGCCCTGTTTCGTGGGGACCCAAGCTCTGCCTTTTTATTTGATTTGTGGTCACTTTTTATCCGTGTCCCTCTCTATCAATTTTCACTTTAATTGGAACCCAAAAAAAAAAAGGCTAAATAAATTTAGAATGAAAAACTAAGCGATAAACTATTTCTTATTTATTAATTTAATTTATTTAATACTATGTAGTATTATCATATAATAATTATTGATTCTCGAGGTTGGCCCTTCATTTCTACCTTATTAAATTCGTATCCGCCGAAAAATAAGAAGTCAACCGATCGAGTTTCTCTTGATTTAAAAGGATAAGTATTGGTGTGTGTGTGTGTGTGTATAGTCAAAATAGCTTTTACTTTAGTCTGCATGTTTGGCCGTTCATTAATGATATATGGTTCCAATAGTTTCGCCTTAATGCCATATTTCAAAGAATTGATGAAATCCACTAGGGCGGTGGTGGGACCTTGAATTATTTTTCTATCCAAAATCGAACCCTCTCTTTTTATTTTTCAACGCAAAGAAATAATAATAGCGAGGCGAAATGTCCACTCTCGGCTTCTGTCACCGAATTCACAATAATGCATAAACATAAGAACCAGTAAAACCATTGACTAATGGCTGCTCTCAGATCACGCCCAACATAATGTGGTGATACTTTTATATTCACATGCTTTTGGCCTTTTTAAGTGCCCTGGAATCACATGTCCCAAACAGCGAACACCTTAATTTTTCAAGCAATAGAATCACTTGATTTGATGATGCGCGAGGGATTTTCATTTCAAATCCTACTCCTACCAAAGGTTGAACCAGCGACGTCTTTTACCTTGATGTGAGAAAAAAATAACAATCGGTTCAAAATTTGAATTCTTTGAGTTAAAACTGAGTTTAGATTTATGTTTAAAGTCATTTTCACAAGATCGATAGGAATATTCCATAATCCATCACGGTCGTATATAGCCAATAATTTTTCAATATTAATCTAGCAAGCATAAACCTAATCTTATGGAAATGACAGTGAATTAATAAATAAATAACTGATTTCAACAAAGACAACGTGCCAACATTGAATTATCAGCCTCTTAGGCAATTAAACTGGACATTGGATCCGAAATCTATATTAAAAAGCCATTTGAATGGTCGAGTTTTCATCGATGTTTAGTTATTTGCGTGAGAGTATTATTCATTATACTTCTTCTTCCACACATGGTTTACACTATCTTGTTTAATTCGTCAAACTTGAAAATCTGAAATTCTTCCACACATGGCTGCACTCTCTTCGCCTAAAAAAGTTTATTATTTTTTTTAAAATTAAATTTGAAATTGAATTTTATAGAAAGTATGCGACAGCTAGTTGATTTAATTGATAAAGGCATTTAAAATGGTACAATAAAATAAAATTAAGATTTTAAAATTTACTTGGCTTCCTTTGGTAGATCTTTTTAGTTAGAGGTATTATTAGTGTAATTTTTATAAATAGAGTTTTTATTTAAAAAATTTTAGTATTTAACTGTCAATAAAATCTTTTATTAAAAATTTATAAAATTACTTTAATATACAAATTTTTTAAAATTATCTTATAAAAAGAATAAAAAAAATTATCAAGTAAGTAGAAAATATTTTAATATCTTGACATTTAAAAAACTTTTTAACCTCTACTTCAAAAACTTAAAATTTTAGTTTTTACTAGTGGAGTCAAAATAATTTATTTAAACTTTAAAAGTTTTATAAAAAAATAAATAAACACAATTACAAATATTATGATATGAACTTATAAAATTAAATAAACACTTATGATCATTAGATAAATTATATTAAATAAATACTTATTCAATAATTAACAATCTTTTCTTTCTAACATACTGAAATTAAATACGGTACCAATATCATGTTAACGAGAACCGTCAAAGGCTAACGTCGTTGAATTTCTCTCTTTTTGTCAGTTTTTGATAAAATATAGCCTCAGTTATTTATTGTTGACCGGACAATTTTGATTTTTGCCGAGCTGTCATTTAAACTCTCAGTTATGACAAATTATGAAACCCATAACTTACGTTGAAGCATGAACCTTCATGAGGATGAGTAAAATCATTCATAATGTGAGTATTGCTTGCATCTTGCCAGTTGCCACCCAACACTCCAAATCATAAGGGCATGCCCAAATTCTAAGACTCTAAACGAAATAAAGAATAAAGGAAAAGAAAGTGACCCATGCAAGCATTATATTGCACGTGAATTAATTGTTAACCTTTCATTTTAATTGATTCTTTTCCTTTGCAAGTAGAACAGAAAACTCTAGAAAAAAAAAAGAAATTAAAATCATGTGATTTAAAAAAAAAAAATTCCTAACCCTAGCTTTTAAGCAAAAAATCTAAACTCGGGCTAATGGAGCATATGTGGTGCACATGCAAGTCAAAAAGGGTCCAGCACTGATGGTCATCGACATCGCTTTAATATTAAGTAAGAAAATTGGTGGATCGTATTAAAACATTGATTTAAAAATTGTACACAAATTCAAAGATTATAATAAAATCTTTGGTTGGTTGAAATGTTACAGGCAATAATTGTTCCGTTGAACACAGCGATGGCCAATTCAATTACTTCTACATTTGTTTTTCAAAATCATTAAATTGTTCAATGAATTAAATGGGATAAATAAATGACATCGCAATAAAATAGGATCCTAACCCCCCCCCCACCTTTTTCTTTTTTTCCCCTTTGAACTTCTGCGATGAATGTAAACTATTATTTATTTTTATGATAATATTTAAATTACATAATTAAATAAAGTTTGCATCGAATTGACACAGTATCAATTAACTACTATAACCTATTATATTATTATTGATTTTTTTTGTATTTGCTGAGATTATTTTAATTTCTTTTCACTTTTTTTGGGTCAATTTATTATCATCATATTAATGTATTAAAGTAAGTACTTGACTTTCATTGGTAAACCTTTTCACATTTGAAACTCCTTTATTTTAGTGTGGTTGTTCAAACATTTTGAACATTTTGGTTTAGCTCACTTTTATTATTACCCATTGTAATTCATAAGAAGTAAACACAATAACCCATTAGCGATTTTATTTACTGTGCATCAGTGGAGTCTGGTGGTGAATGAATGCTTAATAATTTATTGATGTTTGGTGAGTTGCCAATTTGGTAAAATGGCATAATGAGACAGACATTAGAAAATATATACTTGAAAATGAAAAAAAAAATTGAAATTACATGCTTAATTATCAAATCTCATGTGTTTACCAAATTATAGATTTGTTAACTGCCTTACCTGAATTGTTGTTACCAAACTAATGCATGGACATCATGCCGGTGAGACAAATTTTGCCTGTAACATCGTCCTGACCAAAAACAATTATCTGGCTCTTTTCCTTTAATGGTAACAAATTAAATGTCACAACCATTGTATTTTCTGTACTCATCCTGCTTTTGTTCCCTGCAACTTAATTTTCCATCGTATTTGTTTATTATTTTCTCGAGAAGGGGCACACAGGCTCTTTACTGTCCGCATGGCGTTAAATTTGTAATTCAGAGGGCTGTCAAATTTTCAAATTCAAGTTGCGGGTGACGTCTAATCTCGTTACCAAAACTTTTACGAGGCTTGCACTCGGTTACAAAATTAATCGTTGTAGAAATTCTATTCATTAATCGGTTAAAAACTTCAGATTTTTAGGTAGAGGGCAATAATATAAAAGAATTTTATTCATGCAGTAATAAAAAATAATAATGCTGGTTTTGCATCAAATATTTATTTCATTTTTTTAATTTGATTTTTATTATTTTTTAAAGGATAGGATTCTTTGTGAGATAGAATTATCTATTTCAAAACATTGGAATCTCTCCGTTTCCATCAAAGAGTAAAACGACACCCGAATTCTATTGTTCTGCGCTAAAACAGAAGGGGTAAAAGTTTATCAAAACAATCGCGATTCGAATTTTGCAAATTTAAATTGGGACTAAAAAGTTGTTAGAAAAACAAAGAAAAATAAAATCCAAAAACCGCTTCTATACCAAAACTAACCTCGAGAAAATGGATATTGTGCGCTTTGGATAAATTGAAAAAGAACGCAAACGGAAGTCAAGTCAACTACCCTCGCTCTATCGTTAGCGCGCCGTTACTTCCGGGATGCGTCCTCTTCGCTGCTTCAGTCTCTTTAACCCTCTACACCCACCGTTACCGCCTTGTAGTTATACCTTCCGTTTTGAGATAATAACATCGAGATCCAGAACTTTTACGAAACCTAACAGTAAAGACAAAGTATCAACATTTTCTTAAAAAAAAAAACTCCTAATTAATACAAAAATAATTTGACTGATTAAAAATCAAAGGATAATATTATATCTATAAATTTCTGTATAAATTATTTTTATATAAATTAGTGTGTTATCATCTAAATATTAAAAAATATAAAATAATAAAAATAATTTACGTGAATTAAGTGATATCTTTATTTAACACCCACGTAATATTAATTTTTATAAAATAATTCATATAAAAGAATTTGTAATTATACTATTGTTAAAAATTAACAATTAAAAATTAATGTGGTGTCAAGACATTATCAGAAAATTTTAATGAGTATTTGCTTGACTAAGAGACATTATTTTTCCATATTATAATTCAAAGATTTATAAAATATGATTCAAAAATCTACTTTCAATAATAATATCAGGATAAAAATACACTCTTATTATTCATTTTATGAAAAATACAATATTCTACACGAGACTCTAACTAGTGTTCTTAACGGTTTCTTTAGCAGTGTAGGACAACACTACACACAAGCAAAGTCAACATTCTACAAGGACCCGTATGAAAAGAAAGTATATTTTTTGTTTGTAGTAGGTATTTTCTTTATATTTAAAGACCGGAACACCATTATCCTTCTTTTGTCTCCCGTTTTAACCGTAGTTAACTTTCTCCTTCTCCTTCTGCTTTAGTGCTTTTAGACTTTAACCCGACTGAGCATCAAACAACGTTCACAACTCTCTTGTCTCTTGCCACAACACTTACAGATATAAACATACACACCCCAATTCTCTCTCCATCACTAACGGCATATTATTTCTCTTTCCTTCTCTCTCTCTCTCTCTCTCTCTCTCTCTCTCGTGGAGTTCTCGAAAATTTTCTCGGAAAATTCATCTCCGCTTCAAAGATTTTTTTTCTTTTCTTTCAAAGATTTCTCATCATTGGCTCTCAATTCTAACAGGGGATTGTTCCTCTTCTCACGTTTCTCAAGAACTCGAGGATTTTAAGGTTAAGGGTTCGAAGTTACTAAGGTTTTTGTCTCTGTGGGAATTCAGGTGAAATGGTGGTGAAAATGATGAGGTGGCGGCCGTGGCCGCCTCTGGTGACGAAGAAGTACGAGGTGAAACTGGTTGTACGGAGGATGGAGGGTTGGGATCTGGTGCGGGGGGAGACAGCAGAGAACGACAGCGACAGATTAACGGTGGAGATTCGTTGGAAGGGCCCGAAAGTTGCGCTGAGCACTCTGAGAAGGACGCCGATTAAGAGAAACTTCACGAGAGAGGTCGAGGTTGTTGGTGTTGGTGTTGGTCGACAAAACGACGACGTTGTTGATGAGGATAATAATATTCGTAGTAACCATGTCGTTTTCTGGGACGAGGAGTTTCAGTCCATTTGCACTCTTTCCGCTTACAAAGAAAATGTATTTCATCCATGGGAGATCGCTTTCACTGTCTTCAATGTAAGTCTCGTTTGTTTTCATTTTTGAAAATTTTCTCTATTTTTGAAATAGATATTTGTGGGATTGATTTTAATCTAATAAAAGAATTTTATTCAATTGGATATTTAGATTTTTTTTTTGTTGTAATTTGGGAGATATTACGTGATAAATATGTAGATTTAGTATTTTGTTGCTGCAGTTCCTCTGATTGATGAATAATCGATGTGATAATTAGTGTATTTGTGCTATTCTTATTGAATTGATTTCTATGGAACCAGAGTTTGGATTTAACATGACGTATTATTATATTTCTATTGGTAAATGTTTGTGCTATTGGATTAATATTTTATGTTTTGGGAGATTTTGTGTTCCTTGTGAGAGTTGACCTTTGGAGTTATCCCAAACCTTAGGTGCTGAAAATCTGTCTTTTTTCGGAAAAGGGTTATTTTGTGCTGATCCTCAACCTTTCGGGACATATTCGTTTGACTAGCAGCCCAATTTTTTGGAGCCAATCGTTGTCTTTATTTGAAATCAATTTATGATTGGATTTGTCTAGTTTGTTTCTGTACATTGATTTGAAGAATTTAGTAGCACAAATATATTTCGAAGACTAAATAAGCATCTGTGTAAATCCAGGGTTTGAACCAGGGGCCAAAAGGCAAGGTTCCTGTTGTTGGAAGTGCATCGCTCAACCTTGCAGAGTTTGCTTCTGCATCTGAACAGGAGAAGTTTGAACTAAACATTCCTCTTGCACTAGCCGCTGGTGCTGCAGAGCCTTCTCCTTCTCTATGTGTATGTGCCTTTGCGTTTTTCTTAATATGAATTTCCATGGCAGATTGTAGTTTTCAATCATCAGGCATATTTAATTTGATTACCTGTTATGCGATGATGTAATAGTAGGCTTCTCTATTTTGTATGTTTTCTG
Source organism: Aegle marmelos (assembly GCA_030449875.1). Lineage (NCBI taxonomy): Eukaryota > Viridiplantae > Streptophyta > Magnoliopsida > Sapindales > Rutaceae > Aegle > Aegle marmelos. The sequence goes on along the minus strand of JASUUL010000077.1, from coordinate 5,755,122 downwards.
AAACTTTGCACTTATGATTTTGAGTATTTTCCAATTATGTAGGTATCACTCAGCTTGTTGGAACTTAGAGCTGCTCAAGAAACCACAGAGCCTGTGCAGAGAGCAATAGTACCTGTTGCATCGCCTCCTCAGTCAGGAGAACCTGCCTCTACGGATAAGGACGAGCTTTCTGCAATTAAAGCTGGTCTTAGAAAAGTAAAAATTTTTACTGAGTATGTTTCTGCCAGGAGAGCCAAAAAGGCTTGCCGCGAGGAGGAGGGTAGTGATGGCAGGTGTTCCGCCAGGAGCGAGGATGGGGAGTATAACTACCCTTTTGATTCTGACTCACTCGAAGACTTTGAAGAAGGAGAATCGGATGAGGGCAAGGAGGAATCCAGTGTTAGGAAATCATTCAGTTATGGCTCACTGGCTCATGCAAATATCGCTGGAGGATCATTTTACTCCAGTACAAGGATAAACAGCGGTGATGAGGATTGGGTGTATTACAGTTATCGCAAGTCTGATGTGGGCTCCTCAAATTGTGAAGATTTAACAGCATCAGTGTCTGAACCATCTCTGTTGCAAAGTTCAAAGCGTAGCATACTTTCTTGGAGGAAAAGGAAGCTAAGCTTCAGATCTCCTAAAGCCAAAGGAGAGCCCTTGCTGAAGAAGGCATATGGAGAAGAAGGTGGGGATGACATTGATCATGATCGCCGGCAGCTTAGCTCTGATGAATCTCTTTCTCTTGGGGTAAGAATCAAATCTTCTCTTTCTTAATCATAGTCAACGCTCATGATTTCTTGTAGAATTATATGTCGGGTGGAAAAAGGAAAACAAATTTGAACATCTCTTTGATCATCTTGAATGGGGAATGGTATGACTACCTGTGAGATCTTTATTATCTATGCTTGCCAGACGGATGTTATTTTTATATACCCAACTGGCCCTATCTGGAGGAACATTGCTTTGGTTTAAATTTCGGTATATCCAACTTGACTCACTAACTTTAATGTTATATGATGCTAGGGTAAGAAATGTATAGTATGAGGATGATATACAAATGAAAACTACATAATGATAATTATTTCTTGCAGAGGCATAAGACAGACGAGGATTTCTCTGCAAATCGATCTTCAGTTTCTGAGTTTGGGGATGACAATTTTGCTATTGGAAGTTGGGAGAACAAAGAAGTAATAAGCCGTGATGGACAAATGAAGCTTGAAAGTCAGGTCTTCTTTGCTTCCATCGATCAGCGAAGTGAGCGAGCGGCAGGTGAGAGTGCTTGCACAGCCCTTGTTGCTGTGATTGCTGATTGGTTCCAGAACAACCATGGTCTTATGCCAATTAAGTCCCAATTTGATAGTCTGATCAGAGAAGGTTCATTAGAGTGGAGGAACCTCTGTGAAATTGACGCTTATAGGGAGAGGTTTCCTGACAAACACTTTGATCTTGAAACAGTCCTCCAAGCTAAAATACGTCCTCTTGGAGTGGTACCTGGAAAGTCATTTATTGGGTTTTTTCATCCAGAGGGAATGGATGAAGGAAGATTTGACTTTTTGCATGGTGCCATGTCATTTGATAACATATGGGAAGAGATCAGTCATGCTGGTTCAGAAAGTTCAAGCAATGATGAACCTCAGCTTTACATTGTTAGTTGGAACGACCATTTTTTTCTACTCAAGGTTGAACCAGAAGCTTACTACATAATTGACACGCTAGGGGAGAGACTCTATGAGGGATGCAATCAGGCTTACATTTTGAGATTTGACAACAATACTGTGATTCACAAACTACCAAAAGTTGCTCAATCAACTGATGAGAAATCAACTGGTGATCAGCAGGCTGTGGCAGCAGCAACAGAACCCAAAAGGGAGGGTTCTGTTAAGGGAGAACTTATAACTAAGCCTGAGGAACCCATAAAGAGTGAAGAGTTAGAGGAGGTTGTGTGCCGCGGAAAAGAAGCTTGCAAGGAGTACATCAAGAGCTTCTTGGCTGCAATACCGATTAGGGAACTGCAGGCAGATATTAAGAAAGGTTTAATAGCATCGACACCTCTTCATCACCGGCTACAGATTGAATTGCACTACACAAAGTTCTTCCAACCTCAGCCGGAAGAAGCACTGGCAGCAGAAGTGACGGCAACAGCTACACCACAACAACCGATTGAAGTTCCAATAACAGTTGCTGCTGCATAGAGACTTAAATGTAAATTTGTAGGAAGTGTTATTACTCTAACCTCTTATGTGAATGGGTTAACGAAAGAGGAACCTGTTTGGACTTTCTTCTTTCCTTTCCTTTTTTTTTTTGTTTGGCCCTCCCTCTTTTTATCAAGAGGGATCTTGCAATGTATCCTGATGTGAATGGGGTTTAACAAAGTGGAAATGAAGAGTTGTTTTTACTCTAAGCATGGTTGATTTGTTCCAATGTCTAATATTCTCACATCTCAAGGGGGATTCTGTTCTATTGCCTTGCTGGTCCCAACAAATTGCATATTTTTATTAATCAAAATTTCCTCGTCATTTATTATTTTTAAGAGATGGATTAGTTATTGTTGCTCAACGACAATATCATGATTAAAGTAAGCTTTTTGTTAAAAATTTCCAAAGTTCACCTTCTGGAAAAAGGGCTTTTTGTTCAGTAGATTATGTTGGCCCGTAGGCTGCAACTGTTTTCTTATTCTCCTAACTAGAAGTTTCCTAATGCATGTGACGGTAAGACAAAGGATTCTGGCTTAAATTTTTTTTTTTTTTTTTGGAGAAAAATATAACACTTCAATTAATTCCAAGTACCCTAGTCTTGAGTCTTTTTAAAGCTAATTTAACTAGAGAACGAGCAGTAACATTACATGATTTAGGGGCATAATTAACTCTAGTATAATTAAAAGCTCTGAATTTTAGAAAATATAAAATCTTCAAAATGAAGCAAGATATTCCATTATTCCTTTCCCCAAATGGGAAAGCCCGTAAGCTGTAAAGAGAGCTTTTCACATGACAAAAAGATTATTGAACGTGCAGGTTTCCTTCTGAGGAAATATGTCCAAAGTTGCCCATTTGATTCTCCAATGCCTTGGTTCCAAAAATTGGGTTGAAGGCTTTGAATTGCTGTGCACGTTCACGATACCCCATCCTCTGCTACTTGGTCAAATTTTCCATCAAATTGTTGTAGGCACCAGCAACAAGTTATTCTCATGATTTCAAAAATATTTAATGGCTTGGCTTTTTATTGGCTCTGCTTTAAGTTTATCCTTATTGAGGGGAGAAAAATAAAAAAAAATAAAAACAATGGGCTGTATTATAATGTATTTCATCAACTTATTTCAACTGGGGTTAAATAATTTACAAAAATAATCTGAGATTATTAGCATTTACAAGAACGGCATCAAGTGATGATTTTTGCAAACTGCTTAATTTACATGAAACAAGCTATGACCTTCCCACTGATTTTGAGTACCACATAACTATCCACATTTGAAACTAATAAAACCATATTACATACATAAATATATATTTATATAAAACTTTATTATATACACCATAGGAGATGTTAGCAGTCGGTACAGTGACAGGTTAGGCATGACCTTTAGTTGATCCCAATCTAAATTATTAAAATGCAGTTATCATTAACGCATGCTATCGGGCATTTGCATGCCTTTCGAAAGTTGGTTGCAGACGAATGATTATTCTATCATGAGTTATAATATTTATAAATCCATAACTAAGTTCATCTGCTTTGCCAGAAATCATTTTGATTGATTAGTAACTTATAACAAGCTTAATTAACACTTAAACAGGGGATGGGGATGCTCTTTAATCTATAAATGGACACGTTTGCCGAGTTGCAATTTAGACTATAAAATTTCATTAACGAAGTGGAATCATCTATAAATTGTCGGCGCGATTAATTCCAACAAAGTGGTCGCTCGTAAAAATTAGAGACGGCTTTGAATTTACGGCCACATGTGAATGCAAGATCTTTTAGTCTTTCTCTGAGCTGGGCCTTTAATCCATTGGACATGGAATCATCATCATGCTTTGCAGACAGCTTTAGCCTTTTACAATCAATTTCCTTTCTTTCTTTTTTTTTTTGGGTCTTTAGGGTTGGTGGAAATTGACTCTTCTACTATGTATTTGGTGTCGTTTCACATCTGTCATTTCTCATTTTACGAAAGAACAAAATAAGAAAATGCAGACCAATTTCTATTTTGCCAAAGAACATGGAAACCGTCTTGTTTTCCATTTTAAAAATGGAAAGTGAAAAAAATTAACTTTTTAAAGTTTACTTGATTTTGTTCTTGATGGGGCCAACTAAAATTGAAACTTTGATGTCTTGTTCGTGAGCAATGATTATCGGTCCCACAATGACCCCACTTTAACAATATTATATTATTATTTATGTTTATAATTTAACTTTTTCTTTTTATAATACGTTAATATTTTTTAAAAAAAATATTATGCCAATATTATTTTAATTTTTTAAATGATAATAATCATTAAAGTTTAATGAATATAAAAAATTACCATGATTATATATCCACTATAATTTATGTGTATAAATCATCCAATAATAACTAATTAAAATTTCAAATGATATAAGCCCATATTATAAATTATGTCATTTTATAATTATTTTTATTTTTTATGTTCTTTGTTAAAATTAACATCTATAACAACAACAACACCTATAAGAAAACCTCAATTTCTTAAATAAAGATTTTTAGAATATCCACAAATCCTATACACGTGCACGTATAAACATTTTGTTACATGATTTCTCTATTTGATTTTTTTTTTCCCTCAATATAACCACCTATTGGCAAGCTTTTTGGAAGGCCACACAAGAACACTAGGATTAATTGTAATTTTTTTTAATCATCTATTTGTATTTTAATAGTTTTTCCCCAAAAAAAAAAATTGTTAATTTCTTTCACTTTCCAAAACCACGCTAAACCTCATGTAACTGTTAGAATTCTTTAATTACTAACCTTTTCCATATGACGCATGTTCCGTAAATGTTTCCGACTTGTCATACATGTGATAAATTATAACCAATAGGTCGTCCAGTGTTTACTCAAATAAAACATTTACAACATGCCATCTGCGTAATGAATCATAGAACGACATGTCATATATGTTTTACAAAATGCATGCACGCACTGTCATATCTATGACAAACTTACCAAAGATTAGTCGCATCATCTCTACTCCAAAGTAAATTTGTAAAGGTGTCATTTATATCCCAAACATATAAACTATTTTATACGAATTCTATAAATAGCCATGACATCAGATCTTTGTGACGAACTTACAAAACGATATTTCATGCACAAATGCCAGTGAATTTTTTTTTTTTAACTACCCACTTTTGTCTTTCCTCTCTCTTTTTTTCCAACTTAATGAAAAATTAACCAGCGCGGTGATCATCTCCTCTTCGTTTATTAGGTATGAAGGAACAGAATAAATTTTTGGCCTCAGCTATCAACTACAGTTTTGGACTTGGCATGGTGGTAACGAACTGCAAAAACAGACGGCTTCTAGACAAATTACGTTTGCCTAATATTGATGATATATATACTCTTGACATTTCATTTTGCAAGTTCGAAAGTTTAAATATTAGATTCCTTTACCTATGCTTGTATTTATATAGAAAATTATCAATTGTCGATCTAATATTTAATCAAAGTTAAAAAAAAAACTTATTAAATTTTCAGCTGTCCGCGTAAAATGTGCGTGAATTGTTGCACAAATTTACAATGCCAAAAGAAGCAGAGGCTTTATTGACTGTTATATTGTTTAAAGGTGGTGGTGATAAATTCATCATCATAAGGTCACACCACCTTTTTATTAATTTGTTCGCCTTTTCGATACCAACCAGTGACTTTTTCTCAATAACAGCCATGTGCTTGCTCTTCCCCACTAATTATGCCCCCACAGCTTATCCCCTCAATAATTTAAGTTCAAATTCATCAACCTCCATGCATATGGCAGCTACTTTAAATTGTTTTTTCCCCCCATTAAAGTTGATCTTGATTTATCCATATAAATTTGGTACCTTGGGTGATTGATTAGACAAGTGCTGCGTAATTCCCATATCAATTTTCCTTACTCGGGCCAGTTCGGTATCAACGTAAATTTTAAGTAATCGGGTTATTTACTGTGGTGAAGAAATAATTGATCAAGTAAGTGCATGATTGACAACTCTCCTGCTTTGTTCTTACGTAAAAAATTATTTGAAAAAAAAAAAAAGGTCAGCTAAGATGTAATTTCAGAGAGATATGGAGATACGGTGCCAGCAAAGAGAACAAGTCTTGTCATGGAATCTTAGAACAAAATATTGTAGTTTTGGATAAGAACAAGTAACGCAACAGCACTCCACAGTGATATCTACTTTACAAGTTTAAGATTAATCTTTAACTCGAGAACTGACAAATAAGAGAAGAAAAAAATTTTGTTAGAACGTCAGGAGCCCGAACTTATAATCAGATTCCCAGCATTGTGTTTATCAAATTCTTCTCATCATCATTAGGGAAAATATTACCTTACAGTCATCGTATATTGTATATTACGGTCACAAGTTGTACATCATTACTGATCACAAATTTTAGTTATGTTTCTGGAATTTTTTATTTCATTTATGAACTTATGCACTGATATAGCATCGCAAAAGTAGGGAAACGTGAAGAAAACTTGTGATTCTAAGCATTGTAAGACTTGGGAAATGTAGTTAATCAGAAAACCAAGTACATGTTAGAATAGAAGAAAGAACATTACAATGTCTTGTGTACATGCGGTTATTTTTCAGCAGCAAATGGGGCACTTGACCAATCCATTTTCGTTACACTCAGGGCATCTAATGTGCAATTCATCATCAACATCTCCGTCCCTGAACACCTTGCAGCTGCCGTTGCAATTGCTGCACAAAACAAATCTAATGTTGCCACAGCCATTGCACAAGCAATCGGACAAGTTTCTAGGAATTCCTTCAAGGAGTTTCTTCAGCTTCCCTTGCTCATGCAATTCCACAACTTCATCAGCTCCTCCTATGTACCTTCCCCTGATGAAAAGCCTTGGAGGGATCACTCTACCGCTCAATAGACTCCACAATTCATCCCTGAATTCCATATGCAACGACACATCTCTCTCGTAAAACGTTACCTTAAAACTCTGAAGCAAGAACCTGATAGTCCCGCAGTCCTCAAATGTTTTCCTTATACCCCTCAGGCTTGTTGTGTAGAAAATGACTGAATCTTCTCCTCCAGGTGGACACTTCTCTTCAAAACCTTTTAGAAATGGAGATTCTGGGCGGTCCTTTTCAATCTCTTGGACTGCATCCTCAGGATTATCCTTTTCAGGCAGCCTGTCCTTGGACTCCATGGAGGGTGTAAAGATTTCTTCGTCGCCAAGGTTGAATTCCAGTTCCATTCCTTCATCTTTGAGCTCTTTGACGCGTCCGGATACTTCAGTACTGTCAACTACTAGCTCGGCAATATCATTGCAGCCGTGTTCTTCATCTGTAAAAATGGGCAGGGTCTGACACTTTAAGGAACTCCTCTTAATGACTAAGCCTTGTTTCAAGGCGTTGATTGTTGGGGCGAATTTCAGTTTATTTAGAAATCTGCCCTTCACTCCTTTCATGATGTGTTGTTGGATTTTTCTGATGAAAGAACTGACGGCATGTGATCACAAAGAAGGATAAAGAGAGTGTGTAAAAACTTGCAATGAGAGAGACAGCACAAAGGATTGCCGGACAGGAGACTGATTGAGGTGTTTTCCTTTCTGGTTTCCAAGTGGCAAAGTGAAAGCTGAAAGCTGAAAGTACCGCTGTTTGAACTTTTAATATAGCTCATAATATAGAGTATTACCTATCAGAGTGGGGGCATCCTCCTTTATTAGAGAATTGAGACCACCAACCCACAAGTCCATAACTAAAATTTGGTGCCTCTTCAATCATGATAGTATTGGGCTACAGAGAAATTTTCCTTTCCACCACCAAGAGAAACCGGAACAGAAAAAGAAAAAGAAGAGGTGTCAAGAGGGGTATGCCTGTCATTTTGCCCTCACTTAGTTGACGTTTTTAAGTGTTTTAGCCAAATGAACAAGGCGCCAATAAGGCAGAGCTAAACCAGGAGCCAAAGTGTGCCAACTGATAATGATCATAATTGAGTACAGGGAGCAAAAAGCAACTTCGCTCTCCATTTGGATTGAATTCCTCTAATTCAATCTTGATACATAACTAAAACGCACAAGGCCTACACAATGACCATTTTTAACTCAACATTCGCTGCTTAACTAAAATGCGCAAGGCCGACAATTTTAGGATTTTTTTTTCCCTATTTTTCCTCTCCCCCTCTTTGAAGCACTTTTAATTTTTGAGGAAAAGAGAAAATTTTCATAATGCCAGCAATATTGAAGGGAGATACAACAACTAGTTTTTGCCAGCAATATTGAAGGTACATACACCAACTAGTTTTAAATACAGAGTATTTTCTTTTACATCAAATTTATAAGGCAGAAAGGTAAACCGAAGGCATCTTCATAGCTCTTAACTATCAGCCACGGAACTTGCAAATCCGATGGAGAAGTCAAAGGTGATGCATGTTAGCTCTTGCTTCTTGCTTGCATCATACATTTTCATCTTCAGAGAGTAGGAACCCTGAAAAACGAAATATTGTCAGTTTAAATCCGGGCGGGGAACTGCAAACAAGAACAATTCCAACTTCTCTTTGAAGGATCTTGTATGGTTTCCTCACCAAATCAACAGTTAAAAAATAACAAAAGGAGAATACAAAAGCGATTGGGCAGAAAGAGGAAATATGAAGCAAACAGGTGGATTGGTTGAATTAAAATCAAATAAACGAAAATCCATCCAATAAATCATTTATTCATTAACAACGGCAGGTTAAAAGAAAAGTTTGTGAGGGAAAAAAGAGGAAAAAGAAAAAAGCACTTAACATATAACACACTTACAGACTGACAAGGGACCAATAGGCCAGCTTCTAAAATACTTCCTTAGAATCTAATTGACAAACGCAGGGCCGATGGGAACATGGAGTGGATACAGAAAAATAGAGTTTCATAATTGCAATCTTTTATATCAGGCATTCCTATTCACATCCAAGTTCTGGATCATAGACTTGTTTAATTATCCAACATTAGCAGAAAATAATTAAAATGACAGTAAGCTTTAACAAGTAACAAATATGATCAAGGCAACTTGGTGGCCCGCGTAGATTATTTTCTTCCCCATAAACGACCTCAGAAAGAAATAGCAAATAAATCACATCTTAAGGAGCAGCAGTGTTATCAAACAGGAAAATGAGATTTTGGATTATTCCAAGTAAATATATTTCAGAATTGCTTGGATATTATCATCTTAAAAGCTACTAACAAACTTTAAGCCATAAATGTTTTCAATCTGGAGCAATAAAGTAATCCCAGTTTTCTAACTTGAATGCTTCACCTAATAATGATATATAAGCCATAAACCTTTTCAATCTCGAGAACAATTAAATCAATCCCGGTTCACAAAAATATGTAATAAATATACACAGCACTTGGGGAATTTTTTCTTTGTTCATGTGGTAGCATGACTACAAACATAAAAAGCAATAAAATAATCTAATAATCTAAGACATAAGTGGAAACATCAGCTGTGCTTCACAAGATTGGGTATTGGGAAGAGACAATTGAAAACATACGATGGGGTCAAAACACCAACTTGAGATAAAATCACCAGTAAGAGACAGGAGACAACTCTCTAGGCTCATTTATGCAACTATGTAGGCTCTGACTCTTAGGTTTTCACTGAGTCTTAGAATTTAGTAATTGCACCCCTTTTTTCCTTTTTCAATTTCAAAGGTAACAGTTTTGTTTTAGAAAATGAATGCTAATAAAAAATATAACTTACAGGTGGAGTGAATCCAGGTAAAACTTGAGAGTGAGCAATCACAAAATCACCAGCTGACACAGGGCAGGACGTCTCATCACAAAGATCATGTGTCTCACTGTAAATGTGCCACCTAAAGTAGGAAACATCAATCACCAGTTTTCCTCCAGAGATTGCGTTATCTGTATAAGATGCACAGTCAACCCTGCTAGCATCAAAACTCGAAAGACAGTAACAGGTACGCAAGAAGAATAAACAGTATTTTGAGAAAAAAAGTTAGTAGATGGAATATTTACAAAAGGTGAACCCGATGCTCGCTGGCCTCACAAACAGCCTAAGAATTAACAAATAAGAGAGTATCTCAAACAGAAATTTTCTATCTTGGAAGAGCTAAAACAGTATGAGGCAAAAACTTTCCCAAAAGACAAAAGCCACCTAACTTAAAACTCCTTCCCAAAAAGAAGTATCTTGAAATTCATTCAAAACTAAGCCTAAAGAGAAGCTAGAAACTGAGCTCTATCACACAGAGAATTAACATCTCCCTCTCTAGAATTCCTGAAAATTCTATTGTTCCTTTCTAGCCAAATAACCCATAGAGTAGCCAAAAGGCTACATTTCCATAATACTCTTGCCTCTTATCTTTAGCAAAAGCCAACACATTTTAGGCATTAAAACACATGAGCATGGAAAGGCCAATAAGCCTTTAGCAGCTTGGATAGGGTATTCCACAGGTTAGATGCTACTTTGCAGTGTAGAAGAAGATGATCACCAGTCTCTTCACTGTTCTTGCACATTATTCATTCAAAGAAGAATAAACACTAATCAACTTTGTTCATTGGGTTTAAGCCAGAAAAATTGACTCAGTATATGAAATCAGATGGCTTGGATTCATCCAAGGATGAATGAATCTAAAGAAAAAGGAAAATCTAAAATCGATTATAGAAGCAAAGGAAAAATCAATTCCACAAAATTTGAGTGTTCAAATATTCAATCTCCAAGATCTTGAAGACTTGTAGTGCAACATCAGAGAATTAGATACAAAGAAACTGTTTATTTATGCTGGTAAAAAACTTCCAACACAGTAAGGGTATGCCTTCAATATCATAAATTTTGTAGTCATAGGTACCCTTTCTTCAACAACTTTTCAACTTCATTTCTACTGCTTATCACCAGAAAGCAGAGATAAAATTGAACAAGAGTACTCACCCCAAAAAAAATAAATAAATAAATAAAATTTGAAATCATAACTTTCAGATGATACACAATTGGAAGGCAGTACAAGAAGTTAGATACAAACAAATCTTTCATACACTGATCAAAAACTTTAGACACGTATTATCAGTTGGGAATACATTGGAAGCCTTTCTTCAACAACTTTTGAGCTGCATTTCTATTGCCTCTCAGCAGAAAGCAAAGACAATTATTATTATCTTTTTTTTTTTTGGGGGGGGGGGGGCAACCTTTTTCTATCTTTCCAGGAATTGGTCTTTGCAAAAATAAAAGAAGACAAAAAAAGATTGAAATCATAACTTCTAGATGATGAACGGTAGCAAGGCAATCCAAAGGTTAGATACAAAGAAATTGTATATTTACATTGAACAAAAGCTTCCGACACTGTAATGTATGCCTTCAGTATTATTCACTCTTGTATTTATTGGAAGCCTTTCTTCAAAAACTTTTAAGTTTCATTTCTGTTGTTTATCATCAGAAAGTTAAGATAAAATTTTCATTAGAACCATTTTTTAACTCTTACTTTATCTTTCCAGAAATTATTTTCTGCAAAAGTAGAGAAAGAGTATAAAAAAACTGAAATCGTGGCTTTCTAATGATCAACAGTACAAAGGCAGCACAAAGGGTTAGATCCAAAGAAATTGTTTATTTACATTGATCAAAAACTTCCGAAACCGGAAGGAATTGTCTTCCATATTATTCACTTTCCCATTTATTGGAAGCCTTTCTTGAATAACTTTTGAGCTTCATTTCTATTGCTTATTACCAGAAAGCTAAAATAAAATTTTGAGTTTTCCAGAAATACATTTAAAATCATAGCTGTTTGACAATGAACATTAAGAAGGCAGCACAAAAGATATTCAAGTCACAGATGGAATTTGTTAAAGAAACACTTATGATTTGAAAACAAATAAAGAAAATAAGAAAACATAGGACAAAATTAAAAACTGCAAGATGGACAACTGTAGACAATCCCTACATTGTTAATATTAAGCAATCAATCAAAGGAACAGCACGAAAATTTTGTGACACCTGTAGTAGCAGAGATGCTGAAGGTAGCCTCCCTGCCTCTTACCACTGGATAAGGGGAAATGTCAACTCCATGAACCTTCACATCATAATCAGCATTCTTATCTGCAATTACAACCAAAAACATAAAAATTCAAAAAACAAGGAAAAATATTTTCTTTTCCACCATGTTCGTCAATCAAAATCTAACATAAAATTTAAATTCACATAGTTTCATTAGTATAACAAATCTAATCATCCAAAACTCACCAAATTAATTACAATAAAAGTAAACATATTTACTTATTCAATAGAAGATGAATTTAATAAAGACAATGAGAATCAAAGCGATTGAATTTGAAGGAGGTTAAAAGAGAGACAGACCGCAGTACTTCACATCGGTGGCTCGGGCCAAATTTACCATCAAGCAAAGCGAGAGCACAATCGCAAGCTTGAACTTGATCATCGCCATGATTGATTCTTAAAAAAAATACTAAATTTTAGTGAATTATATGGATTTTTGGGGATACTTTTTGGGAGAGCAGGATACGAGTGGAATAAGGATAAATAAGATAGTATAAACGAGTCGGCGACTCCAGGCCATATGCTGTGTAGATGATGTAGGAGCTGTATCTGATCAAGACCGCTGTCATTGCTAGATTTTAGAAGAACAAACGGTGGTGATCTGTTACGCGAGTGCGTTTGGGCGCAGACGATTGTCCTCGATGACTGGTAGTTGGCTCCGGACCGTTAGGTGAAACGTTATTGTTTTATTAAATCAATGAGTATAACTGTAGAGTGATGATCCACCGGTAATAAAAAATTTATTCTGTATAAATTAATATGATATTAATTTATTAATTAAATAAAAATATAAAATAATAAAAATAAATTACATAGATAAAAAAATTAATTTAATTAATATATTAATTTATATAAAAATTTATAATTATATTATTACTTATAATAATAGTAGAATCGATCTCTTAATAAAATTAAAATTTCAAAGGTTCGAAACATTTTTCCTCCCACTTTGAAGATAAAACAGATATCTCCCCAAGTTTTTTTTTTTTAATTTACCATTTTCATAGGAATAGATAAATAATACAAGTTCTAATGGAACAAACAAATATAATTATATAAATTATCCATAAATAAAATTATAAAGAAATGAGAGTTTTATGTCAACAAGGTTGCCTCTTTTTATATATATATAATTAGAAGACAAGACTTGCTCTTTAAGAAAAGTTTTAGAGGATAAAATAAGGTTTGGTTGAAATAAAATGAAGTTTTGAAAATAGTCAAATACTTCTACCAGTAGCATTTGGTTTTGGTTTGAGACTTTGAAATTAAGTGTTACTTTCAAAATGGGAAAAAAAGAAAGAATGTATGACTATCTTATGGAAAAAAATTATTCCTTTCATATTTGGCTTTGATTATCACTGGTCCCAAATCATAAGGGTTTCTTAACAGGCCGGGATTCTAAAGTCGACTTGATCATATAATATTTTATGCAATTTGAACGTCACGAGTGCAGATAAACCGACTCATAATTTTCACCCGCCGGTGCGTAAATTAAGCCTCAATTGAGTGAGTAGCTAGGGCCATAAGTACATTCACGCGTATGAAGTTTGGACTCTCATTGGTCATGAACTAGGCTCATGAAATGTTCAATGCGTGAATTTCAGAAAATATTCAAGAAATTTGAAATCTCATTTTTCGTAGCAAAGCAAATTTCCATATTTAATTTGATTTTTGGTCTTTTTTCATGACACTGGCGATCATTCAAGCAGCAAGTTAAGAGTAGAATAAGCAAAGACAAATTCTCGGGTAAATAAAATGCTAGTCTTTTCTTTATTCTTATTTGTTATTAGATAAGGCAGCCTGGGATCATGTGCACTGCTTTTGAATTGAGAAACCCAAGTAATTAATTGACATGGTTGGTTCAACCTTCAATTTGAAAAATTCAGTAATCATTGATCATAAAAAACAAACGAACGTGTTATAGTCCTTACGCTAATACCGATTGACGAGTGACCTCCTGCCAAGTTTAACAAATGTTTCTCCCCTTCTTCCGTCTATGCGATCACTACTTCCAACTCTCTGACTTATGATGCCTGCTGCATTGACAATCCAAAAGCTACGCAAAGATTCAATTAACTAATGAAACTGGCAATCATATCAAAGGTTACAAATTTCCAGAAGCTGTATTGCATATGCATCAATCATGCATTGTAATCTGTATCATATAAAATCGGAATCCATAACTACTTTATAAGGCGGGGGTTAAAAAAAATGAAGAAGGTGAAACTAACAATCGTGGTTCGCGGCAGTTCCGATGAGATGGTGACTTTACTTGACAGTAACTTCAAAATGACGACGCTACATACCGTGCATGAATTAATCCCTTCTGGCGGCCAGCGGAACCACCTCAGCCAGCGGCGTGGAAAGCGGCGTCGGGATCGGCGACGTTCGACACACTGGACACGTGGGATGCAGTCTCAGCCAAGGGTCAACGCACTTGGCATGAAACAAATGGCCGCAATCGGGCAGCAGCCGCAGCATATCGGAGCTTTTGTAATCAGCCAAGCATACAGAGCAGCACGTAGCAGTAGAATCCTTCTTCCGTAGCTTGGCTTCCGAATAAAGCAACGTCGGGTAGCTTTTGATTGTGCTCTCATCGAGCCCCACATCGATAACGGTACTGCTTCGATTATGATCAGCCCCATCATTTTGGCCACGATTGTTATTACTACTTCTCTGGTTGGTTGTTTGCTGCTGTTGTTGCCCTCGAGTGCAAAAGTATGACGCCAAGGTTATCGTTGTGATTAGTAAAAGAATCCCTACCGAAACGCCAATGCCGTAACCAAACCCTCCGATGTTGGAAGAGCCAAGGAACCCGTCGCTCGCTCTTACAGCAGTGCCGTTCATCGTAATTTTAACAAAAAGTAGTAATGGGTGCAGAAGATGAAAGAAATGGGTATGGCTAGGTAAGCCATTTGGAAAATGGATGAAGAAGAAGGTATTAGTAGATGATTCAAGGGTTTTAAAAAGTCAACTGAGAAAGAAAAAGAGAGAGAGTGTTGGTGAAGTTTTAAATACGGGAAGGTGTATTTGGATTTAAGTAAAGACACGGCAATGAGGCAGGAAGCCATGTGAAGACACCATGCCTTTCCGATGTTATTAGATTGAATAATAAATAATACAAATAAAAATGGCCTATGTGTCTTGTGATTGTATGGAAGTCAACGGGACCTTATATTAACGTTAATTGGGTTGATTATCCTATAAGCACCGTAGCTGCGGCTTTCTTTTCACCATAAGCTAGCATCTTGAATCTTTATTTAATTCTCCCTCTCCGAGCGTGCAGCGCATTTACCATGCATTTGCAAGTAAGTTGCTTCATCGTGCTATTTCTTTTTTTCTCCCTTGAGGCTTCGAATATCATAGCGAGGGTAATGCCATGTATAAATACATAAAATTTTGTATGATGTGGATAGAGGGTTATATTGTTATTTAGATGCATGTACTAATATAATGCAATACGTCAATTTATATAAAAATTTATAATTCTTATCGTAATATTAATGTTTCAATACATATAAATTTTAATTAAGTGATCTTTATATTATATATTTTTGTCGTAAAATAATGTCGTGTTGCAAGAATCACAATTAGGTCCGCTTGAGCAAATCTAAAAGTTTGGCCCTGATATAAATTATGAGGCTGTCTAATACACATATACATATGCATATGTATATGTATTATTAAACGGATGGCTTTTCCTTTTTTTATTTAAGTGACGTAAGCCCGTTATGTGCCTACGGGAATTTGTTGGTCATACAACTAGAGAGTAGGGATGAGCAGCCGGGACCATACATATATAGAAAAGAAAGAGAATTTGGTGTCGGACCGTTGGCGTATCCCACTAACCATGAACATCAACTACGTAACGCTGATTTTTTTAATTATTAATTACGAGAGATATCTAACTGTGCAATAAGTAATGATTATGTGCTCATGATGGTGACGGCTAATTAATTAATTAATTAATTAACATGTTATTTGCATATCCCCGTGGTGTCATTTTTTGGACTAATTTGGTTGGCTTCGGAGTTGGAAGTGGTGGTTAATTAAATTGGTCGTCACTGCACACACCGCTGGCATCAACCTTCATCCGCTACTCCTGGCACAGCTCACTGGGCATCCTTTTAAAAGTTCTGTACTGGATGGAAGTTTGCCATGGCAACTATGTTGTGGCAATGTTCGGGTTCAAAAACGGTCGAATTTGTCTTCAAATAATTTATAAGTGTAAGGAGATTTAAATCAGACTGGGATATATATTTATGTGAATGTCGATGCACAACCGGGCTTTTAGGAAATTATTTATATACATGATTTAGAATCATGAGATTTTAGGAAATTCAAAGTTTTTTTAGCTCAACTGGGCTTCGCTAATTAATTTGCTCCCTACAACCACGTCTAAAAATATAAGTGATTTAGGGCTAGCTTAGAAATACTATAATTTTTAAAATAATTATTATTTTAACTTTACTATAAAAATAATTAATTTTGTCGAGAATCAATTAAGTTTTTGTTAAATTTATTTTCAAAAGTATCGTTAATTTTGAAAGTAGTAATTAATATTTAGTAAATTTTATTATTAAAGTGTTGTGAGAAAACTAATACCTAAAATATATATAATGTAAGATGAAATTTACTTAGATATATAAAAGTATGTATATATAATATTTTTAATTATGTATTATAATAATTTTAACTAAAAATAAAATTTAAACTATATTATCATAGAGACCATTTGATGTGATATAAAATATAAAGAAGAAATAAGATTGAAAAGAATGCGTGAGTTATAATAAAATATTATTAAAATATTAATTTTATTTTCAATTCAAATCAGGATAATTTTAGATTTAAATAATAATTATAAAAATATTTATGAAATTATATTAAATGGTAAAATTGATTCTCAAAATCAAAATCTAAAAATTTCTCCTTCAACGATTTTTAAAATCAGCTGTAAAATGTATTGATTTTGACCAAAATAATTTAATTTTTTATTAAATATTAAAATTAACTTTTAAAATTTTAAAATTACTTTTACATCTTCCAAAAAAATTCTCAAAATGGGCCGTTACCCCTAGCTTAGTGGATAGATTCCAAAATATTGGATGTTGCTTCTTGTATAATATAGCTCGTGATATATTGTATGTGCATTGCATGCCAGTTGGTAAATTTCTTGACAACATCTAACTCATTGAATAAACAGTGAACATAGATGCAAATGGTTTTTGATCGAATCAAGGTTCTCAAAAAGAATGTAAATCATGTTTGCATTAACAAGGGACAAACTAACAAATTTAAAAACACATAATTTAGCTCTGTATATTTTGTCATGAAATGTTTTGAAATTTCAAGTTTGTGTGTGTGTGTGTGTGTTTTTTTTATTTTTATCTTATTAATAAGGGATTATATTATTGTAAAATTACTTTGTATATAAATATTGACTCATTCGCTTTATCTCAACTAAATGATTAAATTATTGATAAAATACTTCGTAAAAAAAATGTAATATTTTCACTCAACAAAAAACAACAATAGCCGGTATCGTTGTCAAGTAGAAACTAGTTTTATCTCACCTAGAAGGGTTATTTATTTAAACATGCCACATTTATCCTTAAATACCAAATCCACACCCTATGACATACATATACCTTGGGAAAATGAAAAAAGCTAAAAATACACTAAAAGGATATCTATCTACATTTTCTTCCTCTCTTATGATTTCTACATAATAACATAACCAAAGTCAAGTATACTTGACCTTTTATTTGACTTAATTAAAAGAGAATTTTTTATTTCAATTTAAGTTGAGTATTCTCGATTAGTTATCAGACTTTTATGAAAAGTCAAGAGTTTTTGCTGAGTGAATATCAGATAAGCTTAAATTAAGGTCTAATATTCTCGACTTATATGGAAAAGTCAAGAATTTTGTAGATAATTTTTTTTATTTCGACTAAAATCAAGTATTCTCGATTATTTACCCAATTCACATGAAAAAGTCAAAAATTTAAGTTGAATTACTAACTATGCATCACTTTGTTGAAGTTAAATATTTCTTATTATTTACCAAACTTTGAGGACATGAGCTTAGTTTTGTGAGGATTTAATTGAGGTTATTTTTATATTTTCTCTAATTTTTTAAACTAAAGAGTATTATAATTTAAGGTATATATCAGATATTTGGGAGAAAATGGGATACATGCCAGCCAATCCTCCCCCCCCCCCCGGGCCGGTGCCCCAAGAGTGAACAATTAAATACCAAAATCGTTTGGGCCGTCTCACAGATACATTGATCCAGCCCAAACAGGTCCATAATCTTCTCCCACGTCAAAGCAAGCAAGCTGTCTTCCCTTCATCGTCATCTCTCACTCTCCCCGTTTCTTCCACTGTGAAGTCCAAACAAATGAACTGACCATTGGGCTCTCAAAAATCCCAAAAAAAAAAAAAAAATTGCAAAAATGGCAACGATCCTCTTCTTTCTTCTCGTAACGATGTCGTCTTTTTCATTTCTAGTCGAATCATCTGACAATAATCACATGTATTCGCCGTGTGGCGACACGAAGGTCGAAAGATCCGACGGCTTCACTTTCGCTATCGCGTTCGCATCGAGGAGTAGTTTCTTTCTCAACAGCCAACAGTTGTCCCCCTGTGACCGACGACTCTCGCTCTCTTCGTCAAATTCTCAGATCGCCGTTTTTAGGCCTAAAGTTGACGAGATTTCGCTTCTTACCATCAACACGTCGTCGTTCTCTCCGGTTACTTACATTTTTTTCACTCTCTTTCCTTTTTTTTTAACTTTACTTGAATTTATTGTAATTTTATTTACATCTTAAAAGAAAAAAATAGGAATACCTAAATATAGGTTATTGTTGTTGCAATTTTATAGCTGATAGCTTCGGAATCTAGAGTCCCTACTTTAAAACTTGTGATCATTTTTATTGGGCTTTTTTTTTTTTTAGCGGCAAGTAATTGAAATGAAACAGCTTATAACTTATTTTGCTTGAATCAAGCATTGATAGAAACTGAGGGAGGAAATACGAGAAACGGTCAATCAATATTTCTTTCTAGGTTTATTTAAATTTGATTGAAATTAATAGGGGATTTGGTTGAATGAAGATAACTGCAAGGAATTATGTTAAGGATTTATTTATTGAATAAGATTTGGTTTGGGTTTTAGTTTTTTCTTGTGAAAATCCTTATTTAGAAACCTGTTCAAAAGTCTCCAATTGACTTCGCTGATGAAGACTGCTATGTATGAAAAGTGCAGCACTATGAGCTAGATATGGTGCTGGAAGTTAGTCAGTTTTTCTTTTTTAAATTTACTAACTTCATTTATATATGGTTTTATCTAGAAGATGTCTATTTTGTACTAGTTTACCGTTTACATAAACGGTCGTATCATCTATTAATGACTTAAAGTGTCATAATCTAATATGCTTTGCAGGATAATTATGGTGGGTATATGGTTGCATTTGCGGGTCGAAAATATGCTGCAAGGTCCCTCCCTGCTTTTGTTGCAAACAATACATACACTGTAACCAGCTTTACTCTTGTAAGAGAGAGTTTAGAATCTGTTTTATGATCATCTCAATTTTGCTTGTAAACTACTGTGAAGACTGACAAGATTTTGTTGAATGCAGGCGCTTGAGTTTAAGAAAGGCAGGCTGCAAAACTTGTACTGGAAAAGGGATGGTTGTTCTAAATGTTCAGGAAACTCTAATTTTATCTGCCTCAACAATCAGGACTGTGCTATCCACTCATCTAGCTGCAAGAACCATGGAGGCTCTGTAGATTGCAGCCTTGGAATACAGTTGGCATTCTCTGGCACTGATAAGCACCTTTCAGTTCTCAATTCGTGGTATGAAGTCGAGAATCTTCGCCAGTATTCACTCTATGGCCTTTATTCAAATCTCAGGGATTCTCTCACTGGTCAGTACAACAAGATCTTCTAACTGAGCTTCAGATGTTTTGTAGAGTTCATCTACCGGTATGTTGTAATTCTTCTAGTTATGTATTTTAAATGGATATTGATTCTGCATTGCTCTTTATCTGTGAGGGGTTTTCTTGTTTATGCTCTTCTTAGCGTAAATTTAATACTTCACAGTTATTTGAATGTCATTACATTTGTGTTCCTCTTTAATCTGTTGATCTGGTTGCACCTTTGTGTCTGATCCGAAAACCTTTATAGTTGGTTGGAGAAACTTTTCATTATTTTATTTAATGTAGATGCTTGGTTACATTTCCCCTTTTATTGGGACTATGGTGATAGTAAAATGGATTTTTTTTTCCCCTACTAATCACTTCATTTTTCAACAAAAAATGGAAAAATTCACTTTCATGCTTACCATGCGTACAACAAAACAAAAACCAAGTGCTTGAACAGCTTGCATTATTGGCGTAATTAAGCACTCACATGAACTATCTTCAAAAAGGTTCAACTCGCATAATCATTCTTTCTATGTTAATAGTAAAACATTATATATCTCATTTAATGACATTAGTTAAGAACATTTAAACTTGTACTGTAGACAAAATTAGTTCATTGACAATACTTATCTAATTATTATGAGATTCACCATAATAATGATTTTTGAACAGAAAACACACAATATATATATATGTATGTATGTATGTATATGTATATGTATGTATATCTGTATGTATATGTGTGTGTGTGTGTGTGTGTGTGTGTACATATCATCATTATCATCTAGCTAGGGGTCCTTCACCTTAATAAAGTGAGGGATAAACTAAAAGATTAAAAAGTACAAATTTCAATACACTATGGCACAAAATGCATTATATTGGAGAATGTGTTTTTCTTGTCTTTTAGCTTGTCCTTTTATTAAAATAAGGTATCCCTTATTGAATAATTTCTCTCTCACTCTCTATCTCTGTGTGTGTGCGTGTGTGTGAGATGCAAAAAAGAATTGATGATCTCTTGAATAAACTAGAAAGGGAAATCAAGATTTATACAAGTTTAAGTAAATAAAAAATGCAAATATCAGGAGATTAAGTATAATAGTCCTGCGAAAAGAAATTCAATTAAATTGGACTGTTTTTTCTCTTCTATCCAAAGGAAAAAAAAAAATTAATGCTTTATCTTGTTTTGCTTCTATTGATTATAAGATTACCTAATCAATTACGTTTTAATATTTGTCTGAGGGAACATGTTAAGAATGACTTTTCATGCTTGACAATCTACAAAAGAAATGAATTTGACTGCATGTGTGTCTTGAAAACACACATCAATGCATCAAAAAAATTGATTTGAAGAGTCTTTTTAAGTTCTTATTTGGGCACAAGAAACAAGAGTTCCGCTAATTATGTGTATTGAAACACAAATTAATGAATTAAAACACAATTTATTGAATCTAAAAAATTGAATGAATGAGTCGTTTAAGATTCTTTACGTCGAGAGTCTTATTTGACACATGTCTAAATGGTACATATTAAGAGGATCCTTTTTATTAATTATACTTTACATAATATCATAAGTGATCGTGATTCAGTTGTGGAATATAATTCACTCTCATTAAAATATTTACTGTCATGATTAATGTTTCACTTGTAAAGAATTTCTTAATGTATTCCTATGGTACAAACCTAAACATCTCTAAATATTTCACAAACAACTAGCACTATTTGTGGAGTATAACTTTCAGTGAATATTTAATTCAAAGTATGAGAAGGAAACCTTGAGAAGAGATGTAGCTTTCTTTAATGCCGCTATCTCATGTCTACTGTTTTTATTTTTTCCTTTTGAAATGGGTTGGATTTTGAGTTTTTAGAAATTATTTCTCTTTAATTATATGATTATTCTGTATATTTTCTCATAGGAAGGCAAGACAGACTTTTAATATAATCAGACTCAACATTGAAATGACCCAAGCAAAACATTATAACAGCTGAATAACTTCAGCTACACAACTGACTTGATTGAAGGAAACCATAAGAGCTGAAACAGTTCAGCTACAAGAACAACTCAAATGAAGGAAAACATCATAACATGTGAAAAACTTCAGCTTCATGAAGCAACTCGATTGACATGGATCACATAAAACATACTGGATGAAAACAAACAAGCAAAAACTGCATGAACTGCATGATAAACTCTCATTCATTCAAGGATAGAAATTGTGAGGCCATTGTTTGGTAGCATCATATGGCATCCCAACATCACTTCCTGTGATGCTACCGCCGAAAAGCTCAGATGATAGCCCCATATCGCTGCCAGCAGCGGTGCTAGCCACTCCTGTATTCTCTTGCAGCAGGCCCAGATTAATATCTTTGCTGCCATCATTGCCTCCAAGGCTGCTGCTGCTTCCAATGTTGATGTTTCCTTGTGGCAGCCCCAGATCAGAACCAATTTTATCTCTAGGATTCCCATGAGGCAATCCCAGATCAGAGCGAATATTATAGGCTCTAGAACTTCCATGAGACAACCCCAGAGCAGAACCAATGCCATAGGCTCCAGGATTCCCATGAGGCAACTCCAGGTCCGAACCAATATTATAGGCACCAGGATTTGTATGAGGCAGCCCCAGATCAGAGCGAATATTATAGGCTCCAGGATTCACACGAGGCAGCCCCAGATTAGACCCAATATTATAGGCTCCAGGATTCACACGAGGCAGCCCCAGATCAGAACCAATATTATAGGCTCTAGGATTCCCATGAGGCAGCCCCAGATCAGAACCAATATTATAGGCTCTAGGATTCCCATGAGGCAGCCCCATATCAGAACCAATATTATAGGCTCTAGGATCCCCATGAGGCAGCCCCATCTGATTTGCAGCACCAGAACTTGCGGCTAATGCTTGATGCGAAGCTGACCCTGCATCACTTTTAGTCCCACCACTACTACTGCCAGCAATATTCTCACTGTTGTTCATCATATCAATGAACCATTGGTCCCACAGAGCAGATTCTGTCAGGTTCCTTCTGCCTTCACCTGTACTTCCTCCAACTCCAGCCATGCTGTCCTCTGGAGTGGGGAGTTGAGGAAGGGGAGGGAGTGGAGGCAGAGACTCCTGTGAAGGAGGATTGATCTGTTCATGGTATTCAATCTTCTTCCTTATGTCCCTCTTCCTTTCCTCCATAAGCCAAACTAGGCCTTGCAGTTCATTTATGTTAAAATCATCAGTTTTCTTACCATGATGGAATTGTTCCATGAGATTGGAAACTTCCATCACTTTGTTTTTTCTGCTGTTCTTCTTCAGTTGATCCTGTGATTTGACCACCCTTTCTTTGAGGTAAGTTTCTTGATTCATCATTTTCTTGGACTTCTCCATCTCCGGCATATTGTTGAACCTTGCAAGCAGCTGTTCCACCACGGGGCGAGATGGCCACATTGCAGGCTCACTCTCATCTGGGCTATAGATTATAATGAATGCATTGACATCGCAGAGGGTAGTCAATTCACTCACTTTCTTCAGCAAGCCAACCCTTCTTTTCTTAAGGCTGGCTTTTCTAGCACTATCATTTGCTATCCAATTGAGCTTCACCTTCTTTCTTGTCATGTTTGCCAATTTTGTGTCTGTCTTGTGCTTTAAAACCCTGTCCAAGAGTGGGTTTATATAGTGTAGGGCCAGGGGTAGAACTGAAATAAAATTAGGGTTTAGGGTTATTTTTAGCTATTAAGAGTGTAATGCATTTAGGTTAAGAAATCTATTTGTCCAGATTCTAAGATTATTTTGCTAGGTTAGATAATTCAATTTCATTGTTGGCAATTGTAGGAGTATTCATTGCTATTTAATGCTAAGTTTTGAAGCCCCATCTGGACTAATTTGTAGGAAATTGGTTTTTTAAGGTTTTAGTCTCTAGTACGACATTGATTATAACTATGTTAAATAATTTAAAAATATTGTTATGTACAAGGGAGAGACCATCATTTTAATGTTGTTCAATCTGTGCTATCATATGTGGGAACAGCTTAGAACTGAAATTGTCAGTGAGAAATTCTAGCTAATTATTTCGAATATTAGGTTGCATTTACAAGTTATGATCAAGAAGTATATCAATTGATTGATCCACAAGTCAGGTGCATATCTTCTAGTGTGTGAGCAGTTGCGTGCCACGTTCCTTGAGTGAATGATTATATTTATATTTAACTACAAAAATGACCATGCATAACTGTATTTTTTAAAAACATGAATAGTTGTCTATTAAGTACCTTGGATTCTTATAATAAACAGTATCTTAACTGTCATTGGTACACATTATGCTGCATAATCATTAGTTGTGCCATCAGTTGTGGAAACTTAATTGATAAGTGTTCTGAAAATATATATTTTTTTTCACGGACACAGTAGCATAATTTGTACATCCGTTTATGCATCTTATGGTTGCTTACACACATTTTTTAAAAAGGAGTACCAAATTGATTTATCAGAATGGAACATTATATCATACAAGACTGTAGCGCTGATTTGATATTAGACATCATGAGAAAATTTCACAAAGTAATTGATACTTACATTTGATGCTGTATGCTTATAATTCTGAATTATTTTATTTCACGCAGCATTAGATCATATGCAGTTTGAATGTTCTTGCACTTTTAGTACTTTTTCACTCCGTTCATGCAATTTCTTCGGCAACAAGTTGACCCTGCATTCAGTCTGTAGTTACTTATGTTTTCATCATGCCCTTTGGGTCTTTAAAATCCCTTTATTATATTGATGTTTACCGCGATCCCGCATATATAGCATGCTTATTGTCGTTTTCATATGATTGTTTCTATATAAGGAATTCAGATGAGATGGATTCATCTTCATGAGATCCTGACAGAACTGTTATAGTATTATGATATGTCTGGATTTAAACTTTTGTTCTTTCACCTTGCGGACAAGATGTGCTGTGCTAGGGTGTTTACTTTTTGCCTATTTGTCAACTAATGTTTGGCTCATCCATTCTGGTCATGCGCATTGATGGAGCAAAGCCTTACCGCATATAACTAATTATCTGAGATCAGTTTGGTTGGCATGCGATTAAAAAACGGCAATATGTAATTCATGGAGTTTATTGTTACTTGTCTGTTGCAAATCGTCACTTTCAGTTTACCGTCTGAGTTTAGCCGTGGTCATCTTCTTATTTTCTAGATTTGGAATACTGTGCAATACTACATATATGTGCATATTTTATTCATACATTGATGAACTAATCCATACAGGCTGGTTTGGCAAAATTTTATTGCACTGAAAAAGTAGGAAAGTTAATGCAATAAATGATGTCTCAATATCATTGGTTTACATTCTTTTATTCTTTTAATTAGATTATGTCATTGTATTGTTTAGTTGGTATAATTAATTTGTACATGTACTATTATTACTCCACTTGTAAACTTCTTTTGCAAGTCACAACTAGTGATTTGCTGAGAATTTCAATGTATTACTGTCTTATTGAGTTTAGAAGATTTAAAGAGGCAAGTCCATTCACGGAGTAAAATTTATGATATTGAATCTGTTGCCATATACAAAGAGATAACTCCATTCATGGACTGAATCGACTGAATTATGATATTGAATCTGTTACCATGTATAATTAAAGAGCACATACCATAACTATCCCCTGTGCAAATTATGTTACCATTTGTATTTGTAACTCAACTGCTAGTCTTCCTACTTTCAGATTTTAAGCAGTAATTTTGGTGAGTTTTTGGCCTTTGATATCCGAATTTTGCTCTCACATAATTGATTTAGAAAGTCCTTTGCATTTCTAATTTGTCATTTAATATTAAAAAAAATGAAAAACAGATTCTGAATGTCTTTTTTCATTATCAAATTCCCAGGCTTTTCAAAGGGAATAGTCTTGCAAACAACTTGAGACCGCGCCGTTGGATAAAAGCCAGCCAATGAATGCCAAAATAGCAACCCCGGTGTCTCACTGCGAATAATACAACAATCGGCCACTTGCGGCACAGTCCAAAGTCCATCAAATTGCTTTCTGTTACGAGTAGGTCTTTGGACACCTGGGAAAACCAACAGGACAACCCCACGCCCAACAAAACGCCACCCTACGCGCTTCTTTTTAACTGAAAATACCTAAATAACAAAGTATAATTTAATTCATTTCTCATTTCTTAAATGAAATTTCAATTAAACATTTAAATAAATTATTGTCTTAAATATTTTATGGGAAATTATTTCTAAATTTATATTTTTATAAAAAAATATTACAACACTTTTAGGATGTATCAATCGTGTATTTTAAGTTGACAAAATATATATGTTATTTACTAAATCGTTAATTACTGGTTAAAAGTTAATAAAATTATAATTAATTGATAATTTTATTTTTACAAATATCACTTGTATATCCTTAAAATCTCTTATTATCACTTATATATTCTTAAATTATCACTCATATCATATGAAAAGACCATATTGTCCCTCTAATGTCATTATATTTAAACGGCAATTAACAATTTTGTTTGGTGGACAGTAGATACATTTTGTCAACTTAGAGTGGACGATTAATATATCCTGAAAGTATTGTAGTAAATTTGATAATGAAATAAATTATGGGTATACAATTGATAATTTTCCATATTTTATTTACCATCCTATTCCATTGTTTATAGTTCTATTTTAATTTTAATAAAAACTATATTTTGAGACAATTGAAATTATGAAATAAACATTGTTACAACAAGAAAAAGTAATTTGAGATTTTAGGATTTGTATGTAATTTATAAATAAAAATTTTGAAAATATATATTTTTAGGATACAGAATTTTATGGGAAGACTCTTAATTTTAATATATGCGTTTGAATGTTACAGAATTGTGTTCAAAAGGGGCGTTATAAAGATTTGTAGCCCTTAAATTAAAAGCTGAATCCAAACCTGTTGGCCCAATGTTTTTCAGTCCAATCACAATACCAGCCCTAGCCCAGTTGTGTTATGAAAAGAGTGAAGCAATTTAGCACTCTCTCATTATCGTTAAAAAGTTTCACATCAAATATAATTACATTCAAGGATAAATAAGAACCAAACACACTTAATAATTAAATTTCTTAAAATATGTGTAATTAAAACTATTAACATTTTAAAATCTGTCTCCGAGAATCGTTTAATTTATACGTAGAGTAACAAGAAGATTGCACGAGAGAAGAAAAATAGTTGATACTATTTTGAGTTTTAATAATAAATTAAAAAATAAAGAGTGTGTTTAAAAAGAAAAAAAAAAGACTTTTTTGAAATTAAAATAAAAGTTACTGGAAAAGGGGTTTGTGCGTGGAGTTTAGAGGGGTGCCAAAAGAGTGCCCCATACTCAAATGGTCCCACGTAACTGAAAGCACGCCCACCAAATCTACCCCAATGAGCTACGAAGAAATTGATCTCGTGTCCGTTGTTCAGCTCTCTCGTTTTACTAGCATTTGACTTTGAGGAGCACTTGTTGAATTCATGTAACATATTTTACAAAATGTGGACTTCATCATTGGTATTATATAATGGCAGTCAAATCAACAACTCAATCAGGAGCAGATCTAAAACATTTTCTTTTCTTTTCTTTTTAGTTCGGTCTAATTTATATATTTATTGTATTATATTTTTTATTTTGTGGTTGTCGGTGCATTTATAAAGGATTAAAAACATAAATATTAAGTAGAACGACATTAAAAGTCTTAGTAACACACACACACACATACATATATAAGAATAATAACAGTGCAATAAATAAGCTTATAAACTATAATGAAATGTACCAAAAAAATTTTATGAAATTTTTTATTTAATTGATTGAGAAGGCGATAACAAGAACCAAAAAAAAAAGTATAACTCTAAAGAAAATAAACTGTGAAATTATAAAAATATTATTAATTATTACTACATGTCAATTTGTAATTTTCTAATACTCATAACTATGTTATAATTTTTTTTACACATATCCTTTCATTTAGACTTAATCATTACATTATTTTATAATAAATTAAAGTAGTAGTACAGTTTTAGTTCCTGCTTTAGCTCTAGCTTCCGCACTTCGCTCGGTAATGATTTCAGTTTATTTAATAGATATGTAACTCAATCATGTTATAATACAAGTTTCTAACTTTAGTTTAAAAGGTAAACGGATAAAAAAAAAAAAAAAAGCTGAATTTAGGACATATTTGAAAATAAAATAAAACTTAAAATATTATGTGATAAATAAGAAAACTTAAGGGTATTCCCCGTAGCTTCGCCACCGGCCTCAATCTCAAACTCGATGAGTGATGACGTCATAATAACGACAAAACTAACAGTCTTTATATAAATCGACGATTGCCACTCTATTTTTTTAAAAGTCTCCTGAGATTTAATTATTTTAAATCCTTTTAATTTTTAATAAGCTTAATAGAGCAGCTCTGCTTGGTCATGATGCATAAAGCCAAAGGGTAAAGCACCCTCCCAAATTGCCACTCATGAAAGGTTATTGCCCTTTAATTTTTACTTTCTCTTTGATTTTTTCTTTTTTTTTCCCCCTTCTCCCCTTATTTGAGATTATCCTTTGGGTCACGGATTACGAGAGGATCACGGGTCGCCACCTCACATTCATTTAAGTTAAACTTTTTTTTTTTTTTTTTTGTCCAATCGATCGTATGCCGGTATACGATTCATTAATGACAATCATGCAAGCTTAATCTTATTTTCGGACCTCAAAAAATAAAAATCGAAAATTTGAGGGGTTAAACCTAGCAAAATAATATAGAAATTGGCTATACTTAAATTAAGACTCTAATCTTGCAAGAAAAATTCTATGAGCTAGGAACGGAAAGTGAGCATCGATGAGTTGGACTTCAACTTCTTGGTTGACTTTTCAAGGGGGTGAAATCTAAAAGGATGAGTTATTATATATACACACATATATATTTAAATAACTTAAATCATGCTAAGACTGCCAAGGTAGGTTTACAGTCACCCTGAGTTTTAGCATTTGAAGATTCATAAACATAAACTCGAGCACGGAGAGTAAATTTAAGAAAGGCTGTGGCTCTTAACGACTTTCGAGCTCAATCTTGGTTAGTCTCTTATGAGCTAATACTGGTGATAGCAATTAGATTATTAATCCTTTCGTGCCACCTGTTAATTTACTTAAACAAACGTGTCCATTTTAAATTAGTTAAAATAACTTAATTTCTTATGCTTGGAACTGGAGAACTTCAATTGTCAAACAATCTTCAACGCGTAAACAATTAGGCATAACACTTCAACAATCTGGAAAAAAAGCAATCTTCAACGTATGAGAATGACATGATATCTAACATTACCCAGTGAGTCGGCCTAGTTTCGGAGTGTCAAAGGCTTTCTCGAGTTTATACAAATGAGCATTTTTCTCATCACTTGCAAAATTCTTTTTCAACAATTTTACCATAGAAAAAACGCCATTGAAAATTCTGCGCAAACAAAATCATAATTCCTCTTGGAAATCATCTCATCAGATCTAACCAAAAACACCACACATGCGCACCAACCATTTAAATAAATAAAAAAAAAAAAACAGGAAAAGCTGCTGATTGAAAACAAAAAGTAAAGGAGAATGATCAAATTTATTGGGTTCTCTTACGGTTCCTTGAACGAAAATTTAAAAAAAAAAATTAATTAAAGGAAAATTAACAAACACAAACAGTATAATTAAGGAAAAAAAAATTAAACCATAATCTAAAAATCTCAATCCTTATAAACTTTGCCCATCAATCGCCACCTATCAATCAATTTTTTTATTTTTATTTTAAGGAAAGAGAGATAACACAACTACTAAGTGTTATTTATTTATTTTTGCCTTAAATCTGAATAGATCTGAATATCTAAATTAAAATAATGTATTTTTTTTTGTCTAAATCTATGGAAATAAACATAAAATTGTTTGTTTTTTCAACTTTAAAATCTAAAAATATGTATTTTTACATTTGTATTCTTATTAAGTTAAAAATACAACTATGTAAATATCTCGAAGAACACGAATACCATAATATTTTATTATATATGTAAAACCAAGTTCAAGTGAATACATAATGATTTTAGAATTATAATGTTTATATATTTTTTATAAAAATAGATTATATAATTACGTAAAAAAAAATTAAGGATAGTGCATTTGATTAGCAATAATTCTGAGATTTAAGAACTCGATGAGAGAAGAAAAGCGAGGAGGGATTTCATGATGGATGAAAAAAAAATAAAGATGAGATTATTATTGGGTAATCGCGTATGGGTGAGTTTTGGGATAGATATGAAAGTAAATAATAAAGTAAGAATATTTTTGAAATTAGTTGTCTAGTTTAATTTCTCTATCGAGTAATGCAATTAAAAAAATTAACTTATTGTAGTCAGTCAAAATTATTTAAAATGTCCCATTAAAATTATAAAACAGATGCTTTTAAGTAACTTAATTAATTGAGCCACTTTAAACTCAATTAAGTTAAAAAGCAAACACAGTGAGACGAATGGCCGCAGAAGAGTGTCGTGGACGTGAAGGCCAATGGGATGTGATAAATGCAGCTGATGGATGACTCTGTGCTGTGAGAGAGGAGCGGCTGATCGGCACTTCAATTTTTTACCCATTTGATTTTTGCATACCGAACCAAACCCGAAAAATTAAAAAAAAAAAAAACACTCCACATCCAGTTGCAATAGCATTAGTATTGGCGCTATTTAACTTTTTCTTCAAGTCAACTGATGGTGATAAGGCAGCCAAAATAAAGTTGGCTATGTATATCAAGAATGATGTGCAACCAAACCAAACAGTGACCTTTAGTTTCCATGTTTAAAAAAAGAAAAAAAAATCATTATCGCACTGTATTTAGTTACGAGAAATAATTGAGCAAGTTCCCACTCTGGTTTTTGGTCTCTCCATCGTAAGTAAGAATCTGATGTACAGTTGCAAAGTTAGAGAAGATTCTGATGGAGATTTCTTCAGTTTACAAAATATAAACTAATAGAACATCGTTTTTAGAAGATCGAATGCAACCACTAGCTAGGGGGGGAAAAACAAACATCAGGAGCATTAAATCCACTTGCTTGCTTAGTGACAATCCCATAAAATCCATCCACCCCATACGTGTAACTTTTCAAATCACATTTTGTCTTTAAAGTACAACAAGCATTTTTATATTCGCAATTTTACTTATTGCCTTTCCCAACATCGTCCACATCCATTATTTGGATTTAGATTTGGTTTTACAATGTGATTTCAACATTAAATTCATGACCAAGTCCAAGTATGCATGTAATCGACATTTAAAGTATTCGACAGTCATAATTGATCAAAATTCAAATGTTTAATGATAAAACTATTTTCAAGTGTGCGTGTGTGTGAACAATATCACAAAGAAATGCTCAGATTTTTCTTAAATTTGATTATTCCATACAAAAATATTATTTAAAAAGCTTAGTAATTAAATTTAATCCTTTTACGCCTAATATTATATCTCCTCCTCTCTCTCTCTCTCACAAGCATCCGCGCGCACACACACAAACACAACTGATCTCCCACAACCAAAAAAAGAAAAAAAAACCCTCTAAAAATTGTTTGATAATATCTCAAAGATATCATCAAATGATATTATGGTTTGTCTCTTCCATCCACTGTTTCAAAGCCTAAATCATAACTTGAACACAAAGAAACCCACCCAAAAAAAAAAAAAAAAAGGGGCATCTTGATTTGAACCTGCTTCAGAACGTAAGCAATATTTACCTTTACAAATGCACACTGAAGGCAAAAAAGTTTTCAGCTTATCCAAATGAGCCCCCAAAGGCAATACTTTCAAGAGTTAAATACACAAAGAAGTGAAAAAAGTTTGCTCGGTCTGATGTGGATTGCAAAATCCAACAAGAATGAAGATAAAAACTCGAAACCCTTTTCTACGTGCACTTACAAGAGATTTCCACTTGTAAAGATCGCGTGCGTACCAATCGGATTCACTATTTTTCTAAACCGACATGTGGCACACGTCACACCCCACAAGTGTAACGGGCCACCCTTTTTTTTTAAATTTTTTTATTCTTTTTAATAAAAAAAGTTTTAATCGTGACTATCAATTAAAAAAATAGAGCACAACAGAAAGATATGGGAAAAAACTATAGCTCGTAATAGGGGTGGGCAAAAGAATAGGGAACTGAGTTATCTGAAGTAATGATTCGGTTCGGTTTTAGTTTTGGTTTAAAAATTAAAAAAAAAAACAATTGATTGGTTTAATAAATTCAATAAAAAGTCAAATCGAAGGATGAATGATTAGTTGTAACCAAAATTTTAAAGATTAAAATTTGAAAAAACTGAACTAATTTGGTTCAGTTCAAATATTTATAAACTATAATTTTGATTGGTATAATTTTTTAATTAAAATTTATTTAAATAAAATTTTTATAAATAGAGTTTTTATTTAAAAATTTTAATTATTTGATTGTTAATAAAAATTTTTATTAAAAATTTATAAAATTATTTTAATAAATAAAATTTTTAAGTTATGTTATAAAAAAAAATAAAATAAAATTATCAAATAAGTAGAATATATTTTAGATATTTTGACATTTAAAAAAAAATTAACATCTACTCATAAAAGTCTAAAATTTGAATTTTTGTTAATAAAAATAAAATAATTTATTTAAATTTTAAAAATTTCACTTAAAAAATAATCAAACAATAATAAAATTATTATAAAAATTTATAAAATTAAATAAATATTTATATTTATTAATTAAATCATACTAAACATACACTATATCTGATTCAATTTAGTTCGATAAAAAATTAAACGGAGCTAAATTGAACCGAGCCCACCTCTAGCTCATACTTTATGCCAAAGTTTGTTTGAAGAGAAATAGGTAAAGTTAGCTAGTAATGTCCACCACTAACACAATCCAATAAATATTAATAACACTTTTTTTTTTTTGCTAGGAATCCTCTTACACAATTTTTTTTTTTTGGGGTGAAATAACACTGATAATTTAATGAAAATATGACAAGTAATTTATTTATTATTTCTGTTCTTAGTCCTTTTCTTTCTTTTAGTGACATATTGTATGGAATTAATCATCACAATTAGTGATCTATTTTCAATAATATTCAGAGGTTAAAAAGAAAAAAGAAATATCAAATACCCACCAAGAAAAAAATCGATTATCTGTTTTGGTGACAATGCGGTGGACCCAATTCCCTTGAATAACTTTAGAATCTCAACTCAAGATATTTGAAAAAAGGAACCCAATTTCTTTTTAAGTCAATCTTGATCAACAACATTACATTATTATTATTATTTTTTTTCCCAAATCTCGACGATAATTTCCATAGCAAAATATTAACGCAATCAAATGATACCGACGTTGGTCAGGGCTGGACCCTGAGTAAGGAGAATTGTGTGTATGAAAATGCGACTTCATCACACAATTCGTACGATGCAGGTAGGTCCTGAGTTGAATAAACGAAGGGTTGCCTAAATCTTATCATGGCAATTTTATCTTTTTTCTAATGAAATTAACTATTACAATTTGTACAAGGTAGGTCCTGAGTTGAATAAATTAAGGGTACCTAAATCTTATCATAGCAATTTTATATTTTCGTAATGAAATTAACTCTAACGTTGTCCGGAACCCAACTAAATAATAATAATAATAATAACAACAACAACTACTATAATAAAATCTTGCAATTATGGATGAATACACGTTAGGTATACAACATAATTAACAATAAATAAGTAATTTGATCGAGCAATTTATAGAGAAAGCTTGAGCTTAAATTAAGGTCGTTTCCTGTCACACCGACTTTTCTTCTGTCCTTATTTTAAATGATAGAAAACTTTAATTAATAATTCCTCCATCATTACAGTGTTATTAATACTGACGTCTAGCTGATAACATATTACCTAATCTGACGCGCATCTACCTGATTATCATATATTTGAATGTATTAATTAATCTAGTATTTAATGCTATTATTTATGACGTTTACAGTATCACTTTTTATGTGGACGTCGAGTTAAGTAGAACTAATAGATTAATTAAAAAAAATAATCATAGATGTCTAGGGTTTGCAAGTTGGAGAATCGAGCCTATAACGAGACAATGAAGCTTGTCTTATATCCTTAAGAATTTGACTATTGTGGGTTTAATCAAAGCTTAAATATGTAAAAGTTAAGAGCAGATTAAAGAAAATGAGAATATTACATTTGATGGCGTTTTGGTACCTTTCTAAATGGTAACCATTTTGAACCATTAAATAATTAAATAATCAAATATTCTTTCCTTCACAGTGCCCTAAATCCCTGCTTTAACTTTTATTATAACCTTTTGGAATTGATTTGATTAATTACACATGTGAGGTGCAAAAACTTTTGAGGAACTTGTACTTTCCATGATTTTTTTTTTAATTTTGTTTTCTTGTATGCGTGTTTTTTTTTTTATCGTAAACCTTCTACATTTATTAGAGTTGAACTTAAATGACTAACTAAATAAAGATATTGAAAGCCATACTCCTAAAATCTTCTATGTCTATATTTAAAATTAATTAAGTTTTATAATAAGAAATCAACATTAATTTTACAAATTGGAATGAAACCATTTTTTTTAAATAGTACAACATCACTATAGAGAATCTATGAAAACACTCTCTCTATATATATATACACATAAAGCAAATTTATTGAAGTATTACTTATAAATATAAATTTTTCGTCACAGGTTTTAGATATTTGGGCCTAATTATTAAATTCAATTTTTTCTTCATTTTCTAAATTATTAATTTCATAAATTAATATGTAAACAACATAGTAATGTCTTCAATATCCTTGAATGAAAGAACAATTGAAAAAAAATGTGGGTACATAATTAACAATTAAAAAAGAATTGTGGCTACATAATTACTTGACATTTGAAGTAGTTGTCTATGAATGAGCATACGTGTACGACTAAATCAAAAGACATCATTAAAATTATCGAGAAAGAGAAAGAGAGTGTATCAGGGGAAAAAAAAAATGATGCAATGGACAAATGTTGTTAGGATAAAAGCCGGCATAGAAATAATCTCTGCTAAATCTCTTTCTGCAGCCTCATTTGCTGCTTAAATTATGTTGATTAACCTACTATAATTAATATCCTTAATGAGAGTAATTCGTGAGGAAACATCCAATAATATTAGAATATATGTGACTATTAAGTTATATTTGACTTGTCCAAGATGAAAATTGACATAAGGAGATCTCTTCAACAACCAACAAAAATGAATTGATCCTGCTATATTATATTAAAGAATCAAGACATAACACGTTTAATTATAGAGTTTTGAAATTAATAGATGTTATTATTTTTTTCAAAAAAATTAATTACTAATTTAAGAATGGACTTTAAACTATCTATTTATTTAATTTCTAATGTAAACACTTGTAAATTAAAACAAAAATTCTATCACCCAAATGCGAAACTTATAAAGAAAAAAAGGACTATCACAATCTGTAAAATGACAAAGAAAGATGTGGTATAGCCAAGAACCAGTGAAAAGGCCTACCGAGTCACCTCATTGTGGCCGGGGTCCTTTCTTTTACTTGAAATGATTAATGCAAATGATCTTTGGCGAATATAAATTGATATATATATATATATATATATATATACTTTTATACTTTTTTTTTTCAAAAAAATGTAGAATAATTAATGTTGATGCCGCAGAAGCTTTCCCTCTAAGTAAAGCTAGAAAGCAAAGCCGCAGCTTGCAGCCAAAGATTTCCAAAATTGAGCAGTGCTATCATAGTTACTAAAATCCTAAGTCTGACCCATTATGGAATAAGTCGATGGCAAATGTTATGATGTGCAATTTTTGGGTCAACGGAAATCATTTATGGTGTGCTGAGAGAGTTGTCAATTTTTGTTAAGTTGAAAATTCATGATACCCCTAAATGCATCAGAAGAGCAGCATGTTGGAGTTTGCTGAACCAATGGACTGTGAAATTATGTCACAATTTCTAAGGATGGAAAGATCATATCATTGAAATTCTCTCATGCGGAATGTATGCGTTTTACAAAATAATGGCTTTTACGTAATCAGTATTATCCGGGGTACTGTGGTGGAAGTTTTAAAAACATACACTCATTATACAATTCAGAAGTCTATATTTATAATTAATTCAAAAAAATATTCTTTTTGATAATATTGAGAAAAAAATCAACCCATATTGAATTTTTTTAAAAAAAGAGTCTCCATGAAAACTCTTCTTGTCGATGCCTTGAATCTTCATGCTACCGTTCAATTCTCATGCCCAATGATTAATTACAATATATTGCATTTTATTGATGAGCACTAATATTCTCGAGATAGATGTTAGTGTATTTCAACGAAGTTTAAAAATATAAATGTTCTTTTTATCATTAGTGACAAGTAAAAGATAAATGTGCCCAAAGAAGCAATAAAAAGATGTCAAGTAAAAATTTAATAATGTACAGACAAATTATTTTACCATAAATTTGCATCTTTTTTTTGATATAGGTCAAGAATTTTTCAATGACTCCAAAGTCCAAGCGAAAAGTTAAAGGCAGCCAACCAGGACACGATAAAATAATACAACTATCAAATTTTTAATATATGAAGTCTGATATTTACCTAAAAAAAGTGACATTGTCACCACCACATTCCATTAATTAATTGTTCTACTAAAAAAAAATATTACAATTATATATGTTGGACTAACAAGGACCACTAAAAAATCTAATTAGAATTCTTAAGTATGATTAAGCTTATCAAAAACCCCCCTTACAATTATAAAAAAATTATAAAGCAAAATTTTATAATCTTTACTAAAAATAGATGGCCTCAAAGTTTATATAATTGCCGTAGCTTGGCTTCTTTCACTGTTACAAATCCCCACAAAACTATTTTTGGAATTGAAAATGGAGGAAGTAAGAGAAGAAATATTGGGAAATGACAACCCAAAGCTTGGATTATATAAAAAGCAAGAGAGAGAAAAAGAAGTGACAGCAAAGAGAGTATATGACATATATAATTAATTAGCTTTTATAACGCAATTTACACAAAATACAAAAGACTTGCATGAAAGCTAAATATTATTGGTTAATGGCATGTAGTTCCATTACACTTGTACGCTAATATTTGCCTTCTTGCTTCTCAACTTTCTACCCCTCTCTCTCTCTATTTCTCTTGTTTTTCTTGCTTGAAATTGTGCAGACATGGCTCCCAAAAAATGGGGTTTCTTTGCTTCTGCATAGGATTCAAAAGCTTTAGCTTTACTTCTCTTTTTCTACTGTCAAGTGAGTACTTTCTCTGCTTTGTTTCTGTGTTTTTGTTTTTGTTTTTGTTTCCAGCGGATTCCAGTTTTTGTCAGAATCTTTATTATCTCTTCCGTCTTCACTTCAGTTCTCTTGTTGTCTTACTTCTTTTCTTCACAGTTTGATCTCTCGTATATTCAGCTGATACAATCTTTTTGTTTTCTCAAATGGGTTGTTTCTGACCTGCTGTTTTCTTTCCATTTTTATCTTTTTTTTTCAGCATTAATGTAACCGAGTTGCTGAAAATAATGATGATATTTTGATCTTGGTATAATATATATATATTTTTTGTCTTGGTACTTAAAAGTTTCTACTTCCTAGTTCTATCCATTTTTTTTCTTCGAACAGATGTGTCTTTAAATCTTACTAGATCGAAAGGATATGTTGGATTGTATTATGATGGGATGAACAAATCTTCAAAGAAAATTTCCGCATATTCTTGTGATTAAAAGTTTCTCTAATAATTGGTTGTCATTTTTAATTATGACCTTGAGTTGCAGACTTCGGTTCAAGTTACTGAAAGGAAGCAGTCACAACAGTAAAATTGCAGCTTTGGATGATTTTGAGGGAAGAAATAATGGCCATGCAAACTGTTTATTTCAAAGAGCATCATGAAGGAAATGGTCATAATCAAAAAGGACAGTTCTCATCTGTGCATTCATCAGCACCCTGGTGGAGCTCCTTGGGGTCTCAATCTGTTTACGGGGCATCTTGTGGCCAATTGAAGCCTTTATCCATGGAAACTTCAACTGAAGAAGCGGGTCAAACACTGGATAAGCCAAACACAACACACTTCTCTTTCTTTCCTGGTGATTAATTATTCTTCGTTTCTTAGTTTACAGTTTGGTTATGTTCTCCATTTTTTTCTTTTCTTTTTTTTTTTAAAAGAAAAGCCTTGATCGATAAAAAAATCCTAGGGAATTGTCTTATTTTCTTCTTGTATCATTCTAATAATTATTTTTACCATTAGATTATAATATGTAAATTGAGGTTAAAATAGGTCTCAAATTATCTTTAGAATGAAAAATGAAATGCTCTCCTAAGTTACAAAAATTTATTATGTTTTTCTGTTTAAAAAAAAATGTTAAATTATAGGTTTACTAGAGTTGTTGCTTTGTGGGTATTGGTTGGTTCAGTTGGTAGAACAGTTTGGAATGGTACAAAAAGGTATGGGGTTTGAACTCCGCTCTAGGAGTTGAGGAGGGGAAATGGTTTCCATTCATGCAATACCTAAAAGTAAACAAATAAAATAAGGTTGTTGCTTCTCAGTGATTGAGGATATAGGATCCATATGTACCAAGGGTTATGGATGATGATAAGTAATTTTCACTAGCACATTTGAGTGTTCTAAGGATGAGTGGAGACAAAGCAGTGGCGATTAAATTAAAATATTTTATCAAGATATGGGGCATGATCCAAATTTTTATTGGTGTCCTATCCCTTTCTATAGTTATTCTTTCGTTGGTGCTTTTGTGACTTAAACATAAATTTTAAATGTACAAAGTAGAGGAGCTAGCAAGTAATTGTTTATTATGAACTAATAATGAGAACTTTTATGTTTAAGTAGATGATCTTATCCTGAAACTAGATTAAAGAAATTTGGAGTTGCAAACCCACTTCATAGAGTAGTGGTAACCCCACTTTGAATGTGGTGAATTATTGCTTATTTTGTAAAACAAAATCAACATCTTTGTAATGCAAGAAAATCAACTATTAGTTCTTAGTAAGTGGACAAGCATTGTGAAGTAAACAAAAATGAGTAAATTTCTTCTTGAGCACAAATCTGTATCTGAAATCATCAATTGGATATACAACAATGTTTATTTTCCTTCAGAAGTCATTGATTGTATATTACAAGTTTTGAGTCTAAAATCTATGGAGTCACAGGGATTGGAATAATGGCAACATTTGCTGTATACCTCAAAAATAGGTGCTCAACATAAGCCAGTAAAATTGCCAATGGGAAAGATTAATTCAGTCTCCATTTTGAACATCTTTATTTTAGAAAATGCAATCTTGTGTGGGGTTCTTAGCTAAACAGCTCTGTTTTACTAGGGTCCCAGTTCAAGTCCAAATTTGTAAAATAAGTATGTTGTCAACAGAGAAAATTTAACAGGCAGTTAGCCTTTTGTTACGTGTTCTGGCTTCTACCCTGTTGTTTGTTTGTAACAAAGGAAGCACCAAAAGAATGATCCAAACCCAAAAATAGAATTCACTGTGATGAAATAGAATATGGACTTATTTGGCATATCATGCTCATAAGAGAAACTTAGTTTCAGTTAAGTTATTTTCATTCCTAATACAACTCTACAAGTAACATCTTAATTAATCACAAGTTCTTGGTACCAGTTCTCTCGCCCTTGTAGAAATCATTGAAATACTGCAAAAAGGTGACATTCTTTCTTCTACATTATATACTGAATACCATTTTTTTTTCCCCTCAAAGAGCACTCATATATAAACATATATATATATATATATAAATTAGGTGGTAATCTTCCCAACTTTTTGATTTATTTATACATAGGACTTTATTTTGATTATTATTAACTGGCCAAGTGGTTTCCCATTCAGGTGATGTCAAAGGTTCAGGGGATGGACAAAAGCTTCCCCCTGCCATATCTTTGCAATCAGCTTTGCCAGAAAATCCAGGATGCTTCGAGTTGGGATTTGGCCAGCCTATGGTGCGATTTTTCTCAAACTTTAATACAATTTTGAATTATTATCTCTTTTCTTACCTTAATGATTAATTGTTTCTATTTATCTATGGGCTGCAAATGTAGATCTGTGCAAAGTATCCTTATGCAGATCAATATTACGGAGTTTTCTCAGCTTATGGAGCTCAAATATCAGTTTGTCTTCCATCTTTACTTAGCCCATCCATTCTTTGCAATTATATTTCAATAATATTATCTCATAATGTTCATCTTGCTCTAAATTTACAAATTTCGAAGATTTAGTGTGAGTTTGTCTGTAGAAGTAGATGGATTAAAGATAGAAACTGCTTATGGTGATATATTATTATTACGCAGCCCTTATTCATCTGGTTGAGTGAAAAAGCATGCTAAAAGCAATTGCAAAGTACAATGTCCTAAGATTCTATAGCTTGTTGCCAAGAAGATAAAATATTGCATTTAGTTTTTGGCTTGACCAGAAACTTTGGTGCACCCACGCAAGCAGATATAATTTTCTGTGTTCTAGGTTCTCATACACTGTCTGGACGAAAAAAACTGTATAAACACTAGAGTTATGTCAGGGAAACCAAGAAAGTTTCGTCCAGGGAGAGTAATGGAGAAACCTGTGGCTTTCTTATCAGATTAACAAGTTTTTTGCGCTGAATTTAGATAGACATCTTGTAGTTTGAGACATCTTTTGTATTATGAACTCTACTTCTGCACTTGTCAGGCTTTTGCAACAGATACATGTGCCTGAATCTAGCCACTTTTAACTGATGCATATGCTTATTCATGACAAAACCAGGGCCGTATTATGCTGCCACTTAACTTGGCAACAGATGATGGACCAATATATGTTAATGCTAAGCAGTATCATGGGATTATTAGGCGTCGGAAGTCACGTGCAAAGGCTGTACTTGAGAACAAAATAACCAGGAAACGGAAGGTATGGTATCTTGATTCAGTATATAATTTGGGATAGGATGTGAGATCTTAGGTTAGATATATTAAAATCATCATGTTCAGTAATTTGGGAGCTTATTGAGATTCTTAATTGAAAGTTTGCTGCTTTCATGCCATTTAATATGGCAAGTAATGTAATTGCCGACGTGCCAAAATTGTGATTTCTCAAAAAAGTTTTATGGCCCCCCTTAAGAGTTGTGTTTATCAAGAAAAATGATGTAGATTCTTTTGCTCTGCCACAGCCTTATATGCACCATTCACGCCATCTCCATGCCATGCGTCGACCAAGGGGGTGCGGCGGACGTTTCTTGAACACAAAGACTCGAGATGGATGTGATGGAACTGAAAAGAAGAAAACTTGTATTCAGCAATTGCTTCAGCCCACTGGTTCTCAGAGTTCTGAAGTCCTGCAGTCTGAGAGTGGAACTTTGAGTTCTCCAAAAGAAACAAATGGCAGTGGCCTTAATCTTTCAGGGTCGGAGGTGACTAGCATGTACTCAAGGGGAGAGTTTGATCACTTTCGGATCAATCATCTCGGGCCATCTGTCCACTCTTTTTCGGGCATTATGGACAGCGGACGTGGCATTGTCATGCCCAGCCAGTGGGTTGCAGCAGCTGATCACTGTTGCAACCTTAAAGTTTGATGGCATGTAAATCAGTTGGGGTTGGTGCTGCACCAAACCCTTCCTTACAATCGACCAAATGGAGTAGCTCTGTGGATTGTCCACCTACCGTTTGGTTTAGGCAAATCATTCTTGGCTTATCCGCATTAAGGTGATCATCTTTGCCATTCCATGCAGGCAGCTTGGCATGGTTGGAGATGCCTATACCTTGATGCACTGTATAAATAGTTAAATAAAGGATATAGAAGGGCTGGTTTTGGTAAATCCGAAAATAAATTTGTGGGAGTCCAGATTATGTGTTTGTGATTCTGAAAAATGTTTTAGTGTGGTGTGCTTAAGCTATATATGCTTTCTGGCTTTATGACTCTTTGATATCCTGTACAATAATAGAACTTTTGTGTGAATCCATTATCTACCATACTTCTGCAAGTGAATGCACATGATCTGCAAATTTAGAATCGTATAAAGGTAGTATGACAAATTATGTTGTGATTGGTTTTATAGGCAAAATGACATTGGGAAATGTACACACACACACCCACACGCACACAAGGACATGTATTGAATTCTCTACTATAAAAAAATTCAAATTATTTATAGAACCGAGTCTTCCACTAGTTTAAAATTATTTCAGTTTGTAATATTGCTTGAGTCAGTCTCTGGTGAATGTGTCATCAGTGATTCTTGTAAACGGACCGAATTCTAATGCGTTATTAAAAATTAAAAATTAAAAAAAAGAGAGCCTCCAGTGCATTTAAGAAGACGTCCAAGTTTAGTTTAAGAGTATGGTAAAGTGGTTTTTGTCGAAAGCAGTTTTTTAAACTATATTATCACCACGAACAAAAGAGACTAAATAATTACTATATTATATTTTTTGAAACCCACATAACTTTCATTTAACCAAACAAAATTACAAACTACAAGTACAATTAGCAAAATCAATATGATTCAATGCAGAAGAAACAAAGGCAACTACGTGTGCGTTTTTCCACCCTATATTCTCCCAAAATAAAGGGTGGAGAGCTACAGTGCAACTGTCCTAAGCACATCTTATTACAATCTCTCTATAGATCAGCAGGCAATAAAAAATTTCAGCTACATCAAATTAGCTGCGTCAAAAAAGTCACCGCTCTACTCTATTAAGCTCACCTGAGTGATGGAGTAATAGATTCTTTTTTGCAAATGTTCATCTTCTAAGCTTGAAATAATTTCATATTTGAGACTTGAAGGCATTGGATCTTGAAGTAATAGATTCTTTTTTGCAAAGGTTCATCTTCTAAGCTTGAAATAATTTCATATTTGAGACTTGAAGGCATTGGATCTAGATGAAGAATATATTATAATACACCCACGTAATTAAAATACCCACGATCAACAATATTGTAATACACCAACGTAATAAAACTATCCAAAACTGCCACAGCCTTGTATTTGATTTAAGAAAGGACATGATGTAAATCAATGCGAATGTCTACTTTCATGCTAGATAAAAAGACTTGCGAGAAGACCCCCCTTTTTTTCAAATATTTTAATGAGAGAAAAAAAAAAAGAAGAAGAAGAAAGAAGGTGGGAGTGAGTTTGTGGAATCTACACTTCACCAACGTAATTAATAACTAGGTGACCCAATTTTAATGAACTTATTAATGATCATTTATTGGTATTTATCCTTTCAATAGAATGCATAATTACTCTTAACACGCCAAATTTAGTTTTTAACTGTTGATACTAGTTGTTTCAACGTTAACAAATTTGGGTTTCAAAACCAAAACGGTTTCTTTTCCATTCTTGCAATGCCATATACCCTACATGTCACTACAAGCACAAACAAAATCATCGGTTATTTCTTTTTATCTCAAAAAAAAAATCACTGAGTTATTTTTTAAAGAATAAGTCTTCACTTTATTAAAATAAAGATTAAAAAAATATAAATATAAAATTTATTAAAATATTTTTTTAATTTGTAACAAATACCCCCTCCCCCCACGTTTTACATTTAAGGAGGGTTACACTCCTTAGAAAAGTACCAGGTTACACTTATCCCCTTTCAATATCTAGTGATTTTAGGATTATTTATATCAATTTTCACAATAAATTTATTTAGAATAGACAGTTGAGCAATTTGGTTAATGGCTTGTAACTTCTAAGGAAGGTAAAACATACAATTGCGCTTTCAACCAAAAAAAAAAAAAAAGGAGAGAAAGCTAATCAGAAGTTTTTAATTCCAATACTACCCTCAATGAGTGCATGTTATTAATTTTCAACGACCTTATCCACCTTGACTACTTTTGCTATTCCAATACTGAACCAAGTACCCTCTAAATTCTCGAAACAAAATTCCTTTCTCTGAGTCTTGAGGTTCCAAATCCAAAAATGGCAGCTTCTACTGTCTCAGTGGCTGCATCGTCTTTGCTTTGCAACAAGCTTTACAACCTCCAAGCAATTACTCAAATCCCCACGACTCACTTGCCATCTTTATTAAAAACTAGGTCCCTGAAACCTCTCAAACTCAAAAAAGCCCAAAACCCCAGTGCCCTCAACTTGTCACTCCTCTCTCTTTCTCATTTTCGCCAATTCTCAGCTTCATTTGATGGCTTTCAAGTCACTGAGGATAGCCAAGATGAACCAGAAACCGAACAAGAAGAAGAAGCAGTAGGAGAGGAAGAAGATCCAAAGGTGGCTGCGTCT
This sequence comes from Aegle marmelos, assembly GCA_030449875.1. Taxonomy (NCBI): domain Eukaryota; kingdom Viridiplantae; phylum Streptophyta; class Magnoliopsida; order Sapindales; family Rutaceae; genus Aegle; species Aegle marmelos. The sequence goes on along the minus strand of JASUUL010000077.1, from coordinate 5,710,742 downwards.
GATGAAGCGGCGAGGCTTTACGTAGGGAATTTGCCTTATTCGATGACTTCTTCTTCGTTAGCTGAGATTTTTGCGGAGGCTGGTACCGTGGCTTCAGCCGAGGTTTGTGCTTTCATTTGTTTTTGTTTTTGTTTCTTTTTTTTTTTTGAGGGGGGTGTATTGTTTTAGTTTCTACATATTTTATGACGTTTAATGAGATAATCTTATGAATTTTAAGGAATGTTCACTATGAAAGTTTTTAATGAGAGAATTTCATGAATTTTAAGGTATGTTCGATGTGAAAAGTTTTGAGGTTGTTTGTGAATTGTGTTTTTTTCACAGATTGTTTATGATCGAGTTACGGACAGAAGCAGAGGGTTTGGTTTTGTTACCATGGGCAGTGTGGAAGAAGCTAAAGAAGCAATCCGATTATTTGATGGTTCCGTAAGTGCTGATGGTATCCGCATGACTATTGTATTGACTGAACCCTTCAACAGTCAGCACTTTGCAGATGGATAATGCCTGGCTTTTCCTAGTTACATTATTTTAGATGTGCCTTTCATTCATTCCATGAACACATGAATATGCCTTACTCTCAAGTCTTAACACATTGAGCAACAAAGTGAAAGTAGCATGGATGAGATCCAAATCTATATTTATGCAAAATTTTTATGTAAAAGCTATCTTGTTATTGTGATAGATGTATTTTTATTAGTACCTTTTATTTGACTTCTCCTTCATGGTAGTTTTGGACTTCACGTGATGTCATTTTATAACTTATTTAGCCAAGATAGTAAATTTCCATAAATTTCCGAATGGTAACATTTTGTTCTTATCAATATTGATTGACAGCAAATTGGTGGCCGAACTGCAAAGGTGAACTTCCCAGAAGTGCCAAGAGGAGGTGAAAGGGCAGCAGTGGGGCCAAAAATACAGAACAGTTACCAGGGCTTTGTCGACAGCCCTCACAAGATCTATGCTGGAAATCTTGGCTGGAGTCTGAATTCTCAGGGTTTAAAAGATGCTTTTGAAGGCCAGCCAGGGTTATTGAGTGCCAAGGTTATCTTTCAGAGAGACACTGGAAGATCTCGAGGCTTTGGTTTTGTCACTTTTGAAACAGCAGAGGATTTACAATCTGCTTTGGATGCCATGAATGGAGTGGTAAGGCTGTGATTTGGTGACTGATTTTGCGAATTCTGAATCTTTAGTTTCATTTATTTATTATTAATTATGCAAGTAGGAAGTTGAAGGGCGGCCCCTGCGATTGAATCTGGCAAATGAAAGAGCTCCTCCTGTTTCTCTGGCAGCAAAGGAAACGAACACAGAAAACAGCATCGACAGCAGTGAATTGCTTTCTAGCATCAGCGCATGAAGAAATATGGCATCATAAGTGTTTTAATCTACTCATGGGTGGAGTATTTCTGAGGAAATGTTGCCCAACACGCGAATTTTGAACGATAGCCTGTTTCCTTATGCTTTACTACTGCTCATAATGGTACAGATCTATCACATTGATGCGAAGGTGAATGAGGTCGTACAGTTGCAGTCTATTGAGCATATGTAATTGTTTCCCTACCACGGTCCAAGCATAACGACAAATTTAGTATGAATCGTCCTGTGCAGAATATTATGCTCAACTGTATGTACTGATTCATCAGTCCTAAGATAGGATACTGATTTATTGTCTTTATATACTGAATGCCTTTAGTTGTTTCCTTGTTGATATGGAAAGTTAAATTGTGAACTGATGGAAGGCCTAAACTATGACTTGGATCAAGATAAATTTTCATGCTGAGGTTGGCAGGGCGAACTTGTCAAAGGCGTTTACCATTTGTAGACAGGCGGCTTTATCTTGCGGTGTTTCTGACAGAAAATATATTGTTCACGTTACACAGAAGTTGACTCAATGCCAAATTACAGTGATTGGATTTTCAATGTGATATGCAACATTCAATAGTTTGAAATTTTGATTGTAATGCCATCCAGAAGTGATTTCACGTTCAACTCTCAGCAGAAAAGAGCAAATAATGTGCTTTGACGATCTCATCAGGTTGTCCAAACAGTTCTGCTTCGAAGCTAAATATTGGCTTTCTATGAATAACTCTTCTTCGCTATTCATGAGGAACCGAGCATCTTAACAATTTTTGGTAAGGAAGTTTGTTCAAGCAGAGTCACAACTTGTAAGACCTTCAAGGAGTGTTGCAGTGACCAGCGAGTAATGCATCTGCGGCAGAGTCCAAGTCCTGAGGAAAGAAGACCCTGCATGTCGAAATTTCCAAACTGATTAACAAGTGAATATAATGGTAAAACTATGTGGCGATAAAAATGAAAAACACCAGGCTGCTAACATGCCCGGATTACACTAACATTACTTGGCCAAGTGTGGACATGATTGGCAATTTGGAATCAATGATCAGACAAAACAGTGCAGTCTCTAAATATGAACTTCTGATCAGTTCATTAGAGAGGACTAATATCCCTGATCACCTAAATGAGCCATGGATAAAAACTATAAACTCCAACAGTCAAAACATTACCTGCAAGTGTTGTGGTACAAGGTCCAACTCAGTTGATCTATGTCATTGATAACTTTACAGCCAGCAACTACTTCGAGAACTTGCCTAAAAACCAGTCATCGTGTTCAGAAACATGCTTTGAAATTACAAGTAAAGATAAGCCAAGAACAAGGCAACTGCCGTATTAAGACAGTTTTACATAAATGTGTCCATGTGAGCTTGTTGAGAATCATGATACTTAAAGATTGAAGACAATATATGCATCATGATACATGAAGATCATGTCTTCCTTCCCAACTTTAGGAAGACTAAGGGTGTAAACAGCTAACAAATTCTGACACTTATCCATCAGTAGGGTTGTGTGACCAAAGAGATTCATACATGCATGACAAAAGAATAATTGCACATTCCAAGCCATCCTTTATTTAGTTGCTTATGACCATAGAATTGCTCCATTATTCATTGCAGGTTCCAGTCCTCAATAACCAATAAAAATAAAAATCCTTTTTGAACCTAATAGGCTTTGTCAAAATTCATATGGAAAGATGCTATATAAGATTATACGTAAACTACAATAATACAATAAGACACAAGAGAACATTTGTCCTCACCGAACTAAGCAAGGTTCATTGCGGCCTTTAACTAATGAATCCTGATCATACTTCTCTTTCTTCTTTGACGGCCATGTAGATTTTACAAAACTAATTCCAGCATGAGTGTTCTTGATTTCACAATATGGAGAATCCGTCTCAATCATCATTCTCTCAATTGGTATGCCCCTCACAACATCAAGATTCTCAGCTGTTTTCAGAGAGCAACCATTTATACCTGTTAAGTAAATAAGATGTTAGCAATCTCATACAGCATAGAAGGAACTTCATAAAGTGTTACATCTGCAACAGCTTCAAAATACATTCATATGAATTGTGAGCCCAATCGACCTTTATTGCTAGATATAATATTGTTGAAATGAACACATAACAGTATTCAGTAAAAGGGAGGAAATGTAACAGAGCCCTAGAGAACAAGGATTTCAGAAATTTCACCTATATACATGTTACTGAATGAAAGAAGTTTATCACGATCTTCTGCGCTACCAGTAAATGAATGGGTAACCCCACCAGTGAACCTATAAAATGAAAAGAAAAAGATTTAATTCAAGTATGCAAGAATCAGCACGTAAGCCACTGGGTATAAATAGTCATTATAGAGTGTGCAAAATATGTTGGAGTTCCATCTAAAATTGTATTACAGAAGGGAAAGATTCTAAATGGGAAAAAGAGTCAGAGAATCTAAAGTTAATAGAAATAACAAGTTCTCAATGATTTAGACAAAATTGGGGTACAAATCAAAGGTTAGGTCTATTCTCCAAAGTACATCTTCTGCACTCTATACCCAGTAGCAATAATAACTTTTGTTTGGAAAGATTAATCTTGAAAGCCAAATATCCACTGTTGCTGCAATAATTCATAGGGTTCAAAGCCTCATTCCAAAAAGGAAAGCTAAAATCAGTAACAAATTTTAGGTAGCAAAAATGGTTTTGAAAACCACAGCATTCAGTAACTCACCTGTCCTTATTTTGCTCTACAATTGCACAGAAATCAGTGGCAGCTTCACGCATATGCAGGAACATAGGCAGCTTTGTAGCATATGCTAATTCAAACTGCTTCTCAAAATACCTGGTGTTACATGGTGAACATCAAACAAAAGGATGGAATTATTTGGATGGAGAAAGGAATGAGCAAGTATGTCTCTGACTAATCACTTACTTCCTTTGGATCTCTGATGGGCAAAAGTGAAGCCGGTCATAGTCTAACCCACACTCACCAATCGCTACCACCTTACATACAATCAATATGAAAGTGGAACCTTATTACGATACCATTGAAGGCAGAGAAAATATCAGCATCATCTAATGGCTAATGCATCATAGCAGAATCAAGGAAGCATGTATTGAGAAGTGAAGATGTCAACGACAAATAACAAACTTAAAAGGATAGATGGTTCAACAAGTTTGCATGACAAAATTCTACTAAAAAAATAGCTGTTTACATCTAAATGCATCGGAAAAATAATATCAAATTATTTACGAACAGAAATAAAGCCTTATCTAATGTTTTATATCATAAAGACAATAAATCCTACCTTCCCTTTTTTGATTCCCTCTTTGGCCAACGACAACAGAGCTTGAAAATGCTTTTCTGGATCTCCACTCTCTTCAAACTCCTGCGTAAATAAACCGGGAAGCAAAATCCACAAAAATCTTCAAGTAAACCACATAATCACACACATAACAAAGTTACACCAGAATAATCACATAACAGGCACTCCAAGAAAACAGTCAGCAACCTTGCACCTTGTTGGGTGTACACCAACTGTGCAGAAAAGCCGTCCTGCAACAAACAAAAACGTTTCAAACCAATAAAAACCCAATTCAGAGACAAACTGAGGAGCATATCCTCAGCAACAAAACCCAAGTACACAACAAAACCATCAGTTTCTGCAATAGCAAGTGCTTCCTTCGACTCCTCAAGCGACCCACCAGTCACCTGTGACCAGAAACGTTATCCAAATTTATTTGTAATCAAAATAACCATTTTCTCCAAGGATTAACTATAATGTTTAATTTCCCATTCATTTGCAATTATTCTATCCTACATTTAGCATCCAAAAAAAATGAAATTTAACTAACCATGCAAATAATGTTCTTTCTCACCAAAGAAATGAATTATCGATTTATGAGCTCAACATAAAGAAAAATTCAAAGGGGTATCGCGAAGAAACTTACAATGATTCGGTCAACACCGGCACTCCAAGCCCGAGTAAGAACGGTTGCCATGTCTGATGCGTGGCATTGTTTACCATGATAGATTCCTTTGAACATGCCATCTGCAAACAAAAAGTGACATTTGCAGAGGTAATATTTGTATGTTAGAATAGAAGAATATTATGTGTTTGATGAAATGCCCCAGTGACAAACCTGTCAAGTTGACAGCAATATCTGCTTTCAGCAAACAAATTAAGGTAAGCGTTAGTTAAAATATAATTTGGAGATGAGTGGAAAATAAAGGAAGGAAAATTCGACGATAAGCTTAATGGGTTTTGCCGAGTGCTATAGAATTTTACCTATCAAGCGAATTGTCGCCATGAGAAAGTGAGGAAGAGTTACCTTTCAAGCCCTTTTATTTCTCGAATATAGTTCTGGCCCAAAACCATAATGCCTCCTTACAATTAATTGATAATGGTTCCATTGTAAAATAGTGTTGGTATATTTGCTTAAATAATAACTGTTATAGTTGGCTTTTAGAGATGCATATTTTGAAGAAAATTTAAAACATAACACAAAAAATAATGAAAGAAGGATTATGATAAGCTAAAATGTATTTTAGATATTTGATAAAATAAAAATTTTGCAAAATTACTTTTGAAAAAAATCATTTTGTTAAAAAAAATTGAAACTTGAAAGACAATAAGGGTCTAAAAAAATAGATAGAAACTTTTGAAAATCTATTTGTAAAACAATTGTTTTTGTTCTCATTTTATGTATTTTCTCACGCACAAACAAGTGTATGTACAAATACCATGTACATTCATTTTTAAAAATTTTGCTTTTTTTTTTAAATAATTAATCATTGCTCAACATAATTAATTATTATCATTTTACGCGTTATACTATTATAAATTGACAACTAACTTTTTGTGTAGAATTCACACATTTAAATCTTATGTGATGTAATATATTTTAATGAAATGAAGGTCCTACGATAATAATGAACCGTAAATATCTCGCCGTAACGGGATAGATGACCTGGCGCTGTCAAATTCATCTGGACTATAGAAAATTCAGCCGCCGTCGTCTCCCCATCCACCCACGTTTTTTTTTTAAATTATTATTATAAATTTCCCATCGCCAGGTACGAGTTTAGTTGTTACAGACCATGTTTCTTTCTTCAAGCTGATTCCAAAACCAAAACGGAAAAAATGATAGGAAGCTGACTTAAATATCTTAATAAACAAGAATCAAGTAAGATTTCTCCTTTTATCACCCATGGGAGTAGCAAATCAATCTTGTATGTATTACCCATTCTGTGACCTACTCGCATATTCGAATTGCATTGTAAGAGATATCGCTAAACTTTTAATTGTAAATTAATATTTCTTTTTTTTTAAAAAAAAAAATATGATTCCAAGAAATTCAAAAGGCGAAAAATATTAGATACAATGAAAAAATACAGAAAAGCAGCATCCAACAGATAATGTACAGGCAACAAAACCAATATATACTAGGTACAATAAAGAATATAGAAACTAGCTCAACCGTCTCAACCCCCATCAAATCTCAACTCTTCAAAAGCGATTAAATCCAGCTAAAATAAGGCATAATCTAATCCTACGGCGGAGTTTGTGCCGGAGGTGTTGGATTCTGCGGACTACCACCACCGCCACCACCACCATTGCCACCACCATTGTCCCATGGTTTCACAGTGAACAACACCACAAACAAGATTATCAGTAGCAATATTGTGATGGCGATACAGGTCCATTTTCGGGTACTAAGCTGATACCTCCTGGCTGTTTGCAATCTCTCGGTGCCGCCTCTGACATATGAATTAGCTCGTTGCACCTGGCTCTCAATGTCGTCCAATTGTTCACCTTGGGCCTGGACCAATACTGCCATGTCTAGGAAAACTTGGTGCAATTCCTGAAGATTTTTCTCCAGCACTTTCACAGCATCATGCCTCTCTTGTATCTCATTTATGGTGTCCAAAATTCTTCCCCTTCCTTGCTCCTGAATTGCTTTCTGCAAGAATGTTTCACTCTCTCCTGCATATTTAACAAAAGTTATAAATATCAATCTCAAACACCCTAAAGTTGCCTAATGTTTTTCTCTTGTATCACATTTACAGTGACCGAAAAAAAAAATCTTAATATTTGAATCAAATTTATAAAGACAGAATCAGAACACACTGGAGGTTAAACACATATATTACAAATATAGACATTTCTATTACATTTTTCTTCAAAATATCAATAAATTTAGGTGCGTTAATCGTTCTTCAAAATATCTGCAAGTGCTTTATCAGAAAATATTTCAAGTGCTTTTGAATCAATAAGCGTCTTCTCGACAAATACTAATTGAGTGCTTATTTAAAAAAGCATTTTGACCTGTTCCAAGGAAACGAGGTAATAAAGTAGACAATTACAGAAGCAACTTTCACCCATTTTGAATGCATCAATTTTGAAGATCAAACACACTATAAATCAAATCAAATCAAAATCACTCCACAATAATTTAAATTATTTCCCAAAATAATCCTCGGATTCAGGGTAATTTGAAAATTCATCAGTCTATCACCACTCACCAGTTGAAATCAAGCGATCTAAAATCTTCTCGTCGGGATTCTCTCCGGTGACCGTATAGTACCTCCTCTGAACAGTGTCCCTATACTCGGACGAAATCCTCTGCCTCAACTCGTTAAAACTCTCCATCGAGTCCTTCAGCTTCTTCCTCAGCCCGTTGACCACAGAGGTCCGGGTCCGGTCCGAGGACGAACCCGGTCCGCAGCCGGGGAGGCTCCGATTCGCGGCGTTGGACCTGTCCAGCGCCTCCAGGCGGATCTTGATCAACTTGGCATTCTTCAACGCAGCGCTGACGTCAGCGTCCATCCGGGCGCGCAGGTCTTTCACGGCTTTTGCGTTGTGTAGGGTCTTGCTCTTCTCATGAGACGTCTGGAGGCTGTTGTGGAGCCTTTCCAGCTCCTTGAGCTCGTCCTTGACCGATTCGACGTCGTCGAAGAACTTGTCAAGGTTGACTCCGCCGGTGGAGTTCGGGTTCTCCGTCATCTGGATCGTCGTGTGGTGGTGCGGATGATCGGGAGAAGCTTGCTCGCTGCGGAAGCGAGAGAAGGAGCCGGAGAATAGGTCGTTCATTCTTTTTTTTTTTTTGGTGGTGGAGGGCGAATATCGGATAATAATTACTATATTATGATAAATAATTCACCAATACAGAAATAATCTTGAAACGAAGACGAAGAAGAAGACCATCAGTTTAGAAAGCAGGAGGCTGATGAAGTGGAGGGTTTTTGAAGGCGAGGAGGATGGTATTGGTGGGGGGCGAAGAAAGGTCAAACGGGGCGACTCGGTTCAACTAACAATTTAAAAGAGTTTTATGTTTCAAACAAATGGAGGGAAGTCAAAATGGGAAGGGGGGCGACGTGGCGTGTAAAATGGGAAGGAGGAAACATCGACGAAGGTGAGTTGGCGTGTGTATAACTGTGTGTGTGTGTATATATATATATAAATATTGGGGACTGTAGGCTCTGCCGAGTACGGAAGGGGTAAAAAGGGAATGGAAATGGAATGTTCTGTTTCTTCTTTTCTTTTTGTGTGTTGGGAAAACGCGTGGGAAAATTTACCAGAAAAAGAAAAGTCGAGAAAAGGCTATTACGGTAACGAGAAAAGAAGAGAGACTCGGTCGTATAGATTTGGATTTTGAAGTGTTCTGTCTATGCAGTTTCCTTTTAGATTAATCAATAGGAGGAACCGAGGGAGGTACATGTTTGATTAGTACGCAGGTAAAGTTAGTTGTTTATTCAAATGTGACGTGATGTTACATCATCACACACGGGGGAGCAACTAGCTGCATGGTTGGGTTTAGTTCAAGTTTAGAATCTTTAATATGAAGATTACTATTAATCCACTTATCTGATTGTGAAAATCATCTTATAAACGAATTCAATTTACCTTGTTCAATCTGAATATGACGTTAAATAATACAAAAAAGGTTTTATAAACTTTTTATAGATTTGAAATTTAATCCAATACCTACTAAGATATCTCTCATGGTATTTATTTTTTAGATTGAGAAAGTGTTTAATTCGTAAAATAGAGAGGGAATATAAATAGAAATTATGGAGCTCACCCCAATTTCATAATGAATAATGAGAGATTAATTCTCAAAGAAAGGTAAAAATCAGTCTCCTATTATTGGATTTGAGATTTTTTCCTATCAAAATCTCAAATACCAAAAATACCCTCTTTCAATTCAGAAATATAGACAAAAATACAGAGAACACAGCCAAAATTTGTCTTTGCCAAACCGTTGCTACCAAAATTAACATCGTTGGTCGTTGACCGATAACAACAATAGGAGTGCGATCCAACAATAATAGCTATCGTTGATGATGATGCTACGAATGTCACTGCTAATGATAATGAGGATGATGATGCTACAGATGTCGCTGCTAATGATAATGAGGATGACGATGATGATGATGATTATTATTATTATTATTATTAATGATGACGATGATGATAAAAATTCTTATAATTAATAATAATAATTTTTGAATAAATGATCAAAATGATTAAGATGTAACATAATAATTACAATAATAATTAATTAAGGATTTTTTTAGTAATTTATAATAATTTAACTCATTTCGATTTTAATTTTAAGACAAAGTAAACATTAACTCATCTCTATTCCAGTTTCATAACAAAGTAAATATTAATTTATTTCGATTCTAATTTTAAGATAAAATAAACATATTAATGATAGTTAAACTCATTCTATTTCTGATTCTTATAGTTCAAGTAAATAACTAATTTTTATTCTAATTTCTTATTCTCATTCTAACTCATTCCAATTCCCGTCTATTTGAATTTCAACCTACTTTAATTCTCATTTAGTAAATGCACTATCAATGTATCAAATTTGAAATCAGACTTAAAAATCAACTCTTAAAATATGTAACAAATAGTAGTTTGCTTAATCATAATATCTTTGAATATGCATTATTTTGATAACAAATTAGTAACAATCAAGTCAGATTTGGAGCTATGACAAAACAATCATATATGACATTCCTATTTGGTTGTAGAATTATTATTATTATTATTAAAAAAAATGTATACAAGGTACAAGTCCATACACTTAAACTACACTTAACATAGTAATTTACAAGTTGAATTTTTATTATGAAAAATAAAGAATCATCAATGGCTAAAGTTGGATTCTCTATATAATTTATTAGCTCGACTCTATAATTAAATTCTGTGAGAAAATGAACATAAACAAAACCATTGAAATAGAGCGAGACTAGATTTGTACAAAAAATATCAAAAAATATCAAAGAATACAGAGATAGTAGCATCTTTGGGAAATTTACAAGAATAATAAAAAAAGTTTTACATTTTTCAAAGTTAACCCTTGTAATTTTTTTTCTATCATAATTAACCGAAAAACAAAATTTTAACATAAACTACCCTTTTTATTTTCTCACCACAAATTCTATAGCCACAAAGTTAACTCCAACCTTTGAACAGTGACTGGCAATCGGCAACCGGCGACGGTGACAGCAACTCCACCTCAAGCTACATATCTCCAAAATAAATCTAGAAACTTTGAAATAACTCAAATCTTAGGTAAATAAACCTAGAAACAGGCGCCTGTCTCACATTAACACAGAACAGTAATGTGAGACAGGCAATGGGATAGACATCTATCTCACATTAACACAAAACAGTAATGTGAGACAGGCAGTGGGACAGGCGCCAGTTTCACTTAAACACAGAACAGTAATACGAGACAGGCAGTGGGATAGGTGTCTGTCTCACATAAGAACAGAACCATTATGTGCGACAGGTACCTGTCCCACTGTCTATCTCACCAAAGTGGACAGATGTCTATCACATACTGGTTCTGTACTTATGTGAAACACACACCTGTCTCACTATCTGTTTCACTAACTTATATGAGATACGCATCTGTCCCACTACTTGTCTCACTAACTTATGTGAGATAGACAGTGGGACAGATGCCTATCTCACATAAACTCAGAACGGTTATGTGAGACAAGTAGTGGGACAGACACCTGTCTCACATAGACACAGAATCATTATGTGCGATAGGTGTTGTGTAAATTTTAATGAACTCACAAGCGCACGAATCTATTGTAGAATAGATTAATGGTGACGAGTGTCAATCCCACGAGGAGGTTGATTTTAATTATATGCAGAATTAATTTTCTTTTTAATGGGAACAATTAAATTATGGTAATTCTGTCTTAAATTGTTGAATTAAAATAGCGGGAATAATTAAAAATGAAACTGTTATAATAAAGTACTTGGGTATCCGGATCCGCATCAACATGCTCCATGGGCTAAATATTCCATATTAATACCAATTAAATCATAAGGGGAGATTCCATACCTCATGAACCACTCTCCAATAAGTATGGTGTCAAGGGCTCATCGTGCCAAATAATAATAACCTTGTACTAGGGTGCCGGTTTAATCAGAGCTATATCGAGACAAGACTATTATTATTTGTCGACGAAAAGTCAAAACAACCACAAATATTAGAGGGGAAGAGAAAGTAAATTTACCAAATTAAGCCTATGGAACATGTTGAGACTTCACCTTCAACCCAAGTTTAAAAGAAAATTAGCCACTCATATTTTAACTAAGGATAAAAAAGGAAATTTTATTAAAATACAAAAAAACTACAAGAAGGAGAAGGAATTTCAGAAATCTAAGCTTAAAAATAAATTCAGGGGTGCCAAATTAGGGGGGGAGAGCCCCCTTTTTATAGATACATTGAGTAAATCGTGACCATCGGATTAAAAATAATTCGGATGCTCAGGATTATGCCACGTCATCGGTCAACAGTCAACAGTCAACAGTCAACATTTGTACAGTAACTCTGCCTGAATAGTAAATAATCCCATGTAAGCGCGTGTACTTTACACACAATTTTTGCTCCACTGAGATGCTGCCACGTCATCGATCTACAGTTCATAAGAAATTTAGTCCAATAAGATCGTGACACATTATCAGTCAATGCCACGTCATCGGTCAACGTCACATAAGCAGTCAATACCACATAATTCGTCCAATCAGATACTGCCATGTCATAGATAATTGCCACATCATCGGTCCGTATATATGAACAGTATCGTAAATAGTATCCGTAACCAGTACCATACGTATAAACAGTGCCGTATATGTGAACAATATCTTTTTCCTTTAATGCTCTTCTTAAGGTTTTCGACGGTCCTGAGTCTAAATATGACGTCCGTTTTGTTGTCTGATCACTCGTTTATTGTGAAACGATTATGATACCCCTAAAATACATAAAATACACAATTATAATAAAACACATATAATTAAATAACAAAATACTTAAATAAATAAAAGTAGCAATGTTAGTGAGATTTAAAGTATAAAATGACGATTTTCTCCTTTATAAATATACACTTTCTAACACTCAACAACATGCACTTATCTCACTGTCTGTCTTACTAACTTATGTGAGACAGACAGTTAACTTATATGAGACAAGCAATAGGACAGATGTCTGTTGCACATAATGGTTCTATGCTTATGTAAGACAAGTGTCTGTCCCACTGCCTGTCTCACTTTTTATAGGCTCCGTTTTTTGCTCAAGTTTTTTGTCATTTTTATGATTTCTCTTAATTTCTCAACTTAAACAATATACACTATTTTATTGATGAAAAATAATAATATTTGCAACAAAATAGTTTTAAGAAATATATACTGATTTTAAGAAGCTCTCTCTAATTGATGATTATATCTTCAACTATGTAATATTTGTTTATTGGAGAGTGTTGAAAATTTATTGAGAATGATGAAAAATCTTTAAGTGTATTAAGTGTGTTGAGATTTTTTTAATTTGCATTTTGAATATTGTAAGAGTGGCATTATTTAAAAATTTGAAGAACGTGATGAGGATAATTTCGTCTAAAATGTTGATTTTTGACTAGTTATGATAGAAAAAAATTTATGTAATTAAAATTAAAAAATACAAAAATTTTGTAATTATTTTTGTAAATTTCCCAGCATCTTCTCACATTCTTTTAGTTGAAACTTCAACGCTAGGCCAACTGGTACAAAGTGAGTGGTTAAAAATTATAACAACATTCTAAAAAGCCAACATTTATTTTAAAAAATAAAAAGATAAATTACCAATGAGAATGGATGTACATAACAACGAAATAAAGAAACAGAAACTTATTAGACATACCTATAACTTTCTACAAGTTACTATTTACTATCTTAATACTAATAAACTTAAAAATAACAACACATAAGAACTAAATATATTTCATACCTCATGCGTGTAAAATAAATAAATAAACATGTCATGTCATTTGAAGAGGAAATTAAAACTTAGGTGGTTGAAGAAACTCAACCGTTGAATTTCTATTATTAAAGAAAAAACAGTGGTAGAATTTTTTTGAGGTCGCCTTTTTTATTAGTATATAATCAGATTTCAAAAAATTACAAATAATTAACAACTAAAAAAATTAAGAATGAAGCTATTTAATGAACTCAGCAAAATATTCATTATTTTCATTTATTCAACAGAGCCTTCATCAAGATTTTAAAATTTATGTTTTAGTTTATTAACTCACCTTAATATCTAATTATGCCCTTACTAAATTATATTATCAGCTTTTATTTTATTCAATTTTTTCACGGATTCTTCTTTTGGAAATTTGTCAAAAACCATACGCAGGGGAGTAACTTTCATTGCAGATATTTGAGTGCTAGCCATTTCATTTACATTTTACAATAACCATTAAAATTTAGGGTCCGTGTTTGATATAACAATTGTACCGTACAATAATTCAATAATTCAACAGTTATATCATACAATAATTCATTTCAACCGTTGGCTTTTCAATTTTATTTTTTATTCCATACATCCAATGACTGAAATGAACAATTATACGGTACAACTGTTGTAACATAAATTTTGCCCAAAATCTAATTGGATAACTCACTTCGAACTTTGTAGTCCTAATGAAAACAGAAGAAAAAATTTGCACTCACGACAAATGCCACAAGGAGGACGAGCTGAGAATATTGCCTTATCTCAAAGAACATTAACGTTCTGGTAGCTCAATAATACCTTATCAATCAATGGTGTACAAAAAAGAAAATCGAACAACAAAAATGAGTCCAATTACATTAGGAGTGGTAAATTCACTACTGCTAAAAAGAATTTGATTCTGTGTCCTGCCTCCACTATGCTTTTCCACAATTGTTTTTGGTGTAAAAAGAAAATTAAAATTTACACTGAAACAATAATTTACAAATTAAGAGTTACAAAACTCACTATATCTGAGACAGCATATAGCTGAGTGTGGGCAAAGGAATCGAAACAAATCAAGTTTGAACTTCAAGAAGCCTGTAGCACAGTAAGAAAATAGGGATACCCAGGGCAACTCCCTGAAGACCGTCTGGTTTCTCCTTCATTTCCTTGAAGCTTCCAATTCAAAGCATAGTTCGATAGATCATACGTACCAGGAGAAAATAAGCAAACTTGCATGGTAATATCAGTTGTTGACATAGGCTGAAGGCGGACACTGGTAGAACTTGACCCAGACCAAATGAACGGGGAGACACTTTCAAGCAATGCTGACCTTTTAACTTGATTTAGAGGAAGTTGAGATGTAACTTTGATGTCCGTTAATACGGGCACATCATGCCACCCAGCTTGGATTCCAGAGGGTTCAGCAGATTGAGGCAAAGTTGCGTCACTTGTTTGGCTGCTACTACTGGGGGAATCATAGGTATTAACACGCACAAACACAGCTGCATCTGATGAGTTGTAAATAGTCATCTTCAAATTAACTTTGCAGAAAGAAGCACTGAAGTTATGATACAATGTCCGGGGTCCGTCCACTAGCCATGTAATTGGAGTTTTGGCCAATATACTAAGAGAAAAAGAAAACAGGAAAGGGAAGAAAAAGGATTAAGAAAACAATATTTGGTACTAGCTTCATTTTAGCAATCACAATGGACCTTTGTATCAGTCTTACCTGCAATGACATGTGTGATGAGAAAATAGATGCTGTGGATCAGAAATCCCCAAATCAATGTCACTATTTGACGGCTGAGAAATTAATATGAAGTCAACTGTATTTGTGTCATCCTGATCCACGCAAAAAACAAAAGAGCAAATATCATCAACAAGGCGCAAATAATGCACAAAGAATTAAAAGTAACATGCGCTTCTCCCAAGTAGCTGCAGAGCTTTGGCATTGCTCATTAGCCTTTGTCACATACATACAAAATACAATCAAGTTTTTGAGATGATGATGAATTATGTTATGGCAACTTGATGTTTCTCCAAGTTTAATTGGTGGGAGGAGAATTATGTTGATGTCAAAAAATATATAATAATATACCATTGGATCTCTTCAAGCATCAAAGATGCCAATAAAAATTTAGTATATTACAAAAATAAAAAATTATAAGTACAGTAGACAACAGAGAGAAGCATACGTCAATAACTATCTTCCAATATTATAAATTGATATGCCTCATCATTCTTAATTTACCAATAGAAAATGACAACTACAAAGTATAGTTGTAAAAAGGGATGTCATTAATGGATAATGCATGGGCAGAAACCATGAAATAATATTACAGAATACAGAACAATTTCAAATTGGGGTCCGGTTCAATAAGATATCTAATCATCACAGTGAAGTAGAAAACATTAGGTTGCAAGAAAATTACAAACCTGTGACACTCCCTGTAGTAACCTTTCATGTTCATGGAAATCAGCCAAAGGTGAGCCAGAGATATCAAACAGCGTGTCAGCAGTCCCCTGAAGACTCACATCACTGCCAAGGAGGCAGGAAGGAGATGAGGTGTCATCTGAAGAAGTCGATGATTCCCCACGATTCTGAAGCCAAAGAGTATTTTAATTGCAAAAAGTTGATAAGAAGATTGATGAAATTGACAAGGACAAACAATAAGAGACAAGAAGATTCAATAATATTAGAAAAGATAAAGGCAAATTCAGATCATAAGTATGCTTCCGAGAAGCTAATACATGCACAACAGTGTTCTCACAATGATTTTAAA
Source organism: Aegle marmelos (assembly GCA_030449875.1). Taxonomy (NCBI): domain Eukaryota; kingdom Viridiplantae; phylum Streptophyta; class Magnoliopsida; order Sapindales; family Rutaceae; genus Aegle; species Aegle marmelos. Next base: position 5,694,342 of record JASUUL010000077.1, on the reverse strand, counting down.
AAATGACCAATTTAAAAAGGTGAGGCCTAAAGTCAACCTAAATTGATCTCGTAACATAAGTTTGGACAGCAACTCAAGGAGGTTGGACTAAATTATAGGTTAAACTAAACTCATCTAAGGTATTACACATCTAGACAAAACCGCTGTAACTGTGGGTTTAGGTTAGTTTTATGAAAATGTCCATGCTGATGTTTAATGGCAAGTGCTCAAATAAGAATTGGGACAATAAACTATCCATTCCTCCATGAGACAATAACTCATGCCAAACTTGGAGAAATATCTTTATTCCAAAACCATAAATTTAACGAATATCAATGCAACAAAGTTACAGAATAGACTCAGCTAAAGCTGTGGTTGAGTTTGCCAAATAGATACTCAACCTCGGTCAATACAAATGTCAGCTTAGCAACCTAAACTATAAAAGCTCAGATTCAGGTCATGTTCAAATTAGGATTCAAGGCAGTTGACACCTTGATATATCAAGTCTGTGATGCTAAGAATCAGGCCAATAATAACATAATCACATTTTTTGTAATAACCACAGCAGAAGATCTTCAGATCTTAATGAGGGCAAACAAATGCCATCATTTTTTAAGCAGATAGAATAAAATATTAACCTTAAGCATGAAAAAACACGACAGTGCTTGACCAGCAAATAAAGATTCTGAAGGAAGGATGGAATCAAAAGGTTGAAGCAATGAAATTTCCCACTGCTGCCCAACTGATGATAACTGATGAATCTGGAAATTCTCTGAACTAGTCTGGTTCACAACATCCATGCGCACAAGGTACTGCTGCAATCTTGATGGACATGGACTAGTTTGGAAAGAGACATTCAATGATGGTAAAACCTGTTAAAAGATGAATATGACACATTATGATTGGCCAGGCCCATAATCAATAAGCATGAAGGTAAGTGCTCATTTAAGGGGTCAAATGTTTCATTAACAATAATTACAAAAATCACCAATGCTAGAACACTAAGAAAATAAATGGAATAATCTACAAAATGACCTAAAGAGAAGAATTATAAGTATTAACACAGATCCACAAAAACTACACATCATGGTTGTCAGATTTTGTCCTAATTGAATAAATATTTACCAACATTAGTAATTATCAAACAGAGAGATTCACCCCTATGTAAGCTAACCACCAGAGCTAGAAAAAATTCAAAGGAAACAAATAAAAAACTAGAATCCTTATCTCCCATAGTCAAGCACAAACCTGCAAATTATAATGCATGCGGAGCAAACGGTATTTTATGACAGTTGATACATCCCCCATCTCATAATATATTGTTAAGGACAATGAAATCTTTCCAGGAACAGCAGCGCGATACCACAGAGGCCACAACAAAGGTGTTTCACCTTGTATTGATATATCCTGAAGTACGAGATGAAGGGAAGGCATAAGATAAAAAAAAGGAACGACGCCAAATTCATATGAACCAATAGAAATGCACGGGAGGAACTTTCACACCAACCTCTGGAAATGAAAATACAGCCTGAGGCATTTTACTGAAGTTACCACCAGCAACACTTTGTTCAACATTTGTCTTTTTCTGTAAGCAGGCAGGAAATTCCTTTGTCAAATCATCCTGATTCCCAATGCTGAGGAATCTTGGATGACTGACCTTCATCTTCAGATTCTGCTAACATATCTTATGGCATGTTAAAAACCAGATGAATTTATAGATCAAAACACTCATACAGTAGAACATGCAAAAGTTAGCAAAAGCTAGACCCTGGTTGAGGAATGACGTCTAGGAATTGTCATTTAATACATAAATGCAATAATAGCAATAGTTTTTGGAATAGCACCAAACAATTACAGAGTCATACAGCAAGGTGAACATGGCTTAGCCTTTGAAGTAGCTTCCATGAGGAGAAGGTATCTTTCTTAAAAGGTATCACAGAAGATTAGATACTCATGTGTGGGTCCTGATTGGCGACTGATAAAACCCAGAAATTCCTGATAGCTTTGAGTAGAACACTAAGATTGCTAAAAATGTACCTTCACAGAAAACTCTGATTGGTTCCTTAACTCCAGAACAAGATGCCCCAAATCTCCCGCATATGCTCTTTCAGGCAGAGGACGAACTAAGCCTTCAAGCTTTGGTAGATTCTACAAATGAGAAAAATTCATTAAAAAATAATAATAATAATAATGATAAAACTCATTCAACAAAGTGAACTCCAGAAAAGATAAGAGAGGGCAGACCAGGAGAGTATATACCTTGATGACTATAAACTTCAGGCCATTACAGGGAGAAGATTTCACTTTCCTTCTTCCCTTTGCAATTTTCTTCTTCACAAGATTAGACTCAAAGTTATATACACCAACCACAGAACCTGATAATCTCCATCTAACACCAACAATTTTTAAAATGCCTTCAACCTTGGGAGTTACCATCAGTTGTACCTGAGAAATAAAGAGAGTTCACAACTTTTAGGGTTCTTAAAGGTTGGAAAATGCTGAAAAAATATATTATATTATATTATAGTATAGTGTACTGTAGTGTACTATATTATATAATGGTATACTATAGTATATTATAATATAATATACTGCATTGGAGTGTTTTTTTTTTTTTTGGGACATTTAATTATAGTAAGGATCCCTTATTGGAAAATAACTCTCTATACATGGTCACTTTTTTTGTTAGTCCATTGGAATCTATGTGAATCTGTGTTTTAGTGGCATCCCCACTTTTGTAAAATGAGGATGTCCTCATTATAGAATGTCTCTCCCTCTCTACCTATATATATTTGTGTACAAGGCATCAAAGAGAGTAACAATGGTCATCAATATAGCCACGTGTGTATATAATACATACTTATCATCTGTTTACATTTAAGTAAATCATGTTCACATAGAATGATACAGAAATCAAAAGCATCTATGCGAAAATATGAAATAGGCTATACTTAAGCTCACATCTTCCTGCACATGATTCACAAATTTGACAACATGCAAGCCAAATATCACTTGCCACTAAATGCACTCAAATTTAGGGAAAACATATGCATATCAATTAAGGCACTAAACATCTGACCAGTGATAATACACCTACCAAAATTGTTTCAGCACCTCCAAGTGAAATGTCAACCTCTGACAAAGTAAATGAAGAAGTATCAGAGTTCATCTCCCTACAATAGTCAAACAAACAGTTACTTCAACAGTAGCAAACATGAAGAAAACAGATGCCTATGCAACATTATACAGAAACTGACACTGAAAATCATTAAGGAAAAAGAAACTAAAGAGACATCACATTTACCCAGTAGTGGTCAACAATTTTGATTCCTCATCATTCTGAAGCTCAGCCGTCAAGCTATTTGAATCTGCATTGTCATCAAGATATAAATCACTCAATTTCAGCAAACAAAATTACTAATAGCTAAATTCAAAACAGAAAGAAGAGAAATTGAAAGTAATATACCAGATTCCATTTCATCAGATCTTGTGGAAAGCTCACATATCAAAGTAATATTTGAGATGGAGATAGGGATTTGCAAGGGGTTCTTAAATTCAATATCCACTTTCACAGGTTCTGCAAAGACAAAGAGAAAAATGTGAAACAGAATACAGGAGTGATGACATTTCTATACTAACTTGCCATATCATCCTTGATGGTAAAACTTGAACTAACAACCCCTACACACCCTCAATTATTCATGTGGCATGAATGAAACTGCTATGCTCATGTTCACTGAGCACAGAAAGAAATGGGCCACTCATGTCAGGAAAAGAAATAAGCAGCATTTAGAGAAAGAAGAAGGCCAAACATACACAGGACTAAAAATTTCATTGAACCCAGGAATTAGGTCAGTAATTAAATAATCAGCATTTAGAGAAAGAAGAAGGCTAAATATACGTAGCACTAAAAATTTCATTAAACCCATGAATTAGATCAGTAATTAAGGAAAAGATTAATGATATTATGGTGGACAGACTAAATCAAAGGCCATGTGTACAGTTCAATAACAGTTTCAGCATTGCCGACCATACAAGTTCATTTCATTTCAAAATTTAGCAGTCCTACTTTGTTCCACAATACAATAGGCCATAGCCAAAATAATCAAGCAACAACATATATATTGCTTTCTGGTGAGGATGAAAAGATGATAATTATGAAGCAGTCCAGAAACCAGAACCTCATTTTATTTACAGAGGAGAAAACGTGCATTTTTTATACTAAAATTGGACGTCAATGGCTTAAAATATGAAAGGTTAGAAACACAGAGTAACTATGCAACTATCGTAATACCATCACCTTCGTACCTCCTGCCACACAAATGTTGGACTCTTTGAACTTTTTTGTGATTAGGTTTGATTGTAGCTCCAGCCAATTACTCCTGGCAGTAGAAAATGACGGAATCATGTCCTCTTCCAATGATCTCCACAAACTTTCTCTAACATTAGCCTGAAACATTTTAAAAACAATAATGCCATAAACTAAAGATCATCATCAAAACCACTTTCAAGCATTCAGTAAGAACCTTATCCAGACACATTTGTAAGGCCTGATCAATATTATTAGACCAACCATAGCCATAAGTATCAGTAATATTTACAGTTACATCTACTTAATTTGTTTCTGAGCTTAAAAAAAAAAGTAATCTTTGCTGTGGAAAACAGAATCAAGAAAGCATTATGCTTCACTGATTACTAGTTCATGGCTGTTCTTATATTTTGCGATGCTTGTTCACATTATTTGCAACTCTACTGATTTTAAGAATATAAAACAATCCACTTTGTTTTAGCTATTTCTTAGCTGAAAAGAAGTAAACCAATACAATTACGAGCCAGCTTAGCAAAAGGCGCATAGGGTTAATTATCACTTCTGATTCATTCAAAAGACCATCAAGTATTGAATCTCATTCCTTGCTCGCCACCTAGCAATCATCAAACATATTAAAAACATTTCCAAAGAATTTTCCATAATCAGGCATATGCTAGGCCACCAATCAAATCCGAAAAGCCAATACTTCAAATTTTTTGGCAGTTCCATGTAGCTAACAATTAAATGGCATTATCAAAATGAGCGAGTGAAGGAGAGAGAGAAGGATCAACTTACAGCTGCTGCTGATGCATAAGTTCGATGATCTTCAAACATAACCTTAAGCGATGAAATGTTGATAATGGGCAACTGAGGTTTTGATACCTCAAAGGTTTTCCCAGTTTTCTACATTATCCAAGAAAATAGGGCAGTAAGAATCAAGAGAAAGTGAGTCAAGACTGAAGAAAGGCCTCTCAATATTTTTATGCATGACTGCTGGTCATTTGATTCTATAAACACCAAAGAGAGCAAAGCAATTCATCAAAACTGGAATTGAAAAAAAAAAAAAAAGGACATTGAATAGTACTTGCAACTTTACTCCGTAATTGAAGAAGGTAAAAAGTTTATACTTTACAAGTCTAGAAACTATCCTCAACAGCTTCATGGTACACTAAATGGTGCATCTAATTCTGATGAACCAGCCGTTCTCCAAGTAGAACCTTGGATAATAACAAAGGACTAACAAAGGGAAAATTTAGATGAAACAAGTATAGCAATTAGACTAGAAAACTAACATATTCTGTCGCGTATTCATGTTTTTAAGTATCTAAGAAATAGAAGTATTCAAAGAGAAATAGATATGGTGGTTGAAAGAATTAAAAAATAAACTAATGCCAGACGACCAGAATCACTAGACAATACAGGAAAGTAAAGCCATTCAAAATCTAGAGATTCCCATTAGTGTTCAAATTAAAATCAAATGAGAAAACACCAATACCTCTGAGCATAAAAAAATTATTTAGCATAGAAACATTGAAAGCCTGGATATATTGGATTCATGCCAAATCAGATTAGCCAGGCAGAATGAAATAGATGTTAAAGTGAGCTTAAGAACCCCGCATTTACCTTCATGGATATAACTGTCAAGCATAAAGGATAGAAGTACAACTAATAGTTACCTGAACAACTTGAAGGAAGTCTCTGAGGAACAGTTCTTGCGTTGTCTTGGACTGATGACTACAGGCCAGGACCTCTATCATGTGTGCAACGGCAATATCATGCATCCCAAGAGTAGCGTACCACCTATGTCAAATGAGTTCTAATTATAAATCTTCCATTAATGCAGGTTCTCAACTTGTGAGTCATGAAAAATCTAAATTCATTGAATCGAAAGCTTACTGTCCAATATGGAAATAAACATGATCTTTGATGTGGCTCCATGTAGTTCCTTTATAAACTGAAACAGCACTTCTATATGTACGAATTGCATGATTAATCTGCAGAGCACGTTGCAGGAAAGTTTTAAAACATGCATCTAAAAGCTTGAAGACTATATTTGAGAAAACTGTGAAGGTACCTGATCACATTTTTTATAACGATCGCCAGAAAGAACAAGATGAAATCCATACTTGTGTAACATTGGGGGTTTTGACAACAAATAACAATAAGATGCTTGCTCAAGCATAACAGCTGCATGTAGAGGCTCCTAACAAAAGAAAATTTGTAAGGTGCAAATATTTTTAAAGCTAGCCAGTCTCATTATTAATGGAGCATTACCTCGCCACAAATGCGGAAGTAAACAGTGGCAGCGTCTTTATGTTGATGTCTTGCCTTTAACATCTCTACCCACCAAAGACCACACCGAGTGGCATTTTGCTGACCCGATGACCCAATTTTCTGCATGAATTTTAAACCAACATCAGAGAATATGACCTGTGGGGTAAATATTAAAATATTTGCTCCATTTTCCAAAGACCAACTATATCAAGCTAATTTTCAAACTAATCTTTGGATTTCTATTTACTCCTCACATTCACCCTGCTCTAAGAGACAACATCATCCTTATTCTTTCAATCACATCGATGTAGATCTTCCATTAGAACTTAAAAGCAAATGTGATAAGAGTCCTTTCACTTTTTTTCTTTTTTCTTTATTTTTTTAATAAGAAAAGCCATCTCAAGAGCAAATATACATATGAAAGAAATCTCTAAAAGTTGTCAAGAGTTTATATTGAGTGCTAACAAAAGTAAGCTGTCAAAAAGGGGATGAAGATATTCAGAAAAGTATGCAAAACCTTAGTCTGTAGCATTTTCCAAAATAAATCTGTAGCATTTTCCAAAATAAAGATACCAAAAAATTAATTTTATTTGAAATGCTATATGTAAAAATATTGATGTGGGCAAATGAACTTTTGAATGAAGGGCATATAAATTTTTTTTCCTGTTTAAGTTCCCCACAAAGATGGGGCGATGATGCTTAATTAGAGTATCAAATAGCTACCACATAATGGATGGAGAAGGAGAAAGAGAGAGATACGTCAAGAAAGCACTATACATACTGAATATGTAGTAAATGCATTTTCCATGCAATACTCAGCCTCCTTTCTTGATTGATCCAACATAAAGTAAGCAAGCGCCATCATTTCCTGCAAGAAAATAGGAGAAAGATTATAGATCTTCCAACAGGAAATTATTCAAAGAGCAAATTATTTCTCACAAGCAACAAAATAGGGCAAATAAAAGAACTTTAGACACATTGGCAAATTAAGAAAATAATAATTTCTAATAGAAACTTCATAAGCCATCTAAGCATGCCAACACACCTAACCGAAATAAAATCTTATAGCCTGTACAAACTAATTTATAATTTAGAACACTAAGATTTTTTATTTTGTTTCCAGGCAAAATAAATGAGATGACTAAATTTCCCTTTTCTATATGTACTCTAAAAGCTGGCTATTAGCACCACAAGAGAAGACAACCATAATGTCAAGAAGGGAAACTACCTGCACACCAGCATAACGTTTCCAGGCTTTATCAAGTTTGTAATCCGTAGAAATTAGGCGATAGTTTGATAATGCAAGTTCATAATCTCGTAACATGAAGGCATAGTCACCCAAAATTCTAATCTGAGATTCAATTGAGCTGAATGTATACCTTCAACCGTGAATAATAAAACTAATTAGAAGTCCGAAAAAAGGGAGACATGATGCATAATGTAACAAATAAGCAAGTGTCTCAACCATACATAGGACCACTGGAGGAATCCAATGTCTCTTCTTTCCCTTTTCTCCACCATAAGTTTTTAAGTTGGTTTCGGAAACCTTTCCTCGTAGCAGAAACCTATTACAACAAAATTAACATAAATTGAAAAGGACAGAAACGAAAACAAATGAGAAAAGAGTATGTTCAATAGGACAGGACTCTCCTCACATAAGAACCAAAATAACAAAATGTTAGAGAAAAGAACCTGTTGATTGAGCACACGTATCTTCTGTTCCATGTAAGGAATTATGTGTTTAGATGATAATTCTTGCATGACATCTTTTATCTGTTTCCAGATAGCACAAAGCAAACATATTGATAGAAATCTCCACCATGGAAACAATTCAAATCATTATTCGTGAATGCCCTTTAAGAGCTCTGTACAAACATAGTGGGGGAAAAAAATACCTCACTACAATCATCATTGTTAAGGAAAGAGCCAAGATGCTTACTAGGCAAAGCATCAGATTTCTGCCCACCAAAAAAAAAAAAAAAAAAAGAACGAAACCATAGCCTTAGCCTCTCTAACTTCATTATAATTTAAACAGTCAATGCAAACTGAAGGCCCACCAACCAAAAAAAAAAAAAGATCTTGATCCTTCCAAGAATAACTTACATGAAAAGCCCATGGATTATCTTCATGTTCCATGCAGCCATCTTCAGAAGAATTAATGCAAAGTAATTGACAGTCATTTGGGCCAAATGTACTTCTCATTTCTGTTAAGATTTTAGATGCCCTGGAAACAGAGAAATGAAACTCAAAAGATTGCAACGATGATTTCAGACACTCGTTACTCTCAATAAGAAATCACCTCAAACTCACCATTTTTTTTACCATATTATCAAAAGGCAAATATATAACAATGGGATGGAATAGATAAAAGAAAGGTTGAGGCTTGGAAAACTATTATGCAAATTCCTTATATATATGCACAATGCATGATAACTGGATACTAATAGGAAAGACAACTATACTTCTCTGAAGGTCCATCTTGGTTATCATGCACCAATAAATAATGCTTCAAAATCTTTGGGTCCATCGCACCATCATTAAGTAGAGAAGGCAACTTATTAGTGTTGAAGAGATCAACAAATCTGTTGATGGGCTGCTCATCTTCTGAAGAAACAACTAAAAGACCTGCACAGTAATTTGTATAGCAATGTCTAAGACACAATCCAAATATTATGAAAAGAACAAAATATTAACATTTTGAACCGCTGACTTCCCAGGCAAAAAAAAAGGATCAGAACTGTTGAGCATAATATTAGGATCTGAAAAAAGCAGAGAGAGAACTTCACAACAAATTTCAAATGCTTACAGGCAACTGGATGGTCAAAAGCTTCATGCTCTGAAAAAGAAACTGTATGCATGAGCTCTTTATTAAAAATTTGAAACCACGATGGCAGAATTTCAGATTCAGAGCCTGAGATAAAAAGTAAGCAAACTGATTACAAAGTCAATCTTCCCCAAACATATTTAAGTTCAATGGAAAGGAATGATGAGAATATTACTTACGACCAACTACATCACTAATTTGAGGTGGGTTTGAACCCAACTCTGAAAGCTCTTCCTCCCCAGTGCGTGTAATAACCTTTTTCAGCCGCTCCTTTGCTACCTAATTAACCAAAGAAACATTTTATCAAATCAAAACTCTAACAAGACGGCTTAAATTTAATTCCCATTCAGACAATATTCAACATCCACATCAAACTAAAGGTATACTTTTCATTTGTTGTGGCTTTTAAATCACCAAGTGAGTAGAAATGAAAACTGGGAAGCAAGAAGCACAGCAATTGCATACACCAAAAACTTGACGAATTCAAACATGCACCTAGTGGACAAACCAAAATGACCAGTTTTCTCCAGTATTTGTTTATTTCATACAAAATAAAAAATATCATTGCGGAGCAGATGGAGTGTCGAGAAAATACAACAGGCAAACAATGTATAAATAGGCTATTCAGTATAATGTTGCTAAAGTATATCTTAATTATTCCCTTCTTCCTGCATTACCTATCTCCTAATTATATGACAGTTCCTTGTCTACAACTCAAGCATGTTGTTAAAATTATCTCTAACAAATAAGGAATTTCGTCTACATCTTCTAAGCTAACAAATGGAGCATTAACCAAATAGCCACAATAATACCTCTAAATTTGGATGCCGAATATCAGACTCGTAAAACAGGCGTAACTTAAACTTGTGTAACCTATATGGCTGATCACTCGCTGTCCGCACAGGCACTGCACAATAAATTCAAAGATCCAAAACACTTCAAATTCCACACAATTTAGATACGAATACGGAGATAGAGAAGAATCAAAACCGACCGTCGATGTTGTTGAAATTGCAGAAAGGAGAGAGCATCTGGAGCAATGAGAGGCCATTTTTCCTGCAAGATTCTTCAACGAGAGGTGTACGGAGGACCATGACGACGGGAGTGATCTCGTCCAGTAGCATTTTGCCAAGCGGCGTGGTGGCCGGATCCACCATGTTGTTGTTTTGAAAGAATTTTGATTGCACGTCGGAGATTCAGCTGATCAGATCTCTCTCTGCCTGTCTGCTGCAGTGTCAACAATGGAGTTTAAATTAAACAGGGAGAGAGAAAGAGAGGGGGCAGAAAATCAGAGAGTGAGCGGTAATGAAGTAAAGACGCTTGTGTGTTATGTTTGTGCTTGAGCGAAAAGCCGTCTGGCCCGTTTGGTCGTCAAGGGGGTCGATCTTCGAGCACCCCTTTAAAATTCCCACGAAACCCCACTCTTTTTGAGACGAAAAGATACACAACTAAATTTTATTATTAGCTACAATAAATTAACTCAATTGTAAATAAACTTTTTGATGATAAATTTCTTATTATTAGATAATGTATTTCCTTATTAATTCAAGATTATTTTTATTTTATTAAAGAAAGTAATTATATCATAAGTTAGCGTTTAAAAATAATTAGGGTTCATTATTTAGTAAAGGTAGAAATAGTTCTTTTATGTAACAGCAATACAACTATGGTTAAAAAATGGGGTTTTATAATGATATTAAAGAGAAATATGAGAAACATTACTCACGAAGAATATGTCCCGGGCTTCTAAGTCGGTTGATCATTACTTGACCCACATTCGCAATTCCCTAAGGCGTTATGCTTAATATTTTGAATTAACTTTGAAGAAAAAAAAGTAACTTTTTAGTTAAATAGTTAAAATATTTTTAATTTTTTTAGTTGTTGTTTAATATTAGTTATAGGAGAATTAGCAATGTGTGCACCTTGATTATAATTTTTGGTTGTCACTTCATTTTTAGATAACTATTTTATTCAGTTAACAAATTATGTGTAATAACATACAAATCAAAAAAATACATGTATACTAGTGATATGTTTAAAAAATTGAGATATAAATTTTGAATCTCAAATAATTTGGCAGCTGACATATCAAAATATAATCAACCCTCATAACTAGGTGGGGAGTTCAATTAAAATAATAATTATTATAATATTGAGATGGGAATTACGGCCATCTATCTGAATTTCGTAATTCAAATCACCTCACAAATTTTGGTTTCAATGGAATCTTAAGTTAAAAAAATTCTAATAGATTTCAATCATTCAAATATTATTTTTTGTATTTTTGTAAAAATGTTATGTTCTAAATTTTAAGCCAAACTTCGCAACTTATTTTCTCTAAAATCTTCAAATGGGGAAAAGACAAACTCAAATTGGTTACACTACAACAATTACGAAAATACAATTGTTATATTCTTTTAAATTTCACATTTCTAAAGTAAATGAGGTGAAAATAAATGAATATCCTTAAAATGAATGAACAACAAACTCGAAGAAGTTTGAAGAAGTACTGGACGACTCACGTTATAAGCTTATAACAAAAGAACAGATTTGCCACTCACATACTACTCAAAAGAAGCCCAAGAAACTCAATTATGCGGCGAGAAATTCCCCTGCACAAACGCAAGCCATTCACATACTACTTTTTATCCTCCAAGAGCCATATATTGGTACTTAAAGGTTAGAAACTTAAAATTCCGGATCTCTTAAACATAATTTAGTTATACGAGCTCAATTTATTCGAAATACTTTTTTTTAAAAAAATTAACATTCACTCACTATATATATATATAAAAGACTCAAAAAATTAAGACAAAGCAGATATCCATCCACTGCTTGACGTTTGCCATATTCAATGTTTTATGAATTATGAATTAGAATATAATTTTCTAAATTTTTACCGTATATTTTTCGAATTTAACTTTTTGAAATTTGAAAACCATCGTCAGTGTTCGATGGTAATTCCCACAGGTCGCTTGACGCGCAAGTGACGGTGACGCCAGTAATGCCCACGACGTCAGCGTGCACGGCCCAACCCCGCTCCGACACTGACACTTAGACAGGGCAGTGCGGTCCATATGGAGTAACGCTTATTGTTTATGACTTTATTCCACTAACATCAATGCTATAAATAAATGATGTCTTCGCGCTTTCTCGGCGCTACTAACAACATTTTCTCGCACTCCAACCACCTCCTCCTCGTAGCCGCGCGCATAACAGGACCACGAGTACTCTCCAAATCTCCAGTTTCCTTTCCGCTTAAAACAGCTAAACCATCTGTCATGTCATACCGTCCTAATTACCAAGGCGGACAGCGCCGTGGAGGCGGCGGCCCTTCCACATCCGGTCGCGGTGGGCGACGGGGTGGACGCGGAGGGGGCGGAGGTCGCGGCGGCGGTGGAGGAGGTCGTGGCGAGCAGCGTTGGTGGGACCCCGTCTGGCGTGCCGAGCGCTTGAGGCAGCAAGCAGCTGAGGTATTACGATACTTAATCATTCTCACGTGTTGTACGCATTAATTAAGGGTTAGCAGTTTCTGTTTGAAGGAGATTGAGTAAATAGTTTAAAGTGATAAGTTAGGGGTTACTGATTGTGTTGAACGGCAATTTGTTTCAATTAATTGAAAAATGAGTAACATATCTGTACAGTACGATGGAAAGAGTGAAAACTATGAAGTGAATGCAATAAATGAGAGCAGAAAATGCATCCCTTATTCTTTCAATGAGAAAAGGATGTTTGTGTTCGGTGAGATTGTATGTGTGGAATTATATTATAGAAAGTTTTTAAGTCATTTGATTATCTATCATGTTTACACATCTTTTGATATTGTCATGTTAGCTCAATATTACTGATATCTGATGAAAACAAATAAGAGTAACTGATTTTGGTTTATAAAGTTTGTTATGATATTTTTTATTTTTTTAAAGTATAGCATTGACTTATTTTTGAGTTTTACCTAAAGTAAGTATATTGGAGTAAGTGGGAAGCTCATGAAGTTTGTAATCAGGTAGCAATAGATAGTTTTGTAAGGGTAGGTTTTTTTCCTTAAGCTAAAGAAGTCCCTTTAGCAAATGAAATGACATCTTATTTATGTTCTTTACTGCCAGTTAACATTTGAATGTAACATCTCTTTTTTATTGTGATAATGCATTGAAGGTTCAGTTGTCTTTTACTCTTTTTTGTTTTTTCCCCTGTAAGTAACTGTATTCACATTGTTAATGCATCCTTATTGAAATTCAGATGGAAGTTTTTGATGAGAACGAATGGTGGGGTAAGTTGGAGCAGATGAAAGGTGGGGAAGGGCAAGAGATGATAATAAAGCAGAAGTTTAGTCGTGCGGATCAGCAAACCCTGGCTGATATGGCTCATCAATTGGGTCTTCACTTGTAAGTGTGTATAATAGCTTGTTGTCTTATTCATTCTCATTGGAGTCTACACTGCTTACAGTCATATTTCAGAAATTGTATTTCAGTTAACGGCATATATTAAGTGGTATGGAAGAACTTCAATTGTAATGTCAAACCAGAGATATTCAGCTTTGGAAATGCATGCTTAGGAATTTATTTATTATCAAATAGATTTCCTGTTTCTTATCTATAAGACAAATGCATGCGATTTGGATTCTTTGACGTCTATTCTATGCAAAGTCCACTCTGATTTTGTTTCCATCTTTTTTCTCATACAAGTATTTGCAAAATATATTTTTCTAAATGTAGAAGGTTTGATCTCTGTGAATATGATTTTAATGTATATGTTTAATTTTAGCATCAGTCTATCAGGAAGCTTCATCTTATAATCTCTTTTTATGTTGCTGTGCTTGTGGGAAGAAAGCCATGCATATAATAAGGGGAAGGCCTTGGCAGTCAGCAAAGTTCCACTGCCAATGTATCGACCAGATCTAGATGAACGTCATGGATCAACGGAGAAAGAGGTACCTTATGCACAAACTTTATGGTCCTTGCCATCATTGACTACTGATTACATTTATAACCATATAATATATTTTTAAATCTCACACAGATTCAACTGTCCAAAGAAACTGAGAGGAGAGTTGGAATCCTTCTGAATAGCGTGCAGGGTAATGTACCTGTTAATGATTCTGACATAGAATCTAGTGAAGGAACCAGACAACCAAAGCTTAGTGTAAAAGCAGCTAATACTATCTCCACACCAGAGACCGATTCTGCAAAAGAGAGACTTAATGTCATACTCAAGGAGAGGCAGGAGAAATTGAAGGTATATATGCCAGTTTAGCCTTCTCTTGACGTGGTTTTTTGTTACTATCGTCCTGCTATGTAAGTTCAGATTGTTGTATGTTAAACGGCAAAGAATAGCAGAATGCTACCCGTGTTATTTGCTGCTTGCTTGCAGGTGAGTGATAGTGGGAAGGCTATGCTATCTATCAGAGAGAAGCTTCCTGCATTCAAAATGAAAGCTGAGTTTCTGAAAGCTGTGGCAGAAAATCAGGTTCTATCATATTACATCAACGACTTGTTTTTAACTATTTGTTTTAGAATTTCTTTATGGTTAATGTTTCAATTGATTTGTTTTTCATTGATTTTGTAGTCATTACATACCTCTTTCACATTAAAAAATGGCAATATTCTGCATATAGGATTATGTGTCATCTTGGTAATGTATAGTCCATGTTATCCTCAATGCTCAATTTTTATCTCGTCAACTCAGTATTTTGCAGTTGCCGTAAAGATTTAGTTGAGCAGTTAGGGTTCGTGCTTGCCTGGATGATTTAGGGTTTGTTTTCTCTGGGCTCTTACATTTTCAAAGTGTTACAAATTTCTTCTCTGTGGCCCCAGCTGCAAGCTGGAGTTTACTAAATAAGGTCAGTGATTTCTTGGTTATCGAAAAGACAAAAGGGGGGAAAAAGAGGGGGAAAAAAAAGCAATATGTTCTTCTACGACTAACATTCCAAATAATCATGATTATGACTGCACTGGATGTTGTGTTTTAGCTTGCAAGTAATCAATTCCTATCAGGTAGTATGGTCATGGGGTTTCTAAATGTTGTTAGATATGCTTAAAAAGTTTGGTCGGTAGCACTTTCCTCTTGAGACCAGGAACATTACAACTAAGATGGAGCTGTATTTATCTCTGGATGAATGGAAAAAATGGTTAATCATATAGAAAGGGAAAATAATATTTCTGGATTGATTAATATGACAACTCTAGATAGTAACTTGGAGGATCACTAAGTATCGCCATCTTTCTTATACCTACTGTTGGGTCATCCTAACAAATTCAGTATCTATGCGGTGCTTATATTGTCCCAATGGTGTGTCTGTCAATATTTAAATTCTTTAGCTTTTATTTTTATATTCATGATTTTCTTTCCTCCTGAAAAGTTCAACTAATGTCGATTCGATACATATGCCTTCTAAACTAAACAGCTCATCTTGGTGCTGTGGTGGTTTTGCTGATTCCAATAATTATATTCGACAATACAGGTATTGGTAGTTTCAGGAGAGACGGGTTGTGGGAAAACAACACAGCTTCCTCAATTTATTTTGGAAGAGGAGTTATCTAGTTTGCGTGGTGCTGACTGCAACATAATATGCACACAACCCCGTCGTATATCTGCCATATCTGTAGCAGCTCGAGTATCCTCAGAAAGAGGAGAGAATCTTGGTGAAACTGTTGGTTATCAGATTCGTCTGGAGTCAAAGCGCTCTGCTCAAACACGGCTCCTCTTTTGCACCACTGGAGTATTACTTCGGCAGTTGGTAATACAATGTTTCTCTTGCTTCATGTTTTATTTACTTGCCCCTTCACATTGTCGGACGAAATCCTTGATATGAGAATAGATATCTTATGTAGGTGCTTTCTCACTTTAATATTTTTCATTGTGCTTAGTGACAACAATGCATATGTCACAGATGAATTGTAGGATTCTCCAAATGCAGAGAAGCTTTTGTTTTTCTTTGTTTCTATGTAATTGATTATTCCTTGTAGAAGCTGTCTCAGGAGATTGTAGTTTTTTATCTTGTACACAGCTTTCAACATTTTATATTCTTTCTCTCTTAAATTTTATGTTAAACTACAGGTCGAGGACCCAGATTTAAGTTGTGTGAGCCATTTGCTGGTTGATGAAATTCATGAAAGGGGGATGAATGAGGACTTTTTGTTAATAATTCTGCGTGATCTACTTCCTCGACGTCCCGATCTGTGTCTTATCCTAATGAGTGCTACAATTAATGCCGATTTGTTTTCCAAATACTTTGGGAATGCCCCAACAGTCCATATACCGGTATATAGTTAATAATTCAATTTTATAAAGTTGGACAGTGCATCTTGGGCTTCTTGATTGCTTATATTAATGCCTCATAAGAATGACTTACTATCAAATGCATTGGCAGGGATTGACTTTTCCTGTGACAGATTTATTTCTAGAAGATGTTTTGGAGAAAACTCGTTATAAAATGGATTCAAAGTTGGACAGCTTTCAGGGTAACTCAAGAAGAAGTAGACGGCAAGATTCAAAGAAAGACCACTTAACTGCATTATTTGAGGCATGTCCAGAACTTTGACTCTGACCATCATAATTCTCTATACTCAAGTAATCTCTGGATAAATAATTGCAGCTTTTACACAAACACGCGCACACCCACCCACACCCAAGACACCCCCCCCCCCCACCCCCGGGCCACCCCAGAAAATGTAAAATCTGTATAAGATTCACAAGGACCTTTGTATGCCATTTTTCAAACTCTTTTTTATCAAAAGTTTAAAAAAAAAAAAAAAAAGAACCTCAGTTTGTTGAATGTTATTTTCTGTCAACTTTTTTTGGTATACTGCTTCTGAAATGACATCTATTGTAAACATACCTTCTCTGAAGAAGATTTTGAAATGTTTATTCTAATGAGCATCTGTATATGTAATATTTTAGGACATGTAATCTACAATCTGTTTCCTATCCGCACCATCCCCATCTCTCTCCCCAGCCCCCCGCAAAAGGAGGGAAAAGAAAAGAAATGCTAATAGAATTTATTATGCTCCCAGAAATTGCCCAAACTGCAATCAGTACTGGGCACTGGTTTATTATCCTTTGTTAGTAAAATCTAGCCTTATAGCTCTTAGTATTCAACACTTAGAAAATTCTGGGATCGCTGTCAACTTGCCATTGTAGAGGCTTTTACAATTAGAGATTGGACAACATATTTGAAGTCAACCTAGATATACGGAGAATTTGATGAGAGTACAGGTTCATGATTATTTGGTTAACTGTCCTTTAATAGAATTAGTTTCAGTAATGAAATAGAACCCATAATGCAGGACAAATATGAAAATAAGTATACCTTCTAACCTGATGCTTGTTAAGGAATGTGATATATAGTAATATGTTCGTATCTAAAATTAAAAAGTTTGCGCATTTTGTTCAGTGTGATTGTATCATCTCCTATTTAAGCTTGTTTACCATATAAAATATTATTGTACATCCATCACCATGTGCTCTTTCATATAACTGTTCATGTCATAGGTAAACGTTGATGTGATTAGAGTATTACTTATTTTAGACAGTGACCTACGTCTGGGAACGCAGAGACTTTCTCAAAGAGATGATGGCTTAAATTCTTGTTTGAATATTTCCTTTTAAATCACGTTTTGTTTCATAGCCGCTCTAGTTATTTTCTTATTATTGATGGACAACTTTAGTTCTAATAATCATTTGGTCCTCCTTTCAGTTGAGTTGGTGAAAATTTGTTCTAATGTCATGTCTCAAGATTTTATTGTCTGATGGCAGATGCAATGCTTTTACGCATCAAAGATTGAATTTAAGCATTTCCTTGACCAATAAGAGAGGCTCTTGTTTGTAGCTAAGAATTCACCTTGTGATTCTGTTGATTACTTACTGCAAGTTTTCTTTGTTTGTGTAGGATATTGATATCGATTCAAACTACAAGAATTATAGTGCATCTACGAGAGCATCTCTTGAAGCATGGTCAGCTGAACAGATTGATTTGGGTTTGGTACGTACAATTTGCGAACCATTCTTACGGACTTGCTCAATTGAAACTTTATGGTTGTGGGAAATCTATAAACAATATATGACTTCCTGTCAATTGTTTGGTGGTTGCAATTTACTTCCTTTCCTCCTTATGTTGTCTAATCTTCAAATATAGTTATATTTTTTCTGGTGAAAATTATTTGTAGGTGGAGTCAACAATCGAATATATTTGTCACCATGAAGGTGATGGAGCAATTCTTGTATTCCTCACGGGCTGGAATGACATTTCCAAGCTACTTGACCAGATTAAGGTAAATAAATTTCTTGGAGATCCTAGCAAGTTTCTAGTTCTTCCACTACATGGATCAATGCCTACCATCAACCAACGTGAAATATTTGACTGTCCTCCACCCAATAAGAGGTTAGCATCTCAATCTTACTAATTTTTTGTCTGTGGAAACTGGATGTCCCCACTTCAGTGCTGATCCAATCTTGTTCTTAGTTTTATTTTTCTCTTTTAAAGATTTATAACCTGCTCCATAAAATTTCCAGAAAAATTGTTCTGGCAACCAATATTGCAGAGAGTAGTATCACCATAGATGACGTTGTGTATGTTGTGGACTGTGGAAAGGCAAAAGAAACCAGTTATGATGCTCTAAACAAGTTGGCTTGTCTATTGCCATCATGGATTTCGAAGGCCTCAGCTCATCAGGTAATCATTCGGTATCCTGAAACTGCAAGTAGCATATCACTTCATTAGCTTTTTGTAGTTAAATCCATCTGTTACTGAGCAAAAGATTCTCTTTATGTTCGCATGTCCAAATAATTTCAGAGAAGGGGTCGTGCCGGCCGTGTGCAACCTGGTGTTTGTTATAAATTGTATCCAAGAATCATCCATGATGCAATGCTTCCCTATCAGTTACCTGAAATTTTACGGACACCTTTACAAGAACTCTGTTTGCATATCAAAAGTTTGCAGCTTGGAACTGTTGGGTCATTTTTGTCCAAGGCTCTTCAGCCACCAGACCCTCTGGCTGTTCAAAATGCAATTGAACTTCTCAAAACAATTGGGGCTTTAGATGATATGGAGAATCTTACTCCGCTTGGTATGTAGCGTTGGATTTATTATTTATATTGTTCCTTAAATGAATTTATTTGCTTTGGCAATTATACTGTAATACAAATTAATACCTTGTAGGTTGCCATTTATGCACTCTGCCTGTGGACCCTAACATTGGAAAGATGCTTCTAATGGGAGCTATCTTTCAATGCCTCAATCCTGCTTTAACAATTGCAGCTGCTCTTGCACATCGCAACCCATTTGTTCTTCCAGTAAATATGCAGAAGGAGGTTGATGAAGCAAAGAGATCCTTTGCTGGTGATTCTTGCAGGTTAGCCCACTGTGTTGAGCCACCCCTCTGTTAGCTTTTGCAGAGCTTCATTTATTTATTCACTTGTAATTAGATGAAAAATCTGAGTTTTTTTCTTTTCTTTTTTTCTCCGCCCTTAATTCAGTGATCACATAGCACTTCTCAAAGCTTTTGATGGATATAAGGATGCAAAGCGTAATCAAAGGGAAAGAGACTTTTGTTGGGAAAATTTTCTATCTCCAATAACCTTGCAGATGATGGAGGATATGAGAAGCCAGTTTCTGGATCTGCTATCAGACATAGGCTTTGTGGACAAATCCAAGGGTCCTAGTGTAAGCTCTGACATTTTCTATCATAATCGAAAACTGTCCATTCCCTCCTCTGTCCTGTCTCTTCTGGTGGTTGTTTATCTGCATCATTTTCTAAGCATCTGTGATTGACTTTAGAGTTATATTACTTGCTAGGCTGACCGATTTTCCAAGGCTCGGGGTGGTATAATATTACTAGATTTATATTTGTTTGTTATGTAGGCTTACAACCGATACAGCCATGATTTGGAGATGGTATGTGCAATTCTTTGTGCTGGGCTCTACCCAAATGTTGTGCAGTGCAAAAGAAAAGGAAAGCGAGCTGTATTCTACACAAAAGAAGTTGGGCAGGTGGCACTCCATCCATCTTCTGTTAATGCAAACCAAAATAACTTTCCTCTGCCTTATATGGTTTATAGTGAAATGGTGAAGACAAACAACATCAACGTCTACGACTCAACTAATATATCAGACTACGCTTTGCTTCTATTTGGTGGTAATCTCATTCCTAGCAAAACTGGGGAGGGTATTGAAATGCTTGGTGGTTACCTTCATTTCTCTGCATCTAAGAGTGTCCTACAGTTGATTCGGGTAAATGGCTTTCTCCGGAAATTTTCCCTTGTATTTGTGGTCCATAATGATAACTGCCTGTAATTTAGTTGAAATTTAACAAAGATGATAGAGTTGACTATTTGAACCGATTTTGCAGAAATTACGGGGGGAGCTTGACAAACTTTTGAATAGGAAGATTGAGGACCCAAGGGTTGACCTTTCTGTGGAGGGAAAGGGAGTGGTTGCGGCTGTTGTTGAACTGTTGCATGGTTAAAATGCACAGTAAAAATTGTGATCCTTACTGAAACAATGCTAGTGAAAATCGACGGCCTACCATTCTCTCTCTCTCCGGCTTAGCAATCTGAAATCTCCAAGATTTGCCTATGATCTCTTTTTATCAATTCAATTTAATGGATGTATTATTAGATGTTTTATTATTTCGCTACAATTTCGTTACACAGTTGAAAGATAAGGCTTTTAGTGATCTCAGCGTTGGCTATGATGTAAAGAAACGCTTTGGAAAATATTTTTTCAGCCGAACATTTCTGATACTTTTTGGTAGCTGTTAATTCCCAGCAGACATAATAAATAACAATAGCATGCAAGCTATTATTATGAAGTGGTTAATATGTGGAGTTTCGTTAAAGGGACTGGGCTTGCAAAGCAGAATTTGGGTTCACTGCTTCGACACAAAATGCAATTAATTAAAAGCAAGCCTCATACTGCATCGGCTGTAACCAACCGCGCCAATGCATATGAGCTATTAAATATTTTGATATTTTTTAATATAAAGGATGAAAATAATTCTAACATAAAATGAGATTTAGGTGGAATGATTATTTATAAAAAAAATTTATTTTTAATTATATGTTCATTTATTTTTTTAAATAAGTTCT
Organism: Aegle marmelos; assembly: GCA_030449875.1. Lineage (NCBI taxonomy): Eukaryota > Viridiplantae > Streptophyta > Magnoliopsida > Sapindales > Rutaceae > Aegle > Aegle marmelos. The sequence continues at coordinate 5,672,875 of JASUUL010000077.1, read as the reverse complement.
TATTAATTTTATATAATTAAATAATTTGTTATCCGCTCTTCTAAATCTATTTTTAAAATTTTTTAAAGTTTTTACTATATTTTTTTATAAAGATCTAAATGATTATTATATTTATAAGAATTTACAAATTTTAAATGTATATTTGCTTCTATATTTATAATTCCTTATTTGTCTCTTTTAAGACAAAAATTAAATTTTTTCTTTTATATATTTTAGTCTAAATTTTGCATATTAAATTATAAAAATAGTATATGTCGTAAATATCTTATAAATATAATGAATTACTAAAAAATTGTTACAATGAGTAAATTACAAGAGCTTTTAGTAATTTTTCAAAATATGAAAATTAATAACTTACCACATTTTAGTTATAAGTAAAGAGGATATTGTTATGAAAGATTTCAATTCTTTAATTTAATTAGTAATTCAGACAGGTGGAAAAATAATTAATTAATTAAATTTTACTATATTTATCAAATAAATTAGGAAATCTAAAATTATCTATAAATGATATAGAAAATACAAGCGAAATATTAGAAAATAATAATTTTAATAAAGAAAATATAAAATAAATTAAAAAAATTAGGAGATCGAATGAGTAAAATTAAATTAAACAATTAATAGAAGACTTTAACATTGAAAATTATGTTATCTTAAAAAAGGAAACCATTAATATAATGAATAAAAATCTAATAAATTTAAGATTAAACAAGTTAGAGGTTCAATTAGATAAAATAGAAAATTGTTACTAAATTTATTGTAAATATGATTAAAAACTTTAAAAAATTTGAGTATGTTCCATGTAGCTTAGTTGTAGCTTAGGGTTTAAAATAGTTTTAAAAATTCTTTGACTTTTTTATAATTATTAATTTTCCCGAAGGGTTTAAAAATTTAAAGCTGTAATGTACAGCTGATGGAACGGAAGGTTTGCCTTAATTAGATATGCCTGCAGCTAGCGAGAGGGGTCATTGCATTGACTTTGGTTGTGAAATTAAATTGATCAGACATGACTTATTGAATCGTTATGTTAAAATATTGAGGTAATATTTATATTTTATATTAGAGTGGTAATTTTATGGTTAAGAGTGTAGAATAGAAGTAAGAGTAGATTGTTTATTTATACTAAAAGATGAGTATATAATTAAAATTATAATCTAATTTATGTATTTACATTATCTTAGATTGGGAGTAAATTATTTTAAATTATAGTTTTACTTTTAGTTAAAGAATTATAGTTTTTAATTATAAAATCAATTAAAATATATTTAAAAATTAAAATATTTATTTTATTATATTTATAAATTAATAATAATGATTAAATTCTTAATTATGTAAATCATAATTTTGTATTAATTTTAATTTTAATTATGTGAATAAAAATTATTAATAAGATAAACACAAATAAAATATTATTACTAATAATATAGCACAAAATTAATATTTTCTTAGAATAAAATATTTATTATTATTAATAACTAATATTAAATAAATATAATAATATTATATTTTAATAAATATAATAATATTATATTTTAATAAATATAATAATATTATATTTTAATAAATATAATAATATTATATTTTTAAATAAAGATAGTATATAGTACTATTATTAATTGTCTATGAGTATAATAATATATTTTTAAGAAATTTTAACTTTGTACTAATATAAATTATTATTTTTAACTAAATATAATAATAATATAATAATAAATATTTAATATTATTTTCTGAATAAATGTCAATTATAAAATAAAATAATAATATTATTTAAATAAATATGATATAATTTATTTTATTTTAATAAATATTAATATTTAATAAAATATTATTTTTATTTTATTAAATATGTTTAATATTTAATAATTTATTAAACATATTATTTAGTAAATATATTTGATAAATATGATTTATAAAATAATATAATAATTTTAAATATGATTAATAATATTAAACATATTTTATAAAATTAAATTAATAATATTTAATAAAACATTAATTTAATAAAATAAAAATAATATCATATTATTTAAATAATTTTATTATATTATTTTATAAATTAAACATATTTACTAAATGCTATGGTTAATAAAATATTAAATATATAAAAATATTAATATTTAATAGAATATTATTTTTATTTTATTAAGTATAATATTTAATTAAATTTATTTTTTATTTTGTTAAGAGTAAATATGGAAGACGAGAGAGTGATTCTCACTCCTACCTTACCCTATGGGAGTAGGAATCTCACTTTCCTAAAGTTGTCAAAATCTGGATCTAGATCCGGATATAGGTGCATCTATATTTTAATCCACATTTTGATTCTTTTACTCGGATCTGTATCCGAATTCATATATTTTTTACGGATCCGGATGTAGGTAATATTCGCAACGGATGCGAGTTGATATTTTGGATATCTGAATCGGCAAAAAATAAAATTTAATAATTTAAAATATAATTTAATAATTTATTTAATAATATCAAATAAAATTTAATTATAATTTAATAATTAATAATTCAACATGAATAGCATACAACAAACCTCATAAATTCATAAATAAAAATTTAATTTTTAGTTTTTAATTCAATTTTAATTTAAGTTAAAATTTAATAATTTATCTAATAATATCAAATTAAATACAATTATAATTTAAAAATTAATAATTCAACATGAATAATATATAATAATCTCATAAATAATAAATTATAATTTTTTATTTTTATTTAATTATATATATTTTTAATTTAAAATAATTCAATAATTTAAATTATATCAAATAAAATTAAATCATAACCAACAATTAATAATTCAACATGCAAAACATTCAACAATATCATAAATCTGCAAAGAAGATTTATTTTTTAAATTTTTATTTAATTTTTAATGTATATTTTTAATTTAACTTTTAATTTTAAATAAAAATTATCTGAATTCGGAAATATTTGAATCTTAGATGTTTGAATCTGGATTCACATTTTTTAATATATGGATCTATATTTTTTTGGATTCAGATCTTTCAGTTCTTTGCAGATCTAGGCCAAATCCAGATAAACTTGCCATCTTTACACTTTCCACTAAAAAAAATAATAGGTCTCATAAAGTGAGATTCCCACTTCCTCTCTAAATCTTGAAAGTAAACATTAAAGTGAAAGAAATTTACACATCTCACTCTCACTTTAAAAAATAAACACAATATAAGATGTTAACTATGTATGAAAAATAAATAAGTTGTTTAATAATTTACTTCATATTTATATATTTAATAAAATTTGTCACATATATTTATATATTATTTTAAATATATAAATATATAATTTTTTAATATCATTATATATATATATATTAAAATATTTTATATTTATATTTATTGAAGTTTTTAATTATATATATATAATAGTGTATATTAATATTATAAAATACAAATGTCTAGTTGTCTACTAATATTTTACAACTATTAAAATTCTAAATCTATATAAAATTTTATAAGTGAAATATTGTGTATGTGTTTATCATCTCAGAAAAAAAAAGAGAGAATTATGTAAGTTTTGATAACAATGACTTACAAATTGTTTTAGAATATAAAATATAATTATATCATTGATCGAGTAAATAGATTAAGAATTTTAATTTTAATCAAATACATAAAACATAATATCAGTCAGAACTAGCTTATCTAATAATCATATTAAATTTGATAAGTCATATTTATTTATTTATGTTGTATTAGTATTGAATAATTAAATCTAGTCAAATTTTGTCATCTCTAATTGCACTTGCTTAGATCACCAAAATATTTATGGTTTCTGGGTTGCAATTAATTACCGCTAAAATTTTATTACAAAACAATATAAAAGTTCCGTGTGGCTGATCTTGAGAGCAATTGTAGCCTTAAATAAAACAATGTTCCACTTTTATTAATTTTTTTCTTTATCTTATTTTAGTTTTGGAGGATCATAATAAAGAAAACTATAGTGATAATTCATTTTAGTTGCACCAAATATGTGAGTAGATTAAAATTTGTAAAAATAATATAGTCCAATCTTTTTATCCCTCAACTAGATGCACCAAACTAATTATAATAACAATCCAATTATGATTTGGATATATTTATAAAAAATTAATAATATAAGAGCATCACAAAAAAATTCTTAAAATAAAATTTTATTACTTATTTGAAGAGCCACATCATTATTTTAAACTTCAAAAAACACTTCAATTAAAATTCTTTAAATAATAAATGAATATCTCTCTTTAAATTTGAAAACTTATTTTCTCTCTATTTAATTTATATTTCATTACCTTTTATTAAAGAAAGAAATAGGAGAGTTTTAATTATTATTGATTTTTCTTTTTAAAAAACAGTTATTTTATTAAAATAATATTAACTTATTTTTATTTGAAGAGTCTTTTAAAGAATAACATATTTTTTTATTCTTCTATTTACCACATAAATAAACAAATAAGTATTTAAAAACTAAAATTTATAAAGCCTTTTAGAGATACTCTTAGGTATTATCAATTAATTTTTAAATTAAAACCTAAAATATACAAATAGAAGATAATTTTATGGAATATGATACTACCTTAATTTAATAAAGTGAAAAATCATTTTCAACCCTAAGTTTGATATCATTTCATTCTTATTATTTAAATAATAATTAATTTTATCCCTGTTTTTTAAATAATAGCCCAAAACACTCTTTTATTAATTTATTGTTAATTTGCTATGTAATTCATTGAGAGTAAAATATGATTTTTTTCAATTAATGATATACAATTATTTTAGATAAAACTCTCAAACATAATTAAATAATATTTAACTTTTTACGTAAAATTAAATTTTAAGGATAATTTAACTAAACAAAAAAAATGGTGAAGAACATCTAATATGTGTGTGTATATGTATATGTATATGTATATAAGCATGCGTGTTTTCATTAAATTATTTTATACTATTTTAAATTTGTGTTTTTATATTTTTAGTGCATGTTTTTTAAGTAAATAAAAGAGTTTGTATTTATTTTTGGTAAAATAACAGAGTTGATTGATTGTTTATTTATTTATTTAGACTATGCTAAAGTCAAAACAAGTTAAAGGACATCAAGTGAACTTTTCTTTTTTTTTTTAATTTATTGTAAATATATATTTTTACATATTATTTAATTTTATTATTATTTATGCATTAAGGTACTCCTAAATTTTAAATTTTTATAAAAAGTCAAATATTATTTAATTGTGTTTGAAAATTTTTAATAAAAAACTATACATCTTTAATTAAAATTTTTTATTTTATCCTTAATTAATTATATAATAAATTAATAAAAAAATTTAAATTATTATTTAAAAAATTAAGTTAAAATAGGCTATCATTTTTTTAAAACAAAGATGAAATGCGATATTCTATTATATTCCTGCAGTGAGAAGGACTTTTTCTTTCTTTCAATAAACGTACTTTAATTGTTCTTTTGTTTCAAAATACTAATACATACTTTAATATATTTGTTTTTGCACTTTCCCTCTTTCAGACCCTCACTCTCCGTATCTTTCAGTTGAGGCCTTTGCCGACGGAAGCCTGGAAACCCCTTCACCTAACTTCACTTACACACAAAACCCTAGAATTCAAATAAAACACGTAATCAACTTCAATTCATGCTACGGTAACCAGTCCTTTAATCGAACGAATATCCGACCCGAAACGCATTATGGGTCGTCCCGAACCTTGCGTCCTGTTCGCTCAGACCTTCGCTCATCCCCAACTCGACGAGTACGTTGACGAGGTACGCTCTCTTCGTTACACTCGCTGTTACTCTATAACTCTTCTTTATTTAATTTCGTATTTATTGGTTTTCAATTTTTTTTTCTTGTGAAGTTTGTTATTATGAATCTTTGTGGAAAAGTGAAGAACTTGTATGTTGATTAACTTTGTGTCTTGATTACATTGTGAATGGAAATTATTGATCGCTTTACTAACACTTTGATCTTTTATTATGTTTCTTTTGTTTATTAGGTTTTATTTGCGGAGCCAATTGTTATAACTGCATGTGAGTTTCTTGAACAAAATGCAAGCTCCACGTCTCAATCAGTCTCTCTTGTTGGGTATGTTGTAGGAGCCTCCTCTAATGTCTTATGATTTTTTTTTTTAACTTAGTTGCAATATTCAATTGATTGTAAGTAGTAATGGATATAGTGTCTGAGAAAATTTATAGGGTGTAGCAATGATGCTACCTTGATTTTTTCAGTATGGTCCATCATTTATGATTTAATACCAGGTTTCTGCTACAGAGTTTGAGTACTTTTTTGTAATAGAAATTACGTATATTGTGTTAAGGTTAAACCGATTTTTTTTTCTTGGGGAAATTTTCAATTATTGTTAGTTTGATATGCAAAAAGGTTTAAAGTGGTGTTTAATTTGATATTGGGCTTTTATTTTACAGTTTTGTTGTTGAAGTTTAAAGTTCTAGATGTTGGAAAAATTCATGTTAGCTATCAGCACAACTGTACAAGATGATGCTCCGTCATTTCTTTTTTTTTTTTTTTACTATAAGTATGATGTTTATAAAATGTTTTCATGAATAGGGCCACTTCACCTCCTTCATTTGCTTTAGAGGTATTTGTTCAATGCGAGGGAGAAACAAGATTTAGGCGCCTCTGTCAGCCTTTTCTGTATTCGCATTCTTCATCAAATGTGTTAGAAGTGGAGGTATTACTGCATCATGTATAGTAATATTTTTTCACTTGTTGTTAGCTTATTTTCTTCATAACGTGCCATTAGAGTACCTTAAGATAATTAGCCACTGGACACATGCTAGTTTTATACTTGTCTATTGCTTGTTTTCGTGAGCAATTAAAATGTATGGAGAGTTCTTTAGAAAATGTCTGAACAAGGAATTGCACTTCTAATTTTCTATTAAAAGAGGACTAGGCGCTTTGAATCTTTTGAAACACATTTATTCTTGTAGGATGGTTTTGCAAATGATAGGTCTTTTCCTTTTTGATTATTTGATTGACATAGCTTTCCCAGCAAAAATTGTGTTTGGCACTGAATTTGAATAACTAAAAGTAGTCTTAATGTAGGAAGCGAAGACATTTTGTACCTTCTTAAAAAGCAGGATTTGACAAACTCACATTAATTTTCTTTTACTTATCCAGTATACTACCAGTAGTTGATATATTTTCACTAGGTTCGTTTTATGAGAAAACATGTATCACCGTTACATATCTCATACTTTGAAAGTTGTTTTTGTTTTACCAAGGCAGGAATTAGAAAACCTTTTGAAAATTTTTATCTAAAACGAAGGTTGCAAATATTTATCTAACAGTTTTCTCATTCATTAGCTGTGATATTTTTACATTCTGGACTTTTATTTCAGACTTGCATTGTATAGTTAGCAATTTCTCATGTTATCAACCTTCTTTAATCTCCTGCTCAATTTTTTTTTTTTTAAATGAAGAAGAAAATTTTCAGAAATTTTCTCCTCTTTGAGTCTGGTTTCTAACGTACTCTCTTGGGGAGGCTTGTAGTAATACAGAATCATGATGAACATGCTTCAAATTTTTGTAGGCTGTTGTAACTAATCATCTGGTTGTAAGGGGCAGCTATCGCAGTCTAAGCTTGATCATATATGGAAACACTGCTGAGGATCTGGGACAGTTCAACATTGATTTTGATGATAGTTCTCTAACTGATCTTGTTACTTCTGCTGAAGGAAAGCTTGAAGACCTGCCTTTGGCATTGCATTCAATTAATCGTACGATTGAGGAATCTTTATCCTCTTTAAAAGTATTGTCATTACCAGTTACTCCATCTGATATATCTAATGAGGTTAAACAGTTATTACATCTGATGTTGAAGGTCTTTGAGTTGCCAAACCCTGAGTCTGCTGTACATAAAACTATAAGTACAGTGGTGTTGGCAGCTTCGTCTTTTGTTGCTAGTGACTTAGGTGACACAACCTGTCAGAAGCATCTTTCATATGGAAAATTGAAGGGTAGTGAAGATGATCTACAGCGTGCTGTTATTAAAGCCAGAAAAGATCTTATTGAACTTTATGCAGTCCTTCAGCGTGATTCAAGGAATGATTCAACTGAATTATTGGGGGACTGTGCTTTTTTCGAGACTGAAGCTGACATGGCTTCTTCAAAAGAGTTGGTGGATGTGCTAAGCAGGTACTTTAATTTTAGTGGGAACCACACAGGTCTGGGGCATCACAATCTTCCACAGGTGATTGGACCTAAATAAAATTTCCTCTCTCATTCATTAGTTCTTATAAATTGCTTCTTCTCAATAAATCTGTCATAGAAAGTTTGTCCTTTCTCTTTGCCACTCTCTTGCTTGCTAACATGCTTATACATCTTGTTCATTTATGATGTAAATTTTATGTTCAGAATAAGAGTGTCATTTTGGGGCTGAGCGTGGCTCTTTTGCTGTGCTCTGGTAGAGAAGGCTGCTTTCACTTTGTTGACAGTGGGGGGATGGATCAAATTGCATATGTTTTCAGTCGTGACATTGAGAATTCTACTGCCATTATGTTGCTTGTACTTGGAGTTATTGAACAAGCTACACGGCATTCAGTTGGTTGTGAAGGTTTTTTGGGGTGGTGGCCTCGTGAAGATGAGAACATCCCATCTGGTATTAGTGACGGGTACAGTCGATTGTTGAACTTATTACTGCAGAAACCACGTCATGATGTGGCCTCTCTTGCAACATTTGTCCTTCATCGCTTGCGATACTATGAAGTTGCTTCAAGATATGAGGTATGCTTCTTACTAGAGGTTGGGAAGTGGGTTTGGGCCGGAGAAGGGTGGTTGGCTGTGTTTTTGCGTTTAAAAATTTAATTGGATACTGTTTGGTAATTATATTCGTGTTCATTTCCAGAGTGCTGTTTTGTCTGTATTGGGAGGTCTGTCTGCTGGTGGTAAGGTTGCGGCTACTGCATCAGACATGCTTATAAGTGCCAAATCTCAACTCAAAAAGCTATTGGTCAGTTTGTTACTTTATTTGGATTTTCGTTGTTTATATATAAGTGCGCCCACACACACACACTCTTTATGAAAATGTAGTATTTTTCGATTCTACATATGGACAAATCATATTATGCAATTGCATTTCTTAGTTGATGTTTGTTGACATGGATTATTGCAGAAACTGATAAATTTGCGTGGTCCAATTGAAGATCCTTCTCTGGTATCTTCTGCAAGAAGATCATTGACACTTGTTCAGGCTGAAGGATTATTATCATATAAAGTAACCAGTAACTTAATTGCTTCATCCACTTGCTGCTTTTCAAACTTGGACATGGACCCGCATTTACTGACCCTTCTTAAGGTACATCAACTAATTAGCTTTTCTTCACCCCCCCCCCCCCCCCAAAAAAAAAATCTCTTTCCCTCTCATTTTCAAAGGCATGTGGGCAACTCACACACTCACATCTTGTAGTTGTGCAACAATCTTTTCCCATTTTTTCTTTTCCTTATGTAATTATCAAAGCATATTGCTGGTTTTGCTAATTCTTTATGGGTTGACTGTGCATGCATGCTGCAAAAGCTTTTGTGCTACGTGCTAAAATTTCATTTTTCTTTTCCTAATTGGAGCAAGATATGCCTGAAGCTTGTCAAAATGCAATGTTGATAATTTTTTCCCTGATAACTCTTGCAAATGTTGTTTTTCTCTAAAAAAATGAAACATAAAAAATAAATTTATTCACTAATATTGCTTAATGAGGTTATTCTTCGTCACAGAAATTTGAGCATAAACCATGTGCTAAAATGTCCTGGATTATGGTCTTTTTTGGAAATGTGTATTGCATGGTGAATTTTATGTATGAAATTAGTCTTAGAATGCAGATAATGTAAATTGACAAATTTGTACTTGATTAGACTGATTAAATAAATTTCCAGGATATGATGACACATGGGGAGAACTGTGTGTTGCAAATTATTTTTGACTCTATAGAACTGATTTTGATGCAATGCTTTAATGTCTTAGTGATTTCAAATTATCTCACAGAGAAGTTAAAATGGTACTGCTTTTACCCTGTACGTATATGTTCGTGCTGACCTTAGATTTGTTTCTTCTTATCAATTGTGATTTGGGGCAGCAATATTATATTATGGTTGCTTTTGGGAATTTTGACATTGTTGGGCCACTGTCTGCCCTGATATGTATGTTTCACATCCCTTTTTATTTCCCTCTACTTATCTTGGTAGTCTAAACTTGCTTGTAGACTTTGAAAGGTCCTGCGCGGTTTGCTTTTATAGGAGTATTATTGAAGCTAGATCTAAGAACCTTGCCTATGGTTTACCCAATCTGATGTGCGGCAGTCTCGCCATCAATCTCTGTCTGTGTGTTGGTAATTTTAGCAACTTGGTTAATAGATTTAACTGTTTGAGCTGTTCCGACAATATATATATATATTTTAGTTTGATAATTAGTTTTGGAGTTCATCCAAGTATTTCACATTTGTTGTTAAAGGGATGGAGTAGATTGGGTGGTTTCTTTCTACTTAATGAAACATCCACAGTACTTCTGTGTTGGTGCTTTCTTTTTCTTCCTTTTTTTTTTAAACTGCCAGATTTTTATTTACTTTTTGTTGTGTCTGTGAGTGTGTTTTCTTCTGGTGGAGTATCGGAGTTGGGGTTGTCATAAGGGGAATTTTAGCAGCATTATTAATTTCAAATTTTCTTTTGTTTCAGGAGAGAGGCTTTCTTTCTTTGTCAACTGCTCTGTTGTCATCATCTATATTGCGTACAGAAGTGGGTGATGCTGTGGATGTGTATTTGGATATTGCATCGTCCATTGGAGCAATAATTCTTTCACTGCTCTTTTGTCACTCAGGTCTGTTGATGGCAGTTTTTATTTTTATTTTTTTCAAATACCAGACTCTGAAATTGTGGTGATTTATATATTGTATGTTTTCTTTCAGGCTTGGTTTTTCTACTAAATCATTATGAAATTTCTGCTACGTTAATTCATGCTCTAAGGGGGGTTACTGATATGAATAAGGAAGAGTGTGTTCCTCTTCGGTATGCGTATGTTTTGATGTCAAAGGGATTTGCTTGTGCTCTGCAGGAAGTTGCTACAATTGTTGAGATGCATTTGAGGGTGGTTAGTTTCCTTTCTTTGAAAAGATTATCATTTCTCAGTCATCCTGTTCTTTTCGTTAATGTTTTTGAGTTTTAATTCCATTACAGTCTGTAGCTATTTCTAAGTAGCGTTTTTCTTATTTCATGGCTCAGGTTAATGCTATAGACCGATTGCTTACATCAAGTCCCCAGTCAGAAGAATTTTTATGGGTGTTGTGGGAACTTTGTGGTGTCTCTAGGTCAAACTTGTTTACTCATCTGGTCAATGTTGGAGCTTCGATGTGAAATTACTGTTTTTGACCTGCCTGCTATCTGATTTGCAGGTCTGATTGTGGACGCCAGGCTTTGCTGACTCTTGGGTTTTTCCCGGAGGTATGAACGAAATACTGTTTTACGTTATATTTATGGTTGCATTCACAACTGAGTTTTGATTTTGTGCTTGTCATCGGTAGTCAAATTAAAAGAGACTTGCCGGTTTGTTTGTTTGTTTGTATATCTCTGCAGTAGATACTCTCTATTAAAATGGTGATGAATTGCCTTTTGCTGTCCTATGATGTCATTTACTTCTCTTATATGTCAAATGTGTACTTTAATGCTTTCATCTGGTTCGATGGGCATAGTTAAATTGATCTTGGTTTTAGCACTAATCTTAAGAAAACCTTTTTCATTATGTATAACATGAACCACGCCTAACAGAAATTATTTCTAAATAACCATTTTCCCACTGCAATTCTTAATTTCTTGTTGTTTTATTGCTGTTGAATTTGTAGTATATGGTACTATTTTGCTGAATGCCTACATACTTTAATGCATGGAATTTTTTGTAGGCTGTTTCAATGTTAATTGAAGCTTTACATTCTGCCAAGGAACAGGAGCCATCAACTAAAAGTGGTGGTAGTCCACTTTCTCTGTTATTAATTTTGAACTTTGAACCAGTATCAAATTTCTTGTTTACATATGTAATGAGCATGAATTTCTGGCTTTTCAGGAGCGTCACCCCTTAGTCTTGCCATTTTGCACTCAGCTGCTGAGATTTTTGAGATTATTGTTACTGATTCAACTGCATCCTCACTGGGTTCTTGGATTGGGCATGCCATGGAGCTTCACAAAGCTCTGCATTCTTCTTCTCCTGGGTCTAATAGGAAAGATGCTCCCACTCGGCTACTGGAATGGATAGATCCTGGTATAGTTTATCACAAAAATGGGGTCATTGGTCTTCTCCGGTATGCTGCTGTGTTAGCTTCTGGAGGAGATGCTCACTTATCCCCCACCAGTAATCTAGTGTCAGATTTGATGGAAGTTGAAAATGCCACTGGTGAACCTTCCAGTGGTTCTGATTTTAATGTTATGGAAAATCTAGTAAAAATTATCTCTGAGAAGTCTTTTGATGGTGTAACCTTACGTGACTCTTCCATAGCACAGTTGACAACAGCACTTAGAATTTTGGCATTTATTTCAGAGAACTCGGTATGTTGTTTTTGTTCCTTTGCCATATAATTTTGACTATCTTTGCTTAAAGTAGGTTTTTTCTTTCAGCATCTCTTTTATACTTCATTCTTCTTCTGGGTGGTGTAGGCTGTTGCTGCTGCCTTGTATGAAGACGGTGCTGTAACAATTGTCTATGCAATTCTGGTAAACTGTAGGTTCATGCTTGAGAGATCCTCAAACAGTTATGGTAAGTATGCACCTGTTTTAAGGTGGTTTGTGATGTTTTAATGTATATATTTACGGCATGTTTAATATTAACATTATAGACAGTTCTAGTCTACAAAATTTTAGTGTATCAGATGATCATCACTTATACTAAAGTGTTTGATTCTGTTGTCTTTGACAGATTACCTCGTTGATGATGGTACAGAATGCAATTCTTCATCTGATTTATTATTGGAACGTAATCGTGAACAGTGCTTAGTTGATCTTTTGGTCCCTTCTTTGGTATTTCTAATCACCCTTCTGCAGAAATTACAGGTTTGTTGCATTTTTAATATCTTCAATATATTGGAGATCATGTGACATTGCTGCTGCATTTGTATATTACTGTTAGTCTGCACTGATGATGCTATGGTAACTATATGACAAACTTATTTTGGGCACATCCATATGGAGCAAGTGGCAAAGAAAGTCCATGACAATTTCCTTATGGGTTGGAGACTTCCATGATATTACTCAGTATTTTCTTTTATGAAATGGGATAAATAAAAAACTTTGAGAACCCTCTATATCTCGATGCCTCTTGGTGTCCTCAGATCTTTGGATCTATGGATTTGACACCAAGAAATGTGTGTTGTTCTATGAGAATTTAAGTTAATGGAATCTATGTGTGGAGATAAAGCTCTCTCGTTAGTGTACCTCCAGAGTTGGAGCTTTGGATTGCTTTAGAGAAGGAATTAATTGTTCGATGTTTAGGGCTTACTAGTTGACCAGAAAATGTTTATTTCATAAATCTGTTATTTTGGTTTAATTTGCGGTATTACATTTATTTGTTATATTTGTCTAAGCATTAACTTGTTTTGTTGCTATATCTCTAGGAAGGTAATGAGCAGCATAAGAATACAAAACTAATGAATGCCCTTCTAAGATTGCATCGAGAAGTGAGGTATTTTTACTTTTGTCTGCTCTCGATTACATATATTACATTGTGTAATCTGTATATAATTGATAGAATTGTTGTGATTGCAGTCCGAAGCTAGCTGCATGTGCAGCAGACTTATCTTCTCCATATCCTAATTCTGCACTTGGTTTTGGAGCAGTCTGCCGTCTTGTTGTATCCGCACTTGCTTTTTGGCCAGTCTATGGCTGGACTCCTGGTCTTTTCCACTCCCTTCTAGCCAGTGTTCAAACTACTTCATTGCTAGCTTTGGGTCCAAAGGAGACCTGCAGTTTACTCTGTCTTTTGGTATGCGTTTCCATTCTTAATTGCTGATTCTCTCTGATCCATGGAACTGGTAGATGTTATGTATTCAAGTGCATGTCCACTTTACCATATTGTTTTGGATGCATAGCCCACTTGGCCTGTGTTGCAATTTTGCCCAATATTAAAGTGACAACTCGATGTGAATTTCTTCAGTGAAGCTCCTTATTTTAAAACTGATATATACATTCTTGAAATATTCTGATGATTGAACCTCCCGGAACTGTGATATTTGACTGGCTTTTTTTTTTTTTTTTTTTTGGGGGAAATCTCTTTTATATGGAAAGAATGATTTATTTCCCGAAGAAGATATCTGGCTTTGGAGAAATGGAATGCCATCGCTGAGTGCCCTTAGAACATTGGCTGTTGGGTCATTGTTGGGGCCTCAGAAGGAGAGAGAGGTCGAGTGGTACCTAGAGCCTAACTGCCATGAGAAGCTGCTTACCCAGTTGATGCCTCATCTTGACAAGATTGCTCAGATTATCCGACATTATGCTATCTCTGTATGTGTTCTTCCCCAACAATGTTACTTTGGTTTGGAGGTCATTTTCATCTGTGGTATTGCTGGAGGCATACTGAAGTATAACTTGTTCTTTATTAACAAAAAGTTTTGAATATATATATATATATATATATATATATATATATATATTGGGTTGTGTTTTATCTGATGATTTTACTCTTCAACAGGCATTGATAGTTATACAAGACATGCTTAGAGTCCTTATAATACGTGTTGCTTGTCAAAAATCTGAAAATGCTTCTCTACTTCTACGGCCTATCTTAGCATGGATCCATAATCATGTTTCTGACTCATCTTCTCTATCAGACATGGATGTGTACAAGGTGATAATTATAATCCCATGATATAGTTAAACAGCATGCCAAGTGATGGGCTTGATATATTCTTTTTCTATCTTTTTAGGTTCACCGGCTTCTTGATTTTCTTGCTAGTTTGTTGGAGCATCCATATGCTAAGGTTTCTTACTGTCTGTCTCAATCCCACCCAGCTCCATCTCTTTCCCTTCCAATTTTTATTAGCAACTTATCTTTGCGAGATGATTATTTTTGCTACCAGGCGGTATTGTTAAAAGAGGGTGTACCCCAAATGCTGATTAAAGTGCTGAAGAGGTGTTTTGAAGCTACTGATTCTGATGGAAAACAGTTTTCTGATCAACTAAATTCTGTTAAAATTGGTTCTACTTTCACTAGTTGGTGCCTTCCAGTATTCAAGTCTTTCACGTTACTCTGCTATTCTCAAACACCTATGCAACACCCTGGAAGACATGATCTGTGAGTAGATGCAATATATTATGTCCTTTTTTCTTTTCTGTTTTTTCCTTTATGGAGTATTCATTGTGTTGATTGATTATTATTATTATTTTTTGGTTGTTTACTAGGTACAAGTTTGATAATCTGAGTGCTGATGATTGTTCGTTGATTTTACCACATGTCCTAAAGTTTTGTCAGGTATTATCTCCTTTGAAATCTGAATCAATTTTGTCATTTGTATATTGTTCAATCTCATCACTTTTTTTTTTTCCCCTTCCTTTAAGAGACATGTCTTTAGAAGATAAATGTCGCTTTCTATGAAATGCTTTTCATCTAAGCAGTGATGAAACTAAGGATTTGATTAGATCTTTGTTCATGGCAATTTTACAAAAGCTGTGTAAATTTATATTTTTTGAAAAAAATCAGAAAATATTTGGTATTTTTGCAACTAGACAAAAGGTCTGCATGCTTCTCTATATTAATGGTAATAGAGAATACTCTTGATTCACAGGTCCTGCCGGTTGGAAAAGAATTGGTCTTTTGTCTTACGGCTTTCAGAGAATTAGTTTCTTGCAGTGAAGGCCAGAGTGCTTTAATTTCAATTATTTGTCATACTCATTCTACTTTAGAAGAATTTGATTTAGGGAGAGGACATGAAAGGAATGATGACCATAGCCTTCTAAATGAGTTTGAATGGAGAAAGAATCCTCCTTTGTTATGTTGCTGGACAAAGTTACTAAATTCAATTGATTCAAATGATGGCTTGTCAACTTGTGCAGTAGAGGCTGTTTGTGCTTTATCATTGGGTTCCTTGCGTTTTTGCTTGGATGGGGAAAGGTTAGTCTGCCGTGATAATTGGCTATGTTATAGTCATGTGAGATTTTAGTGTTTACTGATCTTAAACATTGTTTATTATTTCACCTTCTTGATTCCATGCACTTAGATGTTTCAGTAAGTCCTATTAATTTTGTAATTAGAAAGTTATTTTCATTTTATTTGCTACTAGTAATTTCGCCACTATAGTTTTTGAAACTTGTATAGTTGTAAGGATTAGCTTGTCAAATTTGCAAACTGTGTGAATACTAAGGGGTGGCTGAAAACTTGAAGAGTAAGAATCTGAGTTTCCTTTTTCATCACTTTCATGAATCATTCATCTTTTTAACTTTAGACTGTGACCCAGCTGTACTTTTTTGCAAATATAGCTAGTAGCAATTCAATCTATGCTTCATCATCATGTTTAGATGCATAATACAGAAATGAGTCTTTCTTGTAGTCCTCTTGAATAATGCCCTAAAACTTGTGAAACATCAGATACACTGCCCTTTGTGCAACGACAACTGTGATTAAGCATCTTTGTTATTGATTTTTATTTTAATGTTTTTTATTCTTTCTATATTCTAATTGGCATTTGGCTGCAGATGATTCAAATAATTTTCTATATTCATTTTCTCCTTAGCTTCATCCTTCATAATTGCTGTCCTTGCTATAGTTGTTGACCATATGGTTATGCAGAGCTATATTTTTAATCCATTAATGGGCTTTATGTTATTTCACTAGCTTAACTTTTAGCTTTCGTGTTGATTAGTTTAAATTCAAATGCGATTGTTGCTTTGAAATATCTTTTTGGGCTTCCTGATGATAAGAGTGGGGCTGAAAGCTTTCCGGAAGGAAATGTAGAACTTATACAGAAAATGGTTACTGTTTTGTCAAAGATCAATGATGACAATGACTATTCAGCTACCCCTGATACACAGACATCTTTGTGTCAGGTATGCATTATAACTTCTTAGGAATTAGTTAACTGAAATCCTTTATTTTCCCTTGAATGGTCTTATCATTTATATTCAATTATTGGTGTAATAGGTTTTGGAGTTTGTTAAGATGTTGTTATTATTGTTGCAAAAGCCTACTGGTTCAGTTGAGGTGGACAATGTCATATTTACTGAAGGAGTTCTCCCGTCACCGAATGATATTCTAGTTCCTTCAAGCATACATCAGATGGTGGATGTCAATGCTGAAAAGGATGATGGTGATCTTTATCTTGTAGGACTTGAAGATAAGTTTATGTGGGAATGTCCAGAAACATTACCTGAGAGATTGTCACAAACAGCTCTTCCTGCAAAGAGGAAAATGCCACCAGTGGAAGGCTTGAGTCGGCGCTCTAGAGGAGAAAATTCAGCTGCTGAGACAACACAAAATACTTTCTCACGTGGACTGGGTCCTTCTACAGCTCCATCTGGTCCTACGAGGAGGGATTCATTTAGGCAGCGAAAACCAAACACCAGCAGGGCTCCATCTTTGCATGTGGATGACTACATTGCAAAAGAAAGAAGTGGTGAAGGGGTTAGTAATTCTAATGTAATAATAGCCCAGCGTGTTGGATCTGCTGGTGGAAGAGCTCCATCAGTGCATGTTGATGAATTTATGGCTAGAGAAAGGGAGCGCCAGAAACGAATAGTAACTGTAGTTGGGGAGGCAACAATACAGGTGAAGAATGAAGCTCCCACTAGTGGCACCCAAAAAGAAAAATTTGACAAGCCTAAGCAGTTGAAAACAGATCCTGATGATGATCTTCAGGGAATTGATATTATCTTTGACGATGAGGAGTCTGAACCTGATGATAAATTGCCCTTTCCTCAGTTGGATGATAATCTGCAGCAGTCTGCCCCTGTTATTGTTGAGCAAAGCTCTCCACACTCAATTGTTGAGGAGACAGAGAGTGATGTTCATGAAAGTGGTCAATTTTCTCGCATGGGTACACCATTAGCATCTAACGCCGATGAAAACGCCCAAAGTGAATTTTCTTCCAGGATGTCCGTCTCACGCCCTGAAGGGCCATTGACTCGGGAACCGAGTGTTTCTTCAGATAAGAAGTTTTTTGAGCAATCTGATGACTCGAAGAATGTTATTACTGCTAAGGCCTCTGGCATGTTTGATTCAGGTGCAGCAGCAAATAGTCCTGGGTTTTCTGCCTCGCTCTATAACAATGCTTCAGGGTCATCTATGCCAACTGATTCAAGGATTAATCAAAATTTTTATCCAAAGAACAGTCCACAGCATGCTGCTAATCTTCCTGTAGGTACCGGATCTCGAGGACTTTATGATCAGAAAGCTATGCCAAATCAACCACCTTTACCTCCAATGCCACCTCCGCAAGCAATCTCACCTGGAATGTCTCAGGCTTCCGATTCTCTTCCAAGTCATTCTTCTCCATATGTTAATTCCCTAACAGAAGCACAGATGTCAGTTCCTTCTGGTTTTCAAGTAAGAGAAGATACTCTTTTGTTCACCATTTTGGCTCCAGCTCCAGCTGCATCTGTTATTTTTGAAGTTTGTGTAATCTTCAATCATTTTTCCTTGTAGGTTCAGGCAGATTATCTATCAGCATTTAGTGGCAGCTCTGCACCTGGTGGATCTTCGAGGCCTCCTCTTCCTCCAACCCCACCTCCATTTTCATCTAGCCCCTATAATTTGCCATCATTCAAAGCTAATTCTCAAATGTCCATGTACAATCAGAATATTGGGGGAACAACTGATCTTCCCCAGGCCCAGAGCTCTGTTGTGCCATTGGTTGATACACGGTTAGGCAGTGTTTCTGCATCAACTGCTGGAGTTTCTTATCCACCACCTCACATCATGCCACCCTTGGCATTCAGTAGGCCAGCTTCAATCCCTGCAACTCTTTATGGAAACACTCCAGCGCAGCCGCCGGGTGAGATCGTGCAGAATCTTTCCATTCCTCAGTCATCCATTCAGTCAATGCATTCTCTAGCTCCATTACAGCCATTGCAGCCCCCACAGGTTCCACGTCCTCAGCAACCACCTCAGCATCTGAGGCCACCAATGCATGCGTCACAGCAGTTGGAACAAGGCACATCTCTACAAAACCCTGTTCAGATGCAACTCCATCCATTACACACAATGCAGCCACCACAAGTTTCTCCAATTCATACTTATTATCAGTCTCAGCAGCAAGAGGTTTCACCAGCACGGCAACAGCAGCAAGCTGAACGTACTCAACCCCAAGTTCAACATCACCAAGGTGATACTGGATCTCAGCAGCAACAAGATCCAGCAATGTCATTACATGAGTACTTCAAGTCCCCTGAAGCTATTCAGGTATTTTATGCGCAGCTTTTGCCTTATAGATTTATTGCTATTCTCTGTATATTGTTATTTTTATTCTTATGGATCATTCTTAGACTGTTCCTAATTATTAGTCATTTTCTTTTCTCTTTGGTTTTGCTTTCATGGCAGTCTTTATTGAGTGACCGTGAAAAACTTTGCCAGCTTTTGGAGCAGCATCCAAAATTAATGCAGATGCTCCAGGTTATTACTACTATCCTTCATTATCTTCTTTCCCAACTTTCTTCTGAAGCAGCCTTAGAATTTAGTTTTGATAAGCAATAAAGCAGAAGCGATGGAAATGATGGAAAATAAAGAGCTGAACAGGAATTTATTTAATTTTCATTTTCTGGTTGCTATTGTCCGAAAATTCAGAGGTATACTGATAAAAGAAAGAATTGGAGTTTTGAAATCTGGACCTTAATAGATTATTAAAACCCCTGGTTAGGTATAAATCTTGGCTGCCTTCTTAAACTATGTAAGGTTTAAGCCTAAGTTTCAATTAGAATTATAGCATTGCCATTAGCCCCCAACTCATGGCATTGTTGTAGCAAGAAGATTATGAAATTCATATTTTATTTGTACCTTAATTCCTAAGACTTGGTTGTGGATTTTGTCTAGCAGGAAAGGTTGGGTCATCTTTAGCAGACATGATATCGGCGCTGTCGCAAATTTTTGGATAGGAACTTTATGAAACTGAATCAAGGCCCTTTGAGGTCTTATCTTGTGGAGGGTATCGGCGATTTGCAGCAGCAGCCTTCAGCTAATCATTCTTTCTCCAAATTAGTTCTGTATCATTCATGTACTATAAACATGTAAATTTATATCTAGATTTATTGAAACCCCTTTCCACATATCCGCCATTTTTTGATTTATTCATTTGCAGGAGACAAATATTGTTTGGTTCTTCTGTAGTTTGTTCGTTTTAGCCGATGACATAGCTCTGTAAAGCTGAAAATGTAAGCTTCTTTGGTTGTGCAGCTGTTTCCTGTTTATCCGGAAAGGGGCATTGTTTTGTTAGTCCACGTTACATTGTAAAGTTACATTTGTATGTCTAACATAAAATGTAAATACATAATTAAAAAAATGTGTTATGGAACCCGTAATCCTGTTGAGCTTGATTTTGTACTGAATGTGTCAAAATTTGGGTGATTAGAGTTGTATTGTACATTTGAGTAATGAATTTTTTTAAAGAGGGGTATGTATGAAATCGAGATGATGTGGTACTGTTAATAACGGAATCCCCAGAGGCGAAGAAAAAGTTTTACAGGTACGATACAAGGCCACTAATAGTAGCATAGAAACTTGGTCATGACCTGGTTTTGCTGTGACTCCAGTCTATTCGGATCCGAACGTAGAAATTTGAAACGTATGGTCAAGTTGGAACCTACCTTCATGCAGCCTATTTGATGCTTAGCCCGAAGATTTGCTCCATGGAGTTTATTCTCAAAATAGAGAGAAATTCGACACTCAATACTTACGAGAAGAGACTTAATAACACACGGGTCTCACCGTCTCGATATTATCATTGTGACCTGGTTTTTGTCGTGGCTTGCTAATAACCACCAGGCCAGCAGGCGGCAGGCCACGGGATAATGGTTACATTTTGATATGGTTTGATTTTAAGATATAATCCCCGAATTTTTCCCCCTCCTTTTTCGACAGAATATAATCCCGGAATTAGCAAAGCATATTTGATGAAATCAACGAGGCTGAGGCTGCGGCTGCGGCTGCATGATCCAAGAAGCGCATGATCCCAGATATTTACTATACGAAGCTAATTTTATTATTTAGCATTTACTGCGACCATTGAGACATTCCTCCTTTTAAGAAACACTTGTCGACGTACTCATGCCCCTCATAATATTCGAACCAAAATTATGATTTTTATTTATTTATTTTTATTTCAGTTTGACAATTTTTCTAAGGCCGGATGGGGTAAATTAAGGATTTTTATTAAAATTTAAGAACATAAATATATATTACTGTTAGTAGGAGATGTATTAAGCCTTAGGTTCTATTTGGTATTATAAGTGTTTAGTAATTACTTGCTAAGAAAATAGTCTTGAAATTTATATGTATATTCCATTCTCATCGAATCCTTATTATATAAGAGATAATTCATTAAAATATTATCACTGGACCTTCAATTCACCTCATATTTATAATGAAAATCTAGTATCCTCATTGTATATGAGATAATTCATTAAAATATTATCACTGGACCTTGAATTCACTTATGTTTATAATGAAAATCTAGTATGCTCTAACTGTATCCCAGAATTGAATCAAACCGAATTTGTTTGGTTCACAATTTTATGAACTAAATACTAGAGTCGAAACAAACGAAACTAAATTAATTCAGTTTAGTTTGGTTTGGGTTTTGTTTTGTTTTGTTTGGTTCAAGTAACTTTGCCCAACACATTCAATAAAAAATAATATAATAGTGATATATTATTACCACAATAATAATCTTAAATTCATAAATCTACAAATAATAAACAATAAAATAAAGTCAAATAAATCAACATAATAAAGTCTAACATGAAACAAATTTACATGAACTAGAAATCCACTAAGTTATTAAATAAGAAAAAAAAACACACAAAATCATATAAAAGAAACTTCCAAATTCTATTGCTAATTTGCCATTCACATTCAAGACTTCTTGATTATTCAACATATCTTCTAACAATATCAAAACTCCACACCAAGTTATCAACACATCTTATCTCTTGAAGTAAGCCAATCAACTAAGCACCAACAATTAAACAAATTAGAATAAAACAAATACTATCATATCAATAATCACCTATATTAACTAACATAAATATATTTTTTATTTTCCCCTGAACCTTTTAGTTTTTTGGTTTGATTTGTTTCGGTTTAAAATTGAACCAAATAAAAACCAATTATTTTAGAGAGATGTGAACTAGCTGATTTTTACTGCCTGAACTGAACTGAAGAACAGACCACATCTTTCACCAAATATACGAAAGAACATTTTCACCTATCCTATGCCGTACTAAAGCCAACCAGTAACGTCAATTACTTGGCAAGAGAATGATGCATGTGTAGATATGCTTTCATTTTTAACTACCATATAATTTTTGGCAAGATCTCCTACATCTCATTCCATTGAGGTAAAAAAATCACTACAAATCCAATCAATGTAAGCCCTACGTACAAACGATAAATGGGTGGATACGCTTTCATTAATTAACTACCATGTAAGTGTTGGGAAGATCTCCTACATCTCATTCCATTGAAGTGAAAAAACCAGTACAAATCCCGATCAACGCAAGCGATACGTACAAACATTTTTATTTATCCGAAATCAAAATCCCTACCCCTTTTCACGAGGCTAAATTTTACTTAATTTGAAGGCACTAACATGATACCATCTAAAAGATTAGATCATAAAGAAACACTTGTAACGTCACGAGTTACCATTATCTATTTTAAATGTTCATTCTGCCTGCCCTTACAAGAAACCCTAACGATTTTCTCGAGGCGATTGCTTCCTATACTACCTTCATTTCCACCAATGACATCGTGCTCCGTGTGTCCGAATACCGACACCGTGTATTTGCCTACGGGATTGGTTTGTTCTTGTACGTCCTTAACGGCTCCGGAACCCCCAACTCACGTGCACTTCATCAACTTAAGTGCTTCTGTTGCGCAAGTGCCTTTAGCTAATTTTCATCAGTCTTTATAACTCTTAGCTTCCATTGTTATAACATTCTCTTCTATTAAGAATCTCTCTCTCAAGCTCAATTGAGAGAGAGAGTGGAAGAATCAATATATATATATATATATATTTTTTAATTAATGAAGTTCATTTTTGGTGATGGAGAGAGTATGGAATCATAAGCCTAATGTTGAAATATCACCAAATTGTCCACGTTGTGGTTCTTCAAATACAAAATTTTGTTATTACAACAACTACAGCTTGACACAACCAAGGTACTTTTGCAAAGGATGTAGAAGGTATTGGACCAAAGGTGGGTCCTTGAGGAACGTGCCCGTTGGCGGTGGTTGCAGGAAGAACAGACGAGGCAAGCTGCTGAGGTTATCCACCGATGGCGTCTCGTCGAAAAGCTTGACTTATATGGGTGAAACAAACGGAGTTGGATTTCATCAGTCCTCGTCTAGCCCATCATTCATGCAACAGCAAGATGGTTCTCAGATTGATCTTGCCCTTGTTTTCGCAAATTTCTTGAATCAACGGCCGGAGAAGAAGCCTGCCAGAAGCTTTGAATTGCCGGAATTGCCGGATATTGATCCATCTATAGAGTTTAATTCATGCATGGTGAGTACAAACTTGGAGTCTAGGGCTCAATTGCCAGAAGAAAATTTTAATAATGGGCTTATTGGAAGCCTAAGCTTTTCCGACTTGTCGTCTGCGGAAACTCAAACCCATTTTAGAGACAATGATCAAAGTTACTACAGTATGCTTGATTCAGTTCAAAGGCATGGTCATCACGTTCAAGATGGAGTGTTGCCACCATTGCCAAGTGAAGAAATATTGTGGTTGAATTCTCAAATGATGATGAATCAATCTCTGCAAGCAGCAGCAGCAGCAACACGAGAGCCAATGCTTGAACCTCCTGATGATCACCAAGCACAAGACCCAAATAATCTATTGTTTGGTAATTGGACTCCTTTTGATTTCTCAAGTGATGATACGTTCTCCAAGACTTGAGAGATTGTGAATTTTACTTCCTTGCTTTTGTTGCTATACATATAATTACACATATATGTATATAAATCAGAAAATTTTATATGAAATAAGTAAACATTGCTATTCATTAGTGTATTACTACCTAAATTTTACACTTAAGTTAACCATTAATCATCAGGTTCTTCGTCCTAGGAAAATATGCAATACGAGAGGTACTTTTTGTTCACTCCATTAGAATGAAATAGTATTCTATAGTTGTGTCATGTTTTGCTTCATTTTCAGTTTCTTGGACTCTTTATCTGAAACAACAATGGTGCCTAATTTTTTTTTTTTAAATTTTTTATAGGATGGTACTTGAAGTTTTTAGTTCGCTAGTTGTTTCTTGATTCATATTAAATTGATAAGTTTTGACCGGTAATGAGCTTGAAACTAGAATCACTCGTCTTATGACTGCATGCTTTGTGAAGCTTAATTTATCTTCGCTTACGGAAAGGCATGTTAATTATTCCAATTAGCTTGCATATGTTTAGTCTTTTAGATATATTATTTAAGAGATTCCATATTATATGTGTGTCAAACACGAGATTTTGATATTTGTCCATGCCTTACTATTAGTTAATCGCTACTACTAGATAATTAAGGACCTAATAAGCCAAAATTATCTTAAATTCAGGTCTAACTTAGCGGAGAAATTTTACTCGTATACCTAACATAAAATTTTTCGTTCTTACTGCTTTACCAAAATTCTATCCATTATACCATAATCAGTATTCTTTAAATTATTCCACGGGTTCCTCTTGTAATAGTTGCTAGCTCCTTCTGGCTGAGGAGATATGATTTGTGTCTAAAATTTGAGACATGTTTTAATATTCAGGATATAGATATATGCTTTATTTGAACATTGTAAGTGTTAATTTATCCGAATTTAGATGAGCACTGATTTTATTTGTGTTTATTTTTTATGATTTTTTGTCACATATATATTTATAAAAATGACACAGTCTTACCCGACAACTATCAAATAACAATTTTCTAGAAGGTCAATACAAAAATCAGCTAATCACTGAATAGCAGAGGGGAGATACTAGAGCTAATTAGCAGAATATGCATTGGTCTTTAGATAACAATTTGGTCGTATATAATCCCCCAACAAAGATGGTGCTGTAGTTAGATCTTAGGGGTCGAGATGTGTTAGAATTGAAAATTAACCAACTCTATAAAGAAAATACCGATATCATTTAGTTTTGTTTAATGAACCAGCAGTACTACTAGATTATTTCATTGTGCAGAAGCTAGTTTTTAAAAGTAACTATATCAATTCAATCCTGAATATCAAGAGTGTAAATTTCCTGAAATTTAGAATCAGTGGATCCTTGATACAGTATAAACATTATGGATAGGGCAAGTTTTTCGTAAATAATGGGCCTTCAAGCTAGCCCTAACTTGAAAATTTCCAATGCAGACATCCAATTCAAAGCTTCTCGAAGATTTGTGAATATTTTAATAATTTTGCCAGGAAAAATTCAACATTTGGTTGGATAAAAATACTGCTAATGCTACTCCGGATTCATGGAGCCGAGCGGTTTTAGCTTAGAATCTTGGGAACAATAAACTTAATGCTAACCACACATGATCCCAGAAATCTGCACGTCCAAGAAAACTAATATATATTTGACTTCACCCGATCAATATCTTTGTGTCGACAAACTTCTAGGATTAAGAGTCTCAAACTTTTTTCCAAATCAAATCTTTGAAAATCAATATCTGGTTTGTTAAGACTTGTTTTTAATACATAGTTAATTGAAAATTTTTAGGTAACAGCCTAAATGAATGAGTGACGAGGCCATGTGTTCTAAGTCCGACATCCAACACTCTCACCCGTTTGATTAGAAAAAGTTACGTATGTATACGTTTAGAACACATTGTGAAAGAGTAATCATGAAATTTAAAACCCTAAATTTATCTCATCCATCCCTCTTTTGAATTAACAACTGCTTATTTTCATTACTACCCTTATTAGAAAAAAATTATTAATTTTTTTCTTTTTTTTTTCCCTCCTCTATCCTTCACCATCAATCCATCACAATCTGCAACTTGTGATGATTCTGTTGGTGAATTTTGCTAACATTTCGTAAAGAAGCTGCAAGTTTTATAGTTGCTGATGGTATTTATTATGATTTGATGTGATAATCTAAAATTTTGACGGCTTCAATTTGATTTTTGTGTTATAGTTAACTTACAATTCAAATTTTGAATCAATTCTAAACATATGAGATTCTTGAGAGGATTCAAAAGGAAAAGCAATACGAGCCCCGGTCCAAAATATACAAAGATTATGCTATGTAAGAGTGGAACGTGACATTTACTCTGTTGGACTTACAATTTATTTCATTCAATCCCCTGGTCAACTATGTTAAGCTTACGTTTAATGATTACTGAATATATATTTTTATATGAAATTGAACGAACCTGGATGGATTGATGATCTTATACGCTGCTTAATTGGAACGTTTACGGATGGACGGTGTGAGATTTAATCAATTATTTTTTTAAAATAACAATTAGTTAATATATCGCTATATTGTGATTCAAGCTCAAAAAATTGCAGCAAGATTTATTATTCACAGAGTGTACGTGATATAGTTATGTGTTAAATATAGACAGCAAAGTTCAGATGATTCAGGTTGTGGGCACGGTAGTTGGCAGTTTGGTTAATTTGGTTCGGTTATATTTTTATGAGAAAATTAATTCTAAACCAGCTCATAGTTCATAAATTAATCACTAGGAACTTAAATCCATCGAAGATAAATTAACGGGAAGGTTGGAAATTTTCATTTATGTTTTGCCTTCAATGCCCTTTCACATATATGTACATCATCGGGGGAAAAAATTTTCCATTTCTCTCTCCCTCTATTAATTATCTGTTCCCGTAAAAATCAGAGCATAATATATACATCATTTTTCAATTTACATTTATTGCATATATGATCTGTTATTTCATAATTGAGTATTTGTGATTTTGATTTATTTATTATTGTTTTCTGTTTTACATTTTTTTTTTTCTGTTGGTTTGATCATCTCAGTCGAAGCTAATAAAAAGACAGCAGCGCAAAATTATTTGTAGAACTTTGGATTTTGTCCTATCTAATTAAAATTCGGAGAAAATTTATTTGTTACAGTTCACTTAAATTGGCCTTCTAGATGAAACGTCGACACCTCTTTAGCCATAAACTTTAGCATAGTTTTCTCCTACTAGTTAATAGCTAGAGAGGATTCTTTGATAAATCTATAATTTCACAAATGATTTTAAGTTATAATTTATTCTCTTTTATTTCTCTAATTTTTGTGTTTAATTTCATGTCACATATCCGTTGTATAAGACTAAAGTAACAATTTACTCAAAATTACATTTTTGTACATCAAAAGATGGGGGAGATTTTCTCATTGACTCTTCGAGTTCATGTAATGAGAAAGGAATCAACTCCCTGATGTTTATAAGTGATGATGAATCACAAATAAAAATTGATTAAAATAAAAACTTTAAATTAATTAAGTTGACGGTTGATAGTAATTAATTAGAGTCCAATTAAGTAGAAAAAAGTAAAAGATTGCTGGCTTTTGATTTAGAACATTCAAAGCTCAAATTAATATATAATCCTAAGTAGAGGATGCATCTTGCTCCGGTCTTGTATTAAATATGCATAAAAATCATCTTTCACATAAACTAAAGAGCCATCTCATGCATTGACCCTCGGCGGTCACAAGGCTTTGTTCAAAGCTGGCTTACAGCCAACTTGTGTGAATGATTTGGACCCATCCGGCACCTAATGTTATGTGGTAGCTCCAATCCTAGAGCTGGGTTTAATTGAATTTTTTGTCAAATGGGCAGCTATATTCGATAAGACTTTTCTTCATTCTAGTTATCACCAAAAAAATAAATAAATAAGAATTGATAGAGTTTTTTTTTTTAATACTAACTGTGTTACAAGTAAAAATTTGTTGGAACTAGCCTTGATCTTGTACATCATCGGCAATCAGTGTATTCAGAAAATCAGAAGAATTTACTCCTATTAAATTGTGAAGAAATTTATCAATTGGTGGTGGAAAAATAATGATACATGTAATAAAAATAGCAAAAAAATTTTATTACAAAAGGTGCAAAAGACCAAAAAAATTATTGTTTTGTATGTACTTTTTTATCTTCTAGTGGTGGTGTGCTATTTTTGTGCACATATCATTGGTGGAATTATTTAGAAGTCTAAAAAATTTTATTAATGCTTGAAATTTTTAAAAATTGTTTTTTTTTTAAATAGACCTTAAATTATATTTATTTATAGTTATAATCCATTACAGAATGGCCACCAGATATGTTATAAATTTGACCTCTAAATTAAATTTTATTACATTTAAATCCTAAATAGTTGCTATTTGAACAAAATGGCCGCCAATCAAAGATTCTGGTTGTCATTTTGCTTGCAACTAGGAAGACTTGAACGAGATGAGAACCAACCAATTTCCGGAGACCTTAATTTTGTCAGTTCCAAAGTATTTTGGGATAGTCCGTAGTTCTAATGTATATACATCCTAGATGATTACTAGTATCACAATCGTTTTTGAATTGCCATATCGCATTATTATTCAATTGGAATAATATGTTTCATGAAATTTATTTTGTGAAACCATAATTATTTTCCTCTGTAAAATATAAAATTGTTATGTTTATAATATTTTTCATAATCTTATAAATTTTTATCAATTCCTTGGAAAATAATACTAATTGAAGAGTTGATCTTTGTACACAGGCTACGATTAATTATTGGCGCCACAAACAATTGTTTACATAACAAAAACTCTATATTAACTTGATTCAATATTTCTTTCTGGATCCTAATATCAGAAATACTTTTAATCATCAAGAATTAAGACTAGACAAGTTAGACGGAAAAGAAGGGGAAAAGGCTCAGTGACAAATAACTAGTTGGGTTAGTGAGTAATTGGGTTAATTGCTAATCGTTAGCTTTCCAAAGGTAGAACAAAATCCATTTGTGAAGAATCGCTAGTGGACACTTTGTGCCCATTTGTATCTATTTTCTATTATTAATAATCAATCACTATGTACACAAAGGAAGAAAAATGTATTAAAATAGGAACTAAAAGTTTAATATTTTCCTCTTTTTTTTTCCCTCTCCTAAGCTATCTCTCAATCTCTCAAGCTGGAAATGAAGGAAGCAAATTTTCTGGTACACATGGAGAGTTTTTCCAAGCCCTAGCATGCAATTGAAGCACTTCCCTTGCCTTATCTTTGGTTTTGATGTTATTATCCACTTGAATCACCAAGCACAATTTCGCCACAACACCAATCTGCAACATCTCTTGAAGCACACTATTCGTTGCTGAAAATTTTGAAATAGACAGCAAAATCCTCACAGCCCTTTCACTTGCAACCTGCGAAACCCTAAGGATCTTCTTTGACACTATGGCCAAACCAGCCCCATGCTTCAACAACTCGGCTCTTCCTTCGGCACATTGACATAACAAATCAAGCACTGTTAGTATCATCTCGCAAGTTCGTCTCTCCAATGATGAATCAAGAAGATAATCAATCAAAATCGACACGGCGCCGGCTTGCACACTTTTGATTCGGTTTCTTCCCCATGAACAAATATTGACTAGCACTTTCAGTGCTGATTTTGAAGCTTGTTGAGAGATATGCTCATGCAAAACTTGAATCACTTCGACGAATAATTCTTGCCTCAAGCTTATGAGTTGCATTGGCTCAGCTACTTCAAGCATTGATTTCAACAGCAAGACTGCATAAGCTCGAGACTCGTAGGTTCCACGTTGCATGACTTGTGTTAATGAATCCACAAACGTTCCATTTCTGCCCATAACAAGATTCTTCAACCCTAGTTCCGAAATTTTAAGGTTACAAAGAATGCTTAGGGCTTCATCGACCGGGCTTGTTGAGTCGTGAAAATTATCAAATCCTTCCGGCGATTCTTCCATAGCATTGGAGCTGATCACAAATGAAGCCAAGAACTCAACCGTTCCAGCAGATTCTAAACAACGTTTGTTAGTTTCATTCTCGGCCGCTATTGATCTTAGCTTCTTAAGGCACTTGATTTGCATCTGAGGAGACTTAGCCGCTTCATTCAATAGCTTAGTGATTTGAGCTTTGCTGATGGGTGGCTTCGGCGTTGGGATCCTCTCAACGCCATGAGAAGCATTGAGCGTGCACCAAGATTGAATTAGCCGCCGGAGAGTATGGTTCGGCGTAAGCTCACATTCTGATGATAATACTTGCTTTGTCACCGGACACGTGTTGTTTTTGCCAGCAAACAACCACTTCTCGATGCTTTCCCGATCGTAGGTTATCCCTGTCGGCACCGTCACCGGATCTTTCATGATCGCTAATGAAATTGGGCACAGAAAAAATGTTGGAACATCAATTTCTTCCATTAAAATTGATTTTCTTTTCTTCAAATTAGTCACACCCCAAATATGTGAGAAAAATTTCCGAGGGCTAGAGAGGTTTTTGAAAATATTGGATTAAAAGTAGTTGTTGTAGTTGAGGGGAGGTTGTGAATTGATTTGAAGGAGTTGAATACAGCACAAGGGACCGTTGTTAGGTTATTTATACATGTGAATGAACTGATGAATATATGGGAGCAGTGATGAAGGGAGAGAGATTCAAACTATCATGAGAAAGTCAAAAACACGCAAAATACAACAAAGCGGGTTGATGTAAGTAAGATTTAATTATTTGACTTTTCTAAGTTGTGCTCTTGGAAGGGCTCCAGAATTATAATATGCACGGCTTAATTTACCAGGTCACCCAAAATATATTATAAATAATAATGAGATTGCTGACGTGTTCCTAAAAAAATAGAACCATCCTTTGACTTTCTCTGTCCAGAAGTTTTTTTTTTCTTTTTTTTGTATTGTGCATTTTCTCTCTCTAACTCGTGTTTAATACTTTTGGGTTGCCGACAAAAGGAAATGGGGACAGCAGTGGCTTTTCGCGGCTGCTAACAATTTAGCATAGCATGCCTTAATTCACTCTATTGTCCTACTTGGCCTTGGTTGAATCGCGTCTTAATTTTTTGTTCTGGTTCTTTTTGACCGAGAAATAAATACAAAAATTAGATGGAAAATAAAATGTATAAATTATGGTATTGGCTAGGTAAACGAAATTTTGGTTCATTTTGAAATTTGATGAATCAATTTGCGCAACATATAAGGTGACCTCATACGTTAGGTTAATCTCTGCCATATGATTTTAGAAGAGGTCCAATAATTATATATATGTAATTGCTTTAATTGTGGTTAGTCAAATTTTTAATAGGAAAAAAATACAATATAGTTAGTCAACTCTTTAACAGGAAAAAAAAAAGACAATGTAGCTACACGATAAAAGTAATGTTAGATATTTTAACATTTGAGTCATAATTAATATGGTATTTTACTTATAATTTTGTTACTTGTTAATTATATAAATTAATTATTAATATTTAAGATAACGATGAAGATAAGTTGTCACATTGGTTCAAATTAACTAGATTATTCGGTAGCATTACTCAAGTTGTGTTATTTTTGCATGTATATGAAAGTAAATAGTTTCTCTAATTATTGATTTGTATAATTGTAATTTTTTCATTAATTTTTATTTTTTCTCATTTTTATTTAAACAATTATAATTTGATTATAAAAATTCAAAAAGAAAATTCAGAAACTGAACAGATGAATTTGCCGACTAAAAAAACTAATGCAAAAGAAATGGTAAAAACTACAGGTTAATTCAGCTAAAAACATATGGATAGACTGAGTATGACACGTCGGCGACGGATGATCACTCGCTTAGTCTTCTCGTCGCGTGCTTTATGAATTACGATCTTATCCTCAAAGCTGCGGCTGCGTTATTGCAAGCATGAAACACTACGCTACGTATGCAAAAAGCCAGAAACGTCAATAAATTCCATCCAATTAAATTCCAAGTCTTTGGCTGGAGCCAAAGGCATTAATGAGCAAAGAAAATTCAACATAAATTAAAATGTCCAAAGCTGTGATACTGCTGTCCCTTTTTATTTTTGTAGGTGCCCGCACCGCACCGCACGTTTTAAATCACAAAGCCGTGTGAGTCCAGCCTGTAGCCGAGATAGCTGATTTATTATCAAGTTCCTGAGTTCTAACAGCCAAAAAAGGGCAAAAAAAGAAAAAAGAAAAATGAAGAAAAGAAAGAGATTATTGTTTTGCAGTTCATCTACGATAGGGCTTTGAAGAATTCCAAAGTCAAACCCAATAATCGACCGCCACCTGCTAATTAAGGAGACGACTCTGAAATTTCATCTTCGTAATTATATAATAAATAAATTCATTTATGTTTATAAGGCATTGAAAAAAATAAAAATAAAGACCCATTACGTCGGTATCTCTCATTCGAAAGAAAATGTCTGCCGAAAGTTCCATCTATTACTATTTAGTTATATACGGCGCATAGCTACACCTTCAAACGATCTATTTACTTTCTATTAATAATACCACGGCTAAGTTTCCAGAATTCAGCTGAATTGTAGGCTATAGTTTTGATTCAAAACAATTTAGTAAATTTTAGGCATTAAACTTATAAGATAAAGGGAAGAACTAAAAATAAGTCTTATCTCTTTAAGTGGAATGTGGAATAAATATAAAATATTGGGATTGGAGAGGTATCGATATGAGAAATTAGGAGCAGTAAGATCCAAAAGTAATCTTACAAGCAAAACTTAACAAATTCCTTCGTGCCGAAAGTGTTGTCTGGTGCGTAGGATACATAGATGATGATATACATGAGAGATGACACAAGAATCAGAAAATGGTCAGGAGAGTAGTAAAGCTGTGGAATCAAAAGACTAGAGACAAGAGCATGTAAGAGTTTTAAAACAAGGCATTGTTGATTTGCATGATCTGAAAATTAAACTTCTGATTTGCTTGATCTAAAAAATAATCTTTTAAATAGGATTCCGAAATTAATGTAAAAAAAAAAAGCTTAAATTTTATAGCACACAATAGGATTTTTTTTTTTATCACATTTTGAAACGTTCTGCATTCTATTACATTTTAGCGAAGCTCTAGCAAATTCACAGCAAATTTCTCTTTTTGTTATTAATAGTGAACGCAATAAATAATTGGAAAGATAAACTTTTCTTTCTCGCCTTTTAGTATTAGGCAGACAAGAATGATTAGGGGTTGAAAAATGCAAAACCATGTTCACACCATAATAAGGTGATAGATTTACTACTTGGGGAAACCTTAACCCGTGGGTGGTCAGGTAAATATAATTAATCAACTAACCAATCTACACATGCGGTTCTATCTCCATTATCATGATCATCCCATTGAGAAGAGTTATCATTTTGCTTACGAATAAATAACAATTATCACTTCGATATAGATAGTGGATGTATTAAGAGTAATAAAATAATAAATACATGTTTCTGGGCCTAATTGCTTCGGCTGATGAACTCAACTTTGCAAGATATCAACAAATGCACTGTGTCATACTTGTTGAAGTCGTCTTTGGTTATGCACCGATTTCAAAGAACCAGAGAATTGAATAAAAATTATAGAAAATGGAGCAGTTTAATTTTTTTTTAAAAAAAAATCTAATTGAAAAAATATATATTTTTTAGCCAGCAGCGAAGCAATATCAAACAAGTAATTAGCAGTTTATATCTATTTCATCAAGTTTATCGCAAAAAATCCCATTTGCCACCTAATTCGTAGAGCTTCCTTATGATTTAGCCTCAAATTTTCCTCGGGAGCAACTTGAGGTCTCATTTTTAAAATATTGACAGTCAAATTTTATTTTTGAAGGGTAAAATAAACTTTTTACATCATACAAACTATTTTTTTTCTTTTTTTTTTAAAAAAAGAGACACACCCCAACTATTTGAAACTTGAAAAATAACCTAAAAAAATATAAATAAAATGTATGATATCTAAGAGTTAATTATTATTATTTTTTATCTGACCATAAGGTGTCTTAAGGGTGAACCCCAACTGTAAGAGGCACCTTTAAGTCCGTACCATGGTTCCAGATTAATCCATGTTCAGTCCGGGGATATAGAACCTTCCAACAAATGCGACTTTCCTATGACTCGAACTAAAGAGTACATCTAGTTAAACTACTTAAGGAGATCGGTTGCCAGTTAATCTAATACCTTATTGGTTTTAATTACTTATTTTAATAAAATAATGAATGATTTTTTTTTGAAACACGACAAATTAGTGGGTAAATGATTTCCAAATTTCATATAAATAAGAGTTTGAATTATACAATGTCAACGCAGCCATCAGCATGGCACATTGTCATCGTACGTGGCAATAGTGAACGAAAACGTAATTATTCATAATTGAAACTAAAGATTGAATTTCAAATTCATTATTCATATTCAGTGTACGTTAATTAGGCATTGAAAACACATCACGTCGGTGTTCTTGAAAAATTCTTGTTAAAAGTTCATAGTTTACCAACGGGATGTCTTACTCGCAACAAATTTTAAACACAAGTCCTTCAAATGGGATAAGTAGTAGGTACGTTTTTTTTTTTTAATGGTAGAAAATAATTAATTATTTGTAAATGGAAGCAGTTTTGTGACTTAAAAACTTAAACGATAAATCTTTTCCTTTTGACAGTAACTTCGACGGTACAAAAGAAATTTATTAACTAAAATAGTGATAAATCTTAATCAACTGTGATATTAACACTCTTAAGAAATTTACTTTGATCTTTCTCCTCTTTATAATATTAAATCGAAGTGAAAAATAAATTGAAAAAATTTTGAAAAATAAACGTTCTAGCTTGCTTTTCAAATAATAGGTAATAACAATTAGGGGCTTGTAAGTTGTAAGGCTGCATGTGCTCATACTATAATTAGGTGATAAATCATAAATCTCTACTTGGGGAAATCAACTAAATATGTCGCTTTTGGTGGTTTAGTCATAATTAATTGGCAAACAAATTCGAAGTTCTATCTCTATTAATTGTCATCCCAATAAGGCAACAAGACACGTGGTTTAAATTGAAAAATTACTGCTTTTATATGTAATGATTAATCTAGACAAAAATTAAAACATATAATCGCCTCGAAAAGATTATAGATAGTGGATGTAATGAGTGTAATAAAATAATTAAGAAGTGTCATTAGGCCTAACTGCTTTGGCTTTGCATGATATCCATATGTCATATTGAAGTGGTACACCATTAAGAATTGACTTATTATTTTATTGAATGACTGACGTTGCTTCATGTTATTCACAAGAAGACGTGTCTTCAAGAGATAACGAGCTTAACAACATACCACGCTATTAATTCGTGCGCAGGTATTTTAAAATTTAATTACATCTATACTTTTTAAAAAATTATTGGTAGCGTGCATGACTCATCTTAAATTTAAAGATATTTGATAGGAAATTTAGCAAATTATTTGAATTATATTTATGCATAATCAAGAGGTAATTTAATAAAAAATAATTAATTTTTTTTAAATAAGGTCAAAGTACAAAGAATCTATATCTATTGATGGGAAGGAACATTATATATACATATACATAAACATATATATATAGGCAAAATTATATTATATGCTTACAAAGTTGGTAGTTTCTTTTCTTATATGCAAGTCTCCAATTCGAAATGGTCAAAATGAAACGGTGTAGAGCAACAGTCAAATTACAAATTTAATACTCCTGCATTAGTAAAATTGTAATTAATTAAGACAAACTTAGATCTCGTTTGGAATTGAGGTTGAAATATTATAAATAGTTTATTTCATAAATTTTGACAAAAGTTGTATGGTAAAATTTTTAAAAGATACTTATTTCATAAATTTTTTCTTTTTAACAATAACTTTTAAAAGGAATTAGGACTTGCTTTTTTTAACTATGTCTTTTTTTTTTAATATTGCTTTTAAAAACAGCTTATTAAATAAGCACGATACCTTCTTAATGTATATTGCTTATGTTAACTATGTCTTTTTTTTTCTCATAAAAAAACTGTTTTTTTTTTGTATATTAGCTTTTAAAAAAAGCTTATTAAGTAAGCATGATACCTTCTCAATGTTCATATTATAATCTTAATATTTTACTCAAAGAATAACTACATCTTATTTTTTCATAAACCCTAATATACAAATAAAAGGCAATTCAAACCTTTCTCTATTTTGACCATTGTATAACAAAACATCACTTTCTATATAAAATTTACTAAATTCGTATATTTTACTTTTTAAAACTCACTACAACAATATAGTTTATCAAATATTGAACTATATTTTTAGTCAACAATTTAGTTTACCTATACAGTAGAAGCAATTTATTTCATCAGCCTCTATAATCCTAAATTAACCCTTAGTTTAGAGCTTTTTTAGTAACAATTTCCTGCACCCCTTCCTCGTCTATTTTTTTTTTTAAATACAATTTTAACTAGTAATCTCTTATCCCATTGCTTATAAATGGTTAAGTAAATGTCTAACATTGATGAACGGTTAGGCGTTAACTTAATAATTAAAAAATAATATAATAGTTCAAATTAATCTCATTCAACATTGAATATAGAAAAATCAATTTTTTTTCCGAAATAATTTTGTTAAAATCCACTAATTAATCGAAAACGTAAATTATCTTTTGCTAAGTGAGTAATTGATGCTTGTGGGCCTGATCCGAAATATTCAAAAGTATGGTCTAGAGCTCTAGACGTCCAAGCTGCGGCTTCTTCTACTTTATTTATTTATTTATTTTTTGGGAAACTATCTGCAGCTACTTCTTTCAGAATTAAAAAACGTAAAAAAAAAAAAGAAAAAGAAATATGGGCTAAATAAATAATAAATAACACAAGATTTAGAAAGACTTTTAACTAAATTTCGAAATTCCCTCGTTGTGACCTATCAGTCGACTCAAGAATCAAGTCTCAAGTCACTCTTTTTGTATTCCTTAGCTATTCGTCAATATGTTTACGTTTACATTCAAATTTGATTATTTTTAAATTTATTGGCAAATAGGTAATTAACAGAACGATTTCACGAATATGTTAAGAAAAAGTTAGATTACTTTGAAAGAAAAAATATAATCACCATACTGAAATGTAAGACACAATTTTGGAAGTTCGGACTCTTTGTCCCACACGTATATAGGAGAAATTTCTCCTATATATATATAATTTGAGTGAGTTATTAACAGTGGAATCATGCTTACAGAGAGAATAACTACTGGTGTCGCTGATTGCTTGACCAAATTTTACTTTGAAAAGTTGTTGATTTCCCTTAGGTCCTGTTTGGTATGAAAATTTGATAACTGCAGCTAGAAATTTACAGTATTGAAGTATTTGGTAAACACTAGTGGATATATTTTATATGATAAAAAAATTATATTATTTTACTATTTTTGTCATAATTGTTATTTAAATGTCATCTATATTAAATGTTATAGTTGTAGCAATTTGTGGCTTAGAAGCTACGGACCAAATAGGACGTTAGTTGAATGATCCCTCCATGCATGATGTGCGAAAATTCTTATTATCAGACGCCACTGGGAAAGTATAGATAGTAGGATTGATTGCTTTGTTCATATATATATATATATATATATATTTTTTTTTTTTTTTTTTTTTTTTTGCCTTTGCTTGCTGATATTGTTGAATTTCTAGTCTTTCCCTGCGAGTGCAAATGTGCAAGTATATGTTGAGGTGATGATGCATTTCTTTTCGATTTAATTAAGTAGTTTCCTTATGATGTTGAGGTTCATCTGAAAAAGCACAGACACACGATGGGTTCATGCTACATTAAAATGAGTACAATACTTGGTACAAATTCTCCAAATTTTCGTTACGATTAAATCTTCTGTTTTTGTTTTAGCGTCCACTAAGCTTTAGTTGTTTTCAAGATCCAAGTCTTCATTTGATATAGTATGAATTGGGATATGAAAACGGAAATGAGAAATTTCGGAAAAGAAAGTTAGCGGAACGATGGTAACTCAAATCCGGTATTACATTAGCTTCGTGAATAAAATAAGATTTGATGCATTGATAACTTATTTTTCTTGTCATGTTCCTTCATACATTTTTTTTTAAAAATAGCAATTCATTAATTATATAACATATCATGGATTCATTAATTAGATAACAGACAATTCTTGAATCAGAAATTCCATAGTTTATACTTACTACCTAAAGAAAAAATCACAATATATCCTTTACCATCGTCAATATATAAGAATCTTATTCAATAGAGAGATAATTTACTAAAAGAAAAAGTTATTTACTTACCATCCAATTACTGAATAAATGAGAAATCATTTGAATCTCTTGAGATATCTCTTGAAAGTATATCCTTACCGGGAATTTGATCACCCCTCACTTCTGAATTATTAGATATAATTTTTTTTTCCTGAACTTTGCTAATATATTAAATAGAAAATCAAAAGAGTAGAAACAACTCCCAAAACTCATAAAAAAGAAAAATAATATCCAGTATCATTTTATTTAAACTCAGTTGCTGAAATCGAGAGGAGACACTTGACGTCGCCTGACGGTCATATGTACAATATATAAACAAAGTAACGTATAAACTGGATAGTTTTTTTTTTAATTATTTTTTTTATAGAACTGGATAGGTTATTTTAAAGGCTCCAAGAACCGTAAACTTTTCACTTAAAATCAACCACTAAGGTTCAGACTTAAATCATATAGTGATTAACAACATCTAAAATGCAGTTAATCAGACATTGATTAACAGATTTTAATTAATCAACTAGTCAGCCTAGTCAAAACAGAAGCGTCAATACAAGGAGAATCCTTCCATTCATCATAATGAGACCTAAGTATTTCCCTAGCCTTATCTTTCAAATAAGCAGCAGAATCAACTTGAAGAAACGAGCAAAGCTTCGACACAGTGCCCACCCTCAACATTTCTTGAACAACAAAATTTAAATTACCTGAAAATTTACATATCAATGATAGGGTCAAAATGGCCCGATCATCGGCCGCCGGCGATACTTGCATGATCCTTTTTGTAACCACCGCTATGGCCGCCCTGTGACTCAGGAACTGAGCCCTTCCATCAGCGCAAGAACACAAATGAAATAAAATACCAAGAATCAACTCAGTTGTTTTCCTTTCGGGTGTTGTTAATTCCAGCTCAATCAGCTCAAAAACGGCGCCGGATTCAACCATCATCATACGGTTTCTCCCCAACGGACAAGCATCTAGCATCACTTGCAAAGCAGCATTGATCCCTTGTTGTGTGATGACCCTTTGTTGCAAAACTCTAATTATATTCTGAAAAAATTGTGGTTTCAGCTTTTCAAGAAATTTAGAACTTGCTGATTCCATAATTTTCTTCAATACTCTTAATGCATGAGATTTGATCTCCTTGTGATTCTCAATACTCTCATCATCAAGGGCTAAAACCCACGTGAAAGATTCAACGATCTTATCAATCTCGAAGGCCGAAAGATTCATATCCTCTGAAGTCATTTTAAAGAAATGAAGTATGCTCAAAGCTCCTTCTAAGCCGCCCACCTGATTTTTGTCACAACACTTTACCATGTACGTCAGCATAGCCCTAGGGACACCAGCTTCAGCCATGCACTTCCTATTCCTTTCATTTTCAGCGGCGAAAACTTCGAGCTGGATTAGGGTTTTGATTTGGAGCTGAGGTTTCCAAAGATCCTTGTTGAGTTTAATGATTTGCAATTTACTGAGAGGAGCTTTAGGGGTGGGGATTCTGTCGATGCCGTAAGCGGAATTATCAGCGCACCAAGCTTGAATCAGCCGGCGTAATGTGTGATTTGGTGTTAAATCCGAGTCTTTGGGCAAAGGCTGTTTGGTGACAGGGCATTCTGCGTTGTTGTTGCCTTGGAAGAGCCAATGTTCAATGCTCTCACGATCGTATGTGATGCCTGTGATGGCTGTTACAGGATCTTTCATGATTTGGAGAGAGATAGGGCAAATGAAATATTGAGGAATTTCAATATCTTGATGATCATCCATTTGAAATAATAATATTATTATTATATGCTGTTGTTGAGGCTTTTGTTTGTGTGTTAGCGATCTTGATTCTGACTATAAAGCTTGATCAAGAGTGTGGAAAGAAATGGGAAATATTTTGTTTGTTGGTTTTGCAAAATGGTAAGAGAGTGCGGCTAATTTATTGACAAATTTGAGAGGGACAGAGGAAAAAGACTAAACCCCAAAAAAGAAAAAAAACGATGGTCATAGCTTACTAGTCATAAATTCCCTGTGACATTTAATACAAATTGAATTAAATAAATATATTTATATACTATTCTAATGGAGTTCGGTGGTCAAAGTTAGAAAAAGTGAGGCCGATTGGCTTTTGGCTATATCCAAGTTACACGTCACTGCCAATTCATGCAGCTTTTGTGTTTCTGTTTCGTTTTTGTTTATTGTTATAGTTATTAACTTTATTAAAAATTAAAACAGCTTGCATTCAAATTAATTTGCGCGTATAAAACTGTTTATTTGCTTTCATTTGCATTAATGGCATAAACTTTCAACAAAACAACACTGGTGATTGCCTACATATGCTGTTAGTAATCCGAACTGTGTAATTTGATTGGAGGAAATTCCAACTCGAGAAAATTTTTTTCTTTCAAGTATTTCAATTGAAGTTTTCCATCTCGGGAAAAAAAAAAGTTACTAATGATTCAAATAATGGTTCTTCCTTATCCAAGATTGGCCGTTTTGAATAATTAACACTTACTCCTGATTTATAAGGTTCTATAAAACCTCGATGGCTTCGATTTTTGCATGTGCACTCTAGACATAAAAATTTCTTAATAGTTTTAGAGTATGTTTCTACTTTTTTGAGGTAAATTTTTAGGTTGAACATTAAACAAACAACATCAAAGTAGGTCAAAATAAATCATATAATCAATAAAATTTATAATCTAATATCCAAATTAATAGCAAAATATAGAATCTCCGAATATGGACTAATCTTGATATTCTCAGCATGTTTAGCTCAACTCAAATACGTTTCTCATTCGAATTCCTTTGACCAATCAATTCACCTTGCATGTGCATGCATTTGTAGATACAAAAATGTATTTTATGACTTGTGAAATTGGAAATGAGTTATACCGACAAGTTAATGAACATAGCCGTTTTAAATTTTTAACTTTCTTGATTTATTGGGCTATCTAACAGGTAAGAGCATCTATACTCAATGAATTTAATTATGACTGTATGGCAATATTGGATCCAGACAACGTAACGTGATACATACAAGTGCAATGCAGCAAGCAAGTCAATAATTGAAAAGCGTCTCAAAGTCGTCGGAGGCACATTTATTCGTGAGGTCAAAAAGATTGAGTCAGCTGCTGGCTTTACTCTTATATAAAATTGACCGGATAATATTACTACTTGATCAGATTAACTTTTGCACACGCATGCCCATTTTTCTGAGAAATGATTTCTACAATTTTTAATTTTCAATTTTATAGGTACAAATTTAAATTTTATAGCGTACAATCATATAAGTGCTAATTAGCAATGGCGTATTCTTAGATTTTGTTATAGCATGTGGAACACTGTTATCCTAAATTTAGATAACTTACTTTTTAATACATAATTAGGATTTTTTTTTTAATTGACGCTGCGTGAATTTTTACCGTTTTCATAATAAGGTCATTATGAAGTTTTGAATTTATATGTTTTTATCTTCATCATTGATTTAATTTAGTGCATAAATAACTAGGTACTTAATAATTACAAGATAATATTCAAGTTCCTGGACAATATTTTATTCTTTTATAATTTGAAAAATATTTTTCTAAATCACCAATAAA
Source organism: Aegle marmelos (assembly GCA_030449875.1). Taxonomy (NCBI): domain Eukaryota; kingdom Viridiplantae; phylum Streptophyta; class Magnoliopsida; order Sapindales; family Rutaceae; genus Aegle; species Aegle marmelos. The sequence goes on along the minus strand of JASUUL010000077.1, from coordinate 5,630,953 downwards.
ATTTAAAAATTAAATATGCAAATAGACAAATTAATTTAAATGTATAAATAGCGAATATGGATTTTTCAATTTTTGACAACACTTGTTAATATGGATCCTTTTGTTATTTATAATGGAACAATATAATTTTGTCAAAAAAGACATAAGAATGGGAGGATAAACTAAGATTGAGTTGCGTTTATATTAAAATACATATTTTTTTAAAAGAAAATATAAAATTTTTAATAGAAAATATACTTGTTTCTTTTTTATTATTTAATCTTTAAAACAAAGTTAATAGATTTTATAGATATAAAGTAATTGAAATTAAAATAGTATCCTAACTAACTTTTAATTTGTGAATTGTTCATTAAATATAACAGTACATATTTATATCAATATTGATGCTGTAATTTTTATAACAGTATCATGGAGTGACTCACATAATTAAGGTTTAATCATCAATCCCAATTAGCCTTTTTGTATATGGGTCAAAAAGGGACAATTCTAATTGAATTCTATAGTTCAAAATAATTATTTAGTTGGTTTTGTATTTTTGAAAATTATCTAAAACAACCATGTGGTTACTTTTGTAGTTGTTCAATCTAATTTTTCAATATTAAAATATTATTTTTTATAATTTAACTTAATATTCAAAAAATCTCCCCCCCCCCCCCCAAAAAAAGAAAAAAGAAAAAAAGAAAAAGCTAACATGGAACAGATGAAAAATAGATGAATGCTAACGGAATCATAAAAGTGGGACATCGAACTTCTGGTAATTTTTTCTAATATAACTTGAGATTCAAAATGTCAAGATTGAAAAGCATTCACCCAAGACCTAATGTTAAATGATATTGTTGTTGTTGTTGTTGTTGTTGTTGTTTACGACAGGAAAAGAAAAAAAGAGAACTTCATGATTAAAATATAATCTTTTTTTTTTCTTCAAAACGTAACATTTAATTCGACAACAGGAGTTATTAAAAGAGAACGCTCTTGAATGGTTTTAAAAAATATGAGGATCAAGTAGATATCGATGCCTAGACCTAATTGAATATGGGAGAATTAACAATTTGGTCAAGTGAAGACAATAGTATTTGTCTATTTGAAAAGAATTATAATGAATCTTAAAAATAGAGAGTTTTAAATGATACATTACAAAATTCACATCAGATTGCTTAGAGAACTGATGTGGCTTTGCACCAACCTTCAACAACGAACAAAGCTGATCCACAATGTTCTTTTAATACAAGAGTATCAAGTTGGTTAGTTGGTTTATATATTTTGGTCAGCAAAATGGTTCAATTTGTCCTCGATCCCTTTGCCAATTAGTTCAAAAGGATTTGTTTCTATATATATATAAATTAATTATCTCACCATGGGAAAAATTCAAATGATCAGTAATGCTTATCATTCCCTTATTTACATTTCCTACTGGCGGGAAATGGCAGAGTTTCACAGTCCCATTCCCCACCCAGTGAGCCACCCAGTTCAGTAGCATCAGTAGATTAGATTAGAGGTGCGCACGGATGTCAAAAGAAACTCATCAATCTAATAGGTCAATAATTATATTAATAATAAACAAATTTTCGAGTATATGATTATTTATTTTAGTCTTGGCGTCAAGGATCTTGAATTCAAATATTTTATATTCTAAAATTTTAAGTGATAATAACAAAGTTTATGGCTCCTTATAGTTATGTTAAGATCAAAGTGTTCAATTTCTTCATTTCTCTGTGTTTGTTTTGGGTTGGGAAGGTGCCCGGGGGGGTTTAATTCTTCACCAATGTGGTGAAATTATCAGGAAGGCCTCCTTATTTACATTAAAAATCTAACTTAAAGAGGTGATAATTTCCTTAAAAACTATGTTATTGTCTCAGTAACTAATCTCAATTGATATAGAATATTTTGCTGATCAATCTTATTAGATATAAATAACAATAAAAAGAATGGAAATAACAAGATGTAATATTGGGCAATCAACATTACCGGTGGTTGGGTGCTTTATTGACAATAAGGATTCTTTGGCCCAAAATGTCGGCCGGTCATAGAATCAATTTTACTTTGAATCTTCGTTTATTCAAAGTCAACTAACCTCGTTTCTTTATCTTCTCAGTCCTCAGTCCTCACTACACTTAATTGATTCTTTTGAAGTTTGAACAACCAACTACTTTTCCAAAAATGATCCAACGAATTTCTTAATTAATCAATTAATAGAAGCTTCCATATCCTCACTCACGTACGTTGGCAACTCAAAAAACACAATCATTATGCAACAACTTAAACTATTGGCACCCGAAATCTCTTCATCCATTGTTAGATAGAAATCGAACCCTAGTTTAGAGAACTGAACCGTGCTTCAGGATCAAAGGCATTCGTTTTCTTCTTTTATTAATTAATAGCTTACGATTGAGATTTGATTTTTTTTTTTTGTTTCCTGTGGAAAAAATTGCATAAAATTATCATAGGGATTAAACAAAACACGTCAAATTAACATCTGAACAATTGCTTAATCTTGTCCCGAAACCATACAGATTTGATTCACCTATTCTTTATTTGAAAATATAAAAAATAAAAAAAAAAGTTTGAAGACTTTTCGAAGACAATGTGTGCGCGGCGTGCTAGAAAAATAAATTGACTTGAAACTCATTACTTCTTTTACTTAATATGAAATTGCCAAGTAACATCAGTTGCAGGACGTAAACAAGAAAAATATGAGAATTTTGGTTCAAAGATCAAACCACGTTTCTGTTTTGATGACCGCGAAAATGATCGCTAAAACAATAATTATGACATTTAATAACAACGGGTATGTTTGAACTCTTATTTATTATAATTGTTGTTATTTTCTAAAATCAAATTTTACTAGTCAATATAATAAAAAACTGGTTTAGCTAAATTAATTAGTTTGCAGAAAATTAAGTACTGATAAATTATTTTGTAATAATTATGACTTACCGATAATTGTTTCCCTCAAAAAGCCTGCACATGCATGATGTTTGCCCGTTTGCATTCTTTATTTTTAACTAAAGTTTGAAAGATGTGATTTTTTAGAGCATAGCTTAGGGTTGAACATGAAAATCAACAACAAGCTTCTAGACTAATTGGAAAACACACACATACACATATATTTCACAAGCAACATGTTATTTAAAATATTGCCCTACATTCATATGCATTTTTATTGAAATTAAAATTTAAAATAATAAATATAACATTATATTTGTTGGGGACAATGTTTAACATATCAAGGTACCCAATCTAAATTACTAGCTTATTGAACAAAGAGACATGTCTTACTCAAGTAACTCATTTTTACTAAATAAAAATGAGATAAATACTCATTTAGTTCCTATATTTTGACTTAAACTACTTGTTTAGTCTCTATAGTTTTAAAGAAAAAAACTCAAGACATTGTTCATATTAAATTATGTTACTTTTCTACCCTTATTTTTTCTTTATTTTGACAATAATACCCTTGGAAATGATATTCTTGGAGATATTAATGAAAGAAATATTAATTTACCAAATTTGCCGTAAAAGTAAAATAAAAATTTGTGTAATTATTTTTATTATTGTTTTAATTTTAGGATTTTGTAAATTAAATTTTCATAAATAATTATTACTAAGATCATTGTAAGGGTATTAAATATTGTTTAAATTTGGCTGGTATTAATTAATTTATAAAATTATAATTAGAAAAAAATTTGCAAGGGTATTGAAAATACTAGCTCTTTTATAATGATAATTATTGGTTAATTTACCAATAAATAATTATTGATTAACTTGCTAATTAACTTTTTCAATAGATAAATAAATTATTGAAATAGTGCTTTACCCTTAGATGTCCAGTCAACTGCTGCACCTCAACGCATTTCGGGGCCAAGAATAGTTTAGCAAGAGTATTATTGTAAAAGTTAAGAAAAAATAAGGGTAAGAGTGTAACATATTTAAAAGTGACTCTCTTTCACTTCTCAGTATAAGATATAACTCAACAACATGCCTTACGATTGTGCTTTGTACCACTAACATGGACAAAAATATTATCACGATTTAATTCTCCTCTAATAATTCTCAAAAGTTCATATAATCATTAATTCGTTTAATCAAAATTTTATATGCCTCTGACTAATATATAATATATTTGATTTATAATCTGATTTTATGGGCAATACAAGTTATATATTAAACTATTTTATTTAATTATTCAATCATTCTTTCGTTGGCCACCTATTCATAAAATTAAACGCTCATAATATTATAGTATTTATATCCATACGAGCGTACCATTTGCCAATGATGTCAAGGGTGGTTTTAAGTATAGGCGAGTAAGGCGGTCGCCTAAGGCCCTAAATTTTAAGAAAAACTCATTTTTTAAGTATTTCTTTAATAATTTTCTAATTAATAGAGATCATAAAAATTATGTATGACAGTAAAACCTATTAGACATATATATATAATTAATAATTATCCTATAATTAAGAATTATTTTTTATAAAAAATATATTTGGTAATTTTATTGTTAAATAGATATACTTAATAATATTGTCTAACCATTAACCCATTCATTTTTACTTTTTTAAGAAAATAAATAAAGCTTTTACTTTTTTAGTTTCTTAAAAAGGCTTAATTATTTAATATTCGAATCTTTAGTTTTGAGCTATTAAAAACCTTATAATCTAAGAAATCGTAGATGAAAAAAATTATTGCTCTCTTCGCTATAAAAAAAAATTACATGTATTAGTTTATTAAAAAAGTAAAGAATTCTTTTCTTAAAATATAAAGTCCAGATCCATTATTTGATCATCAATCTATCATCTTGGCTTTCAAATATTTTATTTAAAAATTGTATTGTTTTCATTTATTTTTATTTGTTTATTTTTGTAAAAAATTTTAAAGAAAGTAAATTTTAATTTTTTTCAATATTTTTAGGATCTTAATTATTTCTTAAAATTATATATATATATATATATATAATGCCTCACAAAATAAATTCACCTTAGACCTAATTTACTCTAAAACCAACTCTAAATGATGCATGCCATTTCCTCTTTTGTTTCAAGTTTGAAATTTTCTTTTAATATTATTTACATTACAACCAATTCCAACATAGTAGAAATGTACCATCAAAGCCTAATAATCTAAATTCTAAAACTTAAAGTATGCTGAAGCCCACTTATGCCAAATATAAGAGGTCACTCGTATAATTATATGACAAATTTAGACCCTTTACTTTAAAATTAAGAGAAAATGATGACGACTAACTCAACCAAAAATTTATTTGTCAAGTTTTCTAATAATTTTTAATTTAATGTTAAGTAGAATGCGAAAATTAGTAAGATATTTACACTTAAAAAGAAGGTATTGTATGGATGGCATACTTCAAAAAAATAACCATATATATATATATCTTTTTGTATCAACCTATCAACATGTCAAATTATCAATAGCTTTCAACATGTCATATATATATATATAACTTTATTATAATAATAATAAAATAATAAAATTATTTAATATAATATTATATAATATTAATTTTTGTTATATTAAAAATATAACTAACTAATGTACTATTTAATTATATTATAACAATTAATATATAAAATTGATTAATATGTAATAAGTTAATATAACTAATAATAAATATTTAAATATGAATAAATTTGAATAATATTAATTTCAAATTAATAATTATATAGAATATTATTACATATACTACATAACTATTACTAAGAATATTTACCACAATTCATTTTGTTAGTGAGTATACTACACCTATTATATCTCTTTATTATTTTTTTATTATCTTGTAATGTGTATAAACTTTTATTCTATTATCCAAAGATGAGTTTTAAACTAATCTTGCAGGTTTTAACTATTTATTTATGTTGTTATATTATTTAGAGTTATTTGATAAATTATTTACTTTGATTTTTATTTGATAGCTTATATATTTAAAAGTACTAAAAAATAAATGTTATGCTATCGAAAATTTAAGACCTTAAGATTCAATCTTTATAAAAAATTATGTTATTTTTTAACATTTAGACTAAAAAATGTTAAATTTCTAAAATTTAAGACATCTATATTTGGTCTTCTTTTAAGCACTAATAAATGTTATTTTCTAAATATATAATTTAAATTAATCACAATATAGTGTAGCACTAAATATAGTCTAATTAAAAATTAATATAGTACAGTTTAGCACTAAAAATTATACAATATTATTATAATATGTTGCTAATGCAATACAACATAATAAAATATACCTATATTAAAATAATACAATATAGTATAATATAACATAGTGTGCCAAACGCACTTGGAGTATACAAAGATCAATAGATTCATTTTCTTGTGGTTTTCAATAATTTTCATGGAATTATTTACACTAGATAAGGCAGAATTGAGTTGTGTTGTGAGTACAATAAACAAACAATTGATATTTTTACTTCTTCTCAGCATCACAAGTATGCTATTTTTTCTTCCTTGCATTACAAGTATGGTATTTCCAATTCGTAATATCAACATACATAATAGTACTTGTTTCCTCTAATGTTTGTTCAATAAAATTAGATATATTTATACTGCTTATTTTTTAAACAAAAAATTGAATTTTGGGAAGGAAAAAAAGAATATCCTAAGAATGTAATTATGAATGAAAAAAATAAGAAAATAAAAATTTATTTTATTTATTCATATTATATGTAATATATTTAAGGACATGAAAATGTGAGCTTCACATTAGTGGCAGCGGCAATGTCTATCACAAAATTTATGCTTGTTCAAATGGGAATTAACAAATATGACTAAACTGAACTTGTAATCAGACATAAAAACAATAAAAGAAATAAATATATATGTTTTATGGATTTATGTATCCAAACTTCCACTAATTAAAAATTTTTTTAAATAACTTATATTTTCCCAGGAAAGAACTTCAAAACGGGAAATTATCCTTCAAAAGTCTCAAAACTCCTTTTTCATTGTTGATTTATATCAGCCATTATGGGACCCTAGGGCAAATGAAACCAAACAAACGAATAATCTTACTGACATGGTAACATTAGGGACCATATTCGAAAGTATTTCTTAAACCATTTGGACATAAGATATTTAAACTAGAGGTTAGGGACTGTGGTGAAATTGTCTCCACAATGGCTCGAGCAAGAACGGCAACCTCGTAAACATCCTGAGTAAGAGAGCTTATAACTATCCGCCAAACGGAACGTTCTCACTAGCACATAGCTAGAAACTGACTGCACCCCGTTCAAAATTAGGCAAGCGCTTTCAGAATTTCCTTGGGTGTATATAGAACAAATTGTTTGGGCTAACAGCTCAAATCCCTCAGCTAGAACCTCCAATTCTGACAATGAGAGAGCTGAGAGAGAATGCTAAACCTTAAAACACTTTACTGATGTGAAATCCGAATGAACTTCTTGATCATCAGACAGAAGTCGAGGTATTGCTCTATGAGAAAATTTTCAATTACTATATCCTTATTTTCCCCCCTTTCTGCACGTAGACAAGCACAATTGTTGATTTTCCTTCTTTTCTTTTTCTTTTTCCGATTCCACTGAACTCCACCACCCCCCCCCCCCCGGGGGGGGTCCCTCGGAATTCCATTGAACTCAGTTTTGGAGCTTTATTTAGTACCCAATGTACTGTTTTATCCCAATTGCGAACTGGGTTTGTTTCATATTCTCAATTTTTTTTTTGGAAGTCTTCGACTTTTGCCCCAACTATTTGTGTGTATGAGTATCTTTTTATATGTAACCGTACGGATGATGCGTATAAACTGGATTATAGGAAAATGGACTTGTGTTTTCAATTCAATGATGCATAAACTTCATTAGTTCAAACTCCAGTAGCTTAATTGGGTCTATTTTGAAGAGTTGTGTTCTCAATTTTGGAGTAAAATGAATGAGGCAGGTTCTTATTCTCCTATATTTCAAGTGTTCAATGTTGTCGCCTAAAGATTCATTGATATTTTGGAAAGGGGCTGATTGATCAAGAAAACGTTTTGGACGATGCTTGAAATCGTTTACAATGATTTGATCTCCCTTGTTTACGCTCATGGTCTATAGATGTCTTATAATCTGTGATCGGATATGGAATGAGTCTTGCTTTTGTGGTATTAATACTTTCAGCAGTCATATGTTTTGTAATTTTTGTATTTACACTTATGTGTGCTGTGGGTTCTTGTTTATTAATGGGTTCTAAAATGCATATAAGATAGACTTAGGAACGCTTATTGCTTCATTGGAGTCTCTTGTAAGTTTTCTGACTATCTCATCACTTGTGTGTATGTGGGTGGGTGGGTGTATTTTTTGCATTATTTCACATACATAGTCATCGTATGATGGATCTTTTTAGTTGACACTCCAACCAAAAACTTCAATGTCACTACTCTTTTTGTTTCCCTCATTTTCCAATTTGGCATTTCATAGGTTTCCAGTCCAGATCTGTTCTTCTACAATAGCTTTAATTGTGTCCAAGATCCAATTTCTTAAAATCAAACTTCAGAACACTGTGCATATTACATATGTGAGAGACTAATTTTGTTGCAGTTTCCCACTAATCTCCTTGAATGTTATTTTGCTTTCAGAATATTGAAATGCAGGCTCCAAGTAAGATAGGTGACCGTTCAACCAGTGATGTTGTTGTGAGGTTGCGAACACTGGATGGCCGAGATGACTGGTTATACTGCCACTCTCACATTCTTATTGAGAAATGCAAGTATTTTGCTGACCGTCTCTCTGACAATTGGCCAACATGCCAGATTATTGACTCTAGGAATTGTGTTGAGGTTTACTGCCAAGAATCTGATTTTGATCACCATGTCAATGTTCTACGCCTTCTTTATGTTGCCACTGATGGCTTGTTGAATGATATGTGGCATGGTGTGAGGAATGCGCTAGGTATTCTCCAGGTGGCTGTTGATGTGGGCTGCCCACAGATTGTTACTGCTTGTGTTAGCTACCTGGAAGCAGTTCCGTGGGAAGAAGGTGAGGAGGAGGAAATTATAAGAATTATACCGAACATAGGAGCAGAGGCAGAACCAATTCTGGCCCGTCTGCAGCCAGTCAAGCCATCTGCTATTTTGGGAATATTTGTCTCAGCCATTCGTTTTGCCACATCATCGCCTTCAGCATCCATGGCTGACCTTAAATCATCTGCACAAGAGCAGCTTGAATACATGATCACTGAAGATGATGATGCCCCAATATTAACTGCTGATGATGAGATAAAATCTGAGGTAAAACAATGTGTAAAAAGACTATTTAGCAGGTTTAACAATGTATTGGAAGCTCTGTTATTCGAGCATGAAGAGTCTATTTCTCAGGAGAAACTGCAATTGTTTCAATCCCATCTGTTGGATTTGTTGTGGGCTTGTCAGATATTATCTAAGATGGAAATTATGAGGGAATTCGTGGGCAATTGGGTAGATGCATCAGACAAGATTATCAAGGCCACTGAACAATCAAGCCCAACTACTGAGATAGTTGAGATAAAATTGAAGGTCATAGAGGTGGCTGCGAAAGTGCTAGAGGCAATTGGATTTGGCACTGTTATCCTACCAACTGCCAAAAGACTTCAGTTGGTGAAGTTGTGGCTTCCATTTGTAAGGGTTACGAGACCTTTGATTGATTCTGCAATAACTGATGATGAGGGTACCATGACATTTAAACCTGATGGTGAGCTTTGGCAATCCTTGGAATCCACATTTGTTTCAATGATTCTCGCATTACCATCTGGGGATCAGGCTGATGTTTTGACCGAATGGTTGGAAAATCAGCATATACACTATCCAGATTTGACTGAGGCATTTGAGGTCTGGTGTTACCGGTCCAAGGTTGCCAAGAGAAGACTAGGATTATAAGCTGGAAGAGTGGTCTGATCACACACTTTGACTCTTTCATTACGTCCTCGTTTCGCCATTTTATTAGGCAATGGTTCAGGTAGCTTTTGCTCAATCAAGCATTGACAAGTAACTCTGTTTTTTATGCTCATCGAATATAGATGATAGAATTCGTTTATAAGGGCGTCTTCCTTGAGATGTGTTGATATTGGTGGATCTTTGAGCTGTGTGTGCAATATGTAACTGCAATCCTAGGATTTGTACATCATCTGATGCTAGCTCTTGCTTAATTGTAAAGATTGTACTTATCGATGATTAACTCTGGAGAAGTAAGTTGTATGATCACAAAATCTAGCTGATTCGAGTTATCTTATCACCAATTTTATAAATCTAAAGATGACTGTCTTACTAATTTATGCTCGAAGGATGATCATAATACTGCTCCAACTAGAGAACAATTGCTGATCTTTGCTACGAGACAGTGAACAAGCATGAAACATCGAATGATCTCTGCAGTACGCATAGTTATTGGAATTTTGAAGGGCGAAATTTGAAAACTCAATTGCCTTCGAAAATAAAGTAATTTCTGCTTATCAAACACAATCAAGAAACCATTTTGCATGATTAGGTACAAGTCTCAGTCGGCCCAAGATCCATGAAGCAATACGGATCGAAAAAGGGGTTCTTATGGGAGTCGAATGCTAAAGTTTTTTTTTAAAATTTTCTAAAATATTTCTTGGATGGAAACAAACTTTCTTTTCTGATTTGAACAGGATTCAAATTTCAAACTTTTATACCACATTATTCGATCTTATCATTTCAAGCAACCATCTTGCGGAAGATGACATATTAAATACAAGCATAGGTTCTTACATCAATAGGTTAGAAACAATGCTGTGACTACTGCACTCTATGAATATCACTTTCCACAACTTGAGTTCAGTATCATTAAATGGTTAGATTTTATCGATTTTTATTGAACTTTTAACCATCGAACGATATCTAAACTACGAGATACGTTTAAAGTGCTACAATCGAATCCTAGAAACAATAAATACATTTTATACGTAAATCACCATTTTTCATAAATATAGACGTATGTTGAGGCACTGCACAGATATGAAAAATATGCTCTCTTTCAGAAGCCGCATTGTTTTATTTTCAAATTAACAAATGCTTTTGAATTTCTGAATTGCTTGTCAAAAGTTTTCAATATCCAAATGAAAATTAAGTTTGTGATTGAAGATTACTATTATCTATATTCGAGGATCAGTATTCTCAAATTCCCGCCCCCCTGATTATGGAATATAATATGAAACTAAATTGGAAAATTTTTCGAAGTAGTCAACATTTTAGTACTAATAAAATTATCTAAAAGATACCACTGCTGATCACTCGCTGCTGTCCTTGCGGCATAAGCAATCTACAAAAATTTAAAATTAATAAACCAAAGTGTGAATTCAAACGATAAGGTTAACTCTTGTTTAAATTTGAATCTTGTGACCAATAAACAACAAATTGCTCACTATTCATCTATAGCAAAACGATAATATTTCAACAACTAGATCAATTTTTTTTTCCTGGATTGTTGTCCTATGTTTGCTGACTTTTATTTGGAACTTTTCATTAGCTTTATTCTTTTTTCTTCTAGCAAGATACCGATGTGGGGTCCTAAACTTATCTTCCTAATCGCAAATGATACATGCAATAGAAAACTAAACTTAATCCGTATAGAGATAACGAAATGTTCAAACATCTTCTAGATTAGTAATAGGGTTAAATAGATCAGGTATCTCATAATAAAAAAAGAATAATTTAATGAGGTTTAGTAGAAGGTGTCATGCAACCATTGATAGGGGTTCAAAGATTAAAAGTATTTTCCTATTTCACCCATCAATGATATCTCAAATAATGCTTGTATCACATGATTACTACTTAGTATTCAGATGCGTGTTTGATATTAACGTTGAACATTAGTTGGTAGTTTTAATTTGTTGATAAAGTGATTGAAATATTACGGCATCAAATTTGAGGTCTCGCATTCTTCTATATCTCTGGAGCAAAACTCTTATTTTATTTATATTTATTAATGTTTTAGCTCAATTTTTAACCTCTTCACCGATTTTCATGCTCTTTTCTGCCTCCAATTTTATGTGAGATTGTCTATTATTAGCAAACAAGATAGGGCAGATGCAAAGTTTTATTTTATAACCTATTGTCGTACTTTATCTCGCTCTATATTTCACGCGATATAGACTCCTATTAACAAAAATGGAACAAATGCAATCGAAGTAAAAGGTCTAATTTATAGAAGGAAATCATTTAAACCCCTAACTGATAACTCAAGTTTAAAGCGATTTTTCAAACAGTTAAGCAAGAGTTGAAAACCAGACATAATGCGCAATCCATATAAATTTTTGGGTAATAGTTTTTGCATTTTGCATTAATGTTTATCGCTTCCTTTGGTTCCAATTAAGCATCATGGTTCCTGCATTTCCACTTATTCAATGAATGAAAATCATGGAATACAAATTAACACCACCATATATCTACTCACAATCCATATTTATATTGGTAATTTGGTATACCCAAATAACTAACTTTTATGATATCAATCCATCTATCAACTTCAAAACTTAACAAAATTAATATACATCTCCTCAATCCATATGCCCAATACCTAATGCTATTTTATCTACTGAACTCAAATGGTTCTATGCAAAAGTATAAGCCTATCTATACTAAACGTAATTTTCCTTCTGCTTCTTTACACTACCATGCATAAGCTTCCCTGTTCCCAAAATGGTATTAGGGAACAGCAAATAATAGTGAAAAGACTCCAGCCTTTTTCTCGCTTCTCCACAATCTTGATCCTGCTTTTGATGCTTTCACGCAACAAAGTCAGGCAACAGTTGTGCTGCAAACCTCTTCCTGTTCTGTATATTCATGTTTTCATAAGCGACCGAAGCGTGAGGAGACTGAGTGTTTATGGTACCAAACTCATTAGGCTCACCAATTTCGACCCTCCTTCCAAGTTGAATGTTTTGACTTGGGAGAAAATTTTGATGAGTTGCTGACAAAGAGAGATTCTCACAGTGTGGCAGCCCAAGCGTAAGTGACACGCCATTGCCTGAAAACCTTGGGGTGAATTGCTCCGCATCAAACCTTCCAATTTCACCAATTGGGTACTGCCCAAACCCTTGAATGAAGTTCATTTGGTTTCCAATGAATGAGTATCCATCTCTACTCTGCCTATCATCATCATCATCATCAAATTTCATCGGCATATGATCATTAGTAGCCTCATTACCACCAGGCTTCACATCAATGCTGATAGATGGCACATTGCTTGGCGACAGCATCATGTTTATATCACTGTTCCGCGGCTTCTTTGGACTCACCTGTGTAAATCCCTCCAATTCTGATGATCCAATGAGTGAAAATCCTGACTGGTTTCTCGCATTCCCTCCTCCGATAGGAGATGTTGCAATTGTGGACATTGAAATCATAGAATGAACATTCTGGTTTGTCAAATTATCCTCACTGGATTTAAAACTCTTCGAGTTTTGAGTTTCCTTCACAAGATTTTTCTCTTGTGGAGCAGTGGACTTCGATGCCGAATCCTCATTGTGCTCACTCTTGCTTATTTTGTCCTCTGATCCGTTCTGTTCTTGCTCTTTAATTTCCTCCATGTACATTTCCTCAACCATTGGCTTCCACAACCGAACTCGTGCATTTATGAACCAATTAGACACCTGCATCATCACAAAACGTTTATAAAATTTCCCAGAATTGGAAGCACTGACATCTCAAAATTATTTACCTTTTTTTAAATTAAAAAAAAAATTACCTGGCTCCTGGTAAGCCCTGTTTGTTTTGCCAGCATCTGCTTGTCCGAATCTTTCGGATACCTGAATCAAAGATCCTTACATCAATATATATAAAAAATTTGAAAATGGGATTGTGAGAATTGCGAATTGTGGATTTTGGATTTTGCTTACGGGTGAAGGAAGTGTTCGAAGAGCCAAGCGCGAAGAACCGAGACAGATCTTTCAGGCAATCCTCTTTGGGGTCTCCAAGCATTGTGCTGGATCATTCCTAATTGTTGAAGAGCCCTTTGTTGACGAAGATGGTGGTCGACAAATTTGAGTCTGGAGCCTTCAATCTTGCCACCGACGCAATCCTCCTCACCCAGCATCTTATTAGCCGCCTTAATTTGGCCTGTAATTGCATCCTTTAAGCACCGGAATTGCTTTGAAATTGTCTTGAGAGCAAGTGCTGTGTATGTCTTTGCTGACCCAATTCCTGCTGCTTGTTCAAATGATGAAATCACTATCTGCATCTGGTGATGGTACTGCCGGTACCTTTGCTCCACCTTCGCAAAAACAAAACAAAAAAAAATTGAAAATTCATTTCCACGGATTAACTCTTGAAAATTTGAACAAGTAATTGAAGAATACTTTATATTAAAGATTTTAGAAGACGACTTCGATGAAAGTAGCCCTTCAATTCAATTCCTTGTTCTCAATTATGATCTCATCAAACTGACTTGACAAAGACACAAACTTAACTTTTCCAAGAAATCAAAATTTGTCATAAAAAGACCAAAATCAAAACCCCAACAGAACAATATCTACGCAAGTTATAAGTAATACTTTTTGTGTAAATGAGTACTTAAATATATACACACCTCATCAAGCATATTAATAAGCTTAGCTTTCTTCATCTGAATTTCTTGCCTCTCTGCCGTGGTAAGCTCAGCGGCACGTTTCCCGGCTGACTCACCATCATCTCCTGCTGCCGCCGATGACTCTCCGATGACCTTATTGCTATTACTATTGTTATTACCACTACCCTTCTTTGAAAATTCGTTCTTGTTGCTAATCCCACTATTGTTCACATTAACAACTTCATCAAGCAGCTCCTGAGCAGCCTTCAAGTACTTAGAGCTCAACAACACACTTTGCATCCCCGAAACCCCATTAGTGACACCTGAACCCGACGACACGGACCCGCCCGAAACCCTAATATCCTCACCGGAAACCGCTTGACCACCCTGGGAGCCGAAGGCAGGGTGTTGCTGGGAAGAGAGGCTCAAAGACAGACCCTGCTTTGCGCGTGCGGTGTCACGCGCGGGTGGACTAGGATAATTGTGGTTGTACAGGTTGTAGTGGAGACGCGGTAGGAGTCCATGCAGAGGGGAGATGGAGTCATCCTGATGAGCAGTGGTGGGGATGCCGACGAAGTGTTGAGAGTGGGGAGGTGGCGCCGGCGCGTGAGGAGAGATGGCAGAGGAGTTGAGGAAAATGAGGCTGTTGTGAGCCGGCGCCGGCCCCGGAGGAGGATTTGCGTCTGAGAATTGTTGCTGTTGCTGTTGCTGCTGTTGTTGTTGAACGTAAGTTGCAGGGTTCATAAGTACGAGGGTTTGAAGACCATCTGGGGCCTGAAGCTCCGCTGGGTTCCCATGAAAGTACGTTGCCATCTTATTATCCTATTATTTCGATCTTGTGTTCTTAAAAAACGAAACCGGAACGAACTGAAAATGAAAAGGGATTACGTTAGTTTTCACTTTCACATGACATGCTCATGCATATCAATATCAATATCAATATCAGTATATCATATATCACATGTTTGTTTCGAAAAACATAGTACTACAATTATGGTTTTATTTACCTTATAATTGCTTGATTTGAGTCTTAATTCGAGCAATCAACCCATCGATGGATCGATCTTATCAAGCAAAACCTGAAAGGAAATTGACAGATGATGAATAATTTATTCATATTTGTTCATCTTCTAGTGGCTAGAAGATGATGATGAAGAGGAAAAGGAAAGGGAGTAAAACCAGAACGGATGTAGGTTATATAGAGAAGAGGGAGAGAGAGAGAGAGAGAGTGAGAAAGAGAGAGAGAGAGGATTGAATTGAATATAAGTATTTGTTAACAATAATATCAAGTACCTGGTGTGATGGAAAATTGAGTGTGCACGTGCAGCTTCATGATCAATCTACGCTGCAAGGGGAAAGAATTGAAGGAAAAGGGGAAAAGAACTCATTTAAAAAAAAAATGACCTTATTATTGTTAAGACAAACAAACAAACAAACCCCCCATGAAAATGAATATTTTGAAGGAAAAAAAAAAAGAAAGAAACGATCGGCATAGATAAATACTGGAGTACAGTTACATGGGAGATGGTGGGGGGGAAGGGAAGCAACACAAAAAACTAACCTGCTGCCTATATATGAATCTTCACTTATAGGTGAAAGCACTTTGTCAGACTTCAAATCTCTGCAACTCTCCCACTGAAAAGGAAAAAAATATTTTAAGTTATGAGAGAGATGGGGTTATTATTAAAAAGGCTGGGAAAAAAGATACCCATCTTTATTCACTCATTATCCACACACACATATTTAATCTCACTTTTTTTTTTTCCCCAATCAAACCGAACAGAAAAAGAAAAAGAAAATCAAATTTTCTTTAAAAAAATGTAAATTGAAGTTATGTGATTGTGAAAGGTTGTTATTCTTTACTACACAAATAGTAGGTTGTTTCCTTTCTTTTTTCAAATTTTGGTTTTTCTTTTACGGCTTCTGAGAGAAGTACCTGCGAATGGATCAAAACAAGGGAACTTCAATTTAGTGATTTGACTCTTCTGCTATGCTTTGCTTTTCAAATCATTTGACATGGAGCAGAGCAGCGATGAACTACGGAAAATCTTGAGTGAGAGTGCGAGGAGAGGGAGAATGTGTGTGCATCACTGCATGTAATTTTTTTTTTTTTTTGTTCTACCAATGAAATATATTTAACATGAGTGTGCATAAATATATATTACGATAAAACGAAATTTCATATCCAAAAACTAATAATAATAAGTGTGTCAGATGACACAAACAGCTGAAAAACGAGGAAACGTCTCCTTCCAACAAAGTTTGTAATTAAAAATTTATAAACGCATATATATATATATATATATGAAATGAAAGATGATGATGATGATGATGATAAAGAGAATAGGGTTGAATTTGGCGAGAGGGGTCCCCCTATTTGTTGAATTTTTTTATTAAATAAATATCCATTTGTCTTTTTTCGATATTTTCATTTTGTGATTAATTCAGTATTTTTTGTGGTTGGATGCCCGAGTTTGAAGATAAAGCAATTAAATTGCAACAGGACGGAGGACCAACCACCATTACGCCTTCGCTTGGCTTTAATTCTACATCCATTTATCTATTTATTATAGAATTAATTTCTGTTGAATATATATGCAGCACGTATAAAAATGAATGACAATAAAATTTCAATACCGTCGAGTATACCCGACAGTAAATAATTTATCAAATAGTCGATTAAAAATGATATTCATGATCGTAATTAGGTTAACTCAAAATTTTCTCAAAAAATCTAACGACAAGTGATTCTATGGTTTCTATTAACGAAGTAGATAAACATATGTTTTGCATAACTTCAATTAAACACTAATTTTAAACTTGATATTTATTTAAGTAAAGCACCAAATCGATCATGGGGGCCAAAAAAAAAACAAAAAACAAAATCTTACCTTGTCTCTGTTTGGGGGGGGGGGGGTTGTGAGGAGCATCATAATCAAGCGATAATTTAGAGTATAAGGTCCCCCACTAGGGCTAGTACACGAAACATAATAGAGAAACTGTAGAAGATCGTATGGGAAAAGAGATTATAAATGATTGGATCAAGAATTGGCTCCTACCATTTTCTCCTTTTTATTTTGTATTTTTTTGAGTTCCTTTGATCCTAATTTATATATGTATTTATTTGTCTTGATCTTCAATCACCTTTTGAGTGCATCAAAGGATCCATAGATAGAGCTTCATAATCTAATCAAATCAGAAGCAATTAATTTATAGAAGAAATACGTACGGAGGTGTTTGGTGGGCAAAAAAATTACTATAAAAAAAAACTATATACACTCATGAATGGAAATATAACTTAAACAAATTAATTAAGAAGGTACAGCAGATCTAATTACTTGATTAATTAATTAACTAAACCTAAATATCTGAAACCATAATTTTCAGAAGCTTTTCTATCACCATCATCAGTAACAATGATGGTGCAAAGAATGACCACTGACACAAACTTTTGAGTTAATGATGTTAATAGGACTAGTTTTCAAAGTAGACACATTCTGTTCTGTTCTATTCTATTCTATTCATAGGCACTCTAATAATTAATATATCCATGCTATTAATTAATTTTCTGAAGCACCCATAATTTAGAATAATAATTCCTAGGATTCTTCTTTGAGAAGCAATTTGTATCACTTTTCAATTTCATTCTCTGTTGCAGGCTTTAATTACGATTGTTTTCACTTGTAGTGAAAGCTCCTGCCATGATTTTTCACATCATCCCTTTTTTATTATTGTGGCACTTTCTACTTTTATGGCTTGTAGTTGTACTCTTCATTTCTTTTACCAAAGTTTGACTCTTCATTGAGTATATAAAATCAATCTTAGGGTATACATCTCGATTCAGGCAATGTATTTTACATGTAACATTCAATACTACAGTTTCTATCATATCAAATCGCCTTCATTCGATCATACCTGAATAGCTGACAAATGACTAATAAACATTAACTATAACTTAACTAATTTTAAATTCAATTAAAATACAAGCACAATACATCTAAACACAGATGTGCACTTTTTTGTTAATTAAAATATCAATTACTCAGTTTTTGCACATGGCCAATTCAAAATATCCTAGGTAGCGTTTGCTTTTTTTTTTTTTTTTGGTTTGAAATCTAAATAAGTTAAATTTATCTGAAATATAAATCGATCTTAATAAGAAAATTTAAATCACATATTTATTTTTTTTAATATTTGAATATAAGTGATATTTTATTTATTTTTATAATTAAAAAAATCTTAAACTTAATTTTTTAACATTTATATCATTGTAAATCAAAATAAAAAAAGAATTAAATTTTATAGTTTAAAAAATAAGTTGTTTCATAGAGATGTTTTTAGAATATGATATTTACATCTCATTTGGACATTTTTCTATTACAATAAAAGTTACAAAATTTTATTTTTTTTATTCGAATGTAAATATTTAAAAATCAGACATAAAATATAAAAATAAATAAATTTATAAAAATCTTAAATGAATAAAATTTTAAACATCATACAATTAATAAAAAAACCTCTAACCTGGCTATTTGATTTTCATTTGAAATAATACATTTAAAAAAATTAAAAAAAAAAGAGATACACACACAACAACGACATCATAAGAAAGTCATCAATCATGCAATAAAAAAGTGGGATAAAATCATTTGATAGAAGTGTCAGATCCTTTATGAATTATGAATATTTAACCTTAAAATACGGTTAATCGGTTTAATCAATCGATTACTAACTACTTCATTAACTAGACCTTTCTATAATTATAAAATTAATGTGCCACGTGTCTCAGTGGGTTATTGCTCCTGCATTCATTTCCACAATTTGAGTGTTTGAATGTAGCGATTGATGTTAAAAATCCTGCTAAAAGTTAGTAAAACTAACTGTTCTAAAATAGCACGTTGTCCTTCAGATTTACTAATTCATTAAAAAAAAAATACAAATAAAATATTTATTGCATGGACCCATCAAGGTTACATACCAATTCTCGTTTTTCCCGTCTTGTGTGTTATACGATGTCACATATTTTCACTAGCTTGATCTCTTTTGAGGGTCTATTTGGTACAGTTTGAATATAATTACTGAAAATAAAGAATAAAAGTAAAAAAAAAAAATAGAGCTATGTCATTAATCATTATTATGGAAGGGTATCTATTTTTATTTTTGTATTTACTGATTACTTTAATATTTTTTCCACTAAAATTGCATCTTAAAACTTTGAATCAGATCTTGATTTTCAAAAACTTCTCATGGGTCACTGCTCGAAGGTCCTAGAAATTTTGGAATCCATAAATATTATCAATTGCTAATCTCTTGGCTAGCTTAGCTCACAAGCCTTCTTCAACAATATACAATATGACTTATGCCCCGGTACAATTTCCCGTACTAACATGTTTCCTTAATGGTATTTGTTGCTTTCAAAACATGTTAAGTGCCAAAACATCACATCAAAAAATAATAATAAAGCCGTAAACATTTTTTTCCTTTTTTTTTTTCCAGATTGAGCCACCATATTGAATATTCCATCCCCATAAAAAATAAGAATAATATTTCCAAGTGGGTATGGTCCATTTTGTGCGTTTTATTTTTCCTATAATAATGGACTCTTTTACTTGTTGCTGCTTGTCTCTTTTTTTTCAAATCCCTATTTCTTTTCTTTTCATAGGAAAATGACTGAAAACATTGGGTTGGAAAAGAAAAAAAAAAGCTTGGGATTTTTTGCTTAAACAATTCAAATAATATCTGTAACAGAGTTAGAAGTGGGTATGTGGGAATATGAGCACAACCTACATGTGTGCCAATTAGAACTACTTGCATCATCATTATCATCAAGACTAAAATTGAATCATGAAGTGAATAAATATAATTTATTTTTTTTTTTTTTTGGGAAGCTATATGATAAGTGATGTGGGAATTTGTTGTTACAAATGGAAACGGAAGGAGACCCCACTTCTAAATCTTCACCAATTGGGTTGATGAACTGTATTCCCCACATGGACCACAACCCACATTCCTCTATTTACAATCTAAAAATTTTTATTATTTTCTGGCAATCTCAAATTACACCCAAAAAAAAAAACATTTTCAATCTATTTATAAAAAAATCATAAATATTATATTTGCCACGTACCTTCAAAATGGTGCAATCCTAACTAAAGAATCAATTCAAGATTGGGAGACAATTAAAAGAAAAAAAAAATCCTTTTAGGCCTAAAACGTTAAATAAAAATTATCTTAACTTCACCAACCGGCATTGTTAATAATAAATTTGAATGTCATTAGCCCATTATTCAAATTTATTTACGTGTCAATTTACATTATTCTGTAACTACAAAGTTATCTGTGCATATCTGACTGGCTTTAATCGTAAGAACCAAAAAAAGGTTATTATTCCATACTTTTCAAGTTTTATCGTAACAATCTGATTAAGATACTTCACAAACACAGATGGAATAATTTATGTCATTTCCTGAGAAAGCAACACCAAAAATTATTCTATTTATCTATCTTATCACCACCTTTTTCCTACTCGAAACTAACATTCCTCTTTTTTTTCTTTTTTTCTCAATATATAACACATAAAGTATACGATTTCTCCGGCCAAAATTCTTTTCAATACTTTGCCTTCAAAGTTGTTCATTACAAGTAGGTTAAATTTTTTATTTCAGAACTTGAACCAATACCCCCAATCATATATCAGAGAGGGAATTACTATTTTATTGGTGATATTATCATAAATTCATATAACATATTTTAAGGAGGAATTAAGTTCTTTCTCGTAAAGTTTGATGAAAATATGCTCTTTATGCACGCTTTCGAGGCAGAACAAGTACGCCTGAACGGCAATAAGAATTCGTTACAAAAATAAAGTCAAACAAGCGAAAATGAAGGAAATGATTAAAAATGTTATTAATTAAACATACATGAGACCTACGGGCAGTATGGGATTGCAGAGATTGATAAAAAAAAATAATAATAATTTGTACCATACGGATGAAATAAGTTACTAATTAAAAAGTAGTTTGGTGTTTGATAAATTGTGTTGTTGCGCTTACTATAAATTTAAAAAGTAAAATACTTGCATTTAGTAAATTTAATTATGAAAGTATTGTTTTATTATTTAATAACTAAAATAAACATAAATTTAAATTATTTTTTATTTTCAGAGTATGTTTAATAAATTGTTTGAACATACATTTTTTTTCCTCAGATATGTAAAATTATATTAAAAAACTCAATTAAAAAATCTAAAGAACTTCATAATCCATTACATAAAATATAAAAAAAATCATAATTATACATAATTCAAATAAAATAAAAAGTAATATGTATTACATTCACATTAAATTTTTTACAATAAAATTTCTCAAATGATAGCTGTATTATGATATCTAATGACTTATATATTAGGATTTATGAATAAATAAGATATAATTATCTTTTTATTAAAATAATAAAGTTATAATAGTAATTTTAAAAAGGTTCAGTAGTTTATTAAATAAGTTACTTATGAAAAATAATCCCCTACCTACTTTTAAAAACTATTAATGAAATGGAAAAAAATTATGAAATAAGCTGCTTCTATAAAATTTACCAAATATTAATTTTTATAAAAAATTATGAAATAAGTAGCTTATTGAATTTCAACATCAATACCAAACGGGCCGACCTAGTCGTAATTCCACTAGTTATTGGACAACCTTATTAAAGTTTTATTTTTATAGATATACTAGAATTTGGGGTTTATTGGGACTCTTGATATACATGTTTATCATATAGGCTAGAAATATGTTGAGATTAGTTTAGAAATCTAAGCTTATTAACCAAGTTGATAGAAAGACCTATATATATATTATAATTCAGAATTTTAAAGCGCAAGAATGTTGGAGGAAGTTTTAAAATGATATGATTTTAAACTTTTATTTTATAATACTATCAAATTGTGCAATTTTTAACATTTTTATGGATCTTTCTTATACTTTAAGATTCCAAAACAAAAAACTACTATATATATAAAGAGAGAAAGAGGAAAAACAAACACCGTGAAAGCGAGAACTAGCCATTGCCTTCAATATTGTTGAGAATACTATTCCGTGGAACTACAATCTCAATTAAAATATAACGACATTACATATAAGGGAATATGTGTCACTAAGTAAAGTGTTAAGATTATCTTTGACTTGTTTTGTGGGCATATGTGAGACTTCTAACACTATGTTTGTAACGTAGAAGCTACAATGTGCATTAAACCTCGAGAAGGGCGGAATTGTGATGTAAAAGTTAAAATGTACCTTAGTCACCGACATTATATTTTCTTTTTATCATTATCTCTTTATGAATTATTTTTACAACTAGGCTCCAAAACATCTGTCCCCAACATTTTTACTCTTATTTCACATTTGACACTCTTACTTCTTATTTTCTACATATTGAACCCTCAATCAGTCAATTTAAGAACACCGCTCCTCATTCTTGACAAAATTTGAACATGTAAAATGCGATCTATCGAACTTCAAAGTTAATAGTATGACACTTTATGTTACGACAAAGCATTTCGGTAGCGTTTCTATTGCGATCAATGAATCTAAAATCAAAATTCGGACTTAATATTTAAGCTTGACGACCACTCAAAAAAAAAAAAAAAGAGAGTTAGAGATAAAAGAAGAGTCGCTTTTATTGTGGACCATGTCTTAATTAGCCAATAAAAGACAATAGAAAATAAAAAATCAAAGAAAGAAAGAGAGAGAAGGAAGAGAGAGAGAGGGGGGTTGGGGGGGGGGGTGTTGGGGTGCTTGCTTCTGTGCCCCACCACTATTTGATTCTTTTTCTTTACTAGAACGCCCTCTCCAATACGCAACCATTATTGGCAATTTTTCCCACCTCTTCTTCTCCTTTTCGTTTTTTTCTCAAAGGCTTTTGAAGTAAAGACTGGGGCTACAATTGCCTGCCTCCGACCCCACAGTTAGACCAAGACACGCTCGTTTGCACGGCATACGTACAAAATCATTTTCAATTATGTACTGCTACCGAACGGTGATTGATCTTCACCAAAAAGTACAGCACGTTGAATTATAAGATCTCATTTCATTTTGGATTAAATTAGATTAAATATTCTTCCCCCCCCCCCCCCCCCACAAAAAAAAAATTAATTAAATAGTATTTTTTTTTCAAAATTCTCACTATTTAATAAAGTAGATGTTTTTCGTAGTGATAAACATTTTTTTATCAGTGCATCACTACAACTCAGACGGTGTAAGAAGAGTAATAACACTTGCGCATGCTAAGTAGAAACAATGATAAATTTACAAAATTCGTTTTTATTCTCAACTGATGGGATATCATCGTATATAAGTCGTACGATAATTGATCGTTATCATTTCTCATTCAATCAATCAATCAATTTAAATACCCTTTAAATATTTTATTTTCACTTAAATAAATTCATGAATCAAGAAAATTTGAAATTATACTTAAAGATGTGTCGTCCTACGCTTGTGAATAGTGAATAATATGACAGTTTAATCTCTAACTCGAGAAAACTAGTTATTACACGCACAATGAATATTCCTTTGAAAAAGTGTAAAAACATAACGCGTTAATCAACAATCCATCAATTTGTTGGCAAATAATCTATCCTCAATTTCATCCAAATTTTCTTCCACTTCCTCGCACTAAAAATACAAGAACCTCAAAACATGGCGAACGCAGAAAGTTCAAAACATCACTCGAAGCATTTTAAGTACTAAATTGATTGGGGTATCAATTCATTTAATACATAATTAAATCATAATATGGCAATGATCAATTTTATATATAAAAAAATCCAATTATTGATCAATTTGTTTAAAAAACAAAATTTATTGGATTAGCCAAATGACTTTGGTCAAATATACACGTTGATGAATCACACTTTCCCGACATTAATTGGATCTCATTAACTAAAAGTCATCATCTCTTAATTCATCTCCAATTATTGATTTAGAAATTGTACAGCTAAATAAATATTCGTTAACAACAATCGCCATCCAAATTGTCCTCAATGACGGCATCATGGCACCAAAACTTAATTTATTAGGACAAGAGGTGTCTAATTATTTATTGACCTCACATGGCATGCCGAGTGTCCGGGGCACGAACGTATTTAAATGATCAATTAATTAAAAAATAATAATAATTGCACCCATAAACACGAGTACATACATATAGCCCAGTATAAATTCACTATTAAAGTTCAGCAGAAATCAAATATAAACTTGCACAGATATTTTATCACATCTCTACATTACCTAACAAATTAAAAGGTCAAAAAGATGCTGAAATTAATGCTTTTGAAAATGTCAATAATTGTATAGATGCCTTAGAATAAGACACGTTGTTGTTTGGCAGTTAAATTGCAACTCCTGTATGTGTGGCTTGAAATATTATTTTCCACAAGGGATTCATAGCGTAGGGCAAGCTACGAGAATTGACATCCTTATCTTTATGTTTTGCAAAAGCTGTGTCACTCATTTATAGCATAATTATTGCTTAAATGAATTGGACTCCCAAAGAAATATAAAAAGCGACAGCGATGTAGCCATCACCCAAGTTAAATTATTAGTAACTCACTTAAAATATCTTCTTTGTAAAATTACTTGCTAGTTTAATCATATGATAAGTATTCTGACTTTGAATATTTTCAGTTTTTCACTATTTCAAGAGATTTTATTCAGTGCATGGCTAACAAAATACTCAAACAATTAAATTATTTACATAATTGAAAGTATATTTGAACGTATTTTGCAGATTTCTTTTTCAAATATGCACTTTTTTTTTTTCAAATAAACGAATGCAGGACGCATGAATATTGTTTCATATTTTTGGACCTAACATAGATTCATGGCATTTAGATAATGAAATCGCCTATGTTAGGCACTTCTCTTTTCTTAGTCACGGTCTCAATTTTATCGACAATGCCTATGATCATTGGAATTTGGACAAATATTTTATGCTTAGATTGACCATGCTTTGACAACAATGTTATCGCCACTATAATTATGTTTCTGAATTCAAAATTTGGATGCACAAAATTAGATAGATATGGTATTGGTTGCGCTATTATTATAAGTCGAAAACTCAATGAGCTTACGGAACAAAGTTGAGATATGAACACACTGGAAGCAAGAACAATCTTCTAATTAATTACTTACCGAAATACAATATCAATTCCAAATAAACTATTTGATTGAGATTAGAAAAACAAACCAAGATAAAGAATTGAATGCATTATGTTCCATTATACACGTATGAAGTAATTAATCAAGCATTTTATCATTGGCACATTTTCGAGACATTTTTAATACCTGCCAAAACCCAACAAATCTCAACTTAGGGTCCATTTAAGATTACTTTGAAAGATTCAAAAATGATTTTGTAAAGTTAAAAATTAATTTTATTATTTAATAAATTTCTTTTAAATTTTTTTTATAAATTTAATTAATCTTTACACTCAATATAATTTTGTATGTACACTACATATATTATAAAAAGAAGCTCCTAAATTACATTAAATTATAACATACTATTCTCCTATGGTGGGACTTACATAATTTATGTGAGAGGAATAAGTTACCTTAAATGTAACTTAGCATTTACCATTATATAAAAATTTAAAAATTTTCTTTATTATTATTATTATCAATTATTTTAAGATAATAAAAATAAAAATAGAAATATTTATATTAGCTACTAATAATAATAATAATAATATAGACACGATGAAAAAATTACTATATATGCATTTTTATAAATATAAAAATAAATTTTATTTAACATTCAGTCATTTATAATCTTATAGAATTGAACAATAAGATTTATTAAATACATATAACTACTCTAATACTCTTAATATTTTTAAAAATAAGATTTATTAAATATTTAATTAATTCTCTTTAAAGTTAATTATTTACCGCAATACTATTAAGAACAAGTATTATATAAAGCTCATGATAACCTAACTGGCTCTTAATATTAACATTAATAATAAAGATTTCCTTAAATAAAATTTTTTAAAATACGGTGAAGATGGTATAAAACTATTTGTCGGTCGAGTATAATTAATTATACCGCCTAACATCTTCTTTAGCAAATTAAAAAGTTAAATTTCTTTGTACGCTAAAATGGAAAATGAACAGAAAATTCATGCCATATACGTATGAAATCATTTAATTAGAAACGACAGTTCTTCATTGATGGGGGGCCAAATAACAAACTATTTCAACAAAATTAGTAGAATTATTGCCAGAATCCCTCTACCTTACACCAAGGTAACATTTGTCTTATTATCAATTTTATTTCTCCGTGGACCAAAAATAAAGAAAAAAAATCAAAGCTCGAAGTCGAAGGGTCCAACACCAGCCACGTCACCATGGCGCACTAAATGCTGGAGTTAGGCTTGGGCACGCACAAAGGTCCCACCGCGTCGATCCCACGTGCCAGTTGCCGCTTGTTACCGTAAAGCACTTTACTACAACATATATATATATATTATTTATTATTATTTTTTTTTTTTGGGGGGAAAAAAGAACTAGTATCAGAGAGAAAAAGAGAGTTGGATTTGGACTTTCGCTAGCAGCCTAACACAAGGTAACCCCCTCACAGCCCCACCGCACTGTACACGCGTCAACAGAGCAGGCCCCTTACCCTTGTCTAAACGACGAAGATTCGTCTCCCCTTCTCCCATGGCCCCCACCAACCAATCAAAACCCCCTACCCAAAAAGAACAGAAAACAAATGAAAACACTTTGCTATACTATTTCTTTCTTATTTATTATTTTTTTTTTTGGCGAAGGCGTGCAGTTTCACGAATCGACAGGGCCCACGTATTCACAAGGTCAAGAAAGAAACCAATCAGAGGTGAGATGGGTGTCTCCGCAACTGGCTTTTCTTTTTCCTTTAAATTTAATGCGGATATATCTTGAGGCTTTGTCGTTGTCGGCCGAGTTGATGTGACACGTGTCGCGTAGTTATAGCGTATGACACACTGTCCGCTCTACCCACGCTCACGTTGTCCTTACACGTGGTCGAGGTCTGGTGAGTCCCTTTCACTTTAAATGACCATTTTAGCCCCCACCTCCCTTCGATTGGTTGAACTTTTTGAAGTTATAATCCCACCCTCAGAATTTTGTCCTCTCCGCTCACAGACGACACTGCTACTTAAAAGTTACACGTATTCCATCTTCTGTGACTTCTGTCAATATACTTTCACATAAATACGAGTGTTTGGGTTCTCCACTTAATCACCGTCGATCGCAATAATCAAATCCGAAATCGAGGGTGTAGAATGGCAGATTGTTGTGCGGATGCTATCAGTGGGCGATATGAGAATTGCGTGTTGAGACAACTGTGGGTGACGTAAGCAGTACGTAGTATCTAGCATCTTTGGCGACGACAAAAATGCACTGTGAGATCATCTAGTTTTTCGAAGGCGTTATTTCTGCGCGTGTACTTCACAGTCCAATACGATGTAAACAAGGCGGTGTTGATGAGGAATGTGAGGGTGGAGAAATTGGATGTTGTTTTGTATGGGAGATAATGTTCACGCACGGCGTGATTGAAGCCCCGCATAGCAGTTACAACTGCTACAATTATTTATGGCCATTAGCCGGTAAACCACATTAAATAATAATAATAATAATGATAATAATAATATATTAATAATTTTTTTTTTGGTGGTAAATAGAATTGAAAAATATTCTTGATTTTTTGCATTAATTATGCAATTTTATACTAAGAAAGTTAAGCAAACTGTAATCTTGAACAATTCCTATAAATTAAATAACTAGTCAAAATTTTATAAAATTACGAAGATCCGCTTGTGCGAAAGCGAAATGTATATCTATATTAAATTTCTTCTCGAAAAAGAAACGAGCCATTGATAGAAGGTGAAATGGAGTAACGGACCCATATTGGCTGTAGGTTTTGTTATCGACATGGAGTACCAAGCTTGATTTACAGAAAATTGATCGGCCGGTATTGAAATGAATTTAATCAAATCGAAGGCATATATAAGGCAATGACAATGGTTAAATCAATTGGTCGATTTAAATTTTAGAGTAACATAATTTCAAATAGTGAAGGTCGCACTGAGGTCACAGCAGTATCTTACTACGTTCTAACTGATGTGAAAGTTGTGGTCAACTCCCATGAGAGTGGACGAAAAATGACAACCGAAAAGAATTTAGTCACTAAATATGGTAAGTGCGATTTGTAACATACCATGAGTCTCGAGCTCGATGTTTTTTTTTTTTTAAAAAAAATCAAATCCAGCGCGACACCATTTACCATATTATCAATTGTCATGGCCCTAACCTAAAGTTATCGACAAGGAAATTCACGTTCTTATTTTGTGCCAAAATCAGTGCGTAAATGTTAAGGCGTGTTGAGTTTTCATTGTGCTAAAGGCATGGCCAATGCCTTATGGCATCAATTAAAAAAATAACGCCACATGATTCACGCTTATGTCCCTAATAAAACAAGAGCTAGAATGGACCACACCAAGGGTACCATCCATGGAAGAAAAAGATATAGTTAGGTTTATTACCCCCACAAAATAAATAGAACCCAACAAAATCTGTTGGGGATATTGGCTTGGTTGCATTTAATCACCTCTTTAGCTTTTGAGATTATATGATCTCCGCAAATCTTATCATAATAATGCAATGTATATGGAGCAAATTAATCAACACGATCGGTGGTTTTATGTGGTTCTAATAATCGATATTAGACGGTTTAACAAATTAGATCTCTGGCGATAGTGTTTACATCAATCCAACTTAAAGACATTTGATTTTTAAAGAAAAAAAGGGGGAAAATAATTATAATAAAGCTATGGATTCGGTTGTACAAAAATTTGATCTCACCCAACAATGGTTACATTGTAGTCCAACAATAATTAGGTGGGTTAAAGTTGCATTTGTCCAAAAAAGTTCCAATTCAAAGCTCAAGCAATAATTGTAGGAAATATTCTTGATTAGCATGCCATTATCACGTGAATAGTTTTTGAGACCTTATTCTTTATAGCGAAACGTGGCTTCGGTTGATCCACTTAGTGCCCAACAACTTGTTTGTTAGGCAAACACTGCTTTAAATTGAGTGTCACATTAAATTTCTCTTTGACGACTGTCTCATTTTTTATTTATTCATCAAGCATAACAAATTTTGACCCCATGACACCACAAACGTTCATCTCTCAATAAATAACATGGAGGTTTACCAAACTATTCCTATAAAAAATATTTTGCAAACATCTGATAATATAGAACGAGATTTTGTTAATTGATTGCTGCCTAGATGAGGTGGTATTGCAAGAAAACTCCTGGATTTATTTATTTATTTTTGTGATTTATGCTTCAAATGAAATTGGATTGTGACATTAAAGTTGCTTTCATAAAAATGAAACTTAGGATGAGAAACAATTATCAAATGAAAAGATCAAGAGTGACCTCAAAGAACTGAAAAGATGGAAGTCCACTGATAGCATGCATACATAAAACTATTATTCAAATGTAGTGGGTGATCAATTAAAATTTGGCAGGCTGATTTTGAGGCAACTCAAAGCCTAAAAAGCTAGCTTCAAATATTAAATTGAATAACAACACACAAAAATTTTCAATTCGACTTGTTGTGCTTTTTTTTTTTTTCTTAGTTTGTATTATGATATTGATTCGTGGGCATGCAAGTTACTCCATGATAGATATGTTGGTATTTATAGGCAATTAATTTAGTGCCTCACAAAGTATAGACAGTGGGCTACGTCCTATGCAATTCACTTCACCATCAAAATCATGCAATGTTATGTATCTTTCAGTCAGTTTTTTGTTCTGTTTTTTTGGATCACACACAAAAATTTAATATTCTAAATCAGCTTTGCATAGCCTTGTCCCTTGAAACTCTAAGACCCCCCCCCCCCGGGGAAAAACAATTGAGCAAAAAATAGAAAAGCGAACAGCTTTAGCCAATTTGAATATATAAGCTAAATTTGCCAATGAAAATTGAAAATATAATGTGCAAGCTTGATCAAATGGAGCAATAATTTGATCCAAGTACTCAATTAAAAATGAATGTAAGATGGCCCATAAGCTCAACTTTTAATTTTCTGAGTTCTGAAACAATGATATAAAGGGACATGGGTCCTTCGGTTCTTGCTTGTATGAAAAATTGTTTTGTGTTTCAGCTCAATCATGAGATTCCCATTTTCATATTTGGAGTAGTAGTGGTGCCCTACATGTTTTCAACTTTTCAGCTAGAGCCCATTATATCATTTATTGACCCTCCCCTCCACACACACACACTCTCTCCCCTCACTTTTCATACATTTATTTTTTAACAGAAGATTGTACTACAACTGAGCATAATTTCCCGGTCAATTCAAAGAAGTTTACTGAATAACAGGCAAAGTTTTTTGTCAGTATAGTTTCAATTTTTAATTTCTTTTAAATCGCAAGTTACATTTAAGATTCAAAATTTTACGAGCCCCGTACAACATTCATTGGCCCCCGTTCTTCATTTTGCACATTTATCACTGCACTTTATGATGTGGGGCTGCGACTCCTACTTGATGCAACTTGTGCAGGAAGTACTTATATTCAAAAATAAAAATGATTTTTTTTCTTTTCTGGCTACTACAGCAAGTACTGAGCGAACAATCAGGTTAATTATTGGGAAGATTTTTACACGTACCCACCTTTACGGCTTTACTCCCGGTCATTGCTGGGACAATGAACGGATAAAGGAAGATATAAACCTGGCCCACCATACTTGGATTTTATTAGTAAAATTTTTTGGGCCAGGTCGCGGAATCCGGGGCCGGCCGACAGAAGCCGAATGCAAAGCCCATTCACTTTTGTCCTTCACGTGGGTCGGACAGATTAAATTGGATATGTTAGTTAGCCCACGATCCATGATGAGCTCCGTTCTTTTGTTTTGGAAGTGGGGATAAGCATGCAAATGCAAAACTAGAACAAATTATTGAATAGAAAAATTCAAAATAAAAATAAGGAAAGATAAGATACGCGAACCCACAACCTCTAGGCATATAATGTTACTTCATCATAAATCTTTTTATGTGTCAAATGGTTTAGTTATCAGTTTACCGAAAGGCGATGATGATTTATATAACAGTCACGTGTATGTTAAATTTATTGAGATATAAATTTTATATTATATTTCTACACGCGTATTAATATTCTATGTTTGATAACATGATAGGCAGTTATAAATATTTTGTGCCCAAGCCAAATGTCATGGTAAGGACTGTAACACATTGATGGTAAGAAAGCCAGTGAGGAGATAACAATTTGTGTCCCTTTTTTTTTTCAGGTTTACAGACCTAATTTCATCTTGACGTGCAGTCACTGTGGTGCTATAATTTGACTCAAAATATTATCGGGTTGGTCCGGCGATCTAAAATTTACTGTTTTCTCAAGTCAATGACCTGTCAGCTTATCACTTTTTAACTTTTTCTTTTTAATTTTTGCAGTTCAATCGCTTTCAAACTTTGGCTAATACGCAAAGTGAAAGGGTTTATGTACACGTTTGGGAAGACGTGTGCATGATAACTATAGCGTGATAAAAGCTTTTTATTAGCTAGCTGTTACAGCAAGATGGAACAGTCGAAAAAAAATTTCTTGTTGTCGCTAAACTTTACAATATAAAACTACAAATTTGGTACCGTTCATAGTCTAAGAGAAAATGAAAAATAGACTTGATTAAACTGACCATCAAAGTCCAAAATGTTGCTATCAAAATCCTATGTACAGCTGTTTCCATTTCTTGGTAACTTGAATAAATCATTCGCATGCCTAATAGCGAAAAGTTTAAAAAGGAAGACAAGGTTTATCAGACTAATCTATATTTATCTGTTAAGTTCGTTTTTAACTTGACTACTAAAAGTACAAAAGCCATGTCCTTGACCGTGCAGAGTCTTTATTAACCAAATTAAATCTAAAACAATATTATCAGTGCTTTTGCCCGTAATGGCTGTCTTAATCAAATAAATTAGTGTAAATCAAATAAAATGATACTAAAGATGAGACGACTCTGACTTGGAGCCTAAAGGACAGTGTACCCAATTGACCAACCATTCTTTTGTTGAGAGAAAGGTCTAGTTATATGGGAATTACTAAGTTATAGTTATTGTAAATTATAGTTTGTCTAAAAATTATATAAATAGTGTAATCGTATATATTGTTCACGTTACTTTTGAGCAGACTATAAGTTACAGTAGCTGTAACTTAGCAAAATCCAAAGTATATATATTATGAAGTGTTAATTGAACAAAATAACTATTATATCATATGATGTAATAATAAATCATCACGTATATATGCGTTTAATTCATCTACCTTACTTATCAAAACGATTAAAAATCCTTTCATGAATGTAATAGCATTAAAATTGCATTAAGGTTACGTGCTAAATTTTGGACTCCGCATACTGTTGTCCTAACTGCTTCTTAGCTTATTTTTGGGAGAGTAAGGATATGGTCACAGAGTTTGGAAGTTGGAATACAAAGTTTGTTTTTTAAATGATGTGTCACAAAAAAAATAACGGTCATGTGTTAATAACATATAATTGACTTTTTATATTATCGTTAATGATGTAATTTTGCAGCACTAATTAATAAATAACACGTCAAATGTATCATCATTTGAGATGTAATGTCTATGCAGACTTCGTAAACATATCATTAATCTTTTAAAATTAGATTATTCGATTTCTCACTTGGTTTATCTAAACACATGTGACTTTGAAATTAGGCTATCCATAAGTTGATTAAGATTTGTAAAAATTATATTTAATTATCAAAGATAGCTATGAAACTAAATGACAAAAACAATTGTGGGTGAACATATTTAGCATAACTGTAATGGAGTAATTAATTACTTTCTTATTATTATTAAGTATTTTTTATTTTAACGCATTATAGAAGGATGAGGCTATTTAGACCGACCAAACTATTAATTAAACTCATTTCTTAAAAATAAAAATCAGGACACAAGTATTCTTAACTTGAATTACTATTATAACCATCATAGCTAAACACTATAACTTTATTAATTGAGCTCATTTCTTAAAAATAAAAATCAGGATACAAGTATCCTTAACTTGAATTACTATTATAACCATCATAGCTAAACGCTATAACTTTATTGTCTTTAATTTCTCTCTCTAATTTTTATCTTTGCATTTATTTTGCATAATGGTAGATGTAGTTTCATGGCTAACATCAACAAAGCCACCAGAAAATCAATGATTTTCTGTGGCAAAAAGTGCCACTAACACCTTGTTCTCTCATCTTTGCCTCACCGTCAAGCTCAACGCCTTGACTACCTTTGTTATTGCCTTCGTAATCATTTATTAAAAATTTAAAAATTAGCGGTTGCATATGTTAAAAGTGAAAAATAATAGAAGAGGGTTTGTACGTATAATTTTCTACTTTTATAGCTCTATGATAAATTATGGAAAAGATGATTAAAGGAACAGTGAAAAAGCCTTCGATAACAAACAATATTTTCTTAAAAAAAAAAAAAAGGACAATACAACAATCCCAGAACAATGGAAGATTTAGTTATACAACAAAAACAAAATATCAAGAGGAAGTAAAGAGACGGAAGTTGCAAAAAAGAAGGAAAAAGAATAAACCAAAGAGATTTAAATAAGGATATATTATGTACAAAGATGCATTTATTGAGAGAAAAAATAAACTTTCAAATTTAGATGATGGCTTTGTTTGGTAAATGAGTTTATGGAGTATTATGATGGGTTTAAATAGTCTCATCCATTATAAAAATAGAAATTATTCTTAACCCTCTACATATTAAAGATCACACTCTATAAAATACATTAAAGCATAAGTTATTAAGAATTTTAATAGATCACTTTTAATTGAGTTTAATATTATAAGACAGTTTGCAACATATAATTATTCACATATAAATTGAACATATAATTATTCACATATAAATCCAATATTAGATTAAGAATACAACAATATTGGATTAAGAATCCAACATCACATTCCTAACTCCAAATTGTATCATCTTTAGAGTGTACCGAATTCTCCAAAAAAAAAAAAAAAAATCCACAGTTAAACTGTTCTTTTCATTCCATGAGAACATGCATAGCAAATTATACACGTCTTGTCGAAACGGAACCATTGAGTACGATAATACAGAAATTAGAATCAAATTGATGTTACATATATATCTCAACTAAGATGCTCATCATTTATGAAACCCTTATTGAAGTGCTTTATCTTTTACAGAAAGTCTTTAGTCTCGGCCTCTCGAGTGCAACGCAGGCTTTCAATAGATACTTGCCTAACTAATTAACTTGCAGACGTTTACTTACAAGTCTAAATTATCATTATATAATATGTTTTACTTCAATGGTTCAAAAAATATTTTAAAGAGTCACTGAATATTCCTAGGTTTTGACATTGATGGTGAGTTTTTGTTGTTTTGCTTGATACATGTTAAAGACAAACTATTTTGTAATCTTTATAGCATAACTCATTTTCCTTAAAATCTAGTCTATGATCTAACTCATTACAATTAAATCTCTGAAGTTTATGTTACTTTCTAAGTTAAGCTTTACCATATATCAACAATGTATCAAGAAGCAACTATATTCCGTTTATTGGAGTTAATAATATTCCGTTAATCTTCAACTAACTTTTACTTCAAATTATTGTAAAAATCCGTTCATTTTTCAGTTGTAAAATTTATCTATTATAAAAATACCAAAGTCTCACTCCAAAATAAGGATACTTTAATCCTGCTTTTAGAAATTTCTAAATGTGAACTATAAATACAGGTCACAAATCCAGCTTACTGGAATATGGTTCCCTCAAGATACAGTAAATGAAGATAAAGGTAAGGTTAAAAGATTTATATACGAGAATAATAACTAAAAACAAAATGCACATATTCTTACGTACTGCCTAGCAGCATCTACAGCTCACATCACTCCTCATTTGACCAAAGCCAAAAATGGACTAAAATCCATCAATTTTTCTATTAAATGTTCTAGACCACTCAATTATTGCCACAACCATGAATCTTCGTAAAAGAATAATATATGAAACAAAACAATATAAAAGAGTGGATAAGGCGAGGCTCATAGTACCCAAGCATATTTTAACTCGGCTTCGCTGTTTCCCTCTTATAAGATTTGGTCCATGCATGCATGCATGCCACCGGTTCCAATGCAAGTGGCTTCTTTGATTTTGCAAATTTGGAAACAAAAGTTTCAGTGCAAATGGATAAATAGGAAAAGAAAATTCCTATTCTTATGTAACTTTGGATTGAGTGTACAAATTTTTTGATGGCATATAATCAAAGAAGATAGGTTACCAAAAAAAGAACGGAAAAGAATAAAAATATTGAAAAGATCATGAATATTGTAAAAGCACGATCCTTTTGTTTTGTTTTTCGATTTTCTTATTTCACAATATCAACTTTCCACCACATCATCGAATTCAAAGGCTTAAAATGTTAAATTTGGTAAGCAAATTAATATCGTGAAGATAATATTGAAAGGAATCAAATGATCGCGTCAGATCCTACTCACTGGTGATTGTTGACTTTGCTTATCTCGTGTATAAGAAAAATAATTAAATCGATTATTTACTTATATAGGTTTCTCTTGAAATAAACATGCAATTTCTTTTGGGCGATGTTAACAATAACTAAATCCAAAAGTAAAAGAAGATCAAGAAGGTATGGAGGGATATGTATGTCAGCAAGGAATAATTTTAATATTTTATGAGACTGTCTGAGCATTATGAGTCATTTTGTTATCTTCTTTTAATTTTATTAGTTAATTTTTTTGCCTTTTCTATTGTCATTATATGATAAAACGTGTGGTGCTGCATTCATCATTCTTTAGATTCATAACAGTGCGTAGTGGTGATTGAGTTCTTAACTTTCCTTTTTCATTTGTTAGGAATTACAGGCATACACGATGTTTTGTTGGAACTTTGTTCTAATTTTTTATTACTTCATTGATTCCTTTGATAATTCTTTCTTAAGTTCACTAACATCCTAGGATCCAATATAGCAAAGGAAGAGTTATCTTGAAAATTAATGACATTGCACTTTTTTTTTTTCTATTTTTTAACTTCCAACTCTTCATAACTTGGTTTTTATCTTTGGATCCTTGACTTTTCTCTCTATTTTTGAAATTTTAGTTTAAAACAATAGTTAGGTATTTGTAAAAGGCACTTCAAAAATTAAATTTGATATTTAGATACCTAAATATACAAATCTTTAATAACAAGAGAGAATGATCAACGCCAACTGGTGCTATTTATAGCTGGTTATTTTAAACAATAACGTGCAAAGGTTATTACTGTCTCTCTTCTAGGAATGGTAAAATTTTTCATGAGTTTGGACCCCTATAGGCCTCCACCCAAATGAGGAGAATTTTAAATAATTTTTAAGGAATAAGGTGATAAATGCAAAAAAAAAAAAATGATTTCCAAATTCTTAATGGGGTGGGTTTGATTATATATTCTCCACTCCGTCCCCACCATAATTCTCATTATATATAAGTATTTTTTTAATTTTTATATCAATTATAATATTAATTAATAATTTTTTTAATTTTTACTTGATATAAATGGGCTATAATAAAAAAATCTTACAATATAATTTTTATTCAATCCTAAAATATTATTATATTTTCTTTTCTCTCTTAGAATATTGTTCTCTTCAAGTATTTTTTAATTTTGATATCATTTTAAGATGTTGTTTCAAATATTTAGAGTTTTTTTAGATAATTTAAATACTTTATAATATAGTAATTATTTTATTTAAGTTTTTAATTTTTAATTTATTAAAATTATATTTCTATATTTATTATAAAATAAATAAATGGAAAATACATCGAGGATGGGAGAAATCAATCCCCACGTGGGGATTGACCATACTCACCCCACTAAATTTATTGTGAAATAGGGTGAAGAATAGAGACTAAATTTTTAATGGAGTAACTCTCCTCACCTCCACCCCACCCCACCCTATTGCCATCCCTACTCATTTCTTCATAAATTGTGAAATATTTGAGATGTAAAATGAAAGCTTTACTACTATATCGTTATAAACTTTTATATCTTCCTAGATTTTTGTTAATATCCTTACCAAAATAATGATATCATACTAACTGAGGAAAAATTACTCTGCGCTCAAATTTATCGAAATTGTAATGCATCCTAAAATTTGATGACAAACCATATTTTTAATCTTAAATAATTAATCTAATTAATTTTTTAACTCATTATAAATAATTTTTTATCCATTAGAAAATGAAACAAAATATTCTCATGTAATTTATCGCTTATTCATTAAAAGGAAAATTTAGTATTTTACAAATTATTTAGTAAAATATAAGGTTTTATAAAAATACAATAGTAAAGTATTACACACCGCGATACTTCTTGCCCCCAATTGTTATTTTGCAATTCCTGAAATCGTGAAATGACAATAACCAATAAATGGATTCTTTTCACTTAATTTTGATATGATTCGTCCTTTATTAGTGCTGATGGTCTGAATAAATCTGTGAGTTAAAATAAATCACGTGTACTCTTGGTAAGGCACGCGATTTCCTATTGTTCCCTTCTTTTCTCTTGAGGTTATATATATATATTGGGTCAAGTTGCATACTTTCATAAGGAGTACTTTATCACTTTGCAGATTATCCTGCTTAATGAACTTATGATGCCGTTTATTACTAGGAAGCCAACACTTGCATTTTGTTTCAACATATCTCGACTGTAATTGGAATATTTGATCAAACAAGAGAAATGAAATCATACTTCCATTAGAAGTAGACTTGCCAAGAAAATACCACCAAAATTTTACTCTATAGTAGCGTTTTTCTGCGAGCCTTGTTTGGAAGGCACTGATTGGTTGGAATTGAACAGATTCTTTGGTTAGAATTCAAACCATATTTTAAAGCTAAAGCTACATCATTCTTCCACCTTCTGGCTTGAACAAAAGAAAAACTCACTGCATCACTTAATTAATTAATTAACAAAAGGTCTCGTAAGTCAATGATATGATAAAGTAATCTTCCCACTAATCAGATTTGATGCACCAACAAATTTAGTTAATTCAACAATCCATCAAGTCAGCTCAACATTTTTAACACAATGGGATACAGAGCACACCAAAAACTTTACAGTTTACAGTACACAGTTAGCTAGAAATCACCATCTCAGTTGGGAAAAATTCAAGTTTCTCAAATAAAGTGCTCAAAATTCTGCTCTTGCTTTTGAGTCTAGAGAGCATTTTTAAAAAGTCACCAATATAGAAGCTACTTAATACACTCCTACTAAGACTTTGCTTTTACTTTTAGTGGGCTAGCTGAATAACTCCCCTTTTTGTTCTGACAAGTGGGCTTAAACACTCGAAACATTTGTGGGCTGCTTCTGCTTCAACTTATAAAATTATATTAGCCATATTGTTTTGAAGGGAAATCAAATTACCAAAGAAACTCTTTGTCTTCTAGTATTAGATATACAAAATGACAACACATGCATCAATAAAATATATAACATTCTTTTGAGTTTCACCTAACTTTTCTTCTTATAAATATAGGGCATTGAGGCATTGAGAATTACACCATTCATCTTCAAAGTTCTCCCTCTCGTTCTTCTCTTTCTAAGGTACTCAAAAGAGAAGTAATTAAAAACCATCTCAAAACACTTAGCTAAGCTTTGGTCATGAAGATGGAATCAGCAACTCAAAAAAAGGAATCTGGGATTTTTGCTTCTGCCTGGGGCTGGCTTCAGGCTTTGCCCTGTAGCTTAAAAGTAAAAGCTACAAATATTACTAAGAGCGTCAAAAAGCTAGGACAAGATGATCCAAGAAGAGTCACTCACTCTTTAAAGGTGGGACTTGCCCTCACATTGGTCTCTTTGTTGTACTATGCGAGGCCTCTTTATGATTGCTTTGGGATTTCGGGCATGTGGGCTGTGCTAACAGTTGTAGTAGTCTTCGAATTTACAGTAGGTAAGTTAGATTGCTAAGCTGCTTAAATTAAGCTCAAAAGTGGAAAGAGCTTATTATAGCTAGGCTTATCATAGTTAGCCACAAAATTCTCAATAATAATGGAATTCAATTCATTTTTCTTGCGCCAGGGGCAACCCTCAGCAAAGGGCTTAACAGAGGCTTAGCCACATTAATTGCTGGTGCCCTCGGAGTTGGAGCTCAACACATAGCAATCCTTTGCGGAGATAAAGGCGAACCCATTGTCCTTGGAATCCTTGTCTTCATTCTAGGTATAAAAAAAATTAATCATTTCAATACCTGGCATAATTTTCAAAATCAAAACGAGCATTCCAAGTATAATATTATGTACATGTATACTTTAATACTAAAAGCAAAATTTGTTGTGTTTAAATTATATATGCAGCTGCAGCGTCTACATTTACGCGATTTTTCCCACTTCTGAAGGCAAGATATGACTATGGCATCTTGATATTCATACTAACATTCAGCTTGGTAGCTGTTTCCGGGTACCGAGCTGGTGAAATCTTGGTATTGGCACATCAAAGGCTATCAACAATCTTAATTGGAGGAGCAACATGTATAGTTATATCCATTTTTGTATGCCCTGTTTGGGCTGGTGAAGATCTTCACAAGTTGATTGCTTCCAATTTAGAAAAACTCGCATGCTACCTTGAAGGTACTATACATATAATTTAATTTTATATTCATCTACGTCTCTTCAAAGAGATTATAATGACAAAAATTAACAGGATTTGGAGATGAATATTTTCAAGAGAACAAAAGCGAAGAGGGTGGTGATGTCACCAGAAACGACAAATCATTTCTACAGAAGTACAGAAGTATTCTTAATTCCAAGACCCAAGAGGATAATTTGGTAAGTATATATGCAGCTCTTCCCCGGCTCTTCACTAACCTAATTACATCTATACTAAATTTATTTTTCTTTTTTCCCTCATAATTTTTGGTAATAAACACGCCTAATTGCAATGTTATCGAAAATTTTGCAGGCAAATTTTGCAAGATGGGAACCTGGACACGGCAAATTCCGACTTCGACATCCATGGCAGCAATACTTGAAGATTGGAGCTCTTGCTCGCCAATGTGCTTGCCAAATTGAAGCTCTTAATGGCTACCTCGATTCCAATATCCAAGTATTAATCCATGACTCTTCTCCCTAAATTAAATGAGTAAAGGAAAATGCAAAAAGAATCCAATTTTTATTCCCATGTATATACTATAGATAATGTATATTTAATTTGGGGGACAATCTTTGCCACGATTAGGTATAATGGCCCAGCACTAGTAAGTTCCACTTTAGTTATATAAAAGTTAGTTTACTTGGTTCGTTTTTAGGATTTAGAATCCATGCGGAGCTGATTTTTGTTAATTTTTTAAAAAGACAAAATCGGTATTCATTAGATAAAAATATAAAACTAATAATCTTAACCATACATTAATATATATATATGTGGTAAAAGGTTATGAAGAGTTAAGTTAAGATAAGTCCGAACATTAGATTGAAATTAATTTTTGATCCTTTTAAATAAGTTAACTTTGTCCACCATCCCAAATTTATAGAAAATTAATTAATATTAATAACATTCACATATTATAGTTTTTTTTTAATTAATCATTTTTTTGTTACTATTGCAGGTACCACCGGAAATCCAAAGCAAAATTCAAGACTCATGCGAAAAGATTAGTTCAGAATCAAGCAACGCTCTGAAAGCACTAGCTTCATCAATCAAAAAAATGACTGATCCATCACCAGCTAATTCTCATGTAGAGGCCTCCAAAAAAGCAGCCAAGGATTTAAAATTTGCTCTGAAAGAAGCTTCATTAAATACTTTAGACCTTCAAGCAATAGTGCCTGCTGCTACAGTTGCTTCCACCCTAATAGAGATGGTGAAATGTATCGAAAAAATTTCTGGCTCGGTCACTGACTTATCAAACCTAGCACATTTCAAGAAAGTGGAACCTAATGTATCGCCTGAGGCGAAGGCGTCGCATTTGCTTCATCGTGGGAGTGTGAATCCGGTTTTGGATGGTCATGGTAACCATGTGGTTATTACAATCGATGAAGAAACTGATGATTCACCAGAAACTGGGATAAATCAAAGCCCTAAGGCACCAAATCCTGGCAAAAGAGTGCCGGTGTAAATATTAATCTGTTGATAACAAGTGATTTAAAAAAAAATGTTGTTACTTGACTTGTATACTTCATTGTCGAGTAATTAACTTCGAGTTCAATTTAAATTTTGCTTGAAGGAGAGACCGTAATTTAGGGGGAGAAAATATTAGTAAAACCTCCCCAGCAGATGCATTTTTCAATCTCTTAGTCTTGTAAGAATTTTCTACTGCTAAAAGTCGCAGAAGAAAAGGGAAAAAAAAAAGTACTTTTATCTTAAGTCATCAATCATCGTGTGGATGCTTTTCGCTTCTTTCATTTTTTATTTGTTACCTGCATTCGATTGTTATATTATGAATGTAAATGTTCGAACAAGAGAACCCGCAAAGAAGTTGAAACAAATATGAGTTTCTCAGCTTTATAATGCTTATGAAAAGTAAAAAATAAAAATAACAAGAATATGGATTCATATACAAAACAAGAGAAATATTAAAACAAGCAACAAATCAACTGGAGGCGCATGCATCATGCATCTTTCCCAACAGCATAAATATTTTATATTTACTTCTGTTTTCCTTTAGAAATTCCATCTTAAAATGAACTTAATAATTGTACTCAGAGGAGAATTCGAACCCCATGCCAGAAACTCAGTCTATATACAAGTGATCGAAATTTTAGCATGAATTAATATTTGATCGATTGACAAGGATGAGGGTGGGAGGCAAAGATTAAGGCAATTATTATCAGTCTTTGTATTAGTTTGTCTCCTTCCATTTTTTTTTTTTTTTTTGATTCGTTGAGAAGGGACCAACGACAAGACCCAATATTTAATTTACGAAAACAAAACTTTTTGAGT
Organism: Aegle marmelos; assembly: GCA_030449875.1. Classification (NCBI taxonomy): domain Eukaryota; kingdom Viridiplantae; phylum Streptophyta; class Magnoliopsida; order Sapindales; family Rutaceae; genus Aegle; species Aegle marmelos. The sequence continues at coordinate 5,588,404 of JASUUL010000077.1, read as the reverse complement.
TTTGAAAAGAACCAATTTGAAGCTTGAAAAAGTGTGAGGGAGTGCTAGTTTAGTTCGAGTAGTAAAGTTCTTGGGGGGATTATTGGCTATGAGCACATGGCTGGCAATGAGCGAGACCTATTTGCTAGATAGTAGTGCTTCTCAGTGCTCAGTGGATCGCTCATATCCACTTACAATACGTTGTTCTAGAACTGGCAATGAGTTCAAAAGTCTCTCAACATTCGCCCTCAGCAGCCTGCAGCTATTACAGTGGAAACGGTAAAAAGAAACAAAAAAGAAAGTATTTTACAGTTGAAATAGTACTGGTTGAGTTGTTTTCCACTTTAAATTTGATGCAACTTGATTTTGTTTACCACTGACTTCGCTCTCGATACAAGCGGTTATCAAGATCTGACTCCATATTTCAATTTAACAGCGTACCTTTATTTATTTATTTTTGGTGTGGTTTTAACTAAAATGCATACACTTTTGATTTTATTTAGTTCTGTGACACAATTTCGATATCAAAACTCATAGCACGTCGAATATCTATTCTCACACTTGAACATCTTCTAACACACCCTACAAGTTACATGCAAACAAATAATGATTAATCAAAATTTGAGTGGCAAGTTATGACATTTTGCACGGCAGTGAGTGGGAATGACCGTATTTGATTTCCTTTCATTTACACTCATATTATCGTTAATTTTTTAAATACTGCACAAAAGAGTTTACGCTCTGAACGCCAACAAATTAAATTTTATTTTATTTTTTTGAAAAAAGAATTGATATTTGAAGTTTGGTCAAAATCAGCATGCACATGCAGCAGAAACGATATAGCTCCACGTCCACTTAAAGTGCTGCGCTCATTACTTGATTCATAATAATATTCCTTTAAATAAGATTAATTTATACTACAAAATAATCAGAACCTCTTATCCTTCAAATAATTTTTCTCTTCCCTTATTACTTCCCTCCAAAGTAAAAGAATATCCACCACACACTTAAAAAGCACTTCACCCAGAATCACTTGGAATATAATTCACGCCCGCATTATAAAAAAAATAATGAAGCTTGTGAGCTTATAAGCAGATCCAATAAGCCATTAACTCAGGTCGGTGGCTGCAATCCCACAGCTTGATTAAAAGCCACATTAGAAAGCTGAAAATTCTACTGCTTCAGGAGGTTTATTAAATATATAATCAAAAGGAGGAATCAAAGAAATGGGAATCACAATCACCCAATGTAAATGTCACTTTCCAATTTTGATTTGATTATAAGTGTAATTAAGCTTTATGAGTAGCTGCAATCCCAACAGCTCAAGCCACTATGCAAAGCTGAACATTCTTACTGTCTACTAATTTAAAAAGGGTTTGCCTCACTAGCGTGGAATCGAGATCTTTGGAGAAATTTGGTTTTGTTCGTGAATGAATTTATGAATTTGTAGGCTCATTAGTGGAATATTAACTTTACATGAAATTTATTGGGCCTTTGGCTCGGTGGTTAATGCTGTTCCTCTAATTTGAAGGGCAATAGTTCAAATTCCCACAAACGTATTGTGGGGATAATTTTTTTTCTCAGTTATATTGAGCGAAGATAATCTTCTTCCTTATCAAAAGTGAGTAGAGTAGACATCTCTCAAATATTAGAGAGAGTTAAAATCTGGATAATATTTCATAAAATTTGATGTAAAATCTCAATATTAGTCTGATTTGTATATATCGATTATATTCTCTTGTAATATGAGTTGTAAGTTTGAGCATTAGTCTCATGTAAATTAAAAAAAAACTTTAAGTGAAATTGGTAGTAACTTTCGGTTCTTTTAAATTTGTGATAATACACATAATTTCCAATAAATAATGTTACGACATTAACCCTTTGTACCTGTATAATATCATTACATTATTACGTTAAAATATCAGTTATACTTTACTAATAAAATGTCTTGAATTGATATGAAAGATAGAGTTCAAACCTCACCTCAATGAGCCTACAAGATTTACTTTTAATTTTTTTGAATTGTTACGATCATAGTATATATTATAATTTAAAATTTATAAGAAATTTTAAGTACATTTATATTCATATTCCATCCCATATTTGAATCAAAGTTATCTTAGAAATCTAGATGCTAGAGAGAAGTCTACCCATCTTTTATGTTTTATGAAGACAAAAAAGGTCTTAGTTGAAGCTTGAATCAGTACCCTCAATATTAATTATTTGTCGTAATAATTTTTTTTTTTTAAAAGATATAGACACCATTAGATTTGTCATTGATCACCATAATATGGCTGCCAAGAAACGAGCAGTGATCCACCAAAATAAATTAATATTTTCAGTTATTCAACTTGCTTTAAAATAGAATTATAAAGAGAAAGTCACAAACGGAGAGAATTTACCCCCAAAAAAAAAAAAGAAAAGAAAAGAAAAAGGACAAACAAACAAACGAGCCCCAGGTACCGTAAACTGACTAGATTCATTACAACTTCCAACATGCTTGGTTGGTACGTACTTGAACAAATTAATTCAGAAGCATCCATGTATGGGCTTGACTAATATGCGCCAAACATTCCCCATTCTAGAACTTTTCACATAATTAGTTAATTAATTAATTTTATGTTTTAATGACTCTCATTCTCTCTCTCTCTCCCCCTCTGCGGTTCCCATTCTTCATCTTAATTTGTTCGGAACAAAAACTCTTGTATTCTTTGAAGAGTCACAGTCACCGTCCTACAAAATGGGGATCACATGCTGCAACATTAATCGCTAAATCTTCTGCGAAAATCAGATAATAGTTGCGACACACGTGAGCCACACGTGCGAAAAGAAGATTGACAGCAACATGTGTTTCCTCTTCGTGCATGAATTGTTCTTGATTTTTTTTTAAAAAAAAATTAATCTTAACAATAATTTAACAAATAATAAAATCATTAATCTTTTTATATTGTCCGTCAGCTTTATTTTCCTTCTCTGAAGTTTAAGTTTGTCAGGCCATTCATGCTCTTGTATCTTCAAGCACTTAACCTTTTGCTTTTATTGCAAAAAACAAATCTATTGTTTTTATCTACAAACAACTCACTTTTACTTGTCAATTCAATTGACGACAAAAACAAAATCCTTTTTTTTTTTATGAATTTTGCAAAATTTTCGTCAAAGATTTCCGAAAATTTACTCCTCCACACTTTTTACGAAAGGATTTTGGGTGCAAACATTGAGCTCATTTGCGTTTGAAGTGCGAGCTGGAATTTTCTCGCGCTCAAGACTCCAAGATTCATACTCCAAAAGAAAAAAGTTGGAGGGCTAAGAGAAGCTTCAGATTGAAGAACAGTAGAACACTAAACAAAATCATCCAACAAATGAAACCAGGAGCATTAAAGACAGAAAGGGGATGACGAGATCATTTTGGTTGGAGCTAAATTAATATTCATTAATTATCTGGAATCGCTGACAGCAAAGATATGGTTTATTTTCACAAGAAACTACTATTCGTTCATCTATAAACATCTGGAAACAAAATTTGTATTTCCTTTCTAGATATGTGGTTCATAATGAATACATTGTTAATACAAGTAGATTACATCTTCAGACTAGCACGCCTAAATTGTTCCCTACCTAGTGCAACATAATTTATACAGTGCAATTTTTTACAGAAAGCAGCAGCCAATTTACCAGCCATAAATAGGATTTTCCACCTGGGGTGGCAAGAGACGTAGGTCTCTGCAATGCTGCTTGTCATAGTCTCGTGTACCAGGTATTGCCCCAGTGCATAGTCGAAGGAACTCATTCCCCGTGAAACAGTAGTGAGCAAACGCCAACCCTCCATCAACTACCTCAGATAGGTTAGGCACAGAAAATGACTTTCTTTTGATCTTTCCATCATTTCCGCCTGATTTTGCACCATCATTGTTGTTATTCAGGATTCTATTCAGCTCAGAGTATTCGATAAATCTCTGGGTGGCAGCTTCCCATGATAGATTGTATCTCTGCTCTGGAGTTAGAGGCTGAGGATCATTTGCCAATGCTTCTTTCACTCTGGCAACAAAGTCTTCAGACGTCTTGTAAGTCAAACAGTTTGGAAATGACCTAAAGAACTCATTTGATGGGTGATCGGCACAAATAACAAATTTTCCCATGGCAAGTGCTTCTGCAGTAGCTGTGCAGAGTACATCACTTATACTAGGATTTATAAAGACTTTGTACCTGCAAGCAAAGCAAGGCAAAATTGTTTAATTTCACAAATGAAAACCCAAGAAGTCATGCATACCTATCATTTATGTATAGATAGATGCTATATGCATACAAGAAGTATAGTTTTATAGAGTTTAAACCTAAAATAGCCACTGATACAGAAAACATACTCATTTTCCTAGCTCAACAGAGAAGCTCATCCTGATGAGATTTTAATCTTGAGCAGGTTCACATAAGATGTATTCTATAATTATTCAACAACGCAGGCTATCGTATGATGCTTACCCATGAAGAGAATCATCTGCGTGGTCTCTTCCTTTCTCAAAGTTGAGATTCAAATCTAGTCTTCTAGCAGCACTCTGTACTTCATGAGCATCCTCTCCATTACCAAAAACATCCAACTTGAAATCATCAAGATCATTCTTGTGCTTTGCCAGCAAATCTATCAACTCCCTGTAACCCTTTGCCCAAACCATCTTCCCCAGAAAATAGGCTCCTTTTGAGAAGGCTTGCTGCCCTTGTTCCCTATCTGTATCGACCTTTTCACCAATTCGCAAAAACTTTGGATTTACACCATGGACATTGCAAATCACAGATTTTGGTAAATCCTGAGTGGCAGCTGAAAGACGAAGGACCTAAATGGGGAATACAAAAATTAAGATGGCAGAACACTTTAACACACTTGAAAAATTTTATCAGATCACAGTTTCCACATTCAATAAATTGAGTCACAAGACAACATGCAGGAAATTTTAACACACCTTGTCACAGTATGCTCTAGTGACCCAATTGTTAATGTGTTTCACAAGGAAAGCTTGCACAGCCCCATTCTTTTCCCTCTTGATATACTCCAAGTAATTTGTGTGGACAACACCAACAACATGGTTGAATTTATCAGTCCAGCGCTTGCCATGGTGATACCAATTCAGGTGCTCCGGTTCTTCTAGGATTGCAATATCAGCATCTTTTGACGGAATAAACTGAGAAGTATCTCCAGCAGGTATTATACTACGTCTTTCTTTTGAGAACTAAGAAACAGCAAGGAACAAATAGTCAGGCTTTTTGTTCTTAGTACGACAGGTGAAGTTGATGCATAGTTTAATTCATCCAAAAGCTACCTTTCCAGGATAAAAGGAGATTTTAAAATCTGCCTTAAAGCCAACCCTTGCCTCAAGCCAACTACGTATATAGTTTTCCTGCTCTTCTGGTGAACAAAAGGTGATATTAGGATAAACTAATTCTTGATCTGACTTACAAAGCCAGGGAACCAAAAGTGTAACGTTTTGTTGTTCAGTTTTTGCTAAATAAGCTGCTCGAAAAAGTGGATTCACAGCAGTCCCAGTCATCCATGGAAGACTAGCAGTTGTGACAATAGCAACATTTCTTTTTTTGTCAGACAGGTCATCCTTTCCAAAGTCTGTCCAAAAGCCACCTTCATAATGATGTCCTGTACTTTGTAGGACACTGGCTATCCTTAAATCTAGTTCATCATTTATGCTATCATTCTCAAGAACAGAGCATTCTCCTCCAGCTATTGAGCGCAAGAGAAGTTGTTCTTTGCGTTTGCTGCACAAGCTCTCCACTATCTTGTCACATAGATCTGAAATAGTATACAGAGCAATTAAATCTAATATCAGCTTAATGTGGCAAACCTATTGTACTGATAAATTAATCAACAAAAGAAGGAAAATAAGTCCAATATTTATTGGCTAAGGGACATCAAAAGTGAAAAAAGTTGTAACGGTGCTCCTTATAATAGTTATCTCCAACCTAGTTCGGCCACTAAATTATAAATAACTCTCTCTCTCTCTCTCTCCCTCCCTCCCTCCCTCCCTCCCACTTGGAGTATTATATTCAGTCAGAAATTTGACTGACCCTACCCAGGTAGCTTTTGTATTTTGCATTCTGGATGTCTAGGCCCAAAATGGATTGGATCTGGTTCCACATTATTGGAAGAATCCTTCCCCACATTTCACACGAGGGGCCTTGAATCCCTACCTACGTATGTGGAAAGGCAAGCAATTTATCACCTGAATGGCCCTTACCTAGAATATGCAAGCTAATGATTGATTGATACATACATACATACATAAAACAGTGTTAGCTCTGTGTGTGTGTGTGTGTGTGTAAACAAAGGTAGAGGAGGAACAAGAGAGTAAAATAGCCAAAATATCAGAAAACATTTCCATTTCATCTAATACTTCATCACACCCAAATTTTTCAAGAAAAAAGATGACCCTTAGTCTGGCTGTCATATCCTTTAAATCTTCTCAGCTGACAAGTATTAGCCAAGTTAAAAGTGGAACTTCTTATTTCAGGTCTATATCTTGCCAACTAGCCAAGTCATTATTATTAGTATTATTATTATTTTTTTAACTTCAAGTAATGGGTTGTCTTTGCAAAAAAGACACAATATTGAGCTCAGAAGCAAAATTATTAGTCCACCATAAGTTCAAGATAAAGTACCGACAAAGATAAGAAAATGAAATTTCATTCTAGTAGAATAGATAAGCTACTTATCTTGCATTTGAATTTAAAAACAAAAAATTACACAAATAAGTAACAGCTACTTGCCTCGTTTAACACCAAGATGATCCAAAAATGGTCCAGATTGCCGAACCAAATGTGCTAAAAGTTCCGTGGGATCCAGTGGTGGTACATCCTACATTAGGTAAAAAGAAAAAAAAATCAGAAAATAAATCGTATAACTCCCCCCCCCCAAAAAAAAAGTATTTAATTGAACTTGTCTGTTTTATTTCAGAGGCCAGTACTTTGTTTAACATCCTACCTTTCATGCATCCCAACTGCAAAAGAAGTTGCTTGTTTTGGTGAACTTAGTATTCAGGCCTTAACAAGTAATCCTAGTATGTAGAAAGCAATGGCCAAGACTAAACAGTTCCATATGACTATCAGTTTAGTATTCTGTCTACAGGTTTACAGCTCACAAATGAACTAGGAAAAATCCAGGCTCCACAGAAGCCAAAACAAAAAAGAAAAGAAAGACAAAGGCTAGCCCCAATTTCACTGGCCTACCAAGTGTAATCCTCATCCCAGGTATGAACACAACAATTGCCTAAAGAAATTAACAAACCATGTTTTATTACTAATATTAGTAAATTAATGCAGCCGCAATGATTTTTTCCCCCTCCATATACTTCATTTTTACAGTACTGATTCAGCTAGAGTAATGTAGAAACAGCTTCCATGCTAAGACCTCGCAAAAATCTTAAATTACATTAAGTTACAAAGTCAGGCAAGACATCAATAAAAAACTACAATTGACACGATGATGTGCGCAATATAAAGGGCAAAAAAAACATTTGTATAGGTCCTTGATAATGCAAGGATATGATGGCATAAAATTTTGAAATGAAATAAGCATGCACACATATAAAGTCAATAGAATTCTTATAGGTTAGACACCAACCTTTGACTCCTCAGGCTCTTTACGAATTGCTTTCTGCACAAACAAACATGAAAATATACAATTAGAAAATGTACCGACCTTATGTTCAACAAATTATTCCGTATTACAAGACACCAGAAAGCATAAATGACATAAAGCAATTGAAAAATATGGCTAACATTCATTATTAAGGTTAATCGGAAATATTTCAGAAGAGGCTTACTAGCAAGGCAACCTCATTTTTCCACTTTCTATCTCTTTATTATGTGGCCTCTCATGGGTAGCGAATGAAAAAGGCATGCCATCTTTTTAAAGGAGGAAAAACAAAATAGCCAGACAGAGGCAATACGTTTACAGCTTCAAATTCAGTTGAGCATGCATGTCTTATGAAACAATGCATAGACCTCAACACAGTTCTTAAAGTATAAATGCCAATGTACAACTTCATGCACGCTTCTCTTTTTTTAATTTTTTCGTTTGCTGGTCTGGGAATTGATACAAGGATTTTATTATAGTTTCCATAAAAAGAAACAAGAGTATCAATGTAAAGCTGCATTCAGGAAACAGTCAAGAGTGATGTAGCGCCACAAATTTCAGCTGAAAATCTTCATGTTAGCTATCACATACTTACTCCTAGTTTCTTGAATTTCTACCTCTAATTTACCAGCTGACCTTGACATAAAAGAGATATATTCAAAATTTAACCTTTGATTCTTAAGGGACTGATTCATTTAGGCCTACCATAGGTCTCAATTGCTCATTCCTGTGCTCAATATCCCAGCTATGTCTTTTATTCACTACTACTTCATCTCTATCACTAGTTAATCAAGCCAATCCTTCACACCAGCCGTCACCAGATTATTTGAATTGACTTTCCCTTAATGATTCTCCAATTCATCCACCTAACACTATTTCTACAGTCAACATCTCTTAATATTCTTCATCAACCTTACAAAAGAACTGACCTGTGCAAGCAAAATGACCACTTTAGGTTTCTTCTTAACCATCAATATTATCCAAAGAATCTTTATAGCTATTGTGCTTCTGCTTAATTTTGAAAGCACAACACTTTAGTGTTCAGCTAATTACACCGACTTTCTTGGGACTTGAGGGCTAATGTATACTAATCGTCCACCCACTAATACTTGACAGCTACTGATTCCATTCCATGCTCCATTTTACTCTTTCTTAAGCCTAAACTCATTAAAATCCTTAATCAGCAGAAAATATGATATACAAACAACACATAATTTAAAAATAAGAAAAAAAACTAAAAAATGAAAAATGAAAAAAAAGAAAAAAGAAAACGAACCCAGCTGGATTTAACTTTCTCAACAAAGTCACTACTCTTAAACCCACCAAAAATTTCCTCAACTGATAACTCCCTTTTCCTCTCAAATTCTCTCAGTCTCATCTTCAACGTCCGTATTGGCTCCCATTCCCCAACCTCTCTCTCTCCCCAAAACTCTCTAAATCCCACCCTTCCTCTTTTACCCCTGTCAAATTCGATAATTCCACCACCACCCCTCTCCTCATCCACATCCGACACTATCGCGTTCCTTATCTTCGACAAATCTATCCTTATCCTCGCCCCCGGGCCCCATTTCTCCAGCACCCGCTTACTGATCTCCGGCGCCGAGTAAACTCGCCGGAATTCCGAGATTTTTGGCTGCAGTTTCTTCACGAAGTCGATTTCCGCGGGCGCCGATGACCTATTCGCAGAATTAAGGAAATTCTCGAGCTCTCGGTCGAACGACGTCGCCAAATTCTTAAACGAATTGGCCCGGTTCTTCATCAGCTGGATATCGGCGTCAGCTGAGTTGCGCACTTCTCGCCAGCTCTTCGATATGAACGAGAACGCGTTAGACGAAGAAGTTGCTTGCGTTTCATTGTTCATGGCTCGGGCTTTTTCAATTATTTTTCTTCGAATTTTTCTGTTGAATAAATTTCAGGATTTCTGAGGGGAAAAGTTTCAGTGGAGAAGACGAAAAGTGGAGGGAGAGGGAGAATTGGGGTTTTTTAATTGGTATAATAATTCTTCTGGAAGTTGGGAGCACACGCTGGATGCCACGTATGATTTGGGGTCCGTTAAGATGTAGTGACGTAGACACATCACGTGATGCTGTTCCGTGGCGGAAGGGGATTGGACGAAGGTGATTCCCGTGGGAATATCTTCCGGACTTGCGAATATGCCAGAGCGAACCAAGTGAGTCGTCCGCTCGTCGTTTTGTTTCCGTGTGGGGATGCGCTCTGAATCGAGGTTGATTTGATCGACTGACACGAGTCGCATAACGGTGGCTAGCGGTATTTACAATTCCAATATTCATCCCCTATGTATTTTTAGTTGACTAAGAATAAATGAATAAAAGCATATGATTAATGCATCAATTCTCGCTTATATTTTGACCAAGAAAACATCATTCAATATTGATTATTCATGTGATGAATTTCTTTCTATATTTTTTCAAATTTTTTTTTCTAATAATAATGAGGTTAAAAGAATTATAACATATACATAATTTTGTAACTTGTTTGCCACTATTGACTTATGAGAAAATAAACTGTAAGACAAAGTTACATTATCGTGTCCAATCTTAATGACAAAGTAATGACAATCCAAAAAAAAGAAATTGATTGGTCTTGAGCATTTATATCGATCAACAATAATAGCAATAAAACAACCAGAGCGAAAAAACAGTTATGTTTATCCTTTATAACTTGTGATTTGTCTCTCAAGATTGAGACATTGTGGTTTTATGGCTAATGTTGAATATATATATATATATATAGCATTGTTCTTCTAAGCCATGAAAGAAACATTTTGAAGGATATGTAATTTAAAATTGTAATTCACACACAAGACAAATCTTGATAGACAGAGCAAATGCAAATATGCAATATGGAAGACAAGCAGCCGCAGAAATCCCATTCCCGATCGGCTATCATTAAATAAACGAATGGATTTGGTATTCCCACTGGCTTTTGTGGACTCTTGTAATGTGAACCCACAGATTTTTGTCTCCTTTGTCATTCACCCTCCACGTCCTAGTCCTGGTCTTTTGTTCAATTCACACGTTACAACTTCATCGGTACATAACTTTCTTATTTTTTCGAAAGTAATTTTCTTGTTGATTAGTTATCACCTCCTTAACTGGCTTGTTCTTTTGAATCATCCCAAAATATATTGAGAATTAAATTTGCAAAGTATGGTATTTTAACGTTTTGTACTATTTTAATAATTGTACTCGTACCATAAATGTTCCGCCATTTTTATATCACATTTACATCGTTCAATAAAAATATAATTTATAAATAATAATATCAGTTGGTAACTTGGTATCTTTTTTAATGTCATCGATAATATTTTAAAAATGACTTATTTATATATCTACATCTAAGCCATTCAAATTAACACTAATTGTTACGATGTGTTTCAGAATAATTAATAAAAAGAGAGTTGTTTAGATTTATAAAATAGAATAAGTTATTTCATTCAATAAACTTATTTTTTAAATTGAATACCTATAAATCTTAGATTAAATCTTCTCAACAAGTGGTATTAAAGTTATATCTTAGCATTAATAAATGGTGTGCGAGCTAGAGTATAGCAGTTAAAAAGTGGTAGTAAAACAACTGAGGTGTTTAGACGAAAAAATTGAAATACGACAATAGTTTCATTTGAGGAGGAGCTTATTGAAATTCTTTTCTAAACAAGGGGAATAAAGGTTCGCCTCGTACAATGGTCAAAACCGTCTAACAAATTCCACTGGGCCTTGTAAGAAAAATTAGTGATCTTACCCATATTCAAGCCTGCGATAAAACGTTAAGCCCAAACCCAAAGCACAGTATTGGAGATTTAACAACATTTTCAATTACTGAAATGAGTTGGCTGAATCTTCTTGATTTTTTAAATTTAAAGCTAGCTTGCTACGAAGATTGAAGGCCAAGGAATGATTGCTTTACTTTTAGTGGATGGAAAAATCTTGAGTTTAATACTCATTAAATTATACACTAGGCCATTTATCACGCAGTACAATAATACGTGGAAAAATTAACCGAGTTAAAAATTTAATAAAAATTAATTAAATAATAAAGAATAGTATTTTATATCTTAATTTTTTTTACTTCAAAAAATTATTTTAAATGATATGACATTAATTAATTAATTAATTAATTAATATAATTAATTTATTTTAAATTTATGAAAAATTACCAAGTACTGGATGACTGATACTTCATTTAAAATAAAATATGAGATAAAAAAATTTAAATGTCTATATTACTTGATAAAAAGAATCTGAGAAAATTTCAAAATCAATTTGTAACTTCAGTCAGTATATAACAAATTATATACACAATGTTATAAATTTTTTGGAATTCTTTAATACACCACCAATTCATCAAACGAATGATTCGAACATTTTAACCCTTTTATTCAAGACTTATTTGCTTCCAAATTTTAATACAACAATCAAATATAGAATATTCTAAGAATGATAATGGAGCTATAATATCGGTTAAAAGGAAAGAGCTGTTCGAAACTATTGATTGGTCAATTCATTTTCATTACTTTTGTAAGAATTTATTTTATATAAATTAATATAATATAAATTTATTGTTGTAAAAAATATAAAATAATAAAAATAAATAATATAAAATAAAATATATTTAAATAAATTATTTCAAATTATATTGTATAATAATTTATAGCCATTTATCAAATTCTAAGCCGCATGGTTATACAGTGTAGCCGAATATTTGCTCTCTTAATAAAATTAGTTTTAGTACTTTTCTTTTTAATTTATAATAAATTGTATATTTTCTCTATTAATTACTAATTAGAAGAAAATTCTACGACCACCAAATTATATAATATCTTTATGGCAAAGTGTCAGTGTTGCTTCTCTATAAATTTAAATATAAAATCCCGAATCTCTTTTTAAACATTATCCAGTTTAGTTAATAACTCAAGTCAATTGCAATTAGGCCAAAAAAAAGAAAAAATGGACCCCGCACCTCGGATGCCCACACGGCCCGCTGCCACGTGCACACAAATATGACACCTGTCTCTTTCTTGCCTTAAGAACGAAGTAGAGTGACGGAGGACATAACCGTCAATTCAAGAAACAACCAGCCCTCTTTTCGCCAACTTGCAAAATCCGCACGCGGCAACGGAACGTTTGGTTCTGGATTTCAACTTTCGATCAGAGGAAACCAAAATAATCAAATTCCCAAATAACAAAAACAAAAAGCAAATTATCTTCGTTAGAAAGAGAGAGAGAGAGAGAGAGAGATGGGGTTGCTCTCCAACAGGTGATTCTATTGATTTTATTTTTTCAAAAAAATTTGTGATAAAAGATTTTGTTATCATCATATTAATTTTGATATGGGTGTATTGTTGATTAATGAATTTATCGAAATGCAGAATTGATAAAGAGAGCCTGAAACCAGGGGATCATATCTATTCTTGGAGAGCTTATATTTACGCTCATCACGGTTTGCTTTTTTTTTTTCTGTTTAATTAAAATTCAACTGGCATTATGAACTGTCATAAATCTGTGATTAAATTAATACCTTTTGTGCAATTTAGTGGTAGTTAATTAATTTATGATTGAGAGAAGTGTAGAAATTGTTTGAGAAATCCATGTAGTGTATTTGATAGTTGAAGTTTTGAGTTACATTGTCAGAAGGTGTTTCATTTCTCTTGTTTTGTATAATTTTGAGAGCTGCAGGGAGTGAAATTTTTGTTTTTCCGAAATTTCTTTGATTATCTATTTTAGATCTACAAATTTTGGTTTGTGTATAATTGAATATGGAGCCCGATTACACATCAGATGGTTTGCTGAGTTAAAACTTAAAAATTTTCTTCCAAGTAAAAGTTTTCATTTTTATAATACTGATAGTTTAAGTAAGAATAATGCGACATATCCTAAGATTTATTCCAAAAGATTCATCGCAATGAGGTGTCATTGGTATAGTGGATAGTAAAATGGTGCAGCTAATAAATTAAATTAGAAATTGAGAAAGTCCATCTATTGTTAGATATGACACCTCATTTGGGATGTGTAGCATTATTGCTTTACCAGAGGTATATTGAAAATGATTATAGAGAAAATTGGCATTTTTTCTGCTTTTTTCTTTTTCATTTTGTTTTCTGTTTCACTTGTGATCATCTATGTACACTATCTATTTCCCAGTCCTCAGTTTCATAAAAATGATGGGTTTTACACTTTGACGATAACAGGCATCTATATTGGGGATGATAAAGTCATTCATTTTACCAGACGCGGTCAAGAAGTTGCAACCGGGACCGTAATTGATCTCCTATTGGTAAGCTCAGGACCAACTCGACCACCAACGCCCTGCCCCACCTGTACGTCCAATGAAGTGGGTCATGGAGTAGTCCTCTCTTGCCTAAACTGCTTTCTTTCTGGTGGGATCTTGTACCGTTTTGAGTATGGTGTCAGCCCTGCTCTCTTTCTAGCGAAAGCTCGTGGTGGAACTTGCACTCTTGCAGTTGCGGACCCAGATGATGTAGTCGTCCATCGAGCAAAGTATCTGCTTGACAATGGCTTTGGATGCTATAATGTCTTTAAGAACAATTGTGAGGACTTTGCAATCTACTGCAAAACTGGACTCCTTGTTGTGGATCAAGGAACGATGGGACAGAGTGGCCAAGCAGTTTCTATTATAGGAGGACCGCTTGCAGCTGTCTTATCAACGCCATTGCGTCTTGTGACCACCAATGTCTATGGGATGGCTGCAACAGCGGTCACTGTCTATTGTGCAAGCCGATATGCAGCTGACATTGGCATGAGAAGGGATGTTGTGAAAATCTCTGCTGAGGATTTAACAAGGAGGCTGGCGACAGGCTTGCTACAGGTACTTGAACCCCAAGTTTCAGCTACACCTGTTCAATAGTATTTCCAGTCTTTAACTGGCAACTATGCAATCTTATGCTTCTTCATTGCTTTCGATGTCGTGAATAATTTATTTTGGAGGCGAATTCCCAAATATAATGACTGCTGTGACTTTTACATGTGATGTACTGCAACATATTTTGAACCTGATGTGTGTACGCTGGTCTGCTGTTTTAATTGCATCTGCTCCACAGGCTTGATTACTATCTGTTGATTAAAGTGTTGAACAAATTTGTAACAGCTCCTTTACTCTCGCATTGGATATCATTTGTAGCTCCTACAGGCTTGTATTAAAAATCAGGATGCCGTCATTCAATAGCATTGCCTGTGATTTGGATAAAATCTCTTTGGAAGTTCTGATTATCAATCTGAGGCTTAACAAGCATTTCTATAGGTTATTTAGAGCTTCAGTATTTTAGGCTCGCTCTGCAACTATATGGAGGTCGTGAATCTCTTTTGCAGGACAGGTGTATGGATGTGTTGAAAACTATTTAAATTGGAAACCAGCTTTCAGTATGATGAATGTTTAATTTGATATAATCTAGGAAGTAATTATAGCTTTAATTAAATTTGGTTGTGGGTGCAGATGACAATTCAATTACTATAATTGTTTCTTTTTGGGATGATCATGAAATCACTATTTGCTCAAATCAATCTCTGTTCGTTGTGTTCTCTGAGTCTTGGCTTCTTTGCTCGTTCTAGTAAGCGAATCAGTTTCACTTCTTGAGACCAAGGAGTGGCGAATCAACTTAATTTTATTTCATTCATCATTTCGCGTAAGCATTAGTAATTGGAGACCTAAAATTTCTCAAAACAACTTCTACTTATATGCACTTAGATTCGGATAGACACGTGACATTTTTAAAATTTGTAATTAAGTTCTAATTTTTATTAATAATTTCCATTTATATAACAATAATAATGAAATAAAAAGACTAGAATATTGGTCGAGCAGGGTGGGCGAAAATGAGGACATGGTGGTGGAGCACGTCGCAACAATGGCAACGGTGGAAGTTTAGTCAACAGCGTGTAAGCGATGCCAGCGCTGGGAGTTGGGAAAACTCATATGTTATCTAAAATATTCATCAATATTTTGGTTTTGGACTTATAATTCGAAATTTTAGTAACTTGATCAATGTTGAGAGAGTGGAATCGAAACTAAAATATATGCAAAAAAAAAAAAAAAAGACAAATGTGTCATTTGTTTGGTATTTTATTTTAAAAATATAAAATAATAATTGTTATATGAAAAATAACAAAATATATAAAAAAATATTTATTATTAATTTCTTATTTAAATTTTAAATTTTAAATTTTAAATTTTTATTTTTAAATTTTAAATTTTAATTCTAATTATATAATTTATAATCAATATAAATAAAAATGTACTTGAAAAATGGAGGTCATGCATCCAACCCTTTCTTCAGCCGAATGTCTGATTTATTTGGTGTAAGACTAAGCCAACATAAATTTGATTTATTTATTATTTTTTATTAAGAATCTCAAATAGTATTGTAACGTGTCACAATCAATCACTCATTTAACATAATTTTTAATTCTTTTAAAAAGTAAAGAATGAGGGTATTTATATTTTAAAAATTATTATGAATATTTTTATTTTAATAAAATAATTATCCATTATATAAATCACTATCAAGAATAATTTATTTATGAGCCAATATAACATAACTCATATAATACATTCTCAACATGTAATCTTTTTTTTCCCCTACCATCTTGAAAAGTACTTCATTAAACATGGAGCAAATCAAAATTTTAAATTATTTTGAAGAACAAATATTTGTGAACCTTACATTTTTCAAGAAATAAAATAAATTGAAATTAATGCAAAGGTTCTCATATTTATTATCTTTAATTTTAAAAAAGTTAAAAGCACTCTAAACCTAGTAACGCAGTTAGCATCTTCTTCTTCTTCTTCTTCTTTTTTGTGTGAGAAGGCAATTTATTTTTCAATCATTATTAAGGTAGTGAAATTCATACTTCTGGATGTTAAAGGATTTGTAGGTGCAAAAATTGAAATGGAATATATTCTTTAATTAACGATAGCTAATAAGTAAAATTATTTCAAAAAAATTTTTTAAAACTTAACTTAATTCCATTGTTGCAAGGTATGCTACATTTTTGAAAAAATTTTCTTTGAGGGCACTAATACTTCTATTGGTGTTTTAAGTGAGTTAATTTAAATGATTTATCTAAGATTTTTTTTAAGAATCTTAAATAGTGTACATAATAAAAATTATTTTTTCAAACTTAGTAGATGAGTACATCAAGTGATAAGAGTGTTCTGGGTAATTTTTAAAGTGCAAATAACCTCACCTAAAAATAAAATATGTATTTAAAACATTTTTAATATAGTTTCTATAATAGTTATTGTATTACAAATCTAAACTTTAATAAATTTTGTTTTAAATCTAGCTATACGATCTATTTCCTAATATCTTACAAATGCAAATGTTTGAAAAAAAAAGTCTGATTAATTAAATAATAAAAGTGTCACAAATGGATTCACCGTTCACGTATCAAAAATAAAAACCTAAATGCAAAAGAATAGGTGATATAAATTGGCGAAGTTGTTTAATAATCACGTTAAAGTTGGCTGAATCAAGGCGTTCCACATTCCTCCCCCGCACAGGTCTTCTCATGTCAGTGTCCAGAATTACCACCTTGCGGTTAAGATCCTGAATTTTATAATACTGGGATCATAATGTTTGATTAATTCGGTCGATGATGGTCAGCTGTTGCTCATCCTGAACGTGAAGGAGCTTAGCTAGTTATACCTTTGATCAAATTTGCTTGTTTGGATGATCCTGAAAATTATGTATCTTTTCATTTAGAACTTGAATGCGGGTACTCGCGAGGAAGCCCCAAATCTACTACTACAGGCGGCCTAAATTAGTAGATTATACATTCTCATACCCTTGCAGAACCAAGTTGTTGAACAAGGAAGCCTGCAACGACCCAAAGCGATAAAAATCAAGGACAGAGCAAATCCACACACCACCGAAAACAACCACCAAAACGTTCCACTTTTTATAACAAAATTGAAACAACAAAATTGAAACACCCATCATCAGGATTCAGGTGCATGTTACAATGAAACCAGGCTACTCACTATGCTCAAGACAGCATAAAATAAAGGGCTGTTAAGTAAATAGTTGCACATGAGAAGCCGGTTTATATAGGTACAACTCAAGAAGTTAGGGACTTAAAACATAAAATACTCAGCAAAAAGCATGTAAAATGTTATCAGTAATCCTCTCAAACAAGTAGAACAGCATTTATACAACCATCATTCTCTGGATTATTTGTCACTTGAGCATATTTTCCTGCATCCATCAGTGAAAACAAATAAGAAAAAGCTTAAAACAAAGTGAAGAGTAAAGACAACAGCATGATAGTTAATGCAACAGAAAAACCAAGAGCTTACCCCACACAACTTTTCCAGCTGGTGTTACCAGACCCAATTCACTGACATTCACCTAGTATTCAAAGAAAGATTTGTAAGTGATGCAGACTACAATAGTAAACAGACATCACAAATTAACAACATTTCAAGGCAATCATATTCTACCTCAATGATTGTCCCCTTAGTAATAACACCAAGAGAGGTATACATCGGACCATTAGGATTCTTTTTCACTCCAATGATCTCAAGATTGAAGGTGCACTTGAGTTCAGGGTGAGTTACATGAGCTTTAGTAAAACGCAGACCTGAAGGACGAATGAACCTCTCATACTTGGGAGGTTTTCTTGTAAAACCTGGTCCAACAAATGTGGCCTTTGTGACCATCCTCTTCCATTGCTTGGCTGCAAAAGAAAAGAAATGAGCAGAGATCATTAGGAGTCACGGAGATAATTTATTGTAAGTACACTTCCATGACAAAGAATTCACCACAATTCCCACACACATCTGAGTGGCAAATAGAAACTTCACAGGGTATTATAAATACTGATCACTTCAGAACCAAATACCTTTAACCACTTCATATCAAAATTTAAAACACCCAAACCCACTCTCTAAAATAAATCACAATAACCTCATTTTGAACAAAGTTCAAAGTTGTATTCTACCAAAAGTTAAGCCAACACGTGCAGTATACTAAATTTGCATAGTAATAAGCTAGATAGAATACTTACTTCTTCGTTTACCAGATCTGATGACTTTAAACATTTCATCCTCCGCTACTGGCCTAACCTGGAGAGGGAAAACGTAAAATTGAAGCATCCAAAGAAAAAAAAAATCCCAAAGGAAGCATACAATAGAGTCCCTGAAAAAGAAATTGAATTTCAAACTTACCTTGGGAAGGGGTACCTCCCACTTTCCAGCTTTCTCTTTTCTTTTTTGCTTTATAGTGTTGCTAAGAACCTACAAACAACAAAATGTCAAATTTCCCAATAACAGGGTACATTAGTATGTGGACCATCTTATAGCAACATGCATCAACAACTTGCCTTCGCTCTTGTCGTGTTTTCACGATCAAGCAAATACGCAGGAACAGCACCCTCTTGAACTTCATCATCCACCTTTCTACGAGTTGATGACTCCTCATGCATGGCCAAACTGTCGCCAAGGTATCCCCCCAACGAAAAAAAGTTTGAAAAGATAAACAAAATAGATAACTCTGTAAATCAGTCACTGTAGCATCCACACATGGCCAGGATAACACAACATATGCAGATGCAATTGAGCAAAAAGAATAATTGAACACAGCCATTTCAATCTACAATCTCATATGATAACAATCAAGCATACCAACAAATGGAGAATTGGAACATTTGCAAATAAAATGACAAAGCATATATGTACTCAATGAAAAACATCTGTAAACCCCAACTATTGAGATAAAGACTAATACAAGAAGTATTACACATGTAGGTCTTTAGAAGATTTACTAATCATTAATAAAGATATATCATCTGATAATTTAGTGTGCATTATTTACAAGATCAGATGATGATGACTTATAAAACTTTATATCACTCTCTCCCATTTGATTAATGTATCAATAAACTAATACACTAAGCTGTCTCGTTAACGGAGAGAACACTACCAACATTTGTAACAAGGAAAACTGGATTGAACCTGCTAATGATGCATACTCAATTACTGTTTCTGAATATACCCCTACATTTAAAGAGTAATATTAACAAATCTAATCCCAAAATCAAAAACATTATAGACACAAGTATACAGAAAATACTAATTACAGAAATTTGAAAAACATTTAGTTAAAAAAAAAAAAAACTCACGTTTTCTTCATGAGAGCCTTCTCAGCATAGCGTTTCTTCGCAAACATCTTGCCCTTAATACCCAGAGCCTGTAATCACGATTTAAAAAAAAAAATTAAAAATCAGCTCACAAATAAACTCTATATAAATAAACAGAAACAAGTAGTTATTGGAAGAATTAATAAACCTTTTGGGCAATTTCGGAGCGCTTATGGACTTCACGCGCCTCTTTCTTGCGCTTGCGCTCGAAGTGATCGAGACGGTAGCCATTTCGCTTCCTGTGAAGCTCTATGTAATCTCCTTGCGGCTGTTTTAATGCACGACATAAAATAAAAAGCAACCAAACATAAGGATTTCTTCTGGTTGCAATTAAACTTAAATACAGAGATGAAAGAAGAAAGATTCAAAAACGAACCATTTCGGAAGCGCTTTGAAGTCCGGAGTTCAAAGAGAGAGGAAGTAACAGAAACCCTAGGGTTTTATTCTATTTGATTGATAAAGCGGGTCGGTTATGTACCGCTCTCTCTTTTGGGCGGGCCACTTGGGTTACGTCATACCAAATGCTTTCGGGCTGGCTACCTCCTACTCGGGCTATATTTGAAACACGCTCTCAGACGGGCTACATGGGCTTGGTAGTCCTAAACTTGTTTGCCAATAGTTTGTCCCGGTTTTTGACCATAACTACACGAGATTTGATTATCAAATTATAGAAAGAGATTATGGAAACACGCGAGTCTAACTCATACTCACGGATTATCTGAAGAGTCAAGTTCCCATCGTTAATCGATACAAGACACTTTTATTTGACAGAAATAACTCGTGTTTCATTAAAATTTATGACTAGGACAATCATTTTTTTATCGTTAAATAAAGTATTTTTGTACAATCATTATTGTGCAGAAGTTTTAAGAATCCAATAAAGATGAGGATATCTAACATTAAACGTCAAAGTATTACCATAGAATTTCAAGTAACATAAACATTGCATAGATAGCAAACGACATCGTACCAATAGTGGTGGAATTATTTTAAGGCTTTGCCTTCTACGCCAAATAGAGTTCCATAATAGTAATAATAATAATAATAATAATAAAGGATTTTGGGTAAAATTTAGTCTATTTTCATGTAAATTTTGCATTTTAACCGTCTCAAATATATGTTGCCATGGTCCCATCCAAGTTCCCCGCACATCCGTTGTGGCCTCCCTCGAACCAAAATTTTGTTCAGCCACTACAAAATTGATTATGTATTGACAAAAATATATTACGTTATGATAAGGTGTAGGTGTAGAACCTTTTATCCTTTCAACAACGGACCAAAGTGACTGGTGGTCCAAAGGAAAGAAGACTCTACCGACACAATCACATTGTCATTTAGCAATGGAAGATTCGCTGGTTTGATTAATGTACATCAACTGAAAAGAAAATTAATTTTAAATTTTTGCTACTATCGCATTTTAAAAGAAGCATTCTATGGTTTGCCTAAGAGGATAAAATTGAAAATGAGTGCAAGAGGAAGGGTATTTTAAGCACCGACCCAATTCATGCTACTGGAAGGTGGTGAGCATAGCAAACTCAATCTTCGGGTCCAGGTATTAGTATTATATTAAACCACTTTCTTTAATGTTGGTGACAAAATCTTCTTCGGATTTAAAGGTTGAACGAAGAGATATTCCATGTAATATAAGAGGAAAAGAGAATAAGGAAAGTGTGAGGGGAGGCCTATATGCTTTTTGACTCTCTGGACTCGTGTTCCTTCAGTCACTACAGAACGAAAATGCTTAGCAAATGATGTGCGACACCAGTTTTGTCTCCTCTTTTGTGGCCCATTTTTTTAAAAAAAGAAAAAAAAAGTCACCTTTGCACCGCCACCCCCTCACCAAATTAGAGTCCCCATCACCCTTTCATATTAAAGTCTCATCAATTTTGTTTAGATAAGGATTTTACTTTACCAAATGGTTAATTTCTCACTCCACTTTTCTTCCGCGAGGGGAGGGATGCAATTCTTGCTATGGAAGGTTGTGATTTTTTTTTCCCCTTAAAATATTGTGGGAATAGATATTCTAAAGTATTAGGGTATATATAGCACAAAATTTTTATGACAACCAGTTATCATAGTAAGGGATGGCACTAAAATTGAGAATATATGGCGGTTGAAATATCAAACTAGTAAAGATAGAGAGGATGAATTATAATAAAAGAGAGAAATTCAAGGGATAAGATGCAACAAGTTTAAGAACTATTAGGCCAAAGTATAAAATATTTCGTTTATCTTATAGGTTAGTATCATGAACGGAGAGATTAATAATCTCTATCTCTATCACTTTGGCCTTCGATCATATTGTTTAGTGTGTTTGATTTTAAGTGTAAAATAATACATTGTTTATAAATCCGGTATGTTGTGTTAAGATATTTCTTCCATGCTTGGACTATTGTAACTTGTAATAACGATAATATTTTCTAAAGTAAAACTCGTTAAAATTAAGATTTCTATGATCTTGGTTACAAAATCAGGCTCCCACAAGCAAAACATTTGTGACATATATAGCTTGTCCCAGCACAAAAAGAGAAAAAATAGAGAGAAACAATGTGCATGTGTCCCATTTTGTGGGGTGTGCTGAAATGGCAGGCTCGTGATGAGTCCAATAGGGTTTGGGTCCAATTGATGAAATTTGTACAGGCAAGGAGGCACTTTGTCATTTTTGTTGTTGGGTATCTTATCTTAACATTATTTTCTGAATGATTCAGACAATTATTTGAGCATCGCATGGAGAGGTATTTGAGGGCCTTTTTGCTTGCAGAGACACATGTGCTTCTTTTTTTTTGTTTTTTATTGGAAGTATTATGAAGGCAATAATGGGGGGGGTAAAAACAAACCTTTCAAAACTTTCAATCTAACGAAAAATGACATATATATATATATATATAGGATATATTGACTCTTTGACGTCCAAATTAATTTCTGTTCCAATCGGAAGGTTGATTTTGATGGATTCTCTCGGGAAACTGAGGCCAAAGACGCACATCCGGGAGTGGTTGCGGGGACCTTTGATTTTGACGTGCCTTCAAATTCAGTCCAACGAATCCCGTTGATGGAGTAATTAATTCATTTTTCTATTGCAAATACAACGAATTCTGTGCATTTAGTTGGTCCAAATTTTCTACACCGACAGAGAAATTAAAAGCTTTATTGATGTGATGATACGGATTGTTTTAGTTAAGATGGCTCCAATGGTAAATTAAGAAATTAATCGTTTCGTGACTTTCACTACTTTAACCGGAAAACGTGCCTTGAAATTTGAATTTTTAAAACTATTCCACTTGGCTTTTCTTGATTAATCAACTTTTTTTTTTTGTTTTGGCAAGAAATTTCAACTACTTTCACATTTTACTTCTTTTAAATCTGTACCTTTGTAAATAATGGTCACTCTATTGTTATGTTTTAAAGACATGTTTCTCAAAAAAATTTAAGTCAAAAATATTTTTGAGGTTCTTTTTTAACGTTGAATTGTTATAAAATAAATTTTTTTCAAGAATACTTCTATTCATTTGATTGTGCGTTGAACCATGTCAAAAATATTTCCTATCACATGTGTAGCCATATTTTTCCTTCGATGCAATGATTTTCTTGATCATTAAAAAAAAATTGACTTTGTTGAGTCTATTAGATTGCTATATTAAAGAAGAAAATAAAATGGGATTTTAAATTCAATGGCATTAAATAATGAAAATATTGGGTGACAAGTAAGTCAATTTTGGAGCAACTTAGCTTGGTACAATAATAATACTCCCATTTCCCTATAGTTCTAGGTATCATTTTTGAAATTGAAAACGCAAGATAATCAATTTTAATATGCTTGTTCTATTTAATTGCGTTAAAGTTTAAAATGCTATTAAAAAAATAACATATAAGTCTATTTATTTTTTTAATTAAAAAAATTAAATGGGGATGCAAAAGTTTTTATCTTTCATACAACGTAGACCGCATATAACATTTATTTTTTATTCTTTTAACTCTAAAATAAACATTAATATGTTATTAAATGGGTTCGTCATTGGCCGCCCCAAAATTAATCACATTTTTTTATTTTTTGTTTAATAAAATTTAGATTTAAAAACCTTAGTCAAATCAAAACCTTCATAAAGTTGAAACTTCAAAGTTGCATATCGTGATTTGGCTTCTACCTTTCGCGTCCACGTGTCCTTCCATTTTCTCCGTTTTATCCAGATTATTTTTCCACTCCGCAAATTACTGAACGCGGTCAAATACGTAATTTGGAAATACAAGCACCTCGACGCTGGGGACGGGTCGTGTGCAACAGCGCAAGTCGTCGAGTCGTGCTTTCCATTTTCCATCCGAAATTTTCGCAATCTACATACGCACATGGCACATTCCACGCTGTTCTGTCGTTTATTTACAAAATTGCCATTCCTGCTCAATATAATTTTTCTATATTTTGGCCGAGACGGAATGCCAAAACTTCGACACGATTGACTTGGAAAAAAAAAAAAAGGAAAATTACGAACCCATCAATTTTACTATTTTAGCATGTAATTCTGATATAATGTAAATACTAAATTATTCTTAAGAGTTAATCAGAAAATAAATTCCAACTAAAAATAGTTTAATTTTATTAAGAAGGATGTTACATACTTACGTGCCATTTGATTAATGATTATAAAACAACTAATTCTCGTTATAATTCTTAATTGTCTTTATCCCAAATTTTAGTTTATGCACTTATCGCTTTGATATTTTCACGGACTTGTCAAAACCGTCGGACCAATTGATAGTCGTCATAAAATTATTAATTAACAATTAAAAATAAATAGACCATTTTTTTATAATATTAGTTATTAAAAATTTGATTTGTTTCTTCTTTCTTGGTGTTATTCTTGTTGTTGTTATTATTATTTTCGCGTCCCCCACTTGTTACATATAATTAATATTGTATTGTTTACCGGTAGCTTCCCCCATTCAAAATCAAGAAGCAGCCATCTCCCATGAATCAGACCAACCACACATTCGCATCTCCCTCCTCAGCAAATATTAAATTATTCATTCACAATAGAATGGCAACAAACCAACCCCCCAAAAAGAAAAAGAAAAAGAAAAAAGAAAAAATGAAGTCACTACCCATGAAGATAATGAATATCAGATAACAATTCTTGGGCGATAGAAAAAGACAATGATGCCCTTTTTAGTTATCGATGAGTGAGAGAGAGGTGCTGAATCCACCCAAAGATAGAAGTGAAAAATTGTGGTGCACGTTAGACGTGGACGCATAGTTAATCCAGTTAGTAACAACCCACTAATTACCAATTTTCATTTTAAAAGTTTAGACTTCGTTGTCTGAATTTCTCATAATTTTGATCTGTCTTTTTGAATATTTCTCATCAAAAGATCCGAACTTTGCTGGTCCTTAAACTCGGTTCTCAATCCAGCCCTTTTTTCCAAAAAAAAAAAAAACTTCTCTTTTGGTGATACTGGAGAAGAAAGGGTCCTCCTTTATTGTGTTGTTATATGTTTAACCTCTTCTATCATAACCATACACTGTGTTTAGAGTGTTATTATGATCAGTTCTTTAAAGTCTTTCTGCATGCAAATTCTTGATGTGGGAATTTGATAAAGCAGCCATTAATGGTTAAAATGAGCTCCTTTAGTAGGGGTTCTTGAAATTTTTATTTTTGTTTTTTTCCTTTCAAATGGTTCTTTATGAAGCATGCTGCAAGAGCGAAAGATCTAGTGCAATGAGAACTCACCTTGTTTCAGCAATTGTGCTCACTTTTGTGACACTGGTTTCGAGTGCAATAGACCCTGGTGACATTGATATTCTCAATCAGTTTAGAAAGAATTTGGAGAATCCAGAGCTGTTACAATGGCCTAAAAGTGGAGACCCTTGTGGCCCTCCTACTTGGAAGCATGTGTATTGTTCAAATTCACGGGTTACTCAGATTCAGGTTTCTAGTGTTGGACTGAAAGGTACTTTGCCTCAGAACTTGAACCGGCTCTCCAAGCTTGAAAACATTGGCTTGCAAAAGAACCAATTTAGGGGAGAGCTGCCATCTTTTAGTGGGTTGTCAAATTTGAAGTATGCATACTTGGATTTCAATAATTTTGATACTATACCTGCTGATTTCTTTGATGGTCTTGAGAATTTGCAATTCTTGGCATTGGATGATAACAATTTCAATGCTAGTAAAGGGTGGTCATTTCCGAAGGGTTTGCAAAGTTCAGCACAACTCACCAATCTCTCTTGCATGAGTTGTAATTTGGTTGGTCAGTTGCCTGATTTTCTCGGGAACTTTGCTTCTCTGCAGAACTTGAGACTTTCAGGGAATAACTTGACTGGTCCAATTCCTGAAAGTTTTAAGGGCTTGAATTTGGTAAATCTCTGGTTGAATGATCAGAAGGATGGTGGATTTACCGGTAAAATTGATGTTTTGGGAAATATGGATCAACTTCGGACTCTATGGCTTCATGGGAACCGCTTCTCAGGGACAATCCCAGAGAGTTTTGGTAAATTAACTTCCTTGAAAGATCTCAATCTCAACAGTAACCAATTTGTTGGCTTAATTCCTCCAGCCTTGGCATCTTTGTCGCTAGACCATTTAGATTTGAACAATAACATGTTCATGGGCCCTGTCCCAAAGTTTAAGGCATATAAATATAGTTATAGTTCAAATGCTTTCTGTCAACTAACAGAAGGGGCGCTGTGTGCCCCAGAAGTTATGGCACTTATTGATTTCCTTAGTGGGTTGAATTATCCTCCTAGGCTTGTTACTTCATGGTCTGGCAATGATCCTTGTAAGTCTTGGTTGGGATTAAGTTGTGGTACCAATTCAAAGCTTACCATTCTTAATTTGCCTAATTTTAATCTTAGTGGCACCCTGAGTCCTTCAGTTGGAAATTTGGATTCCCTTACCCAGATTAAGCTTCAGTCTAATAATATATCAGGGCAGATTCCGGCAAACTGGACTAGTTTGAAGTCTTTGACTTTGTTGGATCTCAGTCAGAACAACCTTTCTCCTCCACTGCCTAAATTCAGTAGTGCTGTAAAACTTTCCTTAGATGGGAATCCTTCGTTGAATGGTAGATCTCCTGGTTCTGGATCTCCATCAGGGAACTCATCTAGTCCAACCAAAGGCTCAAATTCCGGTTCCAGTTCTAGTTCCAGCCCTGGTGATTCTACTGCTGAAACAACGAAACCCAAAAGTTCCAATAGAACCATTTTAGTTGCAATAATAGCTCCAATTGCAAGTGTTGGAGTAATTCTTCTTGTTGCCATACCTATATCTATCTGTTACTACAGGAAGAGAAAGGAAGCCTCCCAGGCTTCAGGTTCCCTGGTAATTCACCCAAGAGACCCATCTGATCCGGATAACATGGTCAAGATTGTTGTAGCCAATAACAGCTATGGAAGCACTTCAGTAGCAACTGAGAGTGGTTCCGGAAGCAGATACAGTAGTGGAAATGGTGCATCTCACGTCATTGAAGCCGGAAATCTGGTCATATCAGTTCAAGTCCTTCGAAATGTGACAAAGAATTTTGCCTCAGAGAATGAGCTTGGTCGTGGAGGTTTTGGTGTAGTTTATAAAGGAGAGTTGGATGATGGAACTAAAATAGCTGTGAAAAGGATGGAAGCTGGTGTTATTAGCAAGAAAGCCATGGACGAATTCCATTCTGAAATTGCTGTCCTTTCAAAGGTCCGACATCGTCATTTGGTGTCTCTGTTGGGTTATTCTGTTGAAGGCTATGAGAGACTTCTTGTTTATGAGTATATGCCTCAGGGGGCTCTAAGTAAGCATATTTTCCATTGGAAGAACTTAAATCTGGAGCCTCTCACTTGGAAGAGGAGGCTAAATATTGCCTTGGATGTTGCCAGAGGGATGGAGTATCTCCATAGTCTTGCTCACCAGAGTTTCATACATAGAGATCTTAAATCTTCAAATATCTTACTTGGCGATGATTTCAGAGCAAAAGTTTCTGACTTTGGATTGGTGAAACTTGCTCCTGATGGTGAGAGATCTGTGGTCACCAGGCTTGCTGGGACGTTTGGCTACTTGGCACCAGAATATGCTGGTAAGCACTCTTAACTCTTCTCCCATACATTAAATTTATATGGATATCTTGATTAAGAGCTGTAACCAATGTGTTATTTTTGAAAAATTTTGAGTTTTGGGGTTGAAAAAAAAAAAAAAATTCTTATGGCTAAAGGATTACATAATCTCAGCTAAGCCTCCTTTAGCTATAAGGTTTACTCGTTATTGAGTTTGCGTCAAGTTAGATAGACCACTGGTTAAATTTACCTGGTTTCACTCATACTTTAAGAAATAATTATGATAGTATCTGTCATTTGCTTAGACTAAATGATTCAGAATATTGAATGAATTGCATATCCAGCAAAAACTTAACAGCCTTGTCCAAGAAGTGACCAAGTTTATGTACGAAAATTTTAGACGATTATAAATATTTGGATGTTCTATATCTTGTTTCGGTAGTTGGAAGGAATACCTTCATTATACATCTGAATTCCGTATCTTCCTCTATGTAGGCCCTTGTGATACCAAACTCTGACTTTCATGTTCTAATTGTTTCAGTGACAGGAAAGATCACAACGAAAGCTGATGTTTTTAGTTTCGGAGTTGTATTGATGGAGCTATTGACTGGATTGATGGCTCTAGATGAGAGCAGGCCCGAGGAAAGGCAGTACTTGGCTGCATGGTTTTGGAACATAAAGTCAGACAAGGAGAAGCTGAGGGCTGCCATAGACCCGATCCTAGAAGTGAATGATGACACATTTGAGACTTTCTGGACCATTGCTGAACTGGCTGGACACTGTACTGCTAGGGAACCATCTCAACGGCCAGATATGGGTCATGCAGTGAACGTACTGTCACCACTTGTTGAAAAATGGAAACCGTTGGATGATGACCCAGAGGAATACAGTGGAATTGATTACAGTCTCCCTCTAAATCAAATGGTGAAAGATTGGCAGGAAGCAGAAGGTAAAGACTTGAGTTATGTGTCTCTAGAGGACAGCAAAAGTAGCATACCCGCAAGACCAACTGGTTTCGCTGAGTCTTTCACTTCTGCTGATGGTCGGTAAACGAGGTAATACTGTTTCGTTGGTTCGTCCTTGGTAGGTGTAGATAGCTTGCTCTATTTCTCCTGTTTGAGAATTCAATGTCAATATGTTGTACTGCTGTTGTAGTTGATGTGATTAAGATGGAGACTTGATGCTTCAGAGGTCTCATGTGTAGGCTTTGAGTTTCACAGTTGTGAGATTCTATGAGAATGGTGATATAGGGCCGCAGAGGAGAACTGGTTATTAATCATAAATTAGTTCCTACCGAATGACTCGTGTCTCTAAAATTTTACAATGTTAATATTCCTATTTTTTTGTGGTGTCACAATTATCTTTACATGGAAGCTAGTCCTACATTTCTGGTCGACAAGGAATTTTAGATTATTATTTGATACCTGAGAAGCCGGTAATAAACGTACACCAAACTATCAAATAACAACCCCAGAAATTTGAAATTATTCCCATTAATGCCAAAAAAAAAAAAATTCTTCCTGCCCTTCAATTCAATTTGTGCTTCGTCGAGGGCAGCTGTGTGAAAATTTGAGCAAACAGGAAAAGGATTTCACATCAATTCTTGGTCGCCGCCCACCCCCCCAACACCCCACCCGCCGCGCTTTTTTCCCACTTTTCCTGCATTAAATCTCATTTCTTCTGTTTTTTGGCCTCATGGGAAGGAAAGCAGTTGTGTTGACTTTTTTTGTTTCTAATTATATCTCCTCAGCATTTTCAGAGCCGTGCTGATGACGTATGAGTTTCACCATTTGATAAGAGAAGACCAAAACTGGACTAACCTACTGAAATGATACAATGGAACCAAATTAGAATTGCTCTCAGGCTTGTTTTAAAGAGCTTCTTGATAATCCTTCGTAAGGAAATAATGCAACACCGTAAGCTAATGCTAGTTGCTTGGTTTCTACATCATGATTCACGACTAAACTCCAGTAATCCAAATCTGGTGGAGCAAATGATTTTAGTCTTTTGCAAGGTATGGAGCCCACTCACATGCTAATGCGTGGGATCCAGCAACAAGAGGCCAATATAGTTGGCCCTCTCACTTCCAATTTCAATGGCCGCATCAGCATCAACCGTGGCTCTATTTTCGTATCACCACAACACTCGCATAAACAATGGGAGAGTTGCATAAAGCCTAAAAGGAAGGAGCCAAATTGGGATGGGTCATTGTCTTTCGGTGGTCGTTTTCAAACATCAGTTCGTTTTAAAGCGTGAGAATTATTGCTTTGGCTGACGCGTGGTTGATCGGTATTTATAAAGAATTTGCTTTTATGCTGCCAATGAAATGCCACAAGATGGCGAGCAACTGGAAGGTTCAATTTGCCACCTGGGCATGCAGTTTTACGTTCTCCCTTCATAGTACTAAAAAAAAAAAAAATGTTGAAGAGCGGAAAAAATTGCCCGTTTCTTGAAATTTGCTGACACTGGGATTGTGATGCCGATTTTCATATGGATGTATCATACACCCATAAATGTAGAAATGAATATCTTTTACACCAAAAATTCTCCTCCTCTTGTCATAATGGATGGCTCAAGAAAAAGAAAAAATTATTGAAGCAGTGCTATTATGAGAAAGTTTTGGGTCGTGCCAACACGGCAACACCATCATCCGATTACATTTTACTATACATATACAATAAATTTATGATGATTTTGAATTCAATAACAAAATGCGAGGGCAATTTGATGACATGGTGTTGTTAATAGATAATTTGTATGATAATAATGAAACATCAATTACTGAAGACTAGTATGACTGAAGGCATTTGGTGCAGTAGCTATAGGTAATGACTATTTCTAAGTGAAATATTAAAATTCAATCATTAGATAAGATCAAACTGGAATTGAAATATTGTAACTTTTAAATTTTACTCCACAATTTTTGTGAGAGAAGACACAAACTGTTAATTAAAGTTTTTTTCTTTTTAATTAGATGATAACTATTAAGTTAAGTAGGAGTTGAGGTGCCAAATGCGTAGTTAATAACTTTACCTATCATTTTAAATAACTTTACTAATCATTTTAGTTGCTGCTGGGCTTCTAAAATGAAGCTGATGCAGAGCATTTACAAACAAGTACCAAGAAACAAAAAGTGATTATTACTAATATTAACAAATTTCTATTAGCCTTTACAGCAATAGACAAACTCTGCTGGGTGCTGCGTAACAGTGAAAAAGGCCCTAAAAATGGAGGAA
Source organism: Aegle marmelos (assembly GCA_030449875.1). Classification (NCBI taxonomy): domain Eukaryota; kingdom Viridiplantae; phylum Streptophyta; class Magnoliopsida; order Sapindales; family Rutaceae; genus Aegle; species Aegle marmelos. The sequence continues at coordinate 5,557,363 of JASUUL010000077.1, read as the reverse complement.
AAAAAAGGTTAGGGGTTTTGGAATGGTTACTTCTGATCTCTCTGTTACCTTAAAGACACCAATAGTCATCAATATGCATCCTCTGAAAAGCAACCAATATGATAGGCACTGAGGATATCTGAACTCTGGTCATTTGTAGAGGAAATAGGCTGGGTTGATGAAGTTACTGGAGGGAAGAAGTACCGGTAAGGGCGGCTAACAGGAGGTAACAATAAAGCCAACCGTTTATCCATTGCCAGTAGCCGTCCACACTTACTGTACCAACAGAACTTTAATCAATTATTATCCAGAAGTAACCAGAGAAATTCATGAAATAAAAAGGGGAAGAGTTGCACCTGCAAACTTTAGAAAATAGAGTTTGATAGCTGCATATCCAGTGCTACAAAATAAAAGCAGGTGTAAGACTTGAAAAAATGCAGACTCATCAATGGGACTAAAATGGTCAGTTCAATTAGCAAAAGAAATCCATGAATAGTTTACTTCATACCAGAAGAAAATAAAGAGATGTTTCAGTCCTGATCCCAAGAAACAATTGTAGCGCCGTAGCAGCATGCTCCTGTAACAAGGAAAGAAATAAAAGTATAGTAAGAAAATTCCAAGTTGGATAGGTTACTTGTATATATATGAAGAACTAAAATCAACATAAAACTGCAGCAAGGCTGTTACCGTGATGTGTCTAAATACGTGGTAAACAGAAGAGCCTCTTGCATGTATGTAATTGCCTCCCTGTAGAAATAGTACAATGTCAAATATAATGAAAGCCAGAAAAGATGCAAGTGATTTAAATTTGTACAAAATCACCTACAACTGGTTCAATTTAATAATAACACAAACAAGTTGAAGACACTGGGAAACTTGATACTCACACTTCAAAGAATTACATCTTTAAAAGGGCACTGGCTGATGTTAGCCATTTTGAATTTAACATGCATTTTTACCATCTTTAAGTTCGTAAGCACATAGTTGATTTTATGAGGCTTGTGGCTAAAACTTTCAAGGTATACGAAAATTGTCTCAAACAAAGAGATCCTACAAAACTCTCTCAAGTTTTGTGCGTGTTTTTGTCTGTGTTTTACATGTATAGACTGCACGTACATAGAGCTGTGAACAAGCATAGGTGTAATAATAACAATAATTGTATAGGACCAATGGAGGACTTGATTTTTCTGACTAAAACAAGGTCAATTTCAATTAAAATGACTGCTGACTATCAAGGTCTCGCTCAAAAAACAATCCAACAACACCAACACTGAAATCTTGTTCAGTCTAATGCTAACAAATAAGCACAAATTCTAGCTTGTCTAGTAACAAAGCAGAAGCTGGCCAAATATGTACAGGGTAGCACATTAGCACTTAGGCTCCACTGAAGCTCGATCAACTTCAAACTTGAGATCACACTTTAATAATTTAATTGATTGGATAGACTCAGATTGTTCACATCCACACCAACTCATGTAATCTACATTGTATTGATACAAGACAAAAGAGTAAATGAGCAAAACCAAAATCCCGGTGTAACAAGTCATTTTGTTGTTCTGCCAGATTCTGTTGCTCTAAGCACGAGCTTCAAATAAGACACTCATAATTCAGAACATGCAATTTTAACAATCATACGTAGCACGCTTAAATGTGTAAGAAGCCAAACAACCAACCAATCAAATAGTTTATGCTATCTAAAAAAGGAAATTCTGGAAATTGCAAACATGCACCAGAAACAATATTACCTCATCGGGAGAAAAGAAGGCAACTGCATCCGGCTCAATAGAACCAACTGGATGCAATGAAACTATAGCTCTGAAAACAGAAGGAAACAATAACTCGATTACAGCAACCTTGTCTGCAGCAACAGTATTTTGCAATCCTGGTCTCAGTTTACTTGAACTGTGAAAATTGTGCTCCTTCAATAATTCTAAGGGACTCTCATTTGCTGAAGTGGGCAATGAAGAAGCTCTTTTCAACCAGTCTAGTCGCTCATAAGTGAAAATTTTCAAATTTGGAACTTCTTTTTCCAAGCGCATTAGAACATCTGATAGTGTTTTGCAATCACTAAGCCCTTCTTGGTTACTGGCCAATAGAGCTTGGGGAACACAATGCTTTTTCAATTCTGGTTCAGTATTTTGATCATGTACTCTATCATCGAGATGAGGAAAAAAACGCTTTTTCTGATCAGTGAAGGCCTTGAGAGCCAACCTGAAAAGTTAGAAGCACAAGTTAACTTCTGAAGGAAAGCTTGGGGTTCAATATTATTGGAATCACCAGAATCGCCAATTGGTGGTTGGCCACAACAAAATGTTCATCCATGATGTGATGTCCACCTGTACCAGCAAGTAACAGTCGCTACAGAATACTCTTGAAAAAACCCAGTATGCAGACATTGCATTGAGTTATCCTTAAAGCCGAAAGAAATGAGAATCCAAAAGATTAACAGAGAGGACGACATCCAGTGAAAGATTTGCCAAGATATTATTTTTAATATTGCATATTTATTTGTAAACATATATGCCTATTTTTCATATTTTAACACTTTTTATGAAAGAACACAGGTTAAAAAAAAATATATTGTTCATGAATTTATGCATTTTTTTAGAGCTACTTACTGTAATTTAAGTACTTTTATGACTAATATTAAGTGATTTTTAATACATTACAATGAGAAGATAAGCTTTACAAAGGCTCAAATTAGGACTCCAAGAGAGGAAAAAGATTTTGATAGGAATACATCTTTTTCTTCCATTTCCAAACCTTAATTTTAGTAATAGGTTATCTTATTTACACATACCTATACAGCACATAATTGCATGACAATTTGACAATTTCAACATGACTACTCAGACAGCATAAAATGAAGGAAGATAGATATCCAGTTCTTTTTCCTTAATGAAAATTCCTACATTCCATTGGTAATGGCACCAAGATCAATACTCGCCAATATCTCAATTGCAACGAGAATTGACATCAGCATCAATCCATACTCGATGCAGAACTAATGTAACCCCACAAAATATCATCTAACAAGTGACTTCGCAAATACCTAAAACCTTCTCACTCAGAATGCTGAAGCACTGTACCCACAAGCTTTAGCCTCATTTTTTATAGTGCAAAGCATATGCTGCATATTAAAAAGGACAAAAAGCTAATTCATGAAACTTCATGAATGCACATATGCAGTTCTTTAAGCTCTATTAACAATCACTCTCATCAAAATCCAAGTCATTCCATGATTGTTTAGAGCAACAAACAGATGGATAGACTTAGTGACATAATGTATTCTTCTACAAACTTAACAAGCATCAAAATCATTTAAATCCAAATTTCCAAAAGAACACATCACCTGGCAATTTTAATATGAAAAATCCATAAGACATTGCAAAAACAATAATAAAATGAAATTCGCTTTATAATATCTTTGAACTTAAAATGCACCTGGTCCTGTCAACAGCAGAAGCACCAGCCTGGCCTGCGAGTTGGCGTTTCCAAGCATATGCAACAACTGCCCCATCGGGACACACTAAAGGCATGTGCAGACCCCAAGAGTTGCTTCGTGACCGAAGAGGTTCATTCAAAACTCCAGTTTCTTCCAGTTGCCTTCCTAGCATTACCACATGAACAATTCAAAAATACCATAAAGCAGCAGTCCTTACTAACTAGCTAGAAAACATTAAAGAGTAATAATATGCTAACATTCAAACTAACGTGCCATGATGTGATTGGAAGAATAAAGACTCCTTAACGATGAACATGCTTACCAATGGAGCGAAGGTCCTGGAGGTGCTGGCGCATAGCGGCGTCTTCTTTGTTGAACAAATGCAAAGGTTTGTTGCTCTGGTGAGGCTGAGATGCCACGAATAGAGCTTCAAGAAGCCGGTCAGCGCCGAGGCGAACGTCGGCTATGAGCCGACCTGCTTGTGCTAGTCTCTCTAATGCCAAAGCCACCTGCTTAGGCGGTGCCTCCGCCGCCAACTGCGGAGGCTGATCGGGGCTCGCATTAGGGTTCGCCAATGCCTGTGATTCTTGCTGCTGCTGCTGCTGCTGGGGCTGCGGCTGCGCTGGGGTTTGAAATTTCATATCCATTCAATCAAATGCTAATTTGTATCAAGATTCAGAAATTGAAACTATCTATGAGTGTTTTTAAGTAAGAACCAGGAGTCGATCGTTACTTTGCTGGTTTCAGAATTAAATAATTAATGAAAGAGTATTAAAGCCCCGAAGACTTTAGGTTGGGGTTGGACATGGGTTGCACATCCGGCCCTATCGCGAAACCGGATTTATTTAATTATACTATTTAATATTAACAAATAATAAAAAATAGCAAAACAATGAAAACTAAAATGGTAAATATTTTAAATTTCACTGAAAAGTAAAAAATGGTTAAGCAAAGCGAAATGGCTTACCGCTATTTACTGTTACTAAATACATGTTTCATGATTATCTTATCATTAAATTTAATTAATTTAATATAAATATTTAAATAATAAATTGAGTCAATTAATAATAAAAAATATGATAAAATTATATATACGTAATTTAAATAATAATAATATTTAATTATTTATTTAAAAATATAAATATATATTAACTTTATTTATATTTATTTTTATAAGATATCAATAACAATATTATCTAATTTATATCCTTTATATTTTTTATATTTAATTGATATTTCTTATTTACATCAATTATTAAATATTTCTTATTTATGTTATCAACGATTATAATAAATAAAATAAATATTTAAGACAAGGGGGGTGAGTATTATAATTACGCACGCAAAAAAAATTGAAAACTTTACCCGACGAGTCGATTGCGGAGCAAACACGGGCTAAAATTTTGCTCCAGTGAAAAATAGACCTCCCACAAGACCTTCCCGCTGAGTTCACACAATTTACACTGCCGCTTTATTTGCCTCCAACTGCAAGGGGAAACGTCATAAAGAATTTTTGTTTTCTATTTCGGGAAAAAAAAAGAGAAAGAGAAAAAATTTGAATTTTAAGTTTTTGGCTTTTTGCATTTTTACTTAACTTGCCAATTTTCAAATTGATTTCATGACTAGTTATTACAGAATTCGTTTTCTCTCATAATTTTCTTCGTAATAAAAAGCGACGAAAGCAGCCGCTAATGGCCCGTTCCAAGGCTGCATCAAAGAAGCAGCAAAAGCAGCAGCAAAAACGTGGCGTCGATTTCAAAGTAAGTTATGTGTCAACGTATCACCTTTGTTTTCAATTTTGTTTCTGATATTTTTCTTTCGAAAGCTGGTAAATTATCTATTTATTTATTTCTTTAAAAACAAATTTGTAGAAAATAAAACGAAAGCTTGGCAGAAAGTTGCCACCTCCGAAAAATGCTACCAATACTGAGGTTAAATCCAAAGGTGAAGATTCTTTTAAATATCTGTTTCTCTTTTTTTTGTCTTCTCCCCTTTGTTTCAATGTAAAATTTGGTCGGTAAGTGATGATTTGTTTTATATTTATGGTTTGAGGTTTTATGAAGATTTAAAATTAGCTTGTCAAGGAACTTTTTATTTTGAATATTTCTAGCTAAGCTCTGCTTGTTGTAATGAATGTTTCAGTATGAGCTGTATATTTACTTGTGTTGGTACTGTTCTTTTATTTTTTAGTTTAGTTATTGATGAATGCTTTCTTTTGTTGTTTGATGAGCAGCTATTGTACTTCCTGAGCAAAGTGTGGCATCGGAGAAGGGAGCTCTAGCGGTTAGCAAGAAGGGGTTGACTTTAAAAGAGCTCCTTCAACAAACTTCTCATCATAACTCAAAAGTTCGTAGAGGTATTTTAACTTATTTGGATAAATATTCTGCTTGTGTAAGCTGCCAGCATGATGTTGGTTGGACCTGGAAATAAATGCTTACCATTGCGGCACATGGTACTTGATGATCAGTTGTTTAATGACTTATTTATTCATTTGGGCATGGTCACTTATGGAAATGGTGTTATTTTCGTTGTTACTAATTTGCAAAATATGTGATTAATGCTTTTGAAGTGACTTATTTGGAAGTTTTATTGGTTCTCTGATTTAGGGTTTAGTACTGGTATTGACTTTTGTGTTGTAATGGGTCAATGCTGATGTTGACATCAAGTTTTTATCTTCCTAGATGCGCTGACAGGCCTTAAGGATTTATTTCAAAGGTATCCAGCAGAGTTGAGGTCACATAGATATGCTGTCATAGAAAAATTACGTGAGCGTATTGGTGATGATGATAAAGTTGTCAGAGAAACGCTATACCAACTACTCAAGACAGCAGTTTTTCCTGGCTGTAAAGAGGTAAATCTTATGCCTTTTTTTTGGTTGAATAGACACATTTGGGCAAGTTTTGATTCATAAATCATTGTATAAAACAGTCTTCAGTGTCCTCACTGCCAATTCTGTTGCTAGACACCCGAATGACATCACAATGTTCAATCCTATTATTCGGATTCTGACTAGTCTTCTTTGTATCCTTGCAAGTCAACTGCTACATGTTTCTAGATTACTTTTATCATTTGTTTCTACATATTCGGAGTAGCTTTGGGGAAAACAGAAAAATCCGTTTCTTGCACTTTCCTTCAACATTTGATCACTTACATTAGGCATGTGGAAGATCCTGAAGTTAAATGTTTTAATTGTTAGAAAAAGTATTCCTGTATGAGGCTAAAGAAAACCTATCTATTTTTTAATCCAAAAAATTGTGGGGTGCATAGACCTTGCTATTATATTTCCCTATGTTCTAGTAATGGCTATTTATTTACACCATAAGCAATGTGTTTTGTCAGTTCTATTATGAAGGTGGATGGCAAAAAGACACGTGACTTGGGGGAAGAGTACTTTATTTTGCATTTCTGTACAAAATTTGAATTTTGTTTTGGAAAGGGCATATGTTATATGTTTTATGTGATTGCATTTCTTTTTACATCTAGACAAAATGGTCCTTTGCACTTTATGGTTTTCTGTTTGTTATCCTCATGAATTTGTTTCTTGAGCAGACTTTTGCTTTTAAATCAACAGTTTTGCCAATTATCAAATGGTTTTATGCTCTTCCAGGATAATCAAGGACCTTTTGTTTCCTTAATGGTGGCCTACATTTTTAATGCCATGACACATTTAGCTGTCGATGTGCGGTTGATGGCTTTCAAATTTTTTGACCTTGTTGTGCAGTACTATCCACCTTCCTTCTCCTTGTATGCTGATAAGGTACCTAAATAATATTCAGTTCAACTGTTACCTCTTTATTCTTATATCATTGCATATGATGTCTTGGTCTTGTTGATAATAAAACACAATTAGTGAAGTGTATGCGCAGATAAGTGCTTATCAGTTTAATGAGCTTGCTTATTGAAATTCTTTTTTTGATCATTGATACTCTTTACTACCATGCAAGAGACTGTTGCTTTTTGCTAGGGAAATACATTATTGAGTTTTAAAAATTATAGCTTCTGTCTGAATTATGTATGCATGTAAATATCCACATGCAAGGGCACATATTCTGTTGCCTCTGAAACTGAATACTTTTTAATAGTGCCATGTTACATGTGCATGTACCATCCGTATACATATAAATTCCAATGATCAAATTACAACTTAAGCCCCAATTAAGAAATTTCCTCCCAAATTGCGTGCTAGAGGAGATAAAAAGTAGAAAATGGGCTTTATAGATAGGTTGTTTTGAAAGAATTCTCTGCTGTTTGTTTACTGATCAATTTGGTTGGTAGTTGCTTATATGTTTTGTGATAATGACAATGTTCTATTACTGGTTTGTTCTCCACTGAAAGCCTTTTTTTCTCTTTTTCCCTGGTCAATAACTCTTGTACCTGTTTTCTTCTTTGCTTCTCGTCAGATGCTCGAGTTTTATTTCAAAGTGGGTTTTTCTGGTCTATCAATGATATTGTTCTTATTTATGGTGTTTTCATCAATAGATTCTTGGAAATTATGAGGATATTTTAAGGAAGAACCAGTTCTATTTGGAAGACAAGGCCAAGCTCAGAAGTGCTCTTGCTGGTTTGGTGCGCTGCTTGTCACTCTTGCCTTGTAAGAAGAGAAAAGTAGACTCAAGTGAAGAGGTACCTTTTATCTACAAATTATGTTGTAGACAGTTTCTACTTTTTCCAGCAATCAGTGCTGTAGAGGATACTGCTAGGAGTTATTGCATCTTCATTGATATTTGATTGTTTGAACTTACTTTGAAGCATCTGCTGTTTATTTTTTTGTTCTTGTTTCTGATATCTATGTTGTCTTTCTTTTAAATAAAGGTTTAAATGTGGAAAATCTATGATCTCAAGAAACTTAAATTGTATTAAAATCATTATTCATATTTAGACGGTTGAATATCACCTTACATTGTAGTTCCTCAATGAAGCATGTTCATATTATGGATGCTTATGCTGTTGATTCAAATATGTTGTTTTCTAATTAATCTTTGGCTCTTAATACCTTTTTTCTTTTTAAATCTCATAGAATATCGGTGGACAAAAGATATTACATGCTTTTGAGTGTGACATGCCTGCAGAATCTGCTGGTATGTGAAATCACCTTGTACGTCGTCTTTTGGTTGTGCTATGTGATATATTTTATTCATGCTATTATTTGGTTTGTAAGTTGGCAAAATTTAATGTTTGCATTAACTTAAAGTGCTTAATCTTGCTCTGATAATGTTAGTGTGTATTCTTATGCAAACTTCGTAGAAAACCTAAATGTGCCTGGGGTTGATCATCGAAGCCAGGGCAAAGACCCCCACAACAACAATAACAAAAAGAAACAGACTACGTATACTACATAAATATGCATATGTCTATTGAGTCACTTCTAATGAGGGGCTTCTTCATTGGGGCCTTCCTTTGATAAAAGGATCCTTTATTGTAAAATTACTCAACATATATCTATATAGATGTGTATATATATAATATGAAGAGATCCTCACTTGAGTATTATTCTATGCCGTTAGTCTTTAATGTGGATGTCATTAAATGACAAAAAAAAAAAAAACATGAAATCCAATGCACTAAAACACAAAACGAAGTTTCAATGCGTTGGAGTTCGTGTTTTTCTTTTTTCTTTTTTCTTTTTTAATAAAAAAAGAGGCATACATCCTCATATTCTGAGAATTATTCCAAGGGGCAAGTATCAGTCTTTGTTAAAAGTGCATTTATGGTAAATTGAAGTTTATCAATTTACATTCCTTTTTCTTCCATGCTTTCCTTTTTATTTATAATCTTGGGTAGTGAGAATTTATGCTTTAGTTGTTGTATCTTATGCATTTTCGTTCATAGGGCTTTTTTCTATCGCCCAGAAACTAAAGGACCTTGTACCAGTTTTAGTCAATTGTTTCCAAGATTTTTTTCCCTCGGTTCACCATATGCCATTACTGGATGCACAATCATTTGATTGTATGCAATCCATACTTCAGAGTATAGATCTTGTGGTCAGTTTTTTTGCCTATGGAATCCACCAGTGCAAACCAGCACAACCTTCTTATGAAGGACCTGATGAGGCAATATGGGATCATGCTGTTTCATCGTTATTGCTGAAGAAGTTATTTGGCGTATTTCCCCTCAATCCAGCTAATCACCTTTCTGAAAAGGTAAATGTTGTTGTTCGTTTTGAAATAACTATCTTTGCTTCCAAAAAGATCATTCTTTTTTAATTTTGACAGATTTAGATTGGTACGACCACTTACATCTGTGGTTTATGGAAGTCCTGTTGCCTGTACTTGTATAAAGTCAAGCAATGATGGAAGACTAAGATGCCTGGCTGATGTTAGCAAATTGCATTGTTTTGTCATGATTTTGAACTGTGAGCACAATGATGATGTGCATGATTTTAGATGCATCAATATTTGCTATCCTTCATCCTTCCATATACTGTACCCATTTTTTCCCCCCACTTTTGAGAGGGTTTACATTCACAATTATAACGAGTGTTTGTATTAAATGCTCTTCCTAGAGTGAGCAATTTCATTAAGTCTTCTTTTTCTTATTCTTACTTGGCAGGTTGATGATAGATTCTTTATCTTGAACATTGTGATCACAGAAATATTTTTGCGCTATAGTGAATGGATCTGCCCTCCTGCTTTTTTGCTGGAGAAATTTCTGCTATATATAGAAAATGCGCTTCTTGGCAATGTAAGGTTCTTTCATCCCTTGAAGTGACAATTGATAATCGTGTGTGTCAAATTGTTATATTTGATTTAGTCTGTTCAATAATAATGGTGATTCATAAAGGTCGACTTCCATACTATAATTACCTAGCAGTCAATAAGGTACATATAGGCTTGGAGGGTTTGATTTGGGGTAAGGTGGGGTGGGAACTATTCTACTAAGACTAGCAGGAGAGAAAAGGGATGATGTGATGCTTCCTCTTAGTCAGTGCAAGCATTTAAAGAACTTTGGATCTAAATAGCTCTGCTCTACTGCAGAATAGTTTTTGGATATTAACTATTACCCATAATTGGAATAATGTCTTGGGAATAGGAACCATAAAAGAAAGAAGAATAAGCAGATTGCTGATTGCACAATCATCATACAAATAAATTGCCGTTCCTCAAAACCTTTGAGAAATCCTGTACACGAACAGGACTTGAATGTCATTTACTTTTTGTTATTGGAATTACTTGTTTGCATGCTGTTGATATGTTCTGAATCTGTTTGCCTTGCTGGAAATTAATTCTTATATGGTTCTTATAGATTTTATTTGTATTTATGTTTTCCAGACCTGCAGTGACTTGCGGTCTGGTAAAGCGGTTTGGGAGAAACACATACTTCTTCTGCTGCCTTCTATTCCAAAGCTTGTGCTGCAAGTGGAAAATGATTGGAAGTCTTGTCTTCTTCAGGTTTCTCTTACTCTTTCAAGAATTACTTGATCACTGATTGCTTTGCAAATTTTATAGATGGAATGTTTCTCTTGTCTTATGAAATTTACTGTTCTTGTACTACTGTTTGTGGTTCAAAGATCCTGCGGTTCCTAAGAGATGCATGATTATTGATAGTCATTCTGGTGCTAATCAAAACGATGGTATTCTTCAGGCATTTACCAAGATATTTGAGGATTGCAATCCAGAGTCTTCACTTAAGTTGGTTTGCCTTTCTGCCATTGAAGAAATGCTTATTCCTGTAAGATTGAATTTGTATTTTTCAAGGAATAGTTCTGTGATCATGATCTCTCTCTTTCTCCCCCCCCCCCCCCCAAAACCCTTTGTCTTTTTCTTCTTCTCTCTCTCTCTCTGTGTTTTAGTTTACTCTTTTTTTTTTTCCCCTCTTAGAGTTATCATTATTTTTTTTACATAAACAATAGGGAGATGACATGGTGCACCCAGATGCAAGTGATCCGTTACTTGAATATCAAATTACTTGGATAAGAGCTCTGCCCCACTTGCTAATACTGTTAGGCGATAAGCATCCATCTTCTACCCAGGTAACAACCTGTTATAATTGGCAAAAAATTTTGAATATGGACGAAATTGTGGAAGACAACTATAAGTGCAACCTAAAATATCCATCTTCCCATGTTTGTTAGATTATCTTCTCCAATCACCGGCCTAACCATTTAATTTCAAATGTGTGCAAACTTTTCCTTGAAACTGAATGCTCCTCGCAGGTTGTATTGCATCTTCTACTTCGCCTTGGACAATGTGCTAACTCAAGTTCTCCCTTTTCCTGGGAATATGAGAACATGCAGTACTCACTTGACAAGTTTTACAGTTCATGTCTGGACAGGGGTATGAACCAATTGTAGTGAAATTTGTTGGTGGTAAAAGCATCTCCCAAGCGCTATTAATTGGCTTCTAATCATGGATTTCGTTCTGCTTCAGGAGACGTGTATTATGGTCCTTTCATAAGGCTTTCCAGGGATTCTCAGGACCTGGCCATCTGTGGCCTTTATTATTTCTCTAACTTGGGTCCACTCTTGCTGAAGTCAATAGCTCTTTGTTGCCTATGTAAGAATCAGTGTATTACGTGCTTTCTGGTTTGAGTCCAGAAAGAATGATAATGTTTGTTGCCCTCTAAGTGCAATGACCATGTTTGTTGCATTTCCAGATTAGTTTTTCTTTTTAATATATTAACTCGATGGAATTGACAATTGGGGAATGCTTTTTTCAGTTAATAGTTAATTTTTCTGTGGACTTGATGACAGATATAGTTGAATTTCCTTAATTCCTCCTAAAAAGAAATAAAAATATTTAGATACTTGATTAGTAGGTTTCATATGCTGATCATATGTAGAGGCATTTGCTTTTTCGGTTTGTCACTAAATAATATGAATATTAAAGTGACTGGAAAATACTAGAATAAAAATGAATTTTATTGACTTGAAAGCCTTTTAATTTTTTTCCTTCATTGTAAATTTCAGGTCCTGAGCTGGAGCCTTTTGTATTATTTCGAATTATAGAGGTTTTGCATTCAGCTTTTAGTGCTGGACATATCCAGATTGCTGACCACATCAGCTTCTTCATGACCTTACTATCTCGTTTTGAAGTTTTACCTGGTAGGTTGGCATACATTCTTGTGTGGTCTTAACTCCCTTTCTGTTTATGATTATTACTCAGCCTTTGTTTTCCTTGATTAATAATGACAAATGAGTTTGGTGACCTTTCAGATGACTTTTCTTCTTATGTTTCCTGTTACATTTTTGCATTAGGTACATATTTTCATTTATATTTATATTAAATTGTTTGTTAAAACTGATAAGAGTTTAAAGTTCTCTGTGTCATAAATCCCAAGTGAAGAGAAGATGAAATTTTATCTACAGTAAATGTTAAATTTTAGATTGAGAATTAATCATCTGTTAAATAATCCTAATATTCCTTTTCACACACATGGAGTATCTTGGTACAATTATGCTTGGCTGTTTTTCACTTTTGCTTCTTCTTTAATATTTTCTATTTTTTCAAATATGTGTGTACGCATGTATGTATTTATGTGTGTAAATAATAGAGAATTGACATTTGCAGAAAATATATATCCTGTTGTGGAGAGTGATGCAAAGATTTCAAACCGTGGAACCTTCAGGTTGCTCACTAGTACTCTCTGCTCCTGCCTGTCACGGATAGGTGATGATTCTCTTGTTTTCCGGATACTGGAGCAAGTAATATTTGACCAACTAGTAAGTTGTGATCTGGTAGTGCATTTCTTATTCTATGTTGATGATCCCAGATTTTAGTACCTCTGAGAACTTTATTTCTTTTTAGTTCAGTAGATGCTAATTGATCTTTTGGGAAAATAACCGTTGTTTTGAGAGATTTTGATTAAGAGACTTTATTTTCTACAATTTTAAAGCTCTTACATTTTCGTATATGTTGTTGTTGCAGTTACTAAAACCACCTCTCGATAATGCGTGTGCCTTGCTCAGAGTGCTTGTTATGCTAGACTGTAAACCCACAAGACTTTCTGAGCAGGGTGTCATCACTCTGAGCAAATACCTTTCAGGGTATATTATTGAGGTTGTGCATGTAAGCACTTCTTCTTATTCCACATTCACCCTCGGCTTGCTTGTTTGATAAGTACTTACTTCTCTTGTTACCTGTTTAGATGTCTTAATGTTGGTTCTTGTGAACCCTTGGTGATCATCATATTAAAATTGCTTCTGAGTTCTTGTTAGGAGAGCCTTTGTTGTAAAAGTATGAACTGACATGGCAAATTTAAAGCAAAACACTATCAGCAAGATTGTTGTTTGCTTGATGGTAGAAAACTGTGTCCTTTTATCTTTATTCTTTTTACGGTTTTGCCTTTGTTGCTGAGTTTGGACCTCCTGGAATATATAGTGTGAATATAATATAACTGCTTATGACTTCCATACCTTTAATATAACCTTTGGGAATTATGCTTCAACATTCTTTTGCAAAACAGATGAAATATGCTAGGAAAGATTCATGTAGAAGTACATTTTAAGTGCTTTTGTGTATGAACTATCAAGTGATCAGTGGGGAGCTTGCTTTGATGATTTCGTAATCTTAAAGTGTTTATTATTCTTCCTCAAGATTGAAAGTTCAGTGTTTGGCCTGCTGCTGAGTTTCCCCAAAACACAGCTGCCAACCATGTTAACAGGTTAGCACAATAATTACTTAAAGAGTATCTTTCTGACAATTACTTTGCATGGATGCAGTGTATTCCCGAAGATGATGAGAAGAACAGTCTGCCTACTTATCAACAGACATGCTGTTATTACATGCTACCATGCTTTTTCTTGTTTGATAGAAGCCCTAAGCTTCTGAAACTTGTTTTGAACTTGATGGGGTCACTGATAACTGAAAGTAGTTCATCGTCCTCATCTCATAGTTACACACAATATGGAAATAACAATTCCAATCGGATAAATGCAGTTGTTTCTGCCCTCTTATTGATGCACAAGGATACTAAAGTCCGGAAAATTATTTCTTCATTCAAGGAAGAGGTGGTCCATATTTTACAGATCATACACCCGTTACAGGTATTAGTTTTGCACCTAAATAATAAAACTTACCGTCCGAAGAGTGTTTTCTTTCTTGGAACTCCTTGTTGAATATTCATCACTACTTTCCTTATAGTAGTGGTATACAATTATGCTTGAGGACTTTTGAGGACTCATGGTTGTTTGCAGCACATATTTCTTTGAAATTCACGACATGTAATTGTCAGTGGCGCACATGCAAATGCCAATTTTATGTGAAGAGTAATGATACTCGTCTCATTCCAAGCCAAAATGACTCTGTTTCCTAGTGTTTTTGGAAACCAAATTTCAACCAAAAAATTGCTGCACAAAGAAAGGAAAAGGGTGTTGTTTTTGGCTTGGAGTAGGATGAGTATCATTACTTATAAAAGTTTAATGGGAAACTCTAGTTTCAACTATTACCTGATTGAAAGCTCTGGTATCCAAAAACACTAGGAAAGAGTGTTGTTTTTGGCTTGGTGTGGGATGGTTATCATTTCTCTTATGTAAAAGTTTAAGGGGAAACCCTAATATCAATTTTTACCTGATTGAAAGCTCTTGGTTTTCAAGTGAATTGGTTTGGCATCCATGAAATGAACATCCAATTGACCATGAAGCTGCTGTAAGAGTTCACTTGTTTTTCCAGATTCCCTTTATAGTTGTTTTCTTTGCTTTGTGTACCTCTACGTAAGGTTATATTTAGCTGGTTAGTATGTTATATATTGACAGTGTTGGGTGGCCCATTGTTTAAAATTCTCAAACACATAATTGAACTTCTGAACAGAGGAATCAGTTAGCTTGACGTGTTTGATTTTTATTCAAGTTTTTTTGCTGTGCTCATTCTTTATGCAGTCCTCGGATTCGAACAATATGAACTTTGAAGAAAGGCACAAAATCCAACGTGCTTACAGTCGACTAAAGTTGGTTACATGTATGTTACCGAATGAGGTGCCAGCAAGTTAGGACACTTGTAACCCAATCTAGTTGCTCTGGTGAGTCTTCCTTATGAAACCATCAAAAATTATCTCTGGGCTGTCTCCATATTCATGGCATAGAGAGAGAGAGATGGTCCCTTCTACATTTCAAAATCTCAAAATATATGTTTTCATTTCTGTTCATGTCCCATATAGATGTGGTGGTTTTTAATTTAGAATATAAACAAGGAACGCAAGAACAAATTATTGTTATTGTTTTTATTTTGTTGTTGGGTATAACTTTTCAAAGAGCTTGTTTGAGTATAGTTTTTATAAGTAGTATTTTAAAAAAAAAATAGTTCATTGGTTCTTAATGAGAATTTTTATTAAAAATTGTAAAATTATTTTAATAGGCAAGTTTGTTAAAATTAAGTTATGAAAAGAATGAAATAAGATCGTCAAATAGTAAAAGAGATTTTAGATATTTTAATATTTTAAAACAAATCAACATCTATTAGTAAAAATCTAAAATTTGTGCTTTTATTAGTAGAGGAAAATAGTTTATTTAATTTTTAAAAATTTTATTTAAAAAAGAATAAAACAATAATAAAAAATTTAAAAAGAACTTGTGAAATTAAGTACTTTATAATCATTAGATAAGTTATATAGTAAATAAGCTCATTGATCTCAAGCATAATGTGGTCTAGTTGGGAAAGTTTCATATAATTTCACTCCATTCCATTGGAGTTATTGACATTAATTTTTCAGTTTTATTTATTTCCTTATTTATGTCGAAGATGTGCACAAAGATGATGAACTGCTCCTGATGTGTACTAAAATGATAATAGAACACAGTTAACTAGGGTATTGCCAAAATTTCTACCGGTACTCGTGCCAAAAGTTAATTTTCTTTTTTTATATTCAATCTTTAATTTTTGTATTTTGTTTTTTTTCAGCCTTTGCAAATATACGGGGGGATTTTGAAAGGCAAGTCAATCAAGTAGAAGTTGCGGAGGATGGACTGATTTGAACAATAGGAGTCAGTCAATGAGAACTCATTCTCAGAAGCTTCAAGAACAGAATGTCCGTTGGTGGGTTTATGAACCTTGCTGTGACAAATGTACTATTCGAATTATTTGCTGATAGAGGTAGCATTTTGTAGTGGAGCTCGTCCGCAGTCTTCGTATCTGCAATTTTGATCCAATAGCAGATAGCGGTCCCTCTTTTTCTTGGAAATGGTCTCACACTGTTGATTGTATGATCGTGAAAATTATCAGGTGAAATTTTTGGTAACAGGAAACCCTGAGTGTGGATTAGTGGTTATAGGTATGATTTGGGTGGCTGATCTCAGGTGACTTCTTTCTCATCGTCTGGTTGAAGTTCCATTCCTTTTAATTTGATTTCCCATTTCTGAAGCAAAACTACATGACGGAAAGAGTTTGACTCAATTAAAAGTTCTTTCAAATGGTTCTCAAGGTTGAAGCAATTGGAAGAATCTCCTATTCGAGAACCGGAAAACAAAATTTAAAAAAATAAAAAAAAGAAAAAAAAGTCAAATTGTACTAAAAATGAAAGGACGACCAGTTGACCGATGGGACCAGTTGACCGATGGTATAGTAACAGTTAAGCCAAGGTAACATGATTGAAAGAATACTCCAATTGATCGTATGTAAGTGCGATAAATTCTTACTCCCCGGCTTCTAAAGAATCAACCACGTCAATTTGCGGGGTATTTAAAAAAAAAAAAAGAGAACTTTTGATAAAATTGGTGTCTGGCCTTTGCTAATCCCTGATCTTGATTTTGATAATTGTAATAAACCAAAAGATATGTATGGATCCCGGTATCGATCGATTTGGACGGCTAGGATTTATCAAACTGCAAATTTTTACAGTTGGCGGGAAAGCTTAATAAATCAGACCATTTGCCAAAATCTTTGGCGCCATGTAAAAATAAACAGACCAAATTACCAGAAGCCAATCACAAAAACAAACAAATTAATTACTCAAAAAACAAAAGATCATTCGGAATGCAAAAGCGTTGATGCAATCCAAAATCAGTTCCTTCTTCAAGCCTGCTTCTTCCGATGAAAACGATCTGTCTGCGAGAGGAGGAAAGAAAGAACACGTAATCGTCAATACCTTCAAGCGTAGAGCTCGTAATTTTGAGGGGTATGCGGATTAATAATTTCTTAAGTTTTGTTTTTTTTTTAAAGAAAAAATTTGGGCTTTTTTCTTCCTGTATCTGAATTTTGCTGCCATGGGTTTCTTCTTTAACTTTGAGAGAGTCACTATTTATTTGAGTATTAAAAACTTGGGATCATTTATTTATTATTTGGGGATTTTAGGGTTTCATTCAGTTATAATGAGTCAGCTCTTCATTCACCAAAGAAACCCATATCGGAGGATTTGAGTTCGAAATCCCAGTTGCCCGAACTCGGAAGAGCACTGAATAAGAAGAGAAGCTATGTACAATTGTACTTAGAACTTGGCCAATCTGATTTTCTTCTTCATACATGTTCCACCTGTGGATTCAAATATGCTCGTGGTGATGAATCTGATGAAAAGGTTCATAAGTCATTTCACAAGAACTACACACATGGGATTCAATTGAAGGTTCATTTTACCATTACTTTAATTTCTAAATATGTTTTTTGGTCCGTAATTTTATTTGATGCTTCTTCTGTTCGATCAAATTGTTTAATATATGGTTTTTTTTTTCTGGGGGGTTCAGGGTTGGCGCAATGAAAGAGTTGTTGATGTGCCTTCTGCTGAAGGAGGGCGTGTTATTTTGGTGTTAGATGGTGACCCGCCTGCTCATAAGAATAAGGTTTAATTTGGAAATTTAGTTTTTAAAACCATGACTTTATATTGCAGCAATTATTAGGGTATATTGATGGTTATTGTTTTGATTCCACATTGACAGCTACGGATTAAAAGCCACAAAAACGTAATCCTGAACATACTTTATTTGATGAATGACTGGTTTCGTAGACAGTAACCAACTAGTATAATTCATAATTATAAGGGATTGTTTGGCAGGTTCAAGAAGTTGTGCAGATGATGGAGTTTGAGCTTGGTGAAGGATGGATTTTTCAGAAGATCTGTCAGGTTTCTTGATTATATTTCAATTAATTTGTAATACTTGTCATGCATTACTCATGCTAGTGCATGTCTCAAAAATATGCTTCAAGTTTCTGAGAAGCTTTTTTTTTTTTTTTTTCTTTTCCCTTTCCCGGTAGTATCTAGTATCAATTTACTAGGTGAGTTACATATATTTATAATTTCGTAGCTTTGATTTGCTTTAGCATAAATGTTACAATGTATTATAACTTATTCTTTGTTTCTGAAGCTGCTTGTGAACTATTTGTTCTTGTTGACCACCATTCTCAATTTCTCATCATTGTAAATGTTTGCAGGTGTACATGTTTATTTCCTCGCAGAGGGTTGCCGGTTGTCTAGTTGCAGAACCAATTAAGGAAGGATTCAAACTCTTATCATGCTTTGGTGATGAAAGGACTGATGGCAAAATCCTAAAGAAATGCAGATCACACTCAGCAACCCTTCAATTCGGGGAAATTAGTTTACAAAGAGAAGTCATCAAAAGAGCCTCTTCTGTTCACTCTTCAAATGCAGTTGATGAGAAACACAATGGTGCAATTATGTGTGAAAATGAAGCCATGCCAGCTGTTTGTGGCATTAGAGCCATATGGGTCACTCCCTCCATCAGAAGAAAAGGCATTGCAAGTCTGTTACTGGATGCTGTCAGGTAAATTAATGGTCTTTTGCTTCGATCACACATCTCCTCCGTGTGATGTAAAGCTCTTTATCAATGATACAAGACAATATTTGATTGCAATTTCCTTTGTTATTCTGGCTCCCAACTCATTTATTTCTTATAAAATGCAGGAGAAGCTTTTGCGGTGAAATTGTCCTTGAAAAGTCCCAGTTGGCTTTCTCTCAACCAAGTTCGGCTGGAAAGGCATTGGCATCAAATTATTTTGGCACTGCATCTTTCTTAGTATATAAAACTTAGCTTACTACTTTTTTCTTTTTTTTTTTTTTACATTTTTCAAGGAAAACTTGGGTAAACAATTAAACATAGCCGCTGGTAACTACAACACTTTCATAGATTATTTCTATGTCAATGCTTTTTTTTAAAAAAAAATTCTATTTATTTAATTTTTGCAATTCGTTTATTCACAGTTATCTGTCACTGAATTGAAGTGAAAAACGCTGAAATTTAGTGTTTGCTTTTTCTTTCCCTAAATGTTGACAAAGTGAAGATACCAATATTTATGAAAAAGAAAATGGTGAAAATCAAATATCAGTTTTATAAAGTACTTGTTTTCCATAAGCAGCAAAAACTAACGTAAATTATTGTTAAAAAATTCGTTACAAATAATATAGGTTGGTCTGATTTTTGTTTCTGATTGAAAGCATCCACCTCGTTAAAATCTGAAAAAAAATTACTTGATCATTATAGCAGTTTCCACGGCAACCATCCATGATGAAAGTACAAAAGATAAATAGAGCATTCAATTTTTTTTTTTTTTTTTGCCCCCACTTCTTTCCTGGAGCGCAGGGCATTAAAATTCAAAATTCAAAAAGGATGCTGCATAAATCACTACCGCATCAGAGTCCGAGCAATTTCAAACAATCTCAAAAGAAGTCACAAAATAATTTTAGTCCCTTCATTGTTTCAATGTGTAAAATTTTCTGCCTTGTTGCCTGAAATTAATTCGGGACTTTCGTTGTTCAAAACAATTTCTTTCATCTGCATCCGTCAAAATATAAGGACTAAATATCTTCAAAACTTGTTCATAGACTGGCTTCTTGAAATCCACAGCCTGCTCAAGGTTTTGAGAAAATAAGGCAAAAATGAAACAAATCCTTCGAATATATCATATATGGTGCTCAACAGAAAGGGAAAAAAAATTTTGAAAAATGAGCCTGCAAGGTCTACATACTTGGTCTAAAACTTGTTCAGGAAACATCCACCTCCACTCGTTGAACTCTGGCTTTTCAGATCCATCGCCCAACAGATTGATCTCTTCCTCCTTTCCAGTGAACTTGAAAAGAAACCTGTTTCCCGTGAGTAAACAAAGAAATCAAATGTATCCTGAACAACTTCACAAAACGCCAAGAATTATGTAAACGTGGCCTAAACAAACAAGTAGGCAAGCAACTGGTACAAGGATGCCTGCTAAAAGATGGAAAATTTATTCTGAATATATTGACAATATCAGAGAAATAACTGACTTCACAAAACGCCGGGAATTATGTAAAAATTGCCCAAACAAACAAGTAGGCAGGCAACTGATACAAGGATTCCAGCCAAAATGCGAACTTTAGAGATGATCATATCTAGCACAACCAAGGCATACCAGAGTACTGTAAATACAAAAATAATTTCCCTTGGAGGAGAACAATGCTCAACTTCTCAAGGAAAACTTAGCCTAGAAAGGGTAAATTTCATTTGCAAGCAAGATGATGGTACATGTCACCCAAAATCCAATGAGAGAAGGGATAATGGAATCAGGACAATCAACACAAAATTCAGGCATAATAAACCACACTGCTATAGTAGATGCAAGTATTTCACCAGAGTTCAATGTATGAAGCATAGGATCATTTCTAGGTAAGATGGGAAGCTTACCACTTCTGTGCTTGACCTTTATAATTTGTTCCCCACCGCCGATTAAGTTTTTGTTTGACTTTAAGTGGGAAATCATAGGTCAGCCAATACGGTGTCTACGAAACAAAATAAAAAATTAGTTATAGTCACACATGATAAGAAAGATTTTCCACCAAATGGGATGAATTTCAAAACTCCAAGAATACCAGTTGAAACCAATATCTAATAAGAGTTAATTTAAACACACCTCTGCAAGAAATTCTGCTGAAGTAACCCCAGTTTCTTCTCTTAATTCCCGTAGAGCTGCATTTATCAAATCCTCACCCTCATCAGCACCGCCCTGTACACAGAGAGCTCACAAGGCAGTTGATACCCAACCAAATCTCAAACGTAAAATTAGGAAACAAAATTATTCCACAAGCACAGTATTTTAAGCTCCTCTTCCCCAATTTCACCAATAATGCACATCTAAATACATCTCACACCTTAGTTGTACATCTAAAATCTAACCAAAATACTATCATTCCCCCAATTACTACACCAATATTAAGAAAACCGTACATGTCTGCTCCGTAAATGATGGCCATATCTGAATCTGTTAATGTCCACACAGAAGCCAACACCTTGCCACGGGAATTCTCATCCCGTGACAACCTGCTATCGAAACCCATTGAATGAAATCACTGCCCTTTTAGGCAAATGGGAAACCTGCTAGATGATTCTAGAATTTGTGCCTCTGAAATAATTGCTCCTCTCATATCCACATTCACTATCCTTCAACATCTCCTTGCAAAACCCATACCCACATTCGTTATCCTTCAATGCCTCCTTGCAAAACCCAGTTTTCATAAATTTAAAAACTTATTGCAGTTTACCACGACATCTCCGTGTCGCCCACATATATCTTCGTTTATAGAAACCCAGCAATTTTCTATTATTTTAAGGAGCACAAGTGCACAACAATCAATAGTTATTATAAATTCCCAAAATTCTGGTTAAATTGAATCTCAAACAATGAAATAACTAAAAATCTACACCGAATCCAAAAATTTCACCAGCAAAATAACATAAATTAAAAAACCCGAAAGGGAATTGAATCGGATCTACCTGAGGCATTTGCCATGTATATGGTATATGTATTCTCGTAGCTGCGAAGATTTTCTACAAAATAATAATAATAATAAATAAATAAAATCAATCTTACCAATTAATAATAATTCGAAATATAATTAAATATAATGTATATGCTGAGAGAGATATAACGGAGACCTTTTTAGAAGAATTAATGAGACAAATCCCGACATTTCTTCTATACCCATCTGGCGGCGTCTCCGTGGATAAAGCCGTAAAAGATGATAATGATGAAGAAGAATCATCACAAGAACAGCACAAGGGCCTACGTGGCAGCTGCTGCAGCTCCAGTGGCACACTCGCAAATTTAACCAACTTCGTAGGGTAACTCTGACTTACCACCACCCGATAAAACAGGGAATTTCCACTCACTCCAGTTACAGCCATTTTATGCGTCGTTTCGCGTTCCTTCGTTTTGCTTGCTCCCCAAGCTTAATCTAACAACTCGCCTTATCTTGTTTTCACATTTATTCCAAAAATACCCTTACCGCCTTTTCCAAGTGACCTAAAGACCCCCGCCCCTTGCCTTTTGTATATATAGGCCTTTCATTCACGCCTCTTTGTTCCCGTGGCATGACCATACCAGGACCAAAATGGAGAGCATCTTCCCCGTCGTTTTCTTCGACGGAGAACGCGAAACGAGCATCGGAAACGTCGTTGTTTATCCTTCCTTAAACTCCAAGGCCTTCCTATCGATTCTCAGCCTCAAAATCGGTATCTCTCCCAACCAGTTCTCTGTTTATCTCGCGGACGGGAAGTCGTCTCGCAAGGTTCCGGTCACGAGCAAGGCCAATTTCTCGGAGATATCTCGAGAGAAGGACTGCTGGTTTCTCGTCGTTTTGCGAAGGTCACGTGACTCACGTGCGAAGCGGCAGAGAAGGAAAGCTGATCATTATCAGCGTCAGCAGCAGCAGCCGCCGCCGCCACGGGCCGGTAATGTCATGTTATTGAAGAGGAACAATAATGATGATTTTAATAACACGATTTTGAGGAATTATGATCGTTATTACAATATTAACGATGATTATAACATTAACGGTGGAGCAGCAACAGACTGTGACGTTTTGGTTTGTGAGGAGTGCGTGCGGGCTAAGGAAACGGGTCGAGAGGTCGGGTTTCATTGGTGTGTGTACGATGCTGTGACTTTCGGGTTCCGGTCACCTGCGGGTCCCATTGCCCGACCCGTTAAAGATTGATCGCTTTGATTTGGTACAGGGTCATGTTTGTTATAACAGTACGGCATTTTGAGTCATGCGGGGTTTTATATATGGTGTGTTTGTACAGTTATTATGCTCCTACTGTTCAAACGACTGCCTTTTGGTGGTTCATTTCGATCTATTCAGGCTTGCGAGATAAGTTAACACAGTGGATTGTGGGAGAAATAGTGAAAGCGGAATATTGTGGATATACTAGCTGTGTGGGGGTGTGCCCACGCTGGAAATATCTTTCTTTTTTTTTATTTGTTTTGGAATCTTGAATGAGAGACGCTCCTATGAAATCTTTATTAATTATATTATGTATTGTTATTGACATTTTGGGTTTTCTTTGGCTCATGGGAGCGAAAGATGTTTATGTTAGAGATTATATTATTCTAGTTTGTAGCGCAAGTTATTTTTATTTTAAATTTTTCTGAAGGGGTTATCTCGATTTGATTATTATGTCTAGGAGGAAGGAAGTGGAAGCATGTTTGTGTGTGAGCACATTGAAGACTGTTTGATATTTATCTTTAAATATGTATGCTTATACTCTGAATACATCTTGTCTTAAGATTCAAAATTAGAAAATTTGTTGAATGACTGGTCTATGGCCTCATCATCATCAACAAAATTAATACTTACTGTTTTATTTGGATAGAAAGCCTTGAACAAAATTGGTTTTTACTAGTTTATTAGTCTTGGATCATTTGCATTTTAATTCAGTAGTGAATTTTTATTTTAGGAGTTAAAAAAAAAATTTTAAAGAACTTTGAGAATAATAATTTAAATTTTTATAAGTTTAATTTCTTTTAATTAATTAAAATAATTATGTACATTTAGTATCTTTACGAAATGTATGCAATTGTGTGCATTTAATGTATGCAATTGTGTGCATTTAATGTATAAGTTTTTTTTTTTTTATGAAATATATGCTATAAGTAGAGTAGAGATATTTTTTATTTTTAAGGACAGTAAGTCTTAGATATTTAATGTGCAATTAGTATTAAAAAAAAAGATAAAAGACTTGGATTCTGTCAACTAAATTTTTTTCCCCCCAGTCAGTGGATCGGACAGACTAGTCTTGCCCCATTTTAATTTGCTAAGCCATCGTCAATGAGGACATGATAATAAATTTTAATGTTTGAAGTTCACAACTTTTTTTTTATAATTAACATATCTTCTTATTTAAAAAAAAGTATTGTGGGAAATTTTATTTAATTTGATACTTGCATCCCTCCGTGGCAGCAATAACAATGAAGAGGAAGATGACAGAAATTTTCAAGGAGATTGGCCCTCGCGGATTCTCTTTATTTGGGAAGGGGATGGAAATAATTTAATGTTTAATTTTTTAATTTTTTTTTAAAGAGTGTGCGAAAGCAAGAAATAACCTTTCAGGTGCGAAATTATAAAGAATCTCATTTAAGATCAAACAATTCCATTAAATTTATCTAATTCATAATTCGAAAAAAAATTAGAATTAGATAAAACTCTTATGGGCTTCTTGTTGAGTCATTTCCCCTTTTTTCTTCATAATTCTTGATGAATATATTTAAATTGTATTAGTATTAATGTAAATAGCAAAACATGCTAACGTTTATGAGAATAATATAAATTAGAGATATTATAAAGACTTGAATAAAATTTATCATTGCCTCGGCTATATAGACGAATAACATGTTTCTTTTGTGAGCAAATCACAAGTGGGATTATGTTGTAACATTGACAGAATTTGATAAAAATAATTTAATTGACAATAATCCATGCGAATATTTTTGTTTTGATAACATGGTTTTATACTTTTCTCATAATATGACTAATTAAGTTTAACAAATAAATTTATCAATTATTCAGGGTTTATTATTTATGGAGGTCCCCTTTTATTGATTAGGGATCTTCATCTCCTTCTATCAAAAAATTATAATAATGGTAGAAATGATATAGAAACTTAAACATAATACTTAGAATGGGTATGCAGATGATTATCCCTTCCTTTCCTTATTGTCAATATTAATTGTGCATTTAGCCGTTGGTAATATAGTCGGGCTGATATTAAAATAAATTAGAATTAAAATAAAAAATAAGAATTAAAATATATTATTTATTTTTAAAAAAAAATTAGATAAATAACATTCATATATTTATCTTACTTAAAATTAAAATAAAATGTTTAAACTTACTATAATATTAATAGTTAATTATTATTATTATTGTTATTATTATTATTTATAGTAATAATATAATAACAAATTATCAAATAATAACAAAAAAAAATGATGATGATATGGCAATCTCGGCGAAATGGGACAGTTGGCTACTATAGCTGCGTGGTACAGTCGGCGACAGTGGCGGCGAGTGGCTGGTACCGGCAACGTTTTGCGACATTTCGATGTGAGGCTGACGAGATCGAAAGCCTGCGACGAGCGACGTTCGACGGTGTGCTGCACGATGACCTGCGATGAGAATCCGACGGTCTGACAAGACCATTTCTGCTGTTGGTGGTTCGAATTTCTGGAGAAAGGGAGTTGGGGATTTTTTTTTTTTTTGCATTCTTTTTCTGTATTTTTATTTTAATTAAAAGTGGAATTAGAAAATCCTGGACCTGGCACGTGTACTGAGGAGGATCCACTTTGGTGCCTCAGATGTGGCCGGATACCATCCGTTGCGTTGATGTTCTCCACCGCAACAAATCAACCTTTTAACAATTTCCTCTGCTACGCCCACGGATAGAAGAATACAAAACAACTCTCGCTGAATGTATGTCGCCATTTCTCGAAATTTACACGTGGCTTCGATGATGCGCGAGTGGGAATTTGTTTACTATAGAGGCGAGTGAGTGAAACAAAACACGACAAAAGTTGATGAGTGAGAAGATGGGACAGAACGGACCAGTAGTGGACTGCGCGGGCCGAGTAATAAGGGCCGAATGGCCTTAGGCGTGTGCTGAGTGGTCACGTGACTCAGTACGGTCTTTTTCTCATCCAAAAGAAATGTACGTAAGGCCTTGTTTGGCATTTCATCTTCTTCATTACTGTACAACCCCCAACAATTATGCCTCAAAACAAACAGACTCCAACAATACACCCTCACTTAGACAGAGAAAGGAGGAACTCGTAACGTCAAATTGAAAAACAGAGCCCTTGCCTACTCTCTCTCGCCCCCGTTGCCGCTTCCCAAAAACCAACACACACTAAAATATCCCGCTTCCATTTTGTGAAAATCAATCTCCTCTTTCACTCTCTTACATTAAAACATTTCTTGAAACAACAAGAAAAACAAAAATTCCTTGTTCTTTTGTTTTGTCAATCGTGTGTTTTTTGTCCATAAGCATGGCTGCACAGTTTCCTTCAAACTTGGATAATGGCGAAAAAAATCACTTTCCTTCTGATATTCTCTTTAACGACAAATTCTTCTCTAAGTGCACCCCGCGTCATCTCCTTGACCACCCTCACCACCACCACAACCACCAGCAGCAGCTTCGCAGCCACCAGCTCTCTCGTGCCGACGACCTCGCTCATCATTTCACTGCGCTCTCTATGCTCCAACGTCAAACCCTAGCTAAGCCGCAAACCCGAATCCCCCATAACTTCGAGGTTCTATAAGTTTAGCAACTTCACAATAATTCCTTGCATGATGTCTTCTTGTAATTTGAAGCTTTGCATTGCCATAAGTGTATTTTATTTATTTATTTATTTATTCTTTTACCTCTTTGCAGCTGTTTACGCCTACGGTTCGAACCCGTACGGTGATACCTCATCTTCTTCCTGATTATTTTCGTGCTAACGGTAACGGTGGCCGTCAACTCGAACTTGTTCAGAGGCTTCAAGAGTACGGAATCGGGTCCTTTTCTCCTTCTGAGTCTAAGCCAGGTTATGATTTACAGTTCATGAAACCGACCCCAGCTCAGGTGATTAATTGATTACTTGAACCGGACTGTGTTCTTTTTCTTTAAATTTTATTTAATTTTTAGTTCAGGACTTGTCTTTTCAGTGCTTTTTTTTATTTTTACTTTTGCCGCTTTTATGAGGACGACTTTTCAAAGGATTAATGATTTTTTTTTCCCCCTTGGTTGGTGTGTGGTTATAGCTTGAGACCTTCATGGAAAAGAGGGCTAGTAGGGCTTTGCAGGGAGAGCATGTGCAAACGCGAAACCGCTCGCTGAATCAAAACAGGAAGATGCCATTTTCGGGTAGTGGTTTTGTATTCAAAGGTGGTTTTGCTAGAGAATCTGGAGGGACCGGTGTGTTTCATCCTCATCCTCGCATTAATGATAATGTCAGCAACCCTACTTCTACTGCCACTGTTGCCAAGAAGCAAAGTGAGTTATTAATTGTTTTTTGTTTTTTATTATTTTGGGTTCTGGAGTATTTCTTAATTTAGGTTTTTGCTTTTTCTGATTTTGATGTTTAAGTATGGGTTTTTCTTTTATCTGCCGTAAAAATCATGACTGTTTTACCGTATGCTTGTTTTGGTCATTTGGTTCTGCTGCCGCCACAGTTATTTAAATCGTTTGATGGTAAATAATTATAACCCCATGAATAAAAGGGAGATGCATAAGGATTAATTTGTGGCGATGTTTTATTTTTGCACTTTTTTTTTTTAAACACAATTTAAAGACATTGGATTGGAATATTTTCTTCGGTAAATTCATCTTTGAAAAGACAATTGTGACGCAGTTATAGCATCCGTTCAGTTGGCTTTTAGATCTTCAACCAGTGGCGGACAAAAAGGGCTAAGCATTGTTGCTGTTATATTTGAGAATAGATATAGCACTTTATTCATAGGCCCCGTACATTTTGAAAACCCCAAGTTCCCTGGTAAACTCCTAATTTTTTTCACCAGTGATCCTTTAACTAATCATATATTATTTATACATGAAAACTTGGTGGTCAATAATGAAATACTTGGGAGTGTAACTGGGAATTTGGGGTTTTCAACTGAGATTGGGGGACACGTCCCTTGTATTTTTCCATAGTACAAAGCATGCAAAGGATTACGAGAAGTTTTTAGTTTGACCATAGAACAGGAATATAAAAGTTGTGCTTATAGTATTATGTAGCATATGTTATTTTTGGTGTCACGGTAAGGTCAAGGAAAACGTGTAGAATATCGACAAGGAAATATTGAGATTATGTAGTGAATTTTCTCATTGCTTCTAATATATGACAGCCTGAAAGTCTTGGTATTCTCTTGCGCTAATTTTACATTTTTGGAGCTAAATGAACTTTTCACTGACTGCTTGAAAGGGATATTGGATATAGGTCCTCTCCCTTAAGTGGTGGTCTTAAAAGTAGGATATCTGACTTCTAACTATGGCAACTTTTTGGCAAGGGTAATTTTATCATATCTTATGTTTCAAGAGAAACTTTTATTTTATGAAATGTTTTGGCATTGCATTGAACATGTAAAAACTCATAATTTTTGTTGAACTTTCTCTTGAAAGGAATACTCCTCAAGTTAGTGATGAAAATAAAGAATTACTGCATTTGTTTTCTTTGGGTGTTTGGTTGTGTGGAAAAATTACAGGACAATTGGAAAAGCATAAGCTTTCATTCATGTATAGCATTTTCTTATGCATATTAATTAGTAATGGCAGGTGTGAGAGATAGGCAGGGGATCCAGGTCACTCAACAGAGCAAATCCACAAATAGGCCGGCATCTTTGAGTACAAGCAAGCAGAATCATCATCATCCTCCCCAAGAGATGAGTTTGCCCAAGGAATGGACTTATTGAGCCAGCACCAATGGTAGATTAGCAACTCTTAAGCGAAGAAATAAAAACAATCTTTTGGGCTTTGTGCACTGGATCTTCAAAAACATACACATGGTTGGAGTTTGAAGAAAATGTCGTGTTCATTTTGCCTATCCTGAGATTTGTATAAAAGATAAGGTGTAGTAGCTCCTTTTGGTAATATGATTGTCTATATACTATATTGTTACTAGTTTCAGATATAATGGATGTAATTTTGGTAAATAGAATATTAAAAACTTATTGGTCGACCTTCTATTAATGGAATTCCCCAAAGCTTTCTATTTTAGCGTGAATGATGGTATTCATATCACTGTCCATTTGTATTATTTGTTGGGTAAGATTATTATACAATCAATTTTTCATAATCTCTTCAGTCTTAAACCTGTAATTAAACGTGCAATTGAAGCTATTCCTGATGCATGCCAGAAACATGAATAGGCTGTGACATGCATTAGCTATTCCTGATGCATGTAGTATCATGCCCAATTTTCGTATTAAACGTGTAATTATGTTATCATGCCCAATGTTCATATTAAATCATAACAACTTTAGCATGTAGTACCTTTATCAAGAAGATTCCTGTCTACAGCAAATATGTACTTTTCATTGAAGTTATTTTTATTTTTCATTAAACGTAATCATGTTATCCAACGAGGCTGGTCGTCACGCAAGTGAATATCGACAAATTTTGGTATGAAAATGGTTCGGGGCGGTGTCGTTTGCCAGTGAAGGCCAAATGCGGGCCCCTTGGAAATTTCTAAATTTGCAAAAGAGTCCAAACCGCAATCTGAAAGAGACCGTGGATCGTTGTTGTGCTGCAGCATCTTGCGCGTTGAATGCTGAGTCCCCTTTTAGGGGTCTGAGGCAGACTGAGGGAGAGGCATGAGGGCTTGGATGTGGCCGGGATTAGGCCGCACTGGTACGGTGAACGAGACTGGACTCGAACTTTCGTCGTCATATGCATGTGCATTAATCACATCAACGCTCATTGGTTCACACTCATAACATTTGAGCATTGGAATGTTTGAATGGGCCAGCCAGTGCCGCTATGAGCCCAGCACAAATACCACTGGCTCCACTCGTTGGAGGGTTGACATCTTTTCGGCGTTGAAAACATAGATGGATACAAATTGGTCTAAAATTTTTAGAAGGCATGAACATGGTTCACTTTTTTGCACACTCTCGAATAAGTTCTGCCCTCCCTCCCTCATTTATCTTGTGCAGTTGTAAAGAAGAAAATGTTATTTCTAAATGATAAGTGATATCGTTCAGGAGTTTGTCAGATGAATTAGTAAAAACAAACCGGATATACAAATTTAACTAAGTAAAAGCTCCTTTGAGATTATTTTTAAGAGACTTAAAAATAATTTTTAATATTTAGTAAAAAAATCAAAATTACTTTTATCAAAATCAACTCTCTTATATAATTGATTCTAAAAAATAACAAAAGAGTAATTTTTAGATTTAAATTTTGAGAATCAGTTTTATCTTTTAATATAATTTCATAGATATCCTTACAATTATTATATAAATTCATAATTATTTTTGTTCAATTTGAAAATAAAATCAATAATTTTATAATTTTTTTACTATAATTCACATTTTCTTTTTTACCTTATTTCTTCTTCTGTTATGATATTTTGATGAGATTTTAACTTAAAATTTTCACTTAAAATATCAATACAAATCTTAAATTATTAATTTCAAAAAGTTAATTGTGGATAAATACTCATCATTAATGTTACTTTGATTATTTTTGATATCAACTATTGAATTACTTAAAATGTATCGTTCAAAATTCATGTCAAATTTTAAATTAGAAATACTTCATCTTATTAAATACATTAAAATCAAACTCGTTAATTTGTGTTATACTCCTATCAAATTGACAGCTGACAATTCATATAACAATTACCACCCCCATAGCTTATGCAAAAATTCAAAATGCTGTTTCACCTCTCTAACAAGACGATAAGTTTCAAAACGGAGTAGCCATTTGCTCATTATCAATAAATTTGTCAACAGGTGGGCATCATTATAAAATAATATCAATGTTTTTGAGAAAGGGAAAAGAAAATGAAAAAAACGTGTTATCCAAAACGTAGATTCGCCGGTTACGAGAATCAAGGAAAAGATCAAAAACCTGTTAGTAATTTATTATTTATTTCCCCAGAAAATATTTTCCTTAGCTGACGTGGATTTAAAGTACAAACAAAAACAAAATAAAAATCTTAAAATCATAGAAACATAGGCCCCACTGTATCGATACGGACCCATTAACTGACTAAACCGGATTCTCCTTAATATGCCTTCTTAACTACTTCCTTTCTTGTCCGCTCTGCAGTTCGCATTTCACGATTCCATTTCAACCAATAATAATAATAATAATAATAATAAACAAAAACAAAATTACATTACGCGAACGTTTTCTTTCTTTCTTTCATTTTTTTCAGTTCAAATCACGCAAAATTGTGTGTATTTACTTAAGAAACTAAACAAGAACATTTTGGAACGAAATTCGAAAAAGAGAAAGAAGAAAGGAAAGAGGAAACAATGGGGGTGCCTCAAGCAATGGTGGCGTTAAGAGAGCGAGCGGCGTTTGTGCGTGAATCGCTGCAGAAGAGTCAGACGATCACCGACAACATGGTCTCGATTCTCGGCTCATTTGATTACCGGCTCTCGGCTCTCGAGACCGCAATGCGCCCCACTCAGGTTGGTTTATTTATTTCATTCGTATGAAATGTTCATTTGTTGATTTGAATTGTGATTCAGCTGAGGAGGAAAATGAGATTGATTTTAAGAAAAGAAAAAAGTTTTGTGATTTTGGTTAATTGTAGATACGGACGCATTCGATTAGAAGAGCTCATGAGAATATTGATAAGACGTTGAAATCTGCTGAGGTCATTTTGGCTCAATTTGACCTCACTCGCAAGGTAATTTTGTTCACCTTCTTTTTTTTTGGGTTAATATAAAAAATTTGAGATGGTTTTTCTAGAGATAAAAATTTGACTGTTCGTTTATTTATTTTAGGCTTATGATTTTGAACATTTGATTGAAATGCTTAGGCAGAGGCGAAAATCCTTAAAGGTCCACATGAGGATCTAGAAAGCTACCTAGAAGCAATTGATCAATTGAGAGCAAATATTAAATTTTTCAGTAGCAATAAAAGTTTGAAGAGCAGCGATGGAGTGCTTACACAGTGTAACAACTTACTTGCTAAAGCTATTTCAAAATTAGAAGATGAGTTCAGACAGCTATTAACAAATTACAGGTTTGCTTATCTTAGATCCTAGCTGCTGCTTCCATGATGCCTCATTGTGTGGAGTTAATCCCCCGCATGTGTTATGATCCTCTATAGTTCTTGAGGTGACGGACAATGAATGCCATTTTGACTAGTTAGAAACGTGGGGTTTCTTTGGCACAACCATCCTCTTCAATTATGTCCCCTTTGGATGATTTTAATATGTGTATCGGGATGTATTATCACTAAAGGCAGTCAAGTAACTGGCATCTATTCTGAATTTCAGCAAGCCTGTGGAACCTGATCGTCTTTTTGATTGTCTTCCCAACTCTCTACGGCCATCATCAGGGCCGCCTGGGCAGGAAGGTGATAGCAAGAGTCATGCTGAGCACCAAAAGAGCTTGCAAGCAGCTATTTACACACCTCCTACTCTTATTCCACCAAGAGTTCTGCCATTGCTGCATGATTTAGCCCAACAAATGGTTCTAGCTGGCCACCAACAGCAGCTATTTCGGATATACCGGTGATCTTTTTAATTTTTTACTTAATCTGATACAAACAATGCTATTTTCACCCAGTATTATATTGTCAGAGTTTTATGTCATTTAATGAAGAATTGCGATGGAGTCATGGAAATATGTTATAATATCAACTTCACTGTGTTTATAGTCTTTTTTCTCCTCATGCTTCTGATGACTAGTTGAATGCCAAATGTTTGAATTAAATAAAAAGCTTTTCCTGTGGAGTGTTTGATGCTGGCTAAACGCCTAAACAGCAAAGAAATAGCTTATTCACAACCCAACCCAAGCAGTATAAGGTAAACATGGGTAGCTGAGGATGAATAATTTTTTTGTCTAGTAAAGACTGAAATCAGAATTGATAGAATTCTTTCTCAGTATTCACTTGCTGGTGGTAGGATTCTTTGCCCACTAATTTAGGAACATCTCTATCTTTTAGGCCTCGTATTTGCTTTGATGGATACAGCACATACATTTCTTAGCCATAAATTATTTGTAGCACATATATCAATGTAGCACTTTTCTTTGTTTTCTTTTATTTTACATATGCTCTTAAAGAAGTCTGAGGAAAAATGCTGCTTTTTGTTAACTTCATGGGATAGCTTATTAATTGTGGTGCTGATGAGTATCTTGAAAAAAAAAAATGCAGCAAATCAATGTTTAATTTTTACTTCTTCTCAATCTTGACGATATAAGACCTGTAACACTCTATTTGTAGGGATACCCGTGCTTCAGTTTTGGAACAGAGCATCAGGAAGCTAGGCGTAGAGAGACTGAGTAAAGATGATGTCCAAAAAATGCCGTGGGAAGTTCTGGAGGCTAAAATAGGGAATTGGATACATCACATGAGGATTTCTGTGAGAATTTATTTGAAATTTGGCCAATCAACTCATCTTATATTTCCTAACTACATTGTCACTCTAAAAACAGGTAAAACTACTCTTTGCTGGGGAAAGGAAAATCTGTGATCAAATACTCGATGGTGTCCATTCTCTCAGGGATCAATGTTTTGCAGAAGTCACTGCAAACAGTGTGTCCATTCTTCTCAGTTTTGGAGAGGCTATTGCCAAAAGCAAGAGATCGCCAGAAAAATTATTTGTACTTTTAGACATGTACGAGATTATGAGAGAACTTCAGTCAGAGGTATGACAAATTTTACAAATTTGCAACAGATCAACCAAAGCTAGAATTATGAAAGTAATGTAATTTCCAACTCACATCCTTAATTTGTTTTGATAGTGAAGCATTTATCAATAACTTTAGGAAAGGGTTCAAAGACCCAAAACAGAAGTTTTATCGTTTGCTTTTCAGTATCATCACCCGTCAACTGCAATATTTTACTCGAACATTTATGTTTTCTGTAGTCTGGATAATAGCGATATTTTATTGTATATGTCTATGCTTGTGTGTCAATCATAGATCTTGGGTGGCAAATTGAGGGTTAGAATAGATTCATTTTCTTCAAGCTATCTTTCTTTGAGGACATAACCTCTCTCTCTTGCTCTTTTGCTGTGAATACTGAAGAGTGAAGAGTGCCTTCTAAAATCTTGGTGCCATAGTGTCTCAAGTAGACTTTTGTAGGTGTTAGAATAAGGTGTTGATACCTTAGTGATGGCTCAGTTCTTGTTAGTTTGTTGAGAGACATTGAAAACTGTGATTACTCCTGAAATTTTTCACAGATTTGAGAGCACATTGAAACATGTCATTTATCTTATGCATGGTTAAATAACAGAAAAACAGATTGCTTCAGCAACTAACAATGCGAATGTCAACATAATTGAAAAAGAGGAGGGAAACTGATGCTTTTTTTTTTTTCTGACACAAAAACCAATACCCTTTTCCTTTCCTTCTTTCATCTCCTCAGCTTATGGTCCTTATAATCGTTTTGTCTTCATTTTTTTATCTTGTTGATTTTTGATGGCAGATTCAATTTCTGTTTGGAAGTAAAGCGTGCATGGAAATGCGTGAGTCTGCTTTTAGTTTAACAAAGAGGCTAGCTCAGACAGCACAGGAGACATTTGGTGATTTTGAAGAAGCAGTCGAGAAAGATGCCACCAAGACTACTGTTTTTGATGGAACTGTGCATCCTTTGACTAGCTATGTGATAAACTATGTAAAGTTTTTATTTGAGTAAGTTGTGATTATTGTGCTTACTACTTCTTGCTCTGCTGGTTTCTTCATTAGAAGTCTTTTTATTTTATTTGCTATCTATGTTTACTATTTCTCTATAGAATTTCATTATAAATCGTGTTGAAATCTCTGCTCACGATGTCATAAGTAATAGTTGCAAGCTATTTTTTCATAGTTCAATCTCTCAGCTCTCTTGGCTGATCACTCAATGGTTAGGATATTCTTCTGTTAAATGTCAAGTGCCCTTACTTATATTGGTTCTTCTCAAGGTTCAGAATAATATCCTTCAAGTTTATAATATCTTTCATTTTTGCTTATTCCACTGTAAAATTCTGTGTACGTGCAGTTGTCTTCTGTGCAGTGGTAATTATTCTTACATTATCAATCTGAATATTACCCATTTAATATTTTCAGCTACCGATCAACGCTGAAGCTACTGTTTGAAGAGTTTGATACTAGTCATCCACCAGAGTCTCAATTGGCAGCTGTTACTACAAGGATTGTACTGGCTCTCCAGAATAACCTGGATGGGAAATCCAAGCAATATAAAGATCCCGCATTGACCCAATTATTCCTTATGAACAACATTCACTATATTGTGAGATCTGTGCGGAGGTATGTTTTATCCCACTATCTTATTGAGTAGGTAACATTGCATTGCACATGCTAGTATGTCGCTTCAATATATATATATATATATTTTTTTTTTTTCAGGTCAGAAGCAAAGGATGTGTTAGGAGATGATTGGGTACAAATACAAAGAAGGATTGTGCAGCAACATGCTAATCAGTATAAGAGGGTTTCCTGGGCAAAGGTTTGTTCCTCTAACCATTCCCAAGTTTCATTAAAATTCTTCAAATTTTATCTCGATGACATTTGAAGCTTTTACTGGGATCTGTTATCTTTTTCTCCCAAACCCTGCTAGATTTTGATAATGTCAGACACTCAGATCACTCTGTTCACATCTTGATTCTGCAGAAATGACAAATTTTTCTTGATTTAAACCGTACCTCTTTTGAACTGAAGCATAAACCATTCTTACCTGAGTTTCTTCCATGCTTATTTTTATAATTGTTGTCTTTACTGTCCAATTTATGGTTACGTCATTCTAAACTGCCGCCTAGGAAGTCATGAGAAACTCTTCCCTTTTTCAGTATCTTAGAATCCATGTTAATACATTTTAAGTTAATTTTTCTTTTCATATTTACAAGCTGTACGCTGTTACATGTGCTCATTTGTTAATGTGTTGTAACAATGAATAGTCTGTGAAATATTTAAATCATCTTTTGGTTCTAAGAAAACTTCAACTAGAGAACTTAGTTAATTTGTGTCGTCAAAATTGCAGATTCTGCAGTGTCTTACTGTTCAGAGCGCTCCGGGAAGTGGTGGAGGTGATAGTGGCAGCATTTCAAGAGGAATTGTAAAAGACAGGTTCAAGACTTTTAATGCACAATTTGAAGAAATTCATCAACGGCAATCTCAATGGACAGTTCCTGACAGTGAGTTACGCGAGTCTTTAAGGCTTGCTGTTGCTGAAGTCCTACTGCCTGCCTACAGATCTTTCATTAAACGTTTTGGGCAAGTTCCCTGTTCTTGTTTCCTCATCTCATTTATGAAAACATTTCTTCGTGTTCTCCATTCCTTTGTTCATGCAAATGCGATTGTTTATATGCACAGGCCTATGATTGAGAATGGGAAAAATCCCACAAAGTACATCAGATACAGACCCGAGGATCTTGAACGCATGTTGAATGAATTCTTTGAAGGTAAAACCTGGAGTGATCCAAAGCGATAAACGAGCATCCTTCCTGATTTGAAATTTAGTTACTTCGCAATGATAAGCTTAAGTTATATGCATATTCATTTTCTTGCAAGAGTTTGTATTATTCTCTCCTCCATTTATGTCATTCCTAAGTGATTAAGAAAAACAATACCGCAATTTACTCAAGGTCAGTTTTCTCAATTTTTTTTTTTTTCCCAAAAAAATAGTTTTCTCAAGGGCTTCGGTCTAAAGCACAAGGACATTACACGTTGCTCCAAAACCAAATGCTTTTTTTTTTTAACCTTGATCTTCTGATTTCTATTACAAGAGGTCAAACAAATTGAGATTTTTTTTTTCTTTTTAACGAAATTGATGCACATTTATGTGTGAACTGATTAAAGATATAATGATTATGGTATCAAAAGGGAAAATTTAAACATCGGTGATACGATTCCAACTGAATAATCTCATTATAACTGTCCTACCCAAAATTGTTTTCTTATGACCATCAAAACAACAGCATATACTGTTTATACGGAGTACCAACATTCCTCTCCTAAATCATAGCTTTTACTTCAATTAATACGAATTTTCCTCCGTGGAAATATATTACTCAAAATTCTGTTGTACGCTGGTTTGTTCAAAATATCGGTTTGGAAAATAAATTAGAAAATATTTTTATAAATCAAGCAAAAAAAAATACAACTGTACATTTAGGGCATGTTCAGCGCGTGGGTTCACAAGGGTCTGCACTGTAATATAAACTCATACCAACATTTGGCTGCGAAAAATAATCAAATCAAATATTATATTTCTTTAATATATTAATTTATGATTAACTGATAAATATTATATTTCTTTAATATATTAATTTATGATTAACTGATAAATAAGAAAAAAATGCTAAAGTCTGTTGTCGATAATTATATTTTTATTAATAAATCTAAATAATAAATTAATTTAAATGTTAAGATATTTGTTAAATTTAAATAAATAATTGTTATTTAATATTGTTAAATGTTGTGGAGAATATAAAATATTCAAGAAAATAAAAATGATACTCTTTAAGAATCAAGCAAGAGTTATGCTCTTGAGTATTAGAATCATGTTCTCTCTAGAATGGAGAATAGCAAGATCATACTCCTACAAGAATAGGGAGCAGGAATCATATGCTCCCCCAAGAATGAAGAATGGGGAGCAACAGAATTATGCTCTCCAAGAATGAGGAGCAGCAAAATTATGCTCTTCTAAGAATGGGGAGTAGGGATTATACTCCCCCAAGAATGGGGAGCAGCGAAATGAACAGGAGGGTCACGCTTCTCAAAAAGCAGAATCATGCTCTCTAAGAATGAGGAGTAGCAAAATTATACTCTTTTAAGAATGGAAAGTAGGATTATGCTTCCTCAAGAATAGGGAGGAACAGAATGAGCATAAGAGTCATGCTTCTTAAAAAGTAGAACCATACTCCCGAAGAATAAGAAGCGGGAATTGTTGGGTAAGAGGGAGTAGCAAAATCATGCTCCTTCAAGAATAAAGAATAGAAATTATGCTCCACCAGGAATGGCAAGTAAGGACCATGCTCCCTTAAAGACGAGGAGCAGTAGAATCATGCTCCCCTAAGAATGAGGAGCATGAACCATGGACTCCAATAAATGGAAAGCAAAACTCATGGTTTTTAGAAAGTAGAGGATAACAAAGAGTCATGGATCCCAACTTATGAGGGTTTTTTTATTCAATTTTGAATTATGGACTGCTAGAAAAAGCATATCTAAATAGAGAGTTATCGTTAGATCAAGTCCAGTGAAATATAAAGTCAATAATGAGAGAATATTGCTTGTCCATAAGCTAATTAAATAAACTTTGACATGGATACAACCTAAAAAGAGATAAAAATACTTTATAATTCAAATCAGAGGGGATAAAGCAAAATTTGGAAGAGTTTAAGTGAGAAAAAGAATTATCTTAAGAGGCTATAAAAATAAAGGTCACTTATAATTATGGGAGGAGTACTAGAAAAGTAGTAAAGAGAGAGAGAGTTAAACTTTAATCGTGATCTTAATAAAATATTTATTTTCTTTATTCATAAACATATGTCGAACCATGTTAATTCTTTATGTTTTTTAATAATGCGCTCACTCAAATTAATACACTAATTAACCAAAAATGTATGTCAACATTAAATATTAAAAATTCATAATACAGTCTATACTCTACTAAACATGATGCTGTATTATCTAATCGTTATAGCACAATACAATCCATTATAATCCACTACTGTGCGGCACACCAAAGCGCACCTTTAGTTTAAGGCGCAAGTCTGAGTTGGTGCTGTGTGCCCGTGCTGTAACTGTGTGACAAGACCCGGTTCAGATTAAGCCTATTGTTTTGGGTGCTGATTTTGACCAATTCTATACCTTTCACCGTTTCAATTCGACTAGCCTGTCATGTTGACACAATTGGTCACAAAAATACCCCCTTGATATTTGATAAGTTGGACAAGTCAGCTTAGATGGCTTTCACTTAGCTCTCTCGTCAATTCCTAACCCAGTTGAGCTGCCAGATTTTATTATTTTATTTGTTAAAAAAAAACTCTGGGCTTAGTCAAATACTTATCACTCAAAATGACCCATGCGTGTGTGTGTGTTTTGTGTGTATTGTTCCACATGATAAATTCTACTCGTCACAATCATCAACAAACAGAACATCATCACGATTTCTTGAAAAGGTTTGATCACTTGATTTTCATGAACAAGAAATGCTGAAGAATTCTCAATACACGCCACTGCTTCCCGTCACAAGTCAATGTTCCTTCAATTCAAGTAATTCTACTATAGACATAGCCAAACACATTCTTAATTTTATCACGACTTTATTCTTCCTACTTCTCTTTACTTGCACACTT
Organism: Aegle marmelos; assembly: GCA_030449875.1. NCBI lineage: Eukaryota > Viridiplantae > Streptophyta > Magnoliopsida > Sapindales > Rutaceae > Aegle > Aegle marmelos. The sequence continues at coordinate 5,517,802 of JASUUL010000077.1, read as the reverse complement.
TTCATTGCTGTAGATGTTTGTTTTATCACGCGTAAACCCATTTTCTATCTAAACTCGCTTTCTGTTGTCAACTTCACCGTCTCAAGAACAAAGCTGGCTGGTATCTGGGCAGCAGACTTCACCATCTCTAACCCTAATTCGGCCTCGGAGATTTCATTTGAGGGTATAGAAAGCACAGTATTGTTCAAAGGAAATGACGCGTTGGCGATAACTTCATCTGAAGATTTTGATGTTGGTTTTAGAGGAGAAAAAAATTTTGAAATAAAATTTGACACAAGTGGATATGAGGGTGATCAACCAATCGTTGAATATCCAGTTTTGAGGGAGATTGATGAGGAAAGAAAGAGTACTGGAACGGTGCGGTTTGGCATTAAGTTGAGTATGTGGGCAACTTATAAGACTAGTTGTTATTGGGGTACGTGGAGAAGACCAGTTCTCACTCATTCTTCATGTTTAAATTTGAATGTCGGAGTTTTTGCAGGAAATGGTAGCTTGATTGGAGGTGATAAAAGATATTGTCATGTTGGTGTTATAATTTCTCAGAGATTGAAATAACTATTTGAACGTTTTGAGAATTTAGAATTTGTTGACTTTTTTGATTAATTGTTTTCTTTTATCTGAGAAACGAAGAAGAATTTGTTAATTGGATGGTTTCTTGTCGTTGTCATTAATTTAATCATCAAAGATATAAAAAATCCGGAAACTCATGAAGTTTTAAGGGATAACCAATGAATAATTTTACTTACGGGCTTTCACAAATCGCAAATTCAATGTTGCCAATTCGTTTGTAATTCTTTACAAAGTAAAATATTCTCAATTCTTTCTGTACACAGCTATTAAAAAGTGTGTGTATAAATGTTTATGCCTAGACTTCTATATTTTAAAATTAGGTGTATCAGCTAAAAGATAAAAGGAAAGAAAATAATTGAATGCACTAATGCACTATTAAGAATATATACATTTAACCACTCATTAAAGACGGCCCTAAGAAAGAACGATCAAATAGGCCATGGTTTTAGGGAATGTCTTGAATACGATCAGAGGGCTGTTGGTGCAATACAAGAATTCAAGTTTGGTCCATGGAAGATAAACTAATAATTCAAAGACAAATTTGAAAAAGAAAATATTTTACTGCAGAAGCAAAACTGTCCGTTATTTTATATTGAAAGGTAAGAGTATCTTATAGAACTTTCTTTTTTAAGCCGCATATATTACTTCCATAACAACAGTTTTTAAAAATAGTATTATCGAATACAAAATACGAAGAATAGTGACAAACGCATGTTTGAACTTCAAATATATAGTATCTTGAAAATATCATATTTATTATCTTTTTCATTCCAAAAAAATATTAATTCAAAAACAATATCGAAGCCACCCTATATATATATATATATAATGACATTTTGTAAAGACAGAATTACCCAAAACTTACTACCAAACTTTTTATCCAAACATACCTAAAACTTTCCAAAATGTAAAGAAGACAACCCAATTCCATTTGTATGCTTGCAACTAACATCCCATTATGTAATTAACCAAACCTATATTCACGCGTTTTTTATTTCTTCTCTTGTCTTCATTTACATTCTTTTCCTCTTTCCTTTCCTTTCGTTTAATCAAATAATCTCTCTCTCTCTCTCTCTCCATATCTCTCTATGCAAGGGAGATTCTTCGAGAGAGTGCCGCCGCCATGGATGATTCTAGAAGAAATAAATACGGCCAATCCTCGGACGAGATTCCCGAACCGCCACCACCCACACGCCAATATATTGAGCCACAACAGCCGGCACCTTTCCCTCCACTGCCGCCGGCAATGGGCTACCCACCGGCTATGGGCTATCCGCCGGGCTACCCTAACGGCTACGACCAGCAGCATTATCAGCAAGGACCACCTCCCTCACCGGAAATGTACTACGCGCCTCCACATTGCCCGCGCCGGGACCCTGGCCCACCTAACTCCTTTGCCATCCTTACAACCATGATGTTGTTCATTTTCTTCACATTTGTTTTCGGTCTCGTGATAATGTTTCTCATTTCTCGCCCTAAGTTTCCTGTCTTTCACGTGGAAACCCTAGCCGTCGCAAACTTCAGTGTCGCAAACGATGATTTCACGTCTGCATGGGAAATAAATCTTGTCGTCGAGAACAGAAACTTTGGGGCTAATGTACATTTTGATCGCATCCAAAGCTTTATATATTTTAACACCGATGATTTGCTTGTGTCGTCTCATTTTGATCATCCAACGAAAGATGTGACTGTAAGAGCAAATGAAAAGGGTACCATCAATATAAAGTTGTCGACGGCCGATTATAAACAGTCAGTGCCGGCGCCGGGAAAGAGGGTGATGGAGGAAATGAGGAACAAACGCAAAACCGGCGTCGTTCCATTTTCTTTGAGAGCATTTGCATGGTCTCAAATTCAAACGGGTTTGTTTTATACAGAAACAAAACATACTCAGAGCAGAATTATTTGCGAGGATTTGAAGGTTAATTTTGAAGGTGACACCGGTAATGGAAAGTTAAATGGTAAATCCAAGGACTGTGCAGTTGATCTGTGAATTTTTCCATTTTTTTTTCCAAATTTTCTCTCTTCTGTTCTCGATTTATATTGTTGGCATGATTGGCATTGTGTGGGGAAAATTCTTTTCCTTTTTCTGTTAATTTTGTTATATATCCTGTAGAAAGATATAGTGACTTCCATGAGATTTCATGCTAATGTTCATTAACAAAAAAAAAAAAAAAGTAAAAATTACTTCCTGTGTTGTTGTTACTTTTTAAATATTACTTTTCATTAATAACAAATATTCGTAAATACTTCTAATGAACCCAAAAACGTGTTTTGGAACTAATCTAAACCAAATTTTTTTTTTCAAAATGTATTTATCCAATGGTATCCCAAGAATTCCATAAATAAGTTAAATTAATTATCTCTTATTATAAAAATGAGCTTTATGCACATAATATATCCCTCCTTGGCGGCTGCTTCATATTAGCCAGTTTAATTTGTTAGATTATTGGTAAGATGTAATACCCGAATTGGCCCATTATCAGAAAAAAAAAAAAAAAGGAATCCAATCCCAAGAGAAAGTGAAAACTAAACTGGTGGGGCTCAAAAGTATTAAGAATTTGTGTGTGAGTGGGCTTCCAGCTGGAACCGATTATTGGGTGGCCCTTGAGGCCTTTACATTTTATGCCCACACAATATTTCTTTGTTCTTTAAAATAATAATAATAATATTTCTTTGACAATTGACATAGATTCCAATTCAGGCCGACAATTCCCAATTTGTCCAACTTTAACAGGCATTGTTGATTTTTTGTTCGATTATTAAAATTACATATAAATTCATAGATGGATGAGAAACATAATGAGAATCTTGCATAGATAACAAGCGATTGAACCTAGGCTCTTGCACAGATAACATAAATGCGTCGGAATATTCAAAGATCTTTAATATATGCTTGCTTGGGCTACGCAAGGAAAAAAAGAAATTCAATGACGGTAAATCGCTTTTTATTTTATTTTTTGTTAACTCAAAGTTAATTTAATATTTGACTTTGTTTTTATTAGACTGTCCACTCATTTTGAGTCCTAATATTTACGATCAAAAATTACTTAAATTTTATCCTAATATATATTCGAACTGTACTATCGAAAATCTGTAATGCAAATAATATTACGGAAAAAAGAAAACATTACTGAAACCTCGAACTGAACATAGCACTGGATACTCTTCTCAGCATTTAATTTTTTTTTAACAAACAAACAAACGAACGAAACAAAACAAAAACAAAAACAAAAACAAAAACAAAAACGAAGCCTCCCAAGTAAATGTTGGCTGTTCACCTCAAGTTCAAAACTTTTAAACAAATTAGCGTTGTTCAATAGAGGCGCGTCACGTGTACATCAACAGCTTACAGCCTTGGTTTCATCTTCACTCTGCCGCTGCTCCCACGGTCGTGAGCGCCATTTAGCGCCTTGTTCTGATCATAATCAATCATTCGTCAATAATCCTCGCTTTCAAGTTTTAACAAAGAGAAAAAAAAAAAATGGCCACGCCAGAGGAAGCCAATAAGCCGGAGCCCGTGACTGGCTACCCAGTCACCTACGCCTACGCGGCCCAACCACCTCGGCCGCAAGTGGCCGCCACCAACCAATCTCCATTCCGTCTTAACAGTTTCTGGTCCCGACTCCTATGCCGTCTGATCCTCGTCTTCATCGTGATCATCTCGATCATAGCAGTAGCCTCTTTCGTGATGTGGCTGATTCTCAAACCCGAATACCCCGAGTTCCGGGTCGACTCTGCCTCCGTCTCCCAACTGAACACCACCTCGGCCAACTCTACCATGACTGGCACCTGGAAGCTCTCTCTCAGAGTCAGGAACCCGAATAAAAAACTCGCTCTCGTCTACAACACGCTCGAGGCCGCGGTCTTCTACGGCGAGTGGGAGCTCGACTCGACGCTGTTGCCGCAGTTCTCGCAGGAGAAGGGGAATGAGACGCGTCTTGATTTCCAAGCGGGGTTACTGAGCGAGTACGTCGGGGAGAGCGTGGCGAGTGGGATAGAGAGGGAGAGAGCGCGTGGAGAAGTGGAGTTCGGTGTCGGGGTTTATGCGTGGGTCCGGTATAAAGCAGGGTGGTGGAGCCTGCGGTGGCGTTTTATAAATGTGTACTGTAACGGCGTTAAAATTGGGGTTTCGAAAGACGGTGGGACCGCTGGTGATTTGGTGGGCCAGGTCAGACCTTGCCGGGTTAAAATGTGAGTTGAGTTGTGAATTGTGGTGTAAGGAGGGATCCTCCCTGGTTAAACATTTTTGTCAAGAATGTAATATTAGGATCTCACCGTTTGATTTTCAACTTTGATTTCTAATATCATGCATCACTCATATATTATATTGAATGGTATATTTTATAAGTAATAAAATTATTTAATTACCATTGAATAGATGAATAATATATGAGTTAGAATTTAAATTAGAATTTATATATTGAATACTTAATATTATTTTTTTGTGAGAAGTAATTATTACAAGTTATTACACTATGATAATTATAAAATTAGTTTACAATTTCAAATTTATTAATCAAAGTTATGATATTATTCTACTAATAATAATATTAATAGCAATAGTGATAATAATGTCTAATGAGTTACGAGAAAATTTATTGGTTATTAGTACAGTAACTTGGATTCGTTCTCTGAAGGGAGAACCTAAATTTCCTTGAAAGGGGCAATCACCTTTTATCTGCGCTGGGTTTTCCCTTGTTATGAGGTTCATGCCATTGTTCTTACCTTTCTACACACGTCTTCCCACTTGAACTCGGACCTCAATTTTTTATTTTCAAAAAAAAAAAAAGTTTCTTCACCCTGCAAATGGAATTACAGCGTTCTTCACTTGTATTTTAAAATTTTTAAGTTCTGAATTATGTTTGTGTTTAAGGGCATTTTGGGAATATTTTAAAGCTAATATATTCTTTGATACTCTGTTTCACCACAAACATTTCTGCCAAAGGATACAAAACTGTTTGGAAAATCAACAATGCATATCTTGAAACCCCAACTTTCTGAAAGATATGATCTACTTCTCTCTGCTGCTGCACTGCTAGCGTTCCTAGGATGGGAAGTAAAGATCATAGTTTGAGGTAGCTTCTTGCGTTAGGTAAATGCAGCAGACAAAGTTACTGAGGCAGAATTGGGGACCAAGCTTGTGTTGCCGCATTTGGGTTGCCTTTTGTCTTTGCCTCCTTTGTCCTTTTGCTTTTCTGCTTGGTGCTTCTTGCAAAATTGAGATGCTAGCCTGGCTTCCGTGTGGCTTTGGGAATGGTTGAGGTCAGTGACTATTAACTCCTGCTTGATTGGAAATGGCCTCCGTTCTAACACCTCAGCGTTCATCCGAGCACCCTCTGCATCATCAAACACTAGACGCTCACGCATTAGTGCTAATTGATGACTTTGCAATGTGCCCCACATGTCAATTAAATTTGGCTGAGCTCATGAAAACGTGATTGGAGATTCAAAGACCATATTACATGGCAATTGATTACTACATATTCTCCACATGCAATATGTGATTTGACTTAATTCGAATGTGAATCTCCATGGTTCTGTATGTTTCTTTATATTTGCCACTGCTTGTTTCCCAATGATCCAAATATTGAAATAAAATCCCCTCATATTCGTCTATCCAAGCGGTGATTCTGCTTGTTTTATAGTTTGATAAACTTTTTAGTTTCTTAGTTTTAACCAAGAAACTGCGGTCAGTTTTAGATTGCCAACAAGTTTTAGATTGCCAACAAGTTTCAAGTTTGATTGCCCCATAGAAAGAAGAAAGGTCGACTGCTTTTCCACTTGGATATGGGATCAGGAAGGACAGTTTCTTTCTGTTCGGTTGTTATATTGATGGGAATATAACAGCAAGATGGGATATTCATCAGTGTTAGCAAGAAGTCTTTTAGCTTTTCAGCAAATTTGGTTCTTAAACAAGTTGAAGATAGAATTAAACTTCTCCAGACGTTGGCCAAGATCAAGAATGAGTCTTGGTTTCTTTACCGCAGGAAATACGTGCATACAAACAACCTCTTAATACTATCAATCAAATTTCAGTTTATCGGTGAATACGACTGTAGTTAACATTGTCCTGCCGCGGACTGACTTGATTTAGTCAGTCATTTTAGCATATCCTGTTAGAATGAAACAGTGTACATCCAAGGGCGCAGTGATGGCGTCCTTGAAATTGTAAAGACTAGTAAGTAGCTGTAAACTATAACACATACAAGTTTAATCTGTCTGACGATGGGGCAATTTTTATGCGTGCGCACCGAGTTTTGTATGCCCATATATGTGTATCAGTTGGTTAATGCTCTGGTTGTGGAAATAGGAAAGGGAATCAGGTTACAGTTGTGATGATTGATTAAAATTTCGTTTGCTCTGATGCTCTGGGCTGGATTTGCAGTTCCTCTTGATGTTTCGGCGTGCATCACAAGCCCTCAACTAGATCCAGTGATTGAACACAGACTGCAAAAAGTTAGAACTGTCAGATAATGCTATTATCTGAAGCTTCCCTATTTTTCGGATAAGCATCAAAAGCTTAATGCAGACACCTTTCAACCGTCGTAGTATTATTCAGCGAGAACCAAGTGATAGGAAGTGGACAAAACCTAATTGGCCTGTTCTTTCGGAACCCTTTTTTTTTTTTTTAAGAGGTATTGGCTCTGGAATCCCCATGCCCTCTGGCTATCCGGAAATTGATTTTTGTGCGTATAAGATTCCCAGTCACCATTGCTGGGACCACGTTTTGTTTTTGACCTTGAAGAGAGGACAAATAGAGATATAAAGAGATAACTTTTAATCACATATTTTTTAATACTCTATGATTATTGATTGTGTGTTTTGCTAGGAAACTTCTGATTTTTCCACGGCGATCATGATTCTTGAAATAATTTTGTGGAATTTGTGAGAGCAACCCACTCGGTGCAAAGCGCGGCACCCAGAAAATAGTAAAATAGTAATAAGATCCATCAAACGAATGGCTGTTGGATTGTTGAAACCATGACTACTAGTGCATACGTTAAGCTAGCTGTGTGTTATAAATTATTGTATGGCTCAAAAAGTTATTCATATTTTATCATATCCTATACATTGCTTCGCATCCTTTCATATCTTTTAATTTATGATTTGTTGACATCATTCAGCCCCGCTATATCTTTTTCTTTTGTAACTAAATTGATAACAACATCCAAATGAATCTAAACCTTACATCCGCACTAAAACTCACTTTCATTTTCACTTTAATTCAAGGAGCAACAGACTCTCTCAAAACCATGCCAGAGTGTTTAATCATCTCAATTTGGACTAACAATGAAAAAATCGCCTTTCCAATTTTTGATTCACAAAAAATGAAAGACGAGAAAAAAAAAAAAAGTTCCCTTTCTCTCATTTTCAATCTTTTTCCCACTTTTTTGAATTTGGAGCTTTGTGGCCAGTGGAATTTTGAATTTCCCTACTTTACTCTTTGTTCAATTTTCCACTTTCTAGTTTTGTTTCTTTCACTAGCCTTGTATTTGAAGACAAGCAAAGGCCATCTCTCACTTTGTCCAAATGTAAACCTTCAAGGCAAGCACGTGCATGCCACGACCAAATTGGTTTGCTCAGATTATGAATATTAAGTTCGAAGGGTAGGCATAACAAAACTTTGTTGTGTGAATTGAGAAAACAAAAGCATATATTAATTTTCCAACATTATCAATTTATCATTGGCCACTCTTAACGTTCTTTTATTAACGTTGTATAAACCCTCTTAATCTATGTTTTTCTATAAGAGACATCATTGACAGCTTGGTGTGGCTCACGTAATTCTCATTTGTGTGTTCGAAATAATTTCTTTTTATTAAATTTAAAATTTAGGAATAAACTCGATTTATTATGAATTTAAATTCTTAGTTGCACTATGACAAAATTTTACTTTTGCTTTTTACAATTCACACGCCTTTCCATCACACCCAATGTAGAAATACGGACTAATTTTTCCCTCTTAAGTCTTAACTTTATCATTCACATGTTGCTTTTATTATAAAAAACCAAGTAATAAAGTTATTCCCCTCTCTCTCTCTCTCTCTTTTAATACATTTAATGACCGGATTAAATTTTTTATTCTCTTTATTTGATTGAAAAAAAAAAACTCACCTACAAATTCTTAGCTAAGATATCACAACTCATAAGAAAATCTCTATGGAGATCGACCCCCGAAAAAAAAAGAAGAAGAAGGAGAAAAATCCTGTAAGTGATATTTGTTAGAGAAAGAAAAACAATGGTCTCCTGACAGTATTTATCCTTTATTTGTTTTTAAGAAAATCCGAAAAAGATACTAATTACTCTCATCTTAGTCTCTTTTTTTAATAACTTATTATGAAATAAAAAAAATATTTTTTCAGTCACACCGACACCGTGGAAAGCAATGCATTGCAATGAATTTGTATAATTTGACACTGACGGTTATTTGCACGCGCTCAAATGGGTGAAATGAAATATGAAGTACATTACTGACAAGAAGAAGTTTCCACCGTTGATTCATTAGTTAAAAGGGCAGAAAGCCACGAGCGAAAGCTAGAAGTTTAGCGGCTCGAAGAAGATCCCCATGTGGGGGACTTTGCTTAATTGGAAGGGAAAATTCTTCCCATTTTTTTTTTTTTTTGGGTGATGTACAGAGGCTGGGAGGATGGGGATAAGAATCAGCCTAAATGTCAGTGCGGAAAAGAGAGAGACTTTGCAGGGTATCTATATGCTAGCTATGCGGAAAAAAGCCCCACCACATATGCTTTTGAATTTTCCTAGCCTTCTTTCTGTCCGCTGTACTTTTAATAGCATTACTCTTAGGCAAACCCAACGTTACGGCAGTCAGCAACGTAACAGGATCCTTATTCTCAGTACTTTTTTCTTTGGCCTCTGCCTTTCTTTCTTTCATTTGAAGAATCAAATAGAATATGGGTCTAGGGTATATAGGAGGGGAAATCATGCACCAACAGCAATTAGGGTTTCTCATTTAAGGATGTTTTAAAATTTTATATATGAGTTGTGATAAGAGAAGAATAATGCATGTCATCAACTCTATTTTTTTTTTCCGATAGAAACCGAGTTAAATTGAGTTCATTTATAGCATTTAGTCAAATGTGCTGTCAGAATCAAGATGCGAAAATGTTTGATAAACATTTGCGATGACAATCAAGATGTTAAAAGATTTGGTAAACACATGCAGTTTGATTTTGACAACACAACTAATTGTTTTTCATGTATATTTACTAAAAAATTATTTTTGAAAAAGATTAAATAACTTGATGTTTATCAAACACACATCAAATTTTTTTTTAATAACTACGGCTATCATTCTATAATAGTTACAGTTGGCTTTGACAACACAACTATTCCTAATTTTCGGAAGATGTTTATTGAAAAATAACAACTAATTTTTAATTGATAGTTAGTGGTGTTTATCAAACATGAACCTATTTTTTAAAAAAACAATTCTAACACTCATTTCACAACAATTGTGACTTAAAATAGCGAACTAAATAAATTTAAAAAAATTACTTCACTTAATTATTAACCTATTCGTCAACAATGAATTTGTATTTTCGATAAAAGTTTATAGTTAGATTATTAGCTAGATAAACTCACAATGATTAATTGTAGTAATAATCAAAATAAGAATCCAAGTAAACCATTGGCCAACAATATTATACATGATTGAGTCTCCGACAGTCCACCCATTTAGCGTGTTTCTCATTTTGATCCTTCATCATTCATTGGCTGCTTATACAATTAGATTTTCTTTTTAAACAATTACAATTAGATTTTCTTTTTCAACAATTACAACATAGCATACGTTCAAAAATTGAGAAAATAGAAGACGAAACAGAGGACCCACTTTAGAAAACGGTTTGCATGCTGTTTATTATTTGAATGTTGGTTTGTTTGAATCGAGGAAAAAAAAAGAATACTAAATAAGAAAATAAATATCAGAACGAGAATCACTTGTTCTAGAATAATGTTTTGGGTTAGATTTTCTAGATCGTTAGGAGAACATAATATCATGAGTTGACAATTTATATATATTCTTCGTTATTGTATATTAGCTAGAGATCTTGCTATCAAAAATTTTTGCATCGTTTATTTATTTTTCCCCCTTCTCCCACGGTGATGATTTAGCTCGCCTTCTAGGTTCCATGCATCAAAATATAAAATGAGAAGCTTCAAAAGAAGAAAGAAAAAGATTTTGTAAAATCCATGTACTCTAAAATGCAATATGTTAAAATATAAAAAATAACACTTAATATTCAAAGGCATTATATTTATAAACACCAGACAAATATTTCGATTATTTTGTTGTATGATGTTCGCAAAATTTTTTTTCTACACTAATACGAGTATATTTTCGAACCTCAAATCTCTTCTACCATCATAAAAAAAAATTACTAATTGGCTAATTAGCACTTGTACCAAATCATTTTTGTTGTTTGAGAAACTTCTTTTCCATTTTTATTTTGTATTTTTCTCTTGTAATTTATTGTTGTGTCCCTCGTACAACATATATAAATTTAGAGAAGGTACATGAATTTTGTTGGTATTAAAAGCTAGGTACAATGGCATTAATTAATTGACATATGCAAAGTTTTAAGACTTCTTGTACTAGAAGCGACAAGAACATAAATATTCATTAAAGAAATTGGATAATATGGTTGCTTGAGACGGGTGTCTTTGAATTTTCTTTAGCAACAATTATTGACTGCCTTGATCAAATTTTGGACCCATCAATCGGACGATGCATGTAAATGAAGAAAGTAGGAAAAAGAAAAATTGAAAAAAAAATGTGATTAAAGGTTAGGTGGAATGTCAAGAAAAAGAAATAGAAAGATTATAATGTATGCTGAGAAAGACAACAGAAACAGCTTTCTTCTCTTTCATTATGAACGGTGCCACTTTGTCAATTTCGTTGCTTGATGCTTTTGTCATCACCACTCCTAATCCTAACTTTTTGTTAACATATATATAGTGCTAGTAGTTGTGGGCAACTCACAGTCTACAAATCTAAATTACATGATTGATTGATTAATTAATCAACATGTAATTGATATTGTTAATTACTAACTTTTAGTGTTGGTTGGTCGAAAAAAACTTTTATTATTGATTATATTATCTCTCATCGTGGAGACAATGAATATTGGAAAACTTTAACCTACTTTTATTACAATAAGAAAAACTTAATTCGATAAATAAGCGTTTAAAAAGGGATAAAAATGGAGAATTATTATTCATTTAAATGAATATTAGTAGACATTTCGATACATCGTCACAGAATGAAGCTGGACAATATTCTTCTATATCATTTAAAATTTTAGAAACTCCAACCTAACTTGTTTTCCCTAATTTTCACTGTTTTTTCTTTTAAGAAGTTAATTATATTTAAATTATTGACCCAAGAAATGATAAATCGTAATGTGTCCAATTTCTACATGCTAAATATTAATATAATTCCCCTGATCAAGAAAGGAGAATGATTGAAAGACAAAGAGAGATGGACTATGTAATCCCTCTTTTTCATAAAGATTTCAAGCCTTTGCCACAAATTGACAGAAAGTAAGGAGAGCACGAAACTTCCTATCTTCCCCCAAATTCAACATTTTCCCCATTATTAGACTTTTCTTGCACTATCGTCCTTGTTGATTTAAGGTGTGGTAATCTCGTAACATGATTCATTTAAGTTGTAGCGTTAGACTAATAATAACCTTGTTTGGGTGGCAGAAAGAGTACGCTACACACTCTCGAACCCCCCACATTAAGAAAATTAGAAAAGAAAGTCGGTAGTTGATCAGCTGGCAGCTTCTCTGTCATCATATAAAGTGGGGCCCTGATCAAAGATTATACCTTATAAGAAACGTGTTGCTTAGGCTTTCCTCATCCAATCATCCAATTCCAACGGGGACTAATGTGTTGGTCAAGCATGACACGTAAAAAGTTACAAGCCAATATATATTATACAATACTTGAAAGTCATTAATCTTTTGATATCTTTATTTGATTTATTTTTCAACCTTTTTTCTCTTTGTGAGTCTGATTGACAGAAAGGTAAAAGCTCAACTTCAAAGCACAATGGGATCAATATACAAGAATTGTATGATATTATTAATAATAATACGACCGTATTAAATGGATCTTGTTCATTATTTAAAGGAAATCGAGGATAAACGAAACTGCAATTAAATTATACAAATACATCTTTGTTGGAAATGAAAAGCCTTTTCTCTTAATTAAAGAAAAAGCACCCAATCAGTTAGGACGTTGTTAAAAGAAAAACCCATGTAGTTTTCATCTGATTCCTTTGAATTATAAAGTGATTTGTTAGAATTAGGAATCAAACAGTAAAGTTCGCTTTTTCCTTTTTGTTATTTTTAATAAAAAGTTTATTTCGATATACATCATATTACATATTTGCACAGCAACAGCGATTAGACAGAGAAAAAGATGTATCCATTGATTTTGAAAATCGTAAGTTGTGAGGTTTGATTTCAATTGTTGAACCCGATACTTTCTAATTGTATATTATTAGAGCATCGATCTATTAGTATCACTGTGCACTGTGGACTTACTGCCTACCAAATTTGCAATTAATTAATTTGAAAAATAAAAAGATAAAATTATTTATTTTTAAAATAATAAAAAAAATGGAACTATAACTCACACTCGCTCAAGCCGCTTAATCACTTTCTTTTATTTATTTTCCTTCCATCGTACACAATCCATAAATAAATTATAATTACAGCTATATATTAAGATTCTCTCTTAATTTTAATTTTTCTTAATTGATTAATGGTTAATAAATAAAAAAAATTAAATCCTATCTCTTAATCTTAATTTTTTTTTATTGATTGGTAGTTAATAAATAAAAAAAATCAAATGCGGTCAATATATTATTATTATATGACATATAATTCTACTCGTATAAGCAGACTATACTTTCCTCTCAAGTGATGATCAACACAAAAGCAAGTTAAGACCCCCCCCCCTTCTTTCCTCTTCATACACAAAAGGCCTTGCTTTATCATTAAGCCGCTCATCTCTCAAAACTCTCTCTCTCACGAAAGGAAAAAAAAGGAAAAAAAAAAAAAACTCAGTCTTCTTCTTCTACTTCTTCTCCCATCATACCATGTCAGAGAAAATCTGCGACAAGCACGGCTGCAAACGCCGTAAAATATTCCGCAGAATCTTCTTCGGCATCCTCATCTTCATCCTCATAGCCCTAATCACCATCCTCATCGTGTGGGCCATCCTCCGCCCTGAGAAACCTAAGTTCATCCTCCAAGACGCCACCGTTTACGTCTTCAACGTCTCGAACCCGAACTTCCTCACGTCAAGCTTCCAAGTCACCATTTCCTCCCGAAACCCTAATGACAGAATCGGTATTTACTACGACAAGCTTGACCTTTACGCCACTTACCGTAGCCAACAAATCACTTACAAGACCTCCCTCCCCACCACTTATCAGGGCCACAACGAGATCAACGTTTGGTCGCCGTACGTTTACGGCAACGCCGTCCCCGTGGCGCCGTACAATGCTGTGTCCTTGACTCAAGATCAGTCTAATGGGGTCATCCCTTTGATGTTCAAGATTGATGGGCGGGTCAGATGGAAAGTTGGCAGCGTCATTACCGGCAAGTATCATTTGTACGTCAAGTGTTCTGCGTTTATTAATTTTGGTAACAGGCAAGCCGGGATCGCCGTCGGTAATAACGCCGTGAAGTACCAGCTTGTGCAGTCTTGCAGCGTTAGTGTGTGATGAAGCTGAGGATAGAAATGGAAGATGATGATGATGAAGCACGGGTGACCCCGTTAAAGTATTCTAAATTTATCTCCCTTTTCTGATATTTATTTTCCTTGTTTTTCTTTTAATATAATTAAAGAGTTGAATTGTACATTTTGCTATAGAATAAATGGGGAGATAATGAAAGTGGAACAGATGGCAAAATTACAATATGTGCAAGTTGTGGTTATTAAAAAATAATAATATTAATTAATTGAAATTATCTTGTGTTCTTGAAATTGAATGTAATAGATAAAACTGAGTGTCGACAGGAGGTTGTGGTGTCATTTTCTTCCCGTTACTAAAACGACGTTTCTTGATTGTGACTTGCTTTTTGTTTACTACTCCTTACGATCGATTTTTTAATTTTTGGATCTCTCAAACGATAAAATAAAATAACATTTCCTTTTTTTTGTAATTCTTTTTTTATTATTATTTTACTATCTTAAGCATAATAATTTATGTATTTGAGGACGTCTGTATAAAGGCAAATTAAATGACAACGCGGAATTGGTCATTTAATACCAGACGAGTAGGAATGCAAAACAATGCATGAGAAGAGTTGACGAAAGGGACGAAATAGTTCGTATGTGGGGCAGCCGACTTCTATAACATGTGGTGTCTGCTTCTTTAGGGATAGAAATTGATTAAACACATACCTAATTTTTTTCCTTTTTAACTTGTAGAAGCGCGCGTTTCTAAATTTAGGAAACGAATTTTACGTTTTAGGTTACACAGTTTAAGTAAAATGTGAAATCAGAAGGATATTGTATTACGGAGAGATTGGCGTGGTGAGGGTGTGAAAGGGGATTATGGGGTGGGCTCATATGTCACATGGGGGTCTAGTGGTGGTCCTTTTCGTCACCGCACCGATCCTTTACCTAATAATAATCGCTTGATAGAGAAAGCGATTTGATTGCGCCTGTACGTTACTCTCTATCTATCAGTTCAATGTATGGCCCTTACCTCCGTTTTAATTTAATCAAAGTTTAGTTCCACTAAACGCTTGGCTGAACTTTATAATAATAGTTGTGGTTATTGGGCAAAGATAAGGTGCTATATATATATATAATCTTATGTGATCTTAATTAACAACCTTATTTGCCACCGCCATCATATGAACTCATCCATTAATAGAAGCCATGTGATCATATGCTCCATGACTGATGATTGGATAAGCGTATGTCAGTGCTGATCAGTCATGAATTAAGTAAGTCTTAAGTTGGTAATTTAATCGATAAGTCAAGACGTGGCAAGATAACAAATCGGCTGACTCAAATAATCCAGCACCTACTAATATAGATGAAATGGAAAAACCAAATCACTTTGCAAACCAAATCGAGCAAATCTAGCTCGTGCTAAAACCAACAAATTAAGAGACGGAAAAACACCTATAAAGGGAATTTGTTTAGAATGCAATGACTCTTGGTTAAAGATCAAAACATTAATCTAATTAAACATTATCAGCTATATGGCGTCTAATGACCTTTTACTTATATACCATATCTAGATCGTAATTAATCATACCTGGTATTGTCTTAATTTCTTGGTTTGCCTCAAACTTGTTGCTGGTGCAACTAGATAAAAAAATGAAAGAAAGAAGGAAAAGAAAATCCAAAAATAAAATTAGAAAGAAACTGAAAAATTGGACATGTTTGCTAAATGTCTGAAGACTTGAGCCCAAACCCATGGCAAATCAGACTGCTCTGACGGGCCTATAGGAAAATATAAAATAAACATGAAAAGTGTTATTTAGCACCTTAATTTATTTCATCCGCCTTCATTTTTCAATTAATTTTATACAAAATTTTAGAATAATTTTTTACTCTCAAAATAACCCACATAATTCTCAAATTACCCTTACTATTAGTTTTTTTCTTTTTCTTTTTCTTTTTCTTTTCACACCCCACCCTCTAAATGATCAATTTAATATTTTACACTCGAAGCACATCATTTACTAAAAAATCAAACAACCGTTTGTTCTGGTTTAACATTAGATCCAAAAAATTATATTAAAAAAAAAGATGAATAGCTTAACATTTACATAAAATCATTTTGTTTTTCAAATATAGGCAATTGAAGATATCCACAGGAATCCAATTCCAACTTCCAAGCATCGAATCAGTGGGTTGATTCAAATCTATAATCTTTATAATTTGTTGTAACTACTTGCTATTGATTCAGAACCTTACAACAAAATCCAATTCTTTGACTAACCCAACAAGCATACGAGCCATTGCCAATTGCAAAGGCTATGAAGCAAACGCCAACCCTTGTCGGCAACAGACCTTTGGAAGCAAATTAGGAGAGTTCCAATCGAAAGCTACCCGAAGAAAGAACTAGCTACATGGACCATAATATTTTATCGTGTTAATTGATTATGAAATCATATAGTTCATACTATCTTCCTCAAAGTAAAGGTGACCAACTGGTTAGGCGGCACATGATACGACACGAGTACGGTGGGGTATAAGTATGTTTCAGTATGACACACATATGGATTGAGCTCAAAATTCTAGACACTTGGATCTTAAAAACTAAACAAAATTAACTATAAATTAAAATACGGCACATAAAAAAACATGTAATAAGTATGCTTTATTAATGGGTTCGCATTCGGCTTATAGGTCATTAATAACACATGGACGAAAGTATATTAAAGTAAATTTTTTTAATAAAAAATGAAAATAAAATGTTATGATTTTATAAATATTTTGAAATTAAATTTTTAATATATTTTATTATATTCATTTAAGTCTTAGTTTTAAAATAATTTTAATTATTTTATGTTTATCATTTATTAAATAAATAAATATTATTATTTTAATAAATAAAATTATAAAAATTATAATTTTATAAATAATATATCAAAATTTTACAATAATTAATATTTTATTTATGAAATTATAACTTAGTTAATTAAGAGTTAAAAGACATGTTTCATTTGTGATTTTACGGGCGTGCCTTGGCCATCTTTATCCTCAATTATCTTTAGTATTTTTTTATTAGAAAACTAAAAATATCTTCAGAAAAACCATCTTATCAAAATTAGGATAGTTCTAAGGCGCCAGATTATTTTTCCGTTTTGGCTTACAGGGATTTGATGGATGTGAGGGTTCAAATCCGACTCTCAACAAAAGTAATCTTGACCGTCTATTATTGAATTAAGCAGCCCCCGGGAATTCGATGGGGGTGACGCGTCAATTGGAATAAAATTAAGATACTCATGTATCAGTTACAGGTGCCAGATTACCCAAATTTTAATTGCGTAATACAATTAACTGAAACTGGTCCAGTCTTCTTACAAGGGAAAAAACAAAACCGTCAACTTCAAACTTTCTCCTGTTTCAATACGCCAAATTTGCCGCAAGTGGACACCATAGAATTTTCCCTCCCCTCGATGGAACCGGCGAGTTTAGCCTTGAACCCATTTATCAAGTCTTGGTTTAGGTTCGCATAAAATACAATTTCTTCTTCGTTGACTTTATCGGAGGGGAAATAAAAAAAATCATAGGCCAAATCTGAAATATAATACCCCGCGAGCGTGACTCAGACGTATTAAATGTTGGAAATCGGAAAACTATGCCGTTGATTAGAGATACCGTCCGATATTTTCTGGGGTTTTATTTTAGATTATGAAATAATAATTTAAAATATTCTCTAAATTATTATAAGTATCAATTTATCTCTTCTTTTTATTAAGAAAATTAAAAAAAAATCTTTCATTAATATGCCTCAATTTTCTCTTTATACTTTTAACAAAAATGAAGATGAGTCACTGAGTTGAAGTTTACAATACTTCAAAACATTTTGAAAATTGTTATTTCTCATGCCAGATTTTCTTTCCATTTTTCTATTTTTGTTTTAATTTCAAACATAAAAGTCAACATAAACATCCCTCGAAGTTACAAGGCAACATCAATTCACAGTTCCCATAGAGAAATAGGAAGTTACCGTGCGCCATCGTAGTGGTGACCGAAAAAGACACGCACGCTTTGTGTATAAGAATTGCAAGACTAGCACAATCTAATTGATCGATTTAAAAAAGCAACCGCGTCACATTCGACACGGCTGTTTACATACGTTTTTCGACTTTTCTTTTGACGTACGTTATATATACACACGCCCTTGAGCTTGTTCTCCAACAACACAATTGAATTCGCTCGTTGTCTCTTTTTTCTTGCTTGCCAAAAAGTGCTCACAGATTATATAAACTTCTCAAGCGTCCATCACTAGTCTTCATGGCTGAGCAACACGCTCCTTTGAATGGGGCTTATTATGGTCCAGCAGTACCACCACCAACAAAACACTACCACCGTCCCGGCCGCGGAGGAGGCTGCGACTGCTGCTGCTGCCTATTCACCCTTTTGATCAAAATCATCGTCTCCGTGGTGATCATCCTCGGCCTCGCAGCCTTGATCGTATGGCTCATATTCCGGCCCATCAACAAGGTCAAGTTCCACGTCACCGATGCCTCTCTCACCGAATTCAACCTCACATCCAACAACAACCTCAACTACAAGCTTGCCCTTAACATCACCGTCAGAAACCCTAACAAAAAGATCGGCGTACACTACGACCGTATCGAAGCAAGGGCTTACTACGATGACAAGAGGTTAAAAGCTGTTCCCTTGACTCCATTTTACCAAGGACACAAAAACACCAGCTTTTTGAACCCCGTTTTCGAAGGGCAGCAGATTCTGCTTGGCGGTGCAATCAGCGACTATAATAAAGAGAAGAATGCAGGAGTTTTTAGCATCGACGTGAAGCTCAGATTGAAGGTTAGGTTCAAGTTGGGCAAAATCAGGACCCCAAAGTTCAAGCCCACCATCGAGTGTGATCTGAAGGTTCCTTTGAATTCTTCTAATGGCAGATTTGGTGGTCGTTTTGAAACTACTAAGTGCGATGTTGATTTCTGATTAATTGATCATCGGTGTTGATGATCTTATTCTCCTGTTTTATCGAGTCTTCATGTTTTTTTTTTAATAACTTTTTGGGTTTATTATTACTATATTCTTTTGTTTTTTAGCGTATACATTTTGTGATCTTATTATACGGTTTCCTTTTCATTGAGGCTACACCTGCTACCTTATGTAAATAAATAATGTTTATTATTTGATTTTTCGGTTGCTGATTTTGATGATTGTGAATGAATGCGATATTTTTAGTAGACTTTTACACATATTTGATAGAACATAGAATACGTAATTCAAAGTTATTAAATATTGTAAGAACTGAAACTGGGGAGTACGTTACGTAGCGAATTGGAACAAGTCATCAAGTCAATTACATACGGCCTTTGAATTGGCAATGAACTTAGATATCAAAAACATCAATTGATCAAATGAGCAGATATTTTCTCTTTGGGTGATAATACGAGGAGCATATATTCCCACTATCTTATTATTGGACGAGTAGATGATGTATTATTGGATACATATCATAACACTATCGTGGGAGTACCTTTTTTTTTTTTTTCTTCTTTTTTTGGGTTAAACTAAAATATTTATGTGAATTTGATATTTTATAATAGTCAAGTTTGATCAAATGCCTCAACTTACTTTAGTCCATGAAGTACAAACTTTTTTGTATTTAAATAATTTAATATTTACCTGATAAATTGTTCAATTATTTTTTAGTCAACTAGTCTGATAATAATAAGAAAAAGAAGAAGAAAAAGATAGTGGAGCCGGACTGGAATTGCTCACGGGCTGGGTCTGGTTTGTGGGCTTAAGGCCCAAGGCAAGCTTGACCTTGAAATTTATATCTCATTTATGTAGTAGGGTTGGCATAATGGAGTCGGTTCAGAGAAAAGGAAACGCATGGATAGACAATATGAGAGTGGTTTTGATAGCGCATTAGTCTACTTGGGGAAGTTGCTATTACCAAGACTCTGAAATAGGATGAAAAGAAACATAATTGAATGAAAGTTTATAGAGGTAATTTCTTAACTTAATTAAATTTGATTAATTTGTCAAAATAAATATAATTGAATGAAAGTTTATAGAGGTAATTTCTTGACCTAATTAAATTTGATTAATTTGTCAAAATAAATGGTGGCTCCATCTAGAAGCCACAATCGTTGAAGAAGATGATAACTGTTGAGTGTTAGAAAGTGCATATTTATAAAGGAAAAAATCATCATTTTACACTTTAAGTCTCACTAACATTACTATTTTTATTTATCTAAGTATTTTATTATTTAATTATATGTGTTTTATTATAATTATGTATTTTAGGGGCATCATGATCGTTTCACAATGAACGAGTATTCAGACAGCAAAACAGACGTCATATTTGGACTCAGGACGGTCGAAAACCTTAAGAGGAGTATTAAAAGAAAAAAGGCGTTGTTTACATATACGGTATTGTTCATACGTACGGTACTGTTTACGATACTGTTCATACGTATGGTTTACAGTACTGTTTATATATACAGACCGATGATGTGGCAACTACCTATGACGTGGCAGTATCTGATTGGACGAATTATGTGGCATTGACTACTTATGTGGTGTTGACCGATGACGTGACATTGACCGATGATGTGTCATGTTCTTATTGAGCTAAATTTTTTATGTACTGCGGATCGATGACATGGTAGCATCTCAGTGGAGCAAAAATCGTGTGTATGGTATATGCGCATACATGAGATTATTTACTATTCAAACGGCGTTGCTATTCAAACGTTGACTGTTGACTGATGACATGGTGCAATCTTGAGTGTCCGAACTGTTTTTAATCCGATGGTCACGATTCACTCAATGTATCTATAAAAAGGGGACTCTCCCCCCTAATTTGACACCACTGAATTCATTTTTAAGCTTAGATTTCTGAAATTTCTTCTCCTTCTTGTAGTTTCTTTGTATTTTAATAAAATTTTCTTTTTATCCCTAGTTAAAATATGAGTAGCTAATTTCCTTTTAAGCTTAGGTTGAAGGTGAAGTCTTAACATATTCCATGGGCTTAATTTAGTAAATTTACTTTCTCTTTCCCTTTAATATTTGTGGTTGTTTTGACTTTTCGTCGACAAATAATAATAGTTTTGTTTAGATACCGCCCTAGTTAAACCGGCACCCTAATACAAGATTATTATTATTTGGCACGATAAGCCATTGACACCATATTTATTGGAGCGTGGTTCATGAGGTGTGGAATCCCCCCTTATGATTTAATTGGTATTAATATGAAATATTTAATCCATGGAGCATATTGATGTAGATCTAGATACCTAAGTGTTTTATTATAACAGTTTCAATTTTAATTATTCCCGCAACTTTAATTCACAATTTAGGATAAATTTATTATAATTCAATTACTCACTTAGAAAATTAATTCTGCATACAATTAAAATCAACTTCCTCATGGGATCGACACTCGTCACCATTAATCTATTCTACAATAGATTCGTGCGCTTGCGAGTTCAATAAAATTTGCACAACAACAACCCATTTTTTAAGATCTAAAAATTGTAAATGTTCCAAGAAAGGAGAAAGATGAAAGAAAAAGAAGAAAAGAGAAATATTAGAGCACGACTTTGACAACCACCAACATAGAAAAAATTATTATTTTAATAGCCATCTTTGGTTATAAATAGAAGAGCTCATCCCTCATTTTCATTATTCCATTCTTCAAGTTTCTTTTCTTTATTTTGTAAAGAGAAAGAGTTGAGATTGTGAAGACTCTTGTTATTAGTGATTTGAGAGTTTAGGTATATTAAAATTTTAGTAGTGAGATAAAATACTGTAATACTTATAACTTATTTTCACTAGTAAAATTATTTCTTTCTATTTTTATCCGTGAACGTAAGTTAAAAGTCAAACCATATAATTCCTAGTGTTCTCTATGTGCGCTTGTTTTTTATTTTATTTTAATTTCATTTTAACTATTGTCTTACTTCACCCATTAATTTTCTAACAGTAGTATCAAAGGTATTGATTGTATTTTTTCTAGAGTCAGCGGTGTTGTTCACACGAAGGTATTGTTCATGTATATGACACTATTCATGTATACAGTTTGTTCATATATAGTGGGAGTTGATTTTATTGAAAGTAGTTCGTGATAAAAAGCATATATAGTTCACGTATACATAATTCCAGGTGTTCTCTATGTGTGCTTATTTTTTATTTTATTTCAATTTTATTTTAACTGTGATCTTACTTCACCCATTAATTTTCTAATAATAATATGAAAGTTATTGATTGCATTTTTTCTAGAGTTCAGAAGTGCTATTCACGCAAAGGTATTATTCACGTATATGGCATTATTCACGTATACAGTTATTGTTCATATATAGCAAGAGCTGATTCTATTTAAAGAAGTTCGTGATAAAAAGCAATGGCAACAAAATACAAAATTGAGAAGTTCAACCGGAATAATTTCTCATTGTAAAAAATAAAGACAAAGGCTATATTGAGGAATAATAATTACTTACCTGCAATTGGAGAAAGACCCATAGAGATAACTGATGATGGCAAATATAATGAGATAGACAACAATGTAATTGCTGATCTATATCAGGCATTTACAGAGGAGATGTTATCAAGTGTGGTAGAGAAAAAGACAATAAAGGAAATTTAGAATACTTTTACAAGACTGTACGAGTCTAAATCGCTACATAACAAAATCTTCTTGAAGAGAAAGTATTATATTCTTTGAATGATGGAATCTACAATGATTACTAACCACATCAATACCTTAAAGACTCTATTTTCACAATTCACAACCTTGGGTATAAACTAGTGAAGAATTAACACGCGGAGCTTTTACTTCAAAGTTTACTATATTCATTTGATCAGACTCATCATCAATATAACAAACAACAATCAAGTAAATAGTCTAGTCTTCGATAATATTGCAATTTTCATATTAAACGAGGAGAATAGGTAGAAAAATAGAGAAAACAGACTGGTGAGTTCACAGCAAGCAGAAACATTATCGATGATAAAAGGGAGATCAACAGAACATAGCCTTATTATGAATCACAATCATAGGAGATTAAAATTAAGAAGTGAGAATAATGTCAAATGCTATAATTGTGGTAAAAAAGGACATGTTAAGAAATAATATTAGAACAATCAAAAGAAAAAAGAAGGCAAAGAACTTGAGTCATCAAATATTTAAGAGTGTGGAATAAGTATCTCAAATGATGGTGAAATACCCTACTGTGAGGCAACAACTATTTCAGAAGGTAGAAACCACTATCTAATGTTTGATATTAGTATTGTCAAAAAAAAATATTTAATGGTACGATTCGCACAATTGAGAAAGTACAACATATCAAAGACCTGAAGAAAAATCTATTACCTTTAGGATAACCAGATAGTCATGGATACAAAACTCATGTAGAAAATGAGATTACGAAAATAGTCAAATGTGCGCTTGTTTTAATGAAAGCAGAAAAAATTAGTGTTAATATATTCATACTTAAAGTAGAAACACTATAGGAAGCTAACGTATGTGTTGCATCAAATAGAGAAGAATCAATAATAATAAGAATCAATAATAATATAGTATTTTAAACTTATATCAGAATAAGGTTTGAAGATTTTCTCTGAGTGAAAGTTGCTTTCGGAGCTCAAATCAGTAAACTTATTGTTTTACGAGCATTGTATTACAAATAAGCAATATAGATTGAAGTTCAGTAGATTTATTACTAGAAGTGAATATATTATAGACTTGGTACATTCTGATATTTAAAAATCACCAGATACATCTATGGAAAGTGCAAAGTACATGAAAACTTTTATTAATGATTATTCAAGGAAATGTCAGGTGTATCCAATCAAGAAAAAGTCAAATGTATTTTTAGTATTCAAAAAATTCAAAGCGCGGGTTGAACTTGAATTTGGGAAGAGGATTAAGCGTTGGAGGACAGATAATGGTAGAAAATATACAAACGATGAGTTTCTTGCATATTGTAAGTAAAAAGATATTCAAAGATAATTTATGATAACACATACTCCTTAACAAAATAAAGTGACAAAGCGAATAAACAAAACTCTTATAGAAAGAATAAGAGTTATGTTGATGACTGCTAGTCTACCCAATGCATTTTGAGCAGAAGTAGCAAAAATTACCTATTATGTGGCTAATTGGTCTTTGTCAATAGTAATCCACTTAAAGACACCAATAGAGATGCGAACTGAAAAGCTGGCTTATTACTCTCATTTATATATATTTGGATGTCCTATGTACGTGATGTACAATGCCCAAGAAAAAATAAAGCTGGATTCAAAATTTATGAGGTGTATCTTCTTGGGGTATACTGATAAAGTGAAGAGATATCACCTCTAGGATCACAGTACCCATAAGATTATCATTAGTAGAGATGTTATATTTATAAAAAATCTACAAAAAAATGAGAAATGATAATACTATAAAGGAAAATTCAAAGACTACACCAATATATGTAGAGAATAATTTAGAAAAGAAAGATTTAGATTTCTTTGAAGGAGCACCAAAACATAAGGAATAAGAACTAGTCAAGTCTAAAGCTTCAGAAGTTCGTCGGTCAACTCATAAGAGACAACTATCAGTGTGATACTTTGATTATATTATAGAGATCAATGTTGTATACTATCTTTTAACAGAGGATGGAGAGCTATCAACTTTTCATAAAGTATTGAACAATACCTAGATATTACTTTGTGGATGACAGCAACGCAGAAAAAAAATTAAGGCTCTATATAGGAATAAAACATGAGAACTTATACCACTACCAAGAAAAGTCATTGGAAATACATAAGTCTATAAGATCAAATGTGATGGTAATGATTAAGTAGAATGATATCGTGCAAGATTAATAGTGAAAGGATATGCTCAGGAAGGGGATATTGATTTCAATGAGATATTTTCTCCTCTGATTCGACTTATGATAAACAGAGTAATCTTGACTATGTATGCTATATTTAATCTACATCTACAGCAATTAGATGTAAAAATTGTCTTTCTTCACAAAGAACTTGAAAAAGAGACTTATATATTCAAATCAGAAGGTTATATATATAAAAAAAACTTAGTTTATAGGTTGAACAAATCTCTATATGATCTCAAACAGACAATGAGGTATTGGTATGAGAGATTTGAATCCTTCATCATAAGCCTTTACTATAATAGACTCAGCTCAAATCATCGTGTATATTACAAGAAGTTTAAAGATAATAATTTAATTATTTTGTTATTGTATATAGATGACATGTTGGTAGCAGGCTCTAACAAAGATTCAGTCTAAGAATTAAAGCTATAATTAGCTAGGGAGTTTGAAATGAAGGACTTTGAGATCAGCAAACAAGATTTTAAGAATACAAATTCAATGAGACAAAAATAATAGGAAGATTTAACTTTCCTAAAAGAATTACTTGAAGAAAATCTTACGGCACTTTAATACGTAAAATTGTAAGTCAATTTCTGTCTCACTTCTTATTAATTTCAAGTTATCTTCAAGTATGTGTTCTAACAATAAAGTAGAGAAAAAGAAGACATCTCAAGTACCGTATGTATCAGCAATGAATATTTTGATGTTTACAATGATTTGTATAAGGTCAAACATTGCATTAGCAGTGAGAGCAATTAGTTGATACATGGCGAATATTGGTGGAGAATGTTAGAAAATTGTAAAGAGAATTCTGAGATACATCAAAGGAATCTATGATGTTGCATTATATTATGGAGGATTAGAGTTTATTGTTAAGAGCTATATAAATTCAGATTTTATAAGAGACATTGATAAAAAGAAATCCATGATTGGTTATATGTTTACGCTTGTGAGAGCAGCTATAAATTGTGTTTAGAAACTGCAGAGTGTTGTGGCCTTATTTACAACAGAAGCAAAATACATGGTAATTATACAAGTTTACAAGGAATCTATTTAGATGCAAATATTATTGGAGGAGCTCAGACACAAATAAGAGAAAATTCATGTGTTTTGTTATAGGTATAGTGCCTTGTATATTATAAATAATTCAACTTTCATTTCAAAATGACGCACATATTCAGTATCACTTTTTTCAAGAAGTGCTGGAAGATGGAAACGTAGATTTATAAAAAAAATCCATACCAAAGAGAATATAGCAGATGTTATGATCAAACTAATCAATACTAATAAATTTTTATGGAGTAAATCCTTTTGTGGACTTATAGAGATGTAAACAATATGATAATGGCAAAACAAAAAAGCTGGTGTAAAGATTAATTGATTCTCCATCTAATCTCTAAGTAGAAGAATGTTAAAGTAAATAGCTACTGCATCTAAAAGCCATAATCGTTGAAGAAGATGACAACTTATTTTTTGAAGCTCTAGAAGCTGTAAATATTTTAAAAAGGAAGAAGAAAGAAGAAAGAAAAAGAAGAAAAGAGAAATATTAGAGCACAGCTTTGACAACCACCAATATAGAAAAAAATTATTAATAGAGGGACTCGTCCTTTATTTCCATTATTTCATTCTTCAAATTTTTATTTTTTTAAATTTTGTAAAGAAAAAGAGTTGAGATTGTGAGGGCCTTTATTCTTAATGAGAGTTTAGATGTATTAAGTTCTCAGATAATGAGATAAAATATTATAATACTTACAATTTATTTTCACTATTAAAATTATTTTTTTCTAATTTTGCCTGTAAACTGAAGTTAATAGTCAAATCACGTAATTCTTAGTGTTCTGTGTGTGTATTTTTTTTAATTTTCTTTCAATTTTATTTTAATTATGATCTTACTTCACTCACTAATTTCCTATCATAATTAGCGTAAAATTTATTGCTTGAACAAGAGAGCTTCGCATTGAATGCTAAGTTATATGATTGAAATTGATGATGGTCCAAAGTCAACTCGACATTTTCCGTAGTATTACCTTCATAAAGAGCTCAATCACCTCTCTCAAATTGATCCGATCGTTGGGGATACGTTTTAGTTTGCTTTATAATCATTCATCAATTAATTCTCCTTAACATTAATTCATATTGTATATTGATTTAGGGAAACACAGCTATGACAAGGATTAAAGGCAGCCAGCGGAACTCGGGAGACTTTATTGGATTCTTAAATTCGAAATTAGGGGCAATCATTAATTATTATTGGACCCAAAAAATATTATTAGCAAAATCAAAACAGTTAAAATTATGCATTTATACTCGAACACTTAAACGCTAACCGCTACAACAATTTCCAGCTTTACAGCCACGCTAATCGTACAAAATTATTTAATGTTTCACCTACAACTTATTATTATTATTTTTTTTTTTTTTTGAAACCACCTACAGGCTACAGCTTATTAAAAGCACTTTAATACAAACTTTTTTTTTTTGAATTTAAATATAAACCTATATGTTGAATCCTCACTTTAAATTGAACGAAAGCTACGAAGAAAGATACTACACCCAGATCCTGCGCATCAGACAAAATGAACGCCATCCGGTGGGTCATTTCCAAGTGGCAAAATCTAATTTCATGTGGACATGCATGATCCCTGTCCAGTGAACTGCTTTTCTGTGGAAAAAAGTGAAAGTCAAAGCAGACAACAATAAACTCAAACCGTGGGCAAACCTTCTAAGTTTTATCAGTTGATTTGTAGAGATAACGATTTAATTTAGAAAATTTAATCCGACAATATTAGCCACAAATTGATGTTTCTGAGAATCTGAGTATTTTACGTTGAAACTTAAGGCAAGATATTGTAAAATTGACATATATTACTTTTGCTACAGAGCACGGCGACGACTTGCCCGTGGTCTCAAACTCACCCATCACCACTTATTTCATCGATTGTTAACTGGGAATTTTATTAGCTTAAAAAAAAAATCAACGAATGTTTTGTATCTCACGTTTATGTTTGAATGGATCCAAACCAAAAACTAAGAAAGAAATCAGAAAAGAAATATGGTACAATAGGAGATTTTGCATAGTGACAGCTTTTTTTCCGGGAGATCCATTTTTAATTTTCTACACATTTTTCACTTCTAGATTAACAAGCGACA
Organism: Aegle marmelos; assembly: GCA_030449875.1. Taxonomy (NCBI): domain Eukaryota; kingdom Viridiplantae; phylum Streptophyta; class Magnoliopsida; order Sapindales; family Rutaceae; genus Aegle; species Aegle marmelos. The sequence continues at coordinate 5,489,483 of JASUUL010000077.1, read as the reverse complement.
AGTCGTTTTCACCTCTTAATATCATCTCCTTTTCCCCATTTCCAGGGGAGTACTTGTCGTGCGTAGGAGATGGCGAAGGAGTATAGTACGGAGGCGAAGCACACGGAGTCGAAAACGGCGTCGCTCCATCAACAGCCTCCTCAACACTCACCAGAACCACTACCTGATCGTTCACACTCTCAGCCTGATCAAAACTCACCGTTTTGCTCTTGCTCTTAACAGTTTCATTTTCAGCCTCGGACGTCGTCTCAGTCCCCTCTCTCTCCTCTTCTTTAATAGTGAACAAAACCCTGGACGGTCCATGTGCAGCCTGCTGCCACTTCGACAAGTCATCGTCATCAACCACCGACAACCGCGCCTCTGCATCCTCGGACGCCGGAGCATGAGGGTTTCCGGCGGGTTCGATCCTTGACTGGTTCTTCCAACAGAAGAAGTAAAGGAGCTGCTCTTTCGACGGCGTGGGATAAAGCGGGTCGCTCCGTCGCCAGAATGCTTGGCGACGCCATAGAACGTAAAGAAGCTCGGCTACTAAAGCTAACAGAGAGACTAAAAACACAACAGTTAATATAGTTCCTAGCTTTGTTAAACCATTCATGGTGGCATCCGTATGTGTAAGAAGAATAATGAATATGATAAGAGTTTATTGGCTTTTGTGGTTTTTTCAGGCTTATTTTCACGAGTTACCGGAGAATTACTGGACTTGTGTGTGTTTTGGGAAGAGGTAAAAGAGACTTAAGATCCCTAAATTTTTGTTATTTCATAGGTAAAGACCAGAGTATTAGTCATTTGTATAAAACACATCCCCGAAGTTTAGTATGTTATGGGAATGGGACGTGATAGGATTTAAAATAATGATTAAGTCACTAATGCATAACGTGACAGACCACGAAAGATTTATAATACAAATAATAGTCAATAGTACTTTTTATACATGTTCAAGCATAGAAGATAATCTCAACGGGATGTTTTATTTAATTTAGTTTTAAGAAATCATGTGACTTTAGTTGATGGTATAAAATAAAATAAAAATAAAAGTTTATCCAAATATTATCTCAAGTAATCCATTGATTTTACTTATAGTAATTTAAACCTATTTCATTTACGTAACTCACACCCACCTTAATATTAACTTTTTAACCACTCCAATAAATTATTGTTGTATTCTATCACCGACATAGAGATATAATGATGCAAACACAAAATAATAAAAGTAATTAAGAAAAATAATTATGTAAATTATGTGTTATTTTTATCTAATCAATCTCTTCATACTTTATACAAATATTTGTTGCACGCATTGTTTATATTGACTATAAATCATTTCTTAGATTTAATTAGGATAGTCTAGTTATAGCATTAACTCCCTTAGGTTTGGCATAGTACATAATTTGACTTGACTAATTAAACCAATTTATAAGAAATTCAATTAGTTAAATTTATGGAGAAACTGTACTATATATGGCCCGCAGCCAGGATCCAATTTGTTACAAATGGAGAAGTTGAGTCATTATTTGGGAAAACATAAAACGTCAGAGGTTCAGATTATCCCATTTTGTGGTGTGCAGTGGTGTGCTAGGGACTACGGGGAGTAGTGGGTTGCCGGTGATGATGAAAGGGATAAAGACTAAAGAGTAAAGAAGACGTTTTCTTGTGATGTAAAGGAAATGATGTAATTTGGTTGTTGGTTTCATGTTTTTTCCTGGAAATGTGGTTGAGAGGAAAGGATATCATTTAACTATAACGTGGATTTCGAGTTAACATTGACGCCTACTTGCTTTCTTTTCTTTTAAATTTAAATTAGTTGAGCGGATGAGATGTTATTCTCATATCTCTCTTTATACAAATCTTTGCTTTTCCCCTTATAAGTTAAATAATAATAATATCAATTAATTGTATATCTAGTTATAGGTTTAAGAGTTGGAACAAGAGAGGCTTTGCTTTAAGGTTTCAGCTAAATTTTATTATCTCTTTAGCGGCCGAATGTGTGGTTATCTTGTTGTCTATCTGTTTGTTTCCGTTAATCAAAAGATTATATTCTAATTTCAATTTATTGTTGATTTTGCACCAAATAAAGAAATTCGGATGTATGCTAGTATAGCCCATTTAATTGTAAACTTTACATAAACTTTAGTGCCGAAATAGAATTACTTAAATAAAGAATAAATCATTCGTGAGAAATTTTATGCATCAAAAATATGAATGGATTTATGAATGTATTTAAGATAATTTATACTATGCTTATTAAATTAGAAGGTGATAAAATTATTTTTTAACCCATCTAGATAATTGTATGTCTGGTGATAAATTAAAAAATAATAAAATAATCAATATTAATTACAAATGGACATGGGGTATAAAATTTTTAAAAAACTGATCAATTCCCGCTTAGAACATAAATTTCTTTAGTTTGTGCTTTGTATATGGGAATGAGGCGGGGTGTGTGAAATGTGGAAAATAATAATAATAACAACGAACAAAGTTTATCAATATATACTTTTAACTGTTGTTTGGTAATTCCATGGTATGAACAAATACTTTGTAAAAAGAATTATTTTAATATATGATATGAAGCATCTATACATCTATTTTATTAGTGACTATGACCGAGTAAATAGATAAGTGACAAACATACATCCCGAGAACCCATTTAATAATTTTTTTGGGGCCAATTCAATTATATCTATAGGTGCAAGTTGGTGGCTAAATGAACTGGTCTGCATCTGAACTGAATGACATGGAATCAGTGACAACAACGGCCATCGTCAAGAAAAGTGAACGGTCCGTGTCATTTAAATCGAAGATAGCCATCATTTTCAGCTGCTGCAATTGTCTCAATTGTGTGTATTATTTTGTGGGCTTGGGGCTCCAGTCACTTATGTTCGGCCCATGTTGTGAGGTTCAACCTGATGTGTGTTGGCATTTGAAGTTTGTTGGGCCTCAAAATTCTAAGAAATTCGCAAGAATGGACCAATCTCGAAAGCATACACTGTAAAATGGAGTTGAAAAAGTGTTGCTTGTTTCTGTGTTTGCCGTTTATCTCATTATGGTTTCAATCTTGCCATACATTATGTATTTTACGTTCATTCATCAGAAAGTTGAGATGAATTCTAAAAACAATAAAGTGCAAGACATTAAACAAACAAATTTTGTACCTCCTCCAACGACGGTGCTCGAATCTGAAATAAATAATGCATTCTTTGGTGTTTTTGAACCAGCATAACGGGGTGGGTCGTTGCTCTATCTCCCAAAAAAAGAAGAAAAAAATGCAAATGAGAATGGAAAAGGAAAACGACCCAACAATCATCAAAAGCCGCATCAACTTCAAAATCTAATCATCATGATCACTCACTCATTTTCTGAGTTTATTCGCATGTATTTTGCATCCCTTTTTGACCAAGTCTTCCCCTCTCACAACTAAAAACAACAACACATGATCAAAGTATACTAACACTGCTCTCCTCGGATCCCTCGCTCATCACTTTCAAATGATAAATTCATCGAAAGCAATCACCATAAAAACAAAATAATAACAATAATTGAGAACATATCTATGTATGTGTAATTATGTACATTTTAAGGACTTTAGGATCCCGGATTTCCCTTACTTTCATGCAAAAAAATTGCACTCAAATTGGACTTGGACAGTGACCTTATGGAAAAGAGCCATTTGTTAGCTCCCCTTTTCTTAAAGTCTGTAAAAGAGCATAAGGTGTGTGGAAACTTTGTCTCCATGCTTATGTTGTCTTTTCTTTCTAGATGCTTACAATTCTTCTTTTAACATCCATTTTTTCGTTTCGTTTTGGTGGGTCTCTGAACTTGTCTTGTTTGTTCACAAAATTTTAAACTTGTTATCCGGTGCAAAGATAAACTGGCAGTCGCATGCATTTTTTCACGACTTACAATTATTTTTGCCTAGTGGAAGAACTTTAAAAGCGGTACCAGCTAGCTACTACGTTGATTTACAAGCCAAGTCCCAAAAAGAGTACACTGAAGATTCCTTTGTTTAATTTCTTATGCTTTACTTCATCTTCACGATGACAAAGTAGTTATGTAAGGCAAATCATACAAGAACCTTTTGGCTAGAATTACATAACTGTCATATGAAAACGTTTAAGGAGTTTTGATCATGACCGTACGTATTATTGGCAAAAAATAAAAATAAAAAGTCCTTAAAGATAGTGGCAAAATGAGACAAGAAAAGAGATAAAGTCTTAATTCAACGATCTTTTTCTTACATCTTAATTCAAATATCTTTTTCTTAAACGCAAACGTCCAACAATTTTTGCATTCAATTGAATGTCTACATTTTAAAAATACAAACACCTGTAATATTATATTATATATAGTTGAATGATCACATGTGATGACAGAATTATATTGAGACTTTGGTGGGGCGGTCCAAAAAAGGAAAGGAAATACATAAGATTTTAATCCATGTTATACAAATTTCATTATTGGTTCCTTAAACTTGCAGTTTCCTTTTATGACTTCCAAATTACCACTTAATTTTTTTAATTAAGTATTTGATCATAAAACTAGAGACATGTTGAAAATGGACTCAATGTCGACGTGTCCATTGTTTTAACAAGTAGCTAAATGTTGAGTCATCCTATCATATCTAATTTATCGTCTCAATATATCATATCCAAATGAATGCTATCTAAAGTAATTGATTAGTGGCCATTCAGGAAAAGGTAACATTAGAAAGACTTTTGAATTATGTAGCTATTAGTAGTTAGTCTAATCTTGAATTAGGGTTATAAATATTGCATTCTAATTTAATTTGATGGATCTTAATACCCAAAATTTAAGAAAGCTTTATTCATTATTTCATATTTAGTCAATATATTCCTCCAATTTATGTATTCAAAATTTGTTCTAATCTTGGCATCAACAAAGAAAAGTTTTTTTTTTTGGGTTTGGGGGGGGGGGGAGTGCTGAGAGAGAAATCTAATCTTTTTTTCATTGTCATCAAAACAATGCAAAATCTTTTTTTTTTTTTTTGGGGGAGGGGGGTGTTGAGAGAGAAATCTAATCTTTTTTTCATCGTCATCAAAACAACACCCAATCATGTCAAAATGATTTGCCTATAATCAATCTGCATCTTGTCAAATCAATGTGCTTAAAGCTTTAAGGAATATGAAACGCTTTATATAAACTAAGGAAAGGGCAAGTGATCTTCTAATAAAGCAGCACCATTATTTGAAGAAGAAAAAGCAAATGAAACCGCAACACATATCTTGAGAAAGATGTATGATTATAAATCCAAAAAGTTATTTAGGTACTCATTTATTGTGGTTATAAAAAGGTTTCTAAAGCAAAAGAAGCAAGCGAATGGCTCCTAAAGATCAGAAAAAAGAAACAAATATGGAGGGCCATTTTCATTGTTGCCTTAATGAGTATGTCTCTTATCCCCTAAGGCTTATGAATGAAGTTTTTGCACCTTGGCCCCCCCGGTGACGTATTTTTCTATTAAATTATTATTATTATTATTATTATTATTATTATTATTATTATTTTATTTTACTCGCCGAGACTTTAATGGGGGCTCCATTAAATGCTATGCACCATCATTTTATGGGCCATTTATGAAACTCCTTTTATTCCTATGTGAGAGAATTTTCGGACACCTAAATGATCATTTCACTTGTGTTTCAAAACTAAGGGACATAGCTAAAAGGGATCTGATCGGTCACCACTCATCATGCGATGATTCACTTTAATTTTTGAAGCAATTGGCAAAGAGATCGTTAGAGTTGATGGCAGATAGTTTTCAAATTCTTTCATTCTTATTTTCAATTAGCAGTTGTTGAACATTTTCTGTTGAATGCCTAATTTGAAGCTGTCTTTTTAATCTGGATTTTTACATGCTTTTACTCGGATGGAGATGGGAAAAAAATATATAAAACTTTGGCACAATTATGTGGTTGGCTGTTAGGAAACCAACTCCAACTTAAACGGTGTAGCTTGATGCATCATGCATGGTTATCTTCCCACTTGCAAATAGGAGCAAACCTATGTTGCGGCCTAGGGATCAGCTCAGCAGTTCGAAAATTTTTTCCAGGGATAACAGGGGTTATAATTGAAATTAATTTAGATATTTGTTTGAGAATTTTATGTTTTCAACACCTCAATTTATAGATTTTGATTCTAACATTCTCAAAGTTTGGATCTTCTTAAGTATAAATAAATTATGTTAGACCAAAATCTTACTTCTGCCGCTGCATGCAAGTGTAGAAGGAGATTTTTCCCCAAATATAATAAGAGTATACAATCTCTGATGGCATATAGTATTATAAGGCATCGTGCTGGAAATAATAGAACTAATTCAAACAGAGTCCTAAATTTTAATAGCCTTGGTGTTTACAATATAATATTTAAAATAAATAACCAAAATTTTTGGGTTGATGAATGATTTAATCGTTAGAGAACATTAATTAATTTAAATAGCAAAGGTTAATATGCGCTCCATGTGTTTGTTAGTGGCATGGCACATAATCAAATTGGTCTGCATCTCAACTTTGTATTGCCCTTTCCTCCGCATATGTTGTTCATTGAGCTGCAGGGTAATTCCACTTTTTTCCACTTATGTTATAATAATTCACTTACAGAGCCAAAAAGGTGAATGTACAAAAAGATGCATAGATCAAAGTAATTTTCCCTGTGAGGAAGGATTAAATACCAGCCACGAAGATTGAAAAAGAGAAGAGCTTTTGCTTTAAAAGGGACACCCACTTTCTGCAATTTAATTACATTAATTAAGCAAAAGATATTTACTTTTTCATGCACAAAACTTCATTTTAATTTCCCTTCCTGCTTTTTAGGGGAACTTAGATTCCATTTTACTCACGTTTCATTAAAATAATCCAGAGAGATAATCATAAAGGTACTTGATTAATTATCAACGAATCTCGCAAAAGCATAATTAAGCAAAGATTTTGTCAGAATACGAAGAGAATCATTCATATTAATTTAATCAAATTCTTGTGGTGTATATGATTTAATATCTTGCTTTGACCATTCCAACAATTACGTTTCGAGTCTCATAAATTTATAAATTTCAAAATAATTATGGTATGTATATATATACATATGTTTGGATACGTGTCGTGTCGGCAGTTGATGTATATATAACGTTCTATTATTATTGACTGTTGAGAATTGATTCAAAATCTTATTTTTCCCGAATGTTATCAGTCCTCCGTGATGATTAAAAAATAAAATTAAAAAAAATTCACGATCTTCTGATGCCTGGAAATATCAGTTCTCAAATAAATATAATTGTTATCAACAAGTATATTTGAATATTACTTATATTGATAGATATAAAAGTGGGGAAAAAAGTTTGATACTGATATCTGTGAATTCCAGTACAAAATGGTTCAAATGAATTTTGTTGAAATCAAACATAAAAATCTGTGGGTGGATAGTAGAAACGTAAGTGCTACGGAATAATAAATGTGAGCGTTTGTGTATCAAATGCTGAGACTTGTTCCTTTTAGAATTAAGTTAAGAGAATAACCATAAAGATACACTTGCTTCTAGATCCATTCCATTTCTTCAAGCGATGGTTAGTCCAAGATGTTGCATTTCCATTTGCACCAACCAGCGAGTATGAGAAGAGACCAGTAGTATAAGAGGACTAATGTCCAATCCTGATATCTTGGCCAAAGAAAAATAGAAGTGTAAAAATTTAATATGAGCTTTATCCACCTATCAACTTCTTCAATAATAATAATAATAATGATACTAGGCATATGATTTGAAAATTACTGCTAAAATTACGAAAGTAATAAATAAATAAGGAAATAAAAAAATCAAATAATTATGAGATTGGTGAAATGCAAAAGAGAAAGGATAAAAAGTAAAAAAATTAATGTATAGAGGATCAAAAAGCAGTCTAAGAAGGAGGCTTCTTCCTTTTAGAGTTATCTAAAGATAAAAAACGGGGGAAAAGAAAAAAGGATGAAAGGGGATAAGTAAAAAGTAAAGAGAATATAATACTACTAAGATGTATTTAGAAAGAGAGAGCGGAAGAGAGAGTGCAATACTGCAATTCATCAAACCCCACATTGCCTTGCTAATTATAATGCATCAACTTCAAAAACCCTAATCTTTTTGTAAAAGCAAGAAGGCGACAAATTCCCTACTTATGCTTAAGGGTTTTAGTTTAAAGTTCTGAAGATAACAATCTTTTTGTGATTCTAAAGTAGAAACATCTTTAAGGTTTAAAGAAGAGATGCTTATATATGTTTTTACTAATTTTTTTTCTTTGAATTTTGGGTTAACTTTAACTTTATCTAATTTATTTAGTTTAAACCCGTTATGTGGCAACTTTTTAGTGCTTTCCCAAAGATGAGAATGTTGGGTTACGAAAATCAAAGGACAAAAGAAAATTCATTCTTTTGTAAAACGCATCGTAAAGCATGAAAGCAGTGCTCTTTTGATATTTCTTAGGGAAGATTTTGCTTTTCCCTTCTATAAGTTGAAAAAAGTTGCTTCTCCTTTGCACAAGCCTTACGTTATGGATCTCACCTTAATTTTGTTACTTTGTCCATTCCCCTTATTTATATCTTTTAAGTACACAATGAATTGCATAATTATAATGCAATTAATTTTGGTTTTAGAATACCTATTTTGTATTATATATGTCTCAAGTTCCAATTATATGAATTCGTTCAGAAATTAATTTATCACATTCACAAATTAACAAGGCCAATGATGAAGAATTAGCTAGCACCATACATTCAGCTATACATAGCTGACGCAACCTTGACATCAAAACAGGAGCTAGCAAGTAGCTACTCATCCTTGATTTTGAAGCTAGCTTTATTTCAAATTTTCAAGATCTTAAATCACCCTTGATTTTGAAGCTATATATATTTATCGTAATTTACATTTTTTTTTTTTGGGGGGTCTAAATCATCAATTCGGACAAGGAGATTCCAACAGCTGGAAAATTGAAATATTCAGACAAGGCATGAATTCAAAGCTCTTGCTTTAATTAATGTCTGAAAGCAAAGTCCGGGAAGAATAATTATAAAGTTGAAAGAATGTACAGCTTAATCTACACTTTTATGTTTGTGTTACATTAGCTCAGATCTGAATTTGGAACACAGATGCTAGCTCTTGAGTCTTGACAGTACTGTAGGTACTTTCATCCATGTGCATTCGCAAGTTCATACTTGTTTTTTCGGATTCAAATCAAGCAACAAATTATGTTAATTTAAATGGTAACAGAAAAGAAACATTAAGTACATGACACCATGAAAGAATGGTTTTTCTTGAAGTTAATTAACTTACAAGCTTATGTACAATGCAATAATCTTTTTTTTTTTAGTTTAAATTTTGAATTAGAATCCTCTCGGTCTCCCATGAATTGAGCTTATTACATTGGTGTAAATTATTTTCCATACATGGTCATTATTAATATCTTTGCATTAATTTAGTATCTAAATAAAACCTAATTAAAAACTCAGATAATGAGAGAATTTTGATTTGAAGATGATTGTAAATCTCCAATCGAACTAAGTAGCTAGTCTGGCCAGAGATCTCATTTTGTTGGCTTTATGAACTGCTAACTCACGAAAAATAAGCATAATTCAGTTTGGTACGGCTAAATCTCAACAGATTAAATGAAAATTTACCCTTTTTTCTGAATATAATGGGGGGATACTGGCTTCTCTTGACAGAATTAATTAGCTGTACTGAATAATCAAATGTATAAATTGTACACAAGCAATTAATTGGAACACAAAATTCGTGCTACTCCGATTAATTGCACACGTATGATGGTCTCATTGCCTTTTTCATGTACAATTATTCCTCTACTTTTGGAAGGAATTCGAAATGATTCCTTCAGTTTGGTTTAAAAGATATCCTACTTGGAAACATCCAATTTGTTGAAGCAATTTCATAATGGAGTCTTCATATTGATTAATTCAAAGAAATAACAAATATACGGGCCCCACGTGAAAAAGCGACGCACATAAAGATGATTTAAAAGGAAAGGAGTTATGGTTGATTGCCTATGATTGTGAAAAGGATACAGATATCATGATGAGTGGGAGCTAGCAGTTCTGTGATTTTGCTGATAAATCACCTGCCTGGGTTATTGTAAATTTCAAATAATAAGAATAATAGTAACGTAGATGTACAAATATGATAAGTTTGTATCTAAGTTACGAATCTGCTAACCATGTGCCATAAGTTAAAAAAAAAAAAAGGTAAAAACGCACATAATTTTTATAGAGTGAAGATCCATCCCAACCAGGGACATTAAATGGTAAAAATAAAAAATAAAAATCACTATCATTATGACTTGTGAATTTGTCAAAGTTTGTTAAATGAGAACCGTTATGGTAGTCTGAAAATTATCATATTTGATTTTTTTTTATTTTACCATTTATTATCCCTGATAAATTGAGACCTATGCAATGTATAATTGAAAAAATTGATCATTAAAATATATTTTTCACTTTTTTTTAATTCTTCAAGAACTCATCATTGAAAAATTTCTTAAAACATCCATATAACATTCCCTTAGATAAGGTGAATTATTTTGAAAGCTGATTTTTTTGAATAGTGATTTATTTTTAAAAAATAATAATTTACACTTTCCAAACCTAATGTAATTGAGATACAATTTTCAACAGTTTTATTTAAACTGACGAATGCCCACATCAAAGGGAGAACACTAAGTTAGGGGTAAAAAAAGAACGTACCATCATCAATGAGAATATATAATCATTTCAAATCAACACATTCTTTGCTAAAGTTTCTCTTTCATACTTTTCAATTGTGTGTTTCAACAATCTATCCCATATTATACTCAAAATGGTTCAATTTCTAGCCTTTAATGTGTTCATGATAACTTAATAATGTAGCGATTAGTATGGTGATGAGTGGCCAAGTGGGTTGCTTACTTTATAATATTTGCTGACTCAAGTATTTTTAGGTGCATGGCTAGCAAATTAAATTAATTAGATTGGAGTCCATGGATGTACTTGAAAGGAAGCCAGCTAGTAAGCTAGACCAAATACATGTAAAAACAGTGGCATTAAAGAGCTATAAGAGTTACTAGTTCGTAATTAATTAAACATCCTCTTATGAAAGGAATAGAATGAAATACTATGAATCTGTAGAAAGAAGCTAAGACAATACAATTTAACGGGAAAAAAAATGTACTGGAAAGCCTTCGACCTATTACATGAAGTTCGTGGATAGCAATATTATACACGTAGTTTTACAGAAAGATTCCTAAAACGTTGAGAAATAAAGAAACAAACTAAGAGAACAAAAAAACTTGATAATGCAAAAACTTGAAGAATTTCGTTTACTATAACTCCATGATTTTAAAAATTATCCGTTTATCGACTGATTCAAGGAGCCCAATGTCATCGATTGACTGATCCTCCGTGCTGTCATCATCAATGCAAATATTCAAGTCCAAAGACACTGAAGGGCTTATGCCCTCCATTGCAGCACCCTTCTCCTCTTCACAGCCGTCTGATTTTTGCTTAATAGGAGGAGAGCAAGCTCTTGATCTTGAGCTGAAGCTTTCGCAGCTCAAAATGACAATTGCATCCCCGAGACTTACTTCATCCCCACTTGAAGTTGTTATTCTTCCACTTTCAATCGCCCTTTTGAAACCCTTTTGAGAGCAATAATCCGCTTGCTCTACATCTTCTATTAAAAAGACTCGATGCGGATTCTTAGACACTGCTTCAGCAAATCTCTCAATGTAACTACAACTTTGTTCATCTCTTGATCTTTTGTTTCTACTATCTTCTGTTGAATCTGCTCTTGTCGATGAAAAGCTGCTTAAGGCAATTGAAACGAAGTCATTATAAGAGCCAAAAACAAGCCTAGCAAGTTCTTTAGCTATCTTCTCTTTTGCATCAACATCAACTCCTTGGAAGAACAACCAAGTCTCTTCTTTAACCTTGCTATGATCTTTAACTTTCCCTTTTCTTTTCATCACGCCAGATCTGCATTTCAAGACCGTGTTCGCGATATCGTGGACTGTATCTTTCTGCCACGGCACCTTTTTCTCCAATGCATTGCATAGAGATGTTAGGTTTTCAGAATTTAGCTCCTTAAACTTGTGGACATACTCCATTTCCATGACATCGCTTGAAGAAGTCGAGTTTGGGGTTGAATTACGGTTTGAGGATAAGGGTTGTTTGAGATCCTTATGCTCTGGAATGTACAATCTCAAACTTGGTTCGAAGGTACTTTTGTCAGAAGCTTCATGAGAGAACAAGAAATGGTGTTCCCTCCATGACTGTTTGGGTTCAACAACAGCCCAATCACGGTGAGTCTTGTGAAAATTAGGGCATTGTTGGTCGTATGAGAAACCAGAAGTAGATGAAGAAGGTGAAACAGAAGAGAAAGTGAGTGTTCTTTCAGAATAATAAGACTGTTTGTGAATTGAATTGCATATTGAGTTCCACTTCTTGCAAAGATCTCTCATTCCAGAGTCCTGCTTAAAAGAAATTAAACAAATGATTAAACCTTAACAATGATTTGAGTTAAAAAGTAGATCGAGTGAAGTAGGTAATGATTAATTATTATAACCTTATCATTATTGCTGAGTGTTGCTTTCTTCTCATTCTTGTATTGCTGAAGCCATGCAGGAAGGCTTGAAGTCGGAGAGGCACTATTACAAGAACTGCTTCGTAAACTTCTAGCTTCAGCCTCAAACTTAGATGAGCAATCAGCACAGCAAGTGAGCTGCTTATTTTCTTCTTCACCTTCAAATAAAAGCCAGCTAACCCCGCTTTCAGCTTTCTTGCTTGTGGACTGACTTTGCAAAGCACTATAAAAGAAGAAAAATTAAGTGAAAAGTTGAGGGGAAAAAGAATATTAATTAGGTTGATTAACTGGATCTGGTTCGATTACCTTTCATTATTTATCTCACAAGAAATGAACAGACATTGTTATAAAAACTAGCGAAAGCATAAGGGAAGATAATAAAAAACTTTCAATTTTAGCTCTTTATATCAAAGGAATACGTAGTTTTCTTTTTTCTTTTTGGAGGAAAAAAACAACATTTTCAATTCATGGAGTTAAAATTATGGTAAAAATAAAAAAATATTTGAGAAAGAGGAGATAGAGTTTGATATGTAAAGACATACAATTATTTCTAACTTTACCAACCGATTATAAGTTACCTGTCAGTGGTGATGAGACTCAAGCTCAAGCTGCCTGCAGGAATTGTAAGAGGATGAAGACCCCAAAGAGTTTCTAGTGATGGATGGCCAGATTTGCATCTCATGTAAGTTTGGAAAGTGGCAATCCCCATGAGCCAAAATCTTGCATTTTCTCCTATTCCACAAACCAGTTTCCCAAGCTCCATGATTATGTGCTCAATTGAACAATAATACCCTCTTACTTGCTCACTTGAACTTGCCCTATATTCAGCCCACTCAAGATCTCCCAAATTTAAAATTACCCCTCCACCCAAACAACCCCTAACAAGGTTCTTAATTTCTTCAACTCTTTGTTCAGCTTCTACTCTATTCATATGCCTAAAAGAAGAAGGTGAAAGAGGTAGACACTTAACATCTCTCAAAACCTCTGGAACATCTCCCTTTTCAATTTTGTCCATCACTCCTCTAACAACGCCTTCAATACTGGCAAGACACTCTCCTACAACCACAAAATTTCTCTTTCTTTTGCTCGTTAAATTCTCTATCACGTACATAACATCTTCATTCCTAATTGGATCTAGTGATACCCTAGGTTTAGAAACTTTTGTGGCGGGAGCCGTTTGAGAAAGGACTAAAACATTACTTTCCTTAGACTTGTTACTACTTACCGCCGCACTTTGAGAACAAATTTCTAAAGACACAGCTTGTTCAACATTGCTTTTCACTTGGGTACTTGAGAAACCAGCTTCTCTCATGACTCTACTCACACTAGGATCATCTAAAATAGAAATGATGAGTTGCTCTAGCTCTATCTTTACAGCTAGTAGAGGCTGCTGCTGGTTCTCAATAGAGCCCCGGCGCTGATGAGCCTGAGCACGCTTAAAGGCAGCAACCAAGGCATTAGAGATGGTAGGGAATTGAGAGTGACCACCCAACATGGGGGTTGAGGTTGAAGCTGGGAGGCGATTTAGGGCAACATTAAAGCAAAGCTCTAGAGCTTTACACTGAAGAGGGTGAGAGTGGGATTGAAGGCACGCTGTTCTGAGAAGCCCTGAGGAAGCTGCAAGCATGGTGTTTGCAACGTGAAGTGGGGTGAGCTGGGCATGGCCACGACGTCTAGCAAGAGTCATCGCTTGCTTAACAACACTAGCAGCCTCAGCTGTTAGGCCTTGTTGTATTGTGCAACCTCCTGCCCTCATATTTCTTAAACTTAAAACTAATATTATACCCCTGATGCAAAACAACTCAAAAAAGGATGAGGAGATCAAGGAAGATCTTGAAGTTGAAAAGATTTTAGGAGCATGAGTACTGAATAAATATAAAACATGGGGCGTTTTCTTTTAGATTGAAGAAGCTATAAGAGAGTGAACAGGCTAGTGACATGAAGTAATGATAGGGTTTTTAGAGGAAGCCGTATCTAAAATGCTATAAATCTGAGAAGCTTTGTGTGTGTATTGTGTTATCTAGAGTTAGATTACGATTTGGTTCGTGGAGAGAGAGAGAAAGAAGGGATGGGAAATATATGGAAGGTGGGCTATGCTTTTCTTGTAAGTGAGGTAAAATTTTGGGGTCCAAAGTCGATTTTGTAGTGGAAAGTGGAATGCATGTGCTGACAAGCAGGAAGAATGCACCAGTATCAAAGGCAACTCAGCTTTCCCTATCTCAAATTTAATAAAAGATATGTATTTCCTTAAGTGGGTCTCGATCTTTTATGCAAAACCTGAATGGAATTAAAGTACTATCATAAGGACTAAAATACCTTAATTTCCTATTAAATACACAACAAATTTTTATTTTTCTGAACTATAAATATAAAGAGAGTATAATGTACGTTGAACATTGCCATATAGTTGCATAAAAATTCAAATAATGTCCTTCATTGGCTTGATTTATGTTGGAATTAAAATTGATAAACAAATTGGTCCTTACATTAAATGAAATTAGCTACATTTGTCATTTTATCATATATTGCCTGTATCGTAATCAATGAGAAATAAATTTCGCAACCCATTCATATGAGTAAAGTTTTTAACTCATATATGCATTTTTTAATTTTATTAGTGTTGGACAATATCAAGTAAAGGTTTACTTGATATTGGGTTTATCAAGTAAATTTACATAAGGTTAATTAAATTTAGGTTTATTCTTAAACACAAATTAAATTTATATAAGGTAAATTAGACTATCGATATCACATGCGTCGAATCTACGTGATAAACCTAAACAAATATTGTATTGATTACATATGAGAAAATATTAGACAAGTTTAAATACCATTGTTTAAGACCTTTAATTAAGCCAAAACTTATTTCATGTATAAAATATTTTTTTTCTTTGAACTATTTAAGTTTAATGTTTTAAGCTAAGTATGGTCCCACACACTAAGAAATAAATCCACAATCCACTCATGTGAATAAAGTTTTAAACTCAAATTTTTTGTACCACTATAAGAGATTTTATCACATTGGACAATATCAAGTAAACATTTAATTGAAATTAGACTTATCAAGTGAATTTATACAAGATGAATTAAATTTAGACTTATATTTAGACACAAATTAAATTTATATGAGATAAATGAAACTGTCTATATTATATGTGTCAAATCTATATGATAAATACAAACAAGTAACATAAGTATTATATAAGAGAAAATATTTACAAATTTGAAACACTATTATTTAAAATCTTTTGGTGAATACTTTTTTCATTTTTTTTTTTTTTTACCTCTTCAAGTTTAACGTTTTAAGCCAAGATAACCCAATATTCTTTCAAGCTTAAATGTTAGTATCTATTGCCCGCAGTCCCGCACAATAAATCTTGACATAGTAACTTTTCCGACCTTTAAAATAAGAATTACTGGGGATATTGAAATGTAATTAAATTTAAACCTAATACCTAATAATTGGCATAAGAAAAGAGAGAGCATTCTGTTTACGGCCTCCACAAAAGTCGAGGACCTGAAAAGAGAATGGGGACTATGTGTCCAAAGGAATCGGGAACTGTGTACGATTTTCTTCCGGACTGAAAGACAAGGAATAAAGTGTTGCACTTTTTCATTTATTTCTCTTTCTTTATAAAAATGACCACTGCCTGCTTGATGCTCTTTGAATTGAATTGATTGAATGCTTGCTTATAGATTTTGCATGGGGATTAAAAATTTCAACCCGATGCATTGCCTCATCCCTCTCACATTATTTCATAAAGGTGAAAGCTTTTTGGAACGACACCTCTCTCTCTCTCTCTCTCTCCCTCCCTCTTTGATTCAAAAATGGGTAAACAAATCAGGAAGTGAAGACAACATATGATGATGATAACGAACTCCCAGAGTCCTAGGCAATGTTTTGGTCCCGATGGGTTTAGATCTCTTCTTACGTGTCGAAAATTAGGTTTAAGACACCATGCCATGTCAGCACATCATGGATTTTATGGTCTTAAAAAAAGTGGAAAAAAAAAAGAGAGCCCATATTCACCCTCAAGGACAACAAGAGGACGACAGAGATGGCGCCTTCTATTATCAGATCTTAAGTCCACTTGTTATTTTTTCTTTTTCACAAAACACCGCAACAAAAATGGCAGAAAACTAAAGTATCATTTATGTGGCCCTCCTTTTAATATTATGGGTAAATATCATTTTTCTTATAATAATAATATTGATTTTTCTGTAATTTGCTATTGTAATTTGCGCTTAATTGATTATCTTTTGTGACAATAAGGCTAAACTCTTGTACTTTTGGGATATTCAGTCATTTGACCTTCAACTGAGGTGAAGTGACTGGATGAGCGATGGGGTTTCCCAATTAGGTTGGCCAGTGATGAATTGATGTATCATGCACTGGCTCTATGTTGACTTCAGAAGAAACGAAATCTCTAACAAGATCATTAAAAGTTTGAAAAAGAAATTCCACATCCTTGAACTTTTTTAGTGCACAAAAAAATTCAAATTATATCGTGATTGATTCAAATTGACTATTGGTTAATGGCAGCGGCGACATAATTTTTTCTGTCATTAGACTTGTGGATGATAGTTAATGGCACCATATTAATCGCCACATGAAAAAGAAGAATATTATTGTATTCTTCAGGTACTTAAATTACATTACTGTGGAAATTGGCCAATATCTAGCTAATTGAACTTGTATCATTTTCTTCCCGAGTTAAGTAGGTCACTCAATTAATTTATCCACGAGATTCATGCCGCATCGTTAAATGAAAACATATGAGGAAATCACCATTTAATTTTAAGGATATTTTTGGTTAAAGTAAAACCTAATGAACCGAATCCATCAATGGGGCAATTGGAAAGTGATTTTTAAGCATAATGCGAATTTCTTGGGCGTCATATCCTGCTTTTGCTGCTTACTCATTATCACACCGACACAATATATACATACATTAGAACTATTACCTAACCGTCGAAACTCTGATAAGAACTAATTTAGGAAAAGTAATTTGTGGATGTTCATCAGCTTTAATTTGTTGTGGCCCATGTTTATTCCGTAGCGTGCCTGTACATAGAAAGAAGAGCTACAGTACTATCCCTTGCCTCGGTGTTTCAAATAAAGAAATAAAAAGTTTGAACACATTTCCTTTAAACAACAAACGAGAGATCTGCCTTTAATTCCTCAATCATCTTGGAATTATCTTGTTCCAATACAAAGGCTGCCCCTCGGCAAATGATCCTATGAACAATTTGATTACTTAAGACGCTTAACTTTGGACAAATATATATAATTAAAAGATGGAAATGGCAGAGAATATTCGCAATTATAGAAGAACAAAATTAAAGCTAGCGACAAATAACTAGAAAAATTAATGGCCACAAGCTCTTGACAAGAGCTGATGGAACTTCATGTCCACCTACGAAGAACAACCAAGGGAATGTTCCCTTTATAGGAAACCCTAGAATACCGGTATTAGCATTCACGGGAAATAACATGACAAAATTTTGCTACATCCTTGAAAACATTTCAATTCTTGGGCAGGTCTACCTTATATCACATTTGTATATTTTAATTGTTACATGTTTCTCATCACCATAAAAAATTTATTACATTAAAAAAGCTGATCAAACAAATTGTGTGCACAAGCCGATTTAAAACTATTATATTTGTTACTAATTAATCAACTTCAAACCTAAAACTCTTGAAGACTGATTAAAATAGCCTTTATATATCATGCATTTTCATTCCGGTATCAATTTCCTTGCACTCATCATGATTTGCAAATGACAAAAACCTAACAATATGAAGTGGATCCATACAATGTGTAGGACCCAAATTGGTATAGCTCGATCTTTGATTTAACAAATAATCCAAAGCCCCCAACTGTTTATTCTTCTAGGTGAGCATTCTCAGTCAGTGACCAGTCAAAAAGCTTCTATCTTTGTTGGCCTAAAAAGACATACAAAGCAAACGCTAAAGGGCACCAAAATAATTTGAACACAAAACATATCCTGTAACGCTACAAAAGAAGAGTTTGAATGAAAGAACAGAAAAATACCTACACAGTACTGCAGTGGCTTAAAAAAACACACTATAACGGTACTGCTTTCTTTAATCTTTTGATTAATTTTCTCTCCAATAGCGGTTTAGTTTTTGTTTAACCAAATGAACTGATTCTAGCTAAGTAAATCTGTGCTCTTTTGAAAATTAAAACACTAAAGGATGTGTGGCAAAGTGAAAGTTAATTAATCAGGGTTAGCTTTTCTCTTCTTTCACAATCAAATCTTTTTAATTTTTCTTTTTTTTTTTTTCTTCCCTCATGAAAACACATTGTATATTGAATTAGATAAAAGCCCCTTATATAATTTTTTTCAATTTTTTCGTTACTTCTTTTGCTTAAAGTAAAGCACTCTATCATGAATCATTAAAAAAAAGTAAAATATGGCATTATCTACTCAAAAGGGTCGCTCATTTTATGCTTTTAAGCTTCAAATAAGCATCTTCGACTTATACGTGGCCATGTGGGTAAAAGCAATATCTAAGAGACGAACAAAACTCGATGAGAGAGAGATAGAGAAGGAGAGAGTAGATTTTTAATAGCATTTGGGTGGCTGGCCGGCCAGGCTTTATTACAAAGAGAAAAAAGTTGCCTTAATTTTGACATGACAGCCTTGTTAATGCAAAGGTGATGGAATTACGTACCACTCACTCCTTTTCTTAAAAGTTTTTATTATTTTATTTTATTCGTTAAGTATCTACGAATTAATATAATTAGTTATCAATTAATTAGCTTGTGTTAATTTCAACAGCTTAAAAGATGGCTTCACGATAATTTAATTGGTAAGTTTGGCTTTTACGATATTAAATTGAGCTCTGAGATATTGTATTAAAATTATTACTGAAGCTAAAGGTATATAAATTTGTTGGTTGAAATAGAATCTATGACAACAGTTAATCTTTGGTTGTTGATTTGTGGGAATAGGAGATAAAGATTTGTACAAACGCACTACACCTCATTCACTCCATTTTCATGCAACGAAAAGATCATGCTATGTAAGGTTTATGTTACAACTAAAACGTAACTTTTGCCTAATAAATAAGTTAGCTAACATAATATTTTTTTCTAGGATTCACACAATACAGTAATTATGTGAAACTTATATTACAGTTATTGCAATATAGAGGAATCTTACATATAATGATATTAAAATAGATTTTTAATCAGAATTAATTAAGGGGCTTTTTGTCAAAGTTTTGATTACCCTGCGTGGGGCTTGCTTGTTATTGATGAACGTTAATTTTGCCCATGGATCTATTTAAAATTAATCAGGGGTTGATTGTGGTAAAGAGTTTTAATTTTTGAGTCGCCTGTGGACAAAAGTCATCATTTTTTTTCAAGGGCAAAATCTAAATTGGGCGATGACCCTTTTTATGCTCACATATACAGTATGAGAAATATTTTGTCCTAATGAACGTGATTGTGGAGATAATTTTCTTTTGTATATTTAGAAATATATTCAGCCCACTTCAGGCCCAAACATAAACAAGCCCAATCATTATAATTTACGATTAATTTAAGAGATCTAATGATACTGATTGTAAATCTTAGTTAATTTATAACAAAATATTAACAAAAATGATCTGAGTTAATGACAGTAATTACTGATCATTGACCAAGAGTTCCGAAGGCACAAAATATCTACTTTACCTAAGGATTTAATGAATAATTGAGTAAACCTCGGACCTTATTAATATTAATAAGATAGCGAATGTCATGTTAATGTATTTTCTTATTCATATGGCAAAATAACATTAATATATTTTCTTAGCTATCAAAGAAAAAAATAAATAAAATTATTGTTTGAAAAATACAAGAATGTGCTTGACCAAGCTACTATTATATTTGTACCAAATGGCCTATCAAAATCTTGGCAGTAACAAAAGAAGAAATATTAAAATAAAGCTTTGCAGTACCTAAAACTAACCTTCACTGCTTATCCTAAAGCTTTCGTTCAGCTTGTTCATTACACAAATTTCCAGGATCGTTCTTTTGTAGTAATGGAGCGAGTGAACTCTTGATAAACAACTGCTGTTTGTAAGTTTCCTCAAGTATCAACAAGCGAGCAGCCTCACAACCCTTAGCACTGGGGAAACCAAGTGTCCATCTCCCATCTGCTGCAGAATTGGACAGATGCGAGTTGGAGCCTTGATATTGACTTGCTTTAGATCTCGGATCAAATTCTCTTACGCAAAGATGCAACCATGTTGGATGGTCCCCGTCTACCATTGGCTGTTTCAAGTGATATAAAAATTAATAGCATCCATGTGAATCAAGAGTTTCAAGCATATTATGACATTTTTGGCGGCTCTAAAACTTGATCTCATAAGCTATCATATTAGCATTTTGAAAGATTTTAGAAGTTACCCTCAAACCGGCCAGTGGAGCAATTGCAATTACAACACCCCGTTTACTTCGGAAAGGATGCTTCTCTGCAAGAATCACTTTTCCAGATAATCCTCTTGCTGCAGGTATCATGTAGATATCCCTAATTCCAGCATTGGAGAATGCTATCCTGCACGGGATTCCAGATCCTACACAAGATTTATAGCTTAAATGAATAAAGCCTAACCAGAAAAACAGTAAGGACAGTCAATTGACAAGAAGGAGGAATTGATACCCGACCTAGAGACACCTCTGACCCAAAGCTCGCTGATGCAAGATCTGAAGAATTAGATGTTCCAGAATCTGCAGAGTCTAGCGAGGGTTTTTCAAGTAACTCTCCTTTGGAGATTAATGTCTTCAGCTGAAGATGGAGAATGAACACCTAAAAGTGTGTGGAATATGAGATAAACATTGCAGCAAACTTTTATGATAGGAAAAATTTTTATAAATAGATAAGAAATGCTAGAGGATGCTTGCAATTTAGACATTATGAGTTTAAGGAGTCACTTGAGACCTTTAACATTCTTGTTACACCAATGTCCTCTAAAATGGCATAGAACCATAATACGTTTAAGAAAGCATCCTATCACACGACAGATGTACTTTCATAATGAAATAACCTAGTAATAATGACGAATACCTTTACTACATCAACCATTGTTTCCCAAGCACTATGCGAAGAACTTGCATTCCCTACAATGTATAATGGTTACAAAAGAGCAAAGGATAGGACAATAATGTCTGTAGCATAGCAAGCGAGGGGACAAAAATAAAAATAGTGCAGTACCATCAGTTGATTGTTTACAGACAGCAAGTTCAAGGACAAATGAGGGACTTTTGGATTTCAGAGGTTCCTTGAGAGCTGTACATAGCATTGAAAGAGATGTGATGAGTTCAAAGAATATCTAACAAATATTCCCTCCCTGATTAGGATCACAACTCCACAAAGGAACTCTCGTTTAGGAGCTCTCCCTTCGAAGCTAAGAATCTCTACCTCATACCACTTTCACAGTTTTCCCATTCATATCTCATGGTATCCAGGATACAATCAAACCAGCATCCATCAAGTTCTTTTTGTAAACGTTTGCAAGACTGCTGATATGAAGTCTGTCAACAGGAACTAGAAAATATAAAACTTAAAATTGATGGTAACAAGGGTTTAATCTCAAAGTAAATTTGGCAAAAAAGATGGAGGTATTCCAGGTTCCTTTAAGCATTTCACTAGTTTTAAATAATAACAACAAAAAAACAAACAAAAATAAAAAAAAAAAAGGAAAGAAAGAAAGAAATGTTGCTCCATAGCGGTTTCTAAGGCTGGTCTAGAAACCACTATGATATTACGACACGTGTGCATTTATTTTGAAAAGACACTATACAAGTAGTGGTTATATCAAATTTAATTACACACATCATACATGCATTAATTGGTTATTTTACCTTTTACGTATTCTATAATTTCTCCAAGATTTCATATTAACTAAACATACTAAGCAACCACTGGAGCCAAAACTTAGTAGGTTCCTTCAATTAAAGATGTGGCGATGTGGTGATAAGCAAGAGGTAACAATGGGAGCATTATCCACTCAAGCAAGGCATAAACAGACTAATTTGTTGTGCACTTTTGACTAAAATTAAGGAATCAAGCACCAAATACTGCCTAAATATGTGGAAAACTGTGTGAACTTCGAGCATGACCCCTTGACTCTAGACATGATTTGGCAAGATCACTTACTGATTCTTACTTTAGGAGAGTGGAAAATAGTCTTCCTGGACTTATGCTACAAGATTTCCTATTCTTGAGGGACTGGGGAGAAGTGGCTTGCAGAAGCAAAAGTTGTCAAGCCTAGCAAGTGCAGGTGCCACTTGCAAATTAAGCTAAAGGTTATATATGCACGAGGCTTTGATCCCTAAATAATCACAGATGTTGGTCGCAAGTACTGTCTAACTAGTCAAGGGGAGACTGCTTGAGTTGAGGTTGCAATCTTTCTTGGTGGAGCAAATGCAAAAGTTAGATGTCGGTTTGTCACATGGATTTTTCTTTTGAAGGTGCTGTAAATCAGTTGAAACCTCACATTGAAAAAGTGTAGATGTTGTTCACCGAGGGGCATGACTTGGAAAACCTGTAGCTTCCGCATAAACCACCCAGTATGCCATTGTATGAGAGCACATAATGGAGGTTGGCTCGCTAAAACCCTTAATAATGCAGAGAAAACCTATGAAAGATTAATAAATGATAAGTGATCATGACACTGAAAGCTGTACAGAATCCAGACACACAAGCTCACAAGTTAAAAAACTATTAACATATCTTGGTGCAGGTATACAAATGCCGTATTAAGTAAAGATGCATTGTCTTAGGTTAATAGCAACAGTCAAGCAACAACTATCAAACAGTATGTATGTATGTACCTGAGGCATAACTCTCACAAAGGCATTGCCAGTTACTCCCGGTGAAGCTGAAGTGCCGTAATTCTGAGAGTGAAGTTGCCAACAACATTACATTACAAAATTACTCCAAAATTTTAAAATTCCTGCTACAATATCACTATTCACTACACGTAAGGGAAAGAAAAATGCATGAAGCATGATTTCTCCGAAATTCTGAAATTAATGTAAAATACTTGAGAGTGATCCATGAACTGAACCCAGAATGCATATAATTAATTATAAATACTTTTCATTGCATTGCCTACACGTGGAATATTACAATAAAAATGAGCATATGAAAATGTCAATATCATACAAGAAAGTTTTAGAATCAACATTTACTGCTCAAGCAGTCCAATCTTCAAATTTATTTCATGAAAAAAAATATTAAAACCTAACATAATAAAACTATTCCTTCACACAGGCATTAACCTCGACCAGGTTGATGCATAAGTACTATTCAGAACCATAAAGGATACTATTATTTTCACGCAAGACAACTATAAGATCAGTGTGAACATCATAAAAGAAATATGCAAAAGAACAAAAGATGCAAAGTTAACCAATCATCAAGTCTGCATTATTATCAATCATTTCTTAAAACATAAAGATGATTAAATGTCCTATAGTTCTATGATGTAATCTAGGTCATTCATGTACTTAATTCACAAATTAATGCCATCATCTGTTAGGTGCAATCAAAAGACCACAATAAGGCCACAAGGTTGCTCCTCCCAGTTTTGTAATAAGGATTTTCAATATTCTCGGCCTTATACTTCCACATGGCTCATATAATCAGAAGAAAAGGGAAAATGACGGAAATGATAAAAGAGTCAGTCATTACATCTCAAATTTTTCAGAAAGCTTGATTGATTATGCATGTTTACAAGAAATCAATGCACTCAAACACGTGTGAAAATTGAATTTATATACCATAGTATCTTGCATATCACTCAACCCAATCATTGAATCCAACGTATAATCAAGGTCTGGTAAGAAGCAAGAAAAAGAAGGAGAAAAGAGAATTCAGGACAACATATACATAAAAGAAAATAAACCCACAATATAAACTCAAGGGGGGTGATAGAAAAGTACAGTAAAACATAAGATACCTTTACTTTCTGCTAAAATAAGCAACAACAAAAGAGATGCTAGCAACAGACTGTGATTATCAGAGAAAACAAACATAAGAATTCCATTCCTGTTCAAGGGAAAAAATTGAAAATAAGTTAGTATGAACTCAATTCGCACATTTCCAATGAAAATAGTAAGTTAAATCAATCATCAGTCTCCAATATACTTAATTTGAATGTTAAAAACATCCTATTTTGCAGTTTACTTTGGATAGTCAGATGCCATATAAAGTCCTATAAATGCTTAAGCAAGTTTCTTTTGTTAGGTGATAATTAAATGCCGATTTAGTCCAAGAGAAAAAAATTGTTAAACATAATACATGGGTGATAATGCAAAAGAAACAACATGATGATAACTATGCATACGATGAAACTTAAGTTCAGATAAAGTCAACCTCTGTAGGACTTAAAAGGCTCTAGAAATTGTTGAGGTGCTGCACATATCATTCAAGAATATGTGAAATAACATTCACAACATTCCTTTAAAAGCATTACCAGCCATAAATATACATTTTTTCCCTCTTCTTCTTCAACTTTAGAAATCATTACATTGGATTAATAAAAAAAAGATGCTGTTTCATAACATATATCAAATAGCAATTATCGGCTACCATCATATCAACAAAGATAACAAGGTTGATTGGTAAAGAATGTTGTTTATAATATTTAGCAATTACGAACGGCAATAATATTGTGCCTAATCTACCACATTGGGGTTCACGTATATCAATTTTCCGGGACCACTATCTATAAGAAAAACAAAATGCTGGAGTTCAGCTTTTCGTGCATCGGAAATGGTTAAGATTTTGAGTCCTAAATATACATATCCATATACACCAAATATAAAAGCAATAATCCAATAAGAGATATTTGTAGAAATATTTAGAAATTCTAGAATTATGATCACATGAAATATAATATAAGTGATGATTTCTATAAGAGATGCTTATAGAAATATTTAGAAATTTTAGAATTATGATGACATGAGTCATGACATAAGTGATGATGCAATGGGAGATGTTGTGGAAATATTTAAGAATTCTAGAATTTATCAAGATATTTATGAAATAATAAATTTCAACCATTAATTAAGAGTTATGGTGGTGAAATTATAGTCATCTATAGGCTTTAGGAAATCCTATAAATATCCCCTAATCCTTTCATTTTTCATAAATCCTAAAAGATCAATTCTCTTTTATTCTCAGTCAAAACATCAAGAGTAGAAAAATTCTCAAGTTAGGGAGGTTTAGAAAAGTCGAGAAGAAAAGGTAAGCAACACTTCAACTACAATATAAGGACAAGTTTTCTTATACTTAAATTCAGCTTTAAATAATTTTTTTAACTTATGCCGGCTATTATAATGTGATTATCTTGCATTGAATACATGCATTTCGTGGGTGATTGTTACTATAAGGGTGGCAAAGTTTCTAAGGAGAGTAAGTCCTCAAAGTTAAGTAAAAAATAATATTTGGAAACGACTATACATAACGCTCAAAATATTAACGATTAAATAAGGTACAAAGGTAAGTTGTTGTAAAGGATGAAAAAGTGTCAACCTAACAGTGCAGTACACCTAGGGCCCTAATAAGATTCGAAATTTCTTTTAAATACTTAATATTCATTAGATCGTCTATATGTATAGTAAATAATACATGTATTAACGTGTTATCTTACAGGGTATTAGCTCATGTAGTCTTTACGTTGCAGAAAATGAAAGGTGAGGCAAGCTAACGCCAAGTTTCAATTAAAATGAAATGCATATAGACATAACAAACCTTGAATTTTATGATGGACTCAACAAACCTTGAATTTTATAATGGACTCAAATATGCTTTTATTCAAACATAAATATCACAAGTTTATTTATGCAACTATAGAGTAACGAAGCTTTTATGAAACAAAGTTTTATATTTTAATTTTAAACACTTATTTTACAATCTGTATTTATACTAAAATTACCAAAGTTCAAAGTATTTTTAAATAAATCATCTTATTTTAGTTATAAAAGCGGAGTGACAAAGGCTCAACTATCTAGTAAGAATTTAGAATTAAGATATTTATGTTTGGATAAAAATATAGCTGAGCCCATCATAAAACTCAAGATTTATTATGTCCATATACATGTTACTTTTTTTAGGATTTGACATCAGTTTTCTTATAATGTAAGAATTACATGAACTAATGTCTAATAAGATAACACTTTGATGCATGTATTATTTACTATGCATATAGACGACCTAATAAACATTAAGTCTTCAAAAGAAACTTAAAACCCCGTTTAGGTCCTAGGTGTGCTGCACTACAAGGTTAGCATTTTTTCATCTTTTAAAATAACTTGCCCTTAAGCTTTATTTAATTATTAATCTTTTAGGCGTTGTCCCCAAAAGGCTACTCTTTACTTAATTTTGAACGCTTGTCCTCATTAGAAACTTTATCACCTTTGTAGTAACAACCATTCACACAATGCAAACATTCAATGAAAAATGATCACATCATAGTAGCCATCACAAGATAAAAGATTAGTTAAAGCTAATAAGTATAAAAAGAAATTTGTTCTTACATAATAGTAGTGTTAATTACCTTTTCTCTTTGATTTTTCTAAACCTCCCTAACTTGCGAATTTCTTTACTCTTGGTGTTTTGACTTAGAATGGAAGAGTATTGATCCTCTAAGATTTATAGAAAATTAAAGGATTATAGGGTATTTATAGGATTTTCTTAAACCTATGGATAATTAGGATTTTGCCGCCATAACTCTTAATTAATGGGTGAGATTTATCCTTCTATAAATATCTAATAAATTCTATAATTCCTAAACATTTTTATAATATTTCTTATTACATCATCACTTATGTCATGGATCATGTCATCATAATTTTAAAATTTTTAAATATTTCTATAAACATCTCTTATTACACCATCACTTATATCATAACTCATGTCATCATAATTTTAAAATTTCTAAGTATTTCCACAAACATTTCTTATTCCATCTTCACTTATGTTATAACTCATGTCATCATAATTTTAGAATTCTTAAATATTTTTATAAACATCTCTTATTGTATCATCGCTTATATCATTGCTCATATCATTAATATTGTGGAATTTACTATGATGAATATTTTTATATTATTGTTATTATTATTTTAATACTGAAAAGAATTTGTTATTTAAAATTAATCATACTATATTTCAGTGTGAAAGTTGAACCTCACAATTTCTTCCCCCTTTAATAAAATTTCGTCCTCGAAAGCGTCTAACAAATAGAAGTCAGATTAAAAAACTCTTTAAAATGTTAAGTGCTAGGGTTAACAGAAGTAGCAAGGAGCAAAAGGAACAAGAAGATTCCGCTAGTTAAAAATAACATGGCAAAATAGCTCGGTAGAGCAGGCAACATGGGAACATGAGGAAGAGATGAAAAATGATGAAAAATAAGTATCTTCAGCTATTAAATAAGTAAATTTCACCATCAATATATTCTATTCTGAAATCCCAAACCAACCCTCCAACAGCATCAGCCAGCCTAAGTTTAAAACTGTATAACATATGCTAAGATCTGCATACCCATTATCTATAAGAAAACAGCACAAAACTGAAAGGGGTACACAGTTATCCTTAATATGTATATTCTTTGGCCTCATTTAGATGATAGACATGTCTTTACATAAATGAAACAGGAACTAATACAGCATCCACATACGTCATATACTAACCTTTCTAAGTGTACTTCACCTTTCCCACATATATGGCTCCCATTGATGTTTTCATCTTTTTGAGACTCTGAACCAACAATTTCCATAATTTCCATATCACGCAAAAGGTTCAAGAAAAAGTGTGTGTGACTACTGCCATTGGTTATTTCTTCTTTAGCAGCATCTCTTGTTGTCAAGGTCATGTAAGGATACAGAATAACACCAGCCACAGCATTAACGATGTCCTTGCCACCAACAACCACAAGAAGATGAGAAACTATATACAGAGATGTGACCACAGACACATAAAATCCCTGAAAAAGAAATTAACAGTAAATATAAAAAATGGACACAAGTTTGAAAGATAATAAAATTCTGATACTCCTAGATAGAATTTGGATATTCCCATAACTAAGGAAGATCAACTTATCCGAATATAGATAATTCCTACCAAACTAATTGCATAATATCTGCCTAGACATTTCCACACAAAATATGACAGAAGAAGAAATAGTCCATGCCTCAACATGTAAGAATAGAAGAAATTGTTTGAAAAACAATTCGCTTGCACATACTCAATTAAAAAATCTAGGGCTACCAACCTATGTTCAGATGGTAATACTCATCGTCTTATTTCTTTTAACATTAATACTGCCATCATCTTAAAGCATGTTCTCAATAGTCAATCCCATCTCAATCCCTTAACATCATTTACTGTGAAATTTCCAAAATTTAAACACAAAAAAGAGATAAGAGAGGAAATTACTCACATTACTCTGCCTTAACTGCAGTAAAGGCAGCAATATCGGAAAGACAAGTAGGTTAAGAAGATCCTGGGTGACAACTTTACTCAAACGAGGCTCACTAACCGAGAGAATATCCTTAAAGTAGTAAAGATCATCCACAATTTTATCACTTTCCTGGAGAATTTCTTTTCTTCTTTGCTTAGTGCGTGTTTCGCTGCACCAACGGCATGTAGGTTCTGTCAGCAGATAGTTATGAATAACCACCTAATTATCACTTGTCATTACATAAGTTTCTCTAAGAAAATGAAAACACCATACTCTGTAGCTAGGACAAGGCCATCAAGATGAAGGCATTTGTCTCTCAAACTATAAACCAAATCTGAAAAGTATTGTGAGGCAGGAGGACTTGTCACAAACTGATAGACCATGTCGTCACTAACTGCACAACCAAAAGGATACTGTTGCAAGATACCACAAAATATATTTACATCCAAAATTTCCTGTAATCTATTCTCTTTGCAGAAGCAAATAAGATAAAGAAACACTATACCATTAAATATGTTGAGGGTTAATGCACGGACAACTGTCTGAATCATCTTTTCACCATGCTGAGCAAATTTAAGAGTCTCAATATACAGGGGAAATGAAGTAACAACATCCTGTAATCAGAGATAGACATCACTAAAACTTTAGCTGCTGCCATGAACGAAATCAATAACACTCAAGCAGGAAGCTGTAACTCACTCTATTCTATGGAAAAAACTGCATAAACAATAACCTATAAGGTATATGTGCATCAACAATGTCACAAACACAAGCTTTAACTTACCCTATTCACCCGTACAAGAAGACAAAGGGTGTCTCTGTTAATTTTGCTGCTCACTGCTCTAAATTTAGGACGAGAACAAGGCAAAGAGAAAAAGATCAGAAAAAGATTCCTACCCTGTCCACTGATCCAATCAAATGGGCTACAGCAATATAGGGATAAAAAACTGTGAGAAGACACATGTATCCTAAAATTGAAAGCTATCTCATATAAATTTATGAAGAGAGATATTGAACAATATCAGAACCTTAAGAAAGACACGTAACACGGAGCCAGATCTCCTCCATCAAAATCATATTGGTGTGCTATGATGTTGTTGATATAGTCATTACTCAAACAATAGTCTGCATGATACAATTGCCAGAAATCATTACCAATTGCACGAGGACAGGAATAAGTAATGAAGCACTTCAGAGTAATATACATTAGAGAAAAATGTTGAAGGTCGCTATTCATGTCTGTTACAATTTCTACTTCAAAACAATAACGGTTTCCACCCTCAATTTCAAAGTGCATAATCACAGACATCCAAATACAGAGAGGTGAAAGAGCCTAAACATTTAGAAAGTTTACCATAAATATCAATGGAACTTGCATCTTACATATTGCATGTTCACTTCCCATGTTTTGGATCATTATGCTTAGATATTGAAGCAAAGCTGCCTCTATTTTTGAATTTCTACTGATCTTCAATATACGCACAAACTCCGCCAAAACTTGGTATTCCATAAAACATCTGTTAAGACCCACACATAACACCAATAATATCATCCACAGACCAAGAAGCATAATCATACAAGAAGCTGCAAAAAAAAAAAAAAAGGCTCATACTCGAATATAGATGGATCTCGTCTATCACCATATGTAACTATCTCTACTATAGTTTGCAGCAAATCAATGACTAGTTCCTGGAGGAAAAGGCAAGAAAAAGGTAACATAATAAATAAGAAAGAAAAATTTAGTGGATTCTACTATATTATTAGACACAAAGACAACTTGAGTTACCCCGTTATGCTGATCCACAACTTTGATTTCTCGCAATTCATTAATCACGTATCTACATTCATAAAATGATCAACCACTCTCCATAAGACAAATTAGATGGTTGAAAATTATCATAATAAACGCAACAAGACAATTTATCATAATAAAAGCAATAATAAAAATATCTGATAATAAATGTCTCCGTTTCCAAAAAGCATTTCGATTCATAATCACTTCTGGAAAAGTAAAACGCAGATATTTGACTGGATGTTTTCATAATTTAACTAAACAGCCAAATCAATCAAAGCTTATGTGAACCCGAACACAGCTCCGCATTGACTCTCAACAGACAATAGTTTAGAAACCAATTATACATCATTCACAGACAAATTTCCAACAAATTCCGAGTTAATCTAATTAAAAATAAACAAACTTTAGCATAAAAAATTTTAAAAATTAGAGTTCAGTTAACCGAGCAAAAGAGATTAAGAGAACTTACTTGAAGTGCTGAAGAGAGAAGCGATCAATGGATCGCCAAACGGTGCGCCACATAGCAAGTGATCAAAAAGGACCAAAACAGTTAGATCTGCACCATCATTCGTTCAACCTGTGAATATTTCCTTTTATTTTTCCTTTTTGGTATTTATTTTAGTTGTTCTGAAATTGGTCCGCGCGCTTGGCCGTTTGGTGGCTGGCAGTTGTAATAAATATAGCGTGGTTGATTTTGGCAACAAACCGTCAACGTTTTCAAAGGTCTTTTCGCTACGCCTCTGACGTGTGACGTGTCACTCCCTTTAGTATTCTTCTCAACCGCCCCCTCCGGGGAAAAAACAAATGAACAAAATTGTGAGTAAGAAACTTGTCTTCTTTGTTAAATTTCCATAATACGTGAGAAAAACACAATTATATATACCCACAATTATGTATTTGAACTCAATTTTTCCAATGTTTAAAAAATTAAAGTAATAGCTTATAAAAAGAGTAGTCTGTATCGTGACATAGTCATTTATTAATTTACTAAACGGTAAACTGTTGCAGTAATTTCTTGAACAAAAATATGGAAAAGAAAGAAAGAAAAAGAAGGATAATTAATAAGAAAAACAAGCAATCTTGAAATCCAAGAAATAAATAGTACAATGTAAATGTACGTGTACGTGTGTGTGTGTGTGTGTGTGTGTGCAAGTTTCTCCTAAGAAGAGAATGGAGAAAGAGATCACTGATATTCTAGATAGTTTATCAGTCTTAGTCAATGAAGACGACATCATTTTAATGAGGGTTTTGTCTCCTTCTCATCATTTGTTTCGCAATTTTCTTCTACCGCGTGGGGATCGAGCAAAATGCTCAGTCCCATGAGCAAAGTTCATACGACAGTGGACACGAATAATTTTTCAGCTCCCTCGGCCACCGCCAAATACAATCGTGGTGATAAAGAAATTGACATTGACAGTTCAAAAAGGTATCCTCATTGTCAATGTTCTAGAACTTTTTCAAACAAATGGCACATTCCTCTTCCTCTTCCATTACATGATGCATCCCCTTAATCGTCAAAACGACAGGAATTTGGATGGTATTAGGGTCGTAATTGGCAACGGCATTGGCGAGTGCATCCTTGGCAAAGTTAGAGATGTCTTTGAACATCTGGATTTGAAAGCTTCGATGGAACTGGCTCAGTCTTGAAGAAAGAGTAGTAGTCCTTGTCTTGTTCCCAGTCGAAAAGGCTTGACATCAAACAATGAGCCAGATGATCGGATGGGTTAGGTAAGTCGGGCTCTAGAATTCCGAAGCGATGCATCTGGAACCTGAACTCTTTCGATGGAAATTGAATGTCAAAATCGGGGCGTAATGTTTGGGTTAACATCCGCCCCACTTGTTATCCGTAAGTGTATCCGGAGACTGAATCCATTCAATTCAAATTAATAAAAGACAATTAGATTTGAGCATCAGAGGCAATGAAATTTCATAAAGTCAAAGATATAAACTAAGTTAATGGCTTTTACGGAACAAGTGCCATATATAGATATATTCGTATATATGAAAACAAAGTCTTACTTATCGGAAAAGAACTTGGATTTCCTTATTAGTTTTTGGGGTACTAATTAAGCGGAACCTAATTGACCCTTTGACAAACAACTAACGTTCGTGGGCCTTAAGGCTAAAATTGACAAAGCCTTATATGTTAAGGAAAGTTTACAGTAACTATTTAGCACAGAGAGATTGGGCAACCCAACCCCCATGTTCTTGTTGTTGTGGGGATATCATATTATATAATGTTTGTTCCAATTATATGATAAACAAATAAATAGATTGGAAGCAGATCGATTACATAATAATGCATTTGACTTGTAATTTTGCATCTGCATTATTCAAAATAAATGGCCATTATTTTTTTGGGGGGCCAGTCAAGCACTAATAAATCTATCGGCCTTTCAGTCGCATTATCTGAAATAATGATGACTATTTGGAAGATGTAAGCACTATTGTTTTTAATTAATTCGTTAAAATTGTGTATGAGATCATTTGGTAAACCTAGGAATATTAGAGTGCTTTGCTTGCACTTGGTTGCATAATCCCCAAATGAGATTTTTAAGTTTATTTCTAATGATGCTAATAGATTTCTTAATTATCCTTTCTCTTAAGATTATTCTCTCTACATTTTTCTTATTTCACTATTTACTTTTCAGTTTTTCTTTTGTTATTATAGGTTTCTAGCTATATATGGTTACGTAACCTTTGTCATTTTTAGTTTATGGATAATTCTTTTACTTCACAATTTGTAATAGCTAAATACAGTTGTTACAAATAAAGTTTTCGAAAATATACATTCTAATTTCAAAGTCACCTAAATTTCGAGAAATTGAGAGAAAAATCTAATGATTCCATTTCAAAAATTGTAAGGTAATTTTGTGTGGATTTCGAAAGTTGAACACGTGACTTTTATTATAATGCCGTCGTAGAGAAATCGCTCAACTAAAGAAACGAATTAGTAGATACAAATCTGAATGTACTACATTTACAAAGGATCTTAAAATTCAATTATTTTGATAATTAGGTAGATGAAAGATGAAATAAATGCATACGTAATCAATATGTATAGTTTTATTAAACATATGACATACATAACTCATTTCGTCATACCCTTAAGCTATACTATCGATAAAAATGTAGATTAGTTTAAGTAGTGATTGTTATGTCTTTTCAACTCAAAGTCATCTCTCATTTAATATTATTTCATTTGCTTAACACTATTCTATTTGATTAAGTTAGTCTAATATTGTTTTGGTTCTAACATGGTTAATAAAAATTTAGGGAAAAATTTAAAAATGACTGTGTTGGTTGTCTTGCCTAATGCTGTGTTCATTAAACTGAAATCGAAATGAGCTAAAAGTATAATGAATAAGAATGAGAATAAGGAATGAGAATAAGGAATGAGAATTAAAATAAGTTGTTTACTTGAACTATAGGAATCGAAATCGAAATCGAAATAAGCTAGATTGCATTAATATGTTTACTTTGTCTTAGAATCAGAATTAGAATAAGTTAAATTGTAACAAATTACTAAAAAGTACTTAATGAATTATTGTATTAATTGATATTTTATATCTTAATTATAGTGATTATTTATTAAAAAATATAATTATTAATTAATAATAATATATTAACTATTGTGATTATTTATTCAAAAACTATAATTATTAATATACTTTTGTAGATAATTTATCAATATATTAATTAATAATAACCATAATAGTAATATATGAATTAATTATAATAATTATATTAATGATTATTATGATATTATATTAATTAATTAATTACAATAACAAAATATATTAATTATTATAATTATTTATTCAAAAACTATAATTATTAATATATTTTTTGTTAATAAGGTATTAATATATTAATTAATAATTATTATATCAATTAATAATTAATATATTAATTAATTAATTATAATAACATATTAATTATTGTGATTATTTATTCAAAAACTATAATTATTAATATATTTCTATAAATAATTTATTGATATATTTTATTAATAATTTACTAATATATTAATTAATCATAATTACATTATTAATTAATTATAATGTATAAATTAATTGTAATAATTATATTACTAATTATTATAATGGTATATTAATTAATTAATTAATTATAATAATAATATATTAATTATTGTGATTATTTATTCAAAAACTATAATTATAAATATATTATTGTTAATATGTATTAATATATTAATAATAGTAATAATTATATTAATTAATTAATAATAATATATTAAATAACTTTAATAATTATATTAATTATTATTATTTTATAATATTAATTAATTATAATTATAAAAATATATTAATTTAAAAGATTATTAGGGACAAAATAAAAAGTTTGAGGAATAAGAGATTGATTCCCACCTCCTCATGAGAATCAATCTCTCATTCCACATTCTCAAATGGTGATGTATCTCACCATTCTGATTTCAATTCTTATTTTATTTTTATGAAATAAATTTGATTTATTTTTTAATTATAAATTTCAATTTTCTTAGAAAGTAAGGAGTGGTCTAAGGTACAGTCGGCTGTACCTTACACCACTCACAAGCATCAGTGTCATAGAATCACATAATACTATTATTTATGAATAGCGTAAGGTACAACGGGCTGTACCTTAGCCGGCTCCAGAAAGTAAAGACTCTAGAAAGTAAAGACATAAGTAGATTGGACAACTCAATAATGCCGAAGTAGGTAGTAGAGTAATGGGACCTGCCATTGATTCACAGTGGGATCCGTTGCTCTACAATAGAAAGTTGGTGCGACACTCATAGAAGTCATTCTCTAAAAAATTTACATGTACAATCAACGACATGGTTAATTGTTTTTGTACTTTAGTACCCAAGTAATTAAGAATAGATTTAACATGTGTACATACAGATCAGTCTCGTAATCCTTATTTACCCTTACAATACATTGGTTTTCTGTTTTAAAAATATTTAATTATACAAGATTTTACCTAAAAATGAAAACAGCGTTTATACGGGGTTTTTATAGCAGCATTTTAATATTTTAATGAGAGAGAATTTTCAAATTAAAAAAAAAACCAATAAATTTATTAGAGTATTTCTCAGAAAATCATGCCACGTGTTTTAACTTTTGCCTCTCATTTATGCAGTTATTTCTATAATTAGTTAGTTTAAAAATAAAATTTAATGTGAGAACTGACAAAATTATTTCACAGGAGAATGACAATGAAACCTGTGCTTCTCTTCTGGTTTCCCAAAACACTCTGCTCTGGTACCAAGCATGCTGGCCGGGTGTGATTCCCGGGAAAATAATAATAAGAAGAAGAAAGAAAAACGGTGTCATTCTATTTACTGCTGATATTGCTTCTGTGAAATGCTAATGGGACAAAATTTTATCCAGAAATTTTTATGTGAAGATATTTGATTGGACATCATAACTTGATGATTTTAGTCCGCCCCTCAAGTCTCTCATTATTTGGGAGTAAAAACTGACGCTGTTTATGATTCAACTTGCTTTCTTTCTCGTCCTTATCCTTTGGCGGACTCAATAAATTTCAATTATTCTGCCGAGAGTTATAAACATGCCTGCAAATTGACACACCTTTTATTTAACTTGCGTTCGGTCATTTTATTATAGGATTTGGAGAGGAACAAAACTCTCTGTATACTATTTATGTATTCCTGCACTAACTCGCTTAATTGAGCAATAAAAACATGGCTTGTACTTGCATGTAATAGTCTCAATTTTGCCAATTTGAAAATAAAAATTACTCCGAAGAGAAAATAAAAAATTATCAAACTATAAACTACATACCGCAGTTATTTAATTTTTTTGAACGAATTAAAATATGGAAAAGAAAGACAACGAATGACAATAATTGGAAAAAGAAGCACTATCTTAAATCCAAGAACAATTAACTGCAAAGAGAAGTTTCTAGAAGCACGAACGAATACTCCCAGGTAAGTTTCTCAGAGGCGAGAATGAAGATCACTCATCTTTAATTTAACACAATTATGCAGCAACTGTGGACACCGGACGGTGGAATATTTTTTCGGCTTCCTAGCGTTGGTCAATTAAAACGACGTCGTTTCGATCGTGATTCCGTAAGTTTTTCATCAACCCGGCCTCGTTTTGGTGGTGGGTCTGTCAGGTTTTGGTAATCCCGATGTTGTTTCGGCGGTGATTTTGTTTTCTCGTAGTAAGGGGGTCTCTAACAAAATTCTTAGTGGCCCTAGCAAAGTTGAAACGGCAGGTGGGACAGGTAAAATTTCTCTTCTCCCACAGCCACTTCCAGATACAAGCATTGTGGTAAAGTTGCTGACACCCACAATTCAACAAAGTAGCATCGTTATCAAAATCCTCGAACTCGTTCAAACAAATAGCACATTGGTCTTTCTCTTGCTCTTGCTCTTGCTCTTGCTCTTCCATGACCGCATCAGCTTTCATTATCACCGCCTTAATTAACTAGCAGCAGGCAGAGGGAAAGTAAATTCAAACAAGTGACTGTTAGAGTGAATTAGCCGGCTTCTTTTATACAAGTATTGTTATATTACCGAATCTGATAAAGTTTTACGCTTCTAACGTTTCCGAAAAGGATTTGGGATTTCGTTATTTTTAAATTTCGGTTAATTAAGATTGTTGTCCTTATGAAGCCAGGGTGCCTAGATTAAGAGCCCTGATACCATGACACCGTGCGCTCTTCCTTTCTTTCTGCCCCTTTTTTTTTTTTCCCCAACCCGCTCTGTGTGTGTAAAATCCGAGTTTACTGTTATTTTTT
The DNA here is from genome assembly GCA_030449875.1 of Aegle marmelos. Classification (NCBI taxonomy): domain Eukaryota; kingdom Viridiplantae; phylum Streptophyta; class Magnoliopsida; order Sapindales; family Rutaceae; genus Aegle; species Aegle marmelos. The sequence continues at coordinate 5,451,828 of JASUUL010000077.1, read as the reverse complement.
TTTTAATGACATTAACAAAGCCTTCCCTGTTAAGGAAACTTTAGGGCTTGGAGGGTGCTATTGAGCACAATGTGATTCCGCAACCATCCAAACACAATAAAAGGTAAACCAACACCAACCCTACCAAAATGTGCAAGCCCTCCATGACAATACAACGCAACACACCAAAAACAAAAAGTTGAATGCACCAACATATATTTGATATTTATCACGCACTATTTTAGTCCAATAATGGAATTGGTAACTGAAGGTTCCATAAAGTAATAGAAACCCAACCCATGTGCTTGCCTACTCATTTTCTTTGGTGGTATTCATTCACATGAGAACTTCCAACTATCATTATATAACGCCCCCATGCAAGTCTCTTTCACACTTTCCTTTAGATCATTTCCCCCCCCCCCCCCCCCCCCCCGAAAAAAAAAAATCATCTTCACTTCGTCCCACAGTACAATTCTTTCCTCGAGATGAGTTCTTCAACTTTTTTTAACTGAAGTTAATCACATGTATAAATTTTCTCCCACGTAAGCGTCTATAAAATTATTGGATAAAATGTGAACATGCGAACGTCTGTAGCAGAGATTAGCTAATAACACATTATTAATTTCGTGTACAGTAATAACATCAACCTAGTATGTATTATAATCAGATTATTAGTACGTTGTTTATAGGGTAATAAACAATGCCTATGAGCTTGTATGTGCACTCATTTACATGTCGAAGTGGTCCTGATTGAATTTGAATTATCAATGTCTATTTGTTTGTATTTGGAAACTTATCCTAATTCTAGCCAACCAGTGTGACACCAGCCGCCTTCTTGATTGTCCTCCATCCGTTATGCTTCCTTCAAATTGAAATCGTCACATTGTCGTGGAACTGGAAATTTTCACTTAAATGAGCAAATGAATGGCAAAATTAATATGAAACAGCTAGCATATCCCTATTGGGAATCAAAATAATCGATGCTAATTTTGTATTAAAACTTTATCGATGTTTTGGGTTTATTTGGGATTAAGAGGGCATTTAAATTATGAAGCAAAGTACTTACTCTTTCGCTGGCCTTTTCAAAGCTGTTACCCTAATAACATGTGAGCTCCGGCGGTGATTGATTAAACGGCTCCCATCCCGGCGTGTAGCTCGAACTATAAGATGAAACACAAATTAAAGTTTTCAACTGTTTTTCTTACAACAAAACTATTACAAATAAAATTGCTTTGGCACAGTTGAAGAGCTAGCAATTGATTTGTGGAGACCAAAGAAATTAATTGACAGGACTAAATTAGTTACTGATATTACATATGTTAGTTAACAGCTGGCTTGAAAATTTTGGTTATTAATGAGGCAAGTGTTCGGTGAGAAAATGAAAAAAAAAAAATTCTCTCCAATATCGCCTCCCTTGCAATCTTTTTTTTTTTTTTTTTACTCTCTCTTTATTTTGGTTCTTTTTTCTTTATACGTAAAGGCGAACTCTTTTCATCTATAAATTATTTTGGAGAATGATAGTCTAAGGTACTGTATCTCATAATTAAAAAAAAAATCTAAAAAATTGATAAGATCTGATCATCTGACTATGGTTACATAATCAAAATAACATGATTACGATGATTTTTCTCTCAAAATTTAGAAGACTTCAAGCCATAGAAATAGATTTATTATTTATTAGTTCAAAGGGCCGAGTAGCTGCGGTACGTGGCAGATTTAGTAAAAATATTGTCTTTAGATAAAGATAAGACCTTTACTGCACCTTTCTCTTCTCTTTTTTAAAATTTTGTTTTCTTTCGCTAGTCATCAATTCTAACAACAGGCTGTGTATGATACTGGATTATTTATATTTTAATTTAATAACCGAGGGTTCAACATTGATACCATAGGGTGGGGTCTATGTCCTAACTTAAAATAATTACTTAAATTTTTATTTATCCGTCCGTTCAAACTAAATAGTGGACTGACGATGATTAAATTTAGATTTACTCCACTAAACTGAATAACTCCAATCGAAACCCAAAAAAAAAAAAAGAATTGAATTGAAAGAGAAAATAGAACCTGTTAGTAATTTGGTATTGTCTAATGATGATTATGGGAAAGACAATAATTAACATTAATGACAAATGAATGACAAAGGGCAAATACTGGCTTGTCCAACAAGAAGATAAAAGCAGAACCACCACAGGAGGAAGATAAAGCTTGGAATAGAAAGTGGATGCTCCTATAACATAAAGTTGAAAGCTTTATTATAAGACACAAAAGAGTCCACCACAAAATCTACCTAAAATAATGAAGAAAAAAAAAGGCTTAAAAGAGCTTTTTAAAAGAGATTAAAAAAAAACGCCTTTTTTTTTTAAAATTCACTTCACGTCAACTTTTCCAACAACAATTACAACATGAAATTGAAAAGCCTAACAAAATTCACTTCACACGTTCTTATTTTCGACAATGGATTTCAACAAGACTCTCGGTTGGATCGTAGAATCATTAAAAGCTTCAATAAATTATCAAGACTCCAACAAATTTATACATCGAAAGGAGAACTCGAATTCCATGTTACAACAATTTAACCCAAAGTAACTAGCATTGCACAATACTAAATGTTACCCATTTTTTATGAAACAAAAATGTAGCTCATGCACATTTTTGTTCAGCAAATCCAAATCTATCATTAGCCAAATCAAACTCCAAATAAAAATTCTGAAGCTGGAAATCCCCTAAAATAATCGCCGGACCACCGCCGAGTTGCGGCCCCGCCGCATTATCGGTGGCGAGTATTAAACAGAGCAGCTCCTTACCCACAAGCGCAAAATAATTCTCCGCGGGCAATGCCATCTTGGCACCACCTTTAAATTTCAAAATCAAGTCCGGTACGGGAACCGATTTTTTGCCAGAAACATCGAAACACGGCCTTAAGCCGGTCTTTTTCTCCGCGTCAGCAGCTCTGCTATAATTACCCATCTGTCTTATAAACTCTTTTGACACAGCTTCAAAAACGGGCCCTTCCATGAAAGTAAACGTAGAACCCGAATCCACTATGACCCCTCCATTTCCACCGGATCCGGGTACCAAGTAACTGTACGGAATCTTCACGTGTTTACTCCCAACTATAATTTGACGTAGACCGACATAATAGTATTCACCAAACGCAGAACTTGGTCCGACCGGGTTCTTGTAAAACGGAGTGTAGCTAAGACCCAGGGTTTTCGAATCGCCCGAACCCGAACCGGTGTCCAAAACAAGATTACTACTCACCGGCGAGTCGTCGAATTTTCGGGAAAGTAAACAGTAAGAGAATTTCTTGAGACCCATTTGGGACGGCAACGATTCGGAGCTACGACCGAACCCGGCAAGGCCGGCGGGTTGCCTATTGGATAAAATGGAGCATCCGACGAGGAAATTGGGCACCGTTTTGGAGGGAAATCTCAAAGTCTCTGATAGTAAAAGCCCGGCCGTGAAGCCTAAACCGTACTGAATTAAATAAGAAGGGCAAGCTAGTGGACAAGTCTTGTTTCGAGGGTTACAGCCTTTGCACCGGGACTCGACATTGGGGCCAAAGATCCAGGAGCATTTAGGGCTCTGGCAGCCGATGAGCTGCAAAGAAGAAGAGTGTTTGGGCATATAAGGGCGAATTTGACTGGGGTCAACGTTGGGGAAGTTACAGTCAGTGCAAAGATAACGCGACGTGCATGGGAACCAAACGAGGCTGCTACCGGTGTCGAACACGAAAGGGATGCTGGCTTGGGGAGGCGTACCGAAGCTGAGAGAGATGGAGTACCCGCCGTAGCTATGAACGGAGAGTGGGGTTTTGATTAAAGAATTCGAAGAGTTGTTGCCAATGTTGCTGTCTTTTGTCTTTGGCTTTGTTTTTGTTTTGAGGTGATGGGCTCTGGAGAGTGAGGATGAGGCTAATAAGTTGAGGATTTTCAAAGGGTCTGAATCTGAGTGGAGCTGGTGGTGTTTGGTTGACAACGGAGTCAAAGGGACTGTGACCGTGGCGGCACTGATTCCGGCGCCGGCGCCGGTGGTGAGCAGGATGGGGAGAGAGAAGAGACAAATGAGAGAGAAAGCACAGGCGGCCATTGGGATTTATTTTTAGTTTTTTAAGGTTCTTTGGCTGGCTATGACTCAGTTCATGAGAGTGCGTGAATGCGGTGATTTTTGTTCTTCTTTGTTTATACTTTATAGGAAGCAAAAAGCAAAGCGGGCAACGGATAGGAGGACCGGAATCAAGTTCGATTTGAGTGTAACAATTGCCATTGTTGACGAATGTAATTTACGCGGCATGCCATCGGGAGGAACCTTAATTTTTTTAAAGGAAATAAAAAAAAAATTAAAACAATGACATTATTTAGCGACACATGGTGTTTGTAAAGGGGATATTAATATTATATTTTGTAGACAAATTATCAAGTAAAATTTTCATTATTTAGATCTATATATTTATTTTGAAATAGAACCCTAATCATCTCATCACCCAAGTGATTGAATCTAATAATTACAAGTTGTCATAATGTTAAATGATGAGATATGTATCGTTTAACCGAATTCCTTGTAGAGTTACTGCATTATGCCTACATATTGAATCCATGTAATGATTTAGGTGCTTATTTTGAAACTTTTGCCTCTAGCTCAACATGATATATTATATAGCAATTATGTTAAGCTGACTATTTTCAAAATAAGTATATACGAAATGTTTTATTTCCACATAATTTTTTGTTTGGGGGTTTTAAGAGTTGCCTCTAATGCAAATGTTTTAGTCATTACCTAACTAATAGCTTAATTTTTTTCAGTCAAGTAGTTATTGGATTAACATGATATCATAATGACGTAGGGTCATTATGTAATAGTTTAAGGTAGCGTTTACTTCATAAATTAAGAAATCAGAATCATTAATAGTATTTGTTTCATAAAATAGAGGTGAGAATAAGAATTAGTATTATAAATCCTTCTTAAATTTAGAAATGGAGAATGAGAGATTGATTTCTAAGCCGAAGCTCTCCCTTGGGAATTAATCTTTCATTCACTAGTTTTTCCATTTTACCCCATTAAATTTTTATAGTCCCTAAATTACCCTCAATCAACTCTTGTCGTTTTTGCAATTTTGTCCCAACAAAATTTATGAAAATACCCAATAATAATAATAATAATTTTATTATTATTTTATTGATATTTTTATGCTAATGTTATTATTATTAAAAACTTTTTAGTAACTTGTAACAATCTAATTCATTCCGTTTCTAATTCAAAGACAACGTAAATATATTAATAACAATCTAACTCATTCTGATTCTGATTCTTACAGTTTAAATAAGTAATTTATTCTGATTCCTATTTTCTATTCACATTCTATTCTAATTCATTCTCATTTCTGTCTATTTTGATTCCAGTTTATTTTTACTCATATTTAGTGAACACAGCACAACCTTTTTTGGATTAAATGGTTAAAGTAGTACATCAATAGTCTTGTACATAGACTTTTATTTGTGCACTTTATCTAGTTAATTTTTTTCTCAATATTTAAAAATTTTTTTTGGTTACTCATACTTTACTCTAATAAATACACACAAGTCTCTTCATTAATTTTTTTTTATGATAATAATAACTAATTTAATTCTTATATACATATAGACACACACATAATTCAAATTTATAAACTTATATTATCATTCTATCAACATATACACATGGAGAACTGAGAAGTATATATTTAGTTATACAATTTCCTCTTAGTATAAGTATTCCCTTGAATCTACTACAGAGCTGGCTTTCAATTTGGCCTCAATTATAGGCATCCAGTGCTATCCTTTAATGAGACAACATTATGTAAAGACCTAACAAATGATACGAAAACAAAAGAACGTGCATAGTTGGTGGCGGTAAATGTGGGGGATAAACTTGTAGCTTAAGCATACTTCAGAGTCTATTATTAAAGTTGGAGAGAATGACCAAATGGCGGTGACGCGGCACCCATATTAGTCTTATTAGCCGTTGAAAGACCATAATATGGTGGGTAGGGCGTAGACCGCGGAAAGGTTGATTTTAACGTGGCGTACGATGAGCGGAAGCGGTTGTTTCCGCTGCTTTGGAGTACACAGAACAGACGTAGCCAAAACTCTTGCAACCGTCAGATTGTTTTTATAACGAGGCGATGAGGACCAGTACGATCACTGTAGGGTGATGGGTTAAAGGCAATTTGATGATAAATTGGACACGCGAATCAATCCTTTGGTCTAGAACGGAGTTTTTCCAACCGCAATTTCGAGGGAAAATGACTTAAAAAAAAAAAGAAAGAAATTTGGATAAAAATGTTTTTTTAACTTTCAAACAATGATAACAACAACAACAATAACGGGTCGTGTGGATTCTTTCAAAGCCTCAATGAGTCGAGTCTTATGTTTCATTTTTCCACTTTTTCTCTTTAGAAGTTTTGTAGTCATATATATGTTCGTACTGGCTTTGCTTCTCGTGAGAGGTCAAGTTTATTTTAAACTTCGGCGTTCTCCTACCCCAAAGTTTTTGTAACTCGCATATGCGTTTAATCAAACTACAGTAATCGGATTTCCATCAATATTTTAATTGGAAAAAAAAATTATTCGAAAAAATCAGAAGATCAGAAACTTACTTTTAGTCACGTCTTATATAATTGGTTGTAAAATAAATAAATCACCTCAAAATTATTTACACTCGAATTAATTATTATTGAGTATGGCTCAAATTTAATTTAATTATGTAAGAATTATTTTTTTCTTACTTATCTCACGTTCACATGTTATAGCGTGTTTAAATAGTCTATCTCAATCATAAATAGATATATATGTTGACCGTTAGAGTAAGTATAATATTATAATATAATGATATTCATACAAATATTCATCAAAAAATCTACCTTAATAGCTGTATCACAATGCAATTAAGAGATATTGACATTTGAATAAATGGGATATATTACCCGATATTTTCATCAATTTTATTTTTTTCCACAAGTGACACATGCCCAGGACCGCAGAAGACTTGAATCTCTCCACCCAACCTGATCAAATTTTCCAAATGATGTATTATAGATGAAACTTAGATTGTGACACGACATAATTAATTCACAATGTTGATGTTAAATAAAGTCATTAGTTTTTACCAATAACGTTTTGGATAAACAAACAAAACATAAACAGTGCGGTGCGGCATTGAGAAAGCGGACAATGTGAACAAGAGGGGCGTTCCGTTAGAAGTGTCGGTCTCACCACTCACGGGCGATGTGAGCCCATCGTATACAACAAGTTCATCCCACCATCTTCAAAATTGACTCTTCATTCATAAGTCATAAGAATTAAGAAACCCTTATCGAAATTACCTCACTTTTATTTATCACATGAATTCACAGCTTCTCAAATGTATTGTATCTAATGTTTCTCACCTCATGCCTACGCAGTCCACGGGCGCGTGCATCCTTCAATTAGTAGGCATGAATTCGAATGGATCAAATTTAGTTTTTACATCTTGAGAGACCAGACCACGGTCGTGTTAAGGCCCAGTGACTTGCAATTCACGTTGCTTCTAATTCAATTTGGGTTTAGCTAAACAAAGCCCGAGCTATTTCCAACACCAATGTATCTTTCGGAATGTTGAAACCAAAGTGGGAGTGGATACACTACGAAGGTAGGGGTGTTCTGTATTTAGTTTTGTATTTGGGCCTCGAAACGGGCTTGCCTCATACATTTCCACCAAATGTTTTCGGACTGGAGACTGGACAGGCTTCGTATTGATATCATTTTGAGATCATAATCATTTTACCCCGTAAAATCTATTTTTAGATATTTTACAGTTTTAACCTTCGTTAAAGTTATATAAAAAGATAATTTTTAATTTAACCCACACCCTAAAGATAAATTAAAAAAAAAACGAAAAAATACATTCAGATTTTTTTTTTGGCTTTTCTTGAAAACTTTTGATATCCAAGTAAATCATCATTATTTTTTAATTTTTTAATGAGGGCTGAAATTGCAAAAGACCTAAACGAGTTTTAAGATGTTTTTGGAAGTATGCCTTGACTCCTATTCGGAGACACTTGATGTTGATGCCATTTGGAGATCATAATCATTTTATTTCTTTATTTTCGCCGTAAAAATACAATTAGTGGTTTAACCAACTGTAAGTAATAGATTGTTTGTCGATCAGATGATGTATTGTAAAAAGTCAATTAACCTACTTGTCAATCCAATAATTCTTTGTTATCTTATATGTAAGTTATACCCTGTTTGGTAGAATGGAATCCAACCCAAAATATATATTCAACACGTATGATACGATAAAGCAACGAATCCTCTTTACAAAATTTGAACGAGGACAACACTACAGCTCATGTTTAGTCCACTTGGATTTTGAGAATTTTGTTTTAGATTCTGCTTGCAAATAAAAAAACAAAAAAAAAGGAAGCAATTCGAGGCAATCAATAATGCTTTCTACAACAACTTGTTAGAATCTATAAATCTTTTTTAATATCATATTTCTTGATATATATAACACTAACTAAAAAAAAAAAAAAAACAATTTCGTTGAAAACTAAAAGCTTTGACAATGTCCAAAAGTAGCACCGTATCCTCACATAAGTTGGGAGATCGGATCATATTCTCGAGGTAGATTTGACAATATAACATCGTGGATTTCTCATGCTTAATTAATTTAATTAGTTTTGTTAGGGTTTGGTTTCTTGAAATTATCGGCACTTCATCTTAATCTCATCTTCGACTTTTTGGATAAAGCTGTGATTAAGCAAATTTGGAAGCAAGATCTGTTATGTTTTCACAATCCTATTGATAGAAGTTGTCTCCAGCATTTGTTGTCGTGCACATGAACTTATCGTTTTGTGGCTAGCTTTTGCCTTTTTGACACTTTTAAGAAGTTTAATTATAAGTTCGTGCATGCACAATACCATCTTGATGAATTTGATTAAATGATTGTGAACCGGACACATTGCTTTAGTGCTTAAAGAGCCAAATTTTGGGCCACTAAAGATGCGTGTGAGAATAAATCTATTACCTTAAATCACGATTAAAATGATTAGGACTAATTAACTTCAGAATCTACGTCTATATTCCCACAAACAATTCGTTACGTTTGTGAAGTGGGGGGCGCCAGAAACGAATGCCATGAGTTTTACTGTAAACATCAAATCAAATATTACGAGTAAATGTCCAACACGCAAAAATTTCTTAATTTAAATTCAAATTCTGTGGCAGTACTGGAGGAGTTTTTTTTTTTTTTTTTTGGGGGGATAATGTACTACTGGTGCAGTTTAATTATTTTAGAACTTTAATGCCAAGTTGCTTTCATGGTACTTTCAAACTCAATTGAGCGAAAACGTTAATATAGCAATGGCTCCTAAGCATAATTATTTTCGAGAATTTTTCGTTAAGCGAGATTTTGTAATTTTTAACAAATCCAGCAGTACCGCACATCCGTGCGCAACCAAAAAAAGGCAAAAAAAAAAAAAAAAGCACAAAAATAGCTCAACTACTTAAGGTGTCAATAATTGATCGCCTTTTTTTTCTTTTAATTTATTATTTCATTACTGTTTCCTCAGTTCAAAGACGTCCGCAAATCTCGAGAAGAAAAAAAAAAAGGAAAACGAAAATGAAATTAACAGACAAAAAGTGAACGATAATTGACATGACAGAAGAAAAGACCTTCATCTGCCTTTTTACTCGCACTGAAATGCTCTGCCGCCTCTTAGTATTTGGATGGTAATAATGTTATTGGGATCCATGAGCTTTCGTGGTCTCTCAAATATGACCATAGTTTGTATAAAATAGATTCACTGTCTCCATCTAAAATGGCCACGACCTACATGTGCATGAAATTTCATTCATCGAATGTAAGCATGGGTTAGTTGTTAGATGTTACAATAAGTGGGCGGCTTCAAATTTGATTTCGTCAATACCTTCTTCTTCTTTAAATTCTGTTGGGAATGATTGTGCTTGAAAGAAAAATGAAAAGTAAAAGTGAAAAGAGCTACTTTGTATAGATTAATATATATATATATATATATATATATTTTTTTTTTTTTCTCCAATTACAATTATTGATTTTATAACTAAAAATTAAACTCTCGTAAGTATGTTTACGAAAATTTGAGTACTCACTGTCATATATTGTGAGAGTAAATGTTATACCTGAAACTTATATATATATATATATATTCTTTAACCATCCCACTTCTAATTTTCAAGCTCCTGTCTCTGGTCTCCATTCGTCTATATGCCGGCGGCTTGTCGCACGTGCACACATCATGGGTCCCACATAATCAGAAAACTTTCATTTGTATTTGTGGGGCCCGACTGTACTTTCTGCACCTTTCCGGCCTTTCAGTTTAATAGCGAAGTGACGTGATATCATTTTTTTTATATGTTGATCCAACGGTCCGTGATTGTCCACGTCGAAAGTGATTCAGCCGAACTGTCGGCAAAATGCAATGGGGTGTAAATCTTTTCAAAAGCGAAGAATGCTAGGATTTGAGTTTGAGATATGAACTTGTCTCAATGGACATCGTCGCGTGTGCTCGCTTCAAATTCTCGTGCCGGGCCTACGTAATATTATCCGTCGTATTTTGCATTCAAGTGTATCAAAGTTACAAGCTTTATCAACCGATTGAGGTGAGGGATTTATGAATCGAAATATCAGACTAATTGTCGTGTCAAATTTTGGAACAAATTTTTTTTTTATTTTTTATTTTTTCAAGCCTCCATCTACACATCTTTTTTTTTTTTTTTCAATTAGAGTAATTAAAAAAACTTTGTATACGTTTCATTAATCGTGGCCTCAGCAGCACCATACAATGCAGTCGTGATGGCTATGGGGGGTGATGTAATCACTTCTTGAATAAAGCAAAAAAGAGTGAACGAAGATAGATGAATTTGAAAGGGAAAAAAAAAAAAAAGGCAGAAAGAAAGAAGGGGTTTGGTGCTCTAAATCCATCTTATTTCTGAAGATTAATCTCTATCAAAAGAAAACACGTCAGTCAATCAATCTGAGATGCATGAATCATGCAAAAAAGAGTGATAATGATTACTTTAATTTTCTGGGAGCACACATCACATCTTGTCAATATCCCCCAACAAGTATTTCCATTTCCCAACACTTTCGCATCATAATTATGACCTGCGTGTGATTGATGCTGTAACTCACATCCATTTAATTCTCAATAAGTTAAGCATCTTTCACAAATACATTTGAGCCTGAGAACAACTTCTATGGGAATGTAAGTTGCATTATTAATTTTTGTACCCAAAAAAAAAAAAAGGTATATTATCAATTTATTGTATAATTTCATACTTGTTACCAAGGTTCTTAACGAAATAAATGTCTCTTGTTAAGTTACATCATAACTTACATTCATTCAATTCTTTTTTTTATAGGATTCGATTATTAATTATTAGATAATTAAAGATAATATGACAAACTAACTTGAGTTAAATAATTTTCCTTTTTAACATGAGAGTAGTGATTTAGGTTGTACGGCTGGATCATAATTAAAATTATATTAATTACTTTCAAAAGATCACTGTGATGAAATGTTCGTAACATTTTAATTATAGTTAAAAGAAAAAGAAATGATCCTTTGCTTGCTTTGAGATCAATTACATTATGCTTACAACGCTGATTTAAAAATGGTCAAATAATGTGCATTCGAGACACACCGTACACTGATTATGGTTATAATTATCACATAAGAATAATAAAACGATATATCAACAGCTACTCACATGGCGATGGTAATCTTTAATTAGAATTTTCAATAACATTTTTTATATAGCATACAAGGAAACCATTTCAATGTTTTCACAGGAGAAGCTTCTCGCTCTTTTGACAAGACCAAAATATATATATATATTAAAACAAGAGATAAACTAAAAGAGAAGTAAATTATTTTATTTTATAATATATCAAAGTGTGTGGTTTATTCGTCTTTTAATTTATTCCTTATTTTAGTAACTTAAGGAATCTCTTATTAGATAATAATTACATATATACGGTGAAGGGTAATCTTACCAAAACCAAATTTCATTTTCCGTTTCTTTTGACTCTTGATTTTGTACACATGTATGTAAGTAATACGTTATAAGCGTTTTCATATTAGAACATATGAAACATCCAGTTTATATACAATTCACAGTCAAATTCAACGCGCTTTTAAACAAACTATATGTATATGTACTGACTATGTTGATCATTTATTCTTTTTGTTTTCCATAAATATGACTTTAAAATTAATTTAAAATAAATATATGGTTGTGCAAACATATTGATGGCATAAAATTATAAGGATGCCTTAGATATGTGGGATGGGATGCAGTAGGATACAAAGGAATTAAATTGGATAAGACTTAGATTGAATTATATTTAATACTGACTTATGTTTGGTGTAGTCTAGTATTAGATTTTATTATAACATTTTGATTATTAAAATTAATTTAAAATAAATAAATATTTATTTAATCATATTTAATTGAACTATTAAAAATATAAAAACTTACTTAATATAAATTAAAATATTTTATTTTTTATTTATGATAATTTATATAACAAATTAGAATTTTTATTATTATTATTATTATAAACTAAACAACTTTTATATTATTTATTAGTTTAGATTTAGCTATAAATTACGTAAAAATTCTTTTAATAGCAACATAATTAAATTTTAAATTAAAATAATAATATAATAATTTAAAGTAAAATTAATAAATTGCTATGTTTGTAATAATAAGTAATAAAAAAATAATCACAACAAATAAATTATCAATTTAAATTGTGTATTATCCCGTGAATAGTCTGGGATGCAATCCCAAGGGTCCTCTTAGGACATATTTTTGCTACTACTTAGAATTATGTAGTGGGCTCTTAGTTACTTACAATAACTTGATTTTGTGGCACCAATCATGATTTCAGTGTTATCTGTACCAAAATAATTCTATGCCATTAAATTTTAACTACGATCAAACGTGCCCTAAGTGCAAAAGCCGTCCGTATATATATATATATATACCCCGCACTTGTAATATGCTTTGCAAATTCTTGTGCTTATTTTCCCCCATAATTATATCCTTTATGATCCCTCTTTTCTTTTTTTTCCCCTTTTATTTTTTAATTAAATCAATGGTTATGGTTGTCCAACCGGCCTTAAAATGGCTTTCACACCCCAAAAAATTAGCGGGTTTACACGTGACTTGCATGTCTCTCTATGAAAGACAAAAACATTATTTATTTTTAATTTATTATTTAACCTCCTATTAAAAAAATAAAAATTCTGCTCTATCCCAACATCAAGTGCGTTCGCCCTTATGTTAACTACCATGATCCCTCATTAAAATCCATACATGTGTCACGTGTAGCTCTTTAATTCATTTTATTGTTTTGTTAGATAATAATAGGATCCCCTAAGCGTTTTCCGTGTATACTTTCCCTAAAGTCTCTATATTTTATCTTATTTTTATTTTATAGTTAAATTGTTAATAATAATATCTAACGATAATATTATTAATAATTAATTTTATGAGATGAAATTTCATGATATTATAAAATAAGTATATTATTAATATTATAAAATAAATATATTTTAAATTTTTTAATAAATATATTTTTAATATTATAAAATAAATATATATTCTTAATGAAATGTACAAAATCTTATTGATTCTAGATTAGCAGACAAATCCAAACACCATAAAAACATGATTATGAATATAAATATATTTTATAATATTATGAAATTTTCTCATAAAATTAATTATTGATAATGTTATTGTTAGTTATTATTATTAATAATTTAACTTAAATTTATTATTAATTATTGTTAATATATAATAATAATACAACAATAATAATCCATTTAAAAATTTATTAAATAAATTGTAATTATTATAATTATAATTTATTAGATAATTATTGTATTTTTAATTAATGAAGAGTATTTTCAAATTTTAAATATTATAAGAAGTGAATTTAATACTCTAAATATTTAAATAAAATAAAAAATTATAATAATTTTAATGAAAGTTTAATAATATACAAAAATAAAAATTTTATAATATTTATAAATAAAATATAAATAAAATAAAATATAGGAGATTTAGTGAAATTGTATGCATAAAAAAACAAAAGCGGTAACTTAGACTTTCCTAATAATAATAATATAATAATGTACACAAAGGGTATGTATATTCATCAGTTTATGCTCTATGTGACAATGCTCAATTAATGTTACTATTTTGAAACAAAAAGAATTTTGATGTAGTTTTTTCTTTTAAAAGTATATAGTTTAATTGTTGTCATGTGCATTAAAGAGAAGGCCAAGGATAAGGTTTGAACCAAAATGAATTTAAGCCGGATAATACTAGCTCATTTTGAATATTAAATCATTATATTTAAAAATTATAGATCAATCTAATCAATTAAATTATTCAATAGTTCAATGAAGTTTGTTATTAGTGCTTGTGCTTAATAGAACTTAATTTCAATAACATAAATTGACTTTTTGTTGTTCTCACTTAGTGGGTTTTATGGTGAAAATAATCGAATAAGATAAGTAAAAGATTTGAACTTAACGCTTGCTTAATAAATAATTTATTTCCAAAATGTGTACATATATTTAAATTAATTTATTCCATAAGAAAGTATCATTCATATAAATATATATTCACTATTCAATCACTTTGAGATTTATTGTGTATGCATGTGTGTGTTATCAAAATGACAAAATTTTGTTTTGAAAATAAAAAAATATATGAAAATTAAATTTGACTCGCAAGGATAGAGAGAGGTCTAGGTTATTGATAGATTAATGACTCGTTTGAGATTGTTTTAAAAGGCTTAAAAATAATTTTTGAAAAGTTAAAAGTTAATTTTAATATTTTATAATTTTTTAAAAAAATTACTTTTAGAAAGTCATCTCCATCTACAGCAGACTTTGAAAAGTAAAAAAAAATAAAAAAATAAAAAAGTAGCTCTTTAAAATATAATTTTTAGAATAATTTTTATACCTAATTTAATTTCATATATATCCTCTTATATATTTTAAAAATTAAAATTGTCCTTATTAATTTAGAAATAAAGTTATTAACTTTGAAGATATTATTATTATTATTATTATTATTACTACTACTACTACTATAAATTCTATTGAGATAATAAAATAAAAATAAAAATAAAATTAACGATATAAATTATTTATTTTAGTTGTCAATTATTATATATATACAATTAAAACTACTTTATATACATATTTATAAATGTGTTAATAATTTTTATTTAATATTATATTTAATTCAATTATTTATAATCTTATAATAGCTTAACAATAAGATTTATCAAAATACATTATTATTCTTAAAATTCATAATATTTTTAAAAGAAAATTATTTTAAATATTTAATTCATTCTTTTATAATTAATTTTTTTTATAATATAATTAATAATAATTTTTTTTAAAATTATAATATTACTAAATTCACTCTAAATGAAAAGGCTTTGTAATTTCAATATTTGTGAGAAAGAAAACGCAATAAACGTTGTGGTTGTACTAAAAGGAAAAAGTGGGAAGCTTTACAGGATTGAATGATTATGATCCTAATTCCTAGCATCCACGTGGTGATGCTGCCACGTGGCTAACACCCATTAGCTGATGTTTTTTATCATCGGCATTTTTCTATACGCTATGATGAAAAGCATAGAATCATGACCGGGAATTTTCTTATCAAATTCTATTGGGATTAATTAATTACTTATTTTAAAAATATATATTTCCAACCCTTATTAAATTAAAATGAAAAGTGAAAAAAGCTGTTTCCCAAAATATATATAAAAAGGTGGGGCAAGCAAAGGCCAAGCAATGGCTAGGCCAAGGCGTTTTGAAGAGGCTTTATAAAACAAATCATCACTTTGTTCTCATTCTCAACCCTCTCCCTTCTTCAGAGAAGTTCCCTCACTATCTTATTCATTTTTATTTTTTCCCCCAAAATAATAATAATAATAATGGAAGACACAAAATCACGATTCAAGAGAATTTGTGTGTTCTGTGGCAGCAGTTCTGGCAAGAAAGCTACCTATCAAGAAGCCGCCGTTGAGTTGGGCAAAGAACTGGTAATGAAATTTTCTTAAATTTTTTTTCATCCTTTTTTCATGTCCTTTTACAGAATCCGAAGTTTTGAAAGACAATCTCAAATATTTCTCCATTTTGTTTCTGAGTTCAACCAATCCTGCATTGTTTCATTCAATGGTGCAATTTTAGCTTCAAAAAATTTCTTTATTTCTTTTTTTTTTTTTTCCTTCTGTTTTTTCCTAGTCCGTCATTAAAAGGGATTTTCTTTGATGCATTGTTTATGTTTCTCATCAACTGGGTCGATTTTTGTTTTGAAATCAAGCAATTTAGGAACCTCATTATTTCATTAAGCTTTGAACGTGGGCATATGATTGTTTTGTTGATAAAATAAAATAAAAAAATAAAAAATTATTAGCATAGGAGATGGAAGGTTTAGGGTTTATGTTCGGCATGACAGAAAAACTGCTAGTGCTAGCTGTAACTCGCCTGTCAGGTGAGCAGCATTTTTGCATGATCTTGTTCGTATGTATTTTTCTATTTTCAGTTTCACAACCCAAAAAAAGAAACCACTTTTTAAAAACATTTTTTTAATATATAATTTGTCCTAGAGAAGCTAGCTAGCTAACAAACGTGCTCGCTTGATATCATGACACTCTTTTGAGCGTGGTCTGCTCTTGTGCATATTCCCACAAAGAAACATACATGACCATGATTTTCACCTATGGGTTGGTTCCTTTGTAATTATTTAAATATATACCCAACTAATTTTGTTTAAAATAATGTTTGGTTATTGTGACGTGTTAATGAGTTTTGTTTCCACTTTCCAATGTTGTTTTTTTTTTTTGAAGGTGGAGAGAAAAATAGATTTGGTTTATGGAGGAGGGAGCGTGGGTTTGATGGGTCTTGTTTCACAAGCAGTTCATGATGGTGGGCGCCATGTTCTAGGGTTTGTTCCTCTCCATAATCAATCATCTCTTTCTTCTTTCTTGGGTTTTATTATTTTCTTTTCTCTTTCATTTTTGAACCATGCAAGTGTTTTTCAGTTTTCAATGAAGTTGGTTCTTAAAGCAGACATCATGGGATCAAATGCTTGCTCAGACAAATAAGGGATTTGTGCCCTTTTTTTTATTCTGTTTCTTATTTTCGTCATGTGAACAAATAAATTTCCTCTACTTTGGTTTCGTTTGACATTAGAACATGATTCCTAAAAAAGGCTTTTTTATGCGGAACTTTTAACAGTTTGTAAAAAGTGAATCGGTTTTGAGCTTTGCATTGTCAGTTTCTTACTGCAAACTCTTGCAACATAGAGATAAAGATGGAAAAAATAAAAAGCTTAGTATAAAGTATCAAAACTTTTAGCCTTTTAGGCAGTGATTGAAGTTGAAGCACTGGCTTAAGGGAACATGTAACAAGTAACAACCTTTTGTAAAATGACTGTCCTGCCCTGGTCAGTCTGTGTTTGCTATGAGATTATTTAGAAATAATGTTATAATAAGTTTAAGATGTTGACTATATCCTATCCAAAAAAAAAAGATGTTGATTATATGCTTATTTTAAAGAAATAATATATTATAAATGGTGCTGATCTGTTTTTATGTGGCTGTTTTGCAGAGTTATTCCAAAGACTCTTACGCCGAGAGAGGTATTATGTATTTCCTATTCCTCAATGCAATCTCTCTTTCTTAATTCCGCGTGTTATTTTTTGCCGTCATAAGACTAAAGTTCTTCCTTATATAGCAATGAAGCTAGCTGGATTAGACTTAAGTCGTGGGACAGTATGTCTCAAGGCTTGGGGCCTGTCCTTTTCTTTGAGTTTTTGTTTTTGGTCATTAATTGTCCTTAGAGGGGTAGTTGATAAATTGAAATCAGAGAACTTATGTTCATCTTTTATTGATATAAATATGTTGATTTTGGTGGTAAATCAACTATCATGACAGTAAACTAATCTTTTGAGAAAGTGTATTTATGTTTCAAAACTAAGATTGTTGGTTACTGATGGATGTGCTTAAATTTACATTGTAGATAACTGGAGATCCTGTTGGAGAAGTGAAAACCGTGTCTGATATGCACCAGAGAAAAGCTGAGATGGCCCGGCAAGCTGATGCATTTATCGCTCTTCCTGGTATCAACGACATCCTTGTATCTATACATATTTTTTACACCTTCTTGTTGCATTACTCTCTTTTTCTATGATGATTCCTTTTATGTAACAAATATTTTTATTAATAGGTGGTTATGGTACTCTTGAAGAACTGCTTGAAGTTATAACATGGGCACAGCTCGGAATCCACCGTAAACCTGTATGTAACTCTTTAATGTTTTGATCTTGTGATGAATCAAATAACTGATGATATATGTAATTTGCTTGGTATATGCCATTCCCCAAATCTAAGGGTTCAGATTTTGTACATCATTCTTAGCCAATAAGATTCTGCGGAACCTAATTAATAAATTAAATATCGATGTCAATATAACTTTGTATAATTAGTCCAGCAATCTCTTCTCAATCCATTGCTGGTTCACATGACATCATATTCTAGAACTTTAATCGATACTTTAAATACTGCATCTTAATAACATGATTCTACATTATGATTTGTCATGGTTTTGGAGGACACGGCTGCTTTTTGCTGTTCCACTTAAACGGGAAGCTTAGTTGACCGAATTCAGTCAACAAATCTTATTGATGGTGATAATATAGATAGATGTAAGCATAGAATCAATGCATGTGCTGATCAACCTGATTCACATGGAAAGATAGTCTAAGATTTGATGATCCAATAATGATCATGTTAGATGATTAGGAGAATTGATTAGAAGAATCTCCGTTTGAATGGGAGAAAGAAGTGATTTAAAAAAAAAAAAAGTTGTAAAACTACTGGTCAAAAGAAGCTTTTCAGTCTCGTTTTTGCGGTGTTGTTTGGGCTTTAGCGTTAAATTTTAGTTAATTCCTAATTAAGTTGTTTAATGTTGTAGGTGGGTCTCCTGAACGTTGATGGCTTCTACAACTCGTTGTTGTCTTTTGTTGATAAGGCCGTGGACGAAGGCTTTATTTCCCCAACCGCACGTCGCATTATTGTATCCGCCCCAACAGCTAAACAATTGGTCCGACAGCTTGAGGTAAATTGTTTCTTCACATTCATATTTAAACAATTAATTTAAGAGGTGGGCGGAGAATCGGACAACCAAACCAAACCGCATGATTTGGTAAACAAATTCTGTGTACATATTTTAAACCTGGCCCTTAACAATTCAGCAATTTACTGGGGGCAAGAAAAGTCTTTGAATGTTTTGGTATCTGATTTATTTAATTTTGTCGTTCATCAGGAATATGTGCCTGAACATGATGAAATTACATCGAAGCTGGTGTGGGAGGACCGATTGAATTACGTGTCCGAATCAGAGATTGCCACGTGATGTCATGACTTTCCTTTTGGTCCTTTTTTTTGTGTTCCGTATATACGTATATGCGGTCTTATACAGTAGATCTTGAGCACAGTAACCCGTTGGTCTTTTTTGTTTTGGAACTGAGGCATCATAATGTCTTGGAAAAAAATGTATAGATGCCTTAGGAGAGAGAGTGTCACCTCTTTTTGTGAAACTGTGAAGCAATGAATCATTAGTGCCTCTAGCTTTGTTAGTATTGTTTATATGTATTTTTTGCAAAGAGAATTATTACCGCCAGTGGCCGAAACTTTCTTTGTTCTACCTAAAATTACAGTATATTACCAAATGCATTCGGCATTTGGATCCAATGGGAACTGGGAAGTACAAATCAACAAAATCAATCCCGTCGTTTTATCAATTTAGGCTAAAACAGAAATTCAGTCCCTAGACTTGCCAGGGACTAAAAGGAATACTTACATGTTATTTAGTTAACTAATTTTGAGGAAAAGGATTATTAAAGCAAGGGATTTTTTATTGAAAATTTATTTATACTTAAATAAATTTTATATAAAATAATTATGTCATGATTTTACTGGTGAAGTAATCTTAAAAATTAAAAATTAAACTAAAATGTTATTGATTTAAGGGATGAGCTAAGTTTCAATTATCTATAATTTAATATTTTTCTTGATTTAATATTTGTTACATGGGTCCACATCTTTGTTTTTGTAAGATCGAATAAATTTTACATTTTAATTTTATAAAAGTTGTACGACGGCCACCATCTAAATTCTAATTTCTAATTGAGGATAGGTAAGGATATAAAATTATATTTTGCCCCCTATGCTTTTTAAAATTAGTACTATGAGAAATCAAAATAATCAGAAGTTATTCATCAGTCACCACCGAAATGGCAAAGTGGCGAAGTAATTTCATAATTATCATGTGTCTGCGGAGTATCGGTATATGGCGCAACCGCATTTTCATCGAGCTCTTTTACGACTGCGCGCATGACTGGGTAACGTGAATCTTTGGGCGGTTCATATTAATTGTGGGACCCCCTGTGCGATAATCACCATTGAGATGCTGCATCAACGGGTCCTTCTATTGGCATTGATTGGGGACCACGAATCACAGAATCACTTCCAACATAAACATTATTCTCTCAGAGGATAATAATTTTGGAATTAGGATTATTTCCACCCTACCCCCAAATATTTTGACATTTTTTACTCGGCGCCCAAACGTTTTGACAATTTCTACTGCACCCACATTTTTGTTATTTTGACTGTTATTTTTAATTGAGCTGATTGAAATTTAGTTAAATGTCAGAAATGCCCCTTACCTTGAATTGGAAAAGAATTAAGGGACATAAAATGCTATCCAATAATTGATATTTACATTATTACACAATAATCCCATCAATTAACTTATAAAATAAATTTAATTTATAATTATCAAATAATATTTATGACATGAACTTTTGAATTTTCCCTTTGACTATTAGGATAAATGGTCAAATTAAAAGATTTAAGTGCGTGATGGAAATTATCGAAATACTTGGGAGTGCCATGAAAAATGTTGAAACATCTAGGGTTGGGCGGAATTAACCCTTATTTACTAAATGTCTCAAAATTATTATTACTAATTTTTATTCTTTTCTCTTTTTTTTTTCTCTATTGAGCTTTGAGTTTGGTTTTTAATGCACGTTTACAAATAATCAGTTAGATCTTACTATTTCAAATAAACCTTCCATCAGCAACCATTTGGTGTTTAAGTCGTGCATCCTATGTACCATATGGTTACCGTAAAGTATTTTTCAATATTCTCTTATTTTGTGTTTGGTTTTAATATATAAAAAGTTGTGTTAACATACCTTTTTCTTTTTTCCATTTTTTGCCCGAGTCTTTAGGTTATATATGAGAGAAATCTCATATCAAATTTCGGATCACTTCAGGACTAAAATATAATAATTATTATATTGTAGTTTTGCCCAATTTTGTTTATGGTGTTTTGCCCTTTCATGATGTCCTATTTTGCATCATACCAAACATTTTATTGCTAATTATTCAATCATAAAGTAAATTAATAATGGTTTGAAATTGTTTGTTGTGGGAGAAAAGTTCCATCTTTGTTAGGGAGTCTTGATACTCTTATGGCCTTTTTTTTTTTTTCTTTTGTGTTGGGGGGGGGGGGGGGGAAAAAAAAATAAACCACAAATCCAGTTCAGAATCTTGCTTGCAAGTTGCAGCCAATTGATATATTGATTGATTACAAAATCTTTCACATTTAAACCATAAATTATTATTATTATTAGTAGTAGAAAAAATACAATTGAGAATTTCTTAAACAATCAAACAGCTAGACCAAGAAACAAAGATGTCAAAGGAGTTCGTCTGTCAATCTCTCGATTGCAATTTCATCGACCATCATATTGAAATTGAATTGATAGAATCCATGTGAGACGCATTATCAGATTTGATTACTTTGATCTGCTGTGATCCATCAAAGATTCGCTGTGGTCAACTCATGAATAGTCAATCAATCTAAGGCTGGGATTCAGTTGCGGAAAACTCAAGAATTTATAGTACTACTTCCGATAATTGGCGGACGTATCTATCTTCACTACAAGGTGTTGAATCTAAGATTTATTTGATTGGCAAGCAAGCCTTGGAATAAAAAATAAAATTATAATCCCCACAATTAAAAAAAAAAAAATTCTTGCTAAGTAACAAAGCTCGCTGCAGATGTCGCCCTTTCTCCTTTAGAGTCAGATTTCAAGAATGTTACTAACTTTATTCTCAAGGGTACACCCAGTGGAAGAGAGCTGAATTAGATAATTTGTAAAATTAGAGATTTGATAGACTAAAATAATCAATATAGGATATGGCTTATACTCTTTAGGTCTTGCAAGTCGGTGGTGCATGGTTTAATGAAGATCACCTTGTCCATTTCAGAACCGTCGACGTGGATTGAGGAGATCCCGAAAGAGGCTGACGATTTATTATAATTTGTTTGTTCTTTTAGAAATGAGATCATTTACAAAAAAATAAAATAAAAATAAAAAATCTTCCTTAATATTTTTCGCACGATTGACACTTCAATTTCAAATTTGCCGACGGCCGATGAGTTTGTTTCAAGGCCATGGATTAAAAAATCACAATCTATACCATCAAAGGGATCGGTTTTCATTTTCTTTTTTCTTTCTTTTTTTTTTCATCTGCATCCAATGATCTACTATTTGGCCCAGATATGATTCACAGAACATCGACAACAAGAAGAGGACAATAACGAGAGACTGTGTTGTGTCTGCATTACAAAGGAAGTAAAGAGATGGATAAATACAGTCCAATGCATTTATTCCCCATAAGCTGCTCCACAAAACTCACAGTAAGTAGTAAAATCACATTACATGGAAAAACAAAACTCATCTACACCTCCCTAATAGACATAGATATGCAAATGAGGTTCCAATGCTAACCCCTCTTATATAGCCGCAAAGTACTCCTTGCTGAGTTTTGGGTCTGGCTTCATGGATTTCTCCCCGGGCTTCCATCCTGCTGGGCAAACTTCATCTGGGTTCTCTTGCACGTACTGCAGGGCCTGCAGGGAATTTTTGCCACAAAGGAAGTAATTAAAGATCAAATTAAATATTACAACGCGATATAAAAGAAGGTTTTTCTAAGTAACTCTAAGAGGTAAATCTTTGAAAAGATTAGTAAGTTCTGCTGATATTAGTCAATCTCAGTCTGTCTCAGTAAGATATAATTCACCTGGAGTGTTCTCAGTGTCTCGTCAACACTCCTACCAATGGCAAGGTTGTTAATGGTTGAGTGCTGGATGACTCCTTCTTTATCAATAATAAATAGTCCTCTCAATGCAATTCCCTGTGATAAGACTGCAATGTTAGTAAATGGGCAACAAAGTTCTCTGACTATCTAATCATAGAAATTGAAGTTACAGTGACGACATCACAGAATTGGAATTGGAACACAGACAGACCTATTCCGGAATATCTAATACATCAACAGTCCAACAGGAATTGGAAATAACAGTGCAAATAAAGAATACCAAGCACTACTGGTTCTCAGTCAAAGATATCTACAAGTGTCTGGACAACTTATCCTTCCATTTCTCAATGACCAATATTACTTCATGGATCTTAGAAGACCCCTCTTGCTTAATCATAGAGATCATTCAACAAATTTTCTAAGATATCGTTCTGATTAAGGGGCATTCGAGTTGTTAACTTTACTGAAACATCTTTAATGCGCCCTTGATTGAGGGAAGTGTGATTTTTGATAATTAAGTTGAAGATTTCTGTCACGCGTGCTACTCCCGCAGGATAAGACTTTTCATTTCATAGAAACTATTGTTGTCACTCAGTCTCAGTGCCACTCACATACAGAAAGAACTTTTGGCTGCCAAAACATTTAATGCCAGAAAAGAATTAAATGCAGAAAAGTAGAAATGAGCAAAACTCCCTCACATTGTATCTTGTTGACCAATATAGATTCCCATGTAGAAGAAAATGATAGTTGCTATTGGGCAGTGAGACAATAAATAGCCAACTAGAACTCAACATGCAGGACAGAGGCAAATCCAGAAAGTTAGGTTTTTAGGTACAACGAGTAAATTGCTTACAAGAAAATGCATAAGAAGAATAATACAGAAACTTATTAGAACAAAATCTATTTTAATGCCCATGTCACCTCTTACAAATAGAAATGCAACATTATGGAAAACCTATTCCTTGCTCCAATTGGCATGTGATAGAGTAGTAATAATTGACTCCCATATTCCAACAGCAAGTATAAGCATTTGCTAAATGACATTTCTAAATCATACAAATAAGATTAACCATAACACTAGCAATAGAAAGCTAAATTAATCAATCCGAAATTTGGCAACAGTTGATTTAGTTATTTGTCAACTGTAATTTTGGGTTAAAAAAAAAGTGAGAAATAGTGATGTTCTCTTACCTGATCATGGATAAGAACACCATAGGATTTTGAAATTGATTTGGTGATATCAGAAATTAGTGGGTACTTCAAATCACCAAGGCCACCTGACTTTCTCTCTGTTTGGACCCATGCCAAGTGTGAGAACTACCCAAAAAAAAAAAAAAATGTAAGAGACCATCAGCATTCAGGAACAATTTCAGACTTTGGATTAAAAAACTAACCTAAGTATTTAGACAAGCATAAATGTCTCATACAAGTACATTGCAACCAGTCACTCAAGGTAGAAATCTGTAATGGCTAAGCTGCAGCATTACTAGGGAACTCCCATGGTATTTTATGTATGCAATGAAATATAGGGCACCAAAAAACTTAATAACTACGAGAAAGCGTGCAACCAGCCAGCTATTGAGCATAGAATAATTTTTTCATCGCTAACTTACCACACTGTCAGTTGAGACACCCAGTATCTCTGTGTTTAGCTTCTCAAATTCAGCGTATCGGTCACTGAAAGCAGTGATTTCTGCATGAAAGACATGGTAAGAGATCAGAAAATTTTATTGTCCACTATCATCAAAGCTTCAACTTCAATTTTGTTCAGAGTTAGAGGAAACCTGTGGGGCAAACAAATGTGAAGTCCAACGGGTAGAAAAAGAGAATCACATATTTCTTCCCAATGTAGTCCGAAAGCTTGACCTGAACCAACACTAAAGCAAGTAAAAAAGGGACCAAAATTCCAAATTTCCCCTCATATAACATTCTCATTTCTTTATATATATATAATGTACATTGATGAACTCTTGATCAAAAACAGCCTCTGCTTCAAAATCAGGTGCCTGGTTTCCCACCAATGCTGGTATATCAACCTGTCAAAGGAGGCCATAGGTTGTTACTTCACTAAAATCGTTATTAATGATTATAAAAAGAAAAAGAAACTAATTAAATCAATAACATTCCAGAAAATTTAGAAATTTGAGAACATGTGTAATTAGAATAACTTACGGATGCTTTGACAACGAAGGACTTGCGAGAATGGGACCCGCGGGAGAAGGAAACGGGTCGGGGGACCCGTGACTGGAGGGGATTTCGTAGGCCGGAGAAGGAGCTGGGGATGGTTAGGTTCTTAGAAGGGGAGATTGAGGAAGAAGAGAAAGCCTTAGGGTTAGAGGAAATGAGAGCGGCTGTTGCTGTAGCAGTAGCAGAAGCAGCTGAGCAAGCCATTGTTTTTGTTGTTGTATTATTGTTCAGCAGGAGTCAACGATACGAAGCAAAACAAAGTGTGGCTGTCTGTTGCTCAAAATCATCAATCTTGTGAAGAAGTTAAACGAGATTGAAAATGGTAGGTGAGTGAAAGGATAGGGCTTTTTTCGTTTGGGTTTGGTGCCTCGGGTTTCCCGGCTCCACTTGTTTTCCGGTTTAACCGAAAACCTAGGTCTCCTTTTGAGCGTGAGGGTATATTCGTCATTTTATTGTTGTATCCAATGGGCCGTTGCCATTCAGCCCAAGTGTTGACATAATAATAATACCTCAAGAACAGAACAAATCATCCAGAGACTTCTTGAACGCTCTTCGGATTTTCGTATAGCACAAAATACGCCTGCTCGCTCTCTTCAAATCACATTTTTGGTTGTCTTATCCTTGGACAGTCACACTCCCCTCTCTATCCCCCTCAAACAGAAGGAGCACAAGACAGAGAGGCTGAAAGAGTAGTAATACCGACCATCCCAATCCGACATGTAGGCAGCAATGCAAGACTCTCACACACTCTGCTCTACATTTTCCCACCGAAAGCTCCATTTTCCCTCCGCCCATCATGATTTTCCCCCGCTGTCTCGGCCGAGAAACCTCAACTCCCACATCCACTTCCCCTCACTTTCCACCAAAACAATCACCCCTGTCCCTTCTCCTCCCATACCCCCCAAAATTACACAAATACCCTCCATCTCCCCACCCCCAAATAATCCCCACTCGGAATTCCAAGAAAAAATGCTCTACCTCGACTCCATCGGTATTGACTTCTTCTCCTTAATCAACGACCACCCTCCGATCGTCTCCGCATCTCTGAACGACATGAAATCAACCGTTGACTTAATCACCTCCTTGGACTTCGCTGCTGCCGAGTTCCGCCGAATCGTCTCCATGTGCCCAGAAATTTTAACTTCCCGAGCCTCTGACATCCTCTCGGTCTTCACCTTCCTCCTCAGAGAGGCCAAAGTAGACGGCTCTGATTTAAAAAGGGTTATTAGCGGACGGCCCAGATTACTCGTCAGCGCCGTCAAAACCCGACTGCGACCCACTTTGTATTTCCTCCAGAGCATGGGAATCGCCGAGGTAAAAAAACACACCTACTTACTCTCCTGTAGCGTTGAAGATAAACTCATTCCTCGATTACAGTATTTCCAAAAAATCGGGTTCTCTAAGAGAGAAGCTACGGTGATGTTTCGCCGGTTTCCGCAGCTGTTTAATTATAGTGTTAAGGAAAATTACGAGCCGAAATTGAATTACTTTGTAGTGGAAATGGGACGGGATTTGAAAGAGTTGAAGGAATTCCCGCAGTTTTTTTCGTTTAGTTTGGAGAATAGGATTAAGCCTAGACACCAAGCTTGTGTAGATAAGGGAGTGTGTTTTCCTCTTAATGTATTGTTAAAGACAAGTGAGGCACAGTTTCGTCGCAGATTGGATGTCTGTTGTACTTCTTCCATGCCTTTGACAAAGTCTCCATTGTCGCTTATAAATTGTCGCATTGATTCAATGTAGAGGTAGAAGTTTGTTGTTATATCTAATGTTATTGAGCTTTATATTCATTTTTCTATCTTCTATGGTTGTTACTTATACTGAACTATTAACTAGTTGACTGTTAAATTCGACTATTGAATATGAGTTTCCTGTCTGGACACTTCAAATGGGAAATTATGCAAGTCTCATGGTTCATTAACTGTTAATTTGTTATGTTGTAAATTGGTAGTCCCTGTCGTTCTTTTATTTGTTGAAAACACATGATCTACACATCCCTGATGATGTTCTAACTTTAGAGAATGGAGCCCGTGTGTAAATACCCGCATCATAAGATTGAGACTAGAATGGAGTCTTAATTTTCCTGTTTGATTGTCAAGTTGGCAACAAATGCAAGGGTGCTCGTGGGAAGTCAAGTGACCGTGTTCATGCTCAACACGACTGGGATCTTCTCTTGGCTTTGAGAAATATGTGTGGCGTTCTTGTAATTCTAACTGACAATGAGGAAGTCTGTTGTTCTAAATGTAGATTGTGGAAAAGTGTTAGGATCTGGTTCTTTCAGTTTTCCAAATTTGATGTTTAAAGAGAGTTTTATACCATGTGCAACCTTGGATTGCAGTCACTAACCCCTACACTCTTATTGGCAGAAAGTTATCAGAGTTTTTTTCTGTTCGTTCTGCTTTGTACAAACCATGAGATAGATAGGTTTCTGTCAAAACTAGAATGCGCGCAAGACAAGGAAAGATCTTTTAAAATTAGAATATGCTTTACTATGTTTTCAGTGAGACCTACCTATTCACTTATATTCTTCCATGTACGGGTGGTTAACCGGATAGGCAAACACGAAAACTAGTTTGAGTCCAACCTGCTCGTTTGTCTCCTTCGCCGCTGGTACCTCGTAAGCATTGTATTTGTTTGTTGCAATGTTCAGTATTTTCGCCATTTCTGAGTTCATAGAAATTTTCAAAATTTAAGCAACATAGCCCGCGAGCATTTTGACATGGCTGTTACAAAAGAGATTCTACCCACCGCCCTTGTAAGGTAGGCTGCAGGGTCTCCTGTCTTTAAAAATCGAATTCTATGGTGAATTTTATGGTAACTGTGAACTCTGCGTGAATTAAAGCGGAGTCAATATGCCTTTGAACCGACGGAGACTTCTTTCTCTCCTTTTGCCGGGAGTAAATGGTGACTTTAAAAAAAAAAAAAAAAGAAGAAGAAGCATTTATGGCTGGCAGTCCAATATGTCACAGCCGTCATTGTGATTCTTGTGTATCTTTTCTTTTTAATGAACTGAACAAGTTTCCCGTTTCTCTACAAAATGAACTCGTTCTATGATTTCTGTTTTACTTCATTATTACATTGACAGTGAACATCGGCGCTCTTGCCTCCGCCCGATGACATGGCAGAGTCATTTTGCTGATCGGACCTGGCCAACCAATCAAGATTTGGCATTTTGCCACTTGTCATAATATACCTGTGTGCCGGGTGGTCCCTTAACCGTTCTAGGGTTTTGCTGAGACGCGAGGGTGGGATGTTTGGAATACTGAGTGCCTAATAGTCGCATGCGCTTAGGACAAGTAGAAAGGCGCGCACTCGCCGATTTGTTTGTTTAATTTCTCCCTTTTTCTTTTTAATTATTGTTGTTGACCTTTTTTCTCTGTCATGATTTTGTATGAACAGCCCAAAGTTTTGATTATTTGTAATCATTCTACAATATGCTGATGTATCTCACTTTCTGTGAAAACATCACGTTTTAGCTAATATCTGTGCATCCTTACATTAATTAGAATCATACAACTTTTAAAATGATGATTAACTGCGTCATTAAATAATTTTAAAATGATGATTAACTATACAACTTTTAAAATGATGATTATCTGTGTCATTAAATAGTTTTTAAAATTTTCAACAAATTTTGTAATCTAATTTCTTAATTTTATGTTTTTGACTACTTCATATAACATTAAAATGAATTTCACAATTTCTGTTGATGGTATTGTCACAAATAAAATGAATAAGATAATAGATATACATGTTGAAAGTTGAATTGTATAAGGTCATTATACCAAAGAAAAGTAAAACAATTTGATTTGTTAACTAGGGTAAAATTTATCAAATATGAATGTACTAGTATTGAAAGTACATGATTAAGGAGTTTGATATATTAACTTTTCAATTATTAAATAGTTATCTAGTCATAAAATGATAATATGAAGACTATCATAATATAATAATTGATACTCTTATTGAATTACTTCAACATTAACACACATAACCTTAAAATCATAACATGAAATCTATTATTTTTAATTAAAAATAATTGATGATAAGAGCATAAATATGAAAATATTTAATTTTATTAGTCTCCTAAAAGACCAACAGAAGATGTACAAATAATTACAAATAATAAGAAAACGACCAATATATATATAATTTTCTCATGTGAAGTCAAAGTGAAAGAATTGCATCTCAATCTCAAATATGCATAAAGATTAATCTAGATTTTCTTTAGTTCAACTTCTTCTATTATCATTTATATTTCCAAAAGAAATAAGAACACAAAAGTAAAGGGTTACCAAAGAATTTGACGAAAATAAGGAGGCAAAAACCCAAAAAAAAAAAAAAGAAATAACAAAACAAAATAACGTTACTATTAATATTTATTTTTTCCGCAAAACTTCCCTCCACACCTATCCGAACTAAAATTCCCTCCTTCCCTCGTTTTCTTCTCTCGTTCTCCCCATCCAAACTCCTCCCTCGCCAGATCTTATTTCTCCCCAATTTCTCATCTCAGTTCCTCTCTTTCTCTCATATTTTCGTTTTCTTCCCGCCATTTCGCATCTCAATGTCTGGCGCCGCCAGAGCCCCCCACCTAACCGCGCCGCCACCGTCAAATCCGCCTCGTTCGGGGCCGATCGTCCCACCAATTAAGCGCCACCTTGCTTTTGTCACGACTAAGCCACCTTTTGTTCCTTCCGATGATTACCATCGCTTCTCGAACACTCGGAGAGCCACCGATCAGGAACCTGAAGCAATTGTTGTTAGATCTTCTGTCAGTTTTTTTTAGCCATTTTAACTTCAATTTACTTTTTTCTTGTTTCCTTTCAGTGGCATAATTTATAATTATCGAAGGAATTTTTCCCTTTTGAACTTACTGTTTGTTCAGTTTGATTTGTTAAATAATTGAGTGTTGATTTGAAGTTTGTTTCTTCCCCCCCCCCCCCCCCCAAAAAAAAAAAACTCCTGAGCTGGAGATTGATTTTTTTTTTCAATTTGATTTATTCATAATCAATTTAATACGTACCTATCTGTTTTTCATTCGAGTTGACTATGGGCTAATCATTGACTAGTTTGTGTCTTTGTTAGGATTTCATTTTCAATTTTGTAATTTTAGGTTAGCTGCTTGATTACTTACTCAAATTTGTTAGAGCAAGAAAATGCTTGTTTGATTGATTAATTTGAAACGCTATGGGTGCTAATGATAAACAATGTAGTTGGCTGTGAAAGTGTCTAAATCATAATTGTCCTGGTTTTAACAGCGCAAAACTTTTGTGACTCAGTTGAATGTTCATCACTTACTCTGAACATTTAAGTAGCTTGTGCTCAAGTGCATCAACTGCCTGTTGTTAATACAATGCTTGAATTCTGTCTGTGATTCTCAGCAAGTAAAGAGGAAGAATGGAATGGAAGATAATGAGGTTGAGACCAGTGAGGGGGTTGGCAGTCCTGGATTGACAAGCATACCAAACGGTTCCTTCCACACACCTGTATCTGCAAAAGGAGGAAGGGTAAG
Source organism: Aegle marmelos (assembly GCA_030449875.1). NCBI lineage: Eukaryota > Viridiplantae > Streptophyta > Magnoliopsida > Sapindales > Rutaceae > Aegle > Aegle marmelos. Next base: position 5,420,876 of record JASUUL010000077.1, on the reverse strand, counting down.
CAACAGGTCAAAGGGAATAAAGGGAAATAGATCGACTCCTCAGACACCAGTGTCAAATGCTGGTGAGAAGATTTCTTATCATTTAGGTTTTCTCGTCTGTTACGCCTTACATACATCCTTTGATGTGGATGTTTACCAAACTTAGTCCATGAAGATGAGCTAAAGAATTTTTCATGTTAACTTGCAGGTTCACCTTCTACTCTCACTCCAGCTGGCAGCTGCCGTTATGACAGTTCCTTGGGTAATTCTGAATGTTTTGGCATCTACAACAAATTCTTGTATCCTATATTTTTATGTGCGGTAAGGATAACTTGCCTGATTTTTCAGGTCTTCTAACAAAGAAGTTCATCAATCTGATTAAGCACGCTGAAGATGGTATACTTGACCTGAATAAAGCTGCAGAAACTTTAGAGGTGATCATCTCATTTATTGATCATCTATGTTGTTGGACACTCCTAATATCGAGCTCATTCTCTTTTGAATTAAAACAGGTGCAAAAGAGGCGAATATACGATATAACAAATGTATTGGAAGGAATTGGTCTGATTGAAAAGAAGCTCAAGAACAGAATACGTTGGAAGTATGTTCCTGAAAATTTTAAGAATTTGATGTTGTTTTTCTTCTGTATTAGTTTGTTGTTTTATTAGAACTTACGAAGAATTGATCAAAATGATTAGGGGACTTGATAATTCAACTCCAGGAGAGGTAGATGCTGATGCCTCCATGTTACAGGTATCTGAAAGTAAAAACTTAATTTGTAAAGTGGAAACAACTTCTTAAGTTTAATATATTATGATTACAATTTTTCTTCTTTCCTTTACCTCAGTTTGTAATGTCACATAATATATCTGACAATTGCTGGTGATCCTGTTGTTGAAGCATGGAACAAGGAATGATTAAAAGAGAAATGGGAAGCTCTTTTAGTGGCTTTTTAAGATGGACTGTATTTTATCTTATTGTCTTTTCCCGCAGGCTGAAATTGATAATCTTTCCATTGAAGAACTCAGAGTAGATGAACGAACAAGGTCCCTTGTTCTCTTGTTGAAGCAGTGACATTTTGCTGTTTATAATCTTTTCACTAGTGCTGATGGTTCCAGAAAATATTTCAGGGAACTGAGGGAAAGGTTGAGGGAACTAAGTGAAAATAAGAACAATCAAAAGTAAACTCTTCTCACCCACCATGTATTCTGATCTTGTTTATACATTTAACTGGTATTAATATGCACTCAGTGAGAATATTGTGTCTCAATTATTTCAGGTGGCTTTTTGTGACTGAAGAAGATATCAAGAACCTGCATTGCTTCCAGGTTAGTTTGTGCTACATTTTTTTATAACCATATCCCTCCTTGACACCAATATCAAAGATTCTTTAGCTCATCTGAAATTACACTTATTCATTGCTTCTGGCAGAATCAGACCCTGATAGCAATCAAAGCTCCACAGGGAACAACTCTTGAAGTCCCCGATCCTGATGAAGTAAGTTGAGCTGAACATTTGAAAGGAAGTTTCTGTTATTTCACTTATCGTGCTATTGATGCATGTTCAATTGGTTGGTCCTGTGTACACAGGCTGCTGATTATCCTCAGAGGAGATACCGCATAATTCTTAGAAGCACAATGGGTCCTATTGATGTATACCTCGTTAGGTAATTTCCACTTGCAGTCAGGATGAAAATATCTGCTATTGCGCATATCATTACTTTGACTGCCATCTAATGTTAGAGGATTCAGAATCCCTGCTTTTGATATTCTTAAACTTGTCTGTTCTTTGTATTTAAAAGATACCCCTTTTGCCTTTCAGTCGATTTGAAGAGAAGTTTGAGGAGATCAATAGTGTTGAGCCACCTGCAAGTGTTCCACTTGTGTCTGGTTCAGATTCTAATGAAAACCAAGTGAAGGAGGTAATCAATGTGGAGAGAGCTGGAAATGAAATTGAAGCTCAGGCACAACATGCTCACCAAATTTACGCTGATCTTAATTCTTCACAGGAGGTTGTTGGTGGAATGATGAAAATTGTTCCTTCGGATGTTGATGTAAGTGCACTTTTTTATTTACAGTTGTTAGTCCCTGTAACAATAAATTAACGAAACTGTAGATTTGTAAGGGAAATAATTCTTTGGCAGAAGATATTTTATTAGTTCAAGCAATAAGGAACTAAATATCATTTCAAAGAAGGCTTCAAGTTTTGAATGAGTTTGCCAATATTCTTCAAATGGTTTTGCATAGATTTGAAGTCAAGTAGTCAATTTCTGGCTCATGTTAGTTATCTGAAGATGCAGCCCAATAAGTCCACACTTGCCAATGTTGTATCAATGATGCAAGTCTGATGGTGTTCTTAATACTTAATTTGCAGTCGTCTGTTGGTTTCTAACCTATATGCCAACTTGGCACTGGATTAATCTAAGTAATCTGATCATCGTAATTTTTTCAAAGATATAATGTTTTGTAATTCATCTGTCAATGTTACTAATGAACCGAATTCTTGCTAACTGTGTAAGAAGAAAAGGATAAACGAATTTCCAAAAGTTTATTTCTGTGTTTTTTTTACTTCACAATTCTAATTCCTAATATATAGAAGATGTGATAGTTTGTTACTTTTCTGTAGCATTAGATCATCGAAATTAAGTCTCTCATTGTTGTTGCAGAATGATGCTGATTATTGGCTTCTATCAGATGCTGATGTTAGTATCACAGATATGTGGAAGACAGACTGTATCCTTCATCTAATTTGTTGCTCTTCTTTCTTCTATCTGCTTCTTGTGTTTCCTTCTTTTGGTTTACAGCTTGACTGTTGAATCCCTGACTCAAACCTTAGCAGGTGCTGAATGGGATGGAGTGAATATGTTGCATGCTGAACTTGGAATGTCAGGTGTCTGTACGCCAACGCCACAAACTCCACCATCTAGGATAACAGAAGTTCCATCTACTGACTTTAACCCTATTCACAGATGATATTTATTTGCCAAAGTCAAGACTCGTGTAGGTTCCCCTTCAGCAGCTTCCCATGTCATTGATTAGGGTACCATAGAGTTGCCTGGTTGTTGTATACTGGTAAGTTGGTAGATGCTGAAGAGGAAGTTACTGCCATATTGCACAGCTGTTGAGTAAAATTTTTGACCCATGGTTTATTTTCTAATAAACTTATTCTTGCTTGGAATTTGGATAAAATAGCAGATTTTTTTGGTGTTGGTGGGGGGGGGGGGGGGGACAACATATAAAACACTGTCAAAGCGCTTGTGGAATATAATTGTAGCAGCATTGATTCTCTTTGGAGAATGAAGTTAGCCATATCTAAATGTTGTGAAACAGATATGCAATGGAATTGCTGCCTGGGACAATGTCAGGTCAGTGAAAATTTCTGCCCTGGATTGATCTAATTGTATGATAGCAAACATTTGTTATACCTTTAATGTAATTGATTTACCATTATGGTGATAAAGGCTATTGTTTAGTCATTTTTTTTAACTCAAATTGAATTTCATGTTTATATTTTCAGTGGTTACAGATTTTAATAATGTTTATGCTAGCACGGCCTCCTTCAGGTTTTAGTCTTAATCATATATTAGGATGTGGCTGAGCAGAGTTCAGGGCTGCAAAACACAAACCAAAATCAACCTCATTCTTGTTTGTGTTGTTTGTGTCCCTTCCTATGCCCCCCCCTGCTGTGAAGTCGTTTTCATATTAGAACTCCTGACACACTCTCTATAAAGTAGTTCAGTATTATCCACCCACATGGACGAAGTGGACCTAATGTGTGTATGGTTATCAAACCATTCTGGTGTTTGATGATAATATCCAGACGCCGGTATTCTTTGCAAGTTGGCTTCCCTAGGAGAAGAATTCTGGTACAATCTGCTGATAATTATTAAAATAAGCAACAGGATTAAGAGATAAATATGCTTTGTAGGATCACTAGAGAGTGGGTGTTTATTTTACATTTTGGGTGTTTTCAAAATTAAATAGAAAGCACAAGAATTAGAAAGTACCAAAAAGACAAAATTGATACAAAATTGAATATGGATCTCTATTGAGGAATTTTGGCGTGAGAGGTGAATGGAAACGATGGCTCAAGAAAAAGAAATAAAACGTCAGTGGGATTCAAGCCACATGTCATGGGGTGAGTACTTAGTGCAATAAATTCGTGTGATACTTGAATAATTGTAGCACGAAAGTTGTCAAGTAAGTTTATCGAACTTCGTAAACTAATTAAGTAAAAATGTTTGTAATAAAGTTAAAAGAGAAGAGAGCAATAAGATAAAGTAAATTTATTATTCGAAATAGTGTGTACAATAGAGCTTGAGAGTTTTAGAAGTGTACTTAAGTTGTTTGTTGTGTTATGTGTTTAAAATGGCAAATCCCCCTATTCATAGGGGTGGCTTTGCTCATCGTAAAAATCTCCGCGCAACTTATTATAAAATTTTAAATATCTTTAAGTATAGAAAGTTATATAGATATTTTTAAGCATACATAAAATAAAAAATTTTAGATATGTACAAGTGATGAGATGCGCTAGAGTGAACTCAAAAATTCTGGAATCGCCCAAGTTAGCAAAAATTGGCTTTGATACGGGCTAGAATTTTGGGCAGCTTGTACGCACAGCTGCTTAAGGAATTGAAGGGCATTATGGAAGTTGCCATCTGGTGTACAGCTTAGCATCGTGAAAGCTTATCTTTCTCCACGTCGGATTCCCAAATAGTGGTCCCACCTCGAACACCCATCACATCACTTTTGGCACCGTTTTTATTTAAGATAATACTAAGTTATATTGTATGTAAACTATATCAATCTAAAAATTTGTATTCAACTATCTAAATGTTGTTTGATTGGATACATTTATTGAGTACAACTCTTGGATTTAATGTAAATTACTTATAGTATAACTTGGCCACACTGTGTTTATTTACTATGTTTTTGCGTTTTTGTATATTTTATTTATAATCTACTCGTAAAGTTATATTTTTATAAATTATCATATTATGATTCTTATTCGGGTACGCGAACCTTTCCTTCTCATTGCCTTGCTCAAGACATCTTTACGACAACGATGCAAGTATCAAACAAGAAATACATTATAAAAATAACGATGTAGAATTTTTTTTTTAAAAAATAAAAATAAAAAAATTCATTGGTATAGGAATTCTATGTAGTACAGTTACAACCCTTACGAGGCTCAATGAGTTGAACATACCAACGGTATGCGAAAAACATTGAAAGGGAAATGGACTAGTTCATGAACCCCTCAAGATTGACCCAATCATGCGATGTTATTTGTTCGTAAGTTCGGAATAAGTGGCCATCAATTGCGTGATTTGCTTTGTCTATCGGTCCTGTCTTTGTTTCTTTTAATCTTATTATTATTATTATTAATTTTTTTTTTTCTGCGGAAATCATTTCTTTCAAGTTTGGAAAAAACCCGATCGAAAGCAGCAGGAGTGGGATGCCACTCTCTCTCCTCTCGGCACGTGGTTGCATATCGCTGGGTTTTCTGATATCGACACCGAACAATATATTAAAAATAGCACTCAGAATACGGTATATAAAATATAGGTCAAGTGCTCGAGGTCTTTAATGCTTGTAAAATATCTCAAATGGGGTATTAGGCATCTTAGTGGGTCTAACGTTGTAGTCAGTCATTTTACTACTTAAATACATGACATATTAAGTAGAAAATGTCTATACATGATCAAATCGCCGTTAATCCGTCATTTAAACTATTAGATTGTGGTTTCTAGCCATCATTATAGAATAAAGTAATTTAAAAAATTAAATAAATAAAAGATGGGGGAGACCGAGGGAGCCGAAATCCAATAGCATGTCCCTCTGCAAGTGCCGTGTGGGTGAAAATGAGGCTGTCAGAAAACGACGAAGTTTCAAAAACATCCGTTTCTTGCGTTCTCCACGTGTCACGTATAAAATTTATCTAATCTCTTTTCCGATTTCGATATGGTTTTACGACGACTGCGTCATGCTCCAAATTATTAAAAAGGAGAGCGAAGAAGTATCATATTCATATTCATCGCCATATTGTCCACCCACTTTTGTTCGAAAAGTTGAGTTAACTATTATATAAGTCGTTAACTTAACTTATTGACTTTTACTTTAAAAAAAAAAAAGTTTCAAATTTATTAATTTTTGAGAAACCAAATAATATAATAAAAATCAACCGTCTTATTTTAATCTCATCTCTCTTCTGTCTATATATCCCCCTACTCTCTTCTCTTCTCTTCTTATTTCCTCGGGACCAAAACGTGTGAGAAATGTCAAGCAATAAATCGATCTAGCAAAGGTAAAATGAGTAAAAATCACGTTCGTGTTGGGGCAGAGAGTGAGGTACATCAATTCGGTGATAAGGAAAGAACGCGAAATAAACTATTAAGACAAAACAAAGACAATGCGAACAAATGGACCAAAACAACCCGCGTGAACAAAAAAACAGCGGCGACGTAAGCCAATAATAATTGCAACCCCCAACACAGAGATTCGCTCTTGTCTCACTTCGCCCCTCACCCAAAAGCCATGACCTCACCGCCGTCACCGTCACCGTCACTCGGTCTCAGAAACGCCAGATCAACCACGGCACCACTCCCCACAAAACTGAGTCTCCCGGCCAAGTCATCAAACTACTCTTACGACGACGTCTCCGCATCATCATTCGAGCTCGTATCCTTAAAATCACCCTCCTCGTCCTACACTTCCCTCAAGGACCTTCTCCCTTCCTGCGGCGTCAACTCGCCCACAGCCGCATGTTCCGCCACCAACTCCGCCTACGAAATCTCCATCCGCAACCGCCTTGTCAAACAAGCCGCCTGGGCCTACCTCCAGCCAATGTCCGCCTCCCTGGACTCCCCCAGCGGCTCCCACTTCCTATACCGTATCTGGACCAAAATCTCCTCCGCGTGTTTTCAATTAATCAGTCGTATACTCAGTGTATTCAGTGTAAAAGAACAAGAATTTTGACTAAATAAAAAAATTAACTAATTTTTTTAATCATTAAACAAAGAATTGTTGGTTTTCTTTTCTTTGCTTTTTTTTTTTCCTTTTCTGTTTCTTCATCTGTACAATTGATCAAGCAAGCAATTGACGTGCAATCTTTTTGGCGCCAATTCTAGTGCTGTGGTTTCTGACGCCGGAGCCTTTGGCGAGCTTGGAGGAGATTTTCGTTGGGCGTGCCTGGCGTGGTGGGCGAGTCTGGGATGTAACCGTCTTCGGGGGAACCAGGATCCGATGTGACCCGCATGTTGACCTGCGCGAGATTGGATTTCGTCGGCTCCGACACGGCCCGGTTGATTGTGCTGGACCGCGAGGATCCGAATCCGAATCCGAATTTGGACTTGCCCGGTTTTGGCGTTCTGGGTGAGTTAAACCCGTTATCCGGTAGCGGCGGCGCGCTCGGTGCATGCTGCTGCTCACCGTTGTGTTTCTGATTCTGCAAATTATTTGAAGTTTGTGTGATAGTTTTGGTTACAAGTTAAGTTAAACTGAACACACAACTTGTGAACTCAACTATCAACACTAATATTTATTATTGAAGAGTGTAATTTTGGTGTTGCGTATGAGAACCGACGATAAAATTGTTTGCTTCTTTGGGTTTGTTTTCACTTGGAAGCATGAACTTGGCTTTGAGCCAGAGATCATTTGCGTAATTGTGAAAATTTTACCTCACCGTCAGGGGCTTTAGAAGACTTAGCAGATTGGCCGGCCAAGAACTTGAGTATGTCAAAGAATTTTTCTTGACTCAGTTCTGCGCAATTTTGCCAATAGTAAACAGCCAGATCCCATAGTCTTTCTCTCAATTCCCGAATCTTTCGATCAATGTCTGTTTCGTGCCTCGACACATAAGGCCTCAGTACGCTTTGATAAACAAACCCAGTTCCCTGCATCATCAAAACCAAAGTTGCCGGTTACAGATATGATCGCTTTGCTTCTATTTCTTGTATTTACCAGATGAGTCTGTTGTTTTCTAATAACCTGTGTTTTTGGAGACCACAAGTAGATGAGAAATGCCAGCTTCAGCTCGCCGTACATCGGAATCCTTGTACGTGAAACAAGCACAAAGTTGTAAATGTAATTTTCTGTTGCGGCGAAAAAATGTACGAGATTTGCAGAGGAGTATCAAGTGTGCATACCATGAAGCAATTGCATCAAGAAACCTCTCGAGAACCGTCAACATTGCTACAAGGATCCTGCAAAATTGTAGAGGAATGGTAAGTCATTTGCTGAAGCCTGATGGGTGATCTGGGCAAGTTACTCAACTGGACGGTGACTAATCAATTCATCTCTACTTACAGCTACATCGTGAATTCAAAAATATCGTAATAAATTCTTCCTTTAAATTCATTTACCCGACATGGAAGAAGATTATAAAAAAATAAATACAATCTGAAATTACAGATTAAAGTTTCCGGTAGAAATATAATTGTGGAACCTAACTTCCAAGGCATTCAGGCATTGATGGTTTCAACTTCTTTTCATAGAATTAATTATTGACTATTTCTAACAGATTAAGAAAAGGAAAAAAAAATACCAAAGATTAATCTTACCAATATTTGCACCAGAACCTGAGTTGCTCTATCTCAACCCTGTTCTTCTCTACAATTTTATAGCATTCAAAGGCTGGATATGCGTAGCCAAAAACCAATCTGGGATCCAAAAATGATAGTTAATTTTTTTAAAAAAAAAAAAGTTCAAAGGAATGAATCCCAAAAATAAAAGTATATGGAGAAACAAAAAAAAAATTAAAAATATGATAACGAACAAAAACTTCAGCGAAAGTTTGTATATTACATGAGACATCTAGTGATGAAATCTCCCAACATCTTTGATTCTTTGTGTTAATGATTTAATACCCGCCAAAAATTCCTGAAATAAACAACACAAGATCATCTTTTTATACTCAATGCACTTTTTCAAATTAAACTAGAGAGAAATAAAAGAACCTGTGATCTATGGCTGAAACGATCAAAATCTTGACCAAATGCACATTTGACGAGTCCAAACGCTGCGCCTCCGAATGAAGAAAAAGTAATAATAGTCAAATTCAAGAAGCAAAAATGTCGTCGAAGATATTGAAAAATTCTTTAGAAGAAGCGTTGTTCAACCTTTAAGAGAAGGATCCCTGATTCTTTGAAACAGAACAGAGAGCCCAGAAACTTGACATTAAAGTAAAAAAAGTTTATAGGGAATGCAGGTACTTATATATAAATATAATAGGCGGCTGCAGGTTATTATCAAAATGTTATTTATTTAATTAATAAATATGAGGAACTGAATAAAACACACAAACAAAGAAGCGATTGGATTAAAGAGAAATTAAATTTAAAAAAAAAAAAAGAGAAGGGGATCTCTTTTCTCTTGCACCAGACGCTTCTTTGTTGCTTATTTGATTATATTTTTTTAACTCGCAAATCAGCGAAGAGGGGGATTTCTTGGGATTCTTCAAACGGGTTTACCGTTTGACAGTTAAAGGACCCTACAAGGGCATTTATGTAATTTCTCAACCGATTTAGCGGTTAAAAAACAATAGTTTGCGGAGGTTGAAGAAGTAAAAGTTTGACGCTTGGTTCTCTTCTCTCTCTCTCTTTTATCTTTTTTAGAAAACTGATCTTGTTTTTGGTTTTAAATAAGTTTTAGAATCCATTTTGTTTAATAACAAATATCTATTTTTATTTTTAGTTTTTCTCAAAGTGGTGTCCTTAATCTATTTTTTACGTGGGAACGTGGAATGCTACTTTGGTTTTCAACTTTAAGATTTTGAATAAGAATAAGAGTAACACATTACGTCATTTAGGCTTAGAATTTAATTTTATGACATTGATATTATATTATTTAGCTTAAAGCTAACCAGCCGAGCTTATGACGTATGAGGTAATGCTCTCAAAATAATTTAAAATATTGTATTACATATTCATGGTCTCATTAAGAACAAAATTACGAAACCTTTTTGGTGAAAAAGAATTAGTGCAGGGGCATCAATGATTAGGACGATGATGGTTAAATTAGAGAAGTTTAGCCGCAAGAAAGGACAATAATTTGTAAACTTTGCTCTTTTTTGCTTTAGTTTGGGCCCCAGGGCAAAGCCAGTTCCTTCAGAGTCTTCGAATTGAGTAAGGGCATAACAGACATTTAAGATTTCGTTGACCCACTACTTTCTAACACGTTTCCCTTCATGGTTGCATACATATCTACTTGCTTGCTTAACAAAAAGGTCATGGTGCACATCTCTCTCTCTCTCTCTCTCTCTCTCTCTCTCCATACATATATATATATATATATATAGAGGGAACGAATGTTAAGTGACTTTCAATTTTGGGAGACTTATTAATATAATAAACATATTGTCAAGGCCAAGCACTTTATTAATTTTCTAGCCAAACATGACAATAAGATTAATTTCACTTCCAAATTCTGTGCACAACATTTAAATTTTTAGGGTTTTCGGTCTTTTGGGGGGAAAAAAAACTCATTAAATGTGTGCCATTATGTTATTATAATACACACTTAAAATTTAGTTTTATGCTAATATTCAACGTTTGTGTATAATTTTAAAATAATAGAATTAGTGCATAACACTTGTTTATGCATTAATGAATGTATATTTAGAAAACATAATTGAATATTCCTAGAAATCACACTTTTGGTCTAGATTCTACGTTTTAAAAAAATAAATAAAAAATACTATCTCTCATGTTCAATAATTATTTGTGGTAAAATAAGATTTCTAAGTTGTTTGTATCTCAATTAATTGTAATAAAGTAAGATTATAGGTTGTTCCTACTTTTAATGAATTTTAGTAATAAGGTAAATTTTGTTCTCTTTTTTTTTTCAGTTCTCTTGTGTGAATAGAGGATTTTCCACCATTTTTATCTTGTTATCTTTTGATGATCAATCTAAAAATAAAATAAAATAATACTGCTAAAAAAAATTATTATAATGTCTTTGGTTAATTTTTTTTTCTTTTATTTTATTTTTGTAAACACAACAACAACACTTTCCTGTTCATTTCCCATTTGAAATTTATATAAAAGCATATGTCGTAATCAATGATGTTAACAGTGATAATATCAAACGCTTGGGTTCGTTATGTTAGGTCAACCTGTTAAACCAAATAATTGTCGCCACTTATTCTATATATATATATATAAATGCACGCTTTGATATTTTGAATCCATAAAAATGCAGTCAACATATAATTGGCCGTATTATGATAAAAACAATAAATAAATAACTAGCTTTTTACTTGGATGATTTGATAGAATCGGTTGCAATAATCTTCTGGTTGCGGTTCTTTTGTCAAGAAAATTAAAATAATCTCTAGTTGGGGTTAGTTCAAAAGAAAATCACAATTCGATTGACTAAATAACCACAACCTTTGACGATGAATTGGGCAGCAAAGGATTAGTCAACTAATCGCGGTGGTCTCAAAGGAGGAAAAATAAAATAAAATCATATGAGTTTCTGGGAGAGTGATTAAAATTTTCTAACAGTGTGAGGTCATTTTATTGAAGAGTTTTCAACATCGTGTAAATAGAATGGAATTTCGCACTAAGTTTCGAAGCATTTGCCATCACCGCCTGCGTCTAAGTGTGTAATTAATTAGCTCATGCTCGTTTTATTTGAAGAAGTCAATAAAATTACTCCCTTTTTTTTATTTTTTTCCCCGAGCAAAACAAAAATTATACATTTATTATCTTGTTCTAGACATGCTTCCTTGAATAATTAATATACCATTTGCAATTTCTCGGTTATCCCATTTCTCGACCTAAGTTCTCTTCTGTTACAAGTCGTCGCCCACGTCTCTTCGGTTTTTAGTCCCATTGAATTTCCAGCCCACGAGACTTCAGAGAGCAATTAATATACTTCGCGTGTTGAGTTGAGCCTTCTTGTACTGGGCCTGGCCGACAACACGCTATAAGGCACTGGACTTACTTGTTCAATTATGAAATGATAATATTTGACTCACCTATTCTGTCTCGTCAATTCTGTCATTTTTTTAATAAATTTTATTTATTTTTAAAATTATCTTTATTCATCGCAATCAATAAATACCCATCAAAAGAAACGTTTTCAAAAATAATAATAATAATAATAATAATAATAATAATAATAATAATATTAAAGGAAAATGAAAATTAATGAATATTTTTGTAATTTTTAAAGTCTGGTAGTGAATTAGTGTTTTTATTTGAAGCCAATTGAAAGAAAAGTACTTCGAGGAGCATATCCTTCACGGTGACTATCTTTCTTCTAATCTTATTAAGAATAAATTATATATATATATAATTATTTTGTGGTAATAAAGTGAGAATATGATTAATAAAATAAATAAATAATACATATTTCAATACATTAATAAATAAAAAATATTTTTAATCTATTAAAATTTATGTTTTTTTTAATATTTTAATGATATCTTACTTTAATAAAATGAGGATATCCTCACCACTATATATGTATGTGTATTGGTAGTTTGAATAGTCAGTACTCAATAATTTCTAATCCGCAACCTAGAATGAGAGGATTTGGCCAATTGGGCACAAGCACAAAGCAAGATGCTACGATTAAACTAGAGATCGAGAGTTCTAAGGCGACAGCGTAGGTCCAATTCGGATTAATTATGTAGTATTGCTGCTGAAGATTCAAACTCAAATATTTGTACTTCACGGGGACTGCAAGTAGGAATAAGGTTGGCTAGGGAATAAAATTGATTTTACAGATTGACCGGATCCTATTGTCACTGCTCGAAATTGTGGCCTACGGGCAATACTTGCAAGTATGTGTTATGGGTTTCGGGCTCTCCATTTAAAAATATTCTAATACTCAAAGGTTGTGCTTGTTTTGGTCATGCAGTATATCATAAGTTTAAGACTCGCTTAAATATTAAATGAATTAGGTTAAAATTTTATTGACTTAAATTTAATTTGCTTATCAAACGAATATTTGATTTAATTCATTTAGTAGAATAAAAAAAAGATTCAAATCAAATCTAGATTCACCTACAATTATTCTAATTCATTTATCCTATCATCAATCCATTGAACTTAATATGAATTCGTTCACAATTCTTTTATAAAAATATTAATTAATAAAAATTTAAAAAAATTAAAAAATTTAATATCCGAAAAATACAAATAACCGAAACCCAAACACATAGTCATCCAAACATAAAATTTCAAATCCTTAAAGAATACAAACAACACTAGTTAAAATTTAAATTAAATTTATCTATTTATTAAATGAATAAAAGAACAGTTGACTTCAAATTTAGATTCCATTCATTTATTTAGTGAATCAAATTGAGTTGATTTATTTATTAAATGAGGTAATGCTTTCAAATCCTAAATCCATGTAATCTATGTTGAATCAATTTGAAAAAAATGAATATTGATTCAAATTGCCACCCCAATTAATAAACCTTTTAACTTTTATTTATGGTAGTCACTGTTTAGATTTGAGAATGATTATACTCGTCGGTCGTTGTAAGTTTCATCCTTCCATTCTCTTTGAAAAATGTTAAAAAACTTTTCTTTTGTGTACATAAATTTTGGCAAAATCACTAAAAGTACAAATTTTTATTTACTGCAAGATAATATCATGTGCATTAATTAATTTTCTTTTCAAATGTAATTATCTTATTTATTTTTGTGAAAATTGGTCTCGCAAATTGTCCTTTCTTGCAAGGACTGAGACCGAGTCCAACAGATGTAAAAAGAATTTCAGTTGGATTGATAATCATTAAATAGTGCCGGCAGATTTAAAATGCTACGTGGCCTTGTTTTTTGAACGTCCCGACTCCTCGGTAGCTCAAAAATCTTCCATGCTTCCAGGTATCATGAATTGAATGGTTCGCAAATAAACTAAGTGGCTCACTAAAGGGTTAAGCTGAGTGAGAGGGCCCATTTGAGTTTCTCTTTGATCCCGTTACTCTTGTTTCAGGGCGAGCAGTCGTGACATGGGTTCTGAAAATTTGCTCTCTCAATTTAATAAGTCTGTCAATTTGCGGCTTTCCAATGTGTCTATGTATGAATTTCATCATACATCACCACCTTTTTTTTTTTTTTTGATTGTTTCCTTGAGAAAAGAATTTGCTTTAATAATTGCATTCTGACTTTTGTTTCCTGGTCAGTTACACTGCTGAAGTGCTAGAGATTGAAGCTGATGATCCCAAATTGCATGTTTTATTTGTTCCCGGCAACCCAGGTTTGTTTTTGTTGCTGCTGCTCTTGATTCAGTTGTTATAATTAATTAATTCATCAGAATTTAGGACATAGGTTGGTGGTTGTTGTACAGGTGTGATTACATTTTATAAGGATTTTGTGCAATCGTTATATGAGTGTCTTGGAGGAAATGCATCAATTTCAGGCAAGACTTAATAAGTGTTTCTTTGTCATGATTTAGTCTTCTTTCTTTAACAGAAGTTTTCTTTAACTTTTGGAATATGATTTTTATGCTGATTTGTGATGCATTTAGTACAGCTGTTGGGAGCGCAGCACAAACGAAAAAGGTACATACGTCTTACAATCTTAACTTAAGAATTCTTGGTAAAGTAGAATGGGAGAAGTGGTACTTGATATTAGTTAACATGAAATCTTTGCATTTTTTATTCGTGGGTCTAAGCTGCTGCTAGTTAGGCTGATATGTTGGGAAACATACATGGAGCTGGAATTTTGATAACGAAAATGGCTTTGAGATTTTGGTGGAAGTTCTATATTTGGTTCCTCGATTATGCCTTGTCTTACTAGTAATTGTGTCATGTTAGGAGTATTATTTCTGATTTATTTCCATAATTAAGGGACAAAATTAACTGAAGACAATATGTTTCTCTATGGGCTATGAACTAATCTCTTCATTTAATGACTGCTTGGAAGCTAGAGTACCAATGTAAATACTTGTTGTTGAAAGTATCTTTTTTGAATCTCTCTCATACACAAAATTGGTAATATGGCATACTTGATAATTTGTCTACATTTTGCTCTGGGGTTTCTGAATAATCTAAATAAGTAGTGGAGATCACCTATAGTACATGACTACTATGTGTTTCAGTTGCAAAACAAACTCAGAAACTCTTGTCAATCAAAGCTGGTATTGGCCATAAATTTGGTAGAGAGGTTACCCAAACCAATTGAATGTTTTCTTTGTGATCATAATAGTGTAGGCTGCAACCTTCTGGAGATGAAATTTCACTTCTTTCACTAGTTTATTTTCTTAATGGCAAGAAATAGAGAAAGCTTCATAAATTTAAGCACAGTGAGCCACTTCATCAAAAGAAGCATTAATAGCCAGTTGCAAAGGAATTATATGCAATTCAACATGTTTTCGTTACTTTGATTGTTTGATTGTTAGTGCAGCTACCTTTCTAGAACTTGATATTATATCCTTTTCTTTCACCTTCTTGTCAGAACCATGATCATGGAAGGTTGTTTTCTCTTGACGAACAAGTAGAGCATAAGGTAGCCTTCTGCTTGCCATACCAGCCTGGTAGTAGTGGCTACTAGTTCATTACAGTTGCAAATTTATCATTTGTTTGCTAAAAATAATGTTCTCTGGTCGTTAATTGTGGGTACTGTTGCTTTCACAAAATTAAATTTAAACTTTGTTGATTGGTTTGCATGAGTTTGAACAAGTTACTCACTGATAGTAAGTATTGAGGTACTTTTTGCTCCATGTCTCTAACTAAATATTTCCCTAAAAATTTGATCAGATCATGTTTGTCTATCTCATAACCTCTAGATGCTTTTCCATTACTCGCTTTCTTCGTACTTTTGAGTTGTTCGGTGTAACTCTTCATTATACTATCCTATAATCTCCATTTGATGTTATACTTTTTGCAGATGGACTTCATCAGACAGGAATTACAGAATACAGAAGTTCCTATAGTACTGGTGTGACTATTTATACTGTAATGCATTTTATAGTTCCACAATGCGGACTTTTTGAATCTAGCTTGTCATCTATAAAAGATGACTGTAAAAGGTCAATGCTATTGTAGGATAATGTTAATAGTCTTTCAGCTAAATTGGCTTTAATTAACAACTTTCTGAGTGATTTCACTTCAACTGCTAACCATATAGAAGAGTTTTTTTAGTCTAGTCTGGTTTGGTTTTTTAATATTTGGTAGCTGACTTAAAGTTCTGTCTCTGAAGGTTGGGCATTCTATTGGTGCATATGTAGCTCTTGAAATGCTAAAGAGGTCTTCAGAAAAGGTGATGATCATATTCAATACAATTTGATGTTTCAATGCTCATCATCCTGCTTTGCACACCATGGGGGCATGGGAGAGGGAGGGAAACTGTACTCTGAATGATTTTTAAATCTATTGTTATTCATATACAATTTTGGCCCTAAATTTGTGTTTTGGTACTATGGCTCCCTTAATTTTTTGCCTTCTACAACTTCTAACCCTGATTCTAGTTTCCAATTTATCCTTGTCGTACATGTTTCTAACTTTTAAAACCTTTTTATGACTACTTAATTTTGCTGTAATAGGTGATATATTACATTGGACTGTATCCATTTTTGGCGCTAATCCGGCCATCAGTAACACAATCAATCATTGGGAAAGTTGCAGCGTAATGTTCTTCATCATTATGAGTAACATTACTTCCCCCCTATTTACATGCTGTAGTTGTGTGGAGGCTTCCTCTGTGTTTTATGAGCACTAGAGTATTTGTTAATGCATATGCGTTCCTAGTGTGTCCATTTTCTACCTCACTTTGGGTTCACTTATTGGAACTTTGGGCTGGTATAAGCGATTGGATTGCTGCCTTTATGAATTTGATATTCTCTATGAAAACTTAATGGTCCTTATTCTTCTGAGTGGTTGACCTGACACTAATGTGTGGAATCTGATAAAACAAAATTTATGGGTTGCAGGTCTAACATTGCGTCAACTGCTTTAAGTTACATTATAGCATCTTTGGGAATATTACCCGGTAAAGCATTAAGATTTCTTGTATCTAACTCTTTGGGAAGGTCATGGTCTGCTACTGCAGTAGAGGCTGCTTGCACTTATTTACCACAGGTGAGGTTAACCTTTTTCAGAAGATCAAAGAGTTGGCTTTTTACCTTGCAAAAACACTGCTCAAGAGAATTTAAATATTATGTTTTTCTCTTTTCTTTTACTGCGTTATTAAATCTTTATATGCCTAATGGTTACTTGTCTGTCTTGGAGGACCTTGTAATTGTCATCTAATAGAAATGTGACTTCTTTTTAGTTATAGTAAAATAATAGATATTTGTGCAGAAGATTAAAGTTTAGGTATTTGATCGTAAATGTATTCTACTTTTTGAATTCAAAATAACTTGTTTCAAATTCTATTTCTTTTCAGTATCATGTTATGAGGAATGTGCTCTTTATGACAATGACAGAGTTTAAACAGGTAAAATCTTGATTTATGGATATATTGATTGTAGGAGTTAATGATGTGGCATTTTCTTACCATTCAACAATATTTATTTTTATCCTCCTTTTTTATTGCTGTGTTCTTCTTTGCAGACCATTGTATAAACAACACCATCTTTCTCCAATGACATTTTACAAATTTTCCATTGTTGCACCTCAGATGTTTTACAAATTTGCCAAGTTTTGTCCAAAAGTATCTGAAGTTCAATTCTTCTGCTTACTTGTATAAGGCACGGTAAAAGATGTCAAAATCCCTGCATAGTTCGAATTCAGAAATTGAAGCTGGTACTAGTAAAACCAATATATAGGCTTTGATGAAGTCTGCAATGCATATATGGACTCAGTGTCCTCTTCAGACTTGGCTTTCATCATGCATAATACTTATAGTTAATTGCCATGTACACCTCATTCTAACTGTAAACCAGTCCAGTCAAAGTGTGACATTTGAATGCTTGTATGACATTTTTTTCAACTCAGTGAATCAGTGAGGAAGAAATATTAAACTCATAGCTAGTGATAATGTTACTCTTTGCATAAATGTTATTCTTTTAGTGTGACATTATCTAATAGGATTTCATTAATCGAAACATGCATTCATTTAAACTGGTAAAAAGCTTAAAATTTTCTCCTCCTTTTGTGGTTAGTTTTGTGTTATTTTTGCCATGGGTGTTTTCCTGTCATGCAATTTACTTTATATCTGCAACATGCCTGTTTATCAACTTATGAATATACAGTGCAGATAATAATGTTGTGCTGACTATTGGTCATTGTTTGTTAGCTAACAAAAACACCAGATTGGGCATTTATGAGAGAAAATCAGAATAAAATTGCATTTTTGTTTGGTGTTGATGATCACTGGGGTCCACAAGAGCTGTATGAAGAGGTAAGGATGAATTCATCAAAATTTTTTCCCCTTTTTCAAAGATCATTTTATTATGTGAAAAACTTCATATGCTTTTCATGTATTTCACACCTTCATTGGAATATAAAAGTAGGAGAAAGTCATATGCATGCGGATTAGATTGAATAGAAGCTTACGTGTTTTGCTATGGCCTTGCAATGGTACCTCCTTGCGTCTTCCCTCCCACCCTCAACCTTTAGCAGTTCATAAGTGACTTGTAGTCTTGAATAACTTATAGTTTGGTTGGTACTCAAGGCACTTCTTCATCAAGAAGGGCGTTCTAGTTAACCTCATATTTTCACTCGCCCTGGTTTTCGGGCATGGCACCTTGGTATACACTGATGTAGTTACTCTTAGATGAGTGGTAACTCGCAATGAGTATTTTTCTTACAATAACATTTACTAGTGCTGTATCAATGATATATATTGAAAACGTTTGAAGATCTTTCTTGAGCAGTGCAATTATAGTGAGAATATGGCACTTATGTTTTCATTTAAGCTGTGTTTATCGATATGTAGTGTTTCCTTTTTCATTTCTTCTCTAAACTGGGAGTACTTGTCATCCATATGCCTCACCAAATAACACTTTTATTTTGAATACAAGTCACATGGTATGATTTTATTGCATGGGCATATTAGAATCGTCCTACCTAAGACTTTTGCTTGATGAGCATGACATATTGTTCTTTCTTCTACCATTCTCCCATTGATTGTCTAGGCTTTATCATTTTTAAGCCTCATTTGGTGCTCGCAGATCTCCAAGCAAGTCCCTGATGTTCCTCTAGCAATTGAAAGGCATGGCCACAATCATAATTTCAGTTGCTCCGTAGCTGGTTCGGCATGGGTTGCTTCTCACGTATCTGGCTTGATAAAGAATAAAATTTCAAGTCTGAGAGAGTAATGTCAGACCATTTATTTACTGTGTTTTTGGATTTCCATGGTTACATTTCTCAAATTGTATTCACTTTGCTAGTAAGTTTCAATTTCCTTACCGGTAAAATTCAATTTTCGTAAAATCTATGGACCTCCCCTGTACCACATCATCTCTATAATCATACATTATTATCGATACCATAGTAACAGACCAACATGAACGTTTATACATCAAACTTGAGGGATATGAACTGTTACTAGGGTATTTGTACTCTATGGTACCATTGCTAATTTGATGTTAGAGCCAAACCCTAGGTTATAATTACTTCAGCTTGATCTCTATCATAAGATTATAGTTACTCTACAGGATGAGATCAATGATGATGATGTTTGTGCTTGTAAGAGAATTATCCTCTAATAATTTTTAATTATTAGAAAGCAGAAACAGCAAAGAATGCCAGCAGTATCACAAGATTTCTGGCAGGAGAGTTGGTCATATTAGCTTTGTAGTTAGTGTCCCGTGACTCTTGGGTTTTTGGACCTATAACTAGTTTGTTAATAGAATCCCGAATCGATTTATTTTTAACACTAATCTTGCCAAAATTGTCAACATTGAGGACAAAATGGTGTGCCAGCGTGGAGTGATGATATCATTTTTAACATGTTTCATGTTCTTGGTACAATATTAAATGGACAGAAATAATTACTAAGTTAATTATTATTGCATGAGCTCACATAATCCAAAATTCCAGAGCGCAGGATGACCGCAGGATTATTGTAACAAAGATTTGTAGCTAATAGAATAATTCTTGAATTAGGGGATTCGTTGATTAATTCGCCAGCGAGTCTTTTGAGCAAGTTTACAAGATTAACTTCCACGGGACCCAAATTTGTGTGCCTTCAAACGTAACATGTGTGGGGGTGAGTAATTAGAAGAAGAGAAAAAAGAAAAAAGAAAAAAGAGAGAGAGAGAGAGAGAGAGAGATTAGAAGGAGATCCATCCAAATCTTGATACCCTGTTATTCCTGGATGTTGTAGATACCCGCGTACGTAACGGCGCGTGATCATTTTGTAAGATCTGAACCGTGAGAAAAATCCAATGGCTCATAAATAATACTATTATTATACGGACAAAGCCGTAATCATTCTTTGCAGTCATCAATGTCAGTGTAAGTGTGTAATTTCAAGTAACCCCCACCAGACCATACGTTTTTTCATTTTTAATTCTTCAATAAATACTTTATCTTAATTTGTTTAACCAGACCATACTTTATCCATGGGAAAAATTATTGTGTGTCCCATGGATCATAGATTCTTAATATGGATCACCTAAGGGATAAATGACAAGTGGATCCCTCATCCTTCTAAAATTTGCAAATAAAAGTATAATATTGTTATTTATCAAATGGAGCCCTAAATCCAATTTTCTCTTTTTCAATTGAATCTTCACCTACACAATGTGAGAGTAGAGAGTTTATAATATAACACATTATTAGAATATGATATTTTAATAAAAGATAGGGAATGACATTCATCTCACTCTCCAAGATTAGTTAAGAGAGTTGAGAAGGAAAATTTTTAAAAAGTAAGAAAAAATAAGACGGTTAATCTCACTTGATTCTCGATTTTTCTCATATATTTTGGTGGCATAGTTCAAATAAATCTCCCAAATTTTTTTATGCAAGCCTTTATGTGACTTGAACACTTATCATGAATATGTATAAAGCAATCTATGGTTATTTGGCTAATATCCTCGTTTGCTAGTAATTGGCAAAATATATTATCTTAATAATTTTTTTTTTTGACAAATTGTTAGAATAAAAGTTAAGGGATGATATTCATCCCTTCCTTCAATATATAGTTTCTATTATTCATAAGAGAAATTTCAATTTATATTGTTAGATGTAATAAAAAAATAGCTTTGTCTTTAATGGAAATACATTTTGGTTATAATCTTTGTTGACGTGAAAAGATCCAGACAGTTTTTCATTGTGATAGGAGGTAACATAACTGAAAAGATTAAGGTTATGACTTATTAAGTTCAAATGGACTAACTGTGTAGATTTTTAGAAAAATGATGAATGTTTAGGGATCCAGATGCTATATCATTCACTCATGAGTGAGTGATCAAAGAGAATCAGAAGAAAATGTGCGGCTGAGATGGAATTGTCATAATAAAAAATCATAGGCTAGTCCTATATATAATTTATCTATTAGGGGCGCGCTCTCAGCTCACATGCAGAATTTATAGACCCTTTTCGTTTCCCCTTCATTCCGTCAGTCAAATACTCGAAATATAGCCTTAGCGCTTGGCAGCCTCTCAAACTCTCTCTCTCTCTCTCTCTCTCTCTCTCTGTATTGACAATGGCATCAACAACGAGAACAAGAAAGAAGCTAATCGTCAACACAGTTGCTGTGAGCTTAGGTTGCAGCAGCAGCTGCAGGAGGCCAAAGCTCTCATTCCTCTTCCACCCGCGACCAAAACCCAAGAAGCAAATTTACCAACAACACCCTCACCCTCACAGCACCAGTAGTGTTTACAACTCATCTTCGAGCTCACGCGAATATTATAATTACGACAGCGCCACCACATTCTCTCCCAACACGGACGATCACGTCGACGTCACTCATCATCGTTACAGCTGGGGCTCGACGGTGGTCGAGAAGGCACGACCCGTTCGAGGGTTCGGTCGGGTCGGAGGGGAGAGCGTGGCTGTGGAAAAAGACTCCGACGACCCGTATTTGGACTTCAGGCAGTCGATGCTGCAGATGATACTGGAGAAGGAGATATACTCCAAGGATGATCTGAAAGAGCTGTTGAACTGTTTCCTGCAACTCAACGCACCGCTCCATCATGAGATTATTGTTAGGGCTTTTACTGAGATCTGGAATGGTGTCTTTTCTGCCAGCAAGTCAGCCCCAGCTGTCTCTGCTTCGTCCTCCAATTTCCGTTACGGATTCAAGTGCTGATGAATGTCACGTGAGTTCTTGTCACTACTGCACCTGGCGCTTTCTTGTTGGTGCGTAATTAGTACGAATGGTTACATATATGTGTAGCATGACGAATGTCTCTTGACAAATAAATCTTGTCATCTTTGTAGTGTTATTAATGCGCAGGCCCTGCAACTGCGAACGGGGTTCGTCTCTACTAACCACAAGTATTTCTCTAGCTCTAGTGTTTTTTTTTTTCCTTTTGTTTTCTGTTTTAGTATAATGATATATATATTAGTGTACGTATGTACAAAGATTTTGATACGAAATGTAATTGCAAGGGATCATAGGACATTAAGCTGCTGTTCGTTTCTTCTTAATTAACAACGATTTGGTAAATTTTTTAAATGGGAGTTGTTAATTGGGAAAAGCTGGGTAATGGGTTGGTCAAAATTTTGGGGAGCTGCACTTGCAAGACAAATTTTGGCTTGGTGGGAAAAGATAGGTATTGGGATTTGTTTTGACAGTAGAGCTTGGGGACCCCTTGCTTTTTATTTATTTATTTATTTACTTATATGTTTTCCTATTGTAATTACTCATAATCTACGAAATTTGGAAATGGAAGATTTAAGAGATGGAAAACGGTTGGGGGATAATATTAATTGGAATTTATTTATTAATTAAATTAAATGGAAATAAAAATAATTAAATGACCAGTTCTGCGTGTGCGCGTACTTTGACATTGTGCAGGTTTCCGAGGCAAGACTGTGGTTTACTCATTACGCCCTCTTTTGCAAGTTACAAATGAGGAAGGACTTTGACCTTTCTCTATTTGCGTCTCTTTTTGCATCTCTTGACTTGTAATTTGCTTGCTATTATACTCCAAAGGAGTAATCTACTTACTATATTTAAATATATATATATATATATATATACATATTTCGCAGTCTCCCTCTCATGAGTATGACATTTTTTATTTTGTATCCCTGGATACTCCGGCCTCAAGTGGCTGAGAATTAAATCGAACTCACATCACACACACACACACACACGCAATACTTTCCTTAAAAGAAAAGTCATGTGTGTAATCTGATTAAATTGAAAATAAGATATGGCAGAGAGGTAATAGCATCGTTTTCCTGACAAAAATGACAAAGCGTACGTGAAAGTGAAGGATGAGTGACAATTGGGATTTCGTGTATCCTCTTTTTATTCTCCCCTTCGTTTATCCCTGATTAAAGAATCAACATAAACAAATATTAAATTATGAATAGTCAAAAATTAAGTTGCAAAGACATTAATATTTTTCATTCTTTTCAACTTAAAAGCTATATTTCACTACGGCTTTTAGTAGAAAACTTTTGAGAACTTATGAAAGATAGTTAAGAAACCACGCATTAGTGGGGAGGGAAAAATGTTTGGGGATCGAAGTCCCTTGCGTTAGATCACCACGTTTTTGATACCATACAGACAAATATATATGTTATTACAGATTTTAATATCTCTATTTATAAATATATGATAATTCATATACAAAAAAAAAAAGCAGAGATAAAATAAATGAAGATCTTCACTCTCTTAAAGTGAGAATGCACACTAAAATATAAAAAATTAATAAATTTTTTAATATATTGAATACTACATTTTTTGTTTATTAATACATTAAAACTTATTTTTTATTATTTTCTTACAAAGTGAAAATCCTCTATATATATATATACACACGTATAAAAGCGAAATCTTAGAACGTGTCCTATCATTTATTAGATTGAATTTAATGTTGGGTTGACGAGCGTTAATGCAAAACTTGATGTTGTCGCCAAATTAAACCATGTTCTTGTGGGAGAGCAAAATAAATTGTTTCGATGAAGATTAAATGCAAACAATAGAAGAAGGAACGGATGATGAGGGATGAGTGACGAGAGAGGCGAAACATTCAATATACAGTCCAATATAGTAAGATTCCGATTTCAATTTCAATCCATATCGATCTTTCTCTTTCTCCATAACTGTTTCATAAATGTGAGCGAGTCTGATAAATTAATTATAAAAGAAAAATGAATGTGGTCTGCTTTGAAGGGCTAAGTCAAAATCAAATCAAATAATATACAGAAACCGGGCAATGGGGAATCTTGCTGCATGCACGTTAGCTTCCGCTGTGGAAAACACAAGGGGCCGTCCATTGAAAATAAGAAGCCGATCAGGAATTAACTCCCATTCATTATGGCCTGTGATATACAATCGATGCAACATAAATTGCAAGTCAGTCCAGCTCACTCTCTCCTCAAATACTCTGCCTTAAAGAACTAATTGAGTTTTGCTCTGTACGTTCGGCTTTAATTGCTTCTTGTTTTTGACTTTTTGCGGACATAAAATAATTTTAATTGCTTTTTCAACTATGTCACGTTGAGTCTCAATAAGCGGAGACACAAGGGCAATCTTTATCTAATCCATTAACAACTTTCTTTTTAGTAGTGGGAGACATCGGACACCTCATTGCTTTTATAGGCTGGAAAACAGTCAATTGAAAGTATGACAAGCCAGAAAAATAGAAGTAAATGGGAAAAAAAAAAGAAAAAAAAAACTGTCATGAAAGATTCCCCTCCCCCCTCCACTTTTAAAGAACAAGATTTGATCCAGCCAATAACCGGCTATTGACAAATATAAGGAACATAGATGTACCTTCGTCACTATACAATCGGTTAATAATATGTTCGCCAATAAACCAGAGCTACATAAAATCAAAATTTATGGCCAAAGTTGGCTTTTGCGACTGATATGGTGATGAATCTTTGGCAAAAACTGATCTTTTTTACTGCTCGAAAATTTTCATATATGAACATTGAGAGTTTTAAATCACCAAAACTTAATACAACTCTTGTCGTCAAATAATGGGCAAAAATTGATTCCCAATAACAACCCGTATAAGATAGAAGACTCAGAGGGTATGAAAACAGGTTACAGAGTGACAAGTATACATGTAAGAACTGAGGTGCCGAGGGCCATAAGCTCAGCATGCAAGAGTCAAGCATGTTCCGAGGCACAAAATGATTAAACGTTCTGCTGCAGGAAAACAATGATACAAGAAACAGGAAATGATGGAGCAATTCGATGTGGGAACAAAGATATTGGATGTATGTGTCTCGTCTTGTTGTTCTTTCCAGGTTCCCTTTAAGAGTCAGTTTTAAGAGTACACGGCATTGTTTGATAAAGATCAGGCAAGTGATAAAGGTCCGAAAATAAAACTCGAAACTGAAAGTACTTTTAATACAGTGGATGTAGGGGTCCGCAACCATAGCATAGGGCCCCTTGAGGCAATATGTTGCCCAATGATCTGAAAGATTTTGACCTGGAGAGTCTTCTCTTTAGTTTTAGCTCAATAGATGAAACTGCACAATGGGTTCAACAAAACCCGGTTTTCCAAATTTGTCTCACCAAAATTTATATGCCCTTAAGTGGCCTTAATTTTTTTATGTTCAATTTATTCCTAATTTATGCTTCTTTCTTTTAGCAGAGCACATGTAGAGGTTACGAGGCACTCTAGAGTTAGGGAGGGCCTTTCGACTAACGGTATCACGTGGGCCTCTTTTTGCTATATCAATCGGAGGCAAGTGCAAATCAAATCACAAAGCATATTTTGCTCATCCAAAAGAAAAATATATTTAATTTTTTGTTCTTTTGAATAAAATTACAAAAGATTAATGATTATTATTAGTTTATGTCGTAATAAACTAGTGAAAATTAGGAGTAAACTAATGTTATAGTTGGGCCTTAGACCATTTTGGGCTTGATATCTGTGCTAGATGGGGCCCAATTGCTGATGAGCTTACCCAATTTTTTCCCCCTCGAATCATATGGTCCAATTTTTGTGGCTGCAATCAGACGAGAGCCTCGTTGGACCACTTTGTTGGTTTAGTATTTTCCCAACTTCCCAAGGGAGATGTGTTAAAACGCAAATTTCACAACTGAGAACGCAAATGCAAAAGTTTTTTTACATAGATGAATAATGGTAAATCTGTTATGTTGCATATCAAGAAAATGCTCACTTTTCTTTTTGAGTATGTCCCTAAAACTGTTTCAAGGATGCCCGAAAAAGTGAAAAATATAGTAGCGGCGAAACTTAAATGTTGCAGCAACTGCAGAGAAGTCATCATTTGAGATGAGCTAGCTTTATCCTAGAGAAGCAAATGGTCTATGCAGCAGCAACATCAGAATAATTGCTCCTAATGCTGAGTTGTTACATCAAAATACAGTTGAAGATCTCACAAAGGCCCCATAGGTAATGGCGCCGAGCCGGTGAGGTTGGTGTCTATATAATGCAAAAGTGCATTAATTGGGAAACAAAATAATACAATTGAAAAAAAAAAAAAAAACTCAACTCCATAATTATGAGAAAATGACAGCTGCAAACACAAACACCAACAATGTTTAATGATCATTATTATCGTAACTAAGTCAGAAATCGCGATATCTCATGGCAAAGTTACTTAATAACATGAACTTAAAGAGTGAGTGAGAGAGAGTCACTATCTTCACCTTCTCCAAAGTGAAGAAGATCATATTGGGATCAAGACAAGATTTGCTGCTATTTTTCACTCTTCTTTTTTTTCTTTTTTTATAGGCATTACTTAACCAACACAACACCGTATCCTCCGTCGCAGCATTAGTATTATCCAATGTAAAAACGGGGAAAAAATAGAAAGAGAAATCTTCAAAAGTGTAAAAGGAGACCGAAAAAAAAGAAAAAATACTTTACAAAGAAAAGTACAAAGTTACAAACAATATAAAGCAATAGTGCAAGTGAAAGTAAAGCTAAGGCTTAAAGCCAGTGTACTGATTGATTCATTATTGATGGATGCGTACGCCGTGGTTTGTATTTAAATAAGTAACGCTATCAATTGAAGTTTCGTAAAAACAGTGTCTTGGTGAGCTTACCTAGGGCAAATTGCTAGTTTCTGTCACTCAACCAATGAGATTTCATATCTTCAATATCTTGTCTCTTTTCTTTCTTTCTTTTTGTTTTTTGTTTTTTTACCCCTTTCTCGAATAATATCTTCTTTTTTAATTCCGGTTTGATTTATATTCTCAGGGAAATCATCTAATTAATGATCCTTTAGAAGTTTATAACTCATGTTTGACATATCAATTTCACGGGTCTAATTAAATTTTATTTTTTATTCGTATGGACGAATGAACAAATGAACAACTATTATGTATAAAACAGAGCACGTGTTGTCGATTTGCTCACACTGATTTGTCTTACATGCATTGTGTTATTTTGATACATCTAAGATTAAATGTTACTTCAGGAAAACTCATAAATAAAAGCTTACCCATAAATAATGACTAAATAAGTTCATAGATCGCTCTTACAAGTTATTTACTAAAAAGCAGTAATGCTCCTTTAATTTCGAAAACTAAAATAAAATAAAACCACGGCGGGCTGAAGGCCGGCTGATGTGATTTTAAAATTTGGTTTACGATTACCATTTCAATGTTACCCATGTATGATCATTAAACGCAGCAGCCTCTTCAAACGAAATTGTCTTCTCGGCCCACGCTCCACGTTAAATGCAAAAGCTCAAAACAAAGCTACGATAATTACTAGACAGACGCCAACTTCGGTACCGCTTGGTTGAAAGTTTGGTGCAATTTCGTTTTTTTTCTCCTTTTTCTTTTTCTCGGAAAGTGAGGATGTAATTAATGGGTCATTATCTCAATAATTACCATGCCATTTCTTTTTTTTGGGTCGTGGAAATGTGTATTGGTTTTCTCCAAACTTGTTGACAAGTAAAAGCCTGCAGAGTAATAGAGCCATGGGGTGGGTTTGTTTGTTTGTCTGAGAAAGGAAATTATTTAAACATAGTTCGGTGTAATTTTTAACTTTGTGTCCCATTGGCTGATGTCACCTCTTTTTTTTTTTTTTTAATCTCTTTGTTACTAATTTAGAATGCTTCTCCGGCGCCGGTGCATAAGGGTGGGCATGGGTTTGAATTTTTTAGAATCATCGATTGGGTTCGGTTGTTGTTTTAATGCCAATTAATCCGAATTGAATTCGGAAAATGCCCAAATAAAAAAGTCGTTTGTTTGGATTATTTTTTGATCACTCAGTACGAGTATTAGCCATTCTCTAATAATGGATGGAAATCAATAACAAAAGCAATCAAATTTAATTTGATCTTCTCCTCGAAAAAAAAAATAATAATAATAATTTGATCTTAAATATAGGTTCAAGATCTCCTTATATATATATATAGGCTCAACTGTTCAATATCAATTCAAAATTTTTAATCTATTAAATTTATATTTTTTATCTATTAATTTATTAAAATATATATTTTGTTTGTTAGTAATGTCCGCTTTCTAATTGTATATATATTTATTCCTTAATAAGGACAATCTCATCTTAATATATCAGTAAAATAGGAAAAAAAAATACATATTTCAATATATTAAAAATTATTTTTTTTATCTATTAATGTATTAAAATCTATATGTACATATATATTCCCGTCTATAGGTTTTTACGAGTAAGAAATTGCTGATTGTTTCTGCTGGTGAGAAAATTGCTGTACTTCAGGCCGAGTAGAGTTGGCATATAAGTAAGGTTTGATTCGCTGATTGAGAGTGACCAAATAGAAAAAGACATTGCTAGAAATTGTGGGGGCAAGCAACTTAATTACATCGCTAAAGCTAGATTAAACAAACTAATTAACTCTGTAAGCTTTTAAGTATTTCAATTTGTATTATCTTTCTTTAACATTTCTTAAGCTATTTCCCACAAGATATCGAGTCCTTAAATCTTATCAAATACAAAAACCGCAATATAATTTACAGAAAAAAGAAACCCTAGCCTCATTATTTAGTTGTCTTTCTGATAAAAGCCCTAGCTTATGATCCGATTGGAGTTGCTTGATTATAGTATAATTAATTAAACTGTGACGCTGCATTAAATTATATCGATCGATCGTGATCTCTTCGTAGTTAATTGTAAAATTGAATTTAAGACAGATGTGGCACAAGGTTTAGAAGCTTCGCTGCTCGAACAAGAATCTTGACTTAGAAATTGACGCCGAGGCATCCATGAAGAGACAATTATATTGAACATGGAGCGCTAAAAATGTTATAATATATAATTTCGATTTCATGCAATGCAATGCAAATTGCAACTTTTTGTTATCTCGATCCTTTTTTGTGTTATAATAATTCATTCGTATGTTAATTAATTGCCAGTTAAACAATATCAAACTACCCATGTTGAACCTTGATACTGCGAAAATTGTTGCTTTGGGGATAGGATTTTTAATTCAATTAACGCCTATGTATGTAGATCTTATACCGTAAATTGCGGGAAAAAAATATGGTTCATTGTAACATTAGTTTAAGTTTTTTTTTCCTTTTTTTTTAAGGTTTGTTTAACTTACTCTAAACAAGAATATGAAAAATATTCTCAAACCATTTTAGCAAAATCTTAACTTAATTGTATTTAACGTAACCCATGCTTGGAAACAACACTTGTTGCACATTTTAAGAAGTATCTATTTAACAATCAGCATGATAATGCAATGATTTTATATTTTTGCCCCTAAAAAAATTAAATTAATAATAATTAGCAGTAGTAAATAATAAAATAAAGATATGCGGATCTATGTGATTTAATATCCCAACGGTCCCTTTTTGCACCACTCAATTAATATGTTGGTAGTGACAATCTGCTGACCCACTAAAGAATGTCATTTATTTCTTGTTTTTCCTCACCGTATTTAGCTTCTTTGATAGAGAAAGAGAGAGGATAAATAATAATAAATAACAATGAGGATTCAAATTCGGAACTCTTATGGCCATGGGCACTATGTTGATAAGGTCATAACAATTATTTTCAAATATTCTTGCAGAAAAAAAAGGAACTTTTTATTTGTTTTATCTGCAATATCTTTACAGCCAACTCAGAGCTACACGTTTAATTTGCAGAAATGGTTTTGTTCATATTCTCAACTTTCAGCCATTTTTACTTTCAAAACTATGAAAAATATCCATGCTTCAGCAACAAAATCTAATATGAATTTTGCTTTTGCTTTTATTTTTTTGGTTTTTCACATTCGGGTTCTATCACGGTTATTTGCAAAAAGACCAAGCCAAAATTCTGCGCTGGAATTGTAGCCATCGTGATAAGGACTGTCAAATTCAAAACCTACGGCTACGATCACTTGATCATAGGAAAAGATCTGCAGAGATGTACTTCCAGGTGAAGCATATCTAGTGGTGGATACTACTCCATCACAGTGGATACACGTGCATATAGGTGATTTGAGTTGCATGAGATCGAGTTTTGACCACTAAAATTGATTCCTCATTAATTGTCCACATGAAAATTAACTCACTGGCGTGTCGCTATAAGAGAACGTCGTTTAAGTAACCTTTTTAGTTTTTCGTTCCCCGTTTTGCAATAGCTTTTGTTTCTAGTAAAGATGTTAGTTTGTCTTATTCAACCCAAGTAAATTTGGATAATAACATTTTTAGTTTTGAGTTTTCATGGATAAGTTCATTAGTATCCATTTTTAACAAATTGGTCTCTAGCTAGTGATCAGTGACTCCTAATTTCATTTTTAATCATGACAAATACTGCAGCAACATTGAAAATGTGTTCTTCACTAATGGAACGGAACTCGAAAAACCAAATATCTTGTTCAATCCATAAACTTTTATAAATTAAATTTGTAACTGATCATCTTTAAACCCTTTTTTTTTTTTTTAAATAATCTTTTTAAAAGCAAAAATATAGTAAGATTCGGTCCCTTATAATTAACTGATACTAAAATGAGTGAAAACCCTGTTTATGAGCTACATATTCTTACAAGAAATGGTCAAATATTAATCTTGCTTATCTTTTCTTAAGTTACACACTCTTACAAGAGATAAATATCACTAATCTTGTAGCTGAGTAACTTGGTTTCGTCAAGATATGTGGCAAGTTAAGTTAGGGACCTATGTAGATATACTGTATTTGTCAAAACTAAAAATATAGGGACCCAAGAAAAGAAAAAAATGCATAAAAAATATTTCCCAAAGTTCGCAATCGTTAAACCCTAACATGATCGCGCGTGTGCATTCCCTACACACGTACGACTGTTTTGTGAGCCCACAGACGCACACATTCACAGAGAGAGAGAGAGAGAGAGAGAGAGAGAGTCATCAAAAACCTCTTTTTTTTTCAACTGTAATTCATTGCTGAAAACTACTGATAATATACACAACGTTCATTTCATTTAACAAAAAACTTATAGCAATTAAGATGAAGAAGCATCATCATCTTTTTGTTGCTTTTTAATCTCATCATCATCTTCAGCTTCTAATAATGAAGATAGGCCGCAAGGGATTGAAGAAGAATCATCAGAAGAAGTGTAAAATGACAAAGGAGATGAAGGAGAACAAGAATGAGAAGCTCTTGACGATGACGAGCAAGTGATAACATCACTGCTAGTACTAGTAGAATTAGCAAAAGCTAAAGCAACGAGTAGGTCAACGAAAGCAACAACAATGTACCCATGATTGCTTTTTCCATTCATTCTCAAATACCAACACAAAAGTTCTTCAAGATCTTCCCAATCTTTAAGCCCATGAGCTTCCACCATTTCCCCCATTGACTTCTTGAAATCAACATAAGGATCTTGTGATTCCATTGAACAAACCAAGCTCTCTTTGTAAGGGAACCCACTTGTTTTAGCTTCTTCAAGAATTGAACTTGTCTCTCCAGGCTCAAAAAACAGCCTTTCTGATCTTAAACCTCGAATGACAGTCTCTACTGGATCCCCACTTGAGCACTCCTCCGACGCCGTCGAGAAGCTTGCTGTTGCTGACTCTGATGATGTGTTTGTAAACAATGATGACTCAGTCGTTTCAGCATCTAAGTAGGCTGAGTTAATGGTCTTGAACATGGCGCCGTTGGTACTGATATTATCACTATGGTTTCTAAAAGAGAGGGTTCTTGTTTGGTGACAAGAAGGCCAAGGCCATGATGATGATGATGATTTTGCTAATGTGTATGTGTTTTTGGACAGAAAAGGAAGCTTCATTTTCTTCCCCATGTTGTGGTTTGATTTGGAAGATTGTAGAAATGATAATGTTTTGGGTGTTTAAGCTAGAAGCTGTTGTTGACGTTGTAAGAGCATTAAATGATGAGCCGGAAAGGATTGTGGCTTGTGGCGAAGTAATTTTTGAAGGAGTGGTGTGGTGAGATTGATAGATTATGGATAGGTGAAGGGAAGTTGGAAGTAAGAAGAAAAAAGGAGATGGGTACATGCGGTTGGTGGGCTCTTTCACTTTTATATAATATGCGTATTAAATTTTGAGCTACTAAATTAAATGTGGTTCGGCTGACCTCATTCAATATTATATCTGGTACTTCTGCCCCATTTTCATTTTCATTTTTTTTTTAAAAAAAAACCAGTTATTGTTTGAACAACTCTCACTCATTTCCCCCTCTCTTTTTCTTTCTTTATTTATTACCTTCTATGGGCAGTTAATACGTTTGTCCTTGGACAGGCTTCGGAGCTGTTGGGTGATGATTATACAGCATACGCATATTTGTCAAAGAATTGTTTGGTAAATTAAAGAAAAACGAGATATTGTATATTGGAAGCTATACTTTCTTTACAATAAAATATCTCATAATGCATTTGTTAAATCATGAAAGTATGTTGTCACTAATTAATTCACATGTAAAAGAACTTTTGAAGAAATCAATTATATTGAGTATTAATTTGTCATTTTGAAAATCATTTAATAGTTCTTCAGTATAATATTAATTTTCAAAGCACTAATTTGATTCTTAGATGCAATGTTTAGTATGTTCCTTCTATGATTCTTTAGCAAATATGAGGAGCCAACTAGCTTATATTTAATGTAATTTATGTCAGGTACAATATCAGTGCATAATAATAGGACCTATTATTGTTACTGTATCTTGCATAAATTATATTAAACGTATCTAAGTCAAATCCCAAATATGATTGCTTAATCTATACTTAAGATCTTCTTTCTTTGTTTCTTTTTTTTTTTTGTTTTAGGTTTGGGAGGGGGGTGAATAATTTTGCACTTTTTGCTTCGATAATTATTGCTTTAGATCTTAGTACTTGGTAGATCTCAAGAATGTATTATAATGTTTAAATTATTCGTACTCCCAATGGTTTACTTGGTGGAGTGAGAGTGGAGAGTGTGAAATTCTTTGAATTTAGTATTTACCTATTTAAAGTGAAAAATGAGAATCTCATTTTATATGATTTACTTTTTTTTTAGATTGAGTGAGAATTCACTCTTATTTCTTCTATTTTACTCCCTTTTTTATTAATATAATATAATTTATATTTATTAAAATAAAATAATATTATATTTACTTAAAAATGATAATACTACATTTATTTAAATAAAAATATTATTATATTTAGTAAAAATAATAATTTATGTAATCCAAGTTAAAATTATTTAAAAATAATATTATTATATTCATAGAAAATCAATAATATTTCTATATGCTATCTTTACGTGAAAATATAATATTATTATATTTATTTAATTTTAATAGTATTATATTTATTTATTAATTATTAATTATTAATAATAAATAGTTTATTCTAAGAAATATTAATTTTATACTATATTATTACTAATAATTTTTATTTGTGTTGCTATTATCAATAATTTTGAATTCACATAATTAAAATAAAAATTGATGGAAAATATATAACTAAGAATATTCATAATTATTATTGAGTTTTATAAGTGAAATTAATAATAAATAAATAATTTATTTTCTAATATTTTTTATTAATTTTCTAACTAAAAGCTATATTTTTTAAAATAAATATAAAATTATAATTTAAAATAATTTGCTCTCAATTTAAAATAATATAAACACATAAATAAAATTTTTATTTTTATTTCACACTCTTATTTTACTGTAAATAAATAATTTACTCCTATTTTTACTTTATACTCTTAATCTCAAAATTTTTACTTTTTAAGATTCTCAATTCTAATCGGAAAAATAAACAACACCTAAATATATAAATTTTAACCTCTCAAGGAAAAATAACAAGAATAATGATAATAACACGTGACACGACAATTTAGAATCCAAAAAGGAAAAGGCCATAGACCTATCAAATCCTTGATTTTTAGGTAATCTGGTTGCTATATTTCTTTTTTCTCTGCGTGATCAAATTGTTTTGCTGATAGCGGCGTCCTTATCAACCCCTAAAAGGAAAAACTGTGACACCCCAAACATATATGGAAGAAAGGGATGCCATCGCAAAACCTTGAAATGAAATCATGCAAAGATTAGACGTGCATGTTAAAAATCTATTAATTAGACCAGTCTTAATCACTAGAAAAATGGCCAACGTTCTTGAAAATTGACTAAATATAAGAGGAGTTACATAAACCAAATTTTCTTCTTCTTAAGTTGGGTAAACTTACATTATATTAACTTGTAACTTTTGATTACCCTTAAGAACTTGTCAAATGAAGCAATTAATCCGGCTGGGACTCCTAGTGATTATAACTTTTTACGCTTAATTCCTATTCAATATCATTAACCACACAGACGTCTTTTGCCAAGCAGATAGGCGAGTTAAAATGTTGTGTGTTTAATACGACCAGGAATGAGTTTTAAATAAGCTTAAACATTTTCGATTGTGGCGTGATAGACTTAATCCTAATAGGTGTCCGACTAATCATTATTAATTTAAATTGACTGAAGAAGGAGATAAACACCACAACTTAATAGAGAGTTTTTGAGAAAATCAAATCCATGCTGCTGAGAAGATAATACGATTCGGAGGGAACCGAACAGAATTCAAAACCCAAAACCAAAATCAAACAAGAACAATTAATCAACACACGAGGATGGAACCATCCGTAAGTAATTAAGACTGAGTGATCACGTGCCTCCCCAAGCGATCCAGTTAAGAGATTGAGACTTTTTATTTGTTTGTTCCCTATTTGATGGCCTAACAAGACTGGATTTTTGTCCACAGTGTTTTAAGGAAGAAGAGAACCTAGTCCACTGGATTCAGTTTGTGCTCTTCAAATTTAATGGCCTGTTTGGTATGTACTAAAATTCCAAATCCCTAATTCAAAATCATCTCTTCGTTGTTAACCAAGTGGGCATGTGGCTGTGCAATTTTTTGAGAGCATGATTTTGAGATTCAATTTAATATCATCTACTTGTGCATTATAAAAGGGGACCATATTTATTGAATCCTTTAGATGGTCCATGCTGTGGCACATGTACATATCCATAACAATTTTGAAGTTTCCAAATATTTTAATTCATTCATATAAAGATTGTGGGCGCACATACACAGTCATAACCTAATATGTACAGAGGGGCACAATCATTGTAGATATATGCTATGAGGCAAATAAATTTTATCGATTAATTTGGAGCACAGCAAAATGCCACAAGGCACTCAAATTTACCACGAAAGGAGGTTAAATTGGCGTATTAAGATGCGCTCGATAAAGGACTGCTTAAAGGTGGAGTATGCTAAATAGCAAGGTACGCTCAGCGGTGGGAGCAGTGGTGCACTCAATATCTGACAATCCAAGATTAAGATAATTACTCGAGGATGGAATTGAAGAGAAAGACCGCCTTATCATGTTCTTTTCTTAGTTCAAATAAGGAATCCCACATCTTAAGCTTCATTTTAGAACACTTGGTAAAGATATACAATGGTTGAATTAATGGCTAATAAAGTAGACACACTTGGTAACTCTTCACTCATAATTAAATATTTTCGATTAGATATCTAAACATCCTCAATGACCCTGACACTTGGAATGTAATGAAATAATTTATATGGGTCGTTAAAAAAGAATATTGAATTATATTCTATATTTATTAAAAAATAAAAATTTCTTCGACTCACAAATAAAATAAAACTCTTTTACTGAATAAATTAATCTTTTTATTAAATACCCATATATTATAAATCCCGCGTCCCAACCCCACTACAAACAGTGTTTAAAAAATAAACTGTTTAATGAAAAATTTATATTAGCGTTATCATTTTGTAAAAAGTCAAATTTAATAAACATTACCAACTTACTATACCACGTGGATACCAAAATGAGCTCAAAGCAACTCAAAGAGAAGCCCATAAAAATCCTTATAATCACAATGAAGTTGTTGCTAGTATTTGATACTAATTGGTTCAGAAAAGGTAAAATATCTTAGCAGCGAAAGAGGTGTAACCTTCGAATCTTGGATTACTCAGGATTAATTAAAGGATTGGACTTGTTACTAATGCCTACCGCAGCGGGCAAGTGGTACATTGACCTAGTGGATTTGGAATTTATAATTAGTTAACAGAGAAGTCCATGATTGAAAAAGCAACCGAATCCATCGTCTGGTCAAATAAGAATGTCTGCTTAATTCGAAATTTCTTTGCAGTTTCCTTCTCCCAGGGCAAGTCCATAAATTCAATTAAACAAAATTGGTCTTTACTTAAGGGTACCACAGCAACAGAATTCACATAGAAGAAAAAAAAACAAGAAACAAGTTTTTATCAGTTGCCATCAGATAAGAGATCAGCTATTCCAATCACATTGTTGGAGTGGAGGCCCACCTCCAAACAGAAGCCATCTGTGAAATGGACCAATGTTACCAGTCTGGGGTACCAACTCGTGAACTCGCTGCACACTAAACCCAAATTGAAAGAGACCATCACATGCTCAGTTGGGGCTCCGCTTATTTAAACATTAAACGAAAAAGATCGGTACATCCAAGTCTATTACAACATCACATCGTACCAATTAAGGCCATAAGAACGGCGTTATATTTATTTCCAAGGCGTAAAACATGAACTTCGAAATTGAACTTGAAATCATATACCAGGATTTGGAGGCACAGTGCAACAACTCCATCAAGAGAAGAAAAAATCACGACCATTTTTCTCCCATAACAATACCCAGCCTTTCGATATTACAAGTTTTAATAATTGCAATTAGTTGCTCTCAAAATATCTTCCCTTTAAATATGAGAGCAAGTACAAAGATGAGCCAAAGCAGTAAAAGGCCCTGTGCCATCCAATTACGCTTATTTGCAAGGGTGCTCCGGCAGGGACCAATAGAATGGCTGCTGAAATCATAATCCTGCAAGCAGTTCGTCATGTAGCTATCGCATTGAGTGTTATTGCGCTTTCAGTCATCACATCACTCCAACCAGTAAACACAACTTGAGAAACCTTTCAGCTCAACTGGCTTGCGTCCACTATAATTTTGGAATTGACAATCATCAATAACAATAATTCATCGACTACAACAAGATTTTCAGATTTTGCCCTAAGGCGGCTAAATTTCATAGATGCTACATGCAGGCTAGCAACAGTGCCTCGGTTGCTGCTCTATTTTGATCCGACCAATGCATATTTCTGTAGGAACTATTCAGCGTTATCATTCCAATTAAAGCCACGATGAAGATTTGATTTCACCCAGTGAGGCAATAACACATAAGACTAGACAAAACTTTTATCAAACTTCTAGAAACAAACTCAGAAAAATCTAAAAGGGTTAAAACAGAGATGGTTATGCACAATTTCAGCTGCGTCCTTGAAAATACAATAAAATGAGAAGGTCACAAAAACATTAGATGAGGACAAATACGAAACAAGTTCCGTCTATGTAAATTGACAGGGTAAATGGTCCAATCATATCAACCA
Organism: Aegle marmelos; assembly: GCA_030449875.1. Taxonomy (NCBI): domain Eukaryota; kingdom Viridiplantae; phylum Streptophyta; class Magnoliopsida; order Sapindales; family Rutaceae; genus Aegle; species Aegle marmelos. Next base: position 5,383,055 of record JASUUL010000077.1, on the reverse strand, counting down.
CACCTGTATGGAACTCAAAACGGTGAACCAGACTTGGACTCAGTACCATGTGTAAGCAAGGCCCACGTGCTCCTTTCTATTCTCAATGAGATCTCATCTCTCTTCTATTTCATAAGGAAAATGACGTGTGGTATTGGAGAAAATGAAAAAGACATGGGAAGTGTAAATCTCACGCGTAAGAAATGCTAATGCTAGGCTTAAGATACTAAATTTGTACTATAAATGAAGAGGCACTTGATGCGTCATTCATTGACAGCTGCTCTAAATCTAATATATTACATTAACGATGGTGTAAAAGAGGCAGTCAATGATTGGAAACGCATATTTAGTTTGTGTTAGAAAAGTCATCTAGTACCTAGCAATGTTATGTTTAGTTTGTATTTTAATGTTATCAGCCTAGCATTTTATTGGTTATATTCAAAGATAAAAATATCAAATCACAAAAAAGGTTTGAATTCCTTAATTTCCAATCACTGTCATCATAAATTGCGTTATTGCTCTAAATGTATTCAGCATTTTTTTCCCCGCCAAAAGGTCTAGGAAAACCAGCTAGAACAGTGAAGCTCTTGACTGTTGAACTTTTTCTTCTGGTTGACCACTACTAGCTTAAAATCATGGCATTCGACTTATATAGGATAAATCTAGGACAAAGACTTAGTATTCACATGAAGCTTAACATCTTATAACTAAAATATTTAGGGAAACAACTAGAAAATTTAAATTTTCCAATTTTCCTTCATCGCTTAGTTCTTCTGTTCATTAAAGAATGCCAAAATAAGTGAGTCGTATAATAAACCAAGCTAAGGTAGAAAACAATTGAGTAATATAACAAACCAAAGAAAGATAGCCCCTACATGCTAATAGAAGCTCAATGGATCCTCAAACTAGATAACACCTCCAGTCCTAGAAGCATACAGAAGCCCTTGACACTTGCATGAGAAGATCATACTTTCCATTAGTAATTCTCTTTGACATGACAGTGCAACTAATAAACAATTGTAGGTAAAGAACAGGAAAGATCTTACAGTGGTGCCGGACAAATACAGTTCAGGTATAAAAGGGTACCTTCAAATCTCCAAACAAGGCCATCCCACAAAACAGTAAAATTCTTGGTAATGCTCAAACTATCTATTTTAACCTCAACAGGAATTTATGTGTAATTACACTCAGCCAATCAAACTCCAGATTTCATTTGTGGACACCCCACGCCACCAGGCCACCTGACAAAGTTCATCAGCACTAATGCATCTAAACTGTTAGAACAAGTAAACACTAAAAGATTTATATTATATTATGGGTTCAGAGGTGAGCACAAGTTGGGTTAGTACTAAACCTAACCCAACCATGGGCAAGTTGAGAATTTTCTACCCCTACCATCCCACCAAACCAAATTATCTGCTTGTAAAAAATTAAAACTAACCTATCCAAATTATTTTGCTCAACCTGAACCCACCGCGAGCTGATCCAAGTGGGTTGATGGGGGCTGAGTGGGTTGATGGGGGTTGACTAGGTTGCCAAGTTTTTGTCCACACTATCTACTATCTGGGTTAATATTTCCAACACAGATATACCTCCACAAGATATATATGGCCAAGATCAAGTACAACCAGCAAGTTTGGTCATGGAAGACTAATTAGTGTGAATGTACATAATCTGAGTTAGCATTTAACCAGTAATAATGATTAAATAACTCATGTAACAGGTACCATAGAGAATGGACAAGTAATTAGGAGTATACGGGTAAAATGCTCTTTGGAACATAATCAACAAAATGTTCCACACGAACTTCATAAAATAACAGACCTATCCGTCTTTTAAAGCAAGTATCTTTTAGGCATATAAAAATAACAGAATCCAGCAAAGAGGTAGAATTGACAATCAAAATGTACAAAAGAAGCTTCCTCCACAAAACATGACACACACACAAGTCCAATTTTGACAACTAAAAAGCCAGTGGTCCTTACCAGAGCCATTAAAAAGCACATGAAACAGCAATGAAGCCTAGATAATAGATCCCACGTGTCAATAACTAGAGAAAGCCATATTTCACTGCCATAGGCGTGATGAATATGTAATAATCAAATCATTTAATCAATTCAAGAAAATCCTGAAAACACATGAGAACAATAAAATTAAACATGAAAACTCTTATCTTCTGCTCCTCTTATTATTAATTCTTGTATGCAGATAAATAATATGAAAGTTACGTATTTGAATAATTACAAAGTGAGACAACCAGGATAAAAATGATGAGCAATCAAGAATTCAAGATACCATACAGAGCCTATTACAGAAGATGGAAATAAATTGAATACAACTTGCTGAAAGCAGCTTATATTAAATTAAAATATATATATACATCCTCCAACAATAGGATTGTTTAAGGGAAATAAAATCATTATTGACAAATTTGGGCCCCCTAAAACTATGCTCAATGCTAACCAAACAAACTTACAAATACAATTTCAACCATCAAAAGAGGCTGAGCCGAGGTACTTTGCTCTTTATTATTGAGAAACACATACTCTGGATACTACGATAATGAACAATAAAGAATAAAATTAAAAAATACACTCAGAGTGTGTGTTATGTGCGTTTGATGAAACAATCAAATAGATTTAGCATAAAATGTATCTTTTATGGAACATAAATCTAAGAACAAATGTGGCTTTAAGCTATTCATTTAAGTGATACAAACTTTATTCTGTTATGCACACAACCAGCAGCATCATCATTTAGAATGCCATCATATCATCAATAACCTTCTTTTAATGATTACCGATTTCTGCAGCGTTAACTTAATGAAGGCAGTTTCAAGGAAAATAACACTTTCCACATGCTTCTCTGATATTCAAAACAAGAAAAAAAAAACTCTAGAAAAATAGTTGTAATGACCAATGATAAATGTTATCAAACAATGATAGACAGCGACTGGACCAGAGACATGGTCAATAATAGTTCATGATTAGTTATAGTCATGGATCACTGTCGATATTGATTGTGCCCAAAAATGTTGTTGACGATTGTAAGGACAAAATGTGGAATCAGTAATGTCACTTATCAATAATAATCACTGATGACGGTGGATATTAATAAAATTCACTAACATTGACCAAAATGATGATGATTGAATGCGAAGAACAATGACCACCAGCTGTTATTTGGCAACTATAAGATTTTCTAATACAATTTGAAAAATAGGTTGTATATTTGCAGAAGTCAGACTAGAATTTAAGCATTGATATTTCAGTGACTCTGAAATATTTGATTCCCATGTAGCACCAGAAAAAACAAAATATAAGAAATGTCGTTCTCATGCAAATCCGTTAAGGGTGAAATAAACAGAACATTAATTTCTATTTATTTTACGATTTCCCTTACCACCACTACTACCGCCGCAGCCAACATCACCAAAGAGCAAAACCATTAGACTTCACTAATCCTACATCCCAGATATAATCACTAACGTTTTATGCCACTCAACCCATTGGACCTTGAAAATACTCATCCACAAAGAAAATTGAGAACAACCCAATTCCCATCCATCTATGGTCGAGTTTCTCGTACAAATGGTAGTTTTGTAACCAACAATTTTATGATTACAAGACGATTGAAATCTAAATATTTCACAAGCTTCAACATATATATTAAGGAAAGTCTTGAATAAGAGAAAATTTCATTCCCTAATGCTAGGTTTTTCACTCATATCACACAATATCAAGTTCTAAACCTTTAACTGGTAAGTGGCAGATATGTACAAAAAATAAGCAATTCAGCTGAAAAGCTAGCAGTCATTTTCTGAGAAGATGCTCTCACACGCGTTAGGGAATTGAAACCACAAACAAGTTTTCAACCTTAGGGATTTATCAATAGCTTGTAAGAGCATCTCCAAAAGGTTTTATTAATTTTACTCTTCAAATATTTATTTGCTTACTTATGTGGCAAATAAAAGAGTGAAAAAATATGTCATTCTCAAAAAAGTTCTTCAAATAGAAATAATTTAATATTATTTTAATCAAATAAATATTTTTTCAAAAGAAAAAATAAGTGATAATAAAAGCACTTCTCTCTCTCTTTTCAATAAAAAGTAATAAAATATAAATTGAAGAGGGAGAAAGCAACTCTACAAAATTAAAGAAACAGAATCATTTCTTATTTGAAGAATCTTAATTGGAGTGTCTTTTGGAGTCTTAAATGTTGATGTGGCTCTTTAAATAAGTAATAAAATCTTATTTAAAGAGCCTTTTGGAGATGCTCTAACTAATCCCAAAAAGACATTTGTTGATGACTGTTCTTATAAAACTTATCTTAAGATCTATCTATGTCATACTTGGAAATCCTCTCAGTCTCACTAGCTGGTCATTAAGTTTGGACCTCTCACCTCCAGGTTGGAAATCAAGAGTATTATCCATCAAGCCAACCTAAGGTTAATATGAAGATCTACTACTGGCATGTTCTTCATTTTCCATGCAACCCTTCCCTTTATGTTAACTTAACCACCTATGTTCTGGAGCTATAAAACTTGAGGGACTTTAGGCTATTCAAAACCCATATAGTAGGAGGTTTCCATTAAGCATCTATGAAGCTATATTGTTTCTTTATATATGAACCCATACAAATAGAGTTGATAGAGTTGGATTTTGGAATGCACATTGATATAGAAAATCTTCTCATCGGTCAGTTTCCCATTTTGAAGATATCATGACAGAAGGCCTCCCTCTTAGTTACCAAAAGGGAATGCCTAAGGTGCAGCTTAACGGCCTCCTTACCAAAATATCAACTCTCGTTCTGATTCTTTTGAAAAAGAACTCTAGGAAATTGCTTTTACTTGCTCATTCTAGAAGGCAGCTCAAAATATAGGTTCTGATAATCACACATACAATAATAGTCAATTCAATGGAAGGTAATTTCTAACTTAAGTTCCATAGCTCCTCATTGTAAAATCCATGTCAATGAAGGATAATCTATTCCCACATATCTCGCATGCAGGTAATAGGTTCCATGCTCTCTAAACTCTCCAGAAACATTTCCTGATTGGTGTCCGCAAAAATTACGAATCACAAACCAGATAAACTTTGGAGTACCTCCTCTCATCCTCAACCATAAAAACCATTTCCTAAATAATTCACGGTGGAATATGAATGCCAATTCAGGAAATACAATCAAGCAAGAAAGTACATTCCATGTCCACCTTCTATTATTTACCTACACTCGAGAGACCAATTAAGTATCATTTGTCTTGTGGATCCACATACTGTGTGCTTCTTGCTAACAAATAAGGAGCTGTGATCCTAGGTCCCCACCTCTGGGCAGATAAAACTTAACTTTTTTATTCCACTAGTCCACAGATTTCATATATACATTCCCTAAATCCAAAAATGAACTAATTTTTAGTTTTCAATTCAGGCACATAACAAAATATTGAACCGAAGAAAACATTAAAGGAATGAAATTCGTAGGGCACATGATACAGGTTATAAAAAGAATTAAGCTGAACTAAATTTTAATATTGATAATCACCCGGGATGTATACAGCACAGGAACATTATCAACATATGAAAGAAACCATCAACATTCAAGAAGTTCTAAACCATGCAAAACATTAGCGTACTTTTCAAGCTCATAATCGTTTCCAAAATGCTTATCTTTAATCTTCAGGAACGCATGCAATGTCAGCAGGCTATCCGATCCGGCTTGGTGACTCTTCCCAACGACCCGCTCCACACCCAATGCCTTGCAAACCCGATCCAATCCCCCATATAAGCCCGTACAAAACCTAATCAAATGCTTCACATCATATACTTTCTTCCCAAAAAACAGGCCCACTCGAGTCAAAAACTCACTCAATTTCTCAGGCAAGACCCGCTGTGTCAAGCATTTAACCAAATACCCGAAATCATAGGCGCTGTGGAAGGTCACCCATGTAACGTCCTTGTTTAACACAAGCCCTGACGACATCAACACTTCAGCAAATCTTATCGAGTCGATTCCAAATTCACGATTCTTTTCGAAATCAATACCTTGACGTTTCAACAGCTCAACCGAATCGAGAGCGTGGGCGTGACGCGCGATATCGAAGTCCCTAAAATTGAACTCCCAAATATAATAAGTAGAACCCGACCCGAGATCCGGAAGATTTCCTTCCTCATCCGATAAGGTTATACCTATTTGGATAAGGTTTAACAGATCCACATTTGCTTTGAGTCCATTGTAGTTCGCGGCCGGGTCACGATGTCGAATGTTCGAATCGGGTCGGACCACGACGCCAGGGAACTCAGTGTCCATTGAGATTATCGGATATCTGTCAATTAAAGATCTGATTCTTTCGAACTCGGAGATCAAGTTAAACTCAAATACCTCTCGGATCACGATCCGAGGCTTCGGAGGCTGCGGCGGTGGTACGTCTGACATAGCAAGAAATCTTGTCGGATCCTGATCCAATTGATTCAATTCTTGACGAGGCTTTAAATTTTTTTAAGTTTATTTTTAATAATTTCTAGGGTTTGGTCTCGAGTTTGAGGAAATTCGCTTGAAGCGAAGAGACTTTTCTTATAAAGAGAGATGGCGACGTGGCGGGTGGGGCGGTTTAATTTTTTTTCCAAAAAGGCGTTGGGGCTAAATGGTAAATTACGTTTTCTGATGGGGGAAAGTATAAATGTAGTGTTGCGATAAGTACAAGTCGATGACGCATTGGTGTGCGGTGGTTTCTCGCTAATTCCCTGGGTGCGTGTTTTTATTGTTGCTATTCCTGCGTGAATTCTGGGGGAGGAGGAGGGGGGGCGGAGCCCACAATTCTCGATGTGAAATTACGCTAATGCCGGTGGTTATCTGAGTGGGTTGTTTATCTCTTTTTGGTTTTTCGGCTTTGAGTAATTATGGCGATTGGTTGCAACTAGAAATCCAAAATAAATCAAAAGTTAAATAGCAGGCTTGCAGCCTAGGTGTTTGTTAAATTGATTGGGGATTTATGCAATTGGATTAGTAACGTTTGAAGTGAAATAAATATATATATAGTTCTTACACTGGACAAGAACAATGTTACCCTGTTCTTATACGTCTATTTGTATGAAAATTCTTCTTGTTTTAACCTTTAATAAATCAAAATTTAGTCTTTGCATGATGAAGCTTTAAAGGTGACAAAACCTTCAATGACATAAAATAACAACTAATACTAATATATTATTATAAACAAATACTATCTTATAATTGTAAGATACAACACTTATAAAGGTAGTGGGATTTATTGTTGTTATAATAAATTTTATATGTTTTTGTGAGTATTGTAACTTATAACAAGTTATAAGTTAGTTGTTCTCATTATTACAACGAATCACGTAATAAAATATATTTTATTATTTTTTTTCTCTCTTTTGTGGGTTTTCATTTTTATTTTTTTAGAATTACGATGTAGATGATTTAATTTTGGTTGAAATTTTTAATAATAAAGAAAATAGAATTTTTTACAATTTAAAAATATTATGAATTCCATTAACGAAGAGGGGGGTAGCAATGCCAAAAAGCGGCAGTACGGCGACTTGTGGATGCTTTTAGGCGCTGTGTAATCACTCATAAGGATCCGGACCCCAGCAAACATTGCGATCGTAATACAAACACGCAGTGAATGCACCCAAGAGCCAAAATTTAAAATATTGACCAATCCGCTCCTCCTATGGTAAAGGAATATTGGGGATAGTGGAGTGAAATTTATACTAATAAATTAAAAATGATATGCTAGTTAAAAAAAGAAAAGAAAAGAAAATCTTTAAAACGTGTTAAACATTAAAAAATATATAAAGTATGATGTTTAAATATTAAAAAAAAAATACATATGATAATTAAGAGGGTCAGTCAACCTTACAAATTATAACCGTTTTATGTGTTACAATCCTCACAAACTTTTCGATTAGACTCATGGTCATGCCGTTGGATCCAAACACACATACCTCTCTAAATACCAACTAAAACAGTGTGCTCAAATGTTGTGGGCAAAGCAGTTGAAAGTACTTGAGAAACGATAAATTTCCTTTGTTTTTGTTCTCTAACCAAAAAAAAAAAAAATACCTTTGTTGTTTCGTAACTTGAAAACGCATTTGGTTGTGTTTTAAGATACAGATGAACAAAAATAGTGCGGCGTCGTTGAGTCATCTGATGGGAGACAGAGAAACTCGATGACGAAATTGAGAACGGATGAGAATGAAGCAAAAGCAAAAGTTTGGTGATGCGGCTGCAGAACCTGTTATTATTTGTGGAGCCTTGTGTTGAGTTTTACACATATGCACAGCTACTTATTCTATTCATTATTCATCTTAGTATTGAATTTTAGAGTGCATTCAATATACGTATGCAAAACTTCTCTCAGAACTGCCTTGGTATCATCTGGCTATATTCAAGCTTATTTTCAAAATTTTCATCTTAATTTACTGGTGATTGTCACAAAACCTTCCATCCGGTGACTTTGACATGATAGACCCAAATAAGTAAATAACTGATTTATGATTGAAACTGAGTCATAAACTTTTCAAACCGTAAACGTCAAAAGAGGGCCAAATTGCCGCCCTCTGTTTACTTTTATTATCTAGGAGCCAACTCAAATAATAATGGTCTGCTGCATCATATCCCACTGGGGGAACAGTGTTATGGATTCCACAATCCTCCAAATGAGAGCTCGCCGCTCATCCACTGGACCAGTCTCTCAACTCAAATAAGCATACAGTTCGCACGTCCATGGGATGCAGTTCTGCTAAGCTACAGTGTCAGTTACTTGCAATGACCCCACGCATGCACAAAGTCAAATAAACTCATAAAAATTTGACAAAAGATTCTCTGAGTCCGCTACTCGGCTTCATGAAAAATAAGTTTTGGGCAACAATCAATAACATGACCATTCCCTTCCAATCAAATTGAAGCATGTAATAAGCTGGCAATTGGTCAATTCAAGTACCCTCATCCATATCAACTGAAACAAAAATCTTAGTACATTCAGAACATCAACACAGTACTAGTTGTATGCCACTCAGGCATGTCATTCCATGGCACATTGCAGGAATAGGAAGGCTTATGCTTGCCAGTAGCATGCTGTAGCATCGTCTAAAGCAGCAATTTTTCAGTACTTCCACTCTTGCACTCCCTGCAAGCTAGAAATAATGCAAGCATCCAATGGAGGGAGCGGAAGGAAAAGACGAGAAGAAGAAGAAGAAGAAGAAAAGACTTCTATACAGAAGTGCCATTAGACCTTAAATACTGCTAATGATGAATTTTTCTTTTTCTTAAATATTTGACACACAGAAAATCCCATTAATCAAACAGCATCTTTCGATTACAGTTTAAAAAAGGAAAAAGAACGAGACAAAACGATGATGAAGCCATGAAGTAATTGGAAAAGCCCTTTCAGGCATTTCCTTCTATGTTCATAACATCAACAGGATCAACACATGAATACAAGCTATATATTGCATAATGCAATATGCAATAAGCCCCACGATACCTATATGATTTTAGAAGCTAGAAGTAGGTACCCTCAGGAGGTTGAACCAGCTTCCGATTGTGTTGGGCCGCCATCTCCTTTTTCAGTTGTGTGAGTATATCCTCCATGGTGTACTCTCGCTGCCAATTTGCAAGAAGTCCAAACTTTTTAGGTTCCACCTGCAGCAATTGCATTTCATCAAATTCTCACCTTACAACCAAATGAACAGAATTCAGATCAAATAAGAGCAATACCAGTCCAGTTTCATGGTTAACACAAGTCATGTTGATTCGTGAATGAAAACGAACACTTGGTGGCTTCTCTGGATAATCTTTATCACAGAACAGCTTCAACTGATAAATTCTACCTTCATGTACGGTCTGAGGCCCACAAAAGAAAAAAGGAAAGTAATTAACCACGCAAGCTATTGAAACATGTCAAATACTGGGGAAAAATAATAATAATAACAACAGTATCTCTCTTTAGGACAGGTTTTAGATTACGAAAAATTTTCAACAAAACAACTGTATAGATAAAAGCAGAATTTCCAACATATTTAGTGAACAAGTTGTGTTTTTCTCCAAGTTCAGAAATTTGCAATACTTCAAAAGCACTGACCACACTTTATCTCATGACTAGACAAGCAGAACAATAGGCTTTTCAACATCTGCCACAGAGTAAGAATTTTTTCTTTCATGTCACTGTCAGTGTGGCATAACTCAAGACCTATATTGCATGCCAACACCAAGTCACCATTTAAAAGGATGCTTGAAACTCTGAGGACCCAGGATGAAGATGGCTAAATATAACAATTGGTGTTGCAATGAAAAGACTAATATGGTCCTCATCAATTGTGACCCCTCATCCTTTGTACTTCCAAGAACATCAAATATTGAGGCCTTAATGACCTACACAAATACCAGTTAGAAGCTACATTCCTTGCCCATTTGAGTGAAGCCCAGGAGTTCATGTACTATATATCAATGTACACGGCATAATACCTCAAATAGTCTATGCCTGTAAAGTGTGGTCATAGATGCAAAGTTTTGTCTGATGGAAAAACTAGGGCATACATAACTAACCAACTAAACGAAACTATAATTACATTGTGAGGACCAATAATGGTGCCAGTCCAAGAGCGCATGTAAATGTCATCTCCATCATCCATTCCATAGCTGACAGTGCCATCTCCAATACCTTTTTCTCCGCGTTCAAGTTCCTCCAACAATCTGAAGTTCCGAGGGACTGCAGAAAAATCTTTAATAGTTAGTAACACCAATAGTGTGCAGTGATAATACCCACGGAAATTTTGATGGAAGACTTAAATTATCAAGTGCTTTCAGTCATTAATAATAATAACAAAATATATATGGTTCAGAGTTCAAAAGTTTTACACCACATCATTAGAGAAATAAAATGTACATGGTTTGGGTTATAAGTGAAAACCACCAGAACATAGAGAAATTTGTACAGTAGTTAGGAATTGCCCATCCCATACAATGCAGCTGTTCAGGAAGTTATAAGTAAAAAACACGTCACAGAAAATCGTATTAAATAAGCAGCTGAAATGATTCTTCAAAGATTTACTTGATTATGAGAATATAATTGCAAAGATAAGAAGAAGAACATAATATTAAGAATCTATTTGAGCTCAACCATAGATACATGATAGCTTGGTCACTTTAACTGAAACACCATTATGTTACAGCCCTTTGGATTTCTTATCTAACTCTTTATCATTTTTTAAGTGCAAAAGTAATATAGTAAGTAAGATCAAACATCAGCTTGAGACACAAAGCTTTCTGTAACACAGACCCATCTATTTTAGCAAACTTCAATTGTTTCGATCAACAAGTAACACACATTTTCTTTATTCGGTTTCCTCAAAAATACTAATCAAACATCATGACCACCTGATTATCAAAATTCACAAAATTATCCAATGAAGCTTTATAGCATTTAATCATCCAACTGCAAATACTGGCATTTATAATACAAGAGGGAATCATCCACTAGTCAACCTACAATAGTTAACAAGTGTAGAGGTCAAAAAAGCAGTTACTTTTTACTTAGATAGAGACCTAGAAAAAATTTTATACAGGAGAAAGCTTCAACTGCAGAGACCCAGAAAGTGAACAACTTCATAGGAAATAGCACATGGATACTGTTTTATAATAAAGGGAGGATAAATATCGCTTCCAATTAAGTATCTTATCCTTTAGAATCAAATCGACAAACAACAAACTAAGCACGCATACGAGTTAAATGATCTTTCCATATGGTGGCTAGTGGGCCACATATTTTATGGGCATGTCTTGGTATGCCACCTATATAAGTAAGCTCTCCCAAACTCAAAAGGATCAGGTCACCATCAAGCTTCATTATCGAACTACAAGATATCAAGTAAGCAGGATGTATTGCTAACTTCAAACACATAAAAATAAACAGTAAGATCATCCACGAGTGACATGATCTTTCCACAAAATGACTAATAGGACCAATCTCATATGGGCATGTATTGATCAGCAACCTACAGCGGTACAGGCAAAATCATCCAAAATCAAACAGGACCAAGTCATCATAAAGACTCAACTCAAAGTTACAAGATCTCAAACCAACACAAATCTGTTTTAAGAACAGCTTGAAAATCTTAATACCCAGCATATGCAAACTTCAAACACAAAAAGATGAATGCCAACAGACATACACATACATAAGCAAAACATAATTACAATCAAACCATTTGCTTTAACATTTTACAAAGCATCACATACAAGATTTGATAAAGACCCTGTCAAAAGAATTCCTTCAACCGATTAAACAGACTAATTTTATTTTAGTAAGCGAAGCAACTCTTTTCTAAGCAAAGCCATTACATCAAGTCAACATTGTAAACCCATGTAAAATTATTAGTTAGGCAACAATAATAAAAAAATATTAAACTAAATTAACCCAATTTCGCGATAAGTGGATTAGGTCTAATTAACAATCAAAGTTAGCAAACCCAGATGCACTTATGAAAAAAAAATGTTCATGAGACTACACAAAACCACCCAAAGTAAAATTTAAAATATAATAAAACATTACTTACAACCCACATGTGAATTAGACGAAAAGAACAAAAACCCAGTACAAGAAACACGACAAAACAAGGAAAATAAATCAATCAAGGGCATATACAGATTGAACAAAAGGGGCAAGATCAGGGAAGAAGCTGACCCACGACACTGGATCCTCCTGAGCCTAGCGTCATGGCTGCGATTTTGATGATGGGCGAGCTGAGATCTAAGAGAGAGAGAAAGGGGTAAAGGGGTCCGAGGAAGAGGAGAGAATCTTTATGGAAAAGATGAAGGCAAGCAAAGACGAGAATAAAGAGGGGAAAATGAGGGTAAGTCGACTGATGCTCGGTTGTAATATATTATTATTTAAGATATTTGGTTGATGGGGCTTTGGCAGTATTTTTGCACTGTACAAATAACTTCGTTGGCCCTCAAATTTTTTTTTATCTCAAAACTGCATGCGTAATGCGTTCATTTCTACATGTGGGTCACTTTTTTCCTAAGAGTATTTACACGTCAACTTGTCAAGTCATTCTACTTTACAGATTAGATGGAATATGGCAATAATTCAACAATAGTTAATCACAGGGTTTACTTCAGTTTATTGATTTATTCTTATTTACAATAACAATCTTTAATTTATTTTTTAAAAGTGTGAAAATATATTTATCTCTATTTATTGTTAAGAAAATTTAAAAAAATCAATCAACTCAACCTATTTATCATTATCTTTTGAATAAAAATAAATGATAAATTAACTTTTCATATTTTAAAATAAATTAAAGATTATCATTTTTATTTAAGGGATGAATCGAAATTTTTCCTTAATTAAATTTTAATCTATCCTATAGCAAAGTAGGCTTTATGTATGTAGCTTATAGTTGTACTACTGTTGATAGGCTTAATTTTGGCTATGCTAGGCATTGCGAAAAGTAATAACATTTCATCTGCCTTGGAGATGATATATTCGCACTAAAATTTTATGTCATCAATTCTTTATTGATTTTTTTAATGTATTTTTATTATTTTAGTTAGAGTACATCCAACCACTTCCTATTCCAAGTTTAATATATATTTTTAAAAAATTACCCGTGACCTCTAAACTTTTAGCACAAGCGTTATGTTAATTGTGTTATCTATAATATATATTTTTCCTCCTACTACTTAGTAGAATACCCCTCTGTCGTAATCACTCATTTTCTTTATTGTGATTGTATATATATTCCTAATTATTGCTTTTGCAAAGTGTTTATATTTCTTATCTGATAGTTCACTTTATATGTGTTATTATACTTTTTGCTTTGATTTTTTCATCATTTATCTAGAGTTTCGTTTAAAGAAGAACATTAAAAAAAGATCATTATTTTATAAAATGCCTAAATACATCTGATGATAGTATAATATGGAAATTAAAGCACAAGGATGAATTTAAGGCTAGTTTGGGAATGTTATAGCTTTGAAAATAATTATTATTAGTTTTATTATAAAAATAATCAGTTATGATGAAAATTAGTTAAGTACTTGGTAAATTTTATTCTTAAAAAGTATTGTGAGTTTTTAAAATAGTTATTAGTATTTAATAAATTTTACTATTCAACTACTGTAAAAAAATGATAAAAAACATACTTAATGTAAGATGAGATTTATTTATACATATAAAAACACGCATATAACTATTTTTAATTTGTATTATAATAATTTTAACTAAAAATAAAATTTAAACTATATTACCATAAAGAACTTTTGATATAATGTAAAATATAAAAAAGAAATAGGGTAAACAACAAATGCATAAATTATAATAAAATTTTATTAAAATATTGATTTGTTTCTAATTTGAATAAGGATAATCTTGATTTTAAGATAATAATTTTAAGGATGCTTATGAAATTGTATTAAAGGATAAAATCGATTATCAAAATTAAAATTTAAAAGTTACTTATTCTCTACTTTTTAAAATCAACTGTAGAAATGACTAATTTTAATAAAAAAATAATTTTAATTTTCTTTTATCAAACACTAAAATTAACTTTTTAATTTTTTAAACCACTTTTAAATCTTATAAAAATAATTTCAAACGAACTCTTATTATGTTTTACATTAAAAAATATATAGTATAATATTTTAAGAAGACTTTTCTAATGAAATTGTCATTATATCTTAAGAAGACTTTTCCAATAAAATTATCATCCTGTTTCTTTAATATTGAAAAATGACTTCTCATCCCTCAAACAATGTTATATTATTTTTATCTCATTATTATTGAAGAGAGTGAAATATTATAATTACAATATTAACAATATGAGGATAGTTACATATGATGAAATAAATTTATTTATAATTAAAGAGCTTTTTTAGGAGAGCTATTTTTTTAACTCTTCTATATATTATATAAATAAATAAGTAAGCATTTAGAAATAAAATTAGATTACTCTTTTTGAGATGTTGTATTATGTATTATGTTGAACTTAAAAGATAAAAAAGATGAATGGAAGTCGGCATTTATCTTGCGAAGGGTGGCTTCTTGTATTTATTCGTTTTGAAATGATTGAAATTACCGTTGTTAAGTGCAGTGTACTGAATAATGGTCAAAAGTTATATTGGGGGATACCTGTGTTTTGGCTTCTTAGCCCGGGACTTACCGTGCACAGATGGATAAACTATGCCCTCATTTAATAAAAAATAGAAAACTAAGGACTTATTGCCGAATTAAAATCTTCATTTTTTTATTTTGTAAGTTTCTACGCGAAATGATTTTTTTTTCAATAATAGGTGGGTTAAAAATTAAACATGGTTAGGTGATGTTCTGGTAGTAGATAGTGCTAAATGACATCAACAAAATTGTTCAGCGGCCCCTGATTGAGTTGGTGCCCCCCAAACAATTCAGAGGTTAGAAAAATTATAAATACTGTTAAAATGAAGGCAAAACAATGAATAAGAACATAATAAATCACAATTTTTTTTAAATTTCTTATGTGAATCTCATTTCTTATGTGCATGAATAATCAGTTCAAACATCTTGGTGGCGTACGACCATAATGAAGTAAGAAGGGGATCATACAGTAAGAGGACAATATCCCTTAATTTTAAGACGGAAGGAGACGAAGCAAATGGAGGATGACAAGGTGGTGGAGAATAGCAAAGAGTTTTCAATACATGTAAATTTTTAGATCATGTTTACTCTCTTTTCTTTTTTTTAGTTAAATTAGATTAATTTAGATTTGAGCAGGATAAGACTATTAGGACAGCAAAACTCTTTTAATAAATAAAATTATGTTTATTTTCATCTCACTTTTTATTATACTTTAAATGTTATATTATAGTAGCCAACCATAAATTGATAGAGTAATGAACACTTTCTTGTCTGAAAATTGAAATATGAGAAATTAAAAATTTTCTCTTCTCAAGTTCAAATCTTATACTGAAACATATTTTCAAATAAATATTTCATAGATATTTTTTAATTAGTCTTCTATAGAGCTATCTGAAATATACATATCGTTATGATATTTATAAAAATATCAAATTATATTCACAATGGACTGATTCTTTTGAAAAGAAAATATTATAAGCCCAATGATGAACAGGCGTTCTTAAAAGTACCACTGCTGGCATTATTTCAAACACCCTTTTTCTTTCACAAAAATATATGGGATATGAATAAATTTCTCTTCATTATCAATAGTAAGGGTAAAATTTTGGAACTAGTCTCAGAAATTTATGAATTGTATTATAAGTACATTTATTTAGAGTCTCACAGCAGATTTCAAATTTATAATGTGAGTAAATTTTGAATCTAATCTCAGTAAATTTTTGGTTTCTGTATGTGTATTTAGACCAACGTGAGATGCCATTAATCAATAATCTGTCGACAAGAATCATTTCCCTGTAGTAAGAAATAATGTCGTCAATGATCGTACGGCTACAAAGAGCCCAGGCGTGCCACGTGCACGTACACACCATCGTCCGATAGGCCAAACAAACTTCTCCCCGAAGGAATGTATCGAAGGTTGGGGAACCAAGTTCCGCCAATAGAGCGCAAGGCCAGAAACAAAGTCCGAAAGAGTGAGCTAAAACTGCTAACACGAAGCCCGAAAATAGTTAATCTTCAAATCACACTGCTATTTCGCCTATTGATATTTCCCTTTCCCGAAATCATTTTACTGGAATATAGGCATAGGATTCCTGAAATCCGGGAGGGATCTTCAGGTTTGTAGTTTCTGTTATCAAAATATTCGTGTTGTCATTTGGTTATATTTTTATGCAGATCATCTGTTTGATAAAATTCGTAAGCGAACCAAGTAAAAGAAAAAGGAAGACTTTCTGCAACATGTGTGTATACAGAGATTAAAAACTTTATGGGTGTTTTTTTCTTATGGAATTGTTAAAATATTGGACTCTTGTAATTCAACTCGTAAATTCCTTGTAGCTTTTCTTTGATTAAAAAAAAAAAATTAGCTGCAAATTTCCAAGTACGAGTAGTTTCAATATCAAATATATTCCATAAGTGATTCATTGAACTGATATTTTCTGGGGCTTACTCCTGTTGGTGTATGAAACTGCTTGACTAGATCATTCCCAGCATGGATGCTAACAATAACATTTAGTTCGGTACACTTAGTCTTCATTTACACTTAGTCTTTCAATTGGAAAAATGAAGACTAAGCAATTAGCTGTAATTGTTGTTGGAATGAGTTGCATTTACACTATAATTGCAGTGTTAGAGATATGAATGGTGCATCTCTCAAGTTTGCTATTTCATAAAAAAAACAAAAATGCATTTGTACATACTAACTACTAGAATAGAGAGAATCATTCCATATGATGAAAGAAGACTATAATTATTTTTTTTGCATGTTTGTTTTGTAGAAATTGAAGTGTAATTTTTTTATAATGTGATTAAAATATTCCAGAGTCACTTTAGTTTTCTCACACTATTTCTAGATTTTTGGGTCTTCTTGTGGGTAAAACCAGTGAATTTTTTCTTCCTAAATGTTTTGGTTGCAGATGTCTTTGTATATTGGTAATTTATCATCTCACACTCGCCGAGGCGAACTTGAAAGAGTCTTCCAAAGGTTTGGACACTGTAATGTCCGGGTGAAAGATGGATATGGGTTTGTAGTATATGAATCTGCTCCAAATGCAGAGAAAGCTTTGATCACACTGCAGGGAAGGAATATCTGTGGGCAGCCATTAACTCTTATGTGGTCTAATAAACAGCCCAGGCCTTATAAAAGATTTTCAAAGGCTGCTACATCGTATGAGCTACTATACGGAAGGGGTTCTGCTAGAGGAGAAGATTATACTGATAGAAGATTGCACTCAAACAGCCGAAAGGACTACAAATTTGGTATTAAACCACTAGATGGACATGTTAGAAGGGTTAATTCTGCTGATATGCTTGATGGAGACACAAGCTACAATCAGGACAATACTAAAGATTACATCCAGGTAGAACATTGTGAATATAGAGAAGATTTGCCTGATGGAGGTGTGAATGATAAACCTAGACCAGTGGACAATGACAGATGGGCTGGCCAATTACAGGACCAACCTAATGGGAACAGCATTGAAAATGGCATCAAACTAGACCAGTATGAATGTTACCGTGGATCTGATAGGAGGGATGAGTGCAAAATCCATCACATGGCCTATTCTGATGATTGTCATGTTCCACAAAGCTCTCAAGATGTACTGAGGAGGGGTCACCTTTCTGAGGCACCTTTAGACCCTTCTAATCATTCAAAACCCCAGCTAACTTGCTACAGTTGTGGAGGCTCAGGCCACAAGATGCGCAATTGTCCAAGGCAAATTACCTCACAGAGAAAGTTCAAGAGGCTTCAGCATAGGCTTGCTGATGACATTAAAAGAAGCAGTAGAGCTGAAAGCAAATTGGAAAGATATGAAGCAGGTTCTCAGAGAGCGCTGCACCGTTATCGGGACTCAATATCGGTTAGTCGACTTGGGGATGAGGGGAAAGCTTCTGGTTCTGGGAGGCATCAAAGGCTGATAAAGAATAGGAGCTCCAGTGAGGCAAAGGAAGGTGGGAGGGCCAGAAAGGACCATGAAGGAAAGAAGCGAAAGAGGATTTTTGGATCTCCAAACAAACACAGTGAAAAGAAAGCAAAAGGGTCGGATTCATTGTTTGTTTGCTCTGAGTACACTGAATCCAGATCACACTCGACTTCTCGTTCTTCTAAACCTGTTCCAAAGTCTGGCTCGCGCTCTAGATCGAGATTGGCATCTTCTAGATCATATTCTTCTACTTCTAATTCAAGGTCCTGTTCAACATCCCACTATTCTAGATCCACAAGCAGTAAGTCTAGGTCAAGATCGGACTCACATAAATCCTTGCCTTTATCTGAATCCCTTGGCGAGCCTTTACCATCCTCACCAAATAAGTTGCAGTCTAATCTGGAAGGAACTTCAGCTAGGACTGTTATTCCTGAATCTAAGGAAATTCTGGTTGAGCAAGATTTATGTTGTGATGTTTCAGAGACTGCTGAACTGGAAAATAACACATTGGTGGTAAAAAGTGATAAGGTGGTTTCGTCCTCCGAAGTGGAAAATGATATGCATAAAAACCAGCATATGCAGAGGGATTGGAATGACAACCTTATGATTTCATCGTCATTGCTCGACGTAGCTAATCAAAGTACACAACTGTCTGAGGAAGACACACTTAATGCTAGAAGTCCATCTTCAGAAACCTTGAAAGAGACAAGGGAACATCAAAATTCTGATGCATCAGAGATCACTCATAAGCCATCATCAATTAAGAACTCCACTTCAGAAGCTCCTGTCAATTTGTCCTCTGCATGTTCGATAAGCATATCCTCTGATGAGATGTACATGGTTCTGAAGCATTATGGCCTGGAACTTGATGAAAATGAAAGGAGTTTACCTCCGGAGGCTTATTTCGGTTCTGCTCGCTTATGGCCTTGGGAGATCATCTTCTATAGGAGGTTGAAGAAGGGCCCTATATCAACTGAGAATTATGCCAGGCGAGTTGCTCAGAATCAGGAATTCAGAATTGTTGATAAGTATGTAAGAAGCAGTAGTGGATGGGGAGAACTTGGTCAGGACTAATCTTGAAAGATTTTATATATGATAGCATCTTAGGTTTTGCCCGACCAGACTCTGAGTATCTTTGGAACCATCTTGCATTTGGAATTGTATTTTTTGGACTTCACATGCTATATTTATGGTGGATTTTCAAGGAAGCTTTTAACAGGTAACGTTGCAGTTGCAGAGTATATTCTATGTGGTTACAGTCCTTCGCAAACTGTTTGAATCTGTATGACTTTCCAGCAACTTCTCTTTGTGAATTATGTGAAAAACCTCTAGTCCTATGCTGAATCTTGAGCAGCATACAAATTCTTAATTACAGGAATTTGAGGGGGGGGGGGAAGTAATTTGTTTTACTGTTTCGAGACTACTTCTAAGTTTATTGTCAATCTTAATTGGTGCAATTGTTTATTAGCTGGCTGGAATTTTCATATTAATGAAAGCAAATTATCTACTCAGTGTTCCAACATTATTTCCCTTGATGTGCCTGCATGGTTCTCAGTGTTTATGATTCTGTGTCTTATTTTCAAACACATTTTGTGTAGAAACATCATTTGAAGAAAATGTGTGTTTAATAATCTGACATCCTGATCACCATGAACATTGGACTTAAATCTGTCTGTTGCCCAAACTTCTTGCTGACTCTGTTTATTAATTGATAAAACTTCTGTAGTTGCTTTGATTTAGCTTTTTATATGTTGTGTCATGTGCTTTTGATATGGCATGTATCTAACAAGTGGAGTAGACCATCAAAATATTTTTAAAAAAAAATACAAAGGACAACAACTACTAGTTTATTAGGTTTGTCTTATTGATTTTAACTAATAAAGAGGTTCATAAATAGTTGTGATTTTTAATATAGCATGAGCTATATATGCATATTGTATCCAATCTTACAATCTTGTATAAATATTCTTGAAGTTTATTGATCTAGCAATAATTGGAGTCTAGCTGTGTGATGAAATTCTTACACAATAACAAGGTTTTTCTTATATGTGGGATACCACTTGATAATTTTAACAGTCAGGGAAGCACATTAATTAGTAAGAGAGGTTGAGCTGAAAAATTGAAATGAAAAATAAAAATAGCTTTCACTATCTTGCCACTAGTAAAACAAAAGAAGATTCAATGCTTAGCACTTATAAGTTTTGACCCATGTGCCTGAGTGTCAACAAATTTTCATCTTCACTATATATATAATTTTTTTTTCTTTTACTTAGAACTATTTTAGTCCAATTTCTCTGTTCACTTATCTCTCTGGGGTTTTAGAGTTCTGTTTGGTAACCGGTTGCTCTTTGATTTTGGTGACGTGCTAATTCCATGGTTGTGATGGTGATGCAAACATTCAAATTATTGCTTGTGTGTGGATATGGATTCATATGAGAGTCTTTGCTCAACTTCTTCAAAAGCTGAGGGTCGATCAAATAGTCATTTTACTTACATTCTGTAACAACCATTTTAGTTGTCAATATGAAAAATTTGGGGGTTTGGGGTTATCAGTTGCCAAAGATTTTCACTAGGATAAATGACATTGACTTAAATAATTGGGTCAACTTAAGCTACATTGATTTAAATAATTGGGTCAACTTAAGCTATGCAATTCTTTTCATATCTTCTATGGTCTTGACAATTATTTTAGCCAGAGATGAGAAAGAACCCTGAATCAAAGTTCCAAGTATAAATCAATAAAATTGCTTCATATTTTGTGGTTCATGCAATGGTCAAGGAAACTGCCATCTGCTGTACAATAAAAGACTGTGGCTCAGTATTTTGCAGCTGCAAGTGACCTCCATAGAGATTGATTTTAGTTTCATTCTTGCGATGCTGTGGTGACTTGTTTAGAATATGAATGTACTGCTTCATCGCACCAGGGGATTTGAAAAGTTACTGTTCAATAGCACGCATGGCATTTATCTTAAGATTTTTGAGAACTGGTGATGTGATGCAGCAGGACACACTAACTTCTTAATCAGGTTTTGGGGTTGAAAGACATTTGCATAACCTGAAACCATCACTTGAATGATTAATGTTGTTTGATTGAGGTCCTTTAGGAGGATGTTCCCAGTTCATACAATTGACTCTGAATTTATTTTTGAGCCTCTTAATAGAATGCTTCCGTGAGATATTCTAATGGAGCAACTGATGCTGGTTTTGTTTACTTGTCATAGTGTGTAATCTAGATTAAGAGAGTTTGGCGTGATTACTTAGTAGCTGCAGGTTGACAATTGGTCAACAGAAAAAGTAGCACAGCCTTCTTTTGTTTCTTAGATACTTAGATAAATATATAGCAGCGTAACCTTCCATTGTTTCTTACCTTACTTTGATAAAAATATTATTACTGTATGTTCTATTTTGTTGTCTTGTGCCTTTCTAACTCAATTGATCATTTGTGGGCCTTCTGGTTGTGTGTCTCTCAGGAAAGTTATGGCTTTGCTGGACAGTTAAATACATGACCCGCAGTTCAATATATGGGCTGATACAAGGTAGAATCTTTTGTAAAGCTTATGTTATCCTTTCTTTTTCTTCTCCCTAAATAAAAGAGTATGATGTGAAAAGTTGAATGTTAACAAGGTATATCATTTTAGTAAACATTATGTCAATCGAATTGACCATGAAACTTAGTCTTGTCTATTTTTAAGTAATGTACAGCCTTGATCGAAAAAGATGTAAGTGGAAGACAGTCTTGGTAGAATATACACCTAGACACATACAAATGGTAAGTAAAGAGGATTGCAGGTTGTACGCTATATTACATTGGTAATCATTTGTTGCAGTGGGGGGTATGTCCATAATATATATATATATATATTTCTTTTTTGAAAGGAGTGTGTTCATAATTTGGGCATGAATGAATATACTTGAACTGATTAAGAATAGAATCATTTTGACTTGGGTAATATTTTTATGCAAGTATCTGCACTGAAAATCTTCTAGGATTGATTTTCATGAATGGTGTCTCTTTTTTCTAAGAGCATTTCGTTTAGGCTATTGGCTCTAGTGGTGGGGATTATATTATTCTAAAATTAGGTGACAAGATTGACTCTTAACTTATTTTCATAATATGCACACTTTTATCCCTCTATTTCTTTTAAAGAATTCCCCCTCCTTTTATTTCTCATTCTTTATGTCTGCTAGTGTCTGTCTGCATGAGCTTAAAAAGGTTCTGACAAATATTTTATGCTTTTCATTGTTTTATGAAGTTTATTTGAATTGCGCATTATAGCATTTATACAACAACATAGACAATTAGACATCTGTTTATTGTTTAATGTCATTTTCGTTTTGTTCTGCTCAAATATTTAAATATCAGTATAATGTCATGAGGTCTATTTTTTTTTTTTTTTTTTTATCTTCCTTATGCTTTTAAGTATGAAATTGCAGAACTAGTGGTGTATATGTTTGTGTGAAAGAGAGAGAAAAGGATGCATGCAGTGTGAGTTAAGATAGGGGGTGGAAAGAACACAAAAGAGTAGAACAGAATTGAATGGGGGTAACATGGGCAAATGTGATAGAATAGAGAAGAGAAGAGACGCACTTACCAAAATAGAGATGGCACCAGAAAGGTGGCTTTTAGCAAATGATGAGAATAGAGTGTGAAGAGGAAGGCAAAATAAAGATTCAACAATACGAGGGGGTTGAAGGGGGAATTTAATTTTGTATTTATCATCTGACGTAATGCTCTTATTATTCTCAACCGTCTCAATTACTCTCGCATTTATGTGTTATTAATTATCTTTCGATCTAATAGAGTCTCCCTTTTTTCAATGCATGAACTACCCAACTCTCTTCCCCTTAGTTTACGTATTTACATCTACACTTTTCCTAAATATAACTTCTTTGACCTATGTGTAAAATACTTTCACTTTATATATTTTGTTATCATTAGATGCTAATGCAAATTAGATTCCTGTTATATGTTCTTAGTAATATTAGTGATATCTATCTAGTTCTGCTAAGACCGTTACTGTTATAGATACATTGTGCTTCTAGTTTGAAATTGGTTCTCTCTTGTGAAGGCATTTCCAAACTCACCCTTGATATATATTTAGTTTACTTTGTTGACATTGGAATTGAAAATCGATATGTGCTTATGATCATCCGCATTTCAACTGAGTTGTCATTTCTAGTGAGCAATTCCTAATGCAGAAAAAAAATGAGTTTTAATATAGCTTCACAGCGGTTTGATTTTGACATTTCATAGTCTTTTGGTGGAATATATTAGTCAAAATAGTTTGGTCATTGTTGCCCTTGTTCTTTATGCCACGCAGGGGTGGGCCAAAGTCATAACAGTGCCACCTTCTATAACTGCCTTTTTTAGTACTTCTGTGACAGATTTTAGCCATATTTTGGGATCAGGTAAATTCTCTGATTTTTCACTTTTGTTTTTTTGTACTTGCAGTTTCAGTTTGAACCGGACTTTCTGGGACTGTCGCAGCAGCTGGTGTGGCCTGGCCAGTCGAATCAAATGGATACGAGGTAATTGTAACCCACAAAATAGAAGAACTGGAACCAGAAATTAGCTAACATGCTTATCAGAAAATTTGGGCAGCTGCAGTTAAACCAGTTTTCATAAACTTATGCTAAAGGGAAGGAAACTTAACAACCTAGAGACTAAAACATACACCATTCACTGTGCCCATATGGCCCATATGCTACTCTATATGATTAGCAGAAAGGGATAAAAACAGAATAACAGTGCTATTTCGGCTCCATCTTTTTGCTCTCATAATATTCTTATTTATAGATTTTTTCCCAACTTTTTTTTCATCAATTAGAGCAAGAAAAAATGGTGGGGAAATAGCACTAGCTAGACCAAAGAAAGTAAGGTAAAAGACTATAACATAAGTCCTAGCAAGAACAATATAATTAGCAGAAGAGACTGCGACCTCCTACTTCAGCTCCTCCTTGTCTCATGGGTATTGTTGTTGGCGTTGTTGTCGTTGTGGAGAAAGTCAAGCAAGACAGTGCTCTTACATTTTGGGCATTTGGGATCATCCTCTGACAGCATCACATACATAAGGCACCTTGGGCACCCCACAAGCACCATGGACGTGGCCTCAGGGCTATTTGAGTTCCGAAGCATGTCTTCTTGGTTCTCTGATGACACGCATGAGCTTGGCGGGGAGGTTGGCGACACCGTAGCCGATCGGCTTGGTGATTCTGTGCTTGGGTTTCCCCTTGGAGGTGACAGGTTCAGCTTCAGCTCTAGTTTTGGCATGTTTCCATTTCTGCGACTCATCTTTGCAGTATGCGCACA
The DNA here is from genome assembly GCA_030449875.1 of Aegle marmelos. Lineage (NCBI taxonomy): Eukaryota > Viridiplantae > Streptophyta > Magnoliopsida > Sapindales > Rutaceae > Aegle > Aegle marmelos. The sequence continues at coordinate 5,358,208 of JASUUL010000077.1, read as the reverse complement.
GCTATATATCCCACCACCGGCCTGCAAATGGAGGGGAAAAAAGGGGTGATGAGTGATCATTGGGAGACAAGTCAGTGTCAAAGCAGAGTGACTCAAAATCAAAAAGTGCTTTTCTTATTACCTTGGTAAAAACTAAAAAGTGCTTGTGCCAACCTGCGATGGGGGGAAGGAAGAAGAGGTTTCTTAGTCTTCTAGGAAATATGAAGGGAAAACAAGAGTTGTCTAAAAGCTTAAACCAGCACCATTCATTAGCAAAATAGTTTTGTTGGTGTTGGTGGGATGAAGCTGAAAATGGGATTATATATAATGGGGAAATGAAAGGAGAGAGATGGGCTTTCTTTAAAGCTTAATTTAATTATAACGAAGAGGTGGAAGGTGAATGGAAGAGAGAGAAGGGAAAAGGAAAAAAAATTAAGAAAAAAGGGATTTGAATTGAGGATTGGTAGAAGAACAGTGTAAATTTGAGGACAGGAGATGTATTAATGGTGGGCAAAAATCCCAAGGAGTATGCAGGGGGAGGAAAAGAAAATTGGTAAGTGGAAAAATATTATTGCTATTACAAAGGGCAGCAAAAGCATTCATTCATTCATTGCCTTAGGAGTCGGTGTTTATTGTTTTGTTTCAAATATGTGAGTGAAGCCAACGGCTTTTATGGCTAATACCCATATTTTAAAAATACCAATACCAGCTAAGAATTTAATATCAAACAACAACAATTTAATTGCAACCAATCCAAAAAAGGCGTAGAGCAATTAAACATCCCCCCCCCCCCCCCTTCTCTTTCTTTTTTCTCTCCCCCAACACCCAAAAAAAAAAAAAAATCACACCCCAAAAACACAAAAAATTTAGATGCCCAACTATAAGCCTTCACGGCAAAATTGAAGTTGGAATCAAAATCATTGAAACACTTTCTTCTCTTTTCTTCTTAATAAGAGTCCTACATGACATTTAATATTTTCGAAGTTAATTAAAAGCTCGGTAATATTATTTGTTAATTGCAATTGACTTTTAATTAGGTGACCGTGCAATCAGCATAACTTTATACTGCCCATGTGAGAATATTAATTGTATTTAGAAGAGCGCTTCATTTGACATTTATGATCTGATACTCAATTGAATTAATAATTGGATGGTGCCAAAGTTTTTCAACTCTTCTGATTAATTTGATTGCTTTACACCTACGAAGGGTTTTGAGGTTATTATTGATAATCTAAGAAATTTTTTGGGGATTTCTCGTCCTTACGCCCTTCATTTTTTTCTTTATTGTAACTCAACATTGAAGTAAAGTTGAGAACGTATTTTGTAACATGTTTTACATATTTTAAAATATAAAGAATATCATCTTAGGAAGTCTCCGTCACCTTTAATCCGGTGAAATAGAAATAAAAATCGGCATGCATACCAAAATTTGTCAATTACTTCCTGGCTTTTTTAAGATTACCCTTGCTCTTAACGAGGGATCAAATCATAAGTCTCTGGGAAATTTTCTTAATCATAAGTCTCCGAGAAATTTTCTTTCTCAAATCTGGTTCTGGCCTAAAATGAGTTGGTCTAATCCTTACGTTTTGTTTGGCAGAACCAGACAATGACGAAGACTATTAAAAATTTATATACATCGTATACATTTGTAAAAGTCCTATGGGTCCACGTGGCAAAAATATAGCAGAAAAAATTACTAGTAAAACGAAAAAAATAAAAATAAAAATTGGAAACTAGTTACTTGTCACTTTCATTGAAAGTATCGAGATTCAAAGTCTACGATCGATTCTCACCTAGGTTTGACTGTAACAAAGGTATATTTCTGAATTCTGAAAAAAAGGCATGTTCTCGGATACTCTTTGCTTTCATGCTGACATTTTTTTTTTTAGGTTTTTTTTTTATTATTTTCTCTCTGAATTAGGGCCAACAATTTTGCTAAAATACTTGCTTTCATCTGCTTCTTTTTTCCTTCTTTTTCTTTTTCTTTTTTTTTTAAGCTAGGTTTGAAAGAAAAATTTATTAACCCATCTCAGCAAATTTTATTGCCATGCTGCCCGTGAATGCATCACGGCATGCAGACAGTAATGACATAATGTATTCTTTAAAAACTTATTTATTAAAATGAAACTTTTTAGTCAGGCGTCTATCGAAATATTGTGGGAACAAGTTGGGGGTGATATTAAGTTTGATCATGATGCTTTTTAATTAAAATAAAATTAAGTTTGATCATGAAGCTATTAGCCTTCTAGAAAAGCACTTAAGTGGGCAGATTATGAGGGGTCTAATTGGAGATTTTATCGGTCATTAAATAGGATTAAACCCACGTGATTTGTTTCATTTCCCAACATTAAAATAATTTTCTAATTGTCTAAATAATTAAATTAAGTTTATTTGAACTTTATTGAATAATAAAAAATATTTATTGAACTTATAAGCTTTTTCTAGAATTGTTAATATTGCTATATTTCAAATAGATTTTTTGGGAATTAAATAAAATATTTTATCTTTACAAGCAAAAGCCTTTGGAAATAAGGGTTGTAATAACTTATTTAAAGAGTTAAATTATTTGAAATATCATTAATTTATTTATTATTTTATTTTATTTTATTCTTTTCATAAGATAATTTTAAAAATCTTATCTATTGAAACAATTTTATAATCCTTAATAAAAAGTCTCATTAATAATCAAATAACTAAAATATTTTTATAAAAATCTCTATGTATATAAACTTTATTAATAAAAATTCTACTTAAATAAACTCCATTTGAAAAATTACATCAAAACGAAACCTACCCTAAATGACTCCTTATTTGTACTAGAGAATAACTAAAAGATTGAATTATTATTACATTAATGGCTTTTTTGAATGGTTGAAATTCCATGTAAGACCACATTTTTAAAGTGCATTCATGATTCATATGTCAGATTTAATTTCAATTGTTGAAACTTAATAACTAATCAATGCCCTAAAATTTCTATCACCATTTACGTAGACTAATTTCAAGTTAATAAATATCCCAACTATAATGTGATATTTATTTATGGCAAGTAGTACCACTAGCAATCTGATAAGGGACGTGACATTCTTAGAAGCCATTATTGTTGCTATATTTTTTGGGGGTGGGAAGCAATTAAGTTGCTTTTATGATTCGAACAACAGTTTTAATCTTCTACACCAGAAAAGCATTTCTTGGAAATTAATTTTCTCCTATCGAATAAGCAAATTAAGCCCCTTGTCTTAAAGAGAAAAGAAGTGAAAAATTTTGAATTAATTCATGAAGAGCCGCAGCTGTTTTTGGTTAATATATAATAAATAGCAAGCTGCTTTCAGTTAATAGCTTTTATGAGGCGCCACCGTAAGGGCAAATCTTCATGGAGCTCATCTTTCATTATTCTATTTTTAATTTCAAAGTCAGCTTTGGATAAGTATGTATTTATATCAGCTTACTGGTCTGGTAAGATGACAATAGGGCTATGCCAAAAATTATTGAAATTCGAGATACAAATTAAAATTTTTGCAGGTTATGCTCAATGATGCTTTTGTGTTAATAAAGAAATTCTAACTAACAGTATAAATTTAGAAAATTTCCGTTGTAACAGTTCGATTCATTTGGCTTTAAGCCATAAATTTTTGCGATCTGGCTGGCTATTTTCCTGATTTTATTTTTAGTAGAATTGAAACTGAAAATTGAAAAAAAAAAAAAAAAGAAAGAAAGAAAGAGAGAGAGAAGATTCATCTTCAGATCTTCTCATCTAAGTAAGGCCTTCTTAGATCTTCTTCAATACAAATATTTATAGTGATCTTAATTTTGACTAAAAAGATTACATTGGATATACTAATTTTATATCAATTTCAGTTTTTGAATCGATTACGGATTAAAGTTGGTCAAACTCTTCAATGTGAGAAATCTTTTCGGTGTTTGCCCATTATTTTTCATATGGAATTTTACTCACACGTGTATTCATATAATAGATTGATAGACACATGTGGCAAGGATATTAGAGAGAAGGGTTTACACCCTGACGACGCCCGCAATCTCTCTTCATTAATTAAGTTGTGAGGAAATAAACCATTCAAGTTAAATTAAAAAGAAAAGAAAAGAAAAGAAATGTTCGAAATTATTTGGCCGATTAATTTTTCAAGAAATAGTTGACCCTAATTTTCAGGAATCAGGATCTTCCATTCATACATGCATCGTCGATGTTGAGCTTTAGCAAAAACTTGTATGGCTATTTAATCATCGTTCCGCATAATTAAATTCACTCGCTGCAACCAAAATTTCCAACCTCTTTTTCAACACGCAAGTCATTATTAACTACCACATGGAAACTAAAATTTATCTTCCTTTAATTCTTAACGAGATTGAAGAACTTTTTACAGCCTTTTAGAACAGTTCCGATTCTACGTTTTGTTCAGGTTTTTTCATTGCAGGCTGCCCTTCTATTTTCCCATTGATTATCGAACGTAGCAATAATTATGTCCGTAAGTACAGAGTATACATCCAGAACATTTACATACATTTTTTCTGAAAAAAAAATAATTTGGAGTACATTTATTAAGATTTTTCAGTATAAAAGGCGATGGGCATCAATTAGTGGCAGATTCTGATGAATTTTTGAAAGCAAAAGGAGACGGTTTGGGAGTTGCATTTAATCTTAAATTCAGGCATTACTTTTTTTTTTTTTTTACAATGTTGTGGTGAATTTATTTGGAAAACTTCTGATTCTGATATGTACTACTGTTGCGTGTTCAAATTTTGGGTGGGCACATTGAGTGAGACTGCTCCTTATAAACGACTAAGAGGATTATTAAATTTTTATCAGCTAATAGAATTAATTTTGGGAGTCTGCACTTTCTTTCATCAACTACCCGGCATCAAGCAATTTGAAACTTTTGCACTTGCCGAATTTAATATATTGATTTGATCATACATATAAATTACTTAGACGGAGCTTACAATTTCGGCTAACGAAACTGAAATGACATGCAGTATTCTTAATTTTCAGAAAGTCAATGGTGGATTTACAAAATAAAATATTTTGAGATCAAATTTTCACCGTTAAAAGAACCTATTATAATTTAATCTCTTCATGCATTTTGCTCACATTAAGTGCCATTATTGTGATGTCGTGTCACATGGCAGAGTGGAAGATTGTACTGGGTTTTTAATAGCAGAATTAAAGCTTCCTCAAAGAAATCAAAACGGGGGAAATTATGTAATTATAATATATATTTTGTTGGGTTTTGAATGCCCAACTTAAAAAAAAAAAAGAAAAAAGAAAAAAGAATCGACTTGTTTCAATATTTTTCTGTCACTCTTTTAAGTTCCATATAATAAATACTACCTGCAGGTTTTTTGCGGTTTCTTTAATGGCTTATGGTACGTAGCTTGCTAGTGAAAATAAACACAAACAATATTATATTTCCCAAGGAGTATATCCACTTGTTCATTTCAAGTGAGATAGTTTCCATTCGTTACCTGATACCAAGGACACATAAATAATTCTATAAATTGTACAACTGATTTGTTTAATGGATGACCCCCGTACTTAGACTGAAAATAGTAGGAATCTATTGACAAATACGGTAATACTCAATAAATAATACAACAGTTAAGAAATGCGACTTGTTCAATTTATAGACAGCCAACTCATCCAGATTCAATAGCTATAATGGAGAATATGTACATTGGTTTGATATCATTTATTATGAACCCAACTGCCTTATTCAAGTTCTCAACTCTTCCAACAGAGACTAGGAGCTGTTGTGTTTTATTTATTTCCCTTGTACGCAATCGGAATGGATGTGAACTGGTAACCTTGGAGAGGTTATGTGATTTTAGGTGCACGCCGTGTTATCTATGGCTGTTATTGATTGCAGCCTAACACTCAATTAATTTCTAAATTAAAATGATTTATTATTAACATGTTATCTTGATTTCACCAGGTATTTGGAATTGTATATTGGGTGCATATATGATGGGAAACCAATATATATATATATATTCATTATTTTCATATTAGTATATATCGGATCCATGACCAAGTTGCGTTGCCTGACTTTACGAGAAGAGATTCAATTTTCTCTAGCTCATAACATCAAATTTAAACTCCAATGCTAAATATATAGATCCAGATTTTCTTACGATCACTTATTATAATTAGATGGAGCTAGATGTTTTACCTACAAATATGAGTAGAGAAAATATCTCTCAACTATTTATAAGAATAAAAATATGGACTATATTTTATAGACTTTACAGAGGATAGGTCTCATTCTTCTTATAAATATCAGTAGTTTTCAATAATCAAACATATATTTAGTAGAGTTAGATATCATGTTTAATGCAGTAAAAAATATAAATAAGTGATGCTTTATATATAAAAAAAAATCAATTTTGACTAATTTTGATGAATAATAATAATAATAATAATAATAATAATAATAATAATAATAATAATAAGCTCTGAATTGTAATAAATTATAATTTTTTTAGATCTCTTTTTAATCGAAAAAAGGTAATTAACAAATTAACCAATAATTTCTTCTTAGTAAATCATGAAATAAATATTATTATGAAAACTTGCATTTTTATTCTATTGCAACAATCTTGCTAATTATTGTTTATAAATTAATTAATACCAGCCAATATTTTAAAGAAAATTAATATCCTTGCAACAATTTACTGATAATTTTTTTGTGAAATATTAATTTTCCAAAATAATCATAAAATAATACAATTATAATTAGTTTTTTTATTTTATTTTATTTTATTTTTAAGGTTAATTTGACAAAAAAAAATGTTAATAACTACAAGAATATTATTGCATAGATATTATTGTAAATGCAAAGAAAAGACAAGGGTAGGATTCTTATATAATTACCAACAAGAGTATCTTGAGACATTTTTAAAAATATAAGAGATAAATAGTCACTTAATTGAAAAAAAAAAAGAACTAGATGAACATTTACCCAATGCAAAATATATATGCTATATTATACTAGAGATTGGAGATGTAATAAAATATTTTCTAAAGTTGTTTTCTTTCAAATAGTAAATCAAGTATTGTATAGTAATTATAGAATTTATATTGAGAGAAAAACATTAAAGAGATTGTAAATGTTTAAACTTGAATTTATATATTCTTAATATTATATAAAATATATATATATGTATGAGTTTTTTGAGACTGTGTCTGCCTTTTTTATCATATCTATATCTTGTATTTAACACACTTCAATCATTAATTATTAATATAATGCATACATTACGTTTATATCACATGTACTACTGGTACAAAGTTATAATCTTTTTATAGTAATCAAATTAATTTGATTCCAACATTATGAGTATAGAAAAAGTTTTACTCTCTCTCTCTCTGAATATAGTGCGTGCTTGACACCATAAAACTTAGGGCATATTAAAAACTATATTTTTGCTAAAATACGTTATGATTTTAAGATTTTGATGTCGACTAAACCTGGGTTGTTTGTTTTATAACTAAAGTCTTAACTTGAGATGTTTTAATATTTTGGCTTATTTGTTTTTGTATCTAAATACTTATTTTAAGGCATTTTTAAGTGAATAAAAAAAGTAAGATTTCCTGACTTTTATCTAAATGATGAAATATCTTAATAGAAAATTAATTTTTATCTCACAAATACCATCATTAAATATATTTGTTTTCTGCCTAACTACTAAATGACATATTAGAATTTCTATTGATCTTAAATTTTATTTGGTATTAAATACTCAACACACATTCAATTTGAATTTTAAACAAATTCTTTTATTAATGGATAGCAACCTTTTATGTATAAATATTATGTTAAATCATAAAAAAATAGTGTTACCAAAATTATTTTTCATAAATATATGTCAAATATTTACCTTATAAATATTTATAACACGTAAAAATTATTGTACTAAAAAATACTAAAATATGTATCTACTTAAACTTCGAGTATATATAGCACTTTTAAGGTCGTAAGTATAAAAATATTAGTTTTAAAATATTTTGAGTTTGTAAAAATAAATAATTTACCACTTACATTCAGACGTTAGAAAATAAAAAAAATAAACATATTATTCTTATATATATATTTATAGTCATTCAGATTTCAACAATATTTTAAACCCATTCAGATTTTAGATAAAAAAAGAAAAGCTACCTTAATTTTTACCTGTATATTATACGTGTAACTAACATTAAAATTCTTGTGCTTGAAGTTCATGATAATTGTACCATCTGTCTGTATGTTTATTGACAATTGTACCTCTAACTTGGCTCCCAAAAAAGGAAAGCTGTATTTCCCTTCTTTCTTACCAACAAAGGTCCACTCGTACTTGAAGTGCATGTGTAGAAGATACGAACAGGATAAATGTTAATAATTTGTTAATGTTTATTTCTGATCTTATTTTAAGCCCTAAAAGTATCAGTGAATAGGATATATCATTATTATTTAAGATCACCAATTCTTTTTTTTTTTTAAGATCAAAGCTCATATGAATATATGTGTGTGTGTGTGTGTGTGTGTAAGTATGTATGTATGTATATTATATCGATTTGCATTTGTATGAAATAATTATATATATTTTTAATGATATGAAATTTTTATACTTGATAGTTTATAGATGAAAACTTGAATTAAATTTCTCAGCCTCTTCCGTATAAATACATGCATTGCATTTACTGACATGCCTACTCTTTAGCCTTTGAATATGGCGAAACAGAAGCGTTGAAGAAACGCCATTAACGGATCAACTTCATGTGCCAACGAACATAGCCAAAAAAAAAAAAAAAAAAATTAACGTGAAAGAATTCAAATGCATAACTGCTATTAATACGAACATTCAAGTTTTCTGCAGTAGATTTTAATTATTATTTATTTTGCACTGTGTTTGACCTTAAATGAAATCAGAGAGTTTAATGATGGTTTCAAAGTTTTTAAAGCAATACACGTACAAGCAGAAAATCCAGTTGCATTTTCCTATGAGATCTTTTAATGTTTCCATTAAAAAGGCTTTGAACACCTTTGCACGCACTCACCAATCCACCATCTTGAATTTATTAAATTCTGAAAAACTTATTAGATTGTGTTGTCTAATGTAATGGTCGTGAAAATTATTTAATCACACGATTTAATATTATCATTGCATTATACAATTAAAACCATGTAGGTTTTTCATACAGGATTCTAGACTGGATATATTTAAAGACTAATTGACTGATACCCGTCGCATATACCCATTCGATGTAGTTTTAAATGGAGGATTTTGTTGCGATAATTGATCAAACACATTCCCATCCCAAGCAAGCAAGCAAGCAATCAAACATGGATTATCTCTTTAACCATGTCAACGTATGCTTCTGCCATAAATACGTTGAAATCTTGAGAAAGTTATACAGGGAGGGGCTCGCTCCACATGCAAAGAATATATAATAAAATCCTACTACGTGTGTATTCAATTTGAAGTCGATATATTAAAGAAAATTTAACAATTGTATCATAATTTTATTGGAATAGTTTGTAAAAACGTTCTAATAGTATTGAGACTTTGGTTAGAGTTACTTATTACATTAATACTGGTAATGTTAATAATCCAAAACAATATATATATAAGTCATAACATTTAGTTATACATCAATCTTTTGGCAATCAAATTATACTGTGTGCGCACCTTCATATGATTCAATTTACAAATTTTTTTTTTGCAGTCCTGAAATAAAATACTCGACGCCATCGTGCGATTCATTCTAACTTATTTAATTTACAGTTTTTGACTTCCGCCATTTCATTAAATTTTCTACCTTGTTTTCAGCACGCAATTTTAAACCTGTAAAAGCGACATCATCGCTTGGCCACAAAAAGTTAAATGAACACCAAAAAAATCCTGTAATTTAATTGTCAAGTACTCAAAGCCGTTGTCAAAATAATTTATCTTTATCATGTTATACGAACATTAGTACAATGTCTTAGAATATCATATCCATAATCCATCGCTGTAGAAATGAAAATAGCTATATATATATATACACACACACCAACTTAACTGTGAGGCATTGGGGCCCTTCTTAGTGCATACAGGAGCTGATGTACATAAATTAAATATCACCCAATCCTATGTAGATTAATTCAATTACGAATACAAGAAATCAAATGGGTTAATTTTCAAAATGCGTGGTAAACGCACACACATTAAAGGTTTGGTGGCTTCATAGAATATTAATTACATTTAATGTGGTTCAAGAAATGAAATAGGTTGGTTGGGTAAGCTACAGGCATTCCAGTTTGGTAGTATTTTTTAATTTTTATAAGTGTTTAATTGAGAGACGTTCTTAAATATCACAATAACCAACGGATACAACAACATTTACTAATTGGAAATTAATAATTTCGAATAAAGGTCGTTGAAGATATAACTATACACTCACCTTCAAACTTTTAATTCGAAGAATCCTTGAACTTTTAATTTCCTCTTCAATGGAGGATTTATTAAGTATTGGCAGTCGATTTATGTTGGGCACGCAAGAAATCTTTAATATTGACAGGCCGAATTCAATGAGCCAAATAAATACATGTGTGAGCCCTACGGAAACATTGTTCATCAAGATTAGGTTCACGTAGCGTCGGTTCGCTATATTACTTTTAGATAAACAGATTTCCAGAGATGGAAAGCTAGCTTGCTCCTGGCCTTCAATTGCTTGATCTTTTGAAAAGAATTTACTGCCGAATTTATGTGGGCTGTTAACTTGGAAGCGCTATAAATATGGGTGGATTTAGAAACTTAATTTATTCGGAGTAAAACTTTAGAAACTTAATTTATTCGGCGTAAAACTATCGATAAAAATTAATAATATATATGATTAAATATGAAAATAAATGATTTTTTTTTTTTTTGTATTGAGCGGGATCAATTACCTACATCAGTATTTATGTCTATTCACCCCGATCATAAGCAAAACAGAAGATATGGTCGAATACCATCCCTCGATATTCTCTAAACTTATGGAAGACATGAAGTTGGACAGCGCTTCGTGCAAATAAAATTGTTTATATTAAAAAAAATGTTTATATTCACATCAAAAAATAAAAATAAAAATAAAAATTGTTTAGATTGAAAAATTAGCTTTAAAGCAGCATCAAGCCCAGAAGAGGAAAGCCAACGCCCGCGATTTCAAACCCAAATCAGGAGCCCAATTTGGAAACCTCGTAACGGGCCTCGAGTCTGATTTTCAATTCCGTATTATGACTCGAATTAACGAACTGTATGAGTAACATTTAAAGACACGTGCGATAAACAGCAAATGAAAAGGAACCGTTGTGGACAATGAAAATATGAATTTTCGATTTAGATATTAAGACTAGGGAATTGAATTAAGAATTGAAAAGTTCAAATTATGTATGCTCTTTATAAATTCAAAATTGATCTCATTTCATTATAAATGTTATTATTTTTCATTCATAAAATAATGTAATTTATTAAAGTACTTAGCTTGAATCGGGAAATAAAAATATCATTGAAAATGTTAGAAATTCAAAATAAAAATAAAAATTATATTTGTTGAGAGAGACAGTGAGACAAGTGGTTGTCTCACATAAATATAATACTGATTATATGCGATAAATACCTACTTCACTACTTATCTCACTAAATTTTTTATATTTTTCAAAAAAATTATAACTCAGATTAAATTTGTTCATTTTGGGTGGATGATATACTGCTTCGAAACTTGCGATGAGATAAAACAAAACTAAAACATTATATTTCGTTATATCCCATGGTCGAATCAAAAGTTTGCCCAAATTTAAGTTCAATAGTCACATATTGTACTATTGCGCCTAATACTAACATCCATATAAATGTGCCAAATTTTATTTTATCATATTTTGTAGTGTGTTATTTTATTTATTTTATTTTTTTAATGATTTTCATACTTAATAGATTATGTTGTGCTTAAATTGTATTATTATGGTTGGTACTCATGTTAGTCCAAACGAAAATTTTAATTTCTTAAATTCATTTTCAATTTGAATAAATTACAGTGGATTTGCTTAGGTTTTAGTTTGCCATTGCCACTGTCGTTTGCCATTCAAGAGCATAAGTTTGGGGTGTGTTCTGAGAGAGCTTAAAGTGTGGAAACGTGGGGGGTAATTTAGTAAAAAATTTGACTATTTATGATATGAAAAAATTTAGGGGTTGAATTCAAACAATACAAAAGGTTTGGGACAATTTCTAAAATTTCCCAAAATGATGTGCCGTTTACTCATTAATATTCAATTTCATCGAATTCTCGCTTTCAAGTAGTCTCATAAATGATTGAATCGTCCTTGCGACTCAGCGAAGAGCCATCGAGGAGCAGAATGGGCAACGCTCAGTCACCTCCTGCAAATCCTCGCTTCGTTTCAGCCTCCAGGTTTCTTTCTTAGTTCCTCTCTGTCTAAAGAATCTTTACAATTCTTCATATAAATGTTATCAGAATTTTGTAGATCATTCACCCAACATGAACTCGAAGACCTCCAGTCATTGTTCAAATCACTGGCCGCTAAGTCACAAAGCAATGGCCGATACATATCTCCGTCAATTTTTCAGGTTTTTTGGTTTATAATCCCACTTGCGTTTTTTTTTTTTTCAATTTAACACCTACCGTTTTTCAATCTTTGAGTAATTAATAGTTTTAAGTTGATATAATTTTGGTTTAGGCATATTTTGGACTCAATGGTGCTCTTGGGGAGAGAATGTTCAATTTGGTTACGCAGAAACGAAATGATCATAAACTCACTTTTGAAGACCTCGTTGTTGCTAAAGTAAGTCCTTTTGATTATATTGACCGCATAGAATGAACTGTTGATAGGATTTTTACTTATGTGTCTTGTTGCATGTTGCAGGCTACTTATGAAAAAGGGACAAAAGATGAAATTGAAGAGTTTATATATCAACTATTAGACGTTAACGATGATGGAATCTTGGGAAGGTAAAATTATACCCAGTTATCCTCTCTGGTGATTGTAAAACCCTTATGATTCTGTAAACTGTTATGGGTAGTCTTTGCATATGATTAGTTTTTTGAACATGCATCCAGATTGATGTAAAAGGAACTCTTTTTCATTAGTGTTAGCGTAGAGAAGAAAAGATATAATTTTCCTGTAGCTAGCAAAAGTTTCCCAGGTGGCACAAGTGGAAAAAAAGTTGGTGATGAGACAAAATAGAGAAATGAATGGTATGAGAAGAGTTTACAGATGTTATGTTCATGATTCTTATTTTATTTTTTGAAAGACTAGGGTAAAATGTAGAGGTTTATGGGATAATTTGGACTAAATTTCACAAAAAAAGCAAATGTAGTCTTCTTACTATTTTTAGATTTAAGCTAGCGTTTGAGGACTCCCAGGTATGCACATGTTCTTAAGATTCTGTATACATATTTTCAGAAGCAAAGACTTTTTTGCAGATTAGATATCCATCACTTCTCCTATGATTTAATTGTTTTTTTTTTTTTTCAAATTCTGTTTAAGGTACTTCTTGTTTGTCTGGGTTTCTCTCCTTATTTTCTTCTATGATGGATGTGAAATTTTGCAATCCGATGTCAGGTCGGATCTGGAATCTGTTGTAATTGCAATGTTGGAAATTATATTTTCCATGAAAATTTCTGAACGTGGATCGAATTCCCATCAGGACATTGTAGATGTATTTCTAAATGCTGCAACATTTTCAAAGAATGGTGAAGGAAGCAGTAACAAAAGTATGTCTTTTGAGGATTTTAGGACTTGGAGTACTCTTATTCCATCTGCAAGGAAACTCCTTGGAGGCTTATTGATGCCACCAGATCCAGGTTCTTTGCTTCTCCTCGGTTATTAGTGCCATGCTTATTACTTTATCTATTCATTGCTTCTATCATAGGGTGTACTCAAGTAAACTATAGGCATACCAACTCCACTTCACTATAACATAAATAATTACAGAACTATTAATAATGTGATAATGCTTCTAGTTTCATCCATTTGCTTCAATCAATGGGCTCCTATATGCTTGGTGTTTCATAATGCTTCTTTGCCCACTGGGTACATTACTTATTTTATTTTATTTTATTTTTTCTTAGGTTTCTGTCTATTTCCTTTATAGTCAATACAGCGGTGCTTATCTGACGTACAAAAGCAATTATGATTTTTGTTTTGAAAGCTGTTGTATTAACTGGCATTCTCTAGCATTCTAACTTTTATGTATTTGGGACATCTAATCTTAAGAGTGATTGGTTAGTTCTATTTAAATCATTACTTCTTGTGTAGGGAGGCCTGGATGCCAAGTTCCTCGATTGCTGTATTCAGAGAATGTTCATTCCAGTATGTTATTATTGAGGAAGGAATATGCATGGCATATAGGAGGGGCTCTTTCTCCACATGAGTTGGAAGAATGGAAGCTTTTGTATCATAGTGCTATGAATGGCTTGAGTTTCAACACATTCTTGGGCAGCATTTCGTGAGTGGCTTTCTGTGTTCATGCAATCATCTGATAGAAGTACAGATGCCATTATTTTCTGATTTTGAGTAGTCTATTGTCCTGAGCCTTTTGAGGGACCTATTTTCCTAAGCATTTTTGTCAAGTACCTTCTGCCTTTTTATTGAATTATCGTGAAAAGTTCATCAATTCTTGACCGCTCATAACCTGCATTTTTTGATGTCCATGGGGATATGCTAACTTGCTAAGCAATTGGTAGGATGCTATAGTAAGAAGGTATTGGATGCAAAAGTTCTGTGGACAATACCAACAATGCATGTGTTTGACTTTTTTATGGGTCAAAATAATGATAGTATTTTGAAACATTTTTATTTTTATGTTTCTTTATGTAACTTTCCCCCTTTCAGCCAAGAAAATAGAAATGCTAAATAAATGCATTTGTATGCTAAAATACTTTCTAAATAGTATTTTGGAAATTTTTTAAATTGGGGTGGATGATAATTGTATGATTGAACTGCAGAAATGATGAAGGGTCAACTGTGTTGATTATTAAGGACAAAGAAGGACACATATATGGAGGTTATGCTTCGCAGCCGTGGGAAAGACATGGTGATTTCTATGGAGACATGAAGTCTTTTCTTTTTCAGCTCTATCCAAAGTTAGCTGTTTACAGGCCTACTGGAGCAAACAGTAATCTACAATGGGTATATGTCTACTTGTTCTCGTAGATGATGGAAGAGCTTAAATTTAAATTGTGTGTTTCTAGGACTTGCAGTTTATAGTGGCTTTACCTTTGATGTTGTTCAATAGAATACTCCATCCAATAATTGAAATGAAGCTTTGCTGGCATGGATTCACTGGATAGATTCATTGACATAATAATGGTGCGCTATTTGGATAAGACTTTTGGACAACATAGTGATCACATGTACCTAGGAAGAAATTCTGCATGTTTGGAAAAATCTTATTTTTCAGCCGCTTTACATTGTCTACACTGGAGGAATTTATGATGAGATTGGCTATGGCTGTTGTGAAAAAATCAACTGGTTATAGGGCTTTGCAGTTGGTCATGTAAATCTGCAGCAACTAATTCATTAGAGATATACATGACTGGGTCAAATATCTTTAGTTCCAGATACTTCGCTCAAACTTGTGTGTTACAGGAACACTTTAAATTATTTTTTGCTAGTAGAGTTGCTGGTGTTGTCAGAAATAAGGGTCTGCTTTTCCAACCAATGGGTCCTTAAAAGTATTGTAAAATGTCTCTCCCTCTTCAAACAAACCCCACTTCAAGAAATTGAGGCTTCTATAAATTAGACCCACCAAACACAGGTAACATGAGGAGAACTTGTGAAGATAGGTCAGTTATCTCTTGTATTATTGGAGAGCTAGATGGTCTTGCCTCTTTTATCTTTCCACATTTTGACTCCCCTTACTGAATGTTCTAAGCAAATTTTTGGTAGATCTAGTTTTCTAGTGGTGAATTTTTCACATTACAAAGGCCTCATTTTAAAGAACAGGTCCAGGAAAATTTCAATATCAACCCTTAAATGGGTTATTAAATGGAAGGCCTTATTTTATTTTACTAGTGAAAATGCACCCGTTTAAGATTTTGTTTTTTGGTTCTATAATAAGATTGCTTGGTCAAGTTTGCACATATGCAGCTGACTTCCCTGTGTGTTCCCAAATTATTTATGCTATCAACCTTGTATGATCAGTGTGCAGCAAATTTCAGTTCAGAGAGCATCCCAAATGGCATTGGTTTTGGTGGACGTGTTAATCACTATGGTCTGTTCCTCGCGGCAAGCTTTGATAAAGGGCATACGTTCACCAATACCACATTTGGCAACCCTTGTCTTTCCAAGATCAGCCAAGTCTACCCAGAAGTGATCGAATGCTGGGGAGTTATTAAGGGAGCACAGCAGGAGAGGCAGGATGCTCTCAGGGGTACTGTACTTGAAAGATTTAAGGAGGACCGCCATATGCTCAACATGGTTGGGCTTGCAAATTCAAGCGAGTAATGTTAGAAGGTTTTCAACATTGTATAATTGTGATATCACACTTTAAATTTGTTTCTCAATGATCAGAAGTCATCTTCCGGACGCCGTCTGGCCTTGTAAACCTCTCTATGCGGTTTGTATCTGGTTTTTTTCATTGGCTACAGTTTCGGATAGAATTCACTATAATGCGCTCTGGTGAAAACTATGTTCTGTATTAGGAAGTCAATTATTGGTTACCTCTTTGCGCCGCTTCTTTTGGGCGGACATGCACTGATGTACAGTTTCCTTATGTAATAAAAAGCAAGCGAGGGGTGGAGGAAAGATATGGTGTTTGATTTGACAATTATATCCTTGTACACATAACACACTGCAGCAGTTTACATATCATTTTCGAAGAGCATACACATGTAGAAGGGGGAATTCAACAGCATGGCACCTGTTGCTAGCGTTACAGTTTCTCAATACACTTGCTCTTAATATATTGCTATTGTTGGAAGTAAATGCAAAGAAGAATTACTATCTTTGATTGTGGCTTGTGTGTTTTTCAATGCTAATTTTTAGCAAAAACCTCTGCAAACCCAGAATCGAATTTGATGATTGATTTTCTACCTTCCAAAGTCATAAAAAGGCCGCAAATGTCACAAGAAGCTTTTTACCACCATACCAACACAGCGTCAAAGCATGTCGTCATAGGACTGACCAGTAAATAATCCCAATTCTACAATAATATAGCTGACATGAGACACCATTGTACTTTGGCAGCGATGCGATAGACTGAACTGAACCGAGTCATCGGCGGAGGTTACAGCACAACCAAACCAATAAGCTAATTCCAGTGTAATTATTCCTAAGTTGTGAAAACTAACAATATCAATAAATAACGCACATAAGATCAAAAATAGCTGAGGCACAGTGTACCCATTCAATATAACATCAAAATTGTCCCAACAAAACAAAATTAACCATGAGCATATTTGCCAAAATCAAAACATCAAATTAAGTCTTTAAAAATGGAATCTAACAAACACCAACCAAAACCCAACTCTCTAAAACCTCCTCCTGGCTCCAGCAAAGCCGCCACGCGCGAAATCAACTCCTGGAGCAACCGGGTCGACCCGAACAAGACCCGGGATCTCATTCATACCAAGAGCTTCAAGCATGTCAAGAGTCTCCTTATCGACCTCAATTTGATCAGTCTTGATGGCACTCTCATCCGGGACAAAGTCCATGCGGCGCTCCCGCTCCTCCTCTTGCAGCTTCAACGAGATGCCGCGAACCGGACCCTTCTGGATCCGTTTCATCAAGTGGGTCGAGAACCCGGCGATCTTGTTACGTAGCCGTTTTGATGGGATGATCGCCACTTCCTCGAGGATCTTCTTGTTCGTGTGGAAGTCAAGTGTCATGCGTGAATAGTAACGCTCGATCACTTGGCGTGAAGATTTCTTCACTGTCTTTGTACGGACTCGACCCATTTTGGCTGTGCTGCTGAGAGATTGACAATGGAGAATACGAGAGAGAAAGCTCTGTGCCTGCGTGTGCTTTTGTAGCGCTGCCCGGGTTGGCTAGGGTTAGGGCTTTGTGGTGTTGATTTATATGGCGTGTGTTCCGATAGGGCATAACTTAGGGTGATTAACAGCCCAAGATGAGAATATTGGGCCTCGGCCATTAGGTAATGGTGCCCAATCGAGGATGAATGATTTCGGTCCATTAACGTTTTTCAGGAGATTTTGACACGTAGCAAGTATCATTTTAAATGAACAAGATTAGGATTTTTTCTTTATTTATTTATTTATTTTTGAACAAGTTTTGGTAGTGTCACATATATTATGATCAGTTAATTTGAAAAATAAAAATAAAAATGGAATGACATATATTAAATCTCTACTTATGCTAATATATTAGTAAACAATCCATTTTTTCATGCTATAATAACTTTGTCAGAATTGAATTCATCATTAGGGATGACAAAATGTAATACTTAGATTCAGCCTAAATGTTATTTTTACACATCTGAATCGGGTTTTGGATACTCAGATTTTATACTTTTTAAATATTATATATATATATATAATTAAAATTTTAAAATTTATTTCAATGAAATTAGGCATGAAAATATAAATTTTAAATGTTTAAAATTTAGATATATATAATAGATGAGTTTAATAAATATAAATATTTAAAATAATCTATATTTTATAATTTTTTTAATAAAATTTAAATTTCAAACTGAATCTCAAATTTATTAAGTGATCCTCAAGATTTGATCCGTTTTTTATTCAAACTGGGTATTACTCGATCCACATTACCTGAGTCTGATCCGGGTCACAGCCAGACGGATATTTTTACCACCCTTCATCACAAATGGCTTGGCCAAGATCAACTTGCATATAAGCTACGATAGCTTTGGCACCATATCCGAGAAATGGCCCGGCCGTGCTTACTCCTAAGCCACTGGCGCCTCCAGTTATTATAGCCACTTTACCTGGTAACCTGAAACATAAAATTAATAAAATTGAAAAGGGTGTTTTTATTTTTATTTATTTTTTTGCCCTTTTTCCTCAATTGTAGAGGCAATCGCAGCTTAAACGAATTTTGGCGAGGAGAAGAATCAGCATACCTTTTGGACGCCATAGGAGCTACGTAAGAAGAGTTGCTTAATTAATCATTTTATATAGTCAGAGTTAACAAAAGATCATTCTATTTGCTCCAATTAATAATAAACGGGCCTAGTTCTTATACAAATGAGTGGGAATGGGCCGAATTTGATGCCAATGTACAGTTTTGTTTACGGTGTTTGTCAATGGGCTACCTATTTGATTATCCAATTAATGGTTACACTTAGTAATAACTAAAATGGATTAAGTTTTATTTCAAATGTCAAATTTCTTAGGGCTTAACTGCTTGTTTAAAATCGGCTATCCGTATGAGCCAGCGTCTAAATAATTATAGGATATCGTTTGCCTGAGCAATTATAGGATGCCGTTGACAAGTCTTTGAAGGGGACAAGTTTTTCTGAGTAATTTTATTCATAGTTTGTTTATGGGAAAAAATGGCTATTTTTATTATTTGTATCTATTTATATTTCTTTAAAATCTAACTATTTCTCGCGCCAACTTTGGTTCTCGGCACAAACTTGGCTTGGGAAAATAAAAATTTAGATTTTTTCCATTAAAATCAAATTTGCACCATAGAAAAACCTCCTGATGAATTTTAAATCAACTCCTAATTTTTAAATTTTAGAAAATTTAAAAAAAGTTCGTAAAGATTATTTTGATATTTCAAAATTTTCAAAAGTTTGTAAAAATATTAGGTTTTTTCCACCAAAACTATATTTGGGCCATAAAAAGGCCTATTAGTGTTATTTACATTAATCCAATAAGTTTTTTAAATTTTTTTGAAAAAAAATTAAAAATTTATAAAAATTATTTCAGAACCTCCAAATTGACTCTCATCTTTCCCGACGACTGATTTTCGCTATCTACATGCATACAAGAAATAGCTTGGAATTCAACGCCATCATGATATCACTTTTTAAAGTCCCACAAACCGCGTGCTGTAACCTTGCTTTTCACTGAAATTAATAATAAATTTAAAGTAATTTTTTTAGAGATACTTCTCTACAACTAAACTAAGCTAGGAATTCGAGACGGGGATAGAGGAAATTTGGATATTTAAACTTAAAGCCTGTTCGCTATATTGACTGAAATCTTAATGTGACGTAAATTCGTTAAATATTATAAATTGTTATTTTTTTTTTAGTATAATGAGATTATGTTAGTTTTGTGGCATTTTTTTTAAATGCAAATAGACTGACTTAAATTTTTAAATTAAATTTTAAAATATCTTTGTCTAATTATACTAAGTAATTATACCCACCATTTGGCTAGACCCACTTGAGTCCCACTTAAGTCAATTTTTTCTTTTTAATGTACAAATAATTAGCATAAATGGGGTTCAAGTAAAATTGAATTTATTGGTAGAGCGAGTGTCATTTCTCAATTATTTTAGTCAGGTCCATAATTTTCCCCGAAGTTAAATACAAATTGATTTGATTGTTGGAACAGATGTAAATATCAAGGAATCGATTCCCTTCACACCAATCACCAATCACCAATCACCAATCTTGGAAAGGTATTTCTTTTGTTTGCATGAATGGGTTTGGGTAGGGTTACGGTGTGTTGTTATTATTATTATTATTATTATTATTTTAATCTATAAACTAAGTCTATATACTCATTATTAGAGTTAGTGAAATTTGACAAGGTTAATTCACCTAACCAGAACATAACATGAATTAATGAGTTTGAGTTGACACAGTTATTAAATGAATCGTGTTTTAGGATTTAATTTTTTAACGCATTTACCAGTTAATAACACTATTATAACAGTGATCTATTTTATAAAATTATAGTTACGCTTGAAACTCAATTGTGTAAATATATAATATGAAGATAGTCATGTGTATTTTGTAATATTGACACATCATATTATTTAGATATAGAAAAGAGTGCTTTTTGTGTCAAATAAGTATACAGCGTTTGATGTAAATCATGTTAAATAGGTATTAAGCGAATTCTTGAGTTTTATCATATAAGGTGATACTATGAATTATAATAGGGTGGGATAGGGGTAAGGAGGCTTATCATATTCCTTACCCCATTAAAATTTTGACCTCCATTTCTCACTCCATTCACTAATAAATTTAGTAAAGTGATGATGAGAAATCCTCACATTAAAAATAAGTTTCCCATCTCCACTATATTCTTTATTTTATAATAGATATAGAAACATAATTTTAATAAATTAAAAATTACATACTCGAATAAAATCATTAATATGTTATAAAGTACTTAAATTATTTAAAAAATCTCTAAATGTTTGAAACAAATCTTGAAATGATATCAAAATTCAAAATTATTTGAAGATAACAATTCTTAAAAGAAGGAAAAAAAAGTAATAATGTTTTAAGATTGAATAAAAATTATAATGTTTTAATATTGTAATTGATAAAATAAAAATTATTAAATAAAAATTAGAAAAATATTTATACCTAATAGAGATCGGGATGAGATAAGATTGAGAGTACAAAACTAAACTCCATCTATTAAGAATTTGAGAATTAATTTTCTTTCATTTCCCATTTTGTTCCCAAAAAATCATTTAAAATTTATTCAATTAGGGGTGGGGCATCATGAGACTTCAAACTTGTGGAAGGTTTTGCTATTTATAGATGATACGATTACCTCATTATTAAGTGGGCCACATTGGGTGATTTATTAATTTTTTGTGTTAGATTTAAATTTAAATATTTTGACATGATTATTAAATGAATTATACTTAAGTCAATTTAAATTTATATAATACGAACATGACCCAATAACTCATTTTGCCAACTTTACTTAATATAACTATTACTTTCTTTCTCATTCATATTTAAATATGCATTCTCGCTAAATATAATATCTATATTCTCACTACATATTTAGCTTTATATTTTATTTATCCTACACGAGAAAATACTCGCATTTAGCGGCCGGTGAGAATATGATTCTCGTGGAACACAATAAATATTAGTAGTTTCGAAAGTCAAAGAAGTTTCACGTTGCTGTTGGCTTCGATTGCGTGTAAGCAATACAGAGTTTACACGCATTTTAGCAACTGCATTTAAAGAATAAACTTGTTGCAAAGAGATACCGGTTGATGTTCATGTGGCCTTGGACAATAATTGGGAAATGATACTATTTGCCGGCAATTAAATAAATTTTTGTACAATGTTTATTGTTAAAACTCCTTACAAGCAATGAGTGTGGAGAGATTTTGGTGACTTTACAAAAGTCATTGATTCTTGGTTGATCTTGCGGGTAGTGTAATTGTGTGAATGATCTTACATTATTAATTATTTTTTTAACTAGATTTTCGCTAAGATCCAATAACCTTTAAGTGATTATTCTTATTGTATCAAAGTCAAATAAGATTAAAATAAATAATATTTATATTTTGGGAGAGATTAGGCTAAGTTTGAATTTAATGTATTTGCTAATGTTTGGGACAAGAGGTATTGTTGAGGTGATTTAAAAGGTAAATTGAGGTGTTATGAGTTTGGATTAATATGGAAGTTCTATGGAGGGAGTAGTAGAGGGTTGACATGAAGAGGTTAAGAGAGCTTAGGACATTGTTTTAGTGAACTTGAAAATAGCTCTAGAAAATTTTTCTATGAAAATTAGTAAAGCTCATGGTATAACTCAAGTAAGCTCATATGTGAAATATACTATAGGCATTAAAACCAGAAAATAATAATAAATAATAAATAATAAATAACACATAATATTTTACATAGTTTAGGTTTTGAGCCTACATTCATATGAATAAACATTTTCAATCCATTATATAAGTGAAGTATTACATAATTTATTTTATGTTATCAACAAAATCTTAAAATTGAGGTGGGGGAGGGTTAGAGATCTCCTTAAAATTGAACTTGTAGAGCTTGTACATAAGTATTTCTTAGACATTTGGTTATTTTTAATATTTCGTCCTTTAGTCTTTTGATGAGAACATCTATGATCCCGGGAGTCAAAAAACCCTCAAAACACTTTTTTGCCTCAACTAGACACATGCTAACCTCTAAGGCCCGTGGTCTTGTTACTTTCCAAAAGATAATAAAATACAGTTGAAGTGGTTTTTCCTTTTGCTTTTATTAAATAATTTTTATTTTTATTGATTCATTATTTTTAGCCAAAAAGGAAAATATATTATTCTTTTTCAAGATGATGTATATTGTTCATGTAGTGGCTTGGACCATCAAAATTTAGATTTCAATAATACCTCTTAATTTTGAGCATATTTACTGAAATTGTCTTTTTCCTCGGAGAACTCGTCTTCTCAACTTTGAGAGCTATATTGATATTCTGTCAAACAGCACTGATGTTTATCCCGGGTCAAATTCCGAGTCAAACTCTGAAGCTTTAACAAACGATGCCGTTTTGAGAATTAATTTTTTAATTCAAAAAATGCTATTTACACGCGCCGATGATGAACTTTTACTTTCTCTTTTCATTTTCGTTTCCTCTTTCTTCTCAACTACAGACTCCCTTGACTGTTTCTTCAACGAGCAAAAGGAGATTGCCCCATGAGCAATTTATGAAAAAGAAGTAACAAGGTAAAGTTCAAACTTTCAATTACACATTTGTGAAACGGGACAAAACACCTGGACATTCATAATCTTCAAATTTCGTCATCCTCTCCTTCATCACTTCATGACATTACACTTGGTTGTTCAAAATAAGTGTCAAAAGAAAACAATTCAAAAAGAAAAATCACTTGCAGCAACTGCCAAAAATATAAACAAACAAGTAAAGGTCTCTTACCTTGCTTCTCATACCAACAAAACCGCAGCTGGAAGCTTATGCAAAGCTTTTGGCTTAGTAACTTACAAGGAAAAAAAAAAAAACAAACAGAGAATTTGAAATATCTCAAATCACAAGCAAATTAAAAATCAACTTTCGCAACCAGATCCACTCTCTGAATGTTAAAGAGCTCGATCTCTGCTCAAACACGTTGGTTGTGGCTGTCGCATAATGGCTGTGGGAGTCATGCTCTGTGTAGAGTTGTGATTGTGAGTTGTGGATTGTGAATGGCAATTTTTAGGCGCGGATTGTGGATTACGAATGGCAGTGGTTGGGGAAGGAAAGGGGAAATATTTGGCTACGGCTAGAGCTCCATTGACGAAGGAAATGGGAAATATATCAGTGCTGTAAATCGGCATTGTTTTTCACTGAAGCAAAACGCTGCGTTTGATTTGCAGGTTTGACCGGGGATTTGACTCGGGGCAAATATTGTTTTCGTTCTGTCAAATGAGTTTAACTTCACTTAATAGGCTTTTTTTCCCATGTGTCATCATGCCACTTGTCCACATCAGCAACCAAAATTTCCCAAACAATGATAAAGCAACGAAGTCAAAAACAGCCAGCTATATGGACATTCGGAAGAATTCAACTACGTAATTAATGGCTGGCCTTTCCGCACTAAGGAAGTTGCTTTTATCCGCAATATACAAACACGAGTCAAACAAAGCCAACCATTTGTTACGTCGCATGACTTACCCTGATAACGGTAATATTACGCCAATATACTCTACAACAGTTTCATTATTTTAGTTCAAATCGCAAAAACAACAATGAAGATTATTAAGAAGACTGATATTCTTATAGAAAAAATTAGATAAGATGGCTATAAAAATAACTGTAAATTTAGTTAGGTTTATTCGTTTAATCTATAATAAAACAATATTGACCTTATTTTAAAATGTCGCCATCTTATCGCTTTGGCGTCCATTAATCATTTTTCAATTGCAAATTTTCCCCTGAGATTTCCAAAAATTAATTAGTACATTTTAGTTTTCTATAAATACCACATAAAGAATCAAGGACTTACCCCATAAACCATTCCTAATTTCTTGTATCCAACCCTTTCTCTGCTTTAATTAGTTTCAAGTTTTTGAAGAGAAGATGAACGGCCCTTCCTCTGCAGCTCCCTTCAGAAGGTAATTGGCTAACACTCCCAGGATTTTGTACCCTGCAAAAAATACTAAAACAGCATTTGCGTTCATTTTATTTTTAGATACTGCTATCAGAAAAATGTTTGTCACTCAATCTTTAATAACATTTTGCAATTGTAATATTCCAATTTTAGGTTAGAAGGCAAAGTGGCAATCATCACCGGAGGAGCAAGCGGTATCGGAGCGAGGGCGGCTGAGCTCTTCCATGAAAATGGCGCCAAAGTTGTTATTGCCGATGTCCAGGATAGGCTTGGCGAAGACCTCGCTGATAAGCTAGGCCAAGATGTTTGCTACATCCATTGTGATATCTCAGATGAAGGTGAAGTCATCAATCTCGTTGATACCGCCGTTTCTAAATTTGGAAAGCTCGATATCATGTACAACAATGCGGGCATTCTCGACCGCAGCTTTGGGAGCATTTTGGACACTCCAAAGTCTGATCTAGAACGCTTAATTAATGTAAACACAATAGGTGGTTTCTTAGGAGCTAAGCATGCTGCAAGAGTTATGGTGCCACAGCAAAAAGGTTGCATATTGTTTACGGCTAGTGCTTGTACAGAAATTGCAGGGCTTGGCTCCCCTGCTTATACAATATCCAAATATGGGATTTTAGGACTAGTAAAGTGCTTGGCAGCAGAGCTTGGGCAGTACGGAATAAGAGTAAATTGCGTCTCGCCTTATGGTTTGGCGACAGGAATGTCAAGGAAAGGTGGAGTTGATCCGGCTTTAATAGAATCATCAATGAGCCAGATGGGTAATCTAAAAGGGCAATTTCTAAAAACTGACGGCATTGCAAACGCTGCCCTCTATTTGGCTAGCGATGAATCAAGTTATGTGAGCGGGCAAAATCTTGTTGTGGATGGAGGATTCAGCGTGGTGAATCCTACAATCATGAGGGCTTACGGTCTTATCAAGTAATCAATCGGAGCTTTTGTACATGATGGAAGATGCCGTGCTCTGCTGCGTACATGTAAGAATGCATTCATTTTGAAAAGTAATTCACGACTTCGCTTCCAATTATCATATTTGAAACCGCACATACAATAGTTCAATTTCTAGCAAATCCATTACTAGTTCAGCTAGCTGGGTGTATTATTATGAAAAGAGCCCCATTTTATTATGTGTACGTCTAGGGGAAATCTCATTTGAAGATATCACGGACTCACCGTGCACAAATATTTCTTGCCATTTGTCAATAGACCTATGGTTTGGCCACGTGTTTTGACATTAGTGTGCAATGGAGTTCGGGCGTGTATTTTTAAAATTTGGTATTCTACCATTGTATTATTTTCTATCGGAGATGAAATAAAATTTATGTTATACCGGCTAGAGAATTATAACCACTCATAACAGCAAGAATCTTTGTTCACAAAAGAAGGACTTTGTTGTATCCTGGGCCTGGTATAAGCAGGACTAAAAGTGTACGTGTGTGAAAATTATGACTCCAACATTTTTTTTTTAAAAGTTTGGCAATCCGAATTTCTCCACCAAGAACTCAAAAGTCCAGCTACATACTAGTATTTCACAAAATAAATTAATTAGATTTGTTACTTTAAAAATTAAAAATACATTTTCAACGGCAAATTTTTAAACTATAATATGAGTAAACGAAAATGGTAATAGTATTTTTCTATGAAAATATATATAATTAAAAGAGATATAATTAATAACAAAATTAAATCGAATATCGTTGAGTTGGAAGCAAGCAAACAACTTCCCAAACCACGTGTATATCCCTTAAAACCATTGAATCTCTGTATTAGTCAAGTCAATTTATCGTTTTGTTCAATGATTCAACCTTCAATCAATTTCTGTATTTTAGTCTTCTACGAAATTTCTAGGAAATTTCCCTACCCACAAGCAGCGGTCTTCTTCATCTACCAATCGCAAAGTCCACCGACGGACAAAAACTGATTGAAGTCAGTATATTTATTTATTTTTTTCCCTATAAATTCAGGACAAAAGCTAAGGAAATAATCACAAGCCAAACCTCTTATTTTAACAATCTTGATTGAGTTTCAGGTTTTTGAGGGAATTGTTTTATACAGGCTGGTAGTACTATTGCGGAGCCCCCTGCGAAGGGTGTCAACTAAACATTCGGTAAGAATTTACTTAAGCTTTGTTTAATTTTCTCCCTCTTTGATTGTCTATCTATTGCGCTACTGGAATATATCTGGATAATCAGAAATGGTTTTCAAATGCTTGTCCCTCAAAATAGACAATAATATATTGCCAACGTTGTCATCCTGTTATAGGTTACAAGGCAGAGTGGCAATCATCACCGGGGGAGCAAGCGGGATTGGAGCATCCGCGGCTCAGCTTTTCCACAAAAATGGAGCCAAAGTGGTCATAGCCGATGTGCAAGATAATCTTGGCCAGGCCCTAGCCGATAAGCTAGGGTGCCAGGATGTTTGCTACATCCATTGTGATGTATCAAATGAAAGGGAAGTCATCAATCTTGTTGATACCACCGTTGCTAAATTCGGAAAGCTCGACATCCTGGTCAATAGCGGATGTAATCTTGAGTATCGTGGTTTTGTGAGCATTTTGGACACTCCAAAATCTGATCTAGAACGTGTACTGGCTGTGAATGCAATTGGTGGATTCTTAGTAGCCAAGCATGCTGCAAGAGTCATGGTGCCACGCCGCAGAGGTTGCATATTGTATACAACGGGTACAGGAGCCACTGCTTGTACCGAAATTAAAGGTTTGTGCAATACTCCTGCTAATTGTGGAGTGTCAAAGTTTGGGATCTTGGGACTTGTCAAGAGCTTAGCGGCAGACCTTGGACAGTACGGAATAAAAGTAGATTGCGTATCGCCTACTTATGGCTTGGCAATGACTGAAGCGATAGCATCAATAGCAAACGCTGCGCTTTTCAGTATGGCTACCGATGATATAAGTCACGTGGGTGAGCAAAATCCTGTTGTCAATGGAGGATTTAGATAAGAGTTGTTAATCCTACGCTCTAAGAGAGCCTTCAGTCTATGGAAAAAATTCCTCAGTTTTTTTGCTTCGTTTTTCTCATATGTCAATTCAAAATTATGTGAGAATTGTATGATATAATTTTGTAACCCAAGCTTTTTTTTTTTTGGGGGTTTTAGTAGCATTATTAATTTGGTAAGTTGGGTAATTATAAAATTGCATTTATTAGAAAATTTAGTGAATGAAACTCTTAAAGTCCTAACACCCATTTAAAATTTAAAAAACTTCAACGAAATCCCACTTCTTAAATTTATTGCTCTCACTGAATGAAAATTACAAAATGAAAATGATGGAGCCAAAAAAATAAAATAAAAATAGAAGCTTGATTTAATATCATCAAAAAGAAATTAATTAAATTGTGAACATATTTTTTCATAATAAATTTTTTATTGTTAAATCAATTTATTCTTTTCGTTATTTGATTACTAGGAGTTTAATTAAAGATACTAGAGTTTATGATTTTCAATTGCAAAGCGCGTACTGGCCGTTAACACAACTGGTTCTTTCCTAGGAGCCAAACATGCTGCAAGAGTCATGGTGCCGCAGCACAAAGGTTGCATACTGTTTACAGCTAGTGCTTGCACAGAAACTGCAGGGCTTGGCTCCCCTGCTTATGCAGTGTCCAAATATGGGATTGTAGGACTAGTAAAGTGCTTGGCGGCAGAGCTTGGACAGCTTGGAGTTAGAGTAAACTGTATCTCGCCATATGGCGTGGTGATTCGAATCTCAGATCTTTTTGACCGAGTGGATCCAACAGTGATGGAGGCACAATTGAGCGAGATGGGCAATTTAAAAGGGCAGGTTCTGAAAACTGAGGGCATTGCGAATGCTGCTATCTACCTGGCTAGTGATGAAGCAAATTATGTGAATGGGATTAACCTTGTGGTGGATGGGGGATATAGCGTTGTCAATCCTACCATTATGAATATATTCAATGATAACAATAAGTAACTGTGGTCTAAACTTTGAAGCCGGTTGAGTTGCTTCTTTGGCGCTCATGTGCTCTTTTGTTGTGCATCTGTGATCGATGTAGCTTTGCTTTGTAATTTTTATCCATTTGACCCGGGATTAATGAAGTTGCACAACTTAATAAAAAAAATTAAAAGGGAAAGAGAGAGAGAGAGAGAGAGAGAGAGAGAGAGAGAGGGAGAGAGCACGGAAAGTAGTTGATGAGTTGCATGGCGATGGAATTGAAGATGCAATACTCACCATATTTAATAAACACGCAATTATGTCTTTTTTTTTTTTAATTATTCAGGAAGGATAATGAATTTATTAAGCACAACAAGAAAACGAAACTTCATCGTCAGGATGTTCCAACTACCGGACGAAAGTTACGTGCCCTCATAATTGTAGGCCACAATCAACGACAAGGCGTCCGCCACACACATAATTGTCTTCATCACTAGCCATATAAAGAGCAGATTTTGCAACACCGTCAACACCGTCAATTTGTGCTTCTACAATTTCCGGATCCATTCATTCAACACGAGTCATCCTTGTCACCAACGAAAAGGGGGCCACACTATTTACTCTTAAACCATGTCGTCAGAGCTCAACTGCCAAGCTTTTAACCATTGGTATGAACCGTCAAAACGTTTGAAAATTTTATTAATGCAAACTCCACTCCTGCAAAATACAAATTAAAGCGTCGTTACCTTTTGCGGGGAGTAGGGATCGAGAAATTAGCTTCGTAGTAGTATGAATGCTTTGTGTTTGTATTGTATTTGTTGGGTAGTTGCCATGCCCGATAAAATAAAATAAATAAATAAATAAGGCGGCTGCCATGCATTTGAAAACCATCAATTAAAAAATTAAGAATACCATGTAATGTGCTAAGTTGATGTTTTTGCTAATTTTTATAGAAAGATATATCTAATAGTTATTGGATAAAAATATAAAATTAATTAAACTTTAATTGCATATTACTATACATGCACATGTGGTGTGTGTGTGTGTATTTATTAGTGGTTTTTTAGTTAGAGATTTCTTACTTTAATAAAATCATAAATAAGTTAAAAGACAAAAAAATAGTGCATTAGAATTTATATTTTTTTCTTTTATCCTGTACTTGACTTTAATAAAGTCAGGGATACCTAATTAGAAAATAATTATATATATACATACATACATGCATACATATATACATATGTATGTATTTATATATGTGTGTGTGTGTGTGTGTATGTATCTATGTATGTATCACATCATGAAGAAATTATAGGATACATCAAAGTGTCATATTAGTCGTACAATAAATAAATGATACTATAATATATATATATATTATAAAAAACTACTATGCAAATGCGATTATATTAATTCAATTACACATATCGTATATACGTTAATTAATTGCGTTATCTCTGATATATTCTAAAATTATTGTGAATCACTAGATTAAACATCATATATTAATTGATTTAACTATACATTGGAATGGTGGATTAGAAATTTGAAACTAAAAAATATGTTACTGAAGGACTTAATTTACTACAATTTTATCACAATAAAAAAAGAAAGAAAATACAATTGTTGTGTGATAAAATTTTAAAAGACACTAAAAATTAATACTTAATATTTTCTTTTAAAAAAAGACTTTTTTTTTAATGGACTCAGAAATACGAAGGAAGTAATGATTAACTTATTAAAACATCATTGAAAATTTGGCTATTTATCTTTTGGATAGGTTTAACCAACACTGCCTCTAACATTGGGTAGTTTGTATATAATAAATGTCTTAGATTTATCATATCTTTTTGTTTCATATAAGAATTTTTTTTAAGTTGTAACTGCTGTGATTTATAAGTTCTTATAAATTTATGTGAATTTTATTATTTATGTATACTGTTCACATAATTTATAAGGAATTGTAAGTTACAATAATTGTAACTTAGCAACTCCTTTTATATAATAGGTATTTAAAAGAATTCAATTGATTCAACTAAACTCACCCCTTGTAAGACACAATAATGATAAATTGACCCTTATCAGATCTTGAATTTGCAAATCATCCAGGTATGACAATAAAGGATAACTGTAGTGAGCCAACAAATACCAACATCCATTACTAAAAACTTTAATGAGATATTAATAGGTCTTTAGCCTTGTGAGAGAATTCTTGTATTTACAATATTAAGTGTAAAGATTTGAGTTTTTATAAAAATATTATGAGATTAATTTTATTTATTTTTTAATTATTTGATAATTGAGTAGAGACAGTCTTTCTCTCATAAAATATAAATATAATAGATACCCCTCAAATATTAGAGAATATATAAAATATTTAAATAAATATTTTAGTGGTCATTATATGATATTAATCTCAATTATATAATTTGATGTAATACTAATTATAAATATTAATTGTAATATATGATGTAATATTAATAATAATCACTATATAACAAAATTTAAAAAAATAAAAACTTTAATGAGATTATAAGGACTTAAAATCTTTCTCATTTGTGGGGATTCACAACGCGGAATCCCCCATCCGCCACGAGGCTGAGCCCACTCCCACAAGTGCATTCCTGCTCTCCAAGCCCGGCCGCCACTCTTTGAACCACAATTTTTTTTTTTTTTTGACAAGGACTGCTTATGTAGCCTGAATTTTAACTTATTGTAAATCTTAATTTGTCTTTATTTTTTTAGAGAAGACTAAAAAAATTCATCAATTTATTTTTATTTTATTTTATTTTTTAAAATAAAAATAAGAATAAATTAAAGTTTATAATAACATAAATTTTTTTTATTTTACGAAGAAGATAATCTGAAATTTATCCTCTTTGGAGACTGTAAAAGTAGGACCCTGCAATTTCTGCATAAGCACCAGCTGCGGCGGGCAATCCTTGTGTTGTGGCATCATGATCCTTGCAGCATGTTTGGCTCCCACAGCTCCGATCAAGGACTCTGGTACTGCTGCACATTACATCGAGCTTTCCAGATTTGGCCACGTCAATGTCAATAAATTGATACTTTCATCTTCACTTGTTGTCAAATCACAGTGAATGCAACGAACGCCTTCCGCTAGCCTGTCGGCAACGGCTCGTCCAAGATTATCTTGGATGCAAATTAATGGTAAATTAATTGTTATTGACTAATTTGACGGACCCAACATTTCAATAATTCCAAGCAAGCGAGCACGCATGAATGTGCAGTACTCTAAAATTCAAAACTAAAAATAATCAGAATTCAGGTTTTGCTCTCTATAAAAATAGTACAGTTGAACAGTGCGATTCGTTATTTACGTTTTGCTTTCTCTACTGCAAAGGCACCGTTCTTCTTCTCCTAAAAAACCTGAAACTTTGCAAGGGAGATTTTGGTAAATAAATTTAAATGTGAAGATTTGGGTTGTTCGTTGAATTCTTTCTCGAGTCTCAATAACTTGATCCAACATGAAGGGTCTAAGTAAATTATAATAATGCGATGTCTTTAATACTCTTGGCGCATCACTCTTTGTTAAATACATCAATCATAATTAATTAAAACATATATGTATATATCATCATAATTAATTGAAGAGTCCAACTATATTGAAATTACTCTACAGTGAAATATTCTTTCATAATTATACAATAAAATTATAATATATATGTTTTATTTATTATTTTACTTGTATAATTATCATTCGTAATTTATTTTAGAACCACTCTCTAAGATGGTCAGGCCTTAATTGAAGCACACACAATAATTAACTAAAGTATACACAATGACTAAATAGAAAAGGAGCAATACTTCTAGATCACCCAAGAATTTTCGAATCAAAATAAAGTCTAATATAGAAGCTCTTAATCTAGAAAATTCTACTGATTAATTAAAATAAAAACAACAAGAATTTGAATTCCTTACGATACAAAGTTTGATAAACAAATGAAAATTTGCCAAATAAATTACACTCACAGGGCAAAGTCAAACATTTAACTTGCATTTTACTACTGATGACTGGATTACTTTCTGAATCTGCCAATCAAACACATCATTGCAATAAATGATATGCGAAAGAAACTCCGACATCCTTCACCAATTGCTTTGATAAAATGAAATGGACTAGAAAACTTCATAAAGCAACCATTCACAACGCTGAATCCTCCATCCACTAGAAGGTTTAGCCCACTCACATCGCTCGCTTCATCACTAGCCAGGTACAGAGCGGCGTTGGCGATGCCGTCAGCATTTAGAACCTGCCCTCTTAAATTACCCATATCGCTCAAGAATGCTTCTAATATTGATGGATTAATAAAACTCAAACTCGTTATTCCAGTCACCAAAGCATAAGGCGACACGCAATTGACTCTTAAGCCATACTGCCGAAGCTCAGCTGCCAAGCTTTTGACTAGGGCTATAATCCCATATTTGGACACCGTATAAGCAGGAGAACCAATCCCTGCAATTTCAGTACAAACACTACCTGTGAACAATATGCAACCTTTACGCTGTGGGATCATGACTCTTGCGGCATGTTTGGCCCCCAGGAAGCCACCAATTGTGTTTACAGCAAGCACCCGATCTAGATCTGACTTCGGAATGTCCATAACGCTAGCAGAGGCACGGTCAATTATCCCAGCATTGTTGTACATTATATCAAGCTTCCCGTATTCAGCCACGGCAGTGTCAACAAGATTGGTGATTTCATCTTCGCTTGTTACATCACAGTGGATGTAACAAACATCTTCCCCTAGCTTACACGCAAGGGCTTGCCCAAGATCATCTTGGACATCGGCTATAACAGCTTTGGCTCCATTTTCATGGAATAGTTTGGCCGCCGCCGCTCCTATCCCACTTGCTCCTCCAGTGATGATTGCCACCTTGCCTTCTAGCCTAAGATTGGACGAAAATGGCAAGCCGTTATCAAGAGTCAGTCCTGTAAATGCAAACCCCCTCCCCCCAAAAAAAAAAAAACAAAAACAACCCAAAAAAAAAAACTACTACTAATTAAGATAGCTCTTTTGACCCATAGCACTTTCCCTGCATATAGCCCTTTTTAATTTTTATACAACTCTTATTGAACAAAGTATTTTTATCTAGCACAGCGCGATTGTGTCGAAGCACTTTTTAAATAAAGTATCGTATACGTGAGTAATGTTATGCTACTTGAATTGTGAATTCCCCATCAGACTCTATTTTTGATATTTTGGTGATTGTGAGATCAGTTTTATGAACCGAGTAACATGGAAGATGAGAGGACACACACATCGTGAAATTATGAGTTCATTGATACCGAATTTACCTTCCAAAGGACAACTTTCTCTTTTTCCGCTGCCCCAAAAAAACTCGCCGGACTCAACACCAGGACTGTATGCCGGCAACCTTTTTTTTTTCTTTTTAATTTTTTTTCTTTTACATTTTGCAACCTGATGGGTATTTTTGAAAGAATAAATGTTCATGAAGGAAAATTTTGGTGTGTGTACCTTAAAAAAATTGATTTTCAAAGAATCATGTTTAGAAAAGTTGCGTTAGGCCGCTTTTATAAATTAATATAAAATATGATTAATCGAAAATCAAATTATTTAAAAACCATTTTTAAAGTGAATTTACCATATACTTTTCGATTGTTAAGAGTGTTAAATAAATGATTATTAGGCAATCTAAAACAATGCCGAGAATGCACCAAACGTACTACAAAATTTTTTTTGTTAGATTTATTAAATACTTGCTGAGGAGTAATCTATGAATTCGAAAAAATAACAAGTGCCGTTCGTTATTTACCTTTTGCAACCTGATGGGGAAGCACCGTTCATCTTCTAGCGCCAGGAGAATTTGAAAAACAAATATAAAGATATTGGCTTGTTCTTCGGGCTTGCTGGAGTTTATTTTTATAAACTTAATTAGCCAATGGCAATTTAATATAGAGAAGAAAGTTATTATTTTCGGAAAGCGTACTTTACTCACTTCAAGTATCTTAGACATTAATTATAAGTTGTTGAAATAATAGGGGTAGTTGGATTCAATTAAAAAAATTTAATTGACTACGTTTGTACATTGTTTTGAATTAATTTTCATATTTATTTAGTATTTTTTATGCATTGATATATTATAATAAAAATTTGGAAAATTTATAAATATAACCACAAAATTTTTGTATTTTTAAATTTAACCATATAAATTTTTTTCATATCATAACTAGCCAAACTCCAATGTTCTAGGCAAAATTACCCTCATTACTTCTTCAAATTTTTAAATAATGACACTCTTATATAATACTCAAGATAAAAAATAAATTTTAAAACATTCAACACCCTTAACACCTTAAAAAATTCTCAAGACTCTCAATTAATCTCAACACTCTCAACATAATAGAAGTATAAAATCATAAATTGGAGAGCATATTAAAGGTTAATTTATGTGCTTACACAATATAGATTTTTAATGTATTAAATCCAGTGTTTAACTTCAAGAGTGATGTAGATTTTGCAGTAAATATTGTTACTTTTACTCATAAAGTAACTGTAACGTGTTACAATACTTGGATTTGAGTTGAAAAATAAAAATAAATCACTGAAAATAATAGAAATTCGAGTGAGAATCGAAACCCAAAAATCGTGCGATGACTAGCTTATTGCACCAAATTCGAGCAATGGTTGCAGCTACCCATTGCATATACTCACCCAAAACAGCCACCAACACCAATCCCATATGCTCAATCCATCACTACCACCACCAACGCGACACAACAACAACCCAAAACTACAACACAAAACAAAAAAGAAGCCATAGCTTACCAGGGATTTTGAATTTTTACAGTTGATTTCAAAAGTTTTGGAAGCTTTTGAAGGTGATATAGATGATTCCAGCCGCCAATGGTCGAGTCCGGTATTGCTCTAAGTTGTCAACGATGTGTAATGGATTCCGGCTGCACAACTTTTGGTGAGAGGAGGAGGGTTTGGGCGAGAGAGAATGGTGCGAATGATAAAGGTAATTTTATTCAGAATATTTATCGTTGACTAATTATAATAGAAAAAAATTGTATGTTTAAATCTGAAAAATAAAAAATCTTATGGTTATTTTTGTAAATTTTCCTAAAAATTTTACTTTTCTACTCTCATATAATGCTAAAAAGATTTTTATTTGAATGGAGGATAAATTTTACTCCTATCTAATTTAATTGAGAAGAAAATCCAGTCACAACCTAAACCCATGCACTCGTGAATTGTGCCGATGAGCTCTTACGGCCTTACCTCATTGACATGTTTGTTCAATACATCAATCAAAGGTAAAGATGGGTAAATATCTCCACTAAATTGAAAATCTTCTTCGATTTTTATTTTTTAGAATTTTACCAACTCGATGATCTGTTCATTTTCATAAAGGTTCTCGATGATCTGTTCATTTTCATAAAGGTTATGTATATTATAAGGATATGTTTACTATTAAATGCATGCGGTTCATTAATCAAATTATCAATGAAAAGGACAATGAACCCCTAACATTTAGAAAAAGAGAGATAAAATCTCTCAATATTTTAAAAAAAAAAAGACAAATAACTCATATTTTGTTAAAAAATT
This sequence comes from Aegle marmelos, assembly GCA_030449875.1. NCBI lineage: Eukaryota > Viridiplantae > Streptophyta > Magnoliopsida > Sapindales > Rutaceae > Aegle > Aegle marmelos. The sequence goes on along the minus strand of JASUUL010000077.1, from coordinate 5,321,726 downwards.
TTAATTATTTTAATATTAAATTTATTTTTAATTTATAATTACTGTTATATCTTTATAATAAATAAATCAATATATAAACTTAAGTCATATCATCAACGAAGCGTATAATAAAATCAATATTTTTTAATTTAAAACTTAAAATTGAGATTTAATTATTTTTTACCCAAAATATTCACTCTTTAGATTATGAATATATCTTTTTCAATGAGAAGATGATAAAAAAATGATAAATAATAGATAAGATTCAAATCAAATTTATTTTCTTCCGTAATAAATTGGGCAAAATGAAATATTAAATAAACTTATATATGGATGAAAGGCAAATTGGGCAAATAATGCTGACAAAAGACCTGGATGAAATTATTTAACTCGATCAAGAATCTGGGTACTGAAACATCCCGAGCGAGGGATTGACAATAGTGAAACCTCCGTCAATGAAAAGATTGTGTCCACTCACATACTTGGCCTCATCACTTGCTAGATAAAGAGCTGCATATGCAACATCTTCAGTCCTTAAAGTCACACCCTTAAGGTTAGCCGCTGAATTCATAAAACCTTCCAATTCCTCATCGGTAAGCCCAACAAAACTGGTAGCCAAAGGTGTTGCTAGAGCATAAGGTGACAAGCAATTCACCCTAATCCCAAATTGGCCAAGCTCAACAGCCGCATTTTTGGTGAGTCCTAAAACGGCATGTTTTGCACAACAGTATGCGTGTGAGGCAGCAGCACCAACTCTTGAGCTAACACTCGCAGTTGAAATAATGCTGCCACTGCGAGCCGGAATCATGACACGAGCAGCATGCTTGATGCCCAAGAAAACTCCGGTGACATTTACACCGAGGACACGCTCGAAATCGGCCTTTTCGTTGTCGATTATGCGGGTCTTGCTGGCGCCGCCTATGCCGGCGTTGTTGAACATTATGTCTAGCTTGCCATGAGTTGCAACGGTTTGGTCGATTGCACTTTTAATGTGGGATTCGTTTGTGACATCGCAAAGGACATATGACGAGTTTGATGTGCCTATGGATTCAACAACTGAATGGCCTAATTCTTCCTGAATATCAGCAATGACAACTTTGGCACCCTGCTGGGCAAAGATTTTTGCAGTGCATGCACCAATTCCACTAGCTCCTCCAGTAATAAAGGCCACCTTGCCCTCTAGCCTACACAGTTCAGATGCAAATCTTGAAATGTTATTATTATTATTATTATTATTATTTTTTGCCAGAGGGTTTTACACACTGATTTACTTGTAGATCTTTGTGCAGGTAGATTCCTATCCAATGTATTATCACTAAAAAAATATGAATCAATTCTAGGAGTAAAAACGCGTTGAAAGTAGGAGATTCTTTTTACTAGTAAAGGGATTGTAATAGAATTTTTTATATGAGGGAGAAATTTTAATAAATTTTAACAAAAGGGAAAAATCCATAACAATTTTGAAATTTTTTGAAAGATATTCCTGTCTATTTTCAAGTTGAATGGTAAAAAGCCTTCCTCTGTAATTCCAAGTCAAACCAGTAGATCTGAAAATCTAAGCCATTAATTATGTACAATCCTGCAACATCAATGTTTTAAAGTGACGTACAAAAAATGTTACTGTAAACTTAGGATAGAAAAAGAGTGCGGATAGCTCGTGTAATTGCTTTGGATAGAAAGATATAGGTGATGAATATATCATTTGTGTATGTTTTCTGAATTAGTACTGAATAAGTTTCATAACCATGAGAGGAGTAGCTGTTGGATCAGCTGATAAAAAAGAAAAAAGAGAAAAACACTGAATATCAAAGCAAAAACTCGATTTGGTTTGTTGTGACTTACCTTCTTGTGATTGCAGAAAGAACCGTTGACCTAGTCATTTTGCAGAGAGGGTGAGAAAGAGAGAGGGAGCAAGAGCTGATTGTGTTTCTCGGCAGTGTATTATATAATATTACAGAAAAGTTCAACGGTTGCCAAAGATTATCATTCTATTTTATTTTATTATTATTATTTTTTGTGTGTGTTTTAAGGGTGTGTTTCAATTGTAAGAGACGCTTTAAACTAATACCACATTTTTAAACTAATTTTCACTCGGTCGGGGAAACATAAGATATTATAACAAATGTGATTTTCCTGTCACTTTAATTGGAGAGCACATCTAATTAAATTATTTAAAGGGAATTAATTGTCAATTGATTTAATACTTTGTTGACATTATCCTTTTATTTTATTTTATGGGTGAGATTATTTTTAACTTAATTCTTGATTGAAAATTTTGATACAAATTTTAAATTACTAATTTCAAACAATTCAATAATAAATGAATGATTATCATTAAATACTATTTTGATATTTAATATCTATCATTAAATAACTCAATGACTCAAGTTTATGTCAAAATTTTAACTAAAATAATTTTTTGAACTATTATAAATTTAATTCCTTTTCATGGCTCTTTAACCATTATTAATGGTGTTGCCATCATGCTAACCATTATTACTGTTGTTGCCAAGTTACAAAGTCATGCAACTTACATTACATGCTTGAAAAATAAATAGTTTTAATTTTAAATCACCCATTCAATTTGAAAAAAAAAAGTTTTAATTTTAGATTATTGATCCGTGAAGATGTATTTTTATCCCAAACAATAGAGAAATCAAATAACATGGTTAATATGATAAAAAAAAAAAAGATCAAATACGGTAAACTCAAAAGTCCAACAATCATATTTTGTCCAAATTGTAACTAAAATTCATAAAACTCTCGAGGCGCAGGATTTAACTCTCAATTTGAAGCCTGCGGATCCTGTACCAAAACCATCGATAGCTCGATCAAAGTCAGATCTTTCATGGCTGTTGCACGTGGGTCTATTTGATGAAGTTAAATTAACTGGGATTTTTTATAATTTTTTGGGTTTTGAGGAAAATTATATTTGAGTTATAGTTTAGATTTCTAAATTTTTGTCAAATCGAATTTATCGATATATAATTACAATACCTATTTGCCCTTTGTATATACAGCCATTAGATTGGAACGCCTTAAATCCAACAACTGATTTACAACATGACAAAATACCGGAGTTAGTACCTCAGGATAACATGGCTGCCCTTACATTAATCGTAAGACCATAATCCTATTTTAACTATCACGCTGTAGATCGATTTTTAATCCTATTTTAAAAACTATCTGTACATAATACGTCGCTCAGTACAAAAACAAAAGCATCCGGGGGCGGCTCGGAATCCCTCCAACCACTCAACGGAATCATTCATTTGTCTAGTTGACTTAGAGTTAAAATATAGATATTGACAGTCATCCATTTGTTGTGTACATGTATATTTTAATATGATTCGTTGTGCTTTTTAAACACAATAAAGTTTATTATTTAAAATTATATTAAAATATATTAATACTTACAATAAAAATTTTATAAAATATTTTGAATGATCACCTATACGACACCATTGTTTGAAAATGTTAAACAAATCGGGTTTCTTCTAAATATTAAAAAAATAAAAATAAAAATAAAAAACTCACAAATACACGCGGAATAACTCCACCCGCTTCCTCAATTCCCACGTAAGCAACAAGGAAATTGATTTAGCATAGAGCTATTTTGGGCTTAATGGACTTGGACTATGGTGAACAATTGGGATGGGCCATCTTATTCATGAACGGATTGAGTTTGTCGGTGATCACTAAGGTCAAAAAGCCCACAGATTGTTCAATTACCAAAACTAGAAATAGAAACGAGGTCGTCGATCAATCCGACGGTGTACAATTTCAAAAGTTGCAAGTAAATCTGTCTGTAGATATATCAAAATATCCTTTAATGGTAATGGGTCGTCTCTGTGTTTTGATTATCGTGTCAACGATATTTACGTGCCATGCAACATGGGCTGTGGCTAAGGAGGAGATTCGTAGGGCAGTGTCGGAACAGCTGAGTTTGCTGACTCGCGAGCTGTTGGGCTCAGCGAGGGAGCCCGAATTCTTCGATTGGATGAAGAGAGTTAGGAGGAGAATACACGAGCATCCGGAATTGGCTTTCGAAGAGCACGAGACGTGTCAACTCGTCAGATTGGAGCTTGACTCGCTTGGAGTTGAGTATACGTGGCCGCTTGCTAAGACTGGGATCGTGGCTTCCGTGGGTTCAGGGGTCCAGCCCTGGTTCGGTCTTAGAGCTGACATGGACGCCCTTCCAATCCAGGTTTCACCCTTTGTAAAGCCCCAAAAGTCAAATCTTGTGGCCAAAACTGAAAAGTGTCAATGCAATTTCAATATTGCTTTCAGTTTATAACTTCAGCCGTGAAAATAATTAATTCAAAGATAATAATTTAAAATTAATTCTTTAGAAATATTACTCACACAATAAAAATTTAAAAGGTGCCAAGACCATTATTGATATAACTCAAATATTTTTACAATTATTTCTGCTGTATGCGTGTATAATTATTGATAGTATAAATAAATAAATTGTTTAAAATTTTGAAAAGTGAAAGAATTAAAAAAATAAATATGGGGGACGTGTGATGTGATGGTTTTTTTAATCTGACATTTATATTAGGTAAGCTGCCAACTTAATTTAAAAAAAAAAATTGTTTGCATACTGTTTGTGAAACTATATTAACGGGAGACATTGCAATTGGAAATGTATGTGATATTACTCAAACACAAGTCAATAATCTTATTTGTCATTGCCATTTGAGAAGGAAATGGTAGAGTGGGAGCATAAGAGCAAGAACAATGGTAAAATGCATGCTTGTGGGCACGATGTTCACACAACAATGCTGCTTGGAGCAGCTAGGCTACTTAAACACAGAAAAGATAGATTAAAGGTAAATTCATGAACACACAAACATCTCAGAGCAAAGATGAGACATTCAGAAATTATATCCACATTCGAATTTGCCACTTTATTTTGATTGATTTGCATTATACAAATTTCACTTCAAAGGGTACCGTCAAGCTTGTCTTCCAACCTGGAGAAGAAAGTTATGGGGGCGCGTACCATATGATAGAAGAGGGTGCTGTTGAAAAGTTTCAGGGCATTTTTGGATTACATGTTTCTCCAGAACTGCCTACTGGTACGATTGGTTCAAGACCTGGTCCTATGCTAGCTGGTTCCATGAGGTTTTTGGCCGTAATTGAAGGAAAAGTTGGACATGCCGCAATGCCCCATGCAACTAGAGATCCTGTTCTTGCAGCATCCTTTGCAATCCTTGCACTCCAGCAGATTGTTTCGAGAGAGACAGATCCTCTTGAGGCCAGGGTAAAAATTTGCTCCTGACTTTAGTGCACATGTCACTCTTTATATATGACTTATATGTGAATTGATTTGTCCATTCAAAAGGTATAAAAATCTATATCTACTGCCCCAATTACGCCTCGTCCTCTGTAGAAGCAGAGATCTTAGTTATTAATCCTTTTTCAAACATCCACAGGTAGTCTCAGTTGGGTTCGTTGAGGCAGGCCAGGCAGGAAATGTAAACCCAGCAAGTGTCTGACTCGGAGGAACTTTTCGGAGCATGACTACAGAAGGTCTGTTCTACCTTCAGCAAAGGGTCAAAGAGGTATGCATTACTTGAGGTTGGGCGGAAAGCATAAAATATCAGATCTTCTCAAGCATTTTCTCGTATTCTGATTCATTAAATTTTGCAAAAGGTTCTAGATAGTGTTCATGATTTTCAATACAATTTGTGGTTTCATGGTGTGTAAATTTCTACCCGAGACATTGTTTTAGAGAAACTTCAACTAGAAAACACACTGAAGCTTAGGAATAGTAATGGACTGAATTTAACATATTTTTGTTCCCAGGTCATAGAAATGCAAGCAGCAGTTCATCAATGTAGTGCCACATTAGACTTCATGGAGGAAAAAATGAGGCCTTATCCGGCAACCGTTAACGATGAAGAGATGTATGAGCACGCAAAGAATGTAGGAACCTCCTTGCTCGGGGAAGCAAACGTACACCTTTTTCCAATGGTGATGGGAGCGGAGGACTTCAGTTTTTACTCGCAGAAGATGGCGGCCGCACTTTACATGATCGGGACAAGGAATGAAACGCTCAAGCCAGTCATCAGACTACACTCGCCGTACTTAGTAATTGATGAGGATGTTCTCCCAATAGGAGCTGCTCTTCATGCTGCAGTTGCCATCTCTTATTTGGACAACCATGCTGTGGAAACACAATAGGAAACATGGTACCTTCACATGGGACAGCTCTTGGATGTATAAACACTTTGCAATTTTTTTCCATTTGTGATTCTCGCTGCGCACCCACTCAAAGCGCCAGTCCAGGACCTTGGGCTAACAAGGCTGATCCTTGCCGCTAGCATTTGATCCTAGACTTCAAAATACTTTATAGAAAACCTTCTTGAAATGAAAATTATTAATAAATAGTCACCGGAGGTACAATTCTAAGATTTTAAACATGCTGGCTTTGGAGGAGTTGAAATTTCAATGATTACAAGGCCAGTGAGAGTGTAAGACTGACAGGTTACTGCAATAGTGCAATATGCCTTTTTTTAATTTTAAAAAAAATTATTTTCTTAGGGTTTACAATATAAAGAGAATTTTAAATACATCCATGCCATGTAATGACAGGCATACAAGGGTCCACTAGGAACACATTAAAGTTGGGTCGGCCCAATGTAATTGGCATTCGGCTTCCAGCTAACCACGAGACAAAACCAGCGCTGGAGGGTGTAGCGTACAGAACTGGGAAAATTTTAATTTTATAAACAGAAAGTTCGTGCTATTTTTTACCGCAAATTTCCACAAAATGTATCGAATGGTATTGGCTCGTCTTTGCTTTTTGATTATCGTATCAACGATATTTACATGCAATCCTACATGGGCTAAGGAGAAAACTCAGTCGGAATCGGAGCAGCTGAGTTCGTTGACTCGGGAGCTGTTGGACTCAGCGAGGGAGCCTGAGTTCTTCGAGTGGATGAGGAGGATTAGGAGGAGAATACACGAGAATCCGGAGTTGGGTTTTGAAGAGTACGAGACGAGTCAACTCGTAAGATCGGAGCTTGACTCGCTTGGTATTGAGTACACGTGGCCGATTGCCAAGACTGGGGTCGTGGCTTCAGTGGGTTCCGGGGATGAACCCTGGTTCGGTCTTAGAGCTGAGATGGACGCCCTGCCTCTTCAGGTTTCACTTTCAGACACATTTTGATTTCTGTTCAAAAAAGAAAAATTGTTGTAATACAAAATGCTGAGACTCTTTATTGTGTATTGTGGGCACTATCTTAGTCTTTAGTGGTAAACAAAAACTCTATGTAATCTTATTCAACATTCACTATTTGAAAAGGAATTGGTAGAGTGGGAGCATAAGAGCAAGAACGATGGTAAAATGCATGCTTGTGGCCACGATGTTCACACAACCATACTGCTTGGGGCAGCTAGGCTACTCAAACACAGAATAGACAGGTTAAAGGTAAATTCATAATCACGCATGCCTCTTATAGAAGAAATGTGATAGAATTCTCAATCAGTTTGTTCTTGACTGACTCACCTTGCAATCATTTCACCGCATAGGGCACAGTTAAGCTTGTCTTTCAACCTGGGGAAGAAGGTTATGGCGGCGCATACTATATGATAAAAGAAGGTGCTGTTGATAAGTTCCAGGGCATGTTTGGAATACACATTTCTCCGGTACTGCCCACTGGTACGATTGGCTCAAGAGCTGGTCCTTTACTAGCTGGTTCGGGGAGGTTTACAGCCGTGATTAAAGGAAAAGGTGGACATGCCGCGATGCCCCAAGATACTAGAGATCCAGTTCTCGCTGCATCCTTTGCAATCCTCACACTCCAACAGATAGTTTCAAGAGAGACAGATCCTCTTGAGGCCAGGGTAATATTCGTTCCAATTTCTTTTGCCAGCTTGACTCTCAGCACTCTGTAAGTTTGTGATATTATCCCCTTCTAAGTAAATTTTGTATGCCTACACAGGTAGTGACAGTTGGGTTTATTGATGCGGGCCAAGCCGGAAATATAATCCCTGAGACCGTGAGATTTGGAGGTACTTACCGGAGCTTGACTACAGAAGGTCTATCATATCTTCAGCAAAGAATCAAAGAGGTAAAGTTATTTGCGGTTGCATATCAAATATACAATGTATTTCTCAGGAGTGTTTGCATAATATAATTCATCAAATTCTGCATGAGCTATAACTAATAATGATTTACTTCAAATGTAGCTGAAAGAGTAGACTCCCTTTCAAGGCTGTGACATCATATTTTTCAATCAAGATAATAGCACTTATTGTTAACAGGTCATAGAAATGCAAGCGGCAGTTCATCTGTGTAGTGCAACAATAGACTTCATGGAGGAAAAAATGAGGCATTATCCGGCAACTGTAAATGATGAAAAAATGTATGAACACAGCAAGAGGGTTGGGGCCTCCATGGTTGGAGAGTCAAATGTGCACCTTACTCCAGTTGAGATGGGAGCAGAGGACTTCAGCTTCTACACTCAGAGGATGCCAGCCACACATTTTTATGTTGGTACAAGGAATGAAACACTTAAGCCATTCATCCGACTGCACTCCCCATACTTAGTTGTTGATGAGGATGCCCTTCCTATTGGAGCAGCTCTTCATGCTGCAGTAGCCATCTCTTATTTGGACAACCTTGAAGTTGAAATACAATAGGAATGGTGTGTCTTCATAAGAGAGTTTTATGTCTGAACTTGTTAAAATGAGTTGTATATTTAAATCCATTGGTATTTCAATGCCTTTCCACCTAATAATAAACCATCTGGAAATGAAAATTATTAATTAACCAAATAATAATAATAATAATAGCCAGCATACATGCTGAAATTGGGGTAAAGAAAGGCATTCATTGCACATTTGCACTCACCTTAATTTACTGTGAATATCTGATGAAGAGTCTCTGGCATAACATTAACCTTTCTGTTGAAATTGAATAGAAACATGCCTAGAACACCAACGTAAAACCTAAAAGAATTGTATGACTGCTCCTGTTTATAGAACTGAAGAAACAGAAAGATGTGATCAATGAATCATATTATCGTTAATTAAAATTTTATACCTCAAAATTACTTGCTATTATTTAATAATCTGAAGCAATAAATTAAATGAATTGAGCTTACAGAATTCAGATTGACAGGATATCCATGATGTTCAGAAAGGTTGACCTATAAAAACTAGCAAATCCAAACGTGTCTGATCTCCGGGAAAGCCAACAGCAACTGTAGCATATATACAAAGAATGCGGACTTTTGAACTAAAGCAAACTGCAACCAGGTATTTTTCTAAGCCCCCTCTCCTTCATTTTACTTCTAACAAGAGAGACATCCAACCACCGCTCTGCAGTTGCATAGATGTTGGATAGGAGCACATAACTACCAGCATTCTGTGGCTCCAGCTCGAAAAGCCGGTTTGCGACCAATTCTCCAAACTCAATGTCTGAATATAACTTACAGGCCCCAAGGAGTGCACCCCACGCACTTGCATGAGGCTCCACGGCCATTGAATTTAAAAGCTCATAAGCCGATTTCAAGTGTCCAGTCCGGCCAAGAAGATCAACCATACATGCATAATGCTCAGGAGAAGGAACAATAGCATACACGTTTTGCATGGCTTCAAAAAAGCGCCAACCATCCTCAACAAGTCCAACATGACTACAAGCAGTCAACACAATTGTGAAGGCCACCTCATCAGGAGTCAGTCCTTCACTTAACATTCTTTCGAAGAGGCAAACAGCCTGTCTGCCATGCCCGTGTATCGACAATCCTTTTATCATGGAACAATATGATACCACGTCTCTGTTAGGCATTGTTTCAAATAACTCAGCCGCTCTATCCATGTTCCCACACTTAGCATTCATGTCTATAAGTGCTGCAATAACATGAGCTCGGCTAAGATCCACTTGACTTCTACTTAAATAAGAATCCACCCAGTTGGACAAATCCAAATTGCCCACCTGAGAACACGCTGACATAACGCTCACTAATATAAACTCATCTGGCTGGACATTCTTTGAACACATTTCCGAAAACATCTTCACAGCCTCATTAGGCTGGCCATTCTGTGCATACCCTGATATCAAGGCTGACCAGGCAACAACATCTCTATCAGAAGCTGCCTCAAACAAAGACCTTGCTGACGTCATATCACCCACTTTTGCATATCCATCAATCATTGTGGTATATGATACCACATTCCTCTCGGGCATTTTATCAAACAACTGCCTAGCACTTCTTAAATCTCCTATCTTCACTAACCCCCCAATCAACGCATTCCATGAAACAATATTCCTCTCCGGCATTAAATCAAAAACCGTCTTCGCTTCCACCAAATCCCCAACACTTACATATCCAACAACCATCGCTGTCCATGAAACAACATTTCTCTCAGGCATTTCATCGAACACTTGACGGGCACAAGAAATCTCTTTACGTTTCCCATACAAACCGATCAAACTAGTTCCAACAAACACATCCTCATCAACCCCCCACCTAATTACAGCAGCGTGAATAGCCGTTCCTTCCCTCACACTAAGTGCATGCGAACACGCCTTAATTACCAATGGGAACGTATATTTATCAGGCACCGCTTCCTCTCTAATCAATCGAACAAAAATCATAAAAACCTCAACAAAAAGAGAATTCTGAGAGTACCGTTTTAAGAGGGTGTTCCAAAGAAAAGTAGTGGGATTGACAATGCGATTGAAGACGGCGGTATAGTAAGAGAAGGGACAGGCGAGTGAGCAACACAGCGAGATGAAGTGGGCAGCAAGAGAGTGATCTTGCTCGAGACCCTTTTTGATGATGTGAGAGTGGACTTGGTGGAGGTGAGTTTGGAGTTTGCACTTCTTTATGAGGGTTAAAGCGGAAAGGAGACACGACGGTTTAGGGAAGTTGATGGGCGCTGATCGTGAGCAGTTAGGTAGCATCGAAGAGCAGGACTTGTGCTTGCATGGCGTGAGGCCTTTGGTTCGCCAATTTTGGGCATTGGGGTTAGCTCTCCCTAGCGGGATAGTCACCGACTGTCCCCGCCAATGTAGCACGGGCGTCGCCGCCCCAGGACATAAGGGCGGTATACATAATTGTAATGCTTCAACGGGCGTCACACTTTATGGAAGGTAACAGAATTCTATAGCCTCTATGCGCTTACCGTATAATAGGCAGTAATGTTCGACAAATCATCTCCATTTAAGTACAAATTTGACTTTTAGCTATGCAGCTGTGACTCGGACACTTGGCAATAATCTTTAGAAATTCGACAAAAGGTAACCATTCAATTCTCAGAGCCCAATATGAGAGGCCCAAAAATTTACTTCACTGCCACTCGCCAAACTAACAAGCAAAAAGCAGCCGAGTGAAACTGCTAAGGCGGCAAGCTTAAGCGAGAATTGATTCGTTCAGAAACTAGCGAGTTGCCAGCAGCAAAATGGTAGTGTGGTCATACCCACCAACGCGCAAGCAACTGGCCATGTCAATCGTGTTTTTCATCACCGGCGTTTCACTATTTACCGCCGGCGCTTACCTGTCCCTCGCCAACGTCGCCCCACAGCAAGCTCGCGCCAAAGCCCGCAAAGATTTCATCAAAGCCCGTCTCAGAAAGCTCCTTGATGATTAGCAAACTAATCTTTTTGCTGATTAAGGCTTATCTGCTAATGGGTATGTTCTGTGATTGTAAAGTATTCTATTGTAATTGCATTACTTGTGCCGGATCGAATCATGGGTTGTGTTTTATTTCTACAATGCTTTGCTATAAATTGAATCTTGCTTATGATAATGAAATTTTGAAGTCTTCAGCAATAGATGATTATCTCAATTTTCTTGTTAAATGTAAGAACCGAATGTATGGAGAGTTAGTGTATAATGAATCAATTAGATTTTATTTGAAAGATCACTGGTTATATACAGTCGGTGGATCACTGAAACACTTGTATGGTTTGGCATAAGCTTTATCGTGATTGATCATTTAGGCCTCACTTCAATGCCTTCAATCACAAGCCCTCCTTTCAATTGGTAACCCTTTATCTCCCTTAAACTCATCTTCACTTCTTGATCACCTTCTTCATCACTACTAAAGAACTCTCCCAATTCAATCTCCATCCAACCATCATCTCTTTCTATAGCAAACCTTTCGTCGCCTTCAATTACTCTTGACTTCGTCCTCTGAGTCCGGTTGCCGTAAAACAAACACTCCATTTGATGTTTCTTCTTGTCTTTGCAACTCAAATAGGCTGTATTAGCAGATATTACTTGGTTTCCCATTTCTAGGAACGTCTCTGAAGGTATTAGATCCAATCCATATGCGCGGTCGGTGATTTTAATCAAAAGATTAGCTCTGTACATTGTGTTTGGTGACAACATATGAGTTCTGATCTTCCCTTCAACCTCTAACTGACTAATCATTCTCAGTTCAGCCACCTCTGGAAACCTGGAAGCAAAAATATGCATGTGTTTGTTTGTTTTACTAATTTTGAAATGAAATAAAAATAAGCAAACATAAAGCACGCTTGCACATGCAAAAGTTAACCTTGATTTTAGGGAAGGTTTCCAGCTCCAGTACTCCGGCATATTACTCCATGTAATAGAAAGCTCCCTTGCAGACAAAACATAGGATTTTTTGCCAGATGGTTTATCCAATTTGAAGCTCTGCATTTTATATGCGTTCGTTGTAAAATATACAATATAGGAGGAAAGAATTTAACTCTTGGACCGAAGAGGTGTTGATTATTTAATATATACATGCAAATATCTGCATAAAAGAAAGTGGCTATAAAATTGGCGAACCTTTCTACCGCCGTCCGTGAGAATGGGGTTACAAAGATGAAGATAAAGCTCTTTCTTTGAAGAGAACTTTAGAGATGCGATGGATCTTGATACAATATCTTGATAATCCGAAGGCAAGAATTTCTCCCAAGCAACATTAGACTCGGCAGCTAACCGGAACGTCCATGAAACCAACATAGCCCTGCATGCATCTAATGGAGAAGTGAGGGAGAGAATGATAGAAACACAATCTTCGGGCAACATATTCAAGTTGAATACACCTTGAATATTCATTTTGTACTCGCCAGAATCTTAAACTAGCCGCAGGAAGAAATTTATCTGCACGTTTTAAGTCCTATTCTATATGGGTAGCATATAGAATTTGAGTTGGAAACAATTTGACGATTTGCACAACTTTCACTAAAACGACCAAAGTCATAATTCCAGTTGACGCCAACAAGATTGTTATGCCGTGGATTGACTTAACATTGGTCATCTATCCGTCAAAATAATATATTAAATCCAAACAATAATAATAGCAAGTTGCACAACTTTCACTGAAACAATCGAACTCATAATCTGATAGTTCCAGTTGACGCCAACGGGATTATTAGGTCAATTTTGGCGTCTGCCTGTGGACTGACATGATGCGTAGTTAATAACTATTCATATAATTAATTTTGAATAATATAATAAATATGTTACAGTAATTAATGAGAGACGTCTCAAGTGCTGGTAACTGAGGAGAATATATTTTAAATACAATTAAGTTGGTCTTAGAATTGAATAATATAGTGTACGTAAGATGCATTTGGATTGGGATCAAAGGTAAATAGTGGTTAAAATCTAAAATAATTGGGTGCAGGTGTTGCATGAATGGTACTTTTTCACATGCCAAAAATTTGGCTTTGATTATAACATATACTTAATGAGATAACTAATATATGGCACAAACATAACGCACACACACGTTACGCGTATTGTGATATTGATGTATAATTGAATTGGCTACTGATCGATTTCCCTAACTAATAGTTTGATTAATGATGGATTTTATGATTACGAGAAACTAGTTATTGATCGTAAATATCAGTATTAAATAATAATAAGCTACCGTGTTTGAAGTGATTACCTATTATTTCACTCCGAGCATGTATCTCGACTTTCGACTGTAGCACTGCCCTCCCATATGTAATACATTAAGAAAGTTGACAGAGTGGTAATCTTCCCGTGGTGACACGTGGTAACATCTTAAACTTTGGCTTAACAATCACATTTTATTTATTGAAGGCGGCATCCTCTAGACCTCGCATATGCACTTTCAGTGCTTGAACGTTGCAGGCTTGCAGCTATGTTTTCTATCTAAATTTATCAATATTTCAGCCCAAATTTAAGAATATGATTCTTTGTTGGGAGGTAAAAAGTGTCCTGCGAGGCTTACACGAACAAAGCAGGGAAGTGGAACATAAACTAGAAGTTTTTGTACAAGAGATACTTCATCTGATTGGCACATCTCGCAACAAGAACTCTATGAACGCAAACGTTTCTACAATTGATGAGACAAACTGATACGCAGCGAGCAACTGCTGCAATCTTAGCACATTTAAGGGATGGCACGCAAAGCATTAATGAAAACAAAAAGGACAATTCAGTGTACACATCTTAGTATTGACTAGCCTTGCCTCTGAGCTGCCGTCATCCATTTTGGATCTCTTGTTGCAAGTCGTAGGGCTCAGGAGGATTGAGAAGAAGGCACAATAGAAATGCATGTCACCACCTGGATTTTCTTGCATTCTGGCTTTCACCTCTGGACTCTGATAGCCTCGACTTTGAAACACCAGCTGGCACCATAGGAGGTCGCTCATGAGCTGCATTGCCGTGATCTCGCAAAGGCCGTGTTGGACTGGCATAAACTCTTGAAGCACCAATCCTAGAACTTGATAGCAATTGGTCCTTAAGACCCTTTGCTGATTTATACCCATGCATTTCATCTCCATAGCCTAATACTTGAGCTTGCTTATCTAGACCAGATTGTCTTCCCCAAAGCAAGTCTGCTCCTGCATTTTGGAGTCTTTCAGCTTGGCTGCCCCAATCAACTCCATCTGATATGCTTCTCTGCAGGGTAGTGCTTCTCTTGGGTAGTTTGCCAGAGGTTGACTTTCTCCCCTTGATTTCTTCTTCGTCAAATGGAACCTTTCTTGAATCAAGAGCAGCTCCAGGAGCATAAGCCCAGTTGTAGATCTTGTTATTATTGTCCATATTTAATTCAATGGAATGTAGATCACTTTCAGCCGAGTCTTCTTCACATTCTACTCCATCTTCTACTTCTCCATCATTATCATCATTCTCTTCAGTCAGATTGGAACCAAAATGGCTTCTACTTAAATAGGCTGCAATCTCCTCACTGGTTGGTTGATTTACAGAACCGCGTCCTCTTTCTTTTGCCTTTTTGGTTCCTAGAAAAGCTTCAAGCTGACTCCTCAATTTGTCAACTGCAGCATTTTTTTCTTCAAGCTGATATTTAGCCTCTGAGAGTTTCATTTGAGCTCTCTCTTCACGTAATACATCAGCCACCTGCATCATCTCCCTTTCCTTCTCAACCTCTTCAAGAGCTATAACAGACTCTCTCTTAAGTTCTTCCACTTCAGCTTTATCATCATTGATATCTCTGGCTAACTCATCACATACTTGTTCAATTACTACTCTTGCTCTCTTCTCAGTCTCAAAATCTTTCACTGCCTTCAGAAGGGAATGCTTAGTCTCAGCTAGTTCTTTCCCAAGCTTCTTGTTTAAGCTTTCAAACCTTCTCCTTAGTTTCCTCTCTACCTCAAGTTCTCCTGCAATAGATTCAATTGCAGCCTCAACCACTTCCTGCTCCCTGTTTTTCCATGATGCCTTTTCTTCGGCAAAACACTTCATTAGATAGCTGATCTCACTTTGGTCTGAGCGCTGTTCTTGGATAAGTTGGTTCACTTGCAGGCGAGCCCTCTCAAGCTCAGCATGTAAGGCAGAGACAAGAGACATGCTCGAAGAAGGCCGATCTTCTTGACCCCACACGCGATTAATGATCTTGAGAAGCTCTTTAGATGTAGTCAATGCATTACTAACATCCTTCAAACGAGTCTTAACTCCGACAGTTGATCCACTAGGAGTCTGTGCTCGGGATCTGGTCTCTACCTGCTTCATAAAATGAGGAGTTGAAAACCACTTCTCAAAATCATTAAGTTTCTGACACAAGGTAAATGACATCTAAAAATCTTTCCAACTTTGGGTTTGGAATTGTTAACACTTGAGCATCTCAGTGTGATACCTAAACAAATTTATACATACAAACTGACCGAACATCCATGAAAATGTGTGTGAGTGCATTGCTGATGCATCTGCATCCAGTGTGTGTGTTTGTGTGTCCAACAAAGATTAAACATACTCTGGATGAACCAGAAAATGCAAAAATCACTTTTAAGTTTTAAAGAGTTCAAGTGCCTAAATATTAAACTTAAGTAGGTGTACCTCCATTAAGCTAGCATTACTAACAGAATCCAAAACTCCCCCATTGCTTGCTGTTAGCCTAAGCCTCTGAGAAATGGACGATGATCTTCTATGGTGACTCCCAGTGCCTGATCGATCCATCCTCTGGAAATCAATAAATTTAATAATGAAATGAGCTGTTATGCTGCATCAACATCTAATTGACAATAAAGCATATCAAACAGAAGTATGATTCTGCTGCATCTGGCTGAATGCCTCTGGCCCTAGCAATCCTATCCCCAACAATTTGATTGATTTCCAATGGGGATCAATTATTTAATATTTAACTAAAGACATATTGACGCAAGATTTCAAATTTCTATTATGTGATCATGTTAAATGACACTTATTGTGTTCTTCTAAGTTCTAAAGGACCACCATTATCGCCTGAATACTAACATAATATCGATAAATTAGAACATATATGGATCAAATAACTAAAGCAACACGAAGGCATAACTCCAGCATCATATGTCAAAGCGCTAAAATACCTTTCTGTCAACGTCAACAATCAGACAACAAACCTGAACTCAAAAAATAAAACCGTTCCTCTTACCTTCAACACGACCGAACCTACCGCACAAAATAAAAAAACCCAACACAACAACATCACAAGCCATTGAAACAGAAGCAAAATCAACATATAACAGAAGTGTCAATTTCATTATGCATACCCCCACAAATTCCCAAACAAAAAAAATGAAAAAAATCTAAAACATATGCCAAATTAAACTCACCTCAGAAACTGGGCTGTGAGATGGATCGGACAAATGGGGAGGTAAAGAACCCGAATGAAGGGACCGGGTGACCCGTTCCCTTTCTCTATCTCTAGCTCTAGCTTCCCTCCTAATCCTCCTCTCATCATACCCACCACCAGCACCACCACTAGTCTCACGCAGCTTCGGCGAGGGTATCTCGTTCATCTCCCACAGCGTCGCGGCCAGCTTCCTCGCGGAAACAGGCTGCTGAGAATGCTGATGCTGTTGCTGTAGCTGTAGCTGGTGTTGCTTCACTTTATTGACGAAACCACCATACTCACTCTGGGAGTCAATCGCACGCAATGCGGAAGACGGAGTAGTCCGCATCAGCCTCCATGTGGGCACCGGCGTAGCGGATCCTCCCCCACCTCCTCTCTTGCCTATTAGAATTGCTCTTTTGAATCTGTAGTTCTGAACGATCGATGATGTTGACGAAGCTGACGATGAACACCCACGTTTCCTTATCTTTCCCGGGAAAAAATTCTGGGTCTGATTCTGCTGCCTTGACATTGTTTCATTCAACTGTTATTTTCTAGATCTGACCCAAACAAACAGAAATGCAGTTTTTTTTCAAAAAAATAAAAGTTGCATTTATAATGTACGAGTTTGTTATTTTAAAAAAAGGGAAAGAATTTGAAAGTAGAAGAATAAATGCTAAGTGAATGCAGAGAGACAGAGAGCGTACCATTAGGTGATGTAATCAAAGGGAAATTGAGGGAATCAAATCATGAAAAGGGCGAGGCTTTGATGGCTTCCACTGCTTAACAGACTGTTCACTCGAACGCTTGCGCTGTGCGTAAAAAGAGAGTAAAGCGGGACACAGAATGAGGGAGCAAGGCGGTAGCAGGAGTAAATCACTAATCAGACATGCTGCTGTGGTTTCGGGTGGGATTAGCACGTGGCGCTACGGTATTGGCCGCTGGGGGGGGAATTAATTGATTGTTAAATTAAAAGTAACTAGACTAATCCGAGATTTTTGTTGGAGCAAGTAACATGAGATGAGTGAGCATGTGATTTGTGATTATAATGGCAGTGAAATTTGTGGGATTTTGGGTTGGGCCACTTGGATTTTTTTAGATCACCGCATTTTCAAGCAAAGAAATTGCGGCCTCAAAATCCAGTCAAAATGGTATTAATCATTTTTTCTGAACAGAAATGTTACCCTTGCATATACACGGGTATAGGAGCTGTTAACGTGTTTCGTGTCAATTGAATATGTTAGGATTGGGTTATTTTAGGATAAAATAAATACTAATCTTTGCATTTGACGGTAAAAATGAGATTAAAATAAGTAATTACAGGCTCATCAATTAGTGAAGTGAATAGTTAAAAGATATCATTTTCTTTTTATTTTACAAGTTACTCATTAAGGACACAATTAGTTTTTAATAAATCGAGCAATGGAACTCACGTAAATATAGTAAATTATTATTTTAAAATATTAATGTAATAAATTATTACCTTTTAACGATTCCTATAATAATTCATTATTTTATAATATTTATCATTATGAAATGATAATAATCCTAAGGCTAAATTATAAATTTAAGTTTTATTTGATGTAATTATAATTTTGTCCGTCCGTACAACATCATCATTAGATTAATATCACAAATAGAAAAATAGTGAGTTATTATTTTAAAAAATTAAATAATTAAGTTCTATCTTTCAATAATTCGTATAATAATTTGTTGTTTTTCTAATCTCGGAGTAAAAGGATAATAGTAAAAAAAATACATTAAAAGCATGTTAAAATTTAAGAAAATATATTAGAAATTTAATAAACCAATTATGAAGCATTTGATAATCTAATCAAATTAATATTTGAGACTTTTAACATCATTAATAAACAATCAAGCATATACCAATGCTAATCTGACAAAGACTCGATACCAACAATAACACGCTAAACCAAATGAAATCATTATCCCTACATGTGACCACATGCATGCATGATCAAAATTCGACGGAGCCAAAGTTGTCACTTAAAAGTGAAAACTTCTCCGAATCTTTACGGGGACTGCTCTAAGCCACAATGTCGTGAAATATCCAGGGAATACTTCAAGCATAACAAGTGAATTTTAAAAAAAAAAAGAAAACCAAAAAAAGAAAAAATCCTGTTAGCGATATTATCGAAATTGCTATTGTGCATTAAAATATCCTAAAATGGCACATTTCCGTCGCATCAGTTGTCCACATTTCACTTGGTCTCTAGTCCAAATTACAGCTGGACATAGTCAATGATCCGAAAAGGGTTCTCTCCATTAATTCTCTCACATACTAAACTATTTCTCCAAGAGCTCAGCGTCATAGAACCCAGAAAAAAGGGGGAAAAAAATTCGACAATGGCGATCCGGTTCATATTTCTCTCGTTCTGTCTCTTATTTTCTTCAACTTTCACTATCTCAAATGCCAAAATTTTCCCAACATTTCCTTCTTCAAGAATCAGCCCAGAGAAACTCTCGTCTCTTATTACAAATTCCAAAAATGGCCAGGGCTTGTACAAAACAAAGTACCACACTCAGATTCTTGATCACTTCAATTACAATCCTCAGAGCTATCAGACTTTCCAACAAAGATACTTAATCAATGACAGCTACTGGGGTGGCTCCAAAAATAATTCTCCAATTTTTGTTTACACTGGAAACGAAGGTGATATCGAATGGTTTGCTCAGAACACTGGGTTCATGTACGATGTGGCTCCAGAGTTCAAGGCCCTTCTTGTTTTCATCGAGGTAAATGATCAAAGAAGAACGCTTTTTTTCTATTTTTCTTTTATTTTCTTCGTAAACGAACAGAAACTATTTGTGAAATATACTAATTGCAGCATCGGTTTTATGGGAAGTCCATTCCATACGGAGGTAACAAAGAGATTGCATATAAAGATGCAAGCACAACTGGATATTTGAGCTCAACCCAAGCACTGGCTGATTATGCTTCTTTGATTATTGATCTCAAGAAGAACTTGACTGCAACTGATTCCCCAGTTGTTGTTTTTGGAGGTTCCTACGGAGGAAGTATGATAAAATAATCAGTTTATTCTTAATTTCTTAGTTGTCTTTTCTATTATTTTCACTTCATTGATATCACCACCAATTCACCATGTCATATTAAAATTCTCACCACGTGATGTAGGTTTCAACTATATAATAATGTTTCGTATTCGTATACAAATTAAGTAACATAAAATATACGCGATGAAGAAATTTAATTAAGTTTTCGATTGTGATTGATTAACAACGAATTTATTTGTTCTTGCAGTGCTGGCAGCTTGGTTTAGGTTAAAATACCCACATGTTGCCATTGGAGCCTTGGCATCTTCTGCTCCAATCCTCAATTTCGACAATATAGTATCTCCATATAGCTTTAGCAACATTATAACTCAAGACTTCAGGGTATATCTTTCTTTCTCTTTCAATATCAATTCTCTACTTTCTTAGCTGTTCTATATATACGCACGCTTATTTATTACATAACATAAATAGGACCATATGAGCCTCATGCAATTAATTAACCCATATGCATGCAGCTGCAGGCACTAAATTCTCAGAACGATAACATTAACTAACTAATTAAAAAAACCATGAATGATGCTGTTGTCAGAAGCAATTAATTCTAAATTAGCAATCTCATCTGTTTTTAATTAACTTTCTGTGCTTGGGAAAAATCAGAGCGTGAGTGAGAATTGTTACAGAGTGATCAAAGGGTCCTGGAAACAGATTGAAGAGACTGCCAAAAAGCCCGGCGGTCTTGAAAAACTCCAAAAAGCATTTAGAATATGCAAGTAAGCTCTTGAGTAGTCACTTATTAATATGTCTCAAACAAATTTGAAGTAGCCAATTTGTTTTTTTTTGGCATAAAACTTTGTTAATTAATTTGGTTGTTGCAGATCCGAGGGAAATTTTGCCATCGAAAGCTGGCTTTCAACAGCCTTCGTATATACGGCCATGACGGATTATCCAACTCCTTCAAATTTTCTGAATCCCTTGCCGGCTTTTCCCGTCAAAGAGGTGCCTGCCTTGCATGCTCTTTAAATTTCATTTTGTTGATTAACTGCATTGGCCAATCGATGGCCACAGCGCAACATTTGAAAGCGGAGGGGTATAATAGTACATTTGCGAAGTCAATAATGACATGGACGTGGTTGACTGCAGATGTGTAAAGCCATCGACGATCCAAAGACCGGAAACCACGTGTTTGAGAAGTTGTACGGTGCTGCTAGCGTCTACTATAACTACAGTGGGGCTGCCAACTGTTTCGATCTAGATGGTGATTCTGATCCTCATGGCCTCGGCGGATGGTCTTGGCAGGTTAGTGCTGTTTGCGTTTGTACATATTGTATTTATAAAATAAATATATATCTCTTCTTTCCCTATTTATTAAATCGCTTGTTATCAATAATTTTATAAGTAATAGATTTCTACAGCCTAAGATTTGTCATTAGCACACTTCCTAGCTAATATGTTTTTTTTTTCTTTAATCTACATAAGAAGGCATTTTATCCATCAAATGATTTTTTTTTAATTTCTCATATCTATTTCTTTCTATTAATATCTATTAAAAAATCAGAGTCAATAAGTTGATAACAAAAGTCTTAATACTGACTTTTCGTCTGTGAGACAATTTAAATTTGTGTCCTTCAATTTTTCTCACGTAGATTCTCTCGTTGTATTACAGAGCCTCTCACTATACATTGAATGTAGGAAACAATAAAATTTTAATAATATTATAAAAATTATCTTTTAACTTTAGTTAATTAGAAATGTAGAGGATGACTTTCTTGGGTCTTAATCAGGAGTGTATATATATATATATATATATATATATATATATATATTAATTGTGGATAGAGAGCCGTCGGGAAGGATCCAAGAAAAGCGTGCAAATGTGATGTGATGATTAATTACGATTTTAGCTTAGTATTTGGAGCCTTTAAACGTGAAAATCAAATTTCGTATAAAAAGAATTTTAAATAATCATTTGGGTTAGCACCGTGGCCCAGCCATATTTATTTTATCAAAGTAAACAAAATCTATTCAGTGGCCGGCGGGGAAAAGTGCTAAACTTTTACCGACTAGACCCAGCGATATGATGATGTTTTGTATTTCGCATTTGGTGTTGGAAACGTTTCGGGGTGAAAGTGGCAATTTCAAATTTAAATTTGAAACTGAACCTAAAATCATAAGTTATGTTTTTTATTTAATAAAATGCAGTCAACTCAGGAGCTTCACTGATAAGTCCATAAAAAGACCGTAGGATGAGATTTCGAAAATTTTTAATTATGCAATTAAGTAAGAAAGAAAAATTAGGAAATAAGAAGTTGTCCGAATTTTGATTGTGATTCCGAAGAACTTAAGTTATGACGTACAACATTATATTAGTAGCTTCTACATGCATTAATTTATAACATTATATCATGTTACTGGCCAAATAAGGCTTAAAGTTATGCCTTTTTTTTTATTATTGATTTATTTTCCTTTTAGGGCAGGCGTGTACAGAGATGATAATGCCAACGGGTGGTAACAACAAAGATAGCATATTTGAAGAATCTGAAGAGGACTATGGCGCTAGAGCCAGATATTGCAAGGAAGCCTACGGCGTTGTTCCCAGACGCAATTGGATCACAACAGAATTTGGTGGCCATGTGGGTATTCTTAGCTATTCTTATTATCATTATCATCATTTTGCTTTTCTCGCTTGAACGACCAAATAATGTAACAAGATGGCAAAGATTTCACGCTGGCTCGTTTATATATATATATATATATATATATATATATATGCTTTTAATAAATTCTTGTCTATTTGTTTTTTGGACAGAAAATTGGGTTAGTCTTGAAAAGATTTGCGAGCAATATTATCTTCTTCAATGGCCTAAGAGATCCTTGGAGCGGCGGAGGGTATCATCTCTATCTCTTTGCAATGCAAACGTCTCTTACTTTAGCGTAGAGAAAATCTTTAGTACTCTCTACGAATACATTTGCTTCCGTTAGATTGTTTTCATACGATGAACTTCAAAGAAGAGCAAATATGCACGTAATCGAAATTTGATGGGCGAGAGTGCATATAGCTAGAGTCCCTTAATCTCGCGTTTATTTAGATAGAGATTAGAGAGAATAATAATTTGATTGATAAATCTAAGTACATTTGGGATTAATTTTTCATCAGGGTGTTGAAGAATATTTCCAAGACCGTTCTTGCACTGGTTGAAAAAGAAGGTTAGTTCATCAAATTTTTGAAACAAAAGTAAGAGAGGAAAAAAAAAAAAAGATGAAATCCATTCGTTTATTTTTAAATTAAAAATTAATTTTATATCCCTAATGTTTATTTTTGTGCATCTTGTGGCGACTTTTTATTAGGGGCTCACCATGTAGACCTCAGATTCTCAACACAAGAAGATCCACAGTGGCTCAAGGACGTGCGCAGGAGGGAAGTGGAAATCATTGGCGAGTGGATCTCTCAGCACTTTCAGGACTTGGCCCAGTGAATTACATACAACTCATAGAGATGACAAATTTCTCCTTTTTATTCTCTTTTTAAAAAAAAAAAATTAGTCAAAAAAATTCAATAATCTGCTCAAGCCTCAATGTGGTACTGGAGCTATGGGATTCGGAACTTCACTCAAAAGGGAATTAAGGAAGGGATTTTGTTTGTTTCATTTCATGTCATTGTTTAAAATCCGACTCTCTTGCTAACACCAAAAGCCAGGATCATGCAGTATATAATTCGTACATTTTTACCAAATTACTAATTGGTCCAACTGATAAAATCTCTTATGGTTGTATAAGAGATCTGAAATTTGAGCACCCTTTACGTAGGTGGGCGTGGATTTGGTAACTATTATTCTACTAAAAGAAATCCTATATTGAAAGAAAAGTGATCATACTCCGCTAGAAGGGCAGATGGGCCTACTAATTCGTGTGGTGCTCTCTGGGCTTAAAATTTTCTTTTCTTTGGATCAGTTTTTGGGCTCACATGCTGTGAAGGCCCGGTGAAAATTTAGATTTCGGTAGAATTTGTACAAAACCGTTCAGAGAGGATTCATAAAATTGAATGTGTTGGTTATAATAGTTTTCATGGTGATACGTGCACAAAAAGTATGGTCTTTTGTACTTTTTTTTTTTTTTGAGTTGGGGAACAAATAACATTATTTTAGTTTTCAAATTTTTGATTTGTGTTTTCTATTCCTGCAAATATTTATTCGAATTGAAGTTTGACGTTTATTTTGAACAGTAATGCATTTTTTTTATCTATACATATGAAAACATTTTCAAGTAAATTATTATAAACGATAATAAACAAATCAAAGGGATATATTTATCCTCTCCCCTTTTCCCGCATCTAAATATTATTTGTCTTACTTACCGAATCGTTCTCATATCAAGATTGAATAATGCATCAGTAAAAATACGAGGAATTAGATGAAGGTAAAGTTTTAAATTTCTAATTCTGTATGTTATTATTATTATTTTATTACGATTGCATCATATTATTATTATTATTATTATTATTATTATTATTATTATTATTATTATTTGGTGGAAGAATATACAGCATAGATTTCACTGACACAACTATCAATTTGGAAGCACCTGAAGCGTGTCATCAACCCAACAACGCCTTGATTGACATAAACACATCTTTGTTTTGTTTTGAATTTATCAATCACAATACGTATCTGAATAAACCAGCCATTAAAAAGCTTAAGTGCGACTACCAAAATTGGTGCTCCCGAACGTCGTAATCGAGGGCATGATGTTGCCAAAATAGGAGGCAAATTACGCATTTAATAATGAGTGAAATTAGGCGGAGTAAAGACACAAGGTCTTCTTCGATTTGATTTTTCCTTTTTGCCATTTTTTTCAAAGTTAGGCCATGAGTAAGACAGGTCGTTTGGTCCATTATTCAAAAAAATTGCAAAGTCGGTTTTGTCAGTGGGTTTCTAGAATACAAGAGTGAGTAGGCAAATGAAGTTGACTACACAAGACACCCATTGCCCAACATGGAAATAAAGGTGCTTGTAATGTAACATTATTCTTTGCAAAGTATGTTGTTATACCCTTTTTATCTACCAATTTATCTCAATCATACCAACATCAAAATCCTTTTTTCGAAACCCTAAAGATTAACTATATTCAAAGAATCTAATAGTAGTTTAAAGTAGATGTACTTATAGTTTTGTTGCTTTCATATAGAAGGGAGAAAATTTTAAATTGCACCGACACTAATAAAATCATAATGAATATATCATATAAATATGTGTAGCAGACTGCGAACAAATAATATTGTATGATATCCGTCACTTGAGATTTTATGTGAATCAAATGCATCCACAACATTAAGTCACCTTTTTTTATAAAATTTATACAGTAACTATATATTATAATTAAAACACCTTAATTTCAAACCGACTTAAGTATCACTATCATCTAGTAAAACAAAAAGAATTATTTGTTATATATATGTAACGTTTAGTTCTTTTGCTAAAGTGCTTAGTTGTAAAAGAAAATTCCAACGCAAAAACCACTCTTTTTTTGTTTGAAAAAGCAAGATTTAGAAAGATAAATTTTTTTCTTATTTCTTCTATTTACTTAAAAACAAAATTTGATCTAAGAAAGCCGACGATGCAAAACTTTATCACTTGGACCAATTTATATATATATAAATTATTTATTAAGAAGGTTTTGTTGTTTTTCTGTGTTTGGGGGAACAAATCTGCCATTGGAGTTTGAAGTTCTGTTCAAATTCTCAAAAATTCATGACGCACGCCTTGGTTAAATTTCACAGACGGAGTTGAAGAAGGAAAAATAAAAATAAAAATGGCTAAGTTAAATAGTAACTTTTTGTTGCGTATAAATTTGTGTAAAAAAGATATCAAAACAGAGGGCAGATTTAATTAATAGGACCATGCTATTTCATATGGTCCTACATCTACCCCCCACCCCCCAAACCAAATTCAAACTTTGATCCTACCCCGCGCCGGCCACGTGGCACTCGCAGTTGCATCGTCATCTGATTCCCCTCTTTCTTGCCCTCTGCAGTCCAAGATAACAAGTGCAGCCTGGCAAACAGTAAGTAAAACCAAACCAGGCCCCAGCCCGGATAATTAATTATAAAACAAAAAAAACTGAAACAATATACTTTTATCTTTAAGCTATGTCTTAAAATAAAATTTTATTTTTATTTTTTGAGGACAAACTTGGGTGATTAATACAACTTCTAAAATTTCTCGAAACTTTTTGTTTAGACCAATTCCGAAGGTCCAAAACTTTATATAGGAAATCTTGGAAGAACTCAAATTTGTTAATATTCAATGCAAATAAATTGTGCAAAAAAAAAAAGAAGGAAAACCGTGGAGGTGGTCACGCATCTTGTGGGGCCCTGGAAATTCCAAAAGAAAACTTTGATATGGTGGGGCCCTGATCGACAGTCCCCACAGACCTCGGTCCACGGCAGCCCACGCATGCTTTGCCCACACTCTTGATTGATGGGAAATTGATATCACGAGGCATTTTACAGCCAAGCCACACGGCCGGATTAGCACCATACACGGCCTCTTCTACTTATAGTTGGCTTCCTTTTTATTCTTTTTCTGCTCAACCAATTTTCTTAGGATTAAAACCTTTTTTGATTCTCATAAGTCACAACACATGTCTTGGGAAATTGCTATTCTTTTCTTAATTATTTATTTGGATCCTTTTATTTTTGTTGGCAGTGCCAGATATTATACATATGAGCTGTCTATTCAGGTGGAGCAGGAGAAGGCCATCAGTAAATATATATTTATAAATTAATACGATATAATTTAATTAATTAAATTAAATAATTTTTAATTTATATAATTTATTTTAATTATTTTATATTTTTATTTAATTAATAAGTGAATATTATCTTAATTTATATAAAATAAATTTTTATAAAAATTTATATCTGCATGGGAGACCACGTGGGGAAAGAAAAAGAAACAGAGAAAATTAGTGTTTGCTTCTTGAGAAATTAGTAATAATAATAACAATAATAATAATAATGTTCTTGGGAAAATTTATTATTTGTCTGACATTAGACCGATTTTGCTGAATTTTGGTGATTTAAGGTGAAAGCAAGCCTCATGAAAATTGTCAAACTTTCTACACTCCCTGTTTTCTCAAAGAAATTTGCGTGGTCAACAGAGAAATTGAATGGATGGTGATATCTGAAACCGTTATTAAATTATGTTTCACGGTATGGATGTCACGTCATCAATCCTAAGATAAGCATTTGAAATCCGGCGACATTTTTCATAATTCCAATTAATTAGACACTGCTATTGGCACCTGAACGAGATCTGATTGGTTGAAAAATTAAAACAGTTAATGATTAGAATGACGATTTTCATTTAAGGAACCCCCGCATGTTTAGTAAATAGCAAATTGCCGATCCGGTTTGTATAATTGTAAGAGTATTTATCTGATTACTTGCAGGCGGTAGCAGCATATCATTATTCTCGAACAATACCTGAAAAGTAAACTTTTGATTATTGCACCTAAACTCGTTTAATCCGCTTTCCACTCCATAATTAATCACAAAATCTCATTATCACGGAAACTAATCACGTGGAAATTGTCCGCCAGCTGGGTGGTCAAAGGCTTGGAGTCCGAAGTCCAAACTCCATTAATTGAAATGTTGAAGTAGGCTCCCGCATTCGTTCCGCCAAAATTACAAGTCTACAATATCGGCTGCATGAATATTTGATGGATAGAAAATATTGTAACATACGATTCAATTCAAGATACGTAACGCTCACTAAGACAAGGACTAACGGGTGTCCATTTCCGACCACGCGAAATTAGACGGCAGTTGTTATAAAATGAGCTTGAAAGTGATAAAGGATAAGAGAAAAAGAAAAACTTTAAACTTCCGGATTAAGACAAAAGATATACAAATGTGTTTTTCACTAAAAATTTGTCATTTTCATAAGATAAAGCTACCCAAAATATATATATATATATATTAAAAGATTAAGTTAATTCGTACCACCAATCAATAAAAATTGAATAATAATTATTGTTAAGTTTTATCAAATGACACATCAAATATCAAATCAACCGAAATAAATAATTACATACCTTGTACCCTTTATTAAATGTGTAGTTTTGTAAATGATTACTTTTAACACTTCATTCCACGCATGAGAAAATATAAAACATTTCTATTATTCAATGCCGTGTATCTTATTATTTTAAACTAACTAACTGTATTAGTGATTACAATAAACATTTGAATGTTTACGTTATATTAATTGCTGTTCAAGTTAAGGCTGCTATCAATATGCTACTTTTATATATATAATTTTCTTTCCCCTTTTTTTTGTTATAAATCCTGAAATAGACCTTGCGCACTAAAAACTTAATACAGATATATAAAACCAAAAACAGGAAAAAAAAAAACAAAAGGTTGTAAGCATGAAAAATAAAAGTGATGGAATATACCACACGTATACGTACTACGTAGGTTGTAAGCATGACAATTCTCATCAAACACAAGATCTCGTTATATGTGCTTAATTAGCGCAAAAACCATTTGATGTAATTAAAACATTTCTGTAAGTGTAACGTGTCGTCTCCTAATGTTGACTTGTTAACCGAAGTAAACAAAAAGCTAATAGCCGGTTTCTTATCTATAGACCTCTCTTAACAATTTCATTATTAAATTTCGAACTCAAGGGTTGTTACAAGGTTGTCTGATAAAAGCGAGAGACACTGAACCAATTATTAATCCAAAGCATCTGTTCGATCCTTTTCACTAAATTATATATTAATCTCTGTAAGATTGTGTTTCTAACAAGAAGCCAGCAGAGATGCGTATCAAGCTTTAGATTTCGGTACATTGATCTTGGCTCTTTGAAACAAGTTTGGACAGTGATACATTTTACATTGAACTGCTACAACATATGAGTAGGCATCCGTTTCATAAATTAACCACCATTTAAAAATAATTGATCAATTTCATATGTCAATATTGATGAGGACCCTTCGGCATGTTACCCTGCAACAAATCAATTTCGTAAATAGTATCGATTTTTTTTTTGGAAGGGGGGGGGGTGGTTGGGGGGTTGAATGATAATTGAAGGTTGTTTGATTCTGCATTAAGTCTTATTTTTAATGCTATTATTAAATTCTTACCCAACAGTTTAAATTTTTAAATCTTAATTATAGTATCTTTAACATAGAATGATACTAACACCTTATATTTGCACCAATGATTATAAATCATATAATAGATCATTCTATTCAAAATCAGTAATACATTTGAATTTTCTCTCTCACCTAACTAAATAATCATTGTAATCACGAATATGTGAATTAAAATGAGAATACAATTCCACGTAAATTTTTTTCCACAAAGTAAATAATATTTGATGTAATTCATTAATCATGTATATAATTTTTTTTTCTTTTCGAAATTGATTACAATCGGTAGATATTATAAAATGAAATATTCTACAGAAAATCAGTAGAATTTTGTCCACCAATATTTTTTTAAAAAAATTTACTTCCATCCAGATTAATAGGAAAGAATCTCAATTAGACTCAGAGCTTGTTTCCTCAATAAATACTCAATTTTATTGAGGACACAAGTCCCCACAACGTGCCAAAGTAATTAGTTCGTAAAAGTTTAACCATTCCAAATTTTTACTTTTTTAAAGCCTGCTAAAATTCATTTCCCTAGAAAACAAGACTACATACATGATGCACGATAATATATATAATAGATAAGTAATTTGCAGAAAGAAAGTAAGAAACCTGTGGATTTTAGTGAGAAAGTCTCACCGATTGGTGTTGCAAGGTTACAGGCTGGGGGGGTTTGCTTGGGAACTGAGGAAATACCAGAAATGGAAATAAATAATTCCTGAAATTGATTACAATATCATCACTTGTTGAGTCATCACTTTCCTTAATTAACCCATATTCGTATTATGGCCGTGCTTGTCTTGTTTTTAGTCAAGTCTCCGAAATAAACAAAAAGATATTTTTCTCCGGATGCAGAAAACACTCCACGAATTGTATGACAGATCCCTCACCCAACCTGAGTTTTCTTTGTAGTCAAGGATTCCTGTAACTTGGTCATCATTTTGTGTGTGTGTCTATATATATATATATATATATGTATAAATTAATATAGATATTTTCATGCTACATGGGGTAAGTTTTGAAACTCCTATCATCCTTTTCTTTTATTTAAAAGCATATTGTCAACCACTATTTATGTATTATTTAGTTTGATGGTTAATATTTCTTCACTTATTTCTTGAGATCAAGAGTTTGAATCTCTATATAAACATCACCTATGAAAATAAAATTACTGTTAATTTTTTAGTGGGTTTCTTTATTCTTAAAATAAATTTCTTGTCTCTAAATATATTTTAGTATATTTTTATCTTAATAATAAAAAGAAAAATTACGAGGTTAAAAATCTCCCTTATAAGGATGGTTAGAAACACCTAAAATACCTAGTTGTTAATTAGTTGAGAGGAAACGAATGTCTTCGTTCTCTGATGCCGTATTTGGTTTGACCATTCGATCAAGGGAAAGAGAGTCATGGAGTCAAATCTTTGAAGCAAGAGAATTGGTGGGTGCACGCACGCACTTGATATGCAAGAACCTTTTTGCATGATGAAAGCAATTCGTACGATGAGTTGCAATTTATGCCCCCCCCAAAAAAAAAAAAAGAGAAAAGAAAAGAAAAGCTAACAACAATAAGTAAGATGACAGAAGCATTTTGTTTCTATCACTAGTTGCGAGACTTGGAGACTAATTACACCACAAAAAAGCACAACGACCTGCATTATATAAAATTAATTATGTGTCTCCAACTCCAATCCAACATGTACCTAAAAATTTTATTTTAATACAAAACAACCAGTTTCAACTTTCAAGCCGACCTTTTTGCAGGGTTCGAAAAGGCAGCCGTGTGTCCGAATCTACCTGGAAATTAAGGCGGGTTTTGTCCGAAACTGAAAGAACCGGACGTATTCAATCAAATAAACCAATATTTATATAAATACAAATGGATTATAAATTTCAACAGAGAAAGGAACACCCGGAGGCAGAAGAGAGATAGAAAATTGAAATTTGTGAGGAGAGAATTGAAACACGACTGAGCAAAGAGACGGTAGCTGGAGGCGGGTAGTTTTGAATCCAAATGGACAAATCTTATCTCATTATCTTTCTCTCAGCTTATGGGAAAGGGAAAGGGAAAGGGAAAGGGATCTGTGGATTTTTTTTTCAGAGAGTCCCAATCGTTACTTTGTTTTTTTAAAAAAACTAAGGAATGGCCAAACATCAATAATGCTGTCATGCACGTGACAAATATACTATTCCCTTCTCTACACAATACGATGCTACATAGCATAAGCCATAATAGCCCAATAATAAAGTAATATAACAACAAAAAATTTTTACACCTAATCAAATTTAATTTCGATTCACACTTCTAGTCCAGGAGGCTAGGACCACTCCGATCCCTCTGATAATATTCGTCACACCCACTTGTTCTCCTCGAGATTTTACTTTCTCTCCCATCTTTTTTGAATCCGAAAAGTCTCTATTACATGATCATGAAAGTTATTAGGTGAAAATGTCTGCACGTTTTTTAATGTAAAACAAAATTATAGTAATTAACAAATTCCAAATTCACACTTTATGAACACAAAAATTTACCTTCCAGAAAACTAAATTCACATATCTAGGACCACTTCCTAGTAATATTTCTTGCGTCCACATTATTTTTTTCCTTATATGATTGGATATGAAGCATCCACACGTTTTAAAAAACAAAAAGAAACTGTTATAAAAAATTTTAAATTCACGTGTTAAAAGTAAAAAATTATACCTAACTAATTAATCTAATTTCACACTTTTTGGACCATTCCAATTTCAAAAGCCTACTTGATTTTTCAAAAAGTTGTTTTTAAATTATAAGTAAAATGAGAAAAAATAGATTTACACAATAATGAGAACTATTCAACGTGGATGTCCACACGTTTAAAAAGATAAAATTAAATAGTAATAACTAATTTCAAATTTATACATTAAAACATGTGAATGCTCATATTAGATAAAGACTATACATAATTATATTCATTGTATCACATTATTTACATAGATATTTGTCAAACGCAAATAAATAGACCTATGTAAATTATTATTTTCTTTTGAGGGAATTATATGGTAACTACAAAAGTGATTTACATTAGAGGGAAAATATAGAATGCGAAT
Organism: Aegle marmelos; assembly: GCA_030449875.1. Lineage (NCBI taxonomy): Eukaryota > Viridiplantae > Streptophyta > Magnoliopsida > Sapindales > Rutaceae > Aegle > Aegle marmelos. The sequence continues at coordinate 5,289,449 of JASUUL010000077.1, read as the reverse complement.
ACGAGCAAAACCTAAGAGCTGGGAGAGCCGTTGGATGGTGGAAGATAAATGATGATCAGAATATCAGATAAGCTGGTCTTGCCACTTGATTTGTTTCTGCAAAATGAAAATGGTGTGGTAACAATACAGCATAATCTCTTTCTTTCTAAAGATATAATCATATAGATACGCATTATACGTACACAATAGACTCAAATATAAATGTTCGGCTAAACTCAGTAAAAAGTTTATTATATATCTCGCATCATTTCTTACTAAAACTACACACGGAGCCCCAATTACACTGAAATTAATGATGGAATTTTTCATCACGCAAAACCTTAAAAGTACCTCTCGTACTTACCCACACAATTCTCAATTGCTCTTCCTCTTTATTTATTTATCTATTTATTTTGGTCTCTCTCTCTCTCTCTCTCTCTGTCACATTGTGTTTGTAAATTATGCCCTGTTTCTGGCAACATCAGATTAAATATCCCACAGTTTCCACTTCACATCTCATTTCCTCACCTCGCCAAAACACAAAATCCTTTCACAAAAACAAGCATATGTCAATAAATCACTTCTCCACAGACTTGCAAGAAACGCCCTGGTGGCAACAACACCCACAGCAGCTGCAAGAATCCATGATGGAAACAACACAAAACAGCTCCAACAGCTCTTCTTCCGCAACAGCGCCCCAACAACAACGACAATTTTCTTCTTGGCCTTCTCCTCCTCATCATCAGTTCTATCACCATCACCAACAGCATCAACACCACCTTTGGTTCAACTCTTATAATAACAACAATAGCGATTCTCATAACAACCCAACTCTCACCTTTAATCTCAACAACCAACACGACGTACAACCAATGATAAACTTAAACTCAAACCAAGACCAAGAACTTCAAAAAGAACCCATGTTCGAGAAACCCTTGACTCCAAGCGATGTCGGAAAACTCAACCGCCTGGTAATCCCCAAACAACACGCGGAGAAATATTTCCCGCTCGGCGGTGGAGCTGACTCGGGATCATCGTCAGACAAAGGCTTGTTACTCAGTTTCGAGGACGAGTCCGGCAAGTGCTGGAGATTCCGCTACTCGTACTGGAACAGTAGCCAGAGCTACGTGCTGACAAAAGGCTGGAGCAGGTACGTGAAGGAGAAGAGACTAGATGCTGGAGACGTAATTCTCTTCGAACGACACCGTACTGATAGCGAAAGGTTGTTTATTGGGTGGAGGCGACGTGGCGCCACGGCGGTAGCACAGGATGCACAGACCGGCGGTGCTGCTGCCGGTGGTCGTGGATGGCCTGGAGCGTTGTATCCAAATCACCCTTATCCTGTAGATGTTGTTCAAGGCCACGGCGTGTCCGTGCCGCTATATCAACATGCAGGTATTTAATTCGTTCACATTATAACTTTTTGGTTACTCGCATTGCTGTTCAACTTGGAAAGCACGACAGTTTATTTATTTATTTCTTTTTGGAAAAAAAAAGAACTTTACCCAATTTTACTGTAAATTTTGTGGGGGAATTTACCAGCAGTTTATGTACATTTTGCCTTTGGAAGATTGTATGATGATATTTGTATAATGCAATTACGAAATTTGCAGGGTCGGGGGTGCAGAGCGAAATGACATCGGTTGGGAATTCGAGGACTGTGAGGTTATTTGGGGTGAACTTAGAGTGCCAGCTTGATGATACGCCGGAGGGATCGGAAAGTCAAGCTGAGGCTCATGCCCACCAGCGGTTTAATTACTCAGTGGAGGCTTATGATTCTAATTCTACAAACCGTCACAATCACATGGTAGGCCAATTCACTTGTTGTGCTATCACTATAATGTCATTGCTAATAAAATAATGTCTAATTAGAGGCTAAAATTCATGCTACATAAGCCGTGTTCCTGTGACTGATATTATTGTTGCTTGTAGCGAGACAGATTGGAAAAAACTATCAATTAATTAGTAAGCCCAAGAAGGCTTGACTCTTCTCCAGTCTTCGCACATGGCCTAATTGCATGTTGTTGACTTAATTAATATTAAGATTAGTTCGCTTAGGAGCTAAATTAAAAAGCCGGGGGGGGGGGGGGGGGGTTGGGGTAGGAAGTAAAAGTGAAAATCATTGAAACGTCCGCGTTTTTGTCTTCTATTGTCCTTTTTTCCGAGTGAGTTTCTGCGTGGATTAAAAATAGTGTTAACAAGATTACTGGATGTCATTACCTGATGGGCTTCGTGGGCCCTGGAATTATTAAAAAAACACCTGGAGATAGTGAATTATCCTGGGATTCTGTTATCGGATTTTTTTTCTTTTTTTTTAATGAAAAAAATTATAATAAAATTAAGGTTTGTAATCTGCGGTTAGTTCCTAAAATTGTTTGTACAAAATATTGATTTTGAAGACACTCTAACCGAAAGACGGACAGCATTTTATTTTTATTTAGTGATTTTATGTTGTGAATGACACTGATACACGCGACCACCAACACTAGGATTAGCAATTATTAAATTTTAGTTTACATTATTAGATTGAGAAGAAAAAAGAAAACTAAACTGTGATTAAAAAAGAGCTAAAGGAGTCATTGATTGTAACAGGATATCACTTTCTCCCAAGAAGATGTGAACCAGATGATGAGAAATCGCCAAGGATAAGATCTGGTGGATGTGACGTCCTCAGATTCTGACTCCAATTCGATCAAAAACACAACGCCACTGCTACGAAGAAGGCTCATTATTATTATTATTATTATTATTATTGCTGTTGTTGTTGTTATTGTTGTTGTTGTGTTGTTTTTTTTTTGAGAGAGAGAGAGAGCCAAAATAGAATGTATAAATTGAGGGGCGGAAAAAGAAGAGGATGGAATTGGAAAAGTCGTTATTATTATTATTATTATTATTATTATTATTATTATTATTGGGTGAAGTAAGTAACGTTTACAAATGAGGGTGGGGGAATCACAGTAGTGGGTTTTTTTGGGGTGGGGGCCCAGCGTGTGGGGAGAAGAGGGAAGAGGAGGGGAGAGAGGAGCAGAGGTGATGACGTCATCAGGTTTGAAAGGCGGGAGTGGAGTTGTGAAATTGAATGGAATTGCAAGAAGGAAGGAAGAGGAATCTAACTGGGGCTACTGCTGAGATTCTTTTCTGTCTGAAGATTTTTCTTTATTCTGTAATAACAAATAATCATAATAGTAAAGTAATGCGGGTGCAACATGGAAGGAGGAACCTAAACTAAGAAGGTATGGTAACTGGGTACGATATACTATACTCTCTCTCTCTCTCTCTCTCTCTATGGGAAAAGCGAAGAGTGAGGGAGAAAGTGGGTGGGTGGAGTCTTTGATTTTGAATTGACTTGTGACAGCCCAGTTGTGTTAGCCCACTCCTCGCCCTCCCTCTCTCTCTCTCTCTCTCTCTCTCTGTCTCCGTCTCTTGTAATTTTCCCTGTGAGAATAGAGCCTTAGCTTGGAAAAAGAGAAGCAGCGTAGAAAAATAGATCCATGTTTTCAATCTGATCTTTGTCATTTCTATTTTGGTTATAATTTTTGCTCAAAGTTACAAGGAAGAGTTACAAATTTACTCAATTTTCATCATTCACGGCACACGACCCTATTTTTTTTTTTTTTTTCAATTTTGATTATAGCAAATGTTAACTGTATAACTTCGTATGGGGGATGTAATCATGTAATTGCATGCCACTGAGAAGTAGCCCCATAAAATCATTGTAAAAATATGATAAAGTACAAAATATGTTTCTGCTGTTTCAACTGCGGCCCATGTCCTTTCAATTTGGCAGAAAGGGTTGAAATTATGGACTGCAGCACAGCAGAGTGCGCCAAAAAGCTCCCACCGCAGGTGTAGTGTAAAATCTTGAATGAAATCTCTGGAAGCCCCTTCCAATTTAAGGTACCACCGAAGCTGAAGAGTACGGAAAAGTTGATGTTGAAATTTCTCACCACCCCAGGGACGGTCAAATTTTGTAGACGTGACGCTATTATCGACAAGTTGGACGGCTTTACCTCTCATAACAACGATAGCACCCATGGTCGCGACCGCGTTACGTTACTGAGAAAAAAAAATTTGTACACAAATACAATGTCACACTTATAATATCTTTGAATTATATATTGTTATGTTTGTAAGAGAAATTAGGATCTGCCGTAACCACATCCCTATAAACTAAATAAAAAAGTCATCCATGCACGGGACGAACCTTTTGGCTTTTCCCTGTGCCTCCTCACATTCTAACTATTTAGTTTACCAATTAACTCAATTACCCATCCATCTCGTGAAACTGGTTTCCCAACATTACTGGGTTTTTTATCATGAAAACACCTAGTCCCATTGTCCCATTCAGAAAACCAGGCCTCAAACCAGCAACTAGGATACCAGAATCGTAACCATTGGTTCATTTAGGATTCCGCTGTCCCGGTTTCTCTTTCCATGAGTATCCTAATTCCAACGCTAGCATCACTAATTGACACAAGCACTGATCATCATAATTCAAGACACAAAATGAAACCATTAGGTCCCAAGAATGTTGTTCTTACGGTAGCTGATAGCAATAACATACTGTCAATCAAATCGTGCCCTTCTAACTGACAAATTGAATCGCTGGCCAACTCCGGATGTGACCTACCAACAGTTGATCCTCATCGACGATGCAGTGCACCAATTAAACAAAAGCTTGGTGATCTTATGATCTTTAAAAAAAAAAAAAAAAGGCTTCAACTGCTGGTCAATTTTCATAGGATAATGGCTACAGGCTTTTAGCTTGTGCATGCATGTTAATAAGTACCTTTCAAATGAATTAAAAAGACAACAATATAAGCAGATCAAATTAAGTGGCAAAATGTGCAGATTATACACATCCCTCCGTTATTGATCAAATATAGTGCCAAGTGATTATCAGGGCCCATGAGGACCGAGAAAAGAGAGCCGCCCATTGACCTCTGCGGGTGATGGCGTCCAATGTTTAGTGGCCTCTGCAAGTGGGGAGGTCTCCGTCCCCGGATATGGATTGTTACCATTCGGCCTTAAGGAAGTGGCCAATCAAAGCTTTGAAGGGCTCTTCCTTTGTAATGGGTTTGTCCCACAATTATATTTTAAATCATGAAAGACTAAGTACAGTACAAATATGGAAACCATGTGAGTACTTCTTCATTCCACTAGGCATTTTGTCTTATCAGGCCTTTTTTGCTTTTACGGCTTTTGGGTCAACCTCGCCTATATCTCCCCTTTACCGTCCAACGAAAAAATGAACCCTTTATCTTGACTTTGATTCCCTGTGGAGCCAAAATGAAACAAATGATGTTCCTGCATGCCTTGTCACTATTAATACAGTCACAAAAAGAGCAAAAGTGTTCTAATAGATTCTTACATTTTTTAAAATAGTCACCCTGATTAAAAAGAAATATTGAAAATTTAGGGGTAACATATCTGCATAGATTAACTCAACAGAACCTCTGAGCATACGTTCGGTAAATGGAATAAGACGTATAATATCTGCAAGGGAGAATGAATCTTGAAGCCCAGTAAAAAAGGCTCCATGCCAGTTTGCCACAGAAAATGGGTTGGTTACTGGTCTTGCAAAAACAATCTTGAAATCATGTTCTTTAGAAGAATTAAAAGCAAAGGCCCAAGTGCGTGAAATGACTTGAAAGTAAATAGCAATCACAAAGAGAGCAGCTGGTGTGTGGAAACCACAGACAATATCACCTGAAAAAGCAGCCCACATAACAATCCACCAATAATAGAACTCTTCCCTAAAATAGATAAAGTGAGCGGTAGCTCAAGATAAATTTCTTCCAGGTAATCAATGCAATCTAAGAACCACCGCCATTCAGTGAAAGGAACTTAGCAGCCGCTGGTAATAGCCAAATTCTATTCTCAAGCCTCGAGCTCTGTTCAATTTTTGCAGTATGAAAATCTCCTCCCACCACGCACAGTTATTCTCTCTTGCAGCTTTTGATGACAATTGTCAGTCGCATGCATTGTCTACAGAAACTAGAATGGACCCCCGCAATATCGGGTTCAATCTTAGATAGACACTTTCCTCAAAAATCAGAGCCACTAGATTGCAAGAGATGCTGTGAAAAGGCCAAAATGATTTTCATCAGTGTAATGCAACAATAAAATTATGAGCATCGTCCACAGAACCAAAGGTATGTTGCTCCATTTCCAACTTAAACAAACAGATAAAAAAGTATACAACACAAAGTATGAGCTGTATTCCCTAGTCATGGTTAGAAATACATCTTTGATGATCATTTCCATTAAAACAGAAAAAGAAACATCGAGAATCACCACTTTTCTTTTGCCATCATTGTACAAACTTTACCTTGCGAATGCTCCTCTATTGCTTTGAGTCTCTGTTGTTTAACAACGAAAGAAGTGACAAGGAAAATCAAAGGAGTCATGGAGGGTAGTGATGCAATGGAAACCAGTGACCATAAAAGGTTAAGCTCATAACAAATTTGTCTGATAAAAGGAGTTAAAAATCAAGGAGCACAATCAAGCACTTAGAGCAATCGACTTCTTTTAAAATTTTGCTCCACAAGTTCCTTAACATAGAGCCTTAGATCATATTGCACACAGCCTAAACCATTGTTTGCAGCTACTTTCTGTATTTTACTATATAAAGGCATTGAGACTGAGCAGTGCAATCCCAAGACGAAAACAAGGTAATTTTAGCATTTACTAAACCTAAACTGAAAAGACAAAACTTCATAGTAAAATTCATTTAAAACCAATGATGTGGCAAAGCCCAAATCAACAGAAGAGAAGGACTCAGCAGATTTAGCCTGTTGATCAAAGAATGCAGGAAAATTTCATTTCTATTCACATAAATAATGGAATTTTTGTTTACAGGCTCAAAACTAGGAGCTTATTGGTAAAATTCCACAAACCAAGTCTCATCACAACTCTTACATGATCTGTCAAGAATATAGTGCTGAGGGTAAACCAACATACATTGCCTATCTGTAAACTAGAAACTAGGAGGTAGAGTTTTTTGGGTCATTGCCTTCTTGCTGGGCCTGAGTTTTAGAACCGTCCTTCTTCTCCATGACTTGCTGGATCCCTTCTTGATATCCTTCAATAAAGCTTTTGAGAGCGTCTCTATAAGCAGAAGCTCTAGTCATGTACACTCGCTGCAGAGAAGGCCTTAAGGTCTCCATTCCCCCTCTCGCAGCCACCGCTAGTAATTTTAATTAATTTTGTTATTAAATAAATCATGGAATAAACATCAGAATCTAACACAAACTCCACTTGAAATGCAATTGTAAAACAAAGTAAGTAAAGACACGAATGATAACAATAATTTAATTCAGCTCACATAATCAATAACCAAAATTAAGAAAGAAATCTCACCAAGATCTTCAAGCACAGAGGGTTCCTTGGGTTTATTAGCAGTTGGTTGATTGGCATCTTCTCTCGCTCTCGCATCATCAGTATCCTTCTTATAATCATTCGGCCGGAGATCCGGACCAATATCCCTCACCCAGCTCGCCACATACAGCCTCGATGCCTCCTTCAACACCTTTACCCCAGAGAAGAGAAAAGAGTTTTAATTTTTTAAAAAAAAATGAAGAAGATCGATGAAGAGAATGAAAAGTGGGGAGTTAATTACCAGCCAGCGCTCGTGCCAAGTCAGTTTGCGGCGTTTTTTGATGTGAGAAGGATCGGGAAGCGACGACGGAAATGCGATTTCTTTTAAGTCGTATCGAATGTAATCGTACACCTTCCTACATACTACTTTTACCTTCATTCTCTTTCCGCGTTTCTCTGCCACCTGCTAACCGGTGCGCAGGCACTAATGCTGATGCTGATTTCACTTCACACACACTCACTGAAACTGCAGCAGAACCCCCGAGCCTTTCGAATGCCGCGGCTGCTAATGTCGATTTTGGAGAAGTTTGGGCCTCCGGATTATGTCGGGCGGGCTTTGTCTTCGTCAGCCCATGCTCCTCTTTTTCATTCTTAAGGATAACAAATATATTTTACTACTATTAGTACTATATATGCATCACTCGAGACGTGAACAGAAAATTAATAATAATGGTTAATATATATATATATATATATATATATATATTATCTTCACTTAATTAAAGTAAAGATATTAATAAAAAATATATATTTTAATAAATTAGAGATTACAATTTTCTCTGTTAGTATATTAAAATTTATATTTTTTTCTTTTTTTTTTACCCACATCCTCATTCTTTACTAAAGAATAATTATACACATATGGCATTTTTTTTTTATCTCCCTTTCTTCTTTTAATTTTAGCAGCGGCATGAATATTTACTATATGCTTGTTTTTTGCCTCTTCAAAAGGAAGTTTGTTAAATGAAAAAACTAAAAAACAGTCAGCGTCTTTCATTGCATCCAAATCTAGTTCCCTTAGAATTCCATTTACATGCAACATAAATTTATATGAAATAAAACGAAAGTCAAGATAATTCTGTATAAGATAGGATTAGGTACAAAAATATTCGAACACAATAAGCCCGTTAGTATATCTTTTCTTGATATATCGCATCTAAAATATGTTTTATTCATCTAAATTCATAACATGCATTGCGCGTGGTAAATGTAGAGCGCTTGATTAGGCAATTCGAATCCCCAACGAAAAAGGCATGCAATTGTGTAACGATTACTCTCGATCTCCCCTATCAACCATTCAAAGAAAGGTAACTCAAAATCAATGCCGTATTATTAGAAGGCAAAACCCGCAAAGCACAGCCGTTAAAAGTTCTTCTGTTTCTATCTCCACAACCACAGGACTCCTTCAAATTTAAAACTCTTCTTCTTCCTCTTCAATGGATCTTTCCTCACCCTCTAATCAATCAAGCACATCCAAATGGAATCTTTTCTTATTTCCAATCACTTTTAGGAGAATAGTTGTACATTCAATAACTATTTTTATGCCTATATTTTTATCTTTTTATGTTATATTCAATCTTACAATAAGTTCTTTCAACGCTCAGTTTCTTTTTCGTTTCGGTTTCTTGTCTCAAATCCTGCCAAGCGACCAGGAAACGCCTTCACAAGTTTGTGATTACTCTTATGGCAAATGGGTTCGTGACAAAAGCTTCCCACTTCGATCATACAGCGAGAGCTGCCCGTTTCTCGATCCTGGCTTTCGTTGTCGACAAAATGGTCGAAAAGATGATGAGTATCTCAAATGGCGATGGCAACCCCACGGCTGTGATCTTCCAAGGTATGAAAGATTTATTGTCATGAAGATTATAAATGCATGCAGAAGCATGCACGTCCATTTCATAATACAAACACTTCTTTTGCTTTCATTTCTTTGCATTACTAGAAAGAAAAGGCAAATCAGAACTTGCGTTGGAAGGCGGAGAAATTCATGTAAAATTGATGAAATATGCAAATCACCTTCTTGTTAACGTTGACAATGTTATTACATTTCAAAAAATAAAAAAATAAAAAAGAGAAGCTAATGATGTGATGATGTTTGTTTCAAATTATGACTAGACCATTGATTTAGTACTCCCAAGTCATGGACCTTGCTTATTCGTGTATTTTGGTAGATTCTATTCCATCAGTCATCACCTCATAGGTTTCTTGACAGTATGCATGAATGAAACTTTGCTGCATAACAAAGCAATGGCTCTTGAATTAACCAATGCAGCAAATGAATGTGTAACTCAGGGATGCTTCACCAATACCTTGCTGTGTTCCAAAGCAACAGCCAGAAAGAAACCTACATATGTACCCTCTTCGATTTTCTTTTTTTCATAGTTACAATTCCTATAAAGCACTGAAGAATAAATTCCAACAAACAGAAACTTGATGATAACGCTATATATAAGAACAGCAGTAATTTGTATGCAGTAGTTATAATATTTTCGACTTCCTGTATAGCCATTCTCAATTGTCTATGCTTTTATCGCAGATTCAATGCAAGTGATCTCTTGGAAAGGAGTCGAAATGGACGTATAGTATACGCTGGGGATTCTATAGGGAGAAACCAATGGGAATCTCTGATATGCATGCTTGCACAGGCTGTTCGTAACCAGTCTGATATATACGAAGAAAAAGGAAAGCCAATAACCAAGCACAAGGGCTTTCTCTCTATGCGGTTTCGTGAATACAATCTCACCATTGAATATTACAGAGCACCTTTCCTCGTGGTCATAGGCCGTCCACCACAGAACTCACCGCCTGATATCCGAACAACTGTTCGGGTTGACGAGTTGCATTGGTTTTCCGAAAAATGGGTTGGAGCCGATGTTCTGATTTTCAATGCCGGTCATTGGTGGAATGAAGATAAAACTGTTAAGATGTATGAAATCTGCTTTTCAAATAAGCTTCTTTGATTCATATAACAAAGAACAATTTTTGGGGGCCGGGTTGAGTGAAGAATGTTGTTCCTTTTTTCAACACCCCCCCCCCCCCAACCCCGCCCCTTCTCAATTTTTATCTATTTATTTATGTTTTCGTCTGTCTTCAGGGGCTGTTATTTCCAGGAGGGAGGGGAAGTGAATACGAGCATGAATGTTATGGAAGCATTTCAAAGGTCTCTGCAAACAGTGAGGTCATGGGTGATTAAGAACTTAGATCCAGAAAGAAGTCACACTTTCTTTCGTAGCTACTCACCAGTACATTTCAGGCAAGCGCTCTGTTTCTACTTTCTTGCATACTATTAATAGACCTTAGACCATAACACAAACACATTTGAAAATTAAGTAAACCTTAAACCATGTTACTACTGAATCTCAGCAATTGGTAGTGGAGTTTTGGGTAAATTACACACACACACATCCTGTTATCAACGGGAGAGGAACAAAAAGACCTACAAAGAATAGTATTGTTTTAGTGCAAGCAATCAATCTTGCTTGCAAGAATAGCCTGAATTGGCCGTGAGTCAATCAATGGATGTGACACTATTGACTTTACAGGAATGGCACATGGAATAAAGGGGGCTTGTGCGATAAAGAGAGAGAACCAGAAACAAATTACTCGCGGCTGGAAGATGAGCCCACAAACAATCAACTCATCTCAGAAGTAATTAAGCAGATGAAAAACGAGAGCAGAAAGGTTCAGTTCTTAAATATTACATATCTGACAGAGTTCAGGAAAGATAGCCACCCCTCACTCCACCGTGAGCCGGGGACTGCAGCTGATGCTTCACAAGACTGCAGCCACTGGTGCCTACCTGGAGTGCCAGACACATGGAATGAACTTCTCTATGCTTACCTATTAAATATGGCATTCAGAACAAAGTGATGCTACGTGGGCAAGGGAAATTACCTCATCCTCAGACATAATGATTATATTTTGAGGGCTGTAACAATCCAGGCTGGTTATCTTGAAGACAGTTCACCAATATTTTCATCAGGGTCCACTTCACTACTTTCCGTTTCCTTCACTTTCTCAAGTTGCCTCAAGAGATCCAACCTTTCTGGTCCATATGTGGAGGGTATCTGTCAGAAGAACATATTGTGGGTTTCAGATGTATACAGATTTGAAGTTTGGAGAAATGAGACTAAAGGGCAAAACCCACATACCAAGCCTGGGACATATCTCTGAATAGCAGCCAACATGGCTGCATGTCCAACAGCAGTAACCTGTGTCACATAATGGATCCATCAGTTTATGTCAGTGTGTCAATGTCTAAGGGAAATTCAAGATGATATTTTCATTGAGCAAGTAGACTGTAACAATGCATTGATGTTTCAAATCTACAAGAAGTGATTGTAAAACTTGTCTATCTACTACTGTTTTTCCCCCATCCAAGAAAATCATAAACTTATGGGCCCTACAAACGAAGAAATTCAGCATGTAGTCTGTTGTCACAGCCCATAAACATGTCAAAGCAGAATGCATTGATTATTTTTTTTTTCCAGCTTTTCCTCTGGTAGGCAAAGACATTGTGGCATTATCCTATATTCCAAATGTAAAACCCTCTGGGAAAGTAAACTTGTAGAACTTGCCCTTCAGAGAGTAGAAAACATCCTAGAAAGCTAACTACGTAAAACCCTTTCAAGTTCATAGAAACCATTTGGAATTGGCCATACTAAATTGCTCCAAGACCTAAATTTGTATGATGTGCCAATGCATAAATAAGTAATGATGGCCCTTCGCTTCAACATGAGAGGGAAATAATAGAATCCACAGCCAAGAACAAATTAAATCATGCCATAGATTGAATTAATACAAGGGAGAAGAATCAGGACACGATAATGGAATGTATTAAACTCACAGGCAGAAGCATTAAAACGCCAATAGGTACAACAGATGCCAAGTCAGTAAGAGTTCGCTGCAGCACTTGCTTTTCCTTCTGAGTTAATTCATCTCCTATCAGGGCCCTCCTAAGAAGCTCCGTAGCAGCACCAACATCAACAGCTAGAAGCTGAGTTCCTTGCCAGACATCCTGCTCATTAGTTTACAACAAATTAACAAATCAACAAAAGTGTTGCTGGCAGTAGATTAAAAAATAAATATATGAACCGTAAATTAAAAAATTATTTACATACAACAGGTTTTGGTACTGCACGCAGACAAGATCCAAACTAAACTCAAAACAATTAACTCCTGATTGATTTCATACTATGGTTTCAACTTACAGAAACCAACCAAAATCACCACTTGCTTCCTCAACAATGTAGTTAACAAGAAGGCAACAAATGCAATACAAATGTGTTCTCCCTGAAATATTTTTATATGCATACAATGGAAAGCATCCATGAAATACAAAGAATTTTTTTTTTTAAAAAAAAAGATCATAGGAGGCTTCAGTAACTGACAGGTTAACCAGCATTTTGGAGGGATTATGCAACATAACAAAACCGAAACTGAGGCAAAACAGTTGTTCGTAGCTTGACCTTATATATCCCCCAACTGGAGAAAACAGTAAGAAATTCAATACCATGCTTGTTTCTTTTAGTTTGTCAAGGGATTTTCCAATGATATTTTCACTCTTCTGAACCTGGACCAACCGAGTGCCTCTAGATTCACTGAAGTTAGCATGTTCATCCATAACCTTGATATCCTGTAAAAGGAAATTCCAAATAGCTACGTTCAGAAAGCAGCCAATCTTATGGAAAATAACAAGCCACAATATTTCACAACCATCCCCTTTCCCTCTGCATCACAGAGAAATTCCACCAATAAAGCAACACAGTTTATACATGAATGATTCATAGTTCCAGCATCTGCTAAATCACTTGGACAAAATCAGCAGGCCTTATCCATGCATATTAGCAACTGCGAATTTACTACAAACCATCAAAATCTTGGTACTGATAGCTCACATACGTACACATTGCAATGCCAACATGCTAGATAGACAAATTTCTATGGTAAAGAAAAGCTTCAATAAGAGCTTCAATAAGAGTTTGCTCAGACTTCACAAACTTAAATGATTGTGTCGTAGGTTATGTAGGAAATTTACAGAACCAAAACTAAAATCTAGAAAACATGGTGCCATCAAAATTCTAAGAATATTAAATTTGAAAAAGCAAGAGAACAACACTTTCAACCAGACAGACATTTTGGAACATACAGCAAAGAGAGAACCCATTTGTTCTTATCTAGTGTTACATCCTAGCAATCTACGCTTATTTTCCTTCAGAAATTCCATTCTGCATAACTTTAAGGACAACACACCACATGCTTCAACTTGAACGCAATTTCTTTTGTCCCAAATAATTCAAAACATGATTTCAACGTGATAGTATTTAGCCCCTGCAGTCTCTTTGAAAAATAGAACATGTGTTATTATATTGCAAAAGAGGTCAGAACTGATAATCTTGTCCCTCGAAGTCTCATTGAAAAATAAAACATACGTTATTATATTGCCAAAAGAAGGTTGGAACTGATAATCTTGCTGCTAACAAATCGTGATCATAAGTTAAAATGCCACAAAACTAAACCGTAGGCTCTTACACACCATCAGAAAATTTATTAAGAGAGAAGGGAGTGAGAGGGACATCATGAATGATGAATCTACCAGACTAATCACAAATTCTTTGAAGAATGGATGATATGATGCCAATTAAATTTGGCAAAGCATCCTAACTGTTATTATGTGGTATTTTTTGCAACAACAGACAATTTCTCAGTTGCAAAGTAGAAAACTAAACCGACAATACTTGGTAAATAAGAATACTCAGACCAAATACAATTGAAGGGAAACCAAAGAAAAAAATCCTTCAGACAAAATTCTCATAAGATATAAACAAGGAATGTTATAGGAAATGCATAAAAGAATGTTACAGAACATAGAATCTTTGAAAAGGAAAGGTCTATTGTCAGACTCTCACACATATAATGTATTATCCGCGCTGAAATATCTAATAATATAAAACTAGAAGTATGGAAAGTAGAAGTTGTCATCAGAGATATACCTCCTCGTTCACTGATTGATCAGCACTTCTTTGAACCCGTTTTTCAAGCTCCATAAGCTCATTTCTCAGAAGTTCAAAACGGTGAATTTCATTTGACTCTGGGTTTGCAATACCTATATTTGAACCAGTCTGCTCACAGTATTCACTTTCCTGCACAGAACAACTGGTTACATTAATTTTAGTTTGGAAAAAGCTCGTCATTTGTCAATAACAAATTGATAAATGAATTCCAAGTCATGAAAAATAAACCAAACTAATCAAAAGATGGTCTACAACATCAAGACTTATCATGCTATGAACTGGAGAACCAACTTCCATCGCCAGTGAAACCTCATAAAGTACTCCAGTGCCACATCCAGGTTAAAATTTAATTATGAATGTAAAAGGAGCCTCTTGATTACTTCATCTGAAATGACTAGTAACATTGAAAAATTTAGGCTCAATGATTACACAATGGAAACAAGCTCCAATGTATCAAGGCTTCAAGTATTTTAGGTTTACATGGAAACAAAAATATAGTGCAGGATGATGCATTTATTGTTAAGTGACCATAAATTCTAAAAATTTAAACTTGTGGAAAAGTATCCAGCAATAGTGTTTGAGTCTTAACATGCAGTCTTAGAAGGCAAAACAAATGCAACTGATGCATTTTTCACATGGTTCCAGTCCCACGCGTGTAGATGTGGATCCAATCACAGAAAGAAGCTCCACATATTATAATTCAGTTATTAAAATGATATTCAAACATAAATCCTCTAGATCAAGTTGGTTTCGACACCACAACCATTCATCAGTATTTTAAGTTCACAAATAATAATACAACTTTAACGCTGACAAATAACAGCTGTAAATGATTGGTAAGTAACCTCCGAAGCCTGCACCCAAATGTTAAGAGACAGGTCATTACTAGATAACTTGTGACTCATCTTTCGAAAGGTACAGAAATTCCATTCACAGGTACAGTTCATCATGGTGTGGTAATCCACTGTTTATTGTACTAGGGTTCGTATATTGAAACACATTATCCTGGATCAGCAATCCATCTAAGTGTACTGATACTGATATTCTCAATTTTTATAACGCAGAGAAGAACATGGGAACACGTCATCCAGAAGGCGGGTCAGATGGACTCATCTAATGTCTAAATGACCTGGTTATAATAAAATGAGCATATATCAGGTCAATGGTCGAGGACTGCTTTCAGTCCCAAATCGACATTTATGCACCGGCAAATATGTAGCTCTGATGAACAATAGCTAATATAATCAAATTTGGACTTCAGAAGATAGTAAAATAAATATAACATTAAAAAAGGTACAAGGACAATGGTTTTTTATGAAGACTGGACATACGTGCCCATCGGCAACTGATACCTGAGGCTTAGGCTTCCTAGTTGAAGGGCGTGTGAAGAAGCCAAACAATCCACGTGATTTACTGACAACCCTGGGAAAAATTTAAATCAGATAATGTAGGGAGGAAAAAAAAATAGAATAGAAGTTCCCCCTGAAATAATCAAATAAGTGGCATTAAACATGAGATTTTAGCATGTTGGCAACAAAAGAAATTCCATACTCGCTGGACCTATCTTGAACAACATTAGCAATTCTTCTCTTACTGCCTTTCAAGTACCATTGCTTCTCACCAATAGCAGAACCTGAATCACTGTCATCACCTCCCTGGATGATCAGTGCAAAAGTTAGCAGTATGACATGAATACAAATTTCAATAAATATACCAAATTTACATATGCAAGCTCACAGGATGGAAGATGTGAGGTATGCTTCGGAAGTGTAAAAGACAACTACAAGAAAGCAAGCACTGTGGCTTCAAGAATTGTAGAAGACACAAGTTATATTCATAATTCTGATTGCAACATCAATTTTGATGGAGGATGAAACAATTGAATGCAAAGTGGGTTTTTCTTTAGCATCTATACAACTAACAATTACAATTACAATTACTGCAAGAAGTAAAAGTACTACAAAGATACTTAAATGCAATTATTATCAAAATTAAGTGAAACACAAGTGTACTAGATTGCAAAAGACGAGTTATTAATGTTATAGGCACATTATTCGGAAATTGAACAAAATGATAAAATACCTGCTGAAGAAAAGCTGCTTTCGCTCTGACAGATGCCTCAAGGAATTCAGCCTCTTTCTTAAGTTTCCTTATTTTCTCAAGGTCAGAACAAGCAGCTTTCAATTGCTCCTTTCCAGAATTAGAGCTTGATACATGCAATGCTTGAAGCAATTTTTCCAGTCTTATCAAAGCTTCTTCGACACTCTCCAATGCCTAACACCAAATGTGAAAAATCAGAGCATAATCAGGATTAAAGGGCATGGCAGAGGGACTGCAGAAACTATGGCCATATATAGAGGTTAAGTAACAATAACAACAGGAGGACACAAGAATATACAGTAGTTCAGCAATCAAATTTGAAACATTAAATCTCAAAGTAATAGATCAAATCGGACTCAACAGTCATTCTTTCAATTATCCCAAAATAGCCACATATGAATAGTGGTGCCTATTGTTGTATTTTGTTCAAATCTCAAAATCTGATCCCGTTGCATAGCAGCTGGCAAACGGTGCATGTGTTACATTTTCTGTCAGAAATCTCATAATTTCTGCTGAGTTTTTAAGCATAATTTTGTGCACCATACCAACAAGCAGGGAGGAGACTCAAAACTCCACATGGATGCTTGCTGCATACAATCAAAATAATTACCAAAGAGAAAAGAAACAACACATGGAAATATGCATTACGATAATGAGAGCTGAAGAAACTGGAATATATTTGAAGGGAAAAACCTTGTCAAAAGAACCTGAGTCTATCTCAGTTCGCGAATAAGTTACAGATTCAGCACTCTCTATCATCCCATTTCTGCATCACAATTTCTAAGTAAGTATAATTTGCAATTACTACTCATTTTTCAATGAGTAATCATTCTACAATTATTAAACAACCGTTTAGCAGGAGAATACAAGAACAACATGATTTCTCTATATGTATAAGCTCAAATCAAATGAAACAAATTCTTGAAGACATATAACACAAGGATAAGCACTAATCTGCCAGAAATTTGAGTAGAAACTTATCAACTAAATTGCAATGCTCCTTAGAACTCTTATGCCTACTATAGTCATATCGTACTAGAACTCTCATTGAACTCTCAAGTCTTTACATACTTGCTGGTGGATTCATTCAGTTATTTGTTAACTCAAATAGCAGTTCAAAAACTCTAAAAGTTTGTTTGCAAAAAGTTGATGCGTATATGTTGTTTCACATATCAAGTTATGCATTAAGACTGTACATTATATATTAAGTTCCAAATACTAGAAATAAATAATGTGCCTCTAAGAGGGACAAAGGTGCATAAGACATTAACTTACCTTGAAATCCCCAGCTCTTTCATACAGTCCGTCAACTTCTCATACCTAAACATTAAGATAAAACATTCTATTGAGGTTAATGAATTGATATTTGCTCTTCATTGTTCTTTAACTAGCAAACCATTGGCTCACATACCCCTTAGACAGAAATTTTGCAGCCTTAACATTTGAGGGGTTCTCCAGCCACTTGCTATGTTTAATAAAGCTTTGCATCCAATGTGAACTAACATCTAATACATGGGGAATAGCCTCAGCATTAGGAGAATCTTCTCCTTTACTTTTGTGGCTGTGGGACTGTTTTGGCCTTCCACTGCTGCCTGGATAAAAGAGAAGCCAATCCAGCTCTTCACATACTACCTGTAATATGGAAAAGTAAAATGCATCAGTAAAATTCAGCATGAAGCTTAGTTACAAGATTCAAATAACCATTCATGCTGACCTCCACATACAATTGATAAGAACTTATTGAAGAAAGCTGAGGATAGTACAATACACTGCCTCCAATTAGGTATCTGCAGCAACAGACCAGAAAGCTCAGTAAAATGAAACCATAGGAAGTAATATTATGCTTCAAGAGGGAAAAAAAAAACTGTAAAATGTCAGAACTACCTGATGAGGCTTTCAAGAGGGTCATCAACGACATCAAATCCATTTCTTGACAGAAAGGACTGTGTACTTCTGCCTAGGGCAATAAAGAATCCAAATAT
Source organism: Aegle marmelos (assembly GCA_030449875.1). NCBI lineage: Eukaryota > Viridiplantae > Streptophyta > Magnoliopsida > Sapindales > Rutaceae > Aegle > Aegle marmelos. The sequence continues at coordinate 5,270,995 of JASUUL010000077.1, read as the reverse complement.
TGCCAAATCTCTTTCCAAAACCTGCAGTAAAGCATTGTTTGACTTTCAATAACAGGTTCTACAGGATCAGAAGCACTAAATTGCACCCATGCAAAAGTGTAATGCCAACACACCCAACTAATCATTTGTTATCAAAATATTTCATTAAGTTCAAAGAATAACAATTAAAACTAAATAAATCCAATGCACAAAAGCTTTGAGTAATAGACTGGTTCCTTCACAATGGTCATTTCTAAATTCCCTCTTTACTTGATAGAACAATTAAAACAGAGGAACTTAGAGAAATAACCTATGGGGATAAAGAATGAGAGGAGAATATCAATATACACATGTTGTAGCTTAAGAATAATTCCACATTTATAAATATCAGAAATTCTAATGAAAATCAAACTGTATACATAAAAAAGAAGATGAATGAGCTCACAACAATTGCTCATGAGAGGGTTAATGATTCCCTGAAAAACCATTTCATTACTACATATTATATCTCAAGTACAAGGGCACCATCTGAAGTGGAGAAAAGACCACAAACTGTCTCCAAGTCCAAACAGTAAGAAGATATTAGATCTCAAAACTAACCTCAATGCTTTCAGAAGTTGTTAGTCTAGACCATATTTTCTCCCTATCTATAGCTCGCTGCAGCTGCTTCTGTACAAGATCCACCCAGAAAATTACCTCTTCTGAGTCCCAATCATTTTTCACTCTACATGCTGAAGCTCGAGGGCCAAAATGGGCAAGAAATTCTCTGAGCAGACCAATATCCTTTATAGAATAATAAGCTTGGGATATAGGAACGAGATCAACCAGTGTGTCCATCAATCTACCAGTTATGTCAGAGATCATGGAAGAGAACTGAGAGCAAGAGACTTTTGCTGGACCAAGTTTTGTTATTGCAGCAATGCAAGTCAATGCAAGCATTAGGAGTGATGTATCGCTAGCACTTTCTGATCCCAAGGACATACCTTTCCCACTCCTGGATATAAGTCAATATCAATGTTGCTAGCACAAGAACTTGCAAATTTTTATTGCTCAATAAGTTCACAAAATTGAATTAACATTATAGAAACATACACAGCAGTAGCAGCAGTGAACCGCTGGTCCCTTTCAAAATAATTTATAAAGGATGTCACAACAGCTGGAACTTGCTCAGACCAAAACCATTCATAACCTTCCGGTAGCTTGGCTGATAATTTATCCCTAATTAAGCTCTCTAGAGGAGCAGACTGTCGTAATAGACTGCATTAAGGCAATGTTCAAGTCAAATTGACTAGATGAAATGAGAAACTAAATAAATGCTTTATTACAAATATTCAACAAATTCAGTGCCAGAAAATAAATGTCCATTACAATCAGTCTACTGGACGTACAAAACGGACAAACAAAACCCTAAAAATCTGCAAGAACAAAGCCACCCAAAAAAAAAAAGGGGTCTTTTGTTCTTTGCTAGCCCACATAGAGAAACCAAACTATTGTAAAAGGTATCAAATTACTCATGGTCAGATTTCCAGTTTTCCACCAAGTAAGCTAAACTGAAGACCAAGACTTCATCCCAACAGTCGTAGAAATATAATTAATGGCCTCAGATCCATTTATAGGAGGTCAGTTCATATCCTCATATCATTGAATGGAGGTTGTACACAGAGAAATAAGCTGAACTCCTCATTTGGAGGAAGTGAAAGAAATATATAGGCTTTGAACATATAAAAAACTCGAATTGGAAGATGCTGACAGGCTAAATGTGAATGAGAGGTATAAGAATTGATAATCTCAAAAAAAATTAATTCAGTACCTCCTTTGGACAAAAACATATACATCCCTGTCTCTTCCATAACCACGAGATGAAATCTCACATGCAGCTTGCAATAAGGAATATGCAGAAGCCTGGAAAAATTATGAAACTTCGGATAAGTTTAAATGATGTTTGAAACAAAAACTGAGACATGCATGTTTTGGTGGCACACACTCAGTAAATGTACTGTTATGTAACAAAAATTTTCAAAAGTTTGTTCACAGACCTGATAAGAGAGTGCTTTTATCCACGCATTCCTATCGACACCAAGCCAAGCTGTTGAAAGCCAAGACAATTTAGACACTGAGCCCTTTTCTTTAATAGCCAGCTCAAAGACCCTAGCTGCGTCATGCAAAGACTGAACAAGTGCATCATTATAATCATTTCCCTGCAATGACTGGTTCAGTTTGACCCTCATCTCCTCAACATCACTACTGGTACGTGCTTGAGGACTCCCATTGACAGTTACACCATCATCGGAAGAGGCATGTAGTAAGGGATGTCCACTCCTTGATTTACAAAAGTTTCCAAAGTTCTTCCAATAACTCACCACCTGGTTGTTCTTTCCATTCTCTAGCAATGCTATTCTCAAAAGATATCTCTTCGTCGAATTGCCACAATCCAATGCAACCACCCTTCTGCAACAAATATGGCTCTTGACTGATGAAAACCATGGATTTGATGACCTGGAAAAGTAAATTAAAAAAAAAGCATTATCAAAGTACCAGAATTAAATACATCAAATTATTGAAACGAAGCATCCTATTCATGGTATGACTATTTCCTGAGGCTTTCAGGCTGGTACTATTTGATCTTTCTCATCTAATTTCTTTATTAATTTTTGCTAGTTCATTTTTATTTCTAGACAAGATAGGGCATGATACTACATTACGTCACGAGATATTATATTAAACATCAGCTCCTTGTTTCCATTTAAGTACTCAAAAGTCATACATAATTTGAGAAAATTCCAAATAATTTAAAACAACATCCAATTCAATAGACTACATTAAGCTGACTCCTTCTTGATTGGCGATAAACTAGACAAAAATCAACCGAAAAGAAATCATCTACCAGTTCCGCCGTTTGGTTCGCAAACAAAAGGGCTAAACTTAGTGATGGCATAATAAGTCAATTAAATAAGTTAATTAGCTGAACTAGAGAAAGAAAAAGATTCAAACCAAAAACAGAAGATAAATAATTAGTTCTATAGCAAACTTTCAAAAATCCTAGCTACGATAAAATTACTCTGTTAAAACAGTAAAACAAGCAGAATTTTAAACAAAATTAAGAGTAAATAAGAAGGATGCGATTACCTTGAAGATATGAGACTATGATGATTATGTAACTTGACGGCCATGTATGGGAGCTATATACGAAGCAAGAGAAAATCAGCGGGAAAATAGCGTTTGGTTTCCGCGAAAATTGAGAGGAAAGTTGTGGGAGAGGAAGGTTTTGTGTCTGTTAAGCAAAAGTGAATGAGGTGACGTGGCAGGGATAATTTATCCGTATACGTGGAGAAACGAGCTATCACAGAGATACCGTTGTGGCCTAGAAGAAATAGAAGGGTACAATTTGTGTGATAAAGCTCAGGCTGTGTGTATGAGGAAAAATTGCTGATGATTGAGGCACCTGCGGGTGACATGATTTATGGAGGACACGGAAAATTTTAAAATATATTTGAGGTATTAAGTTAGTTATATAATAAATTAATAATATTATGATATATATATATATATTAAAAAAAATTATTATATAAATAGTAGTGGTATTAAGTTTAACTATACATATTTTGTATATATTAATTTATTGTAATACGTCAGATATATTCTAGAATTATATTTATTTATTTTAAAAAATTATCATATAAATAGTGATGATATTAAATTTAACTATATATATCATGTATATATTAATTAATTATAATACTTTATATGTTTACTAGAATTTTTCTTAAGCCACAGAACATAAGAACTGTGAAAATCTCAGAAAATTTGAAGTTTGTTTGAAAGCTCTCTTGTGCAAACCAGTCATTGGATCCAATTTTCTTTGAGTCTTCAAAAGAATAATTAAATCATCACTAAAACTTGCTGAATATAGATAAATAGCTTTTGTTAAATTATCGCTAACTGAATTTTTTTTGTTTAACATTAAAATTTTATTATATATAATTAATTATAATAAAATAATAAGTAATTTAATATCTATTATTTAATATATAAGTGTCCCCTAATATTGAAACTCAAGTTAGGATAAAAATACTGTGATCTCTAATGCTCGACTAAAATATTGAAAATTTATGAGAACATCCCACCACGATTCCTTTTAGACAAGGGATGAAAGTTATTAGAATATTTTATTTTATCTTATTTTATTTTATAAACACGATGCATTTAGGGTTACTTATTACTTAACAAGATAAATCTTAAAAGGTTATGAGATAATCCTTTTCTATTTAATATTGTGTTTATAGCCCGAACGAGAATCAAAATAGGAGAATTGTAATAAATAACTTATTTACTTGTTAAATTGAGGTTGGGAATGAAATGTGTTTTGTGAGCTCTACATAAATTTTAGATTAGTTACTAGAGTTATGATGCCAAAATGTGGGTTAGGAATTAAAACCTCATTCCTTAAAATAACCAAATCATCCCTACTAAACTTTATATATTTCTAAAATACCTTATTTGGAAATTTAAAAAAAAAAAGACAAAACTGAAAACCAAAGTAAGCAGTCTGTCATAAACTCCTCAAAATTTGTCAAAAGTAACAGCTAAATTGGCTCGTAAGTGTGCTTAGTAAAAACTTGACCACAACACTTAGCGATAGGCCGCCTCACACAATTAGTCAATCATGATGCGCTTAGTAAGTACATAGCTCACATTCAACAAGCATGGCCTAATTTCTAGAATATTTATACATTGTAAATAGCTAGATTTTTTAGCAAGTTGAATGAATATTCTAGATTTAAAAACTAACTCTATAAATAGGGATGAGCTCTCACCATTTTGCTTACAAAATTATCCTCACTAACTTTATATATTTCTAAAATACCCTATTTGGAAATTTAAAAAAACAAGAACTAAAACTAAAAACCTAAGTAAGTAGCCTATTACGAACTGTCCAATTTTGCTAAAAATAAGAGCTAAATTGGCTCACAGGTGCACTTAATAAAAGTCTGCCTAACAACAAAATTAGGCGTGACAATTTGACCTAGCTCGACTAACCCGATTCAAAATTTTTGGGCTTTGAACTAAATTTTCAGGTTTCAAATCGAGCTGAGGTAAAAAAATTTAGACCTAATTAAAATTTGAATCAGGGTCGTGTTGGTATCGGGTCGAATAGCGACCTGACCCTATGTAAAAATAAAATAAAAAAAAAGACATAAATTTTTATTTATATAAGACATGAACTTTTATTTATTTATTTATTTTATATTGAGTAGTTAAATTGAATCAGGTTATTGAATTGAATTGTGTATTGTTGAAATAGTTGTGGAATTATATTGAGTGTTTTCAATTTAATTGCATTCTGTTTTAAATGTTGGATTTTATAATTAAATTGTGTGTAGAGTTGAAATAGTTATGGAATAGAATTGTGTTTTTTAATTTAATCGCATTGGATATTTTTACTTTTTAATATTAATTGTTGAATTGAATTATAAAAGATTATTATTATCAATTGGTTGTTTTGTGAATTATTTTGTGATTAATTATATTGTATATTTTATCTTGTATTAATTATTTTAAATTAAAAAATTATTTCTTTTATGTTATATTCATGGTATTGTAATTAGAAAGAAAATAAAAATAAAAATTAAAAATAACATCAATGAATTTAGTATGTGTTTATAGAATTATAAAATATTAATAAATTTAAATTTTAAGATAAAATTCTGGTAGGATCGAGTTAGGCCCGACCCAAATCACAAATGTTTGGATTTTTTTGGGGTCAGACTTTAATTTTTTTTTATCAAGTTAGACTCGGGCTTGGACAAATTATCATTCCTAAGCAAAATGACTTAGATAAAGTGCACTTAGTAAAAGGTATATTACACAATTAGCCAGTTATGATTCACTTAGTAAGCGAACAACTCACATTCAACACGCCTGACCCGATTTCTAGAATATCTACACATTTTAAATGATTAGATTTTTTTGTAAGTTGCATGAACTCTCTAGACCTAAGAACCAACTCTACAAAGAGGTATGAGTCCTCACCATTTTGCTTACCACACACTACCAATAAAACTATATTTAGCCATATTACTCTTTTTTCTTTCTAACATTATTGCAAGCATCATTGTTCAGCTAGTTTGAAAAGTTCATAGCTTAACAACTTTGTATTAAAAGTTCTCTAAGTGCCTCACAAGGTTGCTACATATTACACTCATTTCACGACAAGCCCCTGCCCAAAGGAAAATAGTTGAACTCCTCATCATCGTGTCCCTTCATCAAGCATTGTCATCGTCCCCAGATCGAAGCTTGTCACCAACCGATTTGATTTGTGCCCCTTGCCACCGATCATCCCCACATTTATTTGCTAACGCAATTGTTAATAAAATTAATTATTTATATTTTAGTTATCAATTATTATAATTATTCAAATTTACCAATGTTGTTGTTATAATTTATTAATTATTACTATAATTTATTAATGTTATTATTAGTAATTATTAACATTGTTTATTTACTATTTATTTTAATATAACAATCATAATATCATCGTCATCGTCATCAAATGACAATATTACACAAACGACATTTTAAAAATTATTTATTCTGATTTTAGGACAAAATAAATATACTAATGGAAATTATTCTCATTTCGATTTCGATTCCTATAACTTAAGTAAACAATTTATTCTTATTTCCATTCTTAATTTCGATTTCAGTTTATTCTGATTTCAGTCCATTCTAATAACTATTAGTTAACGCAATATAAGTTCTTTTGATTTTCAAGATTGTGTACCATATATCTTTTTAATAGTAATGTATATACACAATGTAATTTATTTTTTATTTTTTTAATTCTATGAACCACCCATCACAATTAAATTGTTTTCTCAATACACGAGGGAATCCTATTCGAAGTAGTAGTATCCTCTCAATAAGATTTAATTTGAAGAAAATTAATAGTTATCTTTCTTTTTAAAATGAGTGATGCTACATATCTTAAAATTTTTATCCAAAATAATTATCTCAAATGATGTGGTAATTATCAATTAGTTAATGAGGTAATATAATTAATTTACTTAGTTTTTATAAAGACTTATCAATCAATTTATAAATATCATATCATTTGGTATAGTTATTTGTGATATACAAATTTAAGATATCTATCATTAGTCTTTTAAAATATCTTTTTAATTTCAATATACAATTTTGAATCATTTACTGTTTTCCTTTTAGTTTCCATCCAAATTCCAAAAGTTATAACGATCGATGAACTGATTGCAACTTGTTAAAGAGACTAATTCTTACGCACGATATATTATGAAAGAGTTGTTTAATTATAGATCGAACCATAAATTCCTGTTAAAACTCATTTTATACAAATTAATATTACAAAACTGAAAAAAAAAAAACTGTTGATGCTAAAATATGGTCGAATTGATGATGACGACTAGATTATCTCGTTAACACTTCAATTTATTTTGATGGAAAATTGCTGCTCGCTGCTCTGGTAAAATTAAAATCACAACAATTCTTTCTTTAATCTACGTCAATAGAAAACTTGTCAGGGGTGTTGGATTTTTTCTAGCGAAAATCCTCCGGTGTTTATATGAGCAATTGGGTTTTCTTTTAAGAAAAAATAATAATTTTGCACGCTCATGAGTTCTCAGTCTTTTTTTTTTTTTTAATCAAACTCTCTCTCCTCTAGAAAAAAATGAAAAAAAGACCCCGCTTTCGGGGTCTTTCTAGATTCTTATAGATAACCCGCAAGTATCACTAGTTCTTCAATACACGGCCGTTATCAAATTGAAAGCGCCACTTGAATATGAGGATTTTGATGTAACATCATTTTCTAATCTGCACCGAATCTTTGAACCCATAAGACGAGCATCGGCAGGGCTGCATGGGTAGCAGCCTAGCATCATTGTTTGTGCATGGTCACTGAAATCAACAAAATTTGAATTTTTATTTTCAAATGGCATATTTTTCTTTCACAGAATTGGAATGACACAGAAATAGTAGCTGTAAACTTTTAATTGAATTGACTCTGCTTTACAATAGAAGAGCGGAGATGTCATTGGGATTGTAATCAAGGAAAAAACAAAATATGTAATAATATAAACAAATAAATTGGTCTAAAACCGAAAAGATTGGTTAGAGGAAAAAAGGAAAAAAGATAAAAGAAGAGAGAGAGAGAGAATAGTAATTTCACTGAAATACATTAATTAGTAAGAGAAATGTTAAAAATTTTAATAGTTGAATCTTAATTTAAATTTCAATAAATATGATATTTATTAATTAAATAAAATATTTAGATACAAATAATTTTGTATTTATTATTTAATAAGTAAGTGAGACTTAGAACTAAAATTAAAGCTTAAATCCTGGGATCTTTGGCATTATTGTAATAACAATAATTGGCAGTGAGGTAATAATTGAATAAATTAAGGAAGATTTTTTGGACCATCGAGCAGATCCTGCAATTCTAAGTAATTTTTTTCTAATAATTGTGGGGAAGATATAATAGATTTTTGGGAGTGGGTTATATAATGTTCAATAGATATTCGAAGCAAAAGTTTCGGACAGAGCTAAATAAATTAATCTGAGAATATTCAATTATATATGATGCATCAAAACATAAAAAATGATTATGGCCCGCGTAGTATTGATTTATATTCAGCTCATTTGTAAGTGTTTGGTAATCTTAAAATATTTTGATACTGTTTGCGGTCGCTGTCAAATAATTGGGCCTTAAAAGTTACAAAATGCTAATAAATATTTATAGTCGTGATTTTTTTATTATCTCAACTGATTTTATTTCATAGTTATTTTGTGAAAAAATTTATAATATCTTTATTAATTTTATGTGTGTGTGTGATATTTCTCATACATAATCAACATCTTTTTAACGGTTATAATTTTTTTTTACTACAGTCATAATTTAACAACTATAATATTTCATTGTGATTTTTGTACCTCAATTGATTTTATTTCATAATTATTTCGTAAAAATTTTATAGCATCTTTATTAGTTGTGAGTATGTAAATATATATGTGTGTGTGAGTGATATTTCTCACACATAATCAACATCTTTTTAACCATGACGTATTTTTTTTTTCATAACACTTATAATTTAAAAACTATAATATTTCAACCTCTCATGCTCTCATCCGTTTTTTTACTTGAAATATTGAAATAAACAAAAATATTTTCGTTCAATCAAATTAATGAACATTCAAATTACATGCATGCATTACAACATTACAATATTGAAATAAACAAAAATATTTTCTTTCAATCAAATTAATGAACATTCAAATTACATGCATGCATTACAACATTGCAACAGATCCAATACAACATTTCTTCCCCCAAGCTGATTTCTAACTGTCACAAACATTCTTCTTGGCCAGTTTGTGTACCTACAAATACCAGAACTCAACTTGCAAGAGTTAGCTGTGATTCTAAAAGCCAACTAATGACAGCTCAAATTACGCGTTTAATTTGGTCAATGATAATTAGCAAATTCTGATGCTAACATCATGCTCTAAACGTAATTTAATTTTTGAGAAATTTAAAATAGCATGCCCTAATCCAGATGCTAACATCATGCCCTAATCCTAATTTAACTTAAAAAAAGAGTAAACAATTAAACATCATTTTCACTTACATATGCATCGTGGAATTTAGCACCCAATTAAAAATTTTGTTTTAATTAATTATAATTATATAAACAGGCAGCGGCCTGTTGCCCGTATTTGTTAATTCAGATTGAGATCCAATGTCTTTGACCTAATCCAATCTGAAAAGTTATCGCCTCAATTTTTTTTTTCCAAATTTCTAAGTATTTTCTTTGGTTACAAAATTAATCAAATTTAGTTGAAAATTGACTAATCAAGATTGATACCTTTTTTTTTTTTAATGTGCATCAATTGAGTCATTAGCAAATGATAAAGCTGATTCTTTAGCTAATCTCAAATGATTGTTTTTTTTCAAAAAAAAAAAAAATTAGCCGAAGCTGGCAATTAATCTCTCGAAGGAAAATTTTATCTTATTGGACTGGAGGCTTCTCTTAGCATAGTCTATTGGAATAATTTTTATTTATTTTTGAGTGTGAATTGATGGGTTGCATCAATTTAAACATTCAGCTATCTTGATAGCATTATCAGGATAATATCTTTTACAGGGACTTTTACTTTTTAAAACTTAATTTTAATAATTGAGTTAATATCAATTTATATTTTAATATTTATAATATTATATGTAAATTCAAAGAGTTTTGATTGAGTACTTTTCAAACAACTTTAACAAATGTAAATAATTTGTGACAATTATAAAATAGTAATATTGAACAATTTTTATTAAATAAATTTTTCTATATCAGTTTTTGTATGTATTTAATCTTTCTTTAAAGAAGACATTCTCATTTTTGTTAAAATGAGAATATATTCATTAGAGAACATCGACGTCATCATCATCATCATCATCAAATGTCTTTTGATACGTTATACTGAAGTTAACATTTAATTTTTAATTTATTTTATTAATTAGTCTAATAGGTCATCAATCTTTAACTAAATATAATAAAAAAAGGAGATTAAGGTGTAAACACATGAGCTGCTGGAGAAACTTCCGCTCATAAAATCCAATTTAGAAGCTCGGCAATTTGTGATGATCTCGAGCACCTCAGCTGATTTTCTTATGAAAATGACAGCTTCGTAAATCTTATTCTTCTTTCATCTTTTGAACTTAAATTTGCCAGGTTTCTACTTCCATCCTCGAGGTATTTGACCAAGATCTAACGTAGTCGTATATACAAACTGATTGAAGGTTCTAAACGATTCAGTATACTTGATGATCAAAGGCACACTGATCAGACGTATTGTGATATTATAGTTGCTATCATATTAGTTTTGTCTTTTAGTTTTTTTTTCAACTTTGTTCATGATATAATACAATTATTAGAATATTTTAAGACAAAAATCAACATTGTTATATATTTTCGAATACTCATATTAAAAATAAACAAAGTATTCATTTGAAAATGATATCGAGCTATCTCCTTTTATATTTCGTTGTCCGTTTATATATAAAATAAAATACATTATCACTCGAACGATATCACATTATCTTGCTATATATTCTAGTATTAAATCAATCAACATCAAGGAATTAAAAAAATTATATTTTAATAATTAATGATAAAAGGAATGAGACGTTAAATATATTATTATTCCATTAAAATAATTAAATCATAACAATTAAATATAAACAATTGATCTCTCATGAACTACGTGACGTCCCTTTTTAGATCTTTTACCGCCTTTGAAAATTATCTAACTCAGATCACATAAATACTAAAATTACTTAATTTGTAATAAAATTAAATGATAGGTGTATAATATATGTAATTAAATTTTATATAATTATTAATTACATGCTATTTTTATTTAAATAAATATAAATATGTTATAATATTATTTAGTTATTCCATGATTAACATGTTATTTTAGAGATATTTTAAATTTTTTTAATGACAAACAATAAAGGAAAAAATTAATTTATTATTTGAATTTTTATTTTAAATCACATATTATTAATAGTATTCATATTTCTTAGTTATTTTATTATACTAATATTAAATAACGTAATAAATAGCAATTATTGAAGATTTCGAACATAACCCTAATATTATTTTATTCAGTCCTGCAATGGAATATGGGGGGGCGTCACTTGTGTATTCGCGAAATCGAGTTCATTCACGAGGACCACGGAAGCGCAAAATGGATGGCAATTTTGTTATTAACGTGAAAAAACAATGCCATTTAAAAAACAGTCTAACCGATCTCTCTCTTTCTTCATCGCCTATATAAGCTACAAACTCATAACACTTCTCAAATCACAAAAACTCTAACAAAACAGTGGGAAGTGGGACGCATTTAAGAAAGCAGCCAACAGAAACATGCAGATGGCTCCTCCGTCGTTCGATCAAAACACCGCCAGAATCTCCGCCGTCCATCCCGACATCATCGAAACTCACATCTTAACTCGCTTAGACGGGCCCACCCTGGCCTCCGCCTCCTGCGTCTCCTCTCAGCTCCACTCCCTCGCTTCCGACGAATCCCTCTGGACAAACATTTGCCAGTCCACGTGGCCGTCCACCAACGCGCCATGTATTCGCCGCGTGATTTCCTCGTTCCCTTACGGCCCCCGCTCTTTCTTCTCCGACTCCTTCACTAACCCCGACCAGACACGTACCTCCGCGTCATCTTCCTCTCCCAGTCTCAACCGTCCGTCGGAGTTAATCTCAGCCGTTGATGTATATTACAAAAACAAGCTCATATTTAGCAGGGTTGTCGAGACGGAGACTGCTAGCGGGTGGTTTAACTGTTCCCCCTTTAGAGTTGACTTACTCGACCCGAAAGACACTGTGCCGACCCGAATTCCTCACCCGGACGATGAGGACACTTGCCGTGAGCTCGCTGAAGATTTGACGTTGAGTTGGATTTTGATCGACCCGATCGGACGGCGGGCGATGAACCTGTCAAGTTACAAGCCGGTGACCGTACAGCGTCACTGGCTAAGCGGAGAAGTGCACGTGCGTTTTTCTTCGGTTTTGTCCGGAGGCGACAAGGGATCATCGTCGGAGGTCGTGCAGTGCGGGATTGTGGCCACGTGCAGGGGGTCTCCCGGGGGGGAGATGCACGTGAGGGAGGTGAATTTACAAGTGGAGGACATGGATGGAACGAACTTGAACGGGAAGGACAGTTTGGTAATTTTGCAGAGGGGACTGGAGGGTAAGAGGCGAAATGCGAAAGGAAGGGAAGATGAAGGAAAGAGGAAATATGAAGAGTTCGTAGAAATGAAGAGGGAAAGAAAAGAAAAGAAGCTGAGGACAGAAGGGACGTTGGATATGTTGTGTGTGGGTTTTGGGGTTTTCACATTTTTTTCTTCGGGCTTATTCCTTCTGTGGAGATAAAATATTAAAAAAAGTTAAGCACCTTAACTTTCATTTATGGGTAATCCAGAGACGGAGAAGGAAATAATAAAAAGAAAAACGAAAAGAAAAGCAAGAATGTGCTTATTTGCGTACAAGAAGTTTGTACTTTAATTCTCTGTAAATACGCCTATTTGAAACGAACTTAGATAATAAGTTTTTAAATTTACTGTGAACGCTACAATTCTGTTTTTTTTTTAAAAAAAATTGAATAAATTGATCTAATTGGTCGTGCTTGTGGGAAAAAACTTGCATAATCGATCTTATGAGCATTGATGATTATTCCAACCCAAGAGTTTTGCCATTTCAATTTATGTATGTAAATATGTAATCGTAGACCAAGAGGCTGATAATTTCATTATTTAGAATTTAGAAGGAAACAAAGCAAACTAAAATTGTTGTCGCCATTCGCCAACACGAATGGAAGAAGAAGATGCAAAACCCTCAATGTCAGAGCCTCGTTTCTTGTGTGATGGGCCACCTACTCTAGGTACATATTTTTCTTCTTATGTTATTTAGGAGCACTCAAGTCGACAAGTTCGCATAAAGAGCCATAACAAATTTGGTATTTATAATAGATATGTTTTTAGTTAAATTTTAAGTCGTTGCCGACTGCACATTGTGTCTGAATAAATATACTAACAACTAATTAATTTTGTATTTTGCTCCATCTACTCGTAGTAATTCTGGTTTATAGTTCCGACTAAAAATTTCCTTGTCTTTTAACATGTAAATCTTGTAAATATATTAAGATTTCTAAAACTAGTTATTAACTTTAAAGGCTTTAATTTAAAGCATAAATTTAAATATTCTATTTTCTTTTAGATCCTCATCGAATGTTCTTATTAAGACGTCAATGTTTAAATATGATTTCCAAGTGCGAAATAATTATTCCATCTTAATTTAATTTATGTGTACTGGTTGGCTACCAATTCTGATTTATTCATAATATTGGCCCCGCCCCTTTTTTTTCCCCCAATCATGACTGAAAATTGACCACCTTTTCGTTGACATTTTTTCATCCCAGGCGGACCAACTGGCGTCGGACAAATGGCTTCAAGGGTAGAAAGGGAATTGAATAAAGACGACTTCGACTTCCATGTGGACTAATTCATAGTTCTCGTGGACGAAAGTATACGTACATTTGCATAATAACAACTTTTGAGGAGAAGATAGTGTCATTGTGTCTCACTAACACTACTGAAAAGATAGTGTACCGAGAGAGCGAAACTAGAAAGTCTTCATCTAAGGAGATGGGAAGAGGATTCAACTATGCTTTTTTCTTTATTTTGTTACTGTAAATTTCCTTCCATTGATTACTCTCACAAAAAGGACACTTCACTAATTATTAATTATTACCCAAACTAACTAACTTAGAGGTTGCCCTCAGGGTGCAGCGCATTTAACTGCCTACGGTCACTTGAGTTCTAAAATTAACAGGAATTAGGTTTTTCATTCTCATCCAAATTTAAAATTGCAATGAAAAATTTATGATTAATACAAAATAAAAATTGTAACTGTAATAACATACAATAATTGTAAGATAGATAGTTGACATAACGAAAAAAAAAAAAAAAACGCATCATCCCAATTTCAAACATACCTTAAAACGGATTAAGGTGAAAGTTTGGTCTAAAGCTTAACAGCATGCAAAGCGAGTGATAAATATCTTAGGTTGATAAAAATCAGTTTAGGCATCGCGTTGATATGGAAAAAAGTCATGTGATAGCATTTTCTCCTCGGATTTAACCTAAAATTATGAGAAATGGGATAAACAACAAGACAAGACCTGCAAGGAGAGAACAGTAGCCATTTCTGGCTTCCGTTATGTGAGCATCGAAATTTAGTCAATGGATGGCAGCAACCAGTAATAGGATTACAATGATGACCTTTCTGTCATTTATCTACTTTCTTTATTGTCAAAACAAGCACTTCATTTGTAAATTCTCTGAATTTGGCTGTGCAGTGCATGCAGACCTTAAAAATTTGTATGGGCCTCCATGCAGTTACATTATGGTTAGACCATGCGGTACTGGTGCCTGTGCGGCTCTGCTAGTGCTACGTTGTCAATAACAGGACACAATTTCCTTTCTATTTCTCTTCGGGCCATTAAATCAATAACAGATTGATTGCTGTATATTGTCAATAACAGACAAGTTCATTAAATCAATTCCATGGTACATCGAACGAAAAATAGATTAGTTGCTGTATGCCTATGTATAAAGACAAATGCTACGTTACGGTAAACCGTAACATAGCGACTCCCATGTATAAAACATGCACTATTTCAACAACGATAAAATAACAAAAAGCAACTGTTGTTGATTTATTGTAATCAAAGAAGGTTCTAATAAGAAGAAAAAAAAATGTGTAAAATAACAAAAGACCCCTGGAAACAATGACAGTTCTTCATACACACCAACTGCAAATCTATTTTTGGCACAAACTTTGCCACCAAACCCAATACAAACACGCTAAGGAAAGCATATTCAGTATCTTCAGTCAGTCTTGGTTATTGGTTTCCATATTTGCATGATTCTGATTTACAGTTTCTCTGTAGTCTATGGCTTCTGTGTTTTTGGTTCTTCATCAAAGAAATTAACTTTCACTCTGTCAGCCATTGATTCAGGAGGTCCCCTTGCTATAGGTATTCCATTACGAAAGCTGATTTTTGGCTTTGCATAATCGACAAATATGACACGGCCGTCCAGTGTCTGCCAAGCATGTTATTTATCAAATTAGAAGAGCCAAATGTGAAAAGGAGTTTGAGATAGTAGAACTTTACTTTTCCATTCATCTCAGACAGAGCTTTCTCGGCTTCATCATTGGATGCAAAGGTCACAAACCCAAAACCTTTTGATTTATCTGAGACTCTGTCCATTATAATATTAGCTGGCAAAAGAAAGAAACATTCCAGAAGTTTTACTTAAATGGATATCAATAACTAGCAGGAAGGGAGCTTAATGTTAGCATGAGGTAGGGCAGAGCTGAAGTCACCTTCAACAACTTGACCATACTGAGAAAATGCATCTGATAATCCCTTGTTTGAGGTGTAAAATGACAGACCTGCAACATAACACGGCAGACTGAAATGATTTCGACAAATGTATATGTGCAAAGTAAGAAGTTGCTGAAGCATAAGTTTCAAAACCACTATTCTGTTTTCTAATGGTACATATTAAATCAAAGGGTGAAGCTTGAGGTGCATTTCGAGAGTGCTTTCCATTCTGTCAAAAAGAATCTTCAAATCCTCGGAAGTTTTTATGTGTCTACTCTGTAAAGTTTGATTAAAACAGACTGCAAAAAGAGTCGCTTAGTCATGAAGCACTTAATATCTGCCTCTCCGAAAAGCCTTATTGAGCAACAAAAAAACTTAAAATACTTTCTTAAGGATAACTGCTTTTCTTGGATAGCGGTTTCAATTCAAATTCTTCATTAGAAAGCACTTCTACTAGGATAACCTTTCCACAAAAGCACTCTTTTGAAATTAAACCACTAGATAAACTCAAAAGGTCACAACTAAAGTCCCATTAAGGCTCCCTTTGGCATTGTGGTTCAGTGGCTTCAAAATCACAGCTGCCGTGAAATAAAACGAGTACATGGTAATCACTAAACATAACTTTGGAACTGGGGCAAGGAAAGGGTATTAGTAAAGTTACAATAGATATTTCATCAATCATTTGAGAGATAAAATCAACGTAGTTTCCAAAGTTGGGTATGGAACATTTTAGCAGCTTTGCTTTGAAATACACTACACAGCCAATACCAAACATACGGAACCAAAACATCCCATATGGGCAATTGATCATAACGAGCAATAAGGCTGAAAAAGCACGATCACACAAAAGTCAAAACTGAGCTCCCAGTGAAGTAAAATCACCAAGTATAAGCACTTGTATATTTGATAAATGAAGCACTTCTAACCACGGTGTTAACAAAATGAAAGTAAAAATGCAGCAGTGACAAATTAGATCATTTTAGACTCAAAATGAAAGTAAATGAGAAAATTAGGACTGAGAGAAGAAGTACCTCCAACAAAGAGCTTAGAAGCAATTCCTCTGCAAGATATGAGAACGGTCGGAGGTATAAGAGAGCAGTTACCGTTAGAATTACTGTTAAATGGCGTCAGGTTTCTGCTTCTCCCAACAATCTTTCTAATCGCCGCCATGCGATGCCAGACTCTGATATTTTTCTGGGAAGGGGAGAGACTGCTTTCGTCGATTTATTTTGTTGTGAGTAACGAGCAAGTAAGTGATTTATAAATATGGAAAAAAAATTTCGCCCAAAATGATAGTATCGTCTACTCCCCTTCTCCTTCCTTTTTTTTTTTTTTTTTTGCTTTCTCTTGATTTCCCTCCTTTCTTTCTTGACTTATTATTCCACGTGTATATTTAATCTAAAATATAATTGAAAATCTACTCACACTGATTTTCTTTAAAATAAATAATCTAAAAGAGGCCATTAATAGTAGTAACGTAATAAAGAAAAATGGACAGGTTAGATCATTTCCGACTTACAATTTCCTTGTAATTATATCCTGAACATTAATAAATTGCCAGTCTTTAAATAAAACTTGTTTCCAAATTATAATAGTTCAGTACCAATGCCGCCGGCACTTCCGGTCCGCAAGGAGAATGAGTTGTGCATTTCTTCAATAAAACGAGCCTATCATTCCAATATCATTAACTCTCCACGGTCAAAAAGAGAAGACGCAACAGGCCTAGCAAAATTTATCCAAACGCAAGTTTAATTGCACATTGTACTAATGTCTTATTCATAATTAACACAGATTTTGGACACAACTATTACAATTCTAAGCAATCTAATGAACCGAGACTGTTACACCTAAAAAACATCGGAAAGATTTAAATTCTATTCATCCTACTGTTACAAATGTTCCAACGTGCCAAACAAGTGAGGCCAACCTTCCGAACTTTCCAGAAGGCGCTGGCAGATAATCAAGGGGACTTCTCATTGGCAATATTAGAGCAGAAACCGTCATGCAGTCATTATTCCAGAGGTCTACGGCTGATTAGCTGTACAGAATATGATCTCACAAGCACTTTAGTACTGGGTCACATCCCCAAACGAAAGTTATAAGTGAATAACTGTGATCATGACTGGTGCACCTTCATCAGCGTTTGATAAAACTGGTCAATAAATTGATCATCCTAGCACAAAATAAATAGATCAGTCAATCCTGCAATACAGCACATGGTAGTTACTCTATTCAAAGATGGACACCCCCCAAAAAAGAGTGTCACCAAATTAGTCTTTATCTAAAACCACATGCACTCGCTACAAAGATTAGCCAATATAACCAATTTCTCAGCTATGTTAGTAAGTACCACCCCAGCTTTATGGGGAAGCATATAGTTAAGGTGAACAGCTGATTAGTCAGCACAATTTAGACCGACAAAATTACTCATTAGACACAAAAAACACACAAACACACAAGCGCACGCATGCGCGAAAGGACAAAGAACAGGTGGGAAATCAACAAATGCGAAAACAAAAAGGACTCAAGTACCTGAACAAGCATCAGAAGTGCATCACGAACTTTCTCCCTGGTAATAAGAGGTCTATCAATTGGAGGTGCGGAACTAGGGGTTAGAGATGGAGGTGGAGCCGGTGGTGGAAAGGGTTGGAGCATTGGAGCTCCATATGGGCGTTGCAGACCTAGGGGAGGATTAAGAGCTGGTGCAGTTGGCACAGTTGAAGAGATAGGTGGCATCATCAATGTAGATGAGGAAGATGGAGGTGAAAAGAATGAAGGCTTCACAAGGTTTGTGACCTGATTGCTGCTGCTGATTGGATCAGGAGTGTCATGGATGGCAATTGGAGTAGATGAAGATGAAAGAGTGAGGGATGGTGCTTGTGGAGCGGGTGCAGCAGAGGAAACAACAATAGGTGCATGGGAAAACAAAGGAATGGTTGTGGAAGAATGATAGGGCTGTCTTGAACTAGGAGCATTTAGAGCATTGCTTCCAATACTTGTAGCCGTCTGCAATACAACAATTATTCAGGGCGGAGATACATAAATAAATTAAGCGATAAGAAGGTTAGTGATAATCTAACTGTACATACACTAAAATAGTTTTCAAATGATGGATCTTCGGGAGCATCAGTAGCAGTAGGGGTAGTCGATGTTGGCTCCAAAGGGCCTTCCATCACAGATAGAGTTGGAACAGCTTCAAGTTCCTCAAACTCACTACAAAACAGTAAGATGTAGATCAAGAACAAGGAATCACAAATAACCCTTAAGCAGAAGTTTCTCAAGTAACAAAATTAAATTAAGGATGTAACAATCAGCAATTACTATAAGATAGCTACAGCCATGTAGACAAATATCCTATGTGGATGTGCTAACGCTATAAAACCCACCATCTAAGGAATAGAAAACATCCCAAGGAACTCACCTTTGATAGAGACTCTACAGGTCCAAAACTTATTTCTTGCATGACATTTATTGCATAAGTTACTGTAGATTACAGAAGCTTATTGTTTAATGCCAATATGGAAAACAAAAAAAAATCTCATTTTCCAAGTTCACAGTCATTATTTTTCTGTAAGCCATGACAAAGCAATTTGGGGGTTTGATATTTACAAAGAATTATTACCTTTTGTTTGATGATACTTTTGGTTTTGGAGGAACTTTTGAGTAGGCATTAAGTATCCTGTTCACATGAAGGATGGCACGAAATTGTTAATTCACACAGATGAAGTACAGATGAAGCTCAAAAAGCACTCCTGTCTGCAACGAAGTACAGACATGGTTATTTAAATAAACCTCTTCAATCAAGCTATTTACACTGCTCTTAATATTTTATATATATATATATATATACATATAAATAATTTTATTCGCCTGCTTGTTAGACTCTCCAGGATAAGCACTCTTAAAAGAAACTTTATAATATATAAACAGCATGTAAAAGAATAAATAAGAAGAAACTCCACCTATTGAAGAGATTTGCAACATCCTCACATTCACGAGGATTATAAAACCAAATTCCATTAACTTCTTGGGATGCATTCCGATACAACAAATAAGGAACTTGAATTTCATACTCGAAATCTCCCAGCAGATTCTCCACCAGATTTTCTGTTTAGACAAACAATATCAGACTAACAAAGAAAACGAGAAAGAACTGATGGCAAAAGATAAGTAAATGTTAATAATGCCTTCATTTGCAAAAAGCACTTTGCACCAATAAACAGAAAATAGTTACATAGTGCTCCTTGACAACACAAATTGTTGGAAATAGAACATTATTACTTATAAAATTAAATATTACATTTAAGTACTCAATGAAATTACATTTAAGCAGTGATTAGGAAAGCGAGCAGAATTGAGCAAAATTTCTCATTATAGCTTTAGGAAAGGCATATAGCCAATAAGTATGGGTTTCCATTCCTGCATCATGAGTACAGAGAGGAAAAGATGCTGCTTGTTCATCATGGTGTCCTGTTTGTTCACACTAAAAACATTAATTGTAAAAAAAGAGGTTCCATCTACTATCCAGCCAAGTTAATCTGACCCATCAACAAAATTAATGACACTCCAGAACAAACTAAAAATCTTGTGCTAATCGCCCTACTGTAAATAAATTTGAAGCTAAATGAGTTAACTCTGAAGACCAACAACTTGCTAAACAACATGCCAAACCTTGTTAACCATACCATCTAACATTGACTATCAAAACAACTGCACAATTAAACCTGCTAAGCTTCCATGAAAACAGGAAAAGTTCCTAGTGCATCATTTATGGCATTCTGCATAGAGGGAGAATACATGAACACAGGATTGGTCCCATCACCAAATCGATTCTTGCCATCATTTCAAACAGAGAAACCTCAATACAGAGAGACAAAGGTTTTATTCCATGATTTTTACCCATCATCAACAGAAAATAATGAGCTTCTAGGTTCCCATAACTAGATCTGTCTCCACTTTAACAACAAAATTTCTTACTTCGTATGATTGAGATCACCCACACATAATTATCAGATCATCAATAGCTAGACATAACTACCAAATCACCCACCACTGAATAAGCATAAACCGTCTTATTAAGCACCATCCTCTACCAAAATCCATTATAACAAGCACAGCAATACTTTCTTATCAAACAAACATTGAAAGACATTACTATTATAAAAGTGAAGTACCAAATCCAAACCTGTATTACGCCGATTCATCACAATAAACTGAAAACGCGGCTGAGTATTTCTACATAATATCGAAAACAAAATTAAAATAAAAAAAGGGAAAAAATCTTGCAAGCAAATAAGAACAATTAACATTATTTATTAAAAAAAAAGAAACCTTTTGACCACAAAAAGAGATCCTTCAACGTCCTTGCGGCTCTATTCAAACAAAATAAAGAAAAAAATTTAAAAGGCGATTAAATAATTTGATTATGAAAGAGAGGAAATTAGATTTAAATAGGATCGGTGAATTAAATAACGTACCCATTGATTGCTCTCGATGTTGAACTCGTAGAAGGTGACATGAGCTGCGGTGATCAGAATCTCTTCAATGAAAGGATCGATTCGCTGAAGCACCGTTAGATTTAGCATTTTGGTGCTCTGCTGGTCCAGATTCGGCATCAATTTTCCCGTTTGAGACATTTTCAGAAACCCTAAAATCCCCAATTGCGACCTCCGACTTTCTTTATTATTTTCCCGGGAAAGTTGCTGGATTAGAGAGAAAGAGCGCGTGCGCCGTGTGAACAAAGTTTTGATGGTCGGAGATGAAATGACGAAATAACCTCGTCCGGGTGCGATAATGTGGCGGCAATCCAGTATCTTACAGAAAACAAATATTCTATTTGCATTTTGTTTTTTAAACGCAAAATGGTACAAATGATTTTAATAAAAATATCCATTGAAGTTCTAACTAATATAATATTAATCCATTAGATAGTAATTAAATAATTTTATAAGTTATAAAATTTATCTTTTAATAAGTAGTGATATATGGTATTAGAACTTAAGTTTGAACTCAAACGGTTGGATCATTAATATTATTGCCATCAATTTAGGATAAGGAAATATAAACTTATGAAAAGGATAACTAATAGATTTGTATGAAATAATAGAAATCTAAACATATCATGCTAAGATTTAAAAGATTTTTAATTAATTATAAATCAATGTGGAAAAAAATAATTTGTTAGGGTTATTCATATTTTAAAAATTACTTTGAACACACTACTCTATACACTCACATGGTAATTAAAAAAAGTTTTAGTTTGTACACTCTTTAAAATTCAAAAAAAAAATCATTACTTAACTATTAAGATGATAATTTTGATGATAACAAATAAAATTAAAAATAATTAAGTTTTTTAAAAGGTCAAAATATTTTCATAAACCATTATTTTGTTTCATAAAGGTTTTACATTCAAAGAAAATTTGATTTTATGAAATTGGTTGTTTTCATATTTAAGGTCTAATTAAAAAAATTTTAGGAACTTTGAAATCTGAAAATAATCTCATTTGTAAAGTTTTATCAATAATCAAACATAGTATAAATATAAAAAAATTTAGGGTAAAATTATAATTTTAAAAATAGTTTCACTGTAGTTGTCATTATAGCGAATGATTAACCGATATATGAACAACGGCTAATTGACATTGAACAAAATTAAACATCAATCTTTGGACACTAACGACAAACCAATATTAGAAAAATGGTGATCCGACAATTTAAATTTTAAGTGTAATGATAACTTGTTTAAGTCAAAACAGTGATCTTATAAAAGATAAATAGTGATTTGATCATGTGCAAAAAATTAACTATAGCTAGTTTTCAACTCAAACTATAAAAATAGCTCAATCAAATTTAAATCTAGATCTATCGAAGAGTTATTTTTTGAGCTTGCAATTAATAATATAATTTTCATTGAGCTTTAAATTCTTGTATTCATCTCATTTACTAACACTTTAGAATTAAACCTCCTCTTGGGTTACCTAAGTATTATTTCATTAACTATTTAAATCAATTAACTTTATTTATTTAAAACACTAATAAAACTGTTTAATACAACTAAATTTAAAATGTTAAAAAGGCTATTTTTATAGTACTTACATTTGTTTAATTTTTTTTTTTTTTGTAAATATTGGTTTCCCTATTGTTCATCTAAGTTCAATAAGATACTGGAAATAAGAATTTTGGGGCTTAAAACATGAGAATTGTACATTGAACAATGATTATAGATATTCAAAATAATTATATAATATACATTTATAATAAATTCTCTTGAATAGTAATTCACATGATGGGCATTCTATAATAGTTTTTTTCATTAAAATTAGTGTTTAAATTAAATTTTAGAGTGTAAACAACTCCATCTATATTATTTATCATTTTCATTTTTTATATATTTGCCTACAATTCATATTCTACTTAGGTAGGTATGAACATCTAATTTTATTTTTTTCATTTTTTATAATTTAATACAATTAATAAAATAATACCTTATAGTTATTATCTTTTTAGGTCATTTGATATAAGAGAGTATGTTTGAAAGTAATAAATAGAGTAGAACATGGCAGATAATGGTAATTTTGTAAAACCTTATACACTTTTTTGCCCTTAATTCTCTAATAGCATCCACTTTTACTGCAACAAACAATCCCGAATTTTTTTCTTGCACATAATCCCAAACCTATTTCTCTCTAAAAACTCTACAAACTTTGTTTGAGTTAATATGAAAATTTTATTTTAAATTTAGGCTGCATCCCATATATAAGAAAGTTTTTGGCGCTCTTAAAATATTGCTCTTTATCCATTTATTGTTCCCTATATAATGTATACTATTTTAATTGATTAAAATATATATATGACAAAAAGTGAATGGAAAGAAAGTAATAGTCGGCAACCCTCATAATCTTCCATCATTATAAATTTGGCCATAAATGTTCTGGAAAAACTTGTTTTGATGGTCATTTAAAATTTATATTTTTACTTATGTTATTGGTTGATCAACTTATATATTCTTAATTTCTTATTTTTGTAGCTATCAACATTTTTCTGTCAAAATCTCATTAGCAATTTTCTTTTTCAAATCGTTCTTTTGAGGTGAGAGTCCGTTAAATTTTAGTTGGCTCCTTATTATATTTGAGATATAATATTGCCTTTTGGCACCTCTTAAAATTATTCTTAAAACCTCCTTTTAATTAAAATTACTTAAATAACCTAATAAGAATCAATTCATTTCTTATTTTCAATGGAAATTTAAATTAAATCTATTTTTTTTAAAAGTATAAGAGTTCAAAGTTATGAAGATAGGATTTATATAATAAGAAAAAAAATTTAAGATAAATTTAATATTTTAGGATTTGTATGTAATCTATAAAAAATATATTTTTTTATAAAATTTTATGAGAAAATATTTAATCCCAAAGATGAATTTGTATTTTGTCAATTGCATTGATAGTATTTTAAGAAATAACATTAAAAAGGTGGTGTTATATAGATTTAAGAGGGTTGTTAAAAGCTCCCCTCACAATACAAATACCGTTACGCCATTAGATAACATGGGTTTACTATTTCAAATTGAGGCCGAAATTGGGTAAGATTAAGAGGCTTTATAAGAATTTAGAGCAGCGTGAATAGGCCCGCAAAGAAAATTTGTTCCTTTGAGAGTCCATGACTGCGATCACAATGCCTGGTCCGCCTGGAGTGCAAGTTCTGCGGAGTGAAATTAACTGAAGGAGTTCCACCCCTCAAAGCTGAAAAAATTTAGCATTAATTGTGCTTGCACTTCAAGAAATAAAACTACTTCTCGTCATGACTAATCTTTCCAACTGACAAAGCAGAATTGAAGTGTTTTCAGGGGAAAAGAAAGTATTTTTAAAATTTGTCTTGGCAGTCCCTGGGGCTTAGATTCCATGATGACGGGATCCGCGAACAATCTTTCCTTTACTGTAAGAAGAATTTAGAAACCAACAGACGGAACACTAAATTGAAACATTAGGACATAATCTTTTGTGGATGAAAATAAAGCTCTATTTAGTATTGTAGTGCAATAATTTTCAAGTCGGCTGTGAAACAAATTTTAATTGTAATATATAAATTAATAATATTTGATAGATATGGTGTTTAAATAATAATTTTTACAAAAATAATTAGTACACTACGAGTCTTTTCATCAAACCATTGCTAAAAAAGAGTCTTTTCATCAAACTATCGCTGAAAAAAAATAATCTCATCATCTTCTAATTAGTGTTTCAACCGCTTAGGCATTTACGTTAAGAGCCACAACTCCTCTGCAACAATATCAAAAGGGAGTAGGTAATATGTAACAATTAGTTCGTGAGCAACATTAATCTACTGAGCTTGGAATTTAATTTCAATAGCAAGAACGTAAAATGAAATAAAATTCTGCCCAAGTGAGGCGGTAATGTTGACCGACGGTTTGGTATTGATCGGCTGGAAATTAAGAGGCTGCGTGAATGGTTCGATAAATTTCAACTGAGGATATATATTGTGTAACCTTACAGAGTATCTCAACGAAATGCAGCAGTGGAGCATCAAAAGAAAGAATAAATAATTTAGAATTACAATCTGCAAATTAAAGCACACCGTCTTTTTTTTTTAAAATTATTATTATTATTTGATAATTAAAAGAGCACACATTATAATTAATACAAATAATGAAAAAGCACACAACTGATGACTGCAGAGAACGTGTGGTTTGAATGACAGCGAGCACAAGGAGCACAACCGGGGCGACAGTCGCAGTCCCTCTCCGAGGATTGCTGAAGTAGCCCTTATCAAGTTTGCCCTTGCATGGTGCCAACGATTATCATAGTGTGCTTTCAGTTCATTGGAAATGTCACAGCAATGGGAATCACTGAAAAAATTTCCGGGTAAATTTTATAAATATAGTTTCTGCTCTAGCTAGCACTTTCGCCCAGATTATTGGATATAATACTCGCTTCCGCAAGCAAATTTTACATCTGCCAGAGTGTCGATCGGCGTATCCATAAGATCAACGTAATTGCATGCAGTTGTGTCCACTGGATAGTGACTGTGCTCCAAGGCCATCAGTTTTCGCATCAAGCTTTCCGTCTAAGGTTTGAGAAGCTCACAAGAAAGATGAGCGAAGGAATAGAAGGATTATTGTGCTCTCCAGCGAATCCATCAGAAGAGAAGGCTGAGCTGACTCTCTATTGCTGTTGCTGTGGCTGCTAGTTGCCACCACTGTTGCCGTTGAGTCTCCGCCGCCGATCGAATTTTGGGGTTCGCTGACACGTTGAAATTTGCAAAGGAGGAAAATTTTTAAAGTTAAGTGTGATTGCTTTTTGAAATTCACTAAGTTATTACGGTTAAAAAGAAGAAGAAGAAGGTAGATTTCACCATTAATTCCTACGTCTTCCAATATTATGTAAATTGTCAATCATCGTCATTACTTTCATCGGATTTTCTTTTCTTCTTGAGAAGTACTTTCATCTGATGTTGGGATTCAAAGATAAAATATTATATTTGCATGATATAACCAAAAGTTAAAAAAAAAATTATAACTTGAGCATTTAAGAGGTAAAGAACAATTAATTTTTAAA
Source organism: Aegle marmelos (assembly GCA_030449875.1). Taxonomy (NCBI): domain Eukaryota; kingdom Viridiplantae; phylum Streptophyta; class Magnoliopsida; order Sapindales; family Rutaceae; genus Aegle; species Aegle marmelos. Next base: position 5,244,458 of record JASUUL010000077.1, on the reverse strand, counting down.
TGAAAATTTGAAATTAAAAAAGTATTTGCCAAATACAAAAAACAACGTTATTTTTTAATATTATATTATACTTACTAATTGTTAATGTAAAAATTTGATCTAGTAGGTTAGTGACTTAATATCAAACTTGTGTATGATAATTAAATTTATTTAGTAGAGAATTGACTTGCCAATCATCAAAATATCTTGGAGTTATTAGTAAATAACGTGTGAATACTTGAAATCACAAAAAATAATAAAATGTGCTAAAAATTTTTTTAACAGAAACCCTCTGACGTTCAAGTTAATTTATGGGTCTACTAGAAAGATAAGATATGAAATTTTTAGTTTTTATGAATAAATAATCTTAAATAAATTGAAAAAGAAAGTTCAACCGGTATGATTTTCTTGGTGTTTTATGCATGCGCACCCATGAACTTAAATTATGACCATAAACAGCCATTAATAAATTAAGATCGTGCCCTGATTTTTTTTAAAGAGATCTGTAGCAGTTATTTTGATTAAGTCTTACTTTCTGATGATTTGGTTTTATGTTTTCTCAAATCCATCTACTTGAGGTCACCAGAATTGCCACTTGATCGAAATAACTTGCTCAAGATCACAACATTTACCTCTTGGTTGATGTAACTACTCATAGTCACTAAAATTACTTTTTGGTTGAAATCGTTTGCTCATTATCTCAAGATTTATTACTTGATCGAGGTGATCTGCTCATGATTCCAAAACTTATCACCTGATGGAGGTGATCTGCTTATGGTCCTGGGACTTATTTACCTGGTAGATGTGATTTACTCATAGTTTCAGGACTTATCACCTGGTCGAGATGGTATGCTCATGGTCTCAAGATTTATCGCTGGGTCAAAAGTGGTTTGCTCATAATTTCAAGACTTACCACTTGATCATCTATTAATTATTTATTCTCTTTTTATTTTGAGGAGATCTCAATCACTCTATTTTATTCCCCAAACACTAATAAATATAAGTCAATAAGCACATTGAAACCTATTTTAATATATTAAAGTTGAAATTTGACTTAGAATATGAAACCAGAGAAAATAACACATAAATAAAATATTCATTTTGTTTGTTGGGATATATATAAACTTACAAAATTGATGCTTAATTTGAAAATCTAAAACCAAAGAAAATAATTAATAGTTTAAATAACATACGCTAACGAGGAGATCAATTAAGAGATGTTAGTTTTAAAATAAATTAATTAAAACTAAATTAAAAAAGGCACATAATACCAAAAGTAATGATGTAATAGTGTATTTATTTACTAATAATCAAAATGAAAATTTTAGAATCAGAATTAATAACGCATTTACTTGTAAAATTAAGATTTGCAATTACAATCAAAATAATGTAGAACTCACAAATTTTGGGATTATATTCATAGTTTTGATTCCTAAGGGGAGGGTTAGGAATCAAAATTAGATTCTCAAAACTAACCATTCTAGTCTCATTAAATTTTCATAATTTCTAAATTATCTTAAATTAAGTTTTGTCGTTTTTACATTTTGGTCTTTGAAGAATATATTAAAATACCCATAAGTTACATGCTAGTTGCAAATAGGTCAATTGTTATTCATCATCGTCGTGGTCATCATAATATCATTATTATTTTCGCAAACTTTTGGTTCTTTCATAATTTGGTCTACCAATCTGTATATCAAAAATATAAGAGGAGATGCTTTTACTTATTTCATTTATGTAATATTTGTGTTTGACATATTAAAATGTTATGTTTTTGGTATAATTAATTTCGTGCTTTCAGTGTACAATTTATGTAACATTACACGGAATCAAAATTTTATCAAATACTATTTAATCAGTGTATTTTATTTTTAATATTTCTAATAGTGTCTCATATATGTTATCATTTTTTTAATCCCTAATTTATATCGTCCTAATGTTTTATATACAATGCAGAGACTATTAGGTAAAACAGTGAACAGAATTCATCATTTCATATATAACACAAAGGTCATTTAAAAAAAAAGAAAAAAAAACGTTTCTTTTTTTTTTATTAAACGGTAATTCATTATCGACATTTAATCATTATTGCAGTCAAGAAGAATCCTGATTCCTGGAGGAATCAGTATTGGCTGAGGAATCTTGATTCCTAAAGCAAACCAAACGCCGTTCGGAATAGGGACTCTCTCTCTCTCTACAGATAACTTATAAATGGCTGAACCGACCGCAAAAGGGCAAAAAAAAAAAAAAAAAGGGAATACAATTTGAGAAGAAAGTAAAATGGCGAATCAGCCACAGTACTGTCCAGAGGCAGTTGTATATTGTTGTATGCATGGCGGCGCTGGGAGGAGCAAGAACAATGATTCTAAAGCTTCAGATATGAGGTTGAAAGCCCGGAATCATCTGTCGGCTCTGAACTGGAAGTTATGGTACGCAGAAAAGGGACGACATAAACAAGAAATACGCTACACATCACCGAATCGGAAGACTTTTTATTCACTAAAAACCGCTTGCAAAAGTTTAATTGATGAACTGGGTTCTCAGAATTTAATTCACAATTTGAATGCAAATCCTGCAGTTAGCTTGCACGCCAAGGCAGGGGCTGAATCGATGGATTTTGGAGACCCAGGGCAAGAAGATCATGCGAGACATGCAAAGCGTGGTTGTCGTTTTGATGAAGGTTCTCAGAATTTAACTCACAATTTGAGAGCAAATCTTCAAGAAACATCTGTCATGGTGACTGCTCAGACAATACAATCATCTTCCGATGATGCATTGCATTCAAGAAAAAGAAGGAAAAAGAACACTGAAGTTAACTTGTACGTCAAGGCAGAGGCTGAATCGACGTATCTTGGAAACTTTGGGCAAGAAGTTGATAATGCAAGAGATACAAAGCCTGGTTGTATTGATGAAGTTTCACAGAATTTAACTCACAACTTGAATGCAAATCTTGAAGAAAAATCTCTAATGGTGACGTCTTCTCAGACATTGCAATCACTTTATCATGATACGTTGCACGCCAAGGCAATGAAGTTACATTCAAGAGAAAGGAGGAAAAAGAACAATGAAGTTAAGTTGCACGCCAAGGCACAGGCTGAATCGATGGATTTTGGAAACTTAGGGCAAGAAGATGATAATGCAAGACATGCAAAGCCTGGCAGAAGAGGAGGAAAGGGGAAGAGAAAGGGAACAGCAAACTCGATGACATCAAGAGACGATCAGAAGAAGCCTGCAGTTAAGCATACCCCTCTTCAAAAATCAGGGAAACAAGAGCGGCAGAAAGTGCTTATTAGGTTTTCAGTTTGCAATCCTCGAGCTGTTGTACTCAGTAAGTTGATAGAAAACAATGTGGTGCTCCCCGGGGCGAAGGTCTGTTATGGTGGCAACAAGGGTCGCGTTCCATTGGCGAAAGGGTCAATAACTAATGATGGAATCAGGTGCAATTGCTGCAATGAGGTGTTTACACTCTCTAGGTTTGAGGTTCATGCCGGCAGCAAAAACCATAGGCCGGCTGCTAATATTTTTCTCAAGGATGGCAGGTCTCTTGTGGATTGTCTAAGGCAAATGGTGTCTACTGATAACCCGGCAACTGTCAAAGGTAATCAGATGAAAAGCAACGGTCAACAAGTTGAGAATTATGACATGTGTGTTGTTTGCCAAGATGGGGGTCAAATAATTTGTTGTGATCATTGTCCCTCTACGTACCACAGTAGCTGCCTTGGTCTAAAGGATATTCCAGATGGGGATTGGTTCTGCCCATTATGCTGTTGCGCCATCTGTGGTGATGGTAAATTTAAACAGAGAACCCTACATTCTGTGGATGATGATGATGGTCTTGTTCGCTTTTGTGATCAATGTGAGCATAAATTTCACACAGGGTGCACAAGAAAGAGTAAACGAGAACTGAAGGTGAAATCTCAAAATAAATGGTTTTGCAGTGATAGATGTGAACATGTTTTTTTCAGCCTCCATGAACTTATAGGGAAACCCATTTCAATAAGTGAGTATAATTTAAACTGGAGATTGTTGAAGTCCTTAGAGTCTGATCATCAAGATGTTAGTACTTCTACAGATGCTAAGTTCTTGAAAGAGTTGCAGAGGAAGTTGCATGCTGCAGTTGAGCTAATGCATGAATGTTTTGAGCCAGCCAAAGCGCCTTTAACTGGGACAGATCTCATTGAAGATGTGATTTTCAATCGGAGATCAGAGCTGAAACATTTGAACTATGGAGGATTCTACACTGTGGTTTTGGAGAAGAAAAGAAAAATAATTTCTGCGGCTACTGTCAGAGTCTATGAAAAGGTTGCTGAGATCCCATTTGTTGCTACAATGTTCAAGTACCGCAGAAATGGAATGTGTCGTCTTCTGATGGCTGAGCTTGAAAAGCAGCTTATTGCATTAGGCGTGGAGAGGTTGGTGTTGCCATCAGCCCCAAGTGTGCTAAACGCATGGACTACTAAATTTGGGTTTTCAAAGATGACAGCTTCAGAAAGATTGAATTACTTGAATTATACTTTCCTGGATTTCCGAGATACGATCATGTGCCAGAAATTCTTAGTGAAGACACCTTCAGCAAATCCATGCCTATCACAAGCAGCTTGATCTGAAAATGTTGGTGATAAAGTTGATTTGTGAACCCCATCGCCAAAGTACTTCAAAGAGAAGAAATTGTCAGCTGATTTGCGTACAGAGATAACACTATCATTTTCTTATAAAAAGTTTGTATATTTTAACTGTATTGTGACACATTACTAATTATGTTGAAGATATATTGATGTAAGTCATATTAATAATATCAACACATTTTCTGCCATTGTTGTCATAATTCTATCTGTACAATCAGTTATTCCCTAAGATGATAAATTGGGAGCCATTTATTTTTTAGTCAATTTCCCTGTGAAATAGATTATAAACCGAGGGATAAAAGTATTCTGGATTCTGAATATGTCACCTTCTTATGATCTCATTGAGCTGAGAATAGACATTCATTCAGCATATTTTAATTTGAAATGTTACAAGAAAAGGCATATATGCTCTAAAGCATTTTGAATGGATTCACATAACAGAGAACATATTTAATTTGATAGTAACTCCTCAAATACAATAGAAACACTCGATTGGAACCATAAAACATTCTGTCTCTTAATGCTTTCGGAGAGCAAAACCAGCGAGCACCACCAACATCACGAAGAGGACAACAGCTATGAAAGAAGCCACCACAGCCCCACTGACTTTCTGGCAGAAATCACCAAATTGCTGGCAAATTGCGAACCAGTTTGTGTTTTGATTGCCGTTGTGAGCTAAGTAAACAATGGCAGCGGCGGCAGCGGCAGCAGCTGTAGCAAAAGTTAATGCTACCTGCGATATATGAAAACGCTTTCATCTCAATCTGTCAAGTAACGAACTCAAGAAGCTAGTGATGAACGATCTTACGGTGTCCAAAATGAGTAGGAGGAGCCTTGGTCCAACAGCGTGTGGGCGAACAATAGTGACAATGGAAAAGGGAAGGGAAAGGACTAGGTAGCCCCCTACTAGCGCCATCGCAATTACGAAATACCTGCAGAAAAGGATATCTCAATTTTTCTGTAGCACAATTTCTGTAAACTCTCAATCTTGTTTCCATTACTTGTATGATTCTAGGAATGATATTATTCAAGTGGTATGTGATTCTTCTCTGCTGTGAAATTGATTCTGCATAATTGCACGCCAAAACTTAATTCCAGCAATGAAAGCATATGTGTAAATGTATCCATAGTAGAATTTCAACAAGTAAGTTCACATACTGAAAAGTGGGAAGATCGTCGTAGCTAGCTTGAAACTGAAAGAACTGAGTGAAGAATGGAAGAGTCTCATCGCTAGTTCCCATCGCGGCTGCAGCAGCTAGAGCACACACCAGGGCACCAATCCTCAGAATGAAGTCAAATATTGCTATTCCTTTCTTGTATCCAGCCTTTTCACGCCTTGGTACTCCAATGAGGGGTGCTTTTCCTTTAGCGGCCGAGCTAGACTCTGGAACATCAATGGCAGCCGAACCACTCATTCTGGTTAAGAGTGAAAGAGACTTGAAGGTTGTGATGGGAAGCTGAGAATATTGATTGATACGAGAATCAAAATGCTGTGATGAAAGTGGATGAATGGATGAGTCTTATATAGGGAAAGCAAAGAAGAGCTGCTTGAAAAATATTGCAAATGTTGAAACTAGACCTTTTTTGGCTAATGGGAGTTAGACCTTTTTTGGCTAATGGGAGTTAGGGGAGTCGTTGACATGATGCAGTGCAAATTGGGGGATTAGGAATCAAGAACAAAATGTGATTAAGTCGAGACAAAACACCAACTCTCAAAATGTATTTAGTCAATCAGTTAACTAAACCATGTAATAATCGTTTTGTCATTCCACTCAGGCTCTAGCTCTTTCGGCTGTAATTCTTGAGGGATTGCATTACAAAATTCCAAATCCTTATAAGAATCGCGAAGCTAGTATTTGCAACGGTCATCTTATGTCAAATAACTTGAGCTATTTTTTGTTTCAACATTTCAAGATACGAATCACTTGGCAGTCACAGTCAAGCATATGTTTGAGACTCATTCCTCCAATTAAGTTTAAGCCAAACGTCCCTCAGATAAAAAATATTTGGTAAACGGTTCACGTAGTTAGCACATGGCACTATGGCAGGTATTTGAAAAAGCTTAGAGGCGTAAAACGGATTGGATCAACCAATCATAAAAGCCCAAGTTTAAAGAGAGACCAAGGCCCAATGGGTCGATCCACTGACCCAAAAACGAGAGCAAAGAGTACGATTTTCAAGTATTATTTACTGAAGAAAAATACAGCGCAATATTCAATTGACACGTTTCAACGTCTGCAGATCTACAATGAAGCAGCATGGGCCAACAATAATTCCCCCCCTCCCCCCCCCTCTTTTTCTTTCTTCTCTCTTCTTCTTTTTTTTTTCTTTCCCCAAGAGAAAATGAAATTACAGGAGAACTCATACAAATCATATCTGCTTGCATCTTATATAGCTGTTACTCTTCTGCTGTATTATCACAAAATTCAAGAGAATTCAAAATTCCAACTATTGTTGAGCAGCAAATGAGTGGTAGTAATTATGGTTGAAAGAGAGAGTGTGTAGGTTGTTTGCATCTTGGAACGGGGACATTGTAAAAAAATTAATTGCTTCAGTTATTTGCAAAAACTGGATGGAACAGCTACCTGAAGGGGGAAGCAGTCTGACAAAATTTTACTTGGTTTATCGACCCAATGTTAGCAAGCCGATTATGTACATAGTCTCCATCCCCTCTCAGCAAGTGCCTTTTTAACCCGATTAGCAGCCTCTGCAAGGTCATTCAATGGGGGATAGCAAGCCGATTATGTACATAGTCTCCATCCCCTCTCAGCAAGTGCCTTTTTAACCCGATTAGCAGCCTCTGCAAGGTCATTCAATGGGGGATAGCTCCAATTCTCAGAAATCTGGAAACCCCACATCAGCATAATTTAAATAAATAAACTAGTATTGAATAACCTGAAAAATGGTATTAGCTAAGTTTGTTTGCAAAATATCTTGTGATTGAATGAGAGGTGTTGGAATCTACTCTCAGATACACAGGGATGGGGGGGGTGTTTGTGTTCAGTTTGGAGTACTGAGGATAAGGGTTAAAAGGAAACACACACACACACACACACACACACAGAGGTAAAGCAGGATCAGCTGTAAGCAACTAAAGGTAAGAGGACCAGCAACCACGTAATACTTGGGATAAATTATATATTTTGTTCTATATTGACAAGATAAATATCACCCGATTATAGCTACTGGAGTGCACCAAATGGATGAAAAATAACAAATGAAGGAAACTAGATCTGAAAAAGGATAATCTGTCTGGCCTCTCCACGTGTATATATTTGTTTCCAACTAAATATGAGTAGAAAGAGAAGTAAAATGCAGGATTTTATGCAGCTTTCTCAGATCAATTCCTTTCCTCATAGATCAATTTAAAGGTGGCATGTATATAAAAGAACATTTTCAAAGCCAAACAAACACATGCTTATTTATGATTCAAAAGGGAAGCAGCGAACTTACATCCTCTTTACCAGTGAATGGTCGTACAACTCCTCTTTCCTGCAGAGATTTTTGGAAGTATGCAAACTTCCATGTACATCTCTCAGCTCCTATAACATAAACAGGTTTCCTACAGCATAAAAAGTGAAAAAAGAACACCATATGAATTTTCATTCAGAGGAAGAATCAAGCCATAAATCATGAGTGTTACTCCCTCCATATATCAGACATACCCCGTACTGCAAGCTTCACTCAGCATACTTACTGAATCAGCTGTTATGAGAAAAGCATCAGCCCAAGCTAAATGCCCCATGTGAGGATTTGGATCTATGCAGTTTACATAAAAGCAAAAATAAGTAGTTGCCCTCGTTGAGTAAATTAAACAACAAAAATCTCTCAAAGATAATGAAAGCAAAGTACCTTCACCATTCCAGATGAAGACCTTGGGATTATTACTAAACTCTTTCACCATAATCTTAGCTACCTGTCAAAGGTGCCATAAGTAGCAAGAGTGATAAAGAAAGTCAACAAAGGCAACTGTGAAAAAATTCTACCTTCTCTGGAGTTCTTCTAGAGAATGATATTCTGACGCTTCCACAACTCCAAATAACACCCTGCAGCATTACAGTTAGCTGCTTTGCAAGATCCACACCGTACGGACAGTTGCCTAACAAAAATTTAACACAAAATATTTCTTAAGGGAGTGACCATCAAAATAAAGCAACACATGTCTATTTTCCGCATATGAGTTGTTACAGGACAAGCATCTGGCACAACATCAACAATGTTTTATTTAAAAATGATCAATTTCTAGGAAAAAAAAATTTCCATTATGGTCCAATTTGACAGCTCAATATAATTAACACTATAAGCATATTCCCTTTGATCTGAAATTTGAACTTTCCAGGACTTGAAAACCAAAATAAAATTCCAATTCAGTCTAGGGCCCAATAATTGATGAAGATAGTAAAAAGAAAATATGCTACTTAAAGATAAAGCAAGAGAAATTGGATCAAATCACAGTACTCCTTGCCCAGAAGTTTTGGTTTTCAGACAAAATGACACAATCCATGTATACAACAATGACTTTTGATGACTCTAGAGGATATTGCTGCATATATCCTTGAAAACAATCTTGCCAAGGTCAATACACAACGAGTTAGTTTAAAAAGAAAAGTTCAATAACAATTCAAATAACAGAAAGCAAAAGATGACAAATTGCCAATTGGATGACTAATTACTTGTAGGACCCCCAACATTAACCACAAACAAGGGCTTTGGCAGAACTGCCAACTCATCATGCCAGACAGAAGCAGCACTCCTAAGTGCTGCAGAATCAGCCTGGTGAAGAGCTCCCACAGTCAGAACCTGATGTTAAAAATCCAGACCATCAGCTACAACATTATTGGTAAACTACAATAGTAGCTTAAAATTAGATGGCAATAGTAATTATAATACAACTGGACAAGTATTTCATAACCAATGTACATACCACATGTCGGTCAGGAGGTTCACGGGGAGTTATCCACCTCCGAAGGAACCAAGGAATTTGTTCCTGAGCATGAGGGGTCAACGGGTAATAATCATGACGGGGAGTAATCACCATATCAAACCTATTCAGATGTGTCCTAGGATGTTGTATCTGTAAAATAGTATCAGAGGGGAACCCATAAGAACTATATATTTCCAGTTTTGCCGAATGCACAGTCAATGCACGATAACCACATTTTAACTGAAGTAAAATACAATAAATAGAAAATGCAAAGTGAAGCAAATATAATCCTTCACAATTTGCAGAAAGATGAATGAAATGGTACATAGCAACAAAAACCAAGTAAAATCACACGCAAAAGTGTTATCTTCTTGTAAGCAAAAACAGAAAAGCAAACAATACAACTTGAATTCAAATCACTGTTATTCTACAAGCATCTGAACTTCCAGAGTTACCTAAAACTACCAAAATGAGGATGAGACTCAGAATTCTATCTAAAATGTGGCAGAAAACAAACATAACAGAATAGAATGAACAGCAGTCCTGCCATATTGTACCAAACAATTTAGTGCTCCTAGATTCATGAAAGGCATAAGAAACATAAGCACATGGAAAACCAACAGTCTGCCTCATATCTCTGCACATTTATCATACAAATGCTACTTCAGATTCCAGTAAGTAAGAGTTGAAAGGATAGAGTTTAACCTGAACAACGAAAACATTTTCTGGAGCTAACTGTTTTATGGAGCTTGCAACAGAAATAGTATCTCGTCCAGATGCAACCACCAATAATGGCCCCTCCCTGAAAACAGTTTAACAGCTATGATTGGCTTATAACAGACTTCGCTTAGTCATTCAAGACATTAACCACATAGGGTCCAAATGGTAATCTCAAAGGCCGGCATCAAATCATTGTATTACATATGCAGAGAAGAGTCCATACCTTTCGGATGTTTGAGAAGCCATCTTTGCAATCTGCCTTGCATCAGCTTCCAAAACTTGTGACAAGCCTGCACTAATCAATCAGAGATTTTTCTATTCATTTAAAAAAAAAAAAACTGTATTCAGAAATAAGAACTGTTAACTGCAAATGAAGTGTGGTCTTCTATATGTTTACCGCTTGTTTCAGGTACTGCTAATTGAAATTGTGAATAACCAAAAACTAGAGTTATAAAATAATCTACTTTCTTGTGGAGAGAAATCGGCAGCCAATGAAGCCACTCATTAATTCCTCCTCTGGGCCTAGTAACACGCTGCATAGAAGCAACCAAATAATCACCACTAATACAACAATGTATCGACGTGGACTGAGACAAATCTTTGTAAAAAGAAATTTCTGCAAAAGCAAGTGACACGGCTTCGGTAAAAATGCAGTTTAACTGTTTTCCTGACACAAGCATATATATAACAATGCGTTTACTGGAACTCAAATAAATCTTAGCACTGTGTTTGGTTGTACTTACGTAAAAAGATGGTTTCTGTAAAAGCACCTAAAAGAAATTTCTAATATTTCAATTAAAAGACTGTTACATTAAGGTAAAATTTAGCCGAATGGCATAAGAAAAGGAATAATAAACGGCCTTTAAAAGGAAATAAGGGAATAAAAGGAGAAAATATTGAAGAAAAATTAATAAACAAATAAAGCACTCACGCGTAAGGAATGCCGGCCTGAGAGTCCGAGGGCGCGAACCAATCCGATGCACTGACTCTCTGCGCCCGCGAACCCGTTACCTATTATAATCGCCCGTTTGATTACGCCGTAAAATCCACTTTCGAATATCTCCGGTGTTTCCGATAACTTGGTGGCCGGCTCCGGCGGCCTGATTGGCCTCATCGGCTGACCCCACGCTCTGAACATTTCTAGGATCCGAACCACTTGGTTTGAATTTTTTTTTTAAATGGCTCAGTCGGGGCGGATCCGTCCGGGCCGGGTCAAGCCCAATCTGTGTTTACAGTCAAACACATCTAAATAGTGGAAAAGACAGCTAATTGGTTATTTCCATAGGCAACTCAGCCATACTTTGATTAATTTTTCAGTGGCGATCCTCTCCGATGGAGGAGGTCTCTGACCAAGTCAACCATCATTAAAAAAAGAAAAAAATTATTTTAATAAATTTTAAGAGTTTAAGATTTAATTTCAAACCATCGTGCTCTTAATATATATATATATTAGACACATTCAACCTTAATGTTTTATAAAATGAAGCTCTTTAATATATTGTTGTGTACGTATGAAATGAAGATATTGGTATTATATACAAATATCTTAATGCATTGACTTTTCATTGGATTATTAGCATGTTTTATTGTTTTGGTCAAGTATCTATTGTGTGATTGATTGTCAGTAACTTAATTTTAAGTTACTTATATGTACTGCCACACAGTTGGAACGTAATATCAGTTTCCTATTAAAAAAATAAAAATAGTCCGTATCATTATTTATTATTTATATATTATTATTATTATTTTGCTATCGAAAAATTCAAACATGCGTCCTGTATTCGAAGTGTGCTTAGCAAGAACAAGCAGTGCATTTAGTACCAAACAGAGTAGCCCATAACTTGAATTATCTGACCCGTCTAGGCCCGACCCAAAATAAGATCCCAACAAAGCCCGCTGTCGGCCACACTCATAATCGTTGTTTCGTTTCTGATGCTGCTTAGTGTTGCGGTCTTGAAAGCAAAAAAATGGAGATGTGGGCAGGTGACGACGGTCCGCCGGAGGTCACTTTAGAAACTTCCATGGGCTCTTTCACCGTCGAGGTACATCTAATTCCTCTCCAATATTTCTTTTCTTTGTTTTTTAACTGGAAAAAAACTTGAATAAGTAATTATTAATATTATTGCTATTATTAATATCTAATTCAAAATTACAGCTTTACTACAAGCACGCTCCAAGAACTTGCAGGAACTTTGCTGAACTATCTCGCAGAGGTTATTATAATAACACCAAATTCCACAGAATTATTAAGGTATAGTTCTCTGCTTAATTAGACTTTATTTGTTCTTTAATCTTTGTTAAAGGAATTTAGCAAATTATTTGTTCTATTTATTTACTTATTTTTTGTGGTGTAGGATTTTATAGTTCAAGGTGGAGATCCTACTGGGACTGGAAGGGGAGGAGATTCCATATATGGGTACTTAGTTTTATTATTATTTTTTAAAAGTAAAAACTGAAATTTAATGCTTTATATTGTAAAAAGTTTTAATTTTCTTTTTTTTTTAAAAAAAAAAAGTGAACTCAGTTGTATATAATCAGTTCCTTGATTGTTTGTGCATTTGATTTGACTAAAAATATTTATTGATCCTTGGTTAAAGTTAAATTTTATTTACTTTTCTTCTGTGATATTTAATGATCTTCATCTTATACAAATTGCTTTGTTGTTATGTACCGCAGCCATGTTTTTGATGATGAAATAAAACCAGAATTAAAGCATACTGGAGCTGGGATTTTGTCCATGGCAAATGCTGGTCCAAATACAAATGGAAGCCAGTTCTTTATCACTTTGGCACCTGCTTCACATTTGGATGGTAATGTGCATATGATTGTTCTCTTTTATTGACTCTAAGAATTTATTTTCTTGATTTGTCATAAAATTTTTTGAAGTGTTTGCGCTGTATGCCTAGAAGTTTGAAGTTAAATATGATATTTTTGCTTCATGGGCTGGCCTAAGTTGATTGGGGCAAGTATTTTGTTTACTGTCAGTTTTGAATTTGGTACCAACAACTAATTGCCAACCTGGATTTATGGCTGCTGCATGTAGAACATCTCACCTCAACCCACTGGCCTGGGTATTATTGAATTCTAACAGAATCTTTTCTAATACTTCTTTGTGCCTTATATTCTTCCACATCCACTTTCACTCATTCATTAATAAACCCAAGTAACTTCCCCCTCTCGAGTCTTGACTCACATTCATGCTTTGATGAGTGAGCTATTACTGTCTAAGACCTTCCTCACCTTAATATCTGGACAACATTGCAATGTTGCAAATTCAAAGCCAGTTCAAAAAGTGGCCTCAGAACTTTTCGTGACAGTTTTCTGCTGGTGAGAATTTCTTTTTCTTTTTGATTGCTTCAAAACCAAATCCATGTTTACAAGTTCTGGTGAGAATGGCAACTTGAGTGTTGGTGGCCCTTGGAAGTTGTTATTTTCCTGTACTAGCAAATCCAATTATATTTTAACCTTTTTTTTTTCATATTATCCAGGAAAACACACTATATTTGGAAGAGTATGCAGAGGAATGGAAGTGATCAAAAGACTCGGCAGTGTCCAAACTGATAAAGATGACAGGTCTGCATTTTCTTATACTTTATTGTTTTTACTTTGGGTCATTTGTTTCACATAAGCCAGTTATACGAGTTATTTTTCAATTTCGATTTTGGAGTGATTTGCATGGTCAGCTTAATAGAATATGGAACACTTACTAGCAATCATTTAATTGGAACATCTTCTAACTCTTCAACCTGCTTTGGAAAAAATTTGCTTTGTGACCTTCCCTAGTAAACAACGCTCATAGGACATTCTACTAAACTCTTGCATGGAAAACCCAAAAGTAGAGAGTAAGTTGTTGACTTAGGTCTGCCGATATTGATATTCAAGATTTATACAATTAATATTTTCTTATGGTGTCATTTGAGATCACAAGCTTGTGGCTCACATCTGGGGTGTAGTTCCAACAATTAATGCATAATCAGTGTACGGGCAATGGGAGAATTACCTGTTTTGACATTCACCATTAACTGAAATGACAAAGCTTAGCTATAAACAAAAAAGGGTGGGGGGCCATAAGTTAGTTGCTTTTTATTGGTTTATGTCATGAGGATGGCAAAGCTCTGTCAAGAACTTAATGTGGAGTTACAAATGACTGCAAAGACTTGACAGACAGAGAAAGTAATGACAATGTGACCAAAATGTTGTATATTAAAAGGAAGATTTTGCTCAAATACTTCTGTTAATGGCTTGGTGAACAACAAACTGGGTAATATACATTCAGAGCGGTTAATAAATCCTTGTTTGTGGATGTTGAATATGGTTGAACATTGCTTAGTTTATTAATTTGATTCTACAAGACTGATTCATCTTGACAAACTATAAATATCCTATCACAGTCTGCACATTACCGTTGCTTACAATTCGATAGGATAATTTCTTGGCTTTCTTTAATGTGCTTTTGCTGTGTATTAGCCAAATACCCATGCATGTGTAAAGAGTTTCCAGTTATGGTCTTAGAACACAGCTGACGAGGACTTGTAAAAAGCCATGCTCATATACTGTTTTCGTTGTTCATACAGGCCCATCCGTGACGTTAAGATACTACGGACTTCTGTTAAGGACTGATGCCATGAAACGGTTATGGAAACCGACATTTCCACATGATTTTGGGTGCTCTAAAGCCGCTGTTCAAAAGTCTGATTCTGAAAATTTCTAACATCTGATTTTGGATGCACTACACTTTTGTTAAAATGCTGAACACTGAACTTTGGTTTTTTTTTTTTTTTTTCGGGAAACAGAAGGCAATTGTGGATCATTTGTAATTCTCATCTTATTTACCATTTGTTTTTTCAATTGCAACTGACGTGAAAATTGTTTGCTGTGGAACTGTAAATTTTCCACACACATTTCAGATATGAATCCTTCATAGAAATTATTGTTTTTAACTCAAAATTATGCTTTCATATGTCGAAGGTCCAAAAATATGCTGCTTTTGTAATTCTCTTCTTTCTTCATTACTTCATCTCCAGTCTTAATCACTCAACTTTTCCTTTTCATTTTAATTGAAATTTACCCTTTCCTCTGGAGCCCAATGCCCGTTTTCAAGTAAAATGCGGTTATATACACTCTAAAAATATATTTTAAATGCTCATATTTGAAAAATAAAATTACAAAAATACCGATAGTACACCTACAATATATTTTACATTTAAGGACAATTTAGTACAATTAACCATAAGATTATTATTTTAGACTCCCATCAAACACATCCATTTATTTGTAGTTATTCTTTATTTAAACCCTAAAACTTGCTTCATGTCTAATAAAACAATTTGGAAATTGTTCACGGTGTATGTATGATTGACTAAAAAAAAAAAATGGTTTCAATTGTAACAGGCGATTATAGGAAGAAAGAAAAGGCTAAATGGCAATGCTTGCAATTAGCTAAGGAAAATGTGATCGGAATAAGAATCCTTGCAACGTAGATTTAAGAATGTACTGAATATGTTAATAGGTGTATAGAGTAGATTTAAGAATGTACTGAATATGTTAATAGGTGTATAGAGTAAATAAAGATAATTAAAATGAAGATTCGTAGTATACATAATAAAACTCAAATATTTAAATTTTAAAAATAAGTGTACAAAATAATAAAACGTGTACAGTAACATTTAGAGTGCAAATACCCTCATCCTTCCAAATATTTATTCAATCAACAATTGTTATAATTTTTTCAATACTCTTAACATATTTTCTTATATCATCATAACAACAAATTAAATACCTCATTTAATATATACATTTTTGTAAATATACCCAATATGAATATTTCTTTTTCATATTTTCAGTATTATTTCAAACATGCTTCCACAAGTTTTTAAATTTAAAAATCGTCCACGGATATTAATTCAAATACTCATTCTGAAATATTGATTATTAAGAATGCTATCCAGACTTTATTTTTCAAAAAATTATTTTGGTCACAAATCAAACGCCCCTTAAATATCCAGCCAAACCTAAATTCAAGAAGCCAAAAAGTAATGAATTGAATATTACACCCTATTGACAACAGACATAAGTTCTGATCGATATTAAGCTAACTCTAGAACTGCCAATCATGTCATCTCAATCGTACATCATATCCTACCTATATCATTTTTCGCGCTATGGAGCTCTTCTTTTCTTTCTCTTTTCTTGTCACAACCCAATGAAGCTCAAAATTTTAAAACCTTCATGCACGCAACCTTGCCCCCCCACCTCAGACCACCGTTCCAATCCATTATGTCGCAAAATGCAAGAAACAAAACAGCACACCATGCTTGAGAAATAACTTTAAGAAAGAGAATTCTTATAATTTACATGCCAAGCTAGTTTCTATAATTTTGGGGGGAAATGATGTGTATACCTAAAATTTTGAGCAGCAAATGCTTTAGAGTCTTCGAATTGAGAATAATCCTTTCAAGCACAGAATCAAACAGTGGAGTAAGCTAGCATTCTTTTCCCAAAAAATCCAATCTTATGTGTAACCTTAGGTTTCCATCAAAATCATTGCTTGCTTCTGGTTCACTAGAAGCCATGGAAAATATACACCAGAGAGATTTTTATGTAAACCCAACCTGAATTCCACTAGCATCTGTATAGTTGCGAGTTCCGGAAAAATCAAAGTCAAAGCCACTGTGTCTGTGTTAGTAATGCTGATTCAACTGAACTCCATTTTCTTCAATATTGGAGAGGTTTAACATTGATGGTGAGACCTGATCAAATCCATTGGGCATGACAGATCCAGGAGAGCCATCTTTTGAGAATATGATCTTGGTTGGCTCTGAGAATTTGTTAGCAGGTTCTTCAGAGACAACCTGCTGTTGTAGCATTTCCATGCGCTTTAAAGATGGTACATCACCCTTACAGTACCGGTGCCACATGTTCCGGTATGTCGACTCCAAACCTAATGTAAAGTTTTGTCCATCACAAACAGGGGACTTTGACATAAGATCTCGAAGGCTCATCCTTAAGTTTGCGAGAGCTGTAACATCGGAGGCCAGTTGCAGAGCCAACTGCACGTACTCATCTTCATTTTTGGCAATTAGATATTTCAAGCCTGTTTCACAATTATGCAGAAATACTGTAAACTAATAAACAGAAGTTATGATGATAATAAATGATGGTACATCAACAGGCACACATCCATTGGCAGGTTGGTCTCACAGATCTGAACTATCCAATGGTAAGGTCTATGTGTGGGAAAGGCCAACTTCAGTGTGTCATTTTTTTGTTGCAAAGTTATATAAAATCAGCATCTCCATCAGACTTTGCATATCATGGGAAAGAATTGGGTTGCAACAACACCAGTCAGTACTGAAAAGAATGTGCACTGGTGCTTTGAAATACACACAATTGAGTCAATAGGACATTATAACTGACAAATACATCACGTGATTGTGCCCTGAACCTAGACCAACAAGAATTTCTCTTCGGATATTGGCAAGCAAAACTAACTGGGACTTGAATAATTAGCCAAAAATAATCAAATTCAGTTAGACAGCATTAGACAAGGGATCTGATCGAAGTGAGACTCAAACTTTACCTAAAAGGCTACTTCTACATGTTTAGCTTGAGCTAAACCCCCCAGAAACAACCCCCAAAAAAAATAAATATGCACACACACACACACACGAGAAAAAAAGAGGGACAATTGCTGTAGCTGGATGAACCAAGCAGTCCAAACGGAAGAAGCAACCATCAAAAGGCATTAAATTAGATAAGGTGTTCTACAAAAAGATAAAGTGTCCCTTACCAACTTTGGTGAGAAGACTAACGCCAACGTTGTGAGCATGAACAGAACCAGCCATAGTAACACAAGGAACTCCCATGTATAAAGATTCACAGGTGGTAGTTGTTCCAGCATATGGGAATGTATCCAAACTACACCAATGGGATAGGATGGGTCAGACCCTTCAGAAAAGTTGGACAACGGAAGCTAGAGAACCTAACAGACCACAAAAAATCAAAGCACTAGATTAGATAATAGTCAGATATTACCTGATGTCCATTAGAGAGTAAGCTTGCATGTGATCATGGTTTAGAAGAATAAGAGGCAGAAGATCAACACGAAGTGATTCCAATCCTAGCTGCTCCAATGTTGAAAGAAATCTATGTCTTACACTATCACAACAAAAGGGTTTACATTTTACAACAAGGCGAGAGTTTGGTACAGCACAAAGTATCCTCGCCCAAACTTGCAAAACCTTAGGGGTTATCTGAAAAGGTCCATCAAAAAATGAATATTACAAAGTTAACCACCACAGGTGGAACATTTTCTAGACAAAGATAAGACCTAACCAATACCTTCGCTAGATTGTTAAAGCTACCAAAAGTTATAAAGCCATTGGCCAGAGCGGGAGTTGGGCAAACTGGCCCAGCCTCTGGTGAAGGTGTATAGCACAGGAAGCATTCAGGTAATCTAACTAGCTCTTCAACATGCCTGAAAAATTCAAGAGTATCATAAAAGAGAGAAAGTACAGTCGATAATACGAGAAAGAAACAACTCTCGATAAAGTTTATGCTTTCAAACAGCTCAAAAATGATGGTAAAGTGTAGACGTACTTCTGCTTTGTTCCCGGTGGATCAGCCAGTGAGTCTGTGATTCTGTAATCAATGGTGGGCAGACCAGTTGTGTTTGGGTAGCCAATCCAAGTCACCTACAAGACAAAAGCAAGCAAACATAAGATTGAGATGAAGCTATAGTGGTTAGTTCAGATAAAATATAAATAACTTTGTTGCAAATAACAAATGTGGGTCACAAGATACTGATAATGAACAAGGATAAAAATGAAGACTGTTTCTTAAAAGATTTAGATTCAATATGTGGGCTGTTATTGAGTCCAAACCATAATGTAAGATTGCCTTCTCTTCAAATCTAGCTCACTCTCAACATCCTGTGGGACTAACAAAGCAAACCAGAATCCTAGGGGAATTATCACCACAGTTGACTTTCACAGCACAAAAGAGTTTGGACCTAAAATTTAGACCGGTTTGGTATTGAGGTGCTGTTCGAAAAATAGCCAAAGCTCTAAAACAGAAGCGGATAGCGTGTGGTAATTATGATTTTTTTAATTATGATTTTTAAATAATAAGTTTGACAAAAATAATAAAGATAACATAGGTATTTCATCATATAAGTGCAGAATAAAACCAACTTAGCTTCCAAACCACAATAACGGTGTTTACCAAACACTTAAACCTGTAGTTTTTTAAGCGACAGCTGCCCAACCACGGCACCAAACAGGGTCTTAACCAGCGTCATCCCACCCTTAATCTCTTCAAATAATGGCCAAGTAAATTTTTATCCAACTTGAGCCAATAGATTAATCACATAAAAAGTATTTCTTAATTTCATGATAACTCATTACTTGTACCAACATAAAATGATGAGAGATAAAACATAATGGAATCTCATAAAGCATGAAGCAATCTTATTTCACAAATCGCAGCAATTAGGCCAAATAGTTGATTCATTGAGATGTTTAGCCAAATAAATTATCTGAAAAAATGGCTCATCAATTCTTCCAAAAGAGACTAAAGCAACAATTCCCAAACTTGCAGCTTATTACATAAAATATACAGAAATCTGAAACAGGAATAGAACAAGTTGTCCCCCCCCCCCCCTTCCACCCCGGGGCCGGCCAAAAAAAAAATGGGCCAAGGAACAGGGAAGAACATCTCAGCAGAACAACCTAGGGTAGGTTCAACATACCTGAACAGGTGCAGGCCGGCAAGCCATCATTCCCAACTTATTGTTAGCTGTGTGACCAGTAAGCTCCACCAAGATGTCAATTTTATCTTCTCTGACCATGGCTGCAACTTTCTTTTCATCAATCCCATATATATCTCTCCAAATTCCGCCCTTCTTCATCACCTTCTCTCTAAATCTAATCGTTTTTGCATCTGCCTGAAACATTACTCTGAATCAATTTCTTAAAAGCATGAAAAAGTATGCTGTCCCCAAAAAGAACAACTTTTGGAAGTTCACAAACCTCTTGCATTTCTACTTTGAAATGATTTATTGCGTTTTCAATGTATAAATCATTAAACATACCCGTTGCATTTCAGTACATCAATCACTAATCCCATTGCATTTTAGTTACTTCTTTCTTCTCAAACATAGCTAAATTTTTATTTTTATTTTTTGCTAAGAAACAGAAGATTGTATACAAAACTATAAGAGAGCTGGACAAGACAACAGCCAAATTTTTATTACTAGAAAGTATGCAAGTTATAAATTGGAAGTATGTTTCTCCTATTTCCTTTTTGGAGAGGAAATGAGATAAATATGCCACTAGAAATAGTTTTCATAAAACTGCTGCAACTAAACATCAATACATATCTCCTAGTAGCAGATGATTTGGAAAACAGCAGGGGTGAGGAAAGAGCATTTTTCATTAAGATGCATTATGGCAAAAAAAATGAAATCAATGGATTTGCAGCTCATACAAGAGATATATGCAAAGATAAAGTGTTGCAGGCTGATATCCAATGTAATTGATACCTTCACTACAGCTGAATACACAACCACCTTGTAATTTTGGTAGTCATGATAAACAAGGGGCGCTTCAATGAAATATGATACAGAATGTGTAAAATAATCTGGTGACACGTATCCAATCACAAGGGCCCTTTCTGGATCTTTTGTGCTATCCCATGAGGTGTGCTGCGAGTATAGCCTCATAAAGCGCTTTCCCCAATCCCTGAAAGTATGAATTTCAGTTTAGAAAAAATAATAGTTTCTGTTTAGATAAATCCCAACTCATAATTGGGATCAAAATATGCATTGATAATACAGTGATTAAGTTACGACTTAAAATAAGTACATAAATAAAACAAATTTAAATGCATGAAAAGCAAAAAGGATTCAATTGAAACCTGTGTGCCTCAAAAAGTTTGTCATCATGTCCCTCATTTATGTAGTTCATTGCAAGCAATCGATTCTGCAAACAATGGTCAACAACGTAAAGGTACAACACAACCCCAACTGAGTAATAGTCAACAAATATAGAACAGAACATTTGTCAAACAATCAGCACCTCAGGCATCCCTGACTTCATTCACCGATATTCAATTTCAAACATTACAAGCACACTGATGATTAGGATAAAAGATTCACGCATAGTCGATACCAGCAAAACAGAGCTTCAAATTTCTCCAAATTCATAAATTTTATCGAAGTGCACACATAACATGAGGACAAAACCCCGAGCAGTCAACAATATTGTAAAAACCAATCTCAAATTGTTACCCACTGAAATGCTGCAAGGTAATCAATCCATCAGCTACCCCTTCATATTTTACATACAAGTATACCAAAGGCCAACTAGTGCTAGTACCTGGCCTGCATTGCGAGAATCAGGGTCAATCTTAAGGCATTGCTCATACGCATCAATAGCCAGAGATATGCTGCCAGCATCTCTGTATAGAACCCCTATAAATGAAAGATATCAAGGAAAATTTTATATCACAACCTTCAACTGTAAATAAAAATTACTATTGTAAGACAATTTGAAAACAGAAACTGAGCAACTGAGAGAGATCAATGAGCAACATCATATAATATACAAGAATTACTCACTTTGGAGACGTAAGAGCTACGCAACCATGAAAGTAATTAACAAACCCACTCTTTCCTTGAAAATTTACAGTCTTGCGTAAACTTACATAACAAGAAATTTGGGACAAATTAATAATGTTCTTGAAACTCTAGGAGCTAAAGTTAATCTGCACAGCTTAAAACTTACAGTTAGACTTATTCTCTGTCAGGGTATTGCAAGTTCCAGTTCACCTCCTATATTGGGTCTTTACTTCAGAGATTGGAGGGAAAACAAAGGATAGTGATTTTACGAGGAGACTTTCATACAAGTCCTTTGGTTCATCATTACTGTCTACTTATCAACACTTCCATCTTTTTCCAGTTAGTTCATGAAGTATCAAACACTGGATTCTCCGTCGTTAGCAGACAACACCTGGAACTGAGCAGAGGCATTCCCACCACGGCATATACTAATTTAAAGATATATTATCTAACTTCTCCAAGCCTGTTGCTCAGCCTATTATGATTAGCTTAGGGCTGGGTGGATAAGTGATGGGTACAGGTAGCAAACCGCCTAGCGACATATCCTGGCTGAAAGTGATTCTTTTACTTTTAAAACTTCCGTTAATCAGTCTTGAAATTGGATTATTGCATCCTCAAGTTTTGAGTGGAAGAGTTAATCATTTTCAATATAATATCTATGTAAAGTGATTCTGCCGGAAAGAAAATCAAGAGAAACTGACCTAGGTTATTATATGCTTCAGCATAAGTTGGATTAGCAGCAATAGCTTTCTCAATCATCTCTGCAGCGGCATCCATTTTGCCCTGCTAATAGTAAATCAATAATCAGCAATTAACTCGCATATGATTGTTCTTATATCTGATGTCAGAAATGATTCAAAAGCAAACCTGGACAGTATAGACAACACCAAGGTTGTTCAATGACTGGGAAAAGTTGGGTTTTATAGATAAAGCCGTCTGCAACATGAAAAAGATGATGACAATCAAGAAAGCATGAAATACGAACCCAAATATCCAAAGAATAAAAACTTCAAATCCTCCAAAAGCAGCGAGAATTGCCTGATAACACTCTACGGCTTTGTCAAGGTTGTCTCGGTCTTTATAGATAACTCCTAAATTGTTGCAGGCTTCAGCACAATGGGGATTGAAATGAAAAGCAAGTTCATAGAACACAATTGCCTGTACAATATGATTTGGATTGATGAATTTGATTAAGAAAACTATAATACAAACGCAGATGTGCACATACATGAACACACTCCCATACAAAAAAAACTTTCATACGGCGACACACCAGCATGCAGACATGTCAACTTACCGTGTCAAACTTGAGCATTTCGCCATAAGCAACCCCAAGATTATACATAGCATCTGCATAATGCCAGTTATAATACAATGCCTTCTTGTAATATGCCACACCCTGATTGATGTCTCCCTCCAGTTTAACCTGAATATGGGATCACAGTAAGCCCAAAATCAAGAAGGAAAAATTTGGGCGGCTGCCATGATGGAGTACAGGAGAACAGTGTGTCTGAGTTGACAAATGGAAAGGCTACAAAAGTACCACGCCATGACAGAAAATATGAACAATGAAGAAACTAAAGGAATGAAAAATGATCATTTCATTATCTGGTACATTCTGTCTATAATCTATAAAAGCAAAGACTTGCTTCAAGAAGGAATAAACAAATAAATCATCAGGTATTTAATAAGTTTTAACAGAATCCAAATAATATCCTCATAACTTGGTGAAATACAACTACATTCTAAAATATTTTATCTTCAAGAAACTCCATAAGCCATACTTTCTCTTTCAGTTACATCCTACAACATTGCATCATTTTTATTTTGATAGCCCAACATTTATTCTTCAATTACTAAGGAAAATGAAGAAAGATAGCAAGTTACTTCAACTAAAAGTTCTCAGTAGAATAAATATAATAAAAAATTCAACAGATGTCCATTATAGTAATTATTTCTAAATAATTAGAAATAATTGCTTCAACTAAAAGTTCTCATTAGAATAAATACAATAACACAGTTTACCAAACTTTGACTGCCTTTTTATGCTAAATTATTGCTTCAGCGCAGCTGAAGAAATAATTCCAAGAAAAACCTTTGACACCAAGTCAAAGGAGGATGGCTGAAACTTGTTTCCATTCAATCTAAATAGTAACAGTGCTCTGCCATATGTCTGTTAACAGTAAGAAATTTAAATCATTGAGAAATATTAGAGAATATGATGTAGAAATAATTCCAATAATATCTGGTAAGGAAAAACCTATATGTAATCAAAAGAAAAAAGAATTTTGGGGCTGGAATATGACAAGAAAATAACCTTTGTTCCTAAATCTGTCAGGGCTATTGCCATATTGTTCTTTGCAATCTCAAAATTTGGTGACACGGCAAGACACCTGACACAGCAGCAACCAGGGCACAACTTCAGCAGAGGTAGAAGGTACAAACAGAAGCTAAAGACAAGTTTGAAGCTGAATACCTCTCATAACATGCAATTGCTGACTCCAAGTCACCACGATTTTTATAGATGACACCCATGTTGCAGTATGCTTCAGCATACATAGGCTTCTCCAAAGCAGCCTTCTCATAGCAACCAAGAGCTGTGTCATATTGCATCAATTCAGAGTAGACAACACCCAGGTTATAATATGCAGGCTGCATATTTAAGAACAAAAACATCAGCCGAGCTGTAAAATAAGTAAAAGAAAGGAAATTCAAGCAACAAACAAGGCACAACGAAAAAGCAAAATAACAAAGAACATCGTATTACAGCATAATGAGGATCTATTTTTAGAGCTTCATAGTACTTCTGAATTCCATCCTGAGTGTTTCCAGCAAGCTTTAAGCTCGTTCCTAGATCTGTTAGAACAATTGCTAGGCACTCCGCGGCAGGTTTGTACAAGGGATCCGCACTCAAAGCCTTATGATATGACTGAGAAAAGTAAATTATTAAGTTTCAGTAATAACCAGAAAGAACTAAGGCAAGCAAGTAGAAATTTAATATAATGCAGAAGGCATAAGACACTATTATCAAAAAGAAAATGAATGTTAATACAGAAGCATGCACAATAAATCAACAACTAATTATCAGCCTGATAATTGACCAGAATGCTCTCTAGGCGTAAAGTGATAAGAAACTTTCATAAAATTTTATGTCTTGCAAATTACATAAGCATAAAACACAATTATTGAAAATTCAGGGGAAAAAATCCAAAAAAAAAAAAAGGAAACATTTTTTCTCCTACTACAAAAGAAGAAAGGAGTGGAATATGTTAAAGGTCAAGAACTGTGAAGCAACAAAGGAAGCTACCTTAGAATACTTAACCAAAAGAGAGAGAGAGAATCCTTAATAGTCCCTCACTAATGAAATATATTTATCCAGTTCAGGAGAGAGAACTTAAATAGCACTGAACCTGCCTATGGAAGAGGCAGCACCAATCTTTCTACGTGTGATTTCGTAATTACCAGCAGTGAAGTCAGTTATTAAGTCTGAAACTAAGAAATCCTAGGCTGTCAAATAGAAAAAATTCAACAGGTAAGAAACACAGGCAAGCTAGGGAAATTGTCATGCATTTAGCCGAGCCTTAGCACAATTACAAGATGACTAGTTAGTGTAAGACAGTGGATGCTACCGTATCTCTGGCCAATAGACCTTATAACGAAGAACTGAAGGAGCTAGCAATAAACCATGTTGACGTACTACTTTACGCTTTGTCAAGGTGAAGAAAAACAAGGATATCTTGTCCTTGGTTGGTGCATAGGCTTTCTAGTGCCAATTGATGGAGTGCATGACAAGCAAGCAACACCAAAGGAGATGAAGGATACCACTAGACACCCTGAATGGATTGTACAAAGGAACGTTAGCATCAATTATGGAATGACAGAAAGTCAGCAAGTTCTGCAGCTCTCTGTGTGCATAAGTTTCTAATGTTAGCTAGTTAACCCTGTTTCTATTCTCAGCCCGTTAAACCTAGTCTATATGAACTGCAATACACGAGTGGCTTCAGGAATTCTCTGTCCACAGCATCAAACTCAACCTAGGCTATACTAGATGCAACATAACCACCCACACTTCAATTTGCATGGGGTGAGCCAGTAACCTTCTATCCTAGCCCTCACGGAACATATCTAGCAAACTAAGAGAGGTTTTACACATTTGAGATACGTGTTCTTTCAACTATGAATCTTCAAAAAGATACATTTCTTCTATGACTTAGAGATGATGCAATGACTTCTCTGAATATAACTATACATTCATCCTTATCCACAGTACCTCACAATTATCTGATTGATAGGGGCTTAGAAAAAATCAAAGGAGGTAAACCAGAATTCGATCTACAAAAGGTTGATATAAATAAGACTAAGATAATGAGATGAGCGATCAAGAGTACCTAAAATTTTTATGACCAAAGTACACAACCACAGCTACAAAATTCAATGACATTTTGTAATCTTATTTACAAATACTATCCATTAATTTTGTATTCATGTCATCATCACAAGTGGGAGCCACATACAAGTATAGCAACTAAAAGAAAAAGAAAAAGAGAATGAAACTACAACTTATAAGGAAAAGTGAAATATGTATTGAATTAAACAAAGTTCTGTGACACTGCAATCACTCAAACTAATTACATACTCAAATAATTGGCCGTATAACATTGCAATTAACTGTAAAATTGACTTAACTGCCACAAGCATACCTCAGCAGCCTCTACCAGGCGTCCCTCATCTTTGTACAATATACCACAATGTGTATGGGCACATGCATTTTGTGGATCCAACTTGACTGCATCCGAAAAACTGTCAAATGCAAGCCTTCCCATGTTCTGCATCTGCAGGCATACGCCTTTCCCAATGTGAGCTTCCACATTGCCACTATCTTTCTCCAGAACAATCTCATAAAGAGCAAGAGCATCAGCAAACTTGTTCCTTGATCGGAGAATATTCGCATAAGACAGAGCATCCTTCCCTTCGAACCCCTTCACTGTTGAAGCAACAGCCACCGGCGAACCACTGGTACCAGGCAAAGACTGCAGTCCCTTCAAGAAACCATTATCTTGAACTGGGTCTCTCTCTCTCCCATTACTGACATCTTTCTCCATCCATGCCATCTGGTTAAATTATCCAAAGCTCACTTCTTTAACTGAAAAAAAATATCCAAATCAAATTTCAAAGCAATCAAATGCACTGAAGCAAACTAAACCTTGAAAGTTTCAGAGCAAAAAGAAAACATAAACTAATTGACACTAGTAAACAAAAAGGGGCAAACCTTGCAGCAAAATTACGCCGCAAGAAAAAAAAACCCTAATCATGCAAAAGCAATATTAGCTACTCCATTTCCAAAGCTAAGCACTTTAATCAAACTGATCACACCATATGAACCCCAACACGGGGGTAAAAAAACCAGCAAAGCCCAGTTAAAAGAAAGACAAAACTGGGATCTAATCACTAAAATAACCAATATCAAATCACAAAATCAATGATAATCTATTAAATACAACACAAAATAAAGAAGAAGAAATAGCCGAATATATTAGGGCTACAAATATTGAAACTCGTATTGAAATTATTTTTTTTTAAAAAAAAGTTTCTTGCTTGGCAACACTACAAACACATGGCTACATACGTGAAAGAGACTTGAAAGCTCTTACCTTTTACCACCTCAAATCAAAGCCTTGTAACGAAACCGCAAAGTGACGCCACCTAATACGAAAAGACAGCGAGGGAGAGAGAGAGAGAGACACTAAGACCAAATATATATTTTTTCAAATATGTATATATATATATATGAACTGTGTGTTTGCGTTTGTGTAAGCTTAATTATTATTATTATTATTATTATTATTATTTGTTGTTGTGGGGAATGTTAAAGAAGCGGAGAGTGGGAGGCGAAGGTGAATCCCCCTCTCTCTCTCTCTTTCTCTCACTCACTCTGCTCGGACAAAGACACAAAGAAGACAATATAGCGCTCGATGTCTCCCAAACCAACAGCGTGAGAAGGTGTCTGTTCGTCAATTACAACATTAACTTTGTCCGCTGAAGTTGCAGTGAAGGGACAACCTTCATTCCTTTACCCTTCGTTTTTATTTTATTTTCACTTTTGCCACCGCAACTTGAAGTTGTGCTCTTTAACCGAAAGTACAAATACCGTAACTACTACAAAGACCGGCTAACTATTTTATTTATGTAAGTATGCGGGAACTGTACTGAATTTGAAAATTGTCTGAAGAATATGCCCTAAATAAATGAAGTTGCCAAAATTGCCCCCAGCACTGATGTAAGTCCAACTCGACCAGTTGAGCGAGCATATTCGCGTACTGCACTTGAGAATCATATTGTAAATTTGTAATTGTCACAAAATTTTAGATGTTTAACTATATGAATTGGAATAAGAAATGTCACAGTCGAAACATCATAACCTGTAGTTAAAAATATATAAACTTGCAAGGTAAGATACGATTGATAATAATGGACCGGACCCTGAGAGAATATATAGGTGCATTTTAGAAATATGTAAATTTATAGTCGGAGGAGATTGTAACTCATATGTGTATATGTATGTTATAACTTTTTCCGATATTGTAGATGAAGAAATCTTACCATGCTGTAATGCTTACAAAAACGTCTCCGTCATAAAGTGATGAGTTTTCTTGCACTAAATAGACTATGAGAGACTATGAAGAACGAAAAATAATAACTTTTAGTCCAAATTTGAGCACCTTCAACGAGTATTAATGGCGATTTGAAAAATGCGAAAAAAAAAGAAAAGAAAAAGAAAGGTCATCCGAAGCTTTTCGCCCGGGGGGTGGGGGGGTGTTATTGAAAAAGTAGTTGTGCATCTGATATTTGCCTTTCAAATTGTGTTTATTAAACTCATTTTTGCGATGTAAAACGATGCCTTTTCCAGGAAATGTTCTAACATTTAAAAGTGTGTATTAGCTTGTTCTTAAAACGATACATGAGGTAAAAAGAACCAAAACGTGTGTAGTGTTTTGACTGTAAAAGTTATTTTTTTTAATTAATTACATAGATTTATTAAAGAAAGAAACTAGATACAAAGAATTAAGTAGTAATCAGCTGATTGGACAACGCCAAACATGCAAGCCTAGGATCATTAATGCAATTCTAAAATTTTATGTAAAATATATATATTAATTAGAAGCAATTTTAAATCAGGATATCAGTTATTATATTCTATCTTATATTAAATTTCTACGTAACATCACTTATTAACAAAAAATTAGGGAAAAAAATAAGAATGATAAAATATTAGAAACTAAATAGTCACTCTCTCTCAGTCACTTGGCCATAGCCGTGAGGACAGCAATTCAAATCTCTATAAAAGTATTGTGAGAATTTAATTTTTTCCTTAATTATAATATAAAATTGAGTAAAAGCAGTTTTTTTCTTACTAAAATAATTGTAAGGGAAAGACATTCCTCGAATATTAGTAGCGATTTAATTCTTTCTTTAATTATAATATATAATTGAGTGAAAATAGTCTTTTTTCTTACCAAAATAATTATGAGTGAGGGACATCTCTTGAATATTAGTAGAGACTTGATTCTCATATAATTAAGTAAAAGTAATCATTTTTTCTTATCAAAATAATTATGAGTAAAGGATATTCCTCGAATATTTATGAGGGTTAAAATCTTAATAGGGTTTCATAAGAATTTATATACTAGTTCTAGTAATAGTATGAGAATTTATGTATTAATCCCAGTGATAATATGATTAGAGTCACTCTCTCTTAAAATGAATTTTGTCCCAGTATTTGATTATATATTGTGTAAATAACTCAAATATAAAGAAATTAAATCTTATCTACAAATAATAACTGAAAGACACTATAATTTTAAAAGTTCGTAAGTACTCAAATTAAGAGAATATCTTATTCCTTTTAGATCATAAGTAAGAAATTCTCATGAAAATCCAGATGTATAGATGCGAGAAAGCCGTTGAAGCAACAATCGTGGAGGAAGTCTAAAGAACACGAGGAAATTAAACCAACAATGTAATTGAGCATGTGATATCATTGACCGTTAGCTTTACCTTCCCTTCCGATGTTCGTAATTAGTTTAGCTTCCCCTTTTTTAATTGCCATTCAACTTCACAACTTTTGTAAACTCCCTTTCAGTTTAGCCACTATAAATTAAGTACATTCAAATCCCTCATGCGCATGCTTTAGCTTTCAGCAATGTAAGTCTCTCTCTATTTTTCCATTTATTATTATTATTATTATTAATATTATTTCAAATTAATCCGCAAGTTTCTGTTCTAATATGAACTTTTCACACACGCAGAAAGTAAAAACAACGCACGTAAATTAGTTAATCATGCAAAGCTGTTCAGAGGAGAAGCCGGGAGTGCACACATACATGGCTCAATGGCCAATTTCCACGGTTGCATGGTCGGTCCGTCGGGATAGGAAATCACGACTAGCCATCGGGAGTTTCCTGGAGGACTGCAGCAACAAAATCGAGCTCGTGAATTTAAATCCTGAAACATCCGATTTCTCGACAAACAGTCGACTGATCTTTGACCATCCGTATACTCCCACAAACATCGTGTTCTTCCCCTCGGAAGAAACATTGAACCCCGACATCGTTGCCACGTCGGGAGATTCCCTACGCCTGTGGGAAATTCACGACGACCACATTGAACTAAAGTCTCTTTTGGACAGCAACAAGACGACTGAATTCAGCTCCGCTATAACTTCATTCGATTGGGCTAGTTTCGACACTCGGCGTCTCGCCACGTGTAGCGTGGACACCACCTGCGTAATTTGGGACATTGATCGCGAAATTCTCGAAACCCAGTTGGTCGCGCACGACAAGGAAGTGTATGACATTTCCTGGGGAGGATTTAACGTTTTCGCCTCGGTTTCCGGGGACAGTTCTGTCAGAGTGTTTGACTTGAGAGACAAGGAAAGATCGACAATCATTTATGAAAATCCTGTACAGGATTGTCCTTTGTTAAGGCTTGAGTGGAATAAAGCTGATCCGAGGTTTATGGCAACTGTGGGAATGGACAGTAATGAAGTCGTTGTTTTGGACATTCGTTTCCCGACGAATCCTGTAACGGTATTGAGTAAGCATAAGGGAAGTGTAAATGGGATATCATGGGCTCCAATTTACGGACGCCGGCTGTGCTCTGCTGCTGATGATTCATGGGCTTTGATATGGGAGGTGGTGGGGCCCCGATATAGCTCCGCAAATGGCTGCGGTAACGGCGGCGTGGAGCCGGAACTGTGCTATCAATCAACGGCCGAGATTAATGTCGTGCGTTGGTCTCCGCTTGAGTTGGATTGGATTGCTATCGCTTTCGTGAATAAATTACAGCTTCTTAATGTCTGAATTTTGTCTATATGTATGTAGTGATGTTTGTTATGATGCCATGTGATCATAATTATTATTAGCCGAAGAAATTAACATTTCACCACACATAAACTATCAACGTTAGGCTCTTCTAATAATTAAGTAGGGTGAGAGAAATAATGATTCTATGTATAACAAGTGCAATATAGGAGTATAATTATATATCAACTGATGTGGAATTAAAATATTAGTCAGATAAGTAACTTCATTATTCACCTCATACATTGACAATTATCAAAATATATTACAGTGCATACAGATTGGATGGCTGTTAAACCGTCTCCACCGTATTTACGCGATAAAAGATTTTATCATATCTCTAATACGTTTCTACCTCACCTAGTTTTATGCACGGGTGTGGTGGAAATTATGTATCGGCTATCAATAGCCCACTAACCCGATACGATTTCACAATAAAAAACTATTCTTCTAAATTCTAATTCATTTTGCTCATATGCGGCTATTTTTGTCTCTTAAATTACACTAAAGTAAACCACTCTAAGTAAAACTGAGCGGCTACAACCACTGCTTCAAGAGTGTGAGGATAGTAATTCGAATATCTGTAAAAGCATTGTCGAGGAAGATTAAAATCTAAATAATATTATATAAAATATAATGTAAATCAATTTCAGTAATTATAAATATTAATTATATTATCATGTAATGTGTTGTAATTTAAACACTAGTCTTATGTAATTAAAAATTAATAAAATTACACTAAAATAATTCAGTTCTATAAAATCACGTGGCAGGCTGACGGCTAGCAACAATTATTCTAGATGAAAGGAACCCGGAGTATTTCTCCAGTCAAAACAAAGTTCATCATCCAACTTTCTCACTTCTATATGGATTATTCGATCGATCACGCGTACAGATCATCCAATCATTGGCAAAAAAATATTTGTTATCATACGGTTTATTCCCAAAAATAAACTAAAACAAAAGTTATATAAATGAAAATCCCAACTCTATGAGCAGATTCGAACCTCACGTTTTGTACCACAAGTCTCTCCTGTTGAAAAACCGGTGGGGGTATGCTTCAACTTCTAGAAGGACTACGTGAGTCATTTTAATATCGGGAAAATTCAACTAAGAGATAGATAATACCAAAAAAAAAACAAAAAAATTGCACCACAACAAATTGCTGGCAACTGTTTTCCAAAGATGAGGAATATCAAGCATGAGCATTCCCAGTTGAAACAAGGAAACTAATGTTGTCGCGAAACATAAAACAAGCAGAACACAGATCAAACTCCTTTTCCAAGATATATAAAAAAAATATCTACAGGAACTGGGGAACTTTCCTTGTCATTTTCCTTCTATGGATACACTAAGTTTTTTTTTTCCCCCGAGAAATAACTTGGTATTTGAGCAGTCATCACTGATCCATTTGATTACCGGTGAATGTTCCGTATGAATCACCAGTCATCTTCAAGGCTAGCTCGGTGAAAACACATGACAGTGCAGACAAATATGAGGAATGATGTGAATTCTATGAACATAGCACCTGTCTCAATCATATGTGCATGTCTAAGAATGATGGGAATGGCTAGGCTCCCCACAGCTGATGCTCCGGTCAAGAATTTAGCAGCATCTATCCAACTATATGACACGAAGTAAAAAAAATGAGAGGGGAAAAAAAGGGGATTACAAAATTTCAACACAAAACAACAAAAGTATTAATAAAATGAAAAAGATGTGATTGTTACAGAAGAAAAAATAAGCTTGCAAACACAATCGAAGTGAGCTGCTCAGATACAAAGCAGGATTAACTGGAATGGTACCCATTGTTCTAGTCATGAATCTAACATCTAGTTAACAACATATCACTCTAGTTTACAGGTACTTCAAGGAAAAATGAAGGTGAGTGGGAATGTGTTCACTTGATTACAAGTGTACGTCCCATTTCTTTCACTAGAGCAATATAGATATTCTAATGAAGTAATTCCATCTCATCTGACATACAGAACAAACAGTGACCTTTCTCCCTTCCACTTGGCCACAAAATAAAATTCATCAAACTTCTGTCAAAGTGCTACAATTAAATTAAATATATATATATATATATATACACACACACACAACCAAAACGGCTTTCAGGGAGGTGATAGAGTCTATAAATTCTCAGATCTAAAAGCTTTTCTCTGCAGATCAAATGCAACAAATGTTTACTACCATTAAAATATTCAACTTATTAATTAACAATTTCAGTCAGCATATAAAACAACGCTTTAAACATTTCACTTCAACAAACCTTCAGATAAGAAAAGGGCTTAAATTTAAATATACTCACCCTCCACCATCCCTGCTTGTCAGGAACTGAGTAGATCCACCTCCAAAGAACAAACAAGGCATAGGCACCAGCACATACATGAGAGCTGCAGGAAGGTTAGATTCACACCATCAGCTTTCAAACCTGACCTAATTATACGGGCAATGGTCAACTGCAATATCCTCACTCACCTGATACCATTGGCCACCAATTGTTGTAAATTGCACATGCCTACACTTCAAAAAATGATAAAAATTAAAATATAAGAGGTAAACCAAGTCAAAATTGGAGGATAAAAGATAAAATAGAACATGCAAAGCATAGAATCCATCTTAATTTTCATTCTTATTCTACGAATTTTCCCCAATTGGGAATTGTATAATTCACACTACGAGAGTGGCAAATAATAAAACCACCCTTCAAATGCAAAAATGCAATTTTCATTGTGTACAAAACAAGGAATTCTCAATTTTCTTTCCCTAGATATATCTTCTGAAAGGTGCAACATTTTCCTGTTGCTCATGTACTCTTTGGAATAAGTGTAAACATCTCAGAAAAGCATCAAGAGGATGCAATCCAAGTATTCAAGGAGCGTATATTTAGCATGATCGTATCCAATACTTGATCAAATAAATAAGTACATAATTTCTAGGAAATAGGAATCTTGGGCTTTCAATAATTAAGTCACGAGAATTTACAGACTTAGAGCCGGTAATGCAAAGAGCAAAGGACTTCAAGCTATAGGATAGAAACACAAGGTCATTTCAATCTAGATTCATTACTTAAACCAAAATTTACTGAGTCGTAAGATCAGTGAGACGAAAGAAAACTGTCCCCTAAATTTATAGAAATTTTACAAAATGCGAGGACCACCTGATTCTAAGAGAAAGCAGATCAAACCAATAAAGACAAATCTCTCTGCCCAATGCTTTCCCACCAATCAGTGAAGACAAAAATTCCCCATAAGCAATCCAAGCCCAAAATATGATCTTAAATCCATGACAAATGAGAATCTCTGGAAGAAGCTGAGCAAGAATCTATATCACAACTAAGACTTATAGCACCACATCAGGTAATGGCAGCATAAACGGAGCTTATTGAAAACTAAATATGTACGAGAATATCTTTGACACGCAATTTTCTCTCTTATATTTTCAATTTAAAATTGATGGCCACTTTCACATATTTTCTCTCCCATTTTGTTGTCTTTCAACTTCCAAAATGATCCTGAAGTTGGCCCATGAACAAGACACATTGCCTCTAACCAATTCAATGAAGGAAAATGTGAGCATATTAATTTGGTTCATTTTACATGGATGACCATATATTCTGTTCATAGTAGCAAAAATACTATTCGATGCCAGCTTGAATGACAGAAATTCGAGCTAAAATTCAGCTGAACGAATCCAGAAGGCTTCGGTTATCAAGCACTTTGGAAGGACTAGCTACAAGTAAGCATGCATATGTCCCATCAGAAATCTTCAACACCAAAGAGTTGCAGCAAGCAAGAGAACTCAGAAAGTTAACTAGGCATCTAAATAACAATTCTTGTTAACTCCCCATCACATTTTCGATAACAACAGACGATAAATCTAAAATGCTTTTAAAGGTATGAAACAAAATCTCAACAGACATTAAACATAAATTTCCTACCACATAACTAAACAAAATGAATTGAATCAACACTCAAATAATTTACAATAGAAATAGACCGCCACAAGCTCGTAACCAATCAGATTACTAATTAAACATACCAGGATCTGCAGCAGGATACTAGATGAAAACATAAATGCAAGCCCAGCAAGCCTGAATATAAGAAAAATGAAACCAAAAATTCATATATAAGTCACTTGAAGCAGCACAACAGAACAATAATCCACTGACTTCTAATCTCGAACTTACACTGTAAAGAACAATCACCATTGAAATTGAGAACCCCAGATCATCAATGCATCCAAAAAGAGAATAATTGATTAGTAATAAACATCATCAAATTAGAATCACAAAACCCAACTGTCATTTCGGTCAATTGCACATTCTTCAGGGAAAAGAAAAAGGTCCCACAAAAATTGGCTAGATCTTTGGACTAAAAAGCGATTAAAAGAATGATAATACCATACACTTGATAATTTGATGCACGAATTGCTTAAGTCTTGGAGTTTTTACTTTTTAATTAGTTAGTTATAAAGAAACAAAAACGAATCAAGGAAAAGGAAACTGGAAGGAAGGTTAACGAAAAGGATAAAGCTTGTACCTTCGATTGTCATCGCCATTTTTAGAAGCGGAAAGCTCGCTAACTTGGCGAAATTTGCAAACAAAGAAATTGTCAAAGCTAAAAAAGTGAAAGTGAAAGGACTCAGCGTTTAACTGTTCAATGAAATTTGCCAATGGATGATTTTCACATAGGTCCTGAATTTTGGCCCTTCCTCACTTAGATGCCTGCGTTTTCCATTTTTTTTCACGGATCCCTGTGAGGGTATGAATGTCTTTTCATTCTATGGTTTCGTCATAAAATTGCGTTTGTAGCTAGAATGGAGATAGTCTTCAAAAACGGAAATAACCAAAATATAGTTTTTTTTTAATTATACGAGACTAATACTCAGATTATAACTCATATTAAATGAAAATATAATTGAAATTTATAAATTAAATTATTATTAAAATTTTATATCAATTTTATGAAATATTGTCTAAATTTTTAAGTTTCACAAATATTTAATTGGAGAGATGTCTACTCCACACACACCTGAAAAGGAAAAAAATTATCTTTATTTAATTATATATTATAATTAAATAATAAAATTATCCTTTTAATATATGTTTGAGGGTTTGAACTATTGTTTAATAATCCTAATTATCAAACATTTTTATTGATCACGGGGTCAAAGGCTCAATGGCTATATCGAGCTTATTGGTCAATTTTATTATTATTACTTTTTTTTTTTTTAGGGAGAAGGCTTACTATTGAAAACTTAAGAGGCCATATTTCACATTTACTTATTATAGAAGTTCTGATATGCATTTAGGACAATATCTTAGTGAGCATTTCTAAAATGTAATATTGAATATCATATTGAGCTCTTCCAAAATATATTAAATTGTTTAAAATAATTTTTTTATTTTAAACATTTTCATTAATTCTTGTCTCACCATAACATTTAAAGATGTCATTTTCTTTAAAGCCAAATCATGACACCAGGAAATTTGAAGTGCATAGAAAACAATCAAACTAGTAATATTACTTTGTTCAATAGGCATCACTTATTAGAGTGATATAGAAGAGGTACGAGTTGAAGCATTTGCTTGCCATCAAATACATAATACTTACAAAAGAAAAAGTCACATAACCAATCGGTGATGATAACATAATCATCAAATTAAAAAAAAAAATCATCATAAGCACGCATGATAAAAATATCATTGAATAATTTTACAACAGACAACGTACCACCTTCAATGTACTTGTCCCCAATTGCATCAACACCTTTTCAAATTCATGCACTTGAATGGGCAATTCATTGTTGTATGGTCAATTTATTAACTTGGCAGAAATGAAGTCATTTTACTTAGATTATATATAGAGACTTGCAGAGTCCTAATATCTTTCTAGAAGAAAATTGGGATATTGCAAATAGATTAGCAAATTATGGCATTCCTTGTTCCATCTTGGATGATTAGATTCATTCCTAAATTTCAGTGAAGACTAGATTTATGGGAGGAGATTCTTAAAAATAACTTCCTTCGGGATTTTTCTTTTTCTTTTTTCAAAGTCCAAGAATGTTAAGTGACAGCCAAAGTTTGGGTCGAGACCAAACTCTACGCAAACTAATCTTAGCCAACATCTTATTTTGGCTATTATTGAAAGTAATGTGTAATTTGCTGAGCTAATAAATGAGGCATTAGTTTATGCCAAAGAATAAACCAAAGTCTTACCGGATGTGATAAGTTGCAGACCAACTGTTCCAACGGCTTGCAGATGAGATGGCACACTATGACGTCGTCAACGGCCAAATGCTCGACTCTGTCGGAAGCTGCTGTCTTTAACAAGACGGATTCAAGCAGTTTAATCCAATTTGAAGGCAACTTCCACGCTCCCTACTCTCGAATATCTTTCAAGAAGAAGTTCCATGCAATGGAAGCTAGAAGAAGTGTGCTTGTAAGTAGAGTTGGTCTGAGAGAGAGGAGATGCAAAATCCTCTCTTGCAATTTGGATTTGAAGAGTTTGTGAGCTGTGTGAAGGGCAAGGGCCAGCTCGGGTTTTGGGGTTTATTAAACTTAAGAATATAACTAAGCTTGTATAACTATCCTATATTGTTTTCCTTTGCATCACCTCCTATGCCGATATAAGCATAGTTTTGCCAAATCACAGAAAATTTTGTGTCGATATATTAAATTTATGTTGTTTAGTGATCATTTATTTTTTGCCATTCGTATTGTTAAACTGGCTGTAGCACTATCTGAGGTTCATAATAATATGTAACATGGTTCTAAAAATACGCGCACTCAGCTAAGAATTGAACAAAAGAGTCATCAAACAATCACTGTTCTCTAACAATGTCACACGTTAGATAAATTTTAGGCTGATAATAATCTCATTTTATTTGACAAAATTAATCATTTTCCTCTCAGTTTTTAAAATTCTAGAATTCCCTTGGATTGTCACAATATTTAAAAAATGGATGGATTTTAAAATAAAATATTTGATATTAATAATGAATATTATTATCATCAAGGTTCAAGAAAATAGTTAATTTCACTAAAAAAAAGGTATTTAAAAATTACATTTACCAAACGTTGTCAAATTTTATTTGATAACAACAATTTTCTTTAACAACAAATTAGTTCATTGATTTTTATTAAATTCTCTTCTAGCTAAGCTAGAGTCAGTTCTCTTAGATATATGATAAAACATACGATCATATAGTCATAGTAGCTGCATAAAATTAAAGCATCCAATTACCCAGCTGATCCCACTCCCAGTCCCACCAAGCTTCATTATCAGGAGTCATTGCAGTTGTTGCACCACTGTTACTACTTCCTCCGACTTGAGGCGGCTGGCTGCCATCGTCTCCGGAGGATGAACCATCCGGTGAACTTGTTCTCTCTGCAGCAGCCATTTGAGTATCAATAGTCTCTCCATCTCGTTGAGGCACTTCCCTTGGCTCACCAATATTCGTCGCTCCCGATCGCGGTGGTGGACGCCGGTCGAAGGCCCGCAGACTTCTTGATCTCTTGTACACCCGGCACAAACTGAATTCTTGCCTTACCTGCAAAATTAATTAATTAGATTTTCAGATATAGTGTCTATTAAAACTAGAAACTTTATTTGTAGATGAAAGTTGAAATGATCAATCTATCTCTTGGTGACTGCCTTGCTATTCTTGTGGGAAGCACTGCAGATGCTAATGACCTCCCTAAAATCCTTCGTTGGAACGATGAAATCTCTCGTACAATACTTTAACAAAAACATTAAAATTTAACTTGGTGAAATTTTGAATGTCCCAAACAAAACTAACTTGAAACATGATATTTACGGTTAGTGAATAATCCTTCTTTCTAACAATTCACTTAAAATACATAACTTAATTTCCAGAAGATGAGGTCTATCAATTTTTGAATTGAAGAAGAAACTACTCATTTTTTAGGGTAAGTGATACATTCAAAAGTAGGCCAAAGAATGATTTATTCTCTCAGTTGATCTCGGAGCAGTAGCTACTTGTGTTTAATGATGCATTTCATCCTTGATTCAATCTCATGAAGCCATAAATGATGCTGACTCTTCCTGAGGTCAAATATTGAACTTCACTAACTAGGGTTTTTTCTTTTTTTCTTTCTTTCTTTCTTTCTTTTTTCCCACATCAAATTAAAACAGATGAACTCATGAGGATCCGTATAGGTCAAAGATAGCAAATATATTATGATGATGAAACTCATGAGGATCCTAATAAGTTAATAACTGAAAAATGAGATGTATTGGCTATTAAAGAATCTGATAATTAAGAAAATGATGATGATGGCATAGAACATAATTGATGATGATACCGGTGGAGAAGCGGCAGCACTAGACGATGTTGAGGCTTCTGCGTCAATGGCTTTGTATTCGTTCATTTTCCACTCGGTTTTTCTTCCATTTGGAGCTCTTCCTCTATAGAACACCATTGTTCTTTTCTCTCCAACAGGCCGATTATTGGATGAGTAAACCAGGCCTGGAGAGCCGGTCGCTTTCCAGTAACCTGCACTCGTGAGCCGATTAGGTCTTCCTCCACGGGCTTCACTCTCCTGCCTTGGAATGAAAAAGAACCATTGTTCAGGATCTCTATGGCACAGCAGTTGTGAAAATTCTGCAACCAAAAATATAAATTAATTCATTAACATATCAAGAACAACCCAAAAAAAAATGAAAATAATATATTAATTAAAAGTTGCGATCTTTGATTAATAAGTTAACTCCATGCCAATTAATTCAGTTTTAATTATGGAGTTTTCAAGGGCGATGATGAAATCGATCATTCTAAAAGTGAAAATTAAGCTTTCTTCCTATAAAATTGATGATCTTTTGAATTAAAAAAAAAATCAAAGGAATTAACTTCAAAGTGTATGTAGTAATTAAAATCTTGAGCCAAAGTGTATGCACTTCAGGCCAAAATTTGTAAAGGATGTGTTAGTAAACATGAAATCATGATATGTAATACATTTGATTGCCACCCATTTAAGCTGAAAGCATCAAAAATTAAAGAAAAAAAATGAAAATCTGAGAATATTGAGGAGAGAGATGTATTTACGTGGGAGATCCCATGGATTGTAGTCGTAAATGTTGATGACCGGTATAATCCGGTCCATGAGGAGGTTCAAGTCCTGTCTGTGGCCTGCAAGCTTGTTATGCAGATAAAATGAAACTAGCTCTTCTTCAGTAGGGTAGAAACGAAACCCCGGTGGCTGATCATCAGCCATTATGACGAACGCTCTTCTTTAATCTTAATTATTCTTTTTTAAACTAATTGAATCAAGTAAATATAAATAAACTTTCTTTTTTCTAATTAAGCTTTTGTTTTCCCTCATAAACTATTGGGGACGGATTTAATTTGAAGTGTAAGTTGACGATATCTACACACGCGCAGAGAGACAGAGAGAGAGAGAGGGAGGGGGGAGAGAGAGAGAGAGAGAGTATTGAGAAAAAAGGGTTAAAAAAAAAAAAGTTAGGCAAGTAAGCAAAAGATAAGAGACGGTGGGGAAGGAGAAACAGATAGAGAGATGAGGTTACCTTGAAATTTCGACGTGGTTGTGAAGAAGAATTGGGATTCCTATTACGTCCGTACCTTAGTCCCTTAAAATTTTGGAATTAATCGAGGTGTCTTTGAATTTTATTTCGATTTTTTTTTTTTTTTTGCTCTTTTAGAACAGTACTCGTATATGGATGAGGCTGGACCCTCTCTTCTTTAATCTCCGAACCATTTTTTACGTTAAAAAATGTATATTTTAGTTAGATTCGTTAATATTGATAATCATTAGTAAATAAATAATAAATTTGTTCATATTATTTATGTACTGCATAATGAGTGAGCTCAGAAGCACAAATTCGATTTTATGAATATTAATATATATTTTAGTTAGATTCGTTATTATTGATAATGATTAGTAAATAAATAATAAATTTGTTCATACTATTTATGTACTGCATAATAAGTGAGCTCAGAAGCACAAATTCGATTGTTATGACTATTAAATAGTAATAAATCATATTAGTGATAATCAGATTAATATAATTTGGGTGTAAATCCACCAAAAAAAAAAAGAAGATTATTTCAAAACTCACCACGATAATAAACATGGACTAAGCAGACATTATGACACAAATATTGGCATGATAATTAAGCTCTTACTTAGATATTTTCACACAAATTGAATATGAGAAATGCTAAAGCCACTTACTTATGTGAAATTGCTGTATCAATCAGATAGAAAGATTACGTGAACAACATGATTTATTACTACCATTGTTCATTGAACAATTTTGGGAAATTATCACGCTTTTGTTTTGGCAGCTGATACTTGAAGAAAGAGAATTGGGTACCTAAACAACCGTGAAAAAAAAGAATTAATTAATAATAATAAAGCTTAGAAAGCGTTGTTGTTTTGTTAGTTTCCAAAAAAATAAGATTTTATGTATACTGCGCCATCGAATTTTTTTTTTTTTAAGAATTTTCGATCAGAGATTTTACGTTTAATATTCTTAATTACAATGAAAATGAACAATTCATGAGCATTAAAACTCCATTAGTTTTCAATGCCGTCAATCTTGGAATTAATGGGTATTGAGTGCTGACAAGTGATCAAGACCTACGACTTGGCTTTCGCTGTTCACGCTTTAATTCAAGATATATTAAACCTTTTTAATTTTGTTTAAAGCAAATGTGTCCTGTGTACGATATGGAATTTAATTGCATTATTAAGCTTGGAAACGACTCAATAGTTTCTTATATGCATACGGGTCTCCGGACATAATCATTTTCATGGAATTCTATCGAATGAACCGACCGTTAATTTACTTGAAAGACAATTGTTTATGAATCGAGGACCCACTGTAGTTATCGCGATCAAATTAGGGGTTTTCAAGCAGCACGAAAACAATCGAATTAAAAACTATAGCCACGGACCATTACTCACACTGTTTTAAGAACGAATCTTAGATAACTCTCAATTTTTTTAACTAATATTTTAAAAAAAAGTATATGATTTATGAAATTTTTACATTGTGTCGGAGCCAAATTTATAAATGAGTGAATTTTATTATTATCTTATAATATTACAGAAACCAATCCTCAAAAAAAAAATTAAACTTCATATAATAACGGTATTAAGAGCATCATTAAACAACTCTTTAAATAAGATTTTATTACTTATTTGAAGAATTATATTAATATTTAAATCTTTAAAAATTATTTCAATTAAAATTCTTCAAATAAGAAATAATTCCCTCTTTTTAAATTTAAAAAGTTCATTTTTTCATCTTCAATTTATATTTTATTATCTTTCATTGAAAAAAAGAGAAAGAAGTGCTTTAATTGCTATTGAATTTTATCTTAAAAAATAGTTATTTGAATAAAATAGTAGTAATTATTTCTATTTGAAGAGTTTTTTTTTTTAGAGAACATCATATTTTTTCACTCTTCTATTTGTCACATAAATAAATAAATAGATATTTAGAGAATAAAATTTGTAAAATTTTTTAAAGATGCTCTAACAATAATATTTCAAATTAGCTTAAAATAAATTTTATATTAACTATATAAAATTTAAACAATCTTAAAATCTTAAATTGACTTTTGAGTATGAGTTAGAGCTATAGACTTTTACATATGATTATTTTTTAATATTACATAGAACATTCTGACTAAATTCTTCTCGTTACATGTTACATGTATTATGATTTTTCATTTTTAAATTCAAGAGTCTCGCAATCAGTTATTGACCTCAAAATGAAAAACATGCGCAGCTAATGGAGTTGTTAACTCTTAGAAAACCACGACTCATGCAAGTTTTCAGAAAAAGCCAAAAAAAAAAAATCAAGCTCCTTAAATTTCGAGGAACTGCGTTTCAAATTAAATAGATGCGTGAAAATTTCCAAGAAATGTGTTTGGCAACAAATCACAGTGCTGTGATCTCGTGCATGCGTGCAGCTTCACGATCAAATACTTTCCCAAAATGCTTATATTTTCTGAAAGAAGATTTGTACTCATATTTATTAAATTTTACCCCTTTTTGAATTTAAAGATCACTGTCATGTTAAGACTTGTCTAAAATATTACCGATCAGACTTATGTTTACGAGTCAAATAAATTTTCTAATATAATATTAGAGACAGAGTATCAAGTTATATTTCCCTATACATGAACTCTTCCCATATATATTTCTTCAATTTACTGGTTCAGTTTTAAACAGCTTATTTTGCAACTCATCTATACGAGCTTCTTATAGTTCCGGGTATCCAGGCATCAGGCATGCACATTTTACAAAGTCTCATAATTCATGCTACTTCTTTTTAAGGAGGAGGAAGCTTCATGCAATATTCTCAAATGATTATCAATGGAAATATTCGTACCCACACACACGCAAATACATGCGCATGTATATGTATGTATATCTGTATATAAGTGATTTGACTTCAAAGTGCAGCCTGTAACGCACTTCACTTGCAGTAATTAATTAAAGGTTTGAATTTCTTTTTTTTTTTTTTTTTTGACGTTTGAGGGTCTTCGCTTTGCACTAGACTCGTCAAATTAAGTAATTAATATTGAAATTTCAAATTTCAAGTGTTCGATGCTTACTAAACAAAGCTGGGGTGTGCCGACAGGCCCAGGAAAATTTTGTTTTATATCCCTTAAGTTTTTCTTATTTTTTCCTCAAAAGTTTTAGTTTATTTTTCATATACGTCCCCAATTCTTTTTTTTTTTTTGCAAGTAAAGTTAGAGACTTATTTTATAAAATGATCAAATTATAAACTTATTTGAGGAAATTGAAACCTTGAGGACCTAAAATGTCACCCTTCGTTTAGTACAGTTTTTCAAATAGAGTTTATTTAAGTAGAATTTTTGTTAGTAGAACTTTTATAAATCGAGTTTCTATTAAAAAAATTTTAGTTGTTTGGTTGTCCATAAGAATTTTTATTAAAAATTCTTAAAATTACTTTTATAGGTAACTTTTTTTAAGTTATGCCATGAAAATAATAGAATAAGATTATCAAATAAGTATATAATATTTTAGATATTTAAATATTTAAAAAATATTGTTTAATCTCTATTCCCAAAAGTCTAAAATTTGTGCTTTTCCTGATAAAGACAAAATAACTTATTTAAATTTAAAAAGTTATACTATGAAAATAACTAAATAATAATAAAAACTATGATAAATGACCATTAAATAAGTCGTTCCAAACATACACTTAGTACTACTTTAATTTATTATCAAAAAATTATGATTCGGTCTAATATATATGATTAACATTAGAAAGTTATAAAATGATATAGTAAAAATTAACAATATTTTCATAATTACATAGTTTATTTTCTTTACAATGATATTTTTCCCCACATTAAATCAAATTAGTCATATAGATCACATTTTCAATCAAAAAAATGAAAAGAATTTAATAAATAATTTTTTCAATGTCAAATCTAAATTATTTACATTATAAGCATATTTGTTGCATTGTTCTCATTCCTTTATTAAATATATATTTTTACTTAGAGATTTGACTTAGTGTTTGTGTGTGTGTGTAGAGAGAGAGAGAGAGAGAGAGAGAGAGAGATTTTCTTCCTAAGTCCTCATTTCTCTTTCCATCATATAAGTCAATATTGCAATTAAAAT
The DNA here is from genome assembly GCA_030449875.1 of Aegle marmelos. Taxonomy (NCBI): domain Eukaryota; kingdom Viridiplantae; phylum Streptophyta; class Magnoliopsida; order Sapindales; family Rutaceae; genus Aegle; species Aegle marmelos. The sequence continues at coordinate 5,199,577 of JASUUL010000077.1, read as the reverse complement.
TTGGCCTCTCAATGAAAGTAGCTGAAAATGTGGGATCGACCTTGCATCACGTGTAAAAAGGATAAGAGTCGACCTAAGTTATAGCCACCGTAATTTACGCATTTTTTGTTTTTTTTGTGTATAATTTTATTCAGCTCCCTATATTTTTATTATTTATATTTTATTAATAAATATTTCTATTTACATATATTATAAAATTTCATTAAAATCCTTATACTTTTTTTATTTTATTTAAATTCTTAAAGTATTAAACTGACTCCTATAATTTTTAATTTCTAAAAATACTCTTCATTTAAATTAAAAGAATAAAAAGTATTAAATAGATTATAATTATAATTATTATATTAAATTATTACTATTATAACAATAAAATTTTTATTTTAATTATCAATAATAATAGCTAACAATAATAATTATTATTAATTAATTTTTGATAAAAAGATTAATAAAATAAAAATAAATTATAAAAATATAAATGAAGAGTATTTTTAAATTCTAAAAATACTCTTTATTTAAATTAATATTTTATAAAAATACTCTTCATTTATATTTTTATAATTTATTTTATATTTAAATTAAAATATAATAATTATTAAATAGATTATAATTATAATTATTATATTAATTTATCATTATAAAAAATTTATTATAATTAATTAATATGTTAACAATAATTAATAACATTTTTATTTAAATTATTAATAATAACAACTAATAATCATAATTTTTAATTAAAAATTTAATTAATCTTTTTGCACTCTTTTTTGTTTACTAATTTTTTATAAGTATCAAAATAATTTAATTATTATTATTTATATTTTATTTATAAATATTATAAAATTTTCTATTTACATATATTATAAAATTTCATCAAAACTTTATATTTTTCATTTCATTTAAATTTTTTAAGTATTAAACTGATCTTAAATTCTAAAAATATTCTTCATTTAAATTAAAAGAATAAAAATTATTAAAAAGATTATTATTATAATTATTATATTAAATTATTTTTTATAATAATTAAAATTTATTATAATTAATTAATACGTTAACAATAATTAATAATAATTTATATTTAAATTATTAATAAGAATAACTAAGAATAATTATTATTATTAATTAATTTTTGAATAAAAATAATAATAATTACAATAAGTAAACTAAAAGTAGTAATTATAATAGTTTTAATGAAATTTATAATATACATAAATAGAAAAGTTTATAATATTTATAAATAAAATATAAATAATAATAATTAAATTATTTTAATATTTATAAAAATTTTAATAAATGAAAAATAGTGTAAAAAGATGAATTAAATTTTTAATCAAAAATTAATTAAGAATAATAATTATTGTTATTTATTATTATTAATAATTTAAATAAAAATTATTATTAATTATTGTTAATGTGATAATTTTTTATAATTATAATTATAATTATAATCTATTTAATTATTATTATATTTTTAATTTAAATAAAGATTATTTTTAGAATTTAAAATACTCTTCATTTAAATTAATCTTTAATAAAAATATTCTTCATTTATATTTGTATAATTTATTTTTAATTATTAATCTTTTATTAAAAAATAATTAATAATTATTATTAATGTATTTGATTATTAATAATTTAAATAATTATTGAGAATTTAAATAAAAATTTTATTGTTATAATAATATTATCATTATAATTATAATTATAATTTATTAAATTTTTATTCTTTTAATACTTTAGAAATTTAAATAAAATAAAAAATAAAAAAATTTAATAAAATTATACAATATATATAAATGAAAAAATTTATAATATTTATAAATAAAATATAAAGAGCTGACTGAAATTATTTACAGAAAAATTAAAAAGCATTAAAATGGATCCAAAAGACAAGCCGTCTCAGATCCAAAAGACAAGCTGTCTCAGAATGTCCTGTCGTTTTAGTTTTCTCTTTGTAATCGTAATTCGTATGAAATGGTTGGAAGAAATGAAGTCAAAAGAGGTCTTCCAATGCTTGACTCTCCCTCTCTCTCTCTCTCCGTCTCGAAGTCTCTTAAATCTTTGTCAATCCCATCATGCATGTGCCAGCTAATCAAACATGTATATTATATTTTTATATAAAAATACAAAGGAACCCGTAGGTTTTTTAATTTCCACGCGCTGTTGGAAAAAGAAGAAATCAACAGTGACGTGGTGTCGTTCCTATGCAATTACGCTGATCTTGAATGACGACTTTTGAATCTTAAAGTAGGAAGAATTTCTCAAGACTCGAAATTGCCATTTGAATTTCCATTTCCAATATTTTTCCCACATTCACATTTGAACGCCGCATAACCACCTTATCTCTTTAAACAAAATCATTGATGCTTCAACCAACAATTTTTTTGTACGACAGCAGTTAATTTGCACATATAAATTATGGTTCTTTTATTATTATTATTATTATTAAATTTTTTTGTAATGTATATATATGTGCATGTATTTTTATAATTGTCTAACGTTAATATCCCATTGTTCGGTTGCTGAAAACTCCTTGTATGTTAGTAATCATATGGAAACGGCTGTTGTTAAAGAGTTAAACGCTATCAGAATGCTTTTTTTTTTCCCCCTCATATGTATAGATAAAGCGTTGATTACATTGATTTTTGCAATTTTAATGCGTCAAACTTCTAAATTATATTGATTTTTGTTTTTGGTCGACTCGTTATTTACATTGATTTATTTAGAAATTTCCAAAGAAATTTCTAAATTACACACCATATGCAAAGAACTGAAAAAGTTAGAATTTGTGAGGAGTGAATTGGTTAGGTTGTAACTGTTATAATATAAGAATAATTTTAAATTTTGTTAAAGATCGTAAGATCATAAACTGTAACAAATATACTAATTTTATGTGTTTTAAAAATATATTAATTTTATCATAATGCTGATATATATGACTATTATTGGTATTATCTCAGGTATTATAATTGATATTTACAATTAAATCATATAACTAAGACCTTGTACACGTTAATTTTCTAAAATATTACTTAAATTTTTAAATATTTTTTTACTATTAAAGGAGTATTTACTGTACTCACATTTTGTGAGTGAGAAGAATATAAAATCAGTAGCTGGATATATGTTGTGTATCTAAGCTCTAATTTGGTGCTTTTGTCCTTTAAGAATGATACAATCTGTTATTTGTAGATCAAGCAGAGTCTGAACACAAAGGTTTGGCTTTGGCAACAGTAGGAGCAATGCGGATTCAAGCTTAACTTTAAGAATTGAAGCTCAAGTTAGGTGACGTGGCTATAATGTGGTTTGAAAATTAAGGAGCTATTACCCTAGCTAATAATGGTATTTACAATCAAATTATGCAATTCAAACTATACATATAATGATCTTTTTAAACACTGTCTAAATAAAAGTGAATAAAACAATCAAATTATATAATTAAGACTTTATATGCATTGATCTTTTACTTAGATAAATATAAATAAAATAGACATATAAAAAAATATCTTAAAAAAATAAAATAAACTCTTATAATATTTTTATAAAAATTTAAAATTTTATTCTCAGATATTATGAGTGCAGAGACTCTTTCAAAACCCACTGATTAAACAATCCTTATATCAATCAAATGGTTGTTTTTAGTGTCAACACATATTATTTTCATGATTATAAACGAAAAACAGACGGCAAAAACAAGACAAAAACAATAGGAATCCACCGAAGGATAATGATGTCTCATTTCTTGTTGACCAAGAAGGTCTGTAACATTGGCAGGCATTGATGAAAGACGATGATTTGAAGGGAGCATCTCTATCAATGGACTTTCTTGGTCATTGCCACGCGACTGTTATATAAGAAATTCTCATCGTTTTTACACTTCTTACTTCACTTTCCCCCCATCCTCCGACGAATTTGTCTGGAAACTTAAAATGTACGGCCTGTCATATAAATTAAAATTCGTTCGGACTAATTTTAATTTTGTGGCGCTGCAATTACTTATTTAGAATACCTTTTAAAACCTCTTTAATTATTTTATAATTTTAGTTTTTATTAAAATTACATAATTTGACAAATTTTAACTGACCCCCAATCGAAAGTGAAATAACTTTTTTCTTTAAAAATTCTTTACGGCATATTTTTATATAAGAGTCTTAAATTCCAGTGCAGCCACTTCTACTGTAGGATTCTGCAAATATCCAGCTGTGAGTGTCGCAATCCCGTACAACCACCACTCTAAAGAAATTCCCAAGCACCTGTTCGTAGCCAACTCCATTAATGGTTCTTGAAACTTGTTTATTAATCAAGTTCTTATGCCCAAATAATATATATATATATATAAAGAATTTATGACTACTTCTGGTTGCAGAGGATAGAAGAATCGCCGTTTTTTTATTTTGAATGAAAAAAAGAAAACCTTTTGTTGAAATGGAATTTTTAAAAATAAATAAAAATTAAAAGATTGAATATATATTAATTGTTTAATTGTCAATAAGAATTTTTATTAAAAATTTTATGAAATTACTTAATAAATAAACTTTGTAAACTTATGTTATAAAAAAAAGATTGTCAAATAAATTAAGGATATTTTAGATATTTTAATATTAAAAAAATTTTTCAACCTCAACTCTTAAAAACTCAAAATTTTAAGTTTTATAAGTACAGGCAAAATAACTTATTTAACCTTTAAAAATTATACTAGAAAAATAACTAAACAATAATAAAAATTATGATAACAAACAAGCATTTATAAGTTCTAGTTAAGGGTATTTTAGTCATCAAAGGAGGTGTTAAAAGAATATTATAATACTTTTAATTTATTTTAAAAAGGTTAATAAAGAGAAGGGGTGTTAAGAGGTATTTAGAGGAGTGCTAATAGTCCCACTAATTTTATAATGCATTATCAATTTATTGAGTTTACAAAAATAATTAATACTAGAATTAATTAAAATCCTACGCATGATTATAAATGATTGATGACATATTAATTAATTATTAACCAGGTATCCTAATTAAGGATGGCATTGCTGATTTTGATTTGTACAAACAATTTTATTTACTGGAAGACATGACAGATAGAAAAATCACAATTTGTTGAAACCCAACTTGCTAAGTTGGGTCAGACACACGGACCTCCTATAAAAATCCACTGAATTTGCGTGTTTTTAGTAATAATAAAGAGCCGACTCTGGACAACTTGCAAATGGGGGCCTTTAGAAAAGGAGCTGAGCGCTTTCGCTCTAAGCAGCCGGCCTCTACGGCTCTCCAAAAGACCAGAACTACAAACGTCATTTATAAAATAAATGGGGTGCTTTTGTTATTCATAACAAATACAAGGACTAAAAACAATAAACTATAAATACCTTTCTTTCTTCCGCCTCTCTAATTACTAGGGTTTCTGCGTGAAAGTGTTCATCTTTCTTCATTTTGCGAAATTTTTTACCGTTTCAATAGAATGTATAAGCGCACCCCTTAAGATCGCCTTCCAAAAAGCAAAATGGAAGCGTTTCGAGTCATAGCTGCGCAAAATTAAACCCTTTGACGTTGGGTTTCTCTTTAGGGTTTTCCTATTGAGGTTCCCTTTCCATCCCTACTGTTTCTTCTTTGATGATGAGGTTTTGTCCCTTTCTCTGGGCTTGTAATTTCTCCTATTTCTTGAGGTCCAAAGATATTAATAATTAGTTTTCATGCTAATTTCTCTTTGGTTTTCTTCAACCAATAGGTGAGTCAAGCCCAGTAATGATAGATTCTCAAATGCCATCGTCTCTCAGTGGGGAAACATCTATATGTTACAATAAATGTTGATTTGATTTTTTTGGCAAGAATGATGATTCAATTAGATGCGTGAAGGGAGAAAATATCTCTTTTGAACTCAAATTTTTGAGGCATATTATTAGCCTGACTTGCCTTCGATTTTTTTTTTTAATGGAAAATTGCTAGAAATTGAATTTGTGATGCTGGCTCTATGATGATAATAAGTTCAAAGGCTTGTTTCTCAAAACATTGGCAGTGGCCGCCTAAGAGCTTTCGCCTTCGTCGGGCTTGAGAGCTTATGCTGCCTTTATCCTTCCTTGGATGTCTGAGACCACGATTTATATTTACCAGGACGTAACATAGCATAGCATTCAGGACATACCCTGATTTAATGCGTACGGAATTTTTTTTTCAAGTCATCTAATATTATCCATTGTCTTTCCTCATTTGCGCTTCCTTTGGCGTGTGAAAATTCATCTTTGTTCCCAACGTAACTATCCCAACACATTCGGTGACTTTCTGTTTTTCGCTATTTCCTAGTTCTTTGCATTCGCTATTTCCTAGTTTTTGAATGCAAATTTGATTGTTCGCAAAAGTAAAACGAATAAGAATTACTGCGGATGAACCAGAGAATGTAATCATCAACTAGTGGGTTCAAGGTTGGGCTTAATTATGTATGGACTCTTGAAGAGGTCTAAGATGAACTTATGAAATCAAGATCATGCAAAGCAAGTCTTATCGTCCATGCAGCGATGAAATTGCCTTCAAGCAGTTCCAAAATTCGTTTCTTTTACAAGGATGGTTGAATGAAATTGCCTGGTTGAATGATGCCGATTATTTTAGCCAATGCGCCCGCCATACTCAACCCGGAGAATTTTGTAGCTTAAGTAACTACCATTGCCCGTTATGTTACCTATTGCTTGCCAATGGCTTTGGTTTAAAGCGTACATATATTTTATTCTGTCACTCAAGGTGTAATCCTGCACTATTTATAAATTAATCACACGCATGCGTTTGGCACATCATTTGGATACATTGCAGTATTATCGTTAACATTGGTTCATCATGATTTAATACATAATTGGCAGTGTGGGAGAACACATGGGAAAACAAAATTTGTGCTTAGTTTGTTAGTTTGGTAGTGTGATGTGGTGGCTTAAAATGAAAGTTAGGCTACTATTGGTAAAAATGAATTTTGAAGTTAATTTTGACCAAAATGGTACGGACAATAACACCACAGACGTATCCACAGATCCTAAACAATACCAAGCCGAACCTGCCATGGTAAGTGTAGTGTATCAGGTTAATGCAATTCACGTCAGATTTGCAAGTAAGAAGTAACAACCAATATGAAAAGGAGGGCAGTGCCATTGAAAAAAACCTAATAATTATAGCTTTACCAGAATTTTCACTAGGAGCAACATTAGATTATGGAAACGCCAAAATTGCCTATCTTCATCATGTGGCTCTTTAAATCACAGCAGAAAGCAGTCAATAATTCATATGGTATCAAATAATTGACATGTTACCATCCTAGTTTCAACATCAAATTCAATTTATTGATACCCTTATTATAGTTCTAGATCAAAAATCGGAAAAAAAAAAAGGAAAATGACAGCAGTCAGAAGACTATCTCATCATAATCGCTCTCCTGCATAAATTTTCAATAGCTGCAATATTCAACAATGGAGTATCTAAAATTGCAATTTCGACATTACAAAGCTCTACAAATCAAAGCATAATTTTGGAAACATGGCAAATAGTTGAAAAATGAGTTTCAAAATTTTTATACTTCACATCTCAAGGAAGCAACAGTTTATTGTTGCAACCACATGTCAACTTTCAATTTATTGTAACACAATCTTGTACATCCAACAATCCGAATTGGATAGAAGCCGGGTAGCATAGCACAAGCAAAGAATGATGACTGCCCAAACATTTATTTCAACATGTGCCTATCTGATCTTTTTATGTAATCAATGACCTGAATCCAAGTTCTATTAAAGGAACTCAGTACACATATCATGGACATAATAGTTTCATATTCATGGACATAATATAGATACCCAAGTGCAATGTTTTGACAGGCCAACAGGATGTCAGGTACAGATGCTTCAACAAAGAAATGCAAACTAGAGCTTCAATACACAATTCTCATATTCCATAGCAACGCAGATGAAAACAAAAGAAAAAGAATGGATATGATGTTTGTGCCCATGATGCATACTTTTTCTTGTATAAGTTTATTCCTTAGCATCAAGCTAACAATAAATTAATATCAAGAAAAATCTGATAAACAAATCATAAGCCGACGACTCCGGGAGAAAGAGTATGATTAACAAATTCAATAGAGAAAAACAATGTTTCTGGCAACAGAAACAGTTAAACAGAAGAGGCGGTTAAAGGCCTTGCCCCGCAATTTGACTGATAACTCTAGACTTAAGAAGCAAGTTTCATGATAAGCCATTTTCACACATCTAGCAGTTAAATAATTTCCAACACAATTCACTATTGACATGACATGAACAACAAAGTCAAAACACTGCAAAATCATTTTCATCGCAAATTGAACTCAACAAAACCTTGACAACTCAGGTAAAATATATATATATATCCCATTGGCTCGGTATTTCCGATCAACTAGAGCAACTATTCATCCACAAAGCGTAAAATCAAAAATATTATAAACTTCTACTTGCTTAAGCCACCAGAACGAGATAATTCCATTTCAATGCTCTGCATCCGACACCGTTTCGAATCAATTACATATAAAGAGACACAAGCAGCCCTTCTAATCAACGGGCCTAAATTGATAACAACCATGGTCAAAATAATACCAAACAAAAATCACCTATTTCAATCAATTTTTTTATCAATTGTTTTTCAAATTTCAATCAAGGAAACCAGTTTGACGAAACACCGCGTTCCTCACCTGACGCAGATCCCGTCCTTTAAGCGTCCTCCCAACGCCTTCCAAAACCGAGAACGTTGTCTTCGGCGACACGCCCGATCCCCTCGCCACAATCTCGTGCGGCGGCAGCATCTCGTCGTCCTCTTCCCCCTCGTCCAGTTCGAAAAACCTACTGTTCCTCTGCTTCGCCATCGCGATCGACAGCAGCGGCACGTTCATCGGCGCCGAGTGCTGGCACTTCCTAGCAGGCATCGACTGCGACCTCTCCATTATCGGAGGCTTCGGAAGCGACGGAATCATCTTCGATGATGACGCAGACGATGACGGGGAAGATGATATCGAGTGCTTGCGTGAGATAATTGGACGGGTGTCGTTTTCGGGTAATGCAGCGAGGATTCCGGAATTCTGCTGATGGTGATGCGTGAAGGAGGATGAACGGCTGTGATTCGTTAAGAAGGTGAAAGCGAGATGGTTATTGTTATTGTTGTTGTTGTTGTGGTGGTGGTTGTTTGGTTCTGAAGAATCGTTTGTCCATAAAATATCGTCTTCGTTCAACTCATCTCCACCGTCGGATGCGGCTGACGTGGCTGAAGAAGAGGAGATACCGAGGAATCGGTCGGAAGATGGAGATCGGCGGTGACGGAAGGCGGTGGAGTCCATCCCGATTATTGTTATTATTATTAGTGACAGTGTGAGACTCACCGATTCATTTGTTTTGTGTGCCTGAATTTAAAATACTAACTTACTAATATAAATAAACAAAAAAATATTATGGACAGAGGCACAGAGAGAGAGAGAGAGAGAGAGAGAGAGAGAGATTAGACTGATGCGGCGGAGTCGCGGGTGCTGGAGGGGAATATAAGCAGCGGGAGAAAAAAGGCCGAAACTTTAAGAAGTGGGACCCGTGAGGTCGTTTTCGTTGATGACGTGGCCGATGATTTGGTTTATGAACCTCGGTTTTTCGTTACTGGGACCGTGTACTATTGAGTACTGATTGGAGGTCGGCATAACACTTCAGAAACCTTTAACCTTATCAGTATCTTGGCGTATCTATATCCTCTGCTGTTATTTTTATGCTCTGGTCTCGGATAACTAATCATATTGTGCCATGTGGAGGGTGCTGTGTATATTCTATCCGCTCGGCATGACATGACATGATAACGTCCTTAATAATATTACATTTAATTAATTTTTGAATTAATAAATGTTAAATTTTAGGCAATGAGAACAACAGGTTGCACAGAACGCTGCGTTTTGTCCTAACTATAAATTCTCACTATAGCACGCATCTCACATGACATACACGGAGTTCACACAACACTCACTAAGTCTCACCCCCCTCGCGCATCTCAACCCTCTGTGCTCTTTCCGTCTCCCTCCCTCCCTCCCTCCGTCATTCACGCATTTCGCCATGCTCTCTTTTTACCATCGACTCTCTCTTTCTCTTACCGTGGGTCTCTGTAAAGCCGGTGTGAGTCTTCATCGAGAATGCTTCGAACTCCTCAAGAGTGGTGGTAAAAGCAATTGTTTCCATCCAGAATGCATTGCCTGGGCTCAGAAGAAGAAATAGCAAAAGTAATAACAGTAGTATTTGGCCGGGATTTTGGGTGGTTTTGTTCCTGTTTGTCCATTGATTAATTAATTTGGAAAGAGAGCGGTATATTTAACAAATGAATAACGGGGATGGTGAATATAAATTAAGAAGACTAGGGGTTTAACGGACAAAAAGGATTGAAAAAATCTAGAGCAAAGGCGATGATGAAGGGCTTTGGCCTTCATCCTCTTCGACGGCCACTGTTGCTGTGTTACCACTATTGTTGGTTTAAAGAGTGGCATTTTGATTTTTCAGTTGTGAAATTTTTGTTTTTTTTTTTTGGTTGGGCCAAAATTGTAAGAGAACCGACTTATATATTATCAATTGGGTTGTTCGATGGCAATTACGCCAGTTGAATGAGGTGCCATGAAGGATGCAATCGACGGGCGAATAGAAAGAGTTGACTGTCAGAACGAGAGTGCTGTGAGAGGATTGACTAGCGGTCAGATTTGTGGCTTGAGTGAGGTGAGATTTGGCAAGGGAGAACGCGTGAGTTTTGAGCCGCGCTTATGCGGGTGAGTTAGTGTGTTCAGTAACATGCGTGCTACAGTGACATTTTTATCGTTAACACAAAAAACGCACCGTTTTGTGCTAACCGTGATGCTCAGTGTGGAGTGAGTATCGATATTGTAAATTTTAAGAGAGTTCACGAGTAAAAAACACGATGCAAGTGAGTGGAAACACTACGGTGTGTGCCATTGGATATTTTAAAAATGGAGCTGGAGAGTAATTTTTTCTTTAATAAGGAATCACTAACTATAATAAAATAAAAATTTTAAATGTGTGAGCATGTGTGTGACATATATATAATAATAATAATAATAATAATAATAATAATACAATATATTTTATTCTATAATATATATATATATATATATTTTTTTTTCAATTGTCTCTTATCATATTAGATGATGATAATAGAACTTGTATATATTTATTTAATGACAATGTGCCAATAACTTCATTCTTTTGAAATCTTATTTACGTCTTAAAAGTTTTATTTTAATGCAAAAATAATTAAATAATATAATAAAAGTGAAATAATTACAGATTTTAGGATTTCTATGTCTTTTATAATAGAAATCAAAGTAAATATTTTTCTTGCAGTGAATATTTTATGGAAAGATGGTCAATATTAATGTGAGTAATTGAAAATCTTTTATACAAACTAATATGGTGTCAGATGAGTAATTAACTGAAAACATTTACTTGCCCTACATGATCTATTTTTATTATATATTTTTTTATTCAACTAATCATATAATGTCATATTAGTTTATATACAAATAGTTTGTACATATAACATTATTTTTTCAATATATGAATTTCTATTTTATAAATTAAGTGTTTCAATATATGGATTTCTAATAATTTTAAGTGCTTACTTAATCCCATAAACTTTTTTAAAATTTTTTAATTGATGTTTAGTTATTTTTTTAGTAAAGATTTTAAGGGTTAAATAAGCTATTTTACCTACAATAGTAAAAACTCAAAATTTATACTTTTAAGGGTAGAAGTAAAAAAGTATTTTTAACATATTAAAATGTTTAAAATATCTTTTATTTATTTAAAATTTTATTTAATTCATTTCATATCATAGCTTTAAAAAACTTGCCTATCAATTTTTTCTTTTACAATTTTTAATAAAAATTATCATTGACAACCAAACAACTATTTTTTTTTAAGTAAAAGATCTATAACAACAACCAAAAGAACTTTCTTATTTTCATTTTTTAAAAAACATAAAACACTCAATAAAAGTGAAATTCTAGCTAAAGGATCTAAAAAGGGAAGGGTTGTTTCGGCATTAAAAAATTATTCAATAGCAGCACTAGTTTCCAATACCAACAAGAGGCACAGTAAGAAGTAAATTAAAAAAGTATGGATAAAGAAGCAAATATAATTATTTTTATGTGGTTCAATAAACTTATCTATATCCACTCTTTCAAGCAAACTAGGCTTAAGATTCTATTAACACTGAGTCTTATATTTCAAAACTTTAAAAATTATGATTGACTTCAAAATATCAATATAACTTTATAAATTTAAGGTACACATCCCGTATCTTTTTAAGTCAAGAGTTTTCACGCTTATAATTACTTACTTTGGTGGTTGAATTGAAACTCACAAAAAACAAACTAATAAGCAATGGTATATTATAAGTGATAGAATAATGAATTAATGCATATAAGTATATGAAAGCTCAAGAATGCCTTGAAAAGTTTTAGCTAAACAAAGATTGTAAAAGTCAGTTATGGTCGCCTTTCTATAATTGAATCAAGAAACTAATTATTCCTATTTTTAAATAAGATATTTTGTGTGTCGTGGAATGGCCACTAGCGTACATGATATACTTCTGTTAAAAAAGTATTTGGAAAATTAATCTAATTGGATCGACACTAAAAATTATTAGTTTGCATTTTGTTTTAGGAAGTTTTAGAAAATTATCAAATTGACACTAAAATTTATTAGTTCATTGCTATTTTATTTTATTTTTTTGGATTTATAGTTTAGCCAAAACTTTTAAAAATTATGAAGTAGTATAAAGTGTTACATAACTTTTCAAATACTTCCTTTTCTAGGATTTCAACCAATACTTGTTAATTTCAAAGTTTTCAAAACTTCATCAATTTACTCCACAAACTTGAAAACAATCATTTTTCATGAAATCATGTTTCCTTTAAATATACTACCTTTATATTTTGAAAATAATGATAAATTTAAAATATTATGAAAATGATTTGAGATTTTAAATACTTAATCACGCATACATTTAATTATATTAGCTTTACAAAAAATGTGACAAAAAAAAAACTAAGCTAATATTGTTGTTGTTTGTTTTTTATTTTCTGATATTTGTTTATTGAGTGTCTTGAACTTGATTTGACATGGATGATTTTTATTTTTCAAGAGTTAATGAAATTGAAAATTATTTTTCCTATATAATTCTCACCATATTCGTTGTTATCGCTAAAATCAAAATTTGTAAAACCCTCTAGGTCTTCCATATCAAGATGTCAAGAACAAAAAGTTATGGCTTCTTATTTGTAGTAATTTTTAATCTTCTCTGACATTATTATTGAAATTTATTAGCACTTATTTTTACTGAAACTTAAATAATGTATTATTCGTACTAAATCCCCTATGACCAATTTTTAGGCAAACAAGCCCCCCACAACCCCCAACTACCAAAATTTACCTTTATTAGTTTATTATTTTGCTGAAACTTAAATAATGTATTATTTGTACTAAATCCCCTATGACCAATTTTTAGGCAAACAAGGCCCCTCCCCCCTCCCCGCCAACTCCCAAATTTTACCTTTATTAGTTTATTAACTAAAATATGCTAATAGTTTTACGAAGTAAAAAATTTGAGTCATCAATAGTGAGTCAATTTAAATTTAATTGTCCATTTCACTATTGAAACTTATAGTGCTCTAAATTTTGGATAATTAACCTAGGGACTTAGGTTTAAAATATATGACTATATTTAGAAAAGAATAACAATATAGTAATAAAAAAATTTGATACAAACTCATAAAATATAATACACATGATGAATTAAAAATATTATATAATTTATATAATATAATATTTATTATTTATAATTTTAATTAATTAATTATATCGTATCATATTAATTTATAAAAATTATTTGTAGCTCAGAATTATTTTTTCTTATGTTTGTAAAAAGCGCCCAAATTGCCATTCAATGACTAAAATTAAATTTCTAAGAAGTGGGACTCAACTGTAACTATGTCAAATTCGATGTCACGTGACCATCATTTTGCCTTTTATCCATAGAACAGAACACGTGTACTCGCTTTCACCAAAAACGTATCAAAGGCGAAGCTTTTACACGCCATAGGTCGTAAGTGGAACAAGCCATATCGTGTTGACTAAGAAAATACCTCAGGCTCAGGTTGTTAGGTTGTTACCAGCAGCTCTTGTGGTTTCTCGCGCCTTAATTTGCAGGTTGCCGGTGCAGAGCACACTGCGCTCCAAAGCGCATTTTAGACAACACCTCAATTTACACGCCTCACTACCAAACAAAAAGCTTCTGCTAGACTGTTCAAATAGGAATTTATTAATTCGTTTTCTCTTCAATCTTTCTTCTTCCGTTCTTCGGTTCCATTCTCTAATTCCCAATTAGATCATGAATAACACGGTATCTAAGAATTATGCTACAAACAAAGAAATTAATTTCTCATTAATTGCTCATTAATTAATTAATTAATTTTGTTGTTGTGGAAAAAGGAGCAGCAGAGAAGTGCATCCGGATCGTCGCAGAGCCCTAGATCCCCGTCATCGCAGCCGTATTTATCGGTGACAGTAACCGATCCCGTGAAATTAGGCAATGGCGTACAAGCTTACATTTCCTATCGAGTCATCACCAAGGTATTCTGATTTTTGCTATTCTAATTGCATTAACATTATCGCATTAGACTTGGGATTTTATTCCTCATATTTACTAATTGTGATATTGAAACTTTAGTTAACTGTAGATGATGTGATTGTATCTCAGTTAATAATCAAACAAGATTTAACATGTTTAGTGGTGGTATATGTTGTAGATTAAGTTTTTCATTATACATTTTCTGGCTAGAAATAGAAAAATTTTAGTTATATTTTTAAAATGAACCGATATTTGAAGGTTCTTTCTTATTGTGGCAATAAGTGCCTACTATTTTGACATTTGTTGAAGAGACAAGGCCTAATAAAGGATTATGATGAACTTGTCTTTTATTTCTTTGTTAATTCTTTGTGGGGCTCTGTGCTCGTGTTTATGCTAAGTACTTCTATCTTTGGTGTTTATTTTATAGTTGAGGTAAATTTGCAGCTAATTAAGCAGGTCACTATTCATTTGCAACCATGTATTGAAGTAATCTATCTTCTACATTTTTATTAAGTGCCTTTTGTTGTTGCTATTTTATTGTTTCGCTTTGTTCTCCCTATAGTTTTGAATTGTGTTGTTGAGCACAGTGAAGATTTAATTTAAACAAGTATTACTATGTCTCGTGGTGAATGTTTTGGCAGACAAATTTTCCTGAATACCAAGGCCCCGAGAAGATTGTCATTCGCCGTTACAGTGATTTTGTCTGGTTACGTGACCGACTGTTTGAGAAGTACAAAGGCAATTTCATTCCTCCTCTTCCCGAGAAGAGTGCTGTAGGTAACGATCGAATAATATATACCCCTAATTCTTATTTATTTTTTCATTTTTTGTTACCCTCTTTTTCCCCGCTAAAGCTATATTTTCCATGACAATGAGGCCACGGGCATGTTCCTTTGCATGGCATATGTTTATTAGTTACTGTTGATGTTGAGAGTGGTATTAGATGTTAACAAGGTGTTTAGGATTTCTCATGACAATATCTGTTTTGCTGTTTTACATGTTTCCAAACATTGTGGAAATAAGCCCCGAAACTATATGCTATTTGTGCTGTTTCTTTAACCAGATATTCAGATTATATTTATGAAATATTGTCTGTAAGGCTTAAAGAGAATTTCAAACTTAATAAATTGTTGTTCCACTTCTAATGCATGTGTAATTTTAGATTTCCTCACCCCTTCCCTTTTTCTTATTTTGTGCGTCTGTGTGTTAAGCATGTGTACCATTTTGGTGTTAAGGACGTACACCATTTTGGGATCAACTGGCGTGACCTGTGAGTTGTAGGTCGCTGTTTTCATATCCTCATGTGTTTATGAGTCTCTGAAATTTTGCTACCTTAAATTATTTATGTGGTTTGTGAATGATTGAAACTTACTACTTAAGCATATCATTGCTCATTCAGTTTATTGCCAGAGTGAGTTTTTCTGTTTCTATTTAACAAAAATCCTGGATATCCATGGGAATGGTTTCTTAAACAAAGCAAATGATATTGAGGTTAAGCACGAAGATTATTTAAGGTTGTTGATGCTTCTCATTAGCAAAAATTTTGGTGATTTCCTTCTTTGCCTCCTTGTCAGCATGTCTAGGAAACTTTGAAAGTACATATTCGAGGCATTTTCTGGCCATCGGGTAGTTCTCATTTTCTACCCTCAAGTTAATTTTCTGTGTTGCCAGCTTTGCCTCCTTGTCAGCATGTCTAGGAAACTCTGAAAGTACATATTTGAAGCATTTTGTACCCATAAGGTAGTTCTCATTATTCTCAATTGGATATGTATTTGGTCGGCCATTGTTGTGGAATTGATTATTATTCATTTGGAATTGATTTTCTGTAGAATTGCCAATTTTCTTGTAGAATGTAATGGGGCTTTCTAGTAAGTAGCCGAAATTTTTGTTGAAAGTGCTTTCATGTTAATAATGCAATTTTCTATAGGTGATGTAGCCGTTTTGCTTTTGGTCTTTCAATTGTTAAATTTGACTTCTGCTCAAGTAATGTGGAAATTTTGAGATTAGATGTTTCTGTTATGGTAGTTCGAAGAATTCCAAGATTTAATAAGTGTCTAACTCTTTTCTCTGTATTGCAGAGAAGTTTCGTTTCAGTGCTGAATTTATTGAGATGAGACGCCAAGGATTGGATTTGTTTGTCAATCGCATTGCTTCACATCCCGAGCTGCAGCAAAGTGAGGATTTAAAAACATTTTTGCAGGCAGATGAAGAGGTGATTTGTATTAGATTATGCCTCAAGTTTAGTTTATTTTCTGGGCAGCCTCAAATTCTATTCAAAAGTGATGAGATATCCTGCCTTCAGACATTTCAATCGTGATATTGGATTGATTGTTCCGTTCATAGACATGAACACTTGTGACTGATTATTCCATGCATAGGCAAGAACATTTGTGTCAATTAAGAGGTCATTTGTTTTAGAAAATGCAGGAAAAGGAATATGTCCTTGTTTTGGTTTTTAAGTGGTATAAATATTTCTTGGCTAGATGTAAAATTTGCTATTGTAGAAAGCATTAATTAATGTACTATCTATTAGATTCTCCAAGACGCTATTCACCCGCCCTTCTTTTGTGAGAATTAAATATATTTGGTGATGGATCCATTTTAGTTTATACTAATGTAATTTCTGTTGTTCAGACAATGGAGAGATTAAGGTCTCAAGACACTGGTTATTTCAAAAAGAAGCCAGCTGATTTGATGCAAATCTTCAAGGTAAGATTAAAATTTCATTAGAATCCTACTACAGTCCCTGGTTCCTCAATGGATATGCAATTCCCTGATCACATATCCAATTGGTTGTGCGTCTGTGCACAAATGACCAAAAATGTCGAATTCATATTCATATTACTGAGTAACGCCATATTGGATATGCGGCAGTTAATGAGTAACTCCAGCTACTATGCTTTTTATTGTAGCAAAAAATTGATCTTGCCATAATTTGTCTGAATATTTGGTAGGATGTACAATCTAAAGTGAGTGATGTTGTTCTTGGAAAAGAGAAGCCGGTTGAAGAATCTAATCCAGAATATGAGAAGCTGAAACACTACATTTTTGAGCTTGAAAACCACTTGGCTGAATCTCAGAAACATGCGTATCGTCTTGTAAAAAGACATAGAGGTAATGAGGTCTATGAAGGCTCAAATTACTTTAATGTGCCTTTTTGCTTCTCTGATTCGTGATTGTGTTTTGCTTTGTCTAAAAAATGATGTTAATTTTTTAGTATGTCATGTCCATTCTCAGAGTTAGGAGAATCTCTATCTGATTTTGGGAAGGCAGCTAAGCTTCTTGGTGCTTGTGAAGGAGATGCTCTTGGGAAGGCATTCTCTGAGCTTGGGATGAAATCTGAGGTATTATCGGTAAAGCTGCAAAAGGAGGTAGGCTACAATTGAGATCTCAGTCTTTTAGAGCTAGTAGTTCCTGAAGCATGTGTCCAAATGCATCATATCTGTAATTCTAGAATGTCTACTTTTCTTTGAAAGGAGATAATTTCAGTATTCATGGTGGGTCGGCAAAGAAAATATGACACATGCCTTTGTATTATTCTGCAGGCCCATCAACTGCTTATGAATTTTGAAGAACCTTTGAAGGATTATGTTCGAGCTGTGCAATCCATAAAGGTGAATTAGGCTGTTACTTTGGTTAGTCCTCAGAGACTGCATCTACTGATTAATAGAGAAAGATTTTTCTTCAAAAAATTACTATTATTAAGGTCAGAATTGAACTTTACTTGTTCAGTTCAGCTAGAAGTTGTGTTACTAAAATGATTGGAATATGAAAGTAGTTGATAACAATTTTTTTTTTTTTTGGGGGGGGGGGGGGAGAAACCTGGAGAGGTTGGTAGCAAATGATAAGTCATCATTAGAAGCGTTCCGTTTTCCCTCTGCTCAAATTTGCTTATTGCTTAGTAGGAAATGTTCTTGTTTCTGTGTCTCAAAGCAGGCAACAATAGCAGAGAGAGCCAATGCCTTCAGGCTACAATGTGAACTTGCTGAAACTATGAAGTTGAAGCAGATAAATCTGTATGATTCTTTCTGGCCATTTCTATAACTTCTTGCTTAATCAAATTTTGTCAGTTACTGCCTTCATAAAGTACATATCTTACTTCATCCATCTTCCTAGAAATTTGTGTAAGCTTTAAAGCTTGGAGTTTATGCTGGAAAAATTTTGAAGCTGTATTTTCATAATTGCCTGTTCTCTCATCATAAAGGATATTTAGAAGGCTCATTGGAAGGCCTTTTCAGTGCCAAACAAACAACAAAGTTGTAATCTGAACTTCCATATTGTTATGATCACAGAGCACCTTTTATTTGAATTGTGGAACCTTTCGGTCAAAATTTTATGGCTGGGAAGGATAATGTTTGTTGTTTTCAAGCAAAGTGTTATTAAGAAGCAATTATTGCTATACGACATTGACACAGTTACGGTAAAAGGGATAGATACTAATGATCTGTTTAATCACCAAACTAGGTAGTTGTGGCACTTGTGTTTCCTATATATATTTTTGCCATTTTCTTTTTTATTTTTATTTTTTAAGTTGGATTTTCTAATTTGAGTGGTAACTTGTTTTCTATCTTTTGAACTACAGTGACAAACTCATGTTAACACGATCTGATAAGGTTGGTGAGGCTGAGATTGAATACAAAGAGGTAAGTCAGTTGAGAGGGCTACTTTTCACTGCATGCCTTAGTGTCCTATGTTCTTCGACTAAAATGCATTTTGATGCAGTTGAAGGCAGAGAGTGAGGACTCGACTAGGAGATTTGAAACAATCGTGTGCTTAATGAATGAAGAGATTGTACGTTTTCAGGAACAGAAAACATTGGATATGGGGATTGCTTTCCATAATTTTTCCAAAGGACAAGCACGACTGGCGAATAGTATTGCTGATGCCTGGCGAACTCTCCTTCCCAAGATTGAAGCTTGTTCCTCTTCATGAGAAAATGCTAACCGATGAACAAGTTTCTTGTTTGATACATAGAATATTGGACTGGCAGAGGCAGCTCGAGCTTTGTAGAAACTTGACTATTAGGAGTTAGATCCTTGCCATCCTGGTGCTGTATGGACTGTTATAAATTTCCATAGTTTTGCTTGTACAATTTTGAGGCTGGAAAGAGAATCACCCTTAGCTGGCAAAAGTTCAAAATTTTTCATGTGAATTACAGGCTTTATCGTCATTGGTATTGCATTGTTAATGTTCACAGAAAGTTTGTAATTTCTGGAACCGTTTCGACATGGAATTTGATGTTTGAGATTGTGGTTGCAAAGAGAGGGAGAAACCCAAAATGATAATTGCATTGTAATCTGATTAAACTAGTGCTGCAAAATGATAATTGCATTCTAATTTCTGGATTGGGAAATCATAATAATTGACAGTGTTTATTTTATAAAAATAAAGAAAAATTAAAATTAGAATTGTGAAGTTTATTATTATTTGAGAAAAAGGAGTGGGAGATTGATTTTTATTAATTAATTTTTTATTTCCTAGAATTTTTATTTATAGGAATTAATTTTTCATTCTTTAGAGTTTTCATTTTATTCTTATTGACATTCTAATATTCTTAAAATATTCATCTTTTAAATTAATATATTATTATTATTAATAAAATAAAAAATTAAATATAATTATTGTAATTTATTCATATATCATTATTATTAATTAATTAGTAAATATAATTATTACTGTTAATTAATATGTTAATATATTATTAAAAAGAATATATTGATAATTATAATTTTTAAATAAATAATTATAATAATTAATAATTATATTAATAATTATATTAATTATAATAATTATATTAATAATTATTATGATAGTATATTAATTAATTAATTATAATAACAAAAATATATTAATTATTATAATTATTTATTTAAAAATTATAATTATCAATATATTCTTTTTAATAATATATTAACATATTAATTAACAGTAATAATTATATTTACTAATTAATTAATAATAATGATATATGAATAAAATATTCATCTTTTAAATTATTATAATTAATATAATTAATATACTATCATAATAATTATTAATATAATTATTATAATTAATTCTCATATTTTTACTATTAATAATAATTAATATACTATTATAATGATTATTAATATAATTTCTATAATTAATTCATATATTATGATTAATTAATTAAGATAATAATTATTAACTAATATATTAATATATTATTATAATTATATTAATAATTAATTAATTAATTAATATACTATGACAATAATTATATTAATAATTATTATAATTAATTCATATTTTATTATTATTAATTAATATAATTGTTATTAATTAATAATTAATATATTTTTATTTTTATCATTATAATTAATTCACATATTATTATCATCATCATCATCAATGAATATGCTAATATAATTATAATTATTAATTAATATATTGTTATAATAATTATATTAATATTTATTATAATTCATTTATTATTATTAATTAATATATTAATACATTATTAAGAATAATATATTAATAATTATAGTTTTTAAATAAATAATCACGATAATTAATACATTTTTATGATTATAATTAATCAATTAATATACTATCATAATAATTATTAATGTAATGATTATAATTAATTTATATATTTTCATTATTAATTAATTAATATACTAATATATTATTAACAATAATATTTTAATAATTATAACTTTTAAATAAATAATAATTAAAATATAAAATAATAATTATGATAATAATTTAGTAAATATTTTTTAATAATTTATTACAATCAAATTTATTCTGATTTTAATTTCAAGATAAAATAAATACTATTATACATTTTAATTTATTTCGATTTCGATTCGTATCATTCTAAATAAATAATTTTTTTAATTTTTATTTTAATCCATTCTCATTTTTATTGGTTTCGATTCCAATTCATTCCGGTAGTCGTAGCGTATAGAAGTTAAATCAGGTGAAGGATTCTCTCGTTCGGTGTTTGCTGACATGTCATAAGTTACAGAAGAGCTTTTAACGGTAGCAATTCTTCACCTCAGAAGGCCTGTTCTCGTAAGCGAGATTGCAGAGTATGTACGCCGAATTAGCAATTACGCACTGAATTAAGTACATTTATTTTAAAAAATTCACTATATTACATAATTAACCGTTATATTTAATTGAATCGCAAATAAATCTCGCCTACTAACAAAAAGCCTATCGCATCCGAATTGTAACATTTCGCTTCCTTTAACTACCTCATACCTCTGTAGAAGTAGAACCTAGGCGTCAGCCATCAGTCATGGCGTCCGCTGTGAGACTGCTCCATCCCGCACGTGCCAGTTCACAGGTGCGAGTATCTTCCTCTCCTGCCTTTCCCCGCACTGTAGTGTTCAACTTCAACAAGAGACAGAATGGCAAGAGGTGCACCCGATACAGCAGCGAATTCTCAGGTCAACATAAATTGACTCCAGCGGCCCAATCCGCTCAGCAAAACGACGGCGTTTTGCCGCCCGACAATGAAGACGGAGTATCTCTTGGCACGTTAAAATTGCCTGGGAATACTGATCTTCAACGTTTCGAATCTTTGCTCTTTCAGGTACGCCATAATAATTTATTAAACCAAAAAAAAAAGTCCTCTAATCAACGAAGCGGCTTTTAAAGGTCTTTGGTGCCCTGTTTGTAATGTGTGTTTATGAATTATTATGATTAATTAAATCATACATATAACGAGCATTAAATTAAAAAATAACAATATTTCAAGATCACCTAACATTTGAAAAATTCCACCAACCGTAAGGTCGACGATTAAATGCTAAATATTAAAGTGTGTTTTGGGATTAATAAATGAGCATCCGTACCAGGGAAATTTCTTCTTCATATGTCTGTGGCGCCCTTCTAGCGATCAAAAGATAAGCGTTGCGTATTGATAAGTGCGCGTGTGTACGGGGACCATGGCACCGAGTACTAATTTGTAGATTGCTTTTCAACCTTCGTGGGATCTCATTCCATACATTCTTTATACGAATTTTATTAAATTATAATTATTGTAACTTATAATTTATTTAAAATTATATAAATAATATATATTAATTATATTATTTACATAATTTTTAAATAAATTATAAATTATAATAACTGTAATTTAATAATTCTTTTCTTATAATTAATTATATTCATACAGTACGGGACATAGTAAATTAGATCTAATTTCTTGAGAACAGCAGTGATATCAAAACGGAGAAATGAGATTGCATGCATGGCATTTTACTATTTGGATGCCCTTTTTCCCTTTCTTTAGGTTGATATTTTTTAATTCGAAGAAAAAGAAAGTTGAAGTTTTTCTGCTTTTGTCTTTATAACAGTGGGCGAACAGTCTGTGCCAAGGCGCCAATCTGCCGCTGCCTGTGCCTCTAAAGGTGAATCATTACTGTATCTCTTGTTTCATGGATTTTAGGCCTGTAATCGGATACACACACGCACACATATTCATTCAAATTTTATAGAAGGCTTCAGACATCGGCATGGATAAATGCAACGCGCTAGTTGGTACCATCTCCAACGGAATTCCTCATTTTGGAGATCAGCGGCATGTAATAAGAAATATATAGGGGATCAAAGAATAATTGGGAAAATGTTTTCATAAATAACTTTCCACAATCCGCTGACCTCACTGCAGCTCTGTCACTGGATATTGTTTAACGTTGGCAACGCAAGACCAAAATATCATATGACAACGTTTTATGGTTTACTGGTGGGTGGGGGGCTGCTTTCCGGTAAACTATGAGAAAACTCGGCGTCTGAGGATAAACATTAGGATTAAGGACCTTGTCTTTACTTGCTTAGACATTTTCAATTTTTTTGGGTCCAGTGGATTCAATGGCCTTGTAATTATTATTTAGTTGGCCTTCTTGTCTTCTGCTTCTTGTACTTTCTTATGGTCTAGAACTTTTTTCGGGCCATTTTTTCCACTGCTCCGATTTCTTTGACCTCATGAGTTTGACTTCATTCTCAACTCTCAAAGCACATAAATGCAGCAATTGACTCTATTTAAATCACTTGGTCGAGTCAGTGATTAATCAACTCATAATTAATTGGCCGTGGTCAAATATCACCTAGTTGGCCACTTGGCTTGTTCTGTGATTAGGCATTATTCAATTGCACCTGGATTAGATTTGCCACTTCCCGTTCTGAGGTCAGCCTGTATAATTCGGGTGACTATTACTTGTTGACTTTAGTCCTTGCTTGTCGAGGAGCTTATATGTTCTTAAATAAAAGCAGCATTTAATCTATAGTCAGTTGCCAAAAAACTTTTTTTTGGGGGGAGGGAAGGGCGGGGGGGGGTTGTTTTGAAGAAAAAGAAAAAAGATTCCTTATTGGAGTTCTCATTTTCTATTTAACAGGTAGATAAAATACCTGGTGGAGCCAGATTGGGCTTTATTACAGTTGGAGATGGAGAGACTGAGGTCCTCGTCTATATTGACTGCCTGGTTTTCCCAGCTGCTGGCGGTTCAGGTCCAATTTTCCGAGCTATAAGAAATGGACCATTAAAAGAAAAGCCTCCTCCTGGTGAGCCAAGGATCATGAGAAGTCTTCTGCAGGCCCTTAAAAAATCTGTTGAAATTGCTAGAGTTTGAAGAAGTTACCTGTTGGAGATGTAATAATATATGAATAGAGTTCCTTTTGTCTAATCTGTTATGTTTGGCACTAGAATATTCAAACTTTAAACTCAGTCCTTCCTTATTTAATAGAATTATATTTGTTGTGTATTTGACCATCTTTCTATTCAACAATTCTTTTAGCTACTTATTGCCGGATATCTAGTTCGCTACATGTATGAGTGTATTTATTCCCTTCATATCATATGCATTTGAAACGGTCTTCTTCCATCAGCTAGTTCAAAATTAGAATAGCTACTAGTTATCTATTTCATTTTGTCGGTTCCAGTTTGTGTTTTATTCCCAGTAGATCCTTATGGATTTGACCTCTTGAGGAATAATTTTGGAAATGCATTGTTGCCGCATCGACCGAAGTGATTTTATTCCTTGAAACCGAGGTACGTTCTCTTACACATAATGGACAAGAACTTGAGATGCAACGTGTTTCTTTTGTATTTTTTAATAATCTCTGTGCTACTTTGTCATTGGAGAAGAATCTGCTCTCTTCTTTGGTTCTTCTATGAATAACTGATAAAGATTTTAACAAGACATGGTCAAGGAGCATAAAACTAAGTCATACCATGAACTGTTATATCTCATCTATGCACCGAGTATTTTATAGAGAAACAATGAAATTAGAGCCTCGCGTTTAATTATACATACATTAGAGAACAAAATATATATATATATATATATATCCAATATCTTAGAGGTTGGCAGCATTCACACCTATAAATCTACTTGAATCTGAAACTAGAATCCCAATTTGTTCACTCCTTCCATTTTACCGTTTGAAAGACTTGCAAAATTGGCCATTCATAACATCTTGGTCCTAAAATCTTATTGTATCTAGAAAAGGTATGGAGAAACAACAAGATACTGGAGAAAGAGTGACTGATGAAGAGCAAGATGACTTTGATGCTATTATTGTGGGTTCTGGATACGGGGGTTCTGTTGCATCTTTTCGCATGGCAATGGCAGGAATAAAGGTATGTCTAGTGGAGAAAGGGCGGCAATGGGAATCTCATGATTTTGCTACTGACAGTTTGAAGATAATGTCTACTGTGAGGATGGAGAACTGGAACTTAGGTCTCAGCTTTGGCCTGAAAGATGCTTTGTTTCAGGTTCTACCTCTGTCTGTTCTTCAGTAATATGGTTGCTTCAGCAAAACTTGTACATCAACAGACAGACTAGGTTCAAACAGTTGAAAATTTCTTCTCTTTATAATAACAATTGAAATTTTTTGTATCCGTTAGTGACTTGGTGTGGACACCATATAAACACATTAGCTGTGTACATTGTGATTATGTCATATATCTTAAGAAAGTAATATGAAATAGCATTCAAAATGTGAGTGAGGATTTTTATGATTGAATGATTTCAAATAACAGGTCTATGAACAAGGTGATTCTTTAGCAGCAGTGGCTTGCGGGCTTGGTGGAGGTTCACTGGTCAATGCTGGAGTGATGCTGCCAACCCCAGTTCGTGCTAGAAGGAATCCAAAATGGCCAAAGGAATGGGAAAGGGACTGGGATATCTGTGAAGCTTCTGCTGCTGCTATGTTGAAAGTACAGAGTGTTCCTGTCAGGTTTCCTGTTGCCAAAGTCATGGGAGGAATAGCAAATGGAGAGATTGAAGATAGTTCCCAAGATATGAAGCTAAGCATCAACTTTGATCATGGAGAATCTCCATCTAATCCTATGAAGCCTCAACAAATGGGTAGCTGCTTGGCCTGTGGAAATTGTCTTGCTGGTTGCCCTTATAACGCCAAAAATTCCACTGACAAAAACTATATTCTTTCTGCAATTCAGGCATATTTTTTCTGACTTCATACGCATTTTGACATTTTGTATCTTCATTTATATCTATACTTACATTGATTGCTTTTATATCAATTCAAGTGTTAGATGGCAAACGTTGCTATTTGAACAGCAACCCTTGATCTAGATCCTATCTGCCTGATTATAGTTCCAAAATTTTCTGTCATTGATCCATTCTTGACAATGGCTCAGTGACCTTAAATAATTTTGGAAACAATATGGAGTGAAATGATGCCTTATACAATTTCATAACATATCCTTATTTGTAATTTAAATGTCTCTGTTCAAATCTGACTTTTTCGCCTGCCCTTCCCTGATGCAGGCTGGATGCATAGTTAAAACACAATGTGAAGTTAAGTGTGTTGTCAAAAACCCATATGTAAGTTTGCAAGATATGAAAACTAGTGGAAAAAGCAGGAGATGGCTTGTTTATTTAAATGAGGTTGACTATATAACCGCTGATTTTGTAATCCTATCAGGTAGGAATCTGTAGTGACAAAGGCTAGATCTGTTACTAGAATAGAATTTCTAAACCTCTTACAAGATTAAAACTTTGCATTCTCAGCGGGGGTTTTTGGCACTACTCAGATTCTCTTTCAGTCACAAATGAGAGGATTAAATCTTTCAGACACACTTGGGTGCGGATTCAGCTGCAATGGGAATACTGTTGCTTTTCTTGCTGGAAGCCCTGCTCCCCTAAATTCTTATGGATTAGTCAGAAAGAAAATCCTAGAGACACCATTTCAACTGCGACCAGGGCCAGCCATCTCTATGTCTTACGCTTCTTCATTGGGTTTCACAATCCAGGTCTAAAGTTTCAGAGAACTCAAAAGTCAATTTACTTTAGCTCTCATGTACTTCTACTATCATGTAACAAGATTTTGTATTCTATGATCATGAGAGTACTCATTTGGCTTTGCTTTATGGTAGTTAAAAATCTCCTGACACTAATTTTCTTTTCTTTCTCTGCAGAATGCCGTACTTCCAACTGCTTATCCCTACTTGCTGTTTAAAGGGATCACAACTTATGGATGGCCTACTGGTTACTGGTTTTTTCATGGGATTATAGATAAGCTGAAGCATTTTGCAGGTTTTAAATCAAGCCAAGCAATGGTGCTTAATGCAATGGGATATGATGAGGGTGATGGGAAAATCATGTTTGAGAAGGGCACTAACAAAATCTCCTTTAGCCCACCTCGTGATCCTTTACTCCCACGAAAAGTTGAGGCCTTTCAAAAGCTTACCAAGAAATTAGGGGGAATCCTTTTCTTATCAAGGTATAGAAGCACTTCAGTTCATCTTTTAGGTGGTTGCAATGCATCTTCAGATCCTTCACATGGGGTTTGTAACTCCGTTGGCCAGGTTTTTGACCCAAAGGCTGCTACTGGTGTGCACCCAGGCCTATATGTGTGTGATGGTTCTTTAATACCATGTTCTGTTGGCGTAAACCCTAGCCTTACTATTGCAGCCGTAGCAGAGCATGTAAGTAGGCATCTCGTAAAGGATGTTATTGAGTACAAGAACAAAAAAGGCACAGAAGATGTTGCTAAAACTGTTGATAAGAATTTGAGGAGCACTCGGAGATCAATGGTTATGATTAAAGAGACTATGAAAGGTTACATTGGGGGTATGCCATGCACTGCTTATCTCAAAATGAAGATGAACTCTCAGAATCTTCAGGGTTTTGATCATACAAATTCTGTGATTAAGGAATCTCATTCACTACTAAGAGGAAAAGTTGGTGGTTATGTTGTATTTACAGCTATTGACAAGGATAAATTACATGTTCTAGACGGGGAGGTTGATCTATGCCAAGTGGATTCCAGAACTCCTTACACACAGTACATGCACTACCATATTCTTCTTGCAGCTTCTTCTGGCTTAAGGTACAATAAACTTTGAATTTGATTCACGCTTTCACTTTCCTTTTTCCACTACATAACTTCTAAAATCTGATTCTGTGCAGATATATTCTTGAGGGAAAGAAGATAATGAATCCTTTTCTATTTGCATTATATGCTTGGAGGGAGACAACTACTTTGCACGTAACACTCAAAAGTGTTTCTGGCAATGGTCTGCGGGATGAAGTCACAAATTTAACAGGGGAGCTTAAAATTTCCATGATAGAGCTACTGAAGAGCCTCATGACCCTTGAAGGGAAAAGGAGGATAAACTTTGCATATCTTCTCGCACAGAGTGTCCTGCGGACCTATATTTTACAAATACCACGACGAGGCCACAATGACTGTAACTTGCCAGATTCTTACCATAAATATTATCCGAGCAGCTCTGTTTATGAAATTAAAGCAGGTATTAAAAAATCTACTTCAATTGGTTAAGATCCAGGAGATTGAAATTTGCTTAGATTTCACCTGATCAGCTGCAAATCGAAGCTCCTTGTTAGAGGACACTAAACGGAACATTTAAATGTTTTAAATAGGGAAGAGAGAGCTGAAATCATTAATTTTGCATGATTCAATGAAAAACTACAAATTATTTCACTTTAATTACACTTAGATTACTGGTATGACACTTATCCAAAATGAAATTATGGACCAAAGGTAAGAGTTGTTGATCTTATTTTCTTCACTGATGTAAGTTTCTGTTTTCGTTGGTTGCTATGGATCATACAGAAGACGGATGTATCATCTGTTGCAGGCAATGGAAATGTGGTCAAACTCCTAAGAGGCTTAAAGGAGAGAAACAACTAAATCCGGTTCTCCTCCTTAATGGATATTCTATAGAAAGCTACCAGCTCCCAACGGAACCAAATGATTTAGTTAGAACACTATTGGAAGAAGGGCACGAGACATGGCTCCTGCAATCGCGATTGCATCCTTTAAATCCTGCAGACAACTTCACGATTGAAGATATTGGAAGATATGATATTCCGGCTGGTAAAGGAAGGATGCAAAAACCCCAATCAAATTTATATCTTACACTGGTTTAGTTGTAGTCTGAGTGAGTATCTTCTTATCTACGTTATTTTTGCAGCAATTGGTAGGATCCTCGAGTTGCACGGACACAACATACAGGTTCACATAGTTGCTCACTGTGTTGGAGGCCTAGCCATTCATATAGCTCTTTTGGGAGGGCATATCTCTGCAACCCACATAGCTTCTTTATCTTGCACAAACTCTTCAATGTTCTTCAAGCTGAATGCATTAGCTACATTCAAAATGTGGCTTCCTCTGGTGCCCGTAAGTTTCTCTCTCTCTCTCTCTCTTTTCCCAATAATCTCAAACTTGGAATCTGTCAGATGTTTTACTCCAGCGGCAATCAGGATTGGTGGAAATCATCAGTCTCGACATTTGGAATTGTGTTACATGCTTGAAATAAGAAATATATGTTTCAAGAGTATCAATAGTTTTATAGCAGGAGACATCTTCTCACATGTTTGCAAACCTATAGATTGAGCCTTGGAATTTTCGTTTAACACAACTCAATCTGCAGGTATCAATGGCTATACTAGGCAAGAACAGTATTCTGCCTCTGTTGGAAACATCAGAAACCAGTTTGCAGCACCATCTCTTGAGATGCATTGCCCGTTTTATCCCACGCTATGAGAGATGCACATGTAATGAATGCGAGGTCCTTTCTGGTGTGTTTGGTAATGTATTCTGGCATCAAAATATAAGCCGTACAATGCACCATTGGATATATAGGGAAAACACAACAAGGCTTCCTATGGCAGGATTTCCTCACCTCAGGAAAATTTGCAACTCGGGATTTATCGTGGACAGCCATGGAAACAACTCGTATCTGATCCATCCTGAGAGAATGAAACTGTCGACGCTGTATATTTCTGGCGGACGGAGTCTTCTAGTGACTCCGGAGACTTCTTTTCTGGCCAACAAGTATATGAAAATGCACCAACCGGGTTTTAGACATGAACGGGTAGTTGTGGATGGTTTTGGGCATTCAGACTTACTAATAGGGGAGGAGTCTGATAAGAAAGTTTTTCCTCACATCTTATCTCACATAAGATTGGCCGAACAAGGGAAAAATGATGTGATCAGTTCAGGAGAGAAATATAGCGAAGAGTCTTTAGCTTGGGAAGATGATTTCTACTCTGCGTCCAGAGGATTTGGAAGCAGCTGGTATTTCCAAAAGATGTTAATTTTTTTTATGTTGCTGTGGGCCTGTGGCTTGTTATTATGTTGACTTCATTATTCCTATGATTCGTAAGCTACAACGAGGAGAAGAACCATTTTGGGGAATCGCTCAGTTTACATTTACAGCCATGAATAAGATTTTCAGTGCGTTTGATGCGTTAGTTTCCGCAGGCAAGATGGGTAACGCCATCAACAACGTGCGGTCATCGCCCCGGCTTACTAGCATGAACAAAAACGAAGTGGGTTGGTCTTCAGTCATTGTCATCCACAACATCAAAGAGTATCAATTATAAAAGGAGTTGCTCTGCTCTTTTTGCAACTTTTTTTTTTCTTAATTTTGAATTCTAGGATGTGTTTTATTCAAATTTATTTCAGATTCCTTAAAGGGAGAATTGCGCAAGTTGCGGTGAGAAATTTATGAATAAATTCAACAACCAATCTCATTCCAAACGGATCCCGTGAGTTAGGAGGGATCAGGTAGTAGTAGATGTGGGCCCAATTTCCAGAAAAATCCTTCAATCAACAGAAATCGTTATTTGCAACGCATGTATATTCTTTTAAAACTATCCTTAATTCAATCTCTTTCCACCAAAGCGACTCATTTTTATGAATAATTGTTTTTAAGGAATTAGGGAGATTTTAATGAATTTGGGGATGCCCAAAAGGTAAATTATTTTTTCATCCAAATAAATTGAGATTCGTCACAAATACCTACTTAATTGGAGCTGGCAGTGCAAAATGTCGAGGCTTTATTTTTGTTACACAAGTCGTCTTGATATAAATCTTAGAAGCGTGTTTGATATAAATTTTAGTTTTTATAATTTTATCAAGACAAAGAATTCGAACAAGAACACCCTTGTGGCTCTTTTTTTAAGCCGTACCGACCTTGGTAGTCTGAAGATTATGTGAGTTGATAAGTATTTAATTAAATTAATTAAATTATATCATATTAATTAATTAGTACAAAATTTTATAATTTAACATTATCCATTAAAGAAATATGCCAGTCTTAAGTAAATCTTGGCTGGCGGATTGCGCGCAACGAATGAGATGAGATTTATCTTGTGACCTATAATTTTTAAATGGGGGTAGACAGAACGGGTTATATAGGCTTCTAGCAAAACTTAGTCCATTGCAAACAAAGGCTTGTGTTTTGGGCCCAATTTAAGGACTCACTACGACATCGTTTAGGAAAGAAAACCCTAACCAGGTTCTATAAAACTCCTAATAATTGGCGACTCGGCTGCCGTCCTTGGAAATCGTTAAGAGCGTGAAGATGCAGATCTTTGTGAAAACCCTAACCGGGAAGACCATAACTCTCGAAGTCGAGAGCAGCGACACCATCGACAATGTCAAAGCTAAGATTCAAGACAAGGAAGGTGAATATTGCTGCTATACCTTTCATTTTTACCCTGTTGTCTTTTGCTTCGAAACGACAAAGTTTAACTTAATACATGATACAAATTTTGTGAATTATTTCTCAGGAATTCCCCCGGATCAGCAGCGTCTCATCTTCGCGGGAAAGCAGCTCGAAGATGGCCGTACCTTGGCTGACTACAATATTCAGAAAGGTCATTAGCTTTCTACCAGTGCATTTTGAGTTCAAAGATTCAATTTTGTTGATCTTTTAAGTATTAAATATGTGAATTAGGATTATAATTTTTTTTTTTTGGTTTAGAATCCACTCTTCATTTGGTGCTGAGGCTTAGGGGAGGTATTATTGAGCCTTCATTGATGGCTTTGGCTCGCAAATACAATCAGGATAAGATGATTTGCCGCAAGTATGCTCATGTCTCACTTTTTCTTTTCTTTTCAGTTTTTTTCATCAATGCAATTAGTTTTTATGTTTCTGCTGTTTCTTTGCTTGATGGGTTTGTTTTAGTAATAATGTTGTTTTAGTTACGGGACCTGACTTAGCTTCTACTGCAAGTTACAGTGCAGAAGAAGTCATACGAGGGCCCGAAATCAATTCCCATTCTTCAACTTTGTCAACTGTTTTTAGATCTTGTTGCAGTTGATTTTCATGGATGGTACATCCAAGTTTTAGAGAGACCCTGACTATTATATTTGGTATCACGGTTGTATTTTTGGTTAACATGGTCTAAATTTATGATAAGAACAATGCCATTATACTGTTTAGCCCATTACCGCTTCCCCTGACTTGCGACTTGTATGTTGGGACTATTATGTTGAACTCTGTTTCGCAATTGAACTGCAATCGAGAGCATCACAGTTCCGGAGATTAATTTCCATTTCAACTTTGTCAACTGGGTTTACTTACCATCAGTTGATTTTCTTGGGTGGTATATGATGTATTATTGATTGTTTACTTAAGTAATTCATGAATAGTAAATTTCATTTTGTGTATTAATGTGCTTGGTTGGTATCACTCCTGAAACCAGTGTTCTGTTTGACTTATAAGTGGCTCGACTAGCTGTAGCAAAACATCACTGCTATACTGTGGTTTTGGGAAAGTTATGAAATTCTATTACTCGTGTGCAGTAAACCATTGCCATTTTCTTTTTCCTTTGACTTTGCTATTTTGAGTTAGTGAGATTGCCTTTCATATTATTTTTTATGGTTGCACATATGTACTGGTTAGCACTTTTAATTACTGTCTTTGATGTTAAATTAATATGGTTTTGGGTTGTCAGATGTTATGCTCGTCTGCATCCCAGGGCTGTAAATTGCCGGAAGAAGAAATGTGGCCACAGCAATCAGGTGCTTTTTGATAATTTTTAATATGTTTTTATAAAGGTTTTCCTTTATTTTCCTATAAAAACTCTCTTGAACATTTTTATTTTTCATTTCTTGCAGTTGAGGCCTAAGAAGAAGATCAAGTAGACTACTCGCCTTAGACATGTTATGTGCCTTCTGAGAGACGTTCCAGTTATGAGATGTGTTTGTTTGTTTTTGAATAGGATTCGGGATTTGAATTAAGTGATCTTCTAAGTTTCATTGTGGGTGATTCATTTCAAGTGCAATTCTGTCAAACTTTTACCGTATTGAAGTTGGGATATATATTTGAGCTAATTTTGCTTCTTCGTCGGTGTAATTTTTGGGGCGGATTTTTATGAAATTGGGATACATAATCTGCACATATTACAAAAATCAAAGATAGCATTTTGAATTACTTAACAGCGTTGTTCACATGAAATCCTGGTATAATTAACAAATTACAACTTAGGCTTGCAATTAAAGACAATAAAATAATAAGGTTTATTATTATTATTCTTAATTCATAATCAATTGAATAGCATTTGTTTCTTTCTTCTCCTCTCTCTGTTTTTTTTTTGTCCCCCTCCTTTAGTTTCATTTATACATTTATCTTTTACAAACTTGAAACATCAATATTGTTTTTGTGTAACTCCTTATTTGGTCATATTGATTATTTTTATTTTTCAAAAATTAGTGTTTTTGACACTTGAGTTGACAAAGTTGGTTTGAAATCATTTTGGAGGAATGCATCACATCGAAGATAACTTGAAATCATTTTTTTCTCTTGATTTTGAATTCTAGGATGTGTTTTATTCAAGTTTATTTGAGCTTGCTTAAAGGGAGAACTGCGCAAGTTGCGGTGAGAAATTTTTGAATAAATTCAACTACCAATCTCATTCTAAACCGATCCTGTGAGTTAGGATGGATCGGGTTGTAGTAGATGTGGGCCCAGTTTATTCAATCCGCGTAAAAATACCCAAAGCTAAACTGGCCCACAGCCGGGCGTACTATTGACACAACCTCTGAAGTCCATCACTCCCTCCAGAAAAATCCGTCAATCAACAGAATTCGTTATTTACAACGCATGTATGTTCTTTCAAAACTATACTTAATTCATTCTCTTTCCACCAAAGCGACTTATCTTTATGAATAATTGTTTTTAAGGAATTAGGGGGATTTTAATGAATTTGGGGATGCCCAAGAAGGTAAATTAGTTTTTCATCCAAACAATTTGAGATTTATCATAAATATCTACTTAATTGAGGCTGGTAGTGCAAAATATTGGATTTTATTTTTGTTACATAAGTCGTCTCGAATCTTTATCTTCTTTTATTATTATTATTATTAAGTAAATATTAAGTTATATTTAATATAATTTACATTACTTACATGGATAATAAATGAATCTCACACTACGTACTGTTAATGTGAGTGATGTAAGTTACATCAAGTTATAATTTAAAAATTTTTTTATTATTATTATTGTTGCCGTCAAGTTCTTTAATTAATTTCGTCAACCATTGATTCTTCAACGATTCAATTTAACTAGCATAACAGAAAAGAAAAAGATTATAATGGGAGAGAAAAGTAGAAGGATCAGCATTGAACTGTACAGAAAGTTAGGAATAATTTCGGAAGAAAGATTTCTTCATTAATTGATGGGATTTTGTGAGGAGGTGCGTTTTATTTGACTTTATCGGTGTGCTAATAGTCCGTCAAAATAAGGTCTGCAGAATATTACCAATTAAATGGTCAAAACTAAAGCGACGCTGGAATAGCTCAGTTGGTTAGAGCGTGTGGCTGTTAACCACAAGGTCGGAGGTTCAAGCCCTCCTTCTAGCGAGTGTTTGTTAAAATTTTGCTCATGTGGTTTTGTTTTATTAGTCTTAATAATGCACGTTAAAAGTAGATAATGAACATTAAAATCAAGCAAACTGGCTCTTTACTCCTTTTGGAGATATGAGAGAAGTGCATTATTCATTTTAAATTACACAAATCCCTTTTATGCCACTTGTCAAAGTAGTTTTTTTTTTTCAATTTGATAATCAATTACTTACATGTGTTTTTTTGCATCACTTCAAATTAATTTTGAAATTATCAAAAATAACTAATGGTATATTTGAGATTGAAATTAGATAGCTGTAGTTTAAAAATTATAGTAATAAAATATTTGGTAAATACTAGCTGCTGTAATTTAAAAGATATGTTAATATATATTTTTTTTCACTTGTATAGTAAAAACTATATTATATCTTTAATAATTTTATTAAAATTATTATTTTAATTTTATATTTACTATATATTATTCATTTTTGTTTTATAACTATAATTTTTTGTTCACAGTAATTGTATCTTAAAAGTTACAGCACCTCAATGTTAAGCACACCCTAAGTTCATTCTAAATTATATAGTAAAAAGAAGTGTTTATAATGTGGATGTAAAGAGATCATAGCAAAAAGAATAAAAATATGTGGATTAATTTAATTAAATTTTTATATATATTTATAACTTGGATACTGACGGGGCGCCAATGGTATATCACTTCAAACAATCTAATTTCAATTATGATGTTTGACAATAAATTACTGTCCAATTTACCTATTTTTTGTTTCTCGACAAATCCTAGTACCAAATGCACCAATATTACATTTTTATTTACGTTAATTTTAAAATATTGTCATTGTGAAATGTCAAATTTTAAAATATCCTTCAAAGTTTTGTAAATTCCACCTACTCCTATTTGAATTAAAAAGAAAAAAGAAAAATGATAGATCTGTTAATGATTTTTTTTTGGGTTAATTCAAAGTTACTCTCATTGTGCATTGACTGTTTTCAAATCACTCTTTATTTTTAAAAACCTCAATTTACTCTTTATTTTTGTTAAGAAGAAAAAAATTTAATTTTTTCACTTTTCTTTTGAATAAATAGAAGGTATCTTGAGATTTTCAAAGTAAGAAAGGTAATTTGAAGATAACCATTCAGGGAAAATCTAAAATTGACATTATTTATCTCAGTAAAGATAAAATAAATTGAGATTTATAATAATTTAAAGTATTTTAAATAATATATTTTCATGAAGGATAGTTTTAAATCAATAATGGTGTGTTTACTCACTTTTAGATATTAAAATGTGATACTTAATGATTGACACATTCAATAAATTATAAAAAATAATAAATTTAACAATTAAAAATAGAATATTAAAGTTAGTTAATTTCATAGACATGACATTAGATAATTAACGACACATAATATGTATTCGAATTAAATATCCACACTTACTGGATGCTTTCGGCTCTGTACGCTTTTGGCAGGCCTTGGATCCTCCTCCCAAGTCCAGCTGCCAAACACCCCAACCGCATCAACTACCGACTAACGAACAAAACCCATCGATCCCTTTCACTTCCACGTCAATCAGACGGTCACACACACCACTTGGGTGATGAGCCGCAGAGCCCACAATAATGGCGACTTTGAGCTTCTGCTCTAATTTCCCATCACCAACCTCTTCACTTTCCAAATTCCATTCGTCTAAACCCCTGGTTATATTCCCCTCAAATGGCATCCACAATCGCCTCTGTTCATCCAAACACTCCCCACCAACTTCCGTCTTCTGTTCGGCCGCCAAAGGCCCATCCGGTGACAACATCCCCAGGTAAATTCTCTGTCTTTTCGTTTTTACTTTACTATTGACGTGTTGCATTTATTTCACCGTGTGAGCAGTGTTCGAATTCGTGACCTCTTGTACCGCTCGAAAGATTTTATCGATTGACCAACCGGACAATTTTATGTGAAACGTTTGCATTGTTCCTTTGTATCAGCAACTTCTGTATTATAGAAGGACCGGAGACTGTTCGAGATTTTGTTCAGATGCAGCTCAAGGAAATTGAAGATAACATTAAGCATCGGCGCAATAAGATATTTCTCCTCATGGAAGAGGTTTTATTCTCTTTTTAAGTATTTTAAATTAGAGGATAAAGCACTGTTTGATATTGTTCTTGATATTGATTTTATTGATTTTAGATGTTTTTCTTTTTCCTTCGTGTTTTCTAGTTAAGGAGATTGAGGGTGCAGCAAAGAATAAAGGGTTTGAAAGTCATTGATGAGAGCAGCGAGGAAGAGGCAAATGAGATGCCTGAAATCCCATCATCAATTCCTTTTCTGCCTTATGTGGTGAGTCTTCAAACAATTTTTTTTTGAATTTGTTGCTAACAAAGTCATGAAAATCAGTATATATATTCTTCATTTCCATTTTCTGATTATTTTAAGAGCTTTTTGTGTCTGATCTTGTTCATTTTTATTTTGAGTAGACTCCAAAGACATTGAAGCAGCTTTACCTGACGAGCTTATCATTCATATCTGGAATAATTGTATTTGGCGGTCTTATTGCACCAACTGTAAGTTTACAGAGAGTGACTGCTTTGTTCTTATTCCAGTTCATCTTGATATGATTTGTTTCAAAGGCTGTTTATCATCTTACAATGAGTCATTTACTTTTGTGCGGCATTATTGTATTACTTCAACTCTTACAACAAGGGAACAGAAGACATTGGTTGTGTATGAAGGGGTGCTTATATTTTACAATGGATTGGCCTCAGAGCTGCATTCTTATGTTCAGGATGCCGCTGACACATAATTGTGCTGACTAAAACCCAAATTCATGGAATGGTAGCTTGTAAGAAATGATATATCAAAAAAGATGAGAAAGACAGGGAAGGCTACCATAACAATTCTAGGTTATTTGAGATTATTAATTAATCGAGGCAATTACCAAATTTATTAAAAAGTTTAAGAAGGAAAGGCATAAATTAGAAGCTAATTTAGACAAATTGCAAAGATTGTACTGGTGATTCTGTATAAGGGTAGGGCTGAAAATGCAAGTCAAGTATTGGGTGACAGCTGATGGCATGTAGGTGAGATGTATGTGGACAGTTCTGAAAGTTGCAATAGATCAAAGGGATATTAAGTTCAGGGAGAATGTTTTACTTATATCCAACCCAAAAAGTTGATAAATGGTGCTTCAATTGCACTGGTTGTGAGTTATGCGTATTTGCAGTTTTCTATTAGTTTTTTTTTTCTTTTTTTTTTAAATCCGTGACCATCATTCACCTTCTAAATTCTGTTCACAATGGCAGCTGGAGCTGAAATTAGGTTTAGGGGGCACCTCTTATGAAGATTTCATTCGCAACATGCACTTACCCATGCAATTAAGGTATTGGTGAACCTGCTCTTCTTCTAAACAGAAACAGAAAAAAGTTTTGGTGCAGGCAAACTTTAAATTTGTTTATGCTTTCTGTTCCACTTCTAACCAGTTGGATTCCATCTTCAGTCAGGTCGATCCCATTGTGGCATCTTTTTCAGGTGGGGCAGTGGGTGTCATATCGGCTTTGATGTTAATTGAAGCTAACAATGTTGAGCAACAAGAGAAAAAAAGGTGCAAATATTGTCATGGAAGCGGTATGTATCAATGTACACTTGTATATTTTTGGGCATGCTATTCAAATTTTGCTTTCTTTCGTTTGAGAAATAAATTTGTCTTTATTTTTACCGTGTACCACCAGCATACTATTGTTTGTGAAATAACTGAAAATTGTAGCATTCAAATGAAACATATAGGAATTTTATTTAACTTACATAGAGTTGCTTCTACTTTATATGTTGTATGTCCGGAAAAAGAAAAAATGATAAGACAGTGGAGCATTTGTTACTATAATGATGCAGGAAAGTGTAATTGATTTTTAAATGCTGAAACTATTCTGGAAGACTGGAGCTCAGTACTGATATTCTTTGGAAAATTCAAATGTTTGATAGGGTTGAGCTTTCATCCCAAGGATGGGGCTTTGAGATCCTTTATAGATGGATGAACTCTTCTCTCTTGGTCATCTTATCTTATGACTTCAGTTCATAGACATAACCAGCTTTTTTCCTTATCTGACCTTTTAGATCTATTTTGTATATGCTTTGTGGTCGTACTCCTTTTGAACTCTAAAATAGTATTTAGTCATGAAAAATAGGTTACTAAATAATGGGTTCCAGTAGTCATTTTCATTTCCTGTTGGTTTGTTGTTGTGTCCAACTGCCTATAGATGGCTCATGATTATTTTGCTAGGATGGTTTTATTTGTATTTGCATTGATGTCATTACATTCAAATCCTTTATGAAAAATATCTTGTCAATATCCACTATACGCAACCAAAAAGTAAATTGGAAATACAAAAGCTCATTTTCTTGGCCTCTTTTTTTCCTTAGTTTTTTTGACATTTTGTTTATAATTTCCATTAGTTTATTTTTTGTATCATCCGATGGACAGGATACTTGGCCTGCGCTCGATGTTCTTCTAGTGGTCTTTGCTTGAGTATTGATCCTGTCTCAATATCCAGTGCATCCAATCGTCCTCTGAGAGTGCCCACAACTCAACGGTGTCCAAACTGCTCAGGTGCAGGAAAGGTACAAAATTTGATAATAAAAAGATTGCTACACAAGGAGACATATGCCTTTGCTATCTTGGGCAATAAGATGTTGTAAAAGTTGTTTGGTTGAATGCATTTTTAAGCTCCTCTTCATGCCTCTGTCAATCAGCTGTACTAAAACAACATTAAATTGACTTCATTTTTATTGAGTTATGGTCGTTAATCATTTCTTATGCTTATTCAGGTGATGTGCCCGACTTGCCTGTGCACCGGAATGATGATGGCAAGCGAACATAACCCGCGGATAGATCCATTTGACTAAAGAGCTCTGACTTTTGCAGTGTAATTGTCTTTGCAGTCACTGTTACTGAGGAATGGAGTTTGTCCGAAGACAAAATTTATTTAGAAGAAATAAATAAACAGAATGTTTTCTCTCCATGAAAAAAAGAAATAAAACTTGTATGATCTAGAACAAAAAGGCATCCATGATAAAAAAAGAAATAAAACTTGTATGATCTGAACAAAAAGGCATGTATACACCCTGTGGAAGGAGAATAGAAACTAGTGGCACTTGGTGGTAGTAAGGAGCTGGTGATTGATACGAACTCAAAACATATTTACTTGTTGAAATGACAACTATTTTTCTTTAACTTATGATGTGATTTTTGAATCATTAATTTTATGCACTTAACTGGTTTTTAATGATTTTAAATGAGAATTTGGTTGTGTTTATCAATTAAGATAAAATGAAACAAAAAATTTGAGTAATTGATTAATAAAAAATTTGTTTCTTGTGGAGGGCTCTTCTCAAAATTGTTAAACATATTTGTTTGACGACCGTAATCATAAGACAGTTTGGCCGAGTGGTCTAAGGCGCCAGATTTAGGCTCTGGTCCGAAAGGGCGTGGGTTCAAATCCCACAGCTGTCAATATTTTTTTCTCCACCGTTTATCTAAAACGACGTCATTTACTTATATGGTGTTCTACTATTCTTTATCTAGCCACCTGTAACCGCCAGAACGCAGACAGCGGGACTTTACCAATGGCGAGAATCTTGAAGAATAGACACAAC
Organism: Aegle marmelos; assembly: GCA_030449875.1. NCBI lineage: Eukaryota > Viridiplantae > Streptophyta > Magnoliopsida > Sapindales > Rutaceae > Aegle > Aegle marmelos. The sequence goes on along the minus strand of JASUUL010000077.1, from coordinate 5,159,167 downwards.
AGCTTGAACCTGCTGACTCGGTTCCTCAACTCACCAACAACACGATCACTCCAAACCCTAGCCTATGAAGAAGTCCGATCTTCCTCGGACAGACCGTACACATCAACCGCCTTCGTTCTCCATGGCCTCCTCGGATCCGGCCGCAACTGGCGCTCCTTCTCCCGCAACCTCGCCTCAACACTCTCCCAAACTTCTGCTTCATCCGGTAACAACAATTATATTGATTTACAATTACTTGGATTTAAGTTTTATTTATTTGTGTCAATTTTTAGCTGTCTGTTTGTGGATATAGAGTGGAGGATGGTGCTAGTGGATTTGAGGAATCACGGGAGGTCAGCTGAGATTGAGGGTCTTGACCTGCCGCATGACATCGCGAATGCTGCTAATGATTTGGCTAATTTGGTGAAAGTCAAAGGCTGGGATTGGCCTGATGTTGTTATAGGTCATTCAATGGGTGGGAAAGTTGCGTTACACTTTGGTCAAAGTTGTGCTCGCGGCGATTATGGCCAATCCGTGGCATTGCCTAAACAGGTTTGACTTTGGCAACGTTTTGTTGATGGTTGTGACTGGTAAAGTCGAACTGCTGATAAAGAGCTAAAGTCCAATTGCTGATGAAGAACTAGCTTCCTGTTTATGACAGTTATCAAGGATTCTGATTTTTTTTATTCATTGTAACAACAAGTATTAGAATTTATCAGAGGCGAAAATTTGATGGTTGAGCGCTCATGAACCTTCATATGTATTTTATGTTTTATTTTTACCGTTAGCATGCTTGCACTCAGGGCCGCAGTAATGATACTGGTTTGGTACCTTAATCTGGCCCTAAAACGGGTCAGTTGGCAACACAAGTTGTTGACGGTGTTGTACACATTGCATCTTCCATGTACAATTAGACATGATAGATATTTTATGTGAATTTTAATTTTACTTATCTGACATATCTTATTAAGAAAAACGGTTGCTTTGTTTCATTTGAACTGGAAAATTTTAAGTTTTAATCATATTTCTTTAACATTGGTAATATCATCCTGTAAAATTAAAACTTTTTTGTTATGAGTCTCAAATAACCTATGTTGTAGTTTTAAAATTTCTTGGAAACTAGAAATGAAAACATGGATTTAGATGATGTGATCTTGGCTTAAGAATAAGTTGAAAGTTGCTTGATGGGCTTTGTTATTCTTTTGTGTTTTCTGCTGTCAAACGGACCATGCATACAAAGTAACATATGGAATATGGCAAATTTTCTTACTGGGTGATTTGAAAATTATTGTCTGCAAGTAGATGACAAAATTTCTCGGTATTTATATTTTGTTTTCTGATGCAGAGCAGCTGTGGGTATTGGATTCTGTCCCTGGAGAAGTGAAAACAGAGAATAGTGAGGGTGAAGTGGAGAAAGTTCTGCAAACCTTGCAGAGTTTACCTTCATCAGTCCCATCAAGAAAGTAATACCCCTTTTCTTTATGGTGATGCATTATTATGTGCATGGTTTGACCTGTTGTGTTATTGATCTAATTATTCATTGCTAAAATGGTCCAAATACGGATTTTATATGGACTAGTAGTCTGCCATTACCTTTTTTTTTTTCCTCAATAAGTAGCCTTTTATAATGTTGAAAATTCTATATATGTTTATCTGGAAATCTTGGGATAATAACTACAGTAGCTGCTATGCCTTGTGCTATTGGTTCTTATTGTCATCAATGCCATTAAGTTCACTTCAGGTGGCTTGTGAATCACATGATGGAGCTTGGATTCTCTAAGTCATTGTCAGAGTGGATTGGCACCAACCTCAAGAAATCTGGAGAGCGTGAGACATGGGCTTTTAATCTCGATGGTGCTGTTCAGATGTTCAATTCTTACAGGCAAATCTCTTATTTTTTTAATTGTTGTCTGTTTGATCTACACACACCAGAAGAAAATGGAATTTCAATCTTTTTATTTCACTTTATGACCTGAGAGCTATATGTTGGATGCAGGGAAATGTCCTATTGGCCTCTTTTGGAGCACCCATCACAAGGAATGGAGATAGCTATTGTGCGCGCTGAGAAGAGTGACCGATGGGATCCAGGTGTGATTCAGCAGCTTGAAGACATTGCCAAGAGACAAGGAGATAAATCCGAGGGTAAAGTTTCTGTACATGTTCTTCCCAATGCAGGCCACTGGGTTCATGTGGACAATCCAAAAGGACTTCTTGAGATTGTGGCTCCCAGGATTGCCTCTGTTTAACTATTATTGCAATTTGTTTCTTAGAGCTGTCATTTGTTTCAAAATTAATTAAATATCTTCATTATTATTTCTCCATTCTTGCTCAGGCAGTGTTGGGACAAGGCACTGATTTTGTTTAAAAATCAAAATAAAGTGTAAATCAATCAGAGGTGAGAGTGATGAGTGATCTTTAGGTAACTTAAATTGTTTGCTTGATTTCCTGAGTTGTTTAATTTAATAATATCGTTGGTTTCGTTATCTGTCTCAAGCAGTTCATGCTGCATTTCAGTAAAGCTAGGCTGTTGTGAAAGTTCGCGGTTCAAAGATGAAAGTATGAAACTTATGAATTATGGTGATTTGGTTCGTTACTATCGATCCTTGAATGATAAATATGGAATTGAATCTGGATTTCTTGCTTAACGTATAGCGGCACAAAAATTTGCTCGGGCGAAGGAAAACGTGGGAATTAAAGCCTCTTTCCTTATGTTTGAAAGGTGGAAGTCCCTCCTGTTTAAATCAAATTTGATAGGTTTGGAGCACGGTTCAATGGTTTTCAATCTCACTAATTTCTGTTCAATGCAACCTTTACCTTATGAATAAATAGCTTAAAAAAAAAGAAAAAGAAAAAACAGTTAGGTGATAATATTTTATGTTAATTTAAATTGTAAAGTAAAAAGGTTTAATTGTACATATGCACTCAAAATAAAATCCAAAATATTCACCCCAAACAAATATCCAGAAGTACTGTAAATCATAGTAGCAAACACTTGTTCTTTTAAATACAGATATTGCAAGCCAAACTTAAATTGACAGAAAATTTGAGCCAAATCCACGTACGCAATCCATTGGATTGAACATTTTGAATGGCATTTGCAGGCTCAAAAGTTTTATGTAAAAATTTATATCAAACAGTGAAATTTTACTTACCCCATCCCGATTATGAAATAAATGGATCATAAAAATTTGATTCTAGTACTGTACTAGACGAAAAATAAAAAGTTGCGAGTGACCTTGATTCCCCTCAAGCCTATTTGTAGTATCTTAAAAAGAAAAACGCAGGGGCAATTCCGTCATTCAGAAGCTGTCCAAACGCTAAAAACTGAAACCCTAACTATAAATTGTCTCCTTAAAACCCATTCATCTCTCTCAGTCTCTGCAGCTGCTGCTTCTGTGTTTTGACGCTTTTGTGATCAACTCTCTGTTTCATCAGTAACCATGGTAAGCTGTTCTCATCTCCCTCTCCTGTCATTTTCTTTTCAGTTAGTTTTGAGCTCGGATGCAAAACTTCCGCAGCATAAATTAGATACCGTGCAGCTGTGAATAATTCTTTTGTATAATGTTTCTTTCTCTAACGAATGGATGACAAAATTCAATTGAAGGGATTGATGACAATGATTTAGTTTCCATTTTTTTCCAAGCAAATCATTGGTCTTGCTTACCCGAACTCTCTAGAATCTGTGCAGTGACAGTTTTTAGTTAATTTTAGTTATACACTTGTTCTTGATTATTGTTATGGAGTGGACTTCCTGTTTCCCAATTTTATATTAAGGAATGGGTGCATGTAAATTGTTTTGAGGTTTGCCCTGTTGATGTTACATTTGTTAAAGAGCAGTATTTGAGTATCCTGCATCTCTTTTAATTATGCACCATGGATTTTTCAGTCGAGAAGAAAGGTCAGAGAGCCTAAGGAGGAAAATGTTACTCTTGGACCTGCTGTGAGAGATGGTGAGCATGTATTTGGCGTGGCCCACATTTTTGCATCCTTTAATGACACTTTCATTGTAAGTCTCAAACTTGGTCTAAATTTATTTATTTACTTATTTATTTGTATTTCAGTTTCACAGTTTTCAGTAACTTAAAATGTGTTTTGTATGGTATGCAGCATGTGACTGACTTGTCCGGAAGAGAAACACTTGTGCGCATTACTGGTACAGTTCCTTCTTTGGCTCTCTAAATTGATGCGCCTTTTGTTGTGTTTTTGTTTTGAAGAAGGAAGCACATAATTAGATTTGTCTTTATTATTATTATTATTATTATTATTTTTGATACATTTTCCTCAAGTACAGGAGGTATGAAGGTCAAAGCTGACAGGGACGAATCCTCCCCTTACGCGGCTATGCTTGCAGCACAAGATGTTTCTCAACGATGCAAGGTCTTGTATTCTGTCCCCTACCCGATTTACAATTGCAGTCATTCAAAATTACAAATATATGTGAATTGGTCCAACCTTGTGTCTTGTTGATGTTCAACATATTATAAAGTTACATGCCTGAAAATAGAAAGAACTGTATTTGTTAGTTATTTATGCATAAAATTACTTAAATTGATTCGTAGAGCTTATAACCTGCAGGAGCTTGGCATTACCGCTCTTCATATTAAGCTCCGGGCTACTGGGGGTAATAAAACTAAAACTCCCGGTCCAGGTGCTCAGTCAGCACTTAGAGCTCTTGCTCGTTCTGGAATGAAGATTGGCCGCATAGGTATATTCATTTGCCTTATTTCGGTGGACTTTGTTGGTTTAGTAATCTTAGTAGTACCATTGTGTTGGAAGTTTCTTTTTGTAGATTTGTTTGGATTCGTGTAAATTTTGCTTCTGTATTTCTTCTATCTGTGGAACTTTAGTTTTATTTGGTGTTCAGTTAAAAACTTAATCGATCATAATTATCTTTACCATGCAGATTGCAAACTTATCTAGTAGATGCCTCTATGATTTTGAGTTGCAACTGGTCTCTAATATCTGTTTTTTGATTTTGCAAAAGTAAAATTTTATCTTTGCTGACATCAGGTGGTTCAGTCTGTTCTCTACTTTTTTTCTCCCCAAAATACTTTGGTGATCTGTGGGTCTTTGGAATTGATGCATCAATTTATCACCACAGATATGGTTAATTTTAACGTAAACCTTTTTTTTTTGGGGGTTCAACAGAGGATGTGACTCCAATTCCCACCGACAGTACCCGCAGAAAGGGTGGTAGGAGGGGTAGAAGGTTGTAATTCTTTTCCTCACACCCATCCATAACGTTCAAGATGATGCCGTGGTTACAGAGAGTTTTGCTCTCTTCTGTTAAATGCAAGAACGCTTTTGATTTCCCAATTTTGTTGTTTGGAACATCTGTAGTGTTGGATTCCTCTGTGTTAGCCTTTCCAATGAATTAAGTTTTATACAGTGGCAAGACTAATCATTCCTCCATCAGTTTCTGAATTTTATTGTTTATCAACATTCTACAAGTATTTGTGTTAGTATTGTGTTGAGTGATTAAGTATGATGCTAGTGGTTATCATTAGATGTTGATCAACTTGCCCCTTTTAATATTCAATCTACCTTTTTCATTGCCTATCTTCTTCTCTCTTGATTGTATTGGGCAATGGTAGGTCCCTGTGCTATTATATTAAGATGCATGCTATTATATCTCGTTATTCTAGCTCCATAAGGCCAGCAACCCCGTTGTTCTTGCGCTTCGTAAAGTAACAATTGCTTTTGATTGTGAAATGGCATTCCTATTCTACTACTCACAAGTGACAATCAGTTATTCAAGCTATAGCAAAAGTTGTGGCTCTGGGATAAAAGGAAATTAAATTTTAGAAGCGTGTTTGGTCCAAACCTTAGTTTTTCCTTTTAAACGGAGTAAATAATTTCATCAAGACAAAGAATTCGAGCAGGAATGCTGTTGTGGCTCTATTTTTAAGCTACACCGATCTTGGTAGTTTGAAGATTATGTAAGTTGATAAGTATTTAATTGAATTAATTAAATTATATCACATTAATTGATGCAAAATTTTATAATTTGATATTACTCATTAAAGAAAGAACCCCCTTATGGCTCTCTTTTTAAGCTACACCGACCTTGGTAGTTTGAAGATTATGTGAGTTGATAAGTATTCAATTGAATTAATTAAATTATACTACAGTACAAAATTTTATAATTTGACATTACTCATTAAAGAAATATGCCAGTCTTAAATATATCTTGGCTAGCGGATTGTGCGCAACGAATGAGATGAGATTTGTCTTGTAACCTAAATGGGCGTAGACAGAACGTGTTATATAGGCTTCAGGCAAAACTTAGTCCATTCCAAACAAATTGCTTCCGGCTTGTGTTTTGGGCCCAATTTAAGGGCTCACCACGACATCGTTTAGGAAAGAAAACCCTAACCAGGTCCTATAAAACCCTAAAATTGGCGACTTGGCTGCCGTCCTTGGAAAATCGTTAAGAGCGTGAAGATGCAGATCTTCGTGAAAACCCTAACCGGGAAGACCATAACTCTCGAAGTCGAGAGCAGCGACACCATCGACAATGTCAAAGCTAAGATTCAAGACAAGGAAGGTGAATATTGCCGCTATACTTTTCATTTTTACCTTGTTGTCTTTTGCTTCGAAACGACAAAGTTTAACTTAATACACGATACAAATTTTGTGAATTATTTCTCAGGAATTCCCCCGGATCAGCAGCGTCTCATCTTCGCGGGAAAGCAGCTCGAAGATGGCCGTACCTTGGCTGACTACAATATTCAGAAAGGTCATTAGCTTTCTACCAGTGCATTTTGAGTTCAAAGATTCAATTTTGTTGATCTTTTAAGTATTAAATATGTGAATTAGGATTATAATTTTTTTTTTTTGGTTTAGAATCCACTCTTCATTTGGTGCTGAGGCTTAGGGGAGGTATTATTGAGCCTTCATTGATGGCTTTGGCTCGCAAATACAATCAGGATAAGATGATTTGCCGCAAGTATGCTCAAGTCTCACTTTTTCTTTTCTTTTCTTTTCTTTTCAGTTTTTTTCATCAATGCAATTAGTTTTTATGTTTCTGCTGTTTCTTTGCTTGATGGGTTTGTTTTAGTGATAATGTTGTTTTAGTTACGGGACCTGACTTAGATTCTACGGCAAGTTACAGTGTAGAAGTCATACGAGGACCCGAAATCAATTCCCATTCTTCAACTTTGTCAACTGTTTTTAGATCTTGTTGCCATTAGACTGTTTAGCCCATTACCACTTCACTTGACTTGCGGCTTGTATGTTGGGACTATTACGTTGAACTCTCTTTTGTAATTGAACTGCAATTGAGAGCATCACGGTTCCAGAGATTAATTTCCATTTCAACTTTGTCAACTGGGTTTACTTACCATCAGTTGATTTTCTTGGGTGGTATATGATGTATTATTGATTGTTTACTTAAGTAATTCATGAATATTAAATTTCATTTTGCGTATTAAGGTGCTTGGTTGGTATCACTCCTGAAACCAGTGTAGCTGTAGCAAAACATCACTGCCATACTGTGGTTTTGAGAAAGTTATGAAAGTCTATTACTCATGTGCAGTAAACCATTGCCATTTTCTTTTTCCTTTGACTTTGCTATTTTGAGTTAGTGAGATTACCTTTCATATTATTTTTTATGGTTGCACATATGTACTGGTTAGCACTTTTAATTACTGTCTTTGATGTCAAATTAATATGGTTTTGGGTTGTCAGGTGCTATGCTCGTCTGCATCCCAGGGCTGTAAATTGCCGGAAGAAGAAATGCGGCCACAGCAATCAGGTGCTTTTTTATAATTTTTAATATGTTTTTATAAAGGTTTTCCTTTATTTTCCTATAAAAACTCTCTTGAACATTTTTATTTTTCATTTCTTGCAGTTGAGGCCTAAGAAGAAGATCAAGTAGACTACTCGCCTTAGTCATGTTATCTGCCTTCTGAGAGACATTCCAATTATGAGATGTGTTTGTTTGTTTTTGAATAGGATTCAGGATTTGAATTAAGTGATCTTCTAAGTTTCATTGTAGGTGGTTCATTTCAAGTGCAATTCTGTCAAACTTTTACCGTATGAAGTTGGGATATATATTTGAGCTAATTTTGCTTCTTTGTCGTTGTAATTTTTGGGGCGGATTTTTATGAAATTGGGATACATAATCTGCACATATTACAAAAATCAAAGATAGCATGTTGAATTACTTAACAGCGGTGTTCACATGAAATCCTCGTATAATTAACAAATTACAACTTAGGTTTGCAAATAAAGACAAAAAATTAATAAGGTTTATTATTATTATTTTTTAATTCATAATCAATTGAATAGCATTTGTGTTTCACAAACATCAATATTGTTTTTGTGTCACTCCTTTGGGTCATATTGATTATTTTTATTTTTCAAAAGTTAAGTGTTTTTGACGCTGAGTTGAAAAAGGGGGTTTGAAATCATTTTGGAGGAACGCGAGCAGATGAACTTATTTTCTTACGAGTGATAGGTTCCCAACGTTGGACATGGATCGGTTAAATCTGGGTATGAAGACTTGAATAATTTGGTGCAAGTGATAAATACGTGAAATCAGAAGATGGCCAATTAATTGGCATTCTCCCTTGTTAACAAAAAATTGCCCCCACCACTTGGTAGAATAGTTTTTAATTTGAAAAATGTTTGGCAAAATAAGGAGTACCAAAATTTTAAAACCTCGTTGAAATATTTTCATTTATAATTGTCCTCTGTATGTTTTCACATTTTCTTTATTATATACAACTAAGCTATCGTTGTCTAATTGAAACATCCCTAACAACTTGCTTCCAAGAAAATAAATAAATAAGGTGATTAATGACGTTAAATGAAATATGGAAGATTAAAAACGGCTTGGTATTTTTGAAATTTCGGAAATCTAAGGGAGACTTTTATGACAAATCAAGTCACTAGTGGATCAAACATGAAAATATTCTTAAAAATTTTTAAAAGCCAGACCTTCCTGGGTTCAAGATGGAGCCCTCCTTAGATTGTTTTCCTCCGTGAAGTAGCTTTAACTTTGCAACCGCACGGGGTTTTTATGAGTTGTAAAGATTTTACAAGAAAAATAATTAATAAGGCTGTCACAATGAAAACTAACATTATTATTATTTTTTGAGCGAATAAAATAATTAAAGCAGAAACAAACGAGTTTTGGCTATCCTGCATGATTTGAACGAACCGCGGAACCCTAAACTCACAACTCGTTAGCATGGTGATGACTCTTATTCTACATAGCTCACAATTATTCACTTGACTAAATGCTCATCAGAAACGCTATAATTTTCATTTTCCTGGATTATTCAATCCAGACTGAAAAATTAAAACTATATTTTAGGTTTCACATGGCCTTTCATGAGTTCATCTTCACTGGTTTTTTCATGCTCCATGCGTTAAGTTTCTCAACAGTAACAGTCTCAGTCCCATTGTTGAATGCATACAAATGGGCATCATCAAATACCGCTAGAGTTGGATAAACCCTAGATGTGATGCATGTTTTGCCTCCAGCTCCAAAACTCTCTACAACAGAATGATCAATCTGCAAAAGTTGAAAAAAAAAAAGAATAATAATAATAATAACAATCATAATCAAAACATTGTGATAGAAAGATTTGTTTCTTGAAACTATTATAGTGAATCGTAGGGAACGTACCAAACTCCGAAGAGAGAGCTTCTTATCTGATAAATCTGCATTAACAAAGCCAGCAAATGATGGCTTATACAGTCCTTCAGTCTTCAGAGTTGAACTGTTCAAAGAACCAAAATAGAACCAAGTTTATATAAAAGCTAATGTATAAAGGAATATGCTTCCGAATTTTTCATTGCATGTGTAGAGTTGTAACGTAACCAAACTTATATGTTGTGACTTGTGAAATGTCGAAATTAACCTGCTAGCATCGGAACACATAAGAACTAGATGCTCGTCTCCGTCCTTGAAAATCCTGAAGAAGACAGGAGTGAATTCTTCCAGGTTCTTGGAAGCCAATGTCAAGATCCCGAACGGTCCAACTCCGCCCTGAACTTTTGAACCAATTTTTCCGCAAAGGTGCTCAGCGTCTAGATTTTTCCAGGTAGGGTCAAATTTCTCAGCTTTGTCCAAGCTAGAAAGCTTAAAAATCACCTCAACATCAGCCTGAAATAAAAAGCAGCAAATCATCAACAACTGAGGCTTCAGTTGGAACTAATGCGTTTATCAAAAAGGAAGAATGCAATTCGAAAATCAAACCTGGGCAGCTGTGATTCCTTTAACTTCAACATGGTCTCCTTTCTTCAGCTCTTGATTGCTCATTTGCACGTGTTTACCCCTCAGGGTCTCTAACTCTGCAATTGGCCATTGTAGCAATTGTTTTCCGCTACCATCAAGCCACACTTCCCTCGGAATTGTCTACAAATAATTTTTTTAAAAAATCAAAATCTATCCTTGCATGGGAATGCTTGTTTAAATAAATTTAACTAAACGTCAACAAAGTGTGACAACGATACCTGAACTCCAGCCCAGCCTTTAGTAATGTCATCGAATCTAGAATCAGACTCGTTGGCCCAACCCCACAAAATTCTCCTATTTTTCCGAGAATCAAAGAAAGTCTTTGATGCATAGAAATTTCCATAATCATATCTCAGCCCCCTCCACCCATCAACTGAATCTTTATCGGGCACATACCTGTCCTTGTTCCTATTGTACGTACCAATTGTATAGTAGTCATAGCGTGTTAAGTCTAAGCTAACCTTCAATACATATTTCTCATTTCCCCCGGCAAATGAAGTATCCAACCCGTTTTTACCCGATATCGAAACCGGGTAGAAATCCGGGCACTCCCACATACCCGTGTTAGCCAACGAATGGATCGGGTGTTTGGCCTTGGTCCATTTCATAAAGTCCCTACTCCTATACAAATATGCTATCCCTCTATGCTTCCTTCTACTACCAACTATCATCCTCCAGTGTCCATCATTGCTCCACCACGCTGTGGTCGGATCACGGAAGGCGCTGGAGTTGACATCGGGCCCCGGGGAAACCACCGGGTTGTTACCGGGCTTGATCCATTTACGGAGATAGGGATCGGATAGGTTCGCGGGTACCGCGTAGTTTTGGACTTGTCTTTCTTTGTAGTCAATGCCGGTGTACACGATTATGGGCTTGTTGCCCGGGAGAATGGTGGCAGATCCGGACCAACAGCCCTTTACATCAAATGGTTTTGACGGGTAAAGTGCAGGCTCAAGAGCTTCCCAATTGATCAAATCTTTGGATACAGAATGAGCCCACACAATGTTACCCCATACCGCACTCTTGGGATTGTATTGATAGAATAAATGGTAAACCCCTTTGTAGTACATGGGTCCTATTTCAAAAACGAATAAAACAGGTGATTGAGAACAACTTTTGATTAAAAAATTAATAATAATAAAACAAGAGCAACAAATGGTCATGCTGCATTATGATTGACTTTAACATTTGTAACATAGGACATTATATTTTGAAGGAGGGGGAGGGGGGAGACAATAGCAAAAAATGTTTTTTAAAAATAATTAATAGTTTTGTTGGAGGGACTCACCATTTGGATCTGTCGATTGTTTGTCGTGCGAGTTCAAACACCATGGGAATATGAAGCAAGAGAAAGAAACTGAGAAGTTAGCACTGTAGATTTGACAACAAGTTTTCGATAGCATAAAGAAACAAAAACAGTTGAGGTACGTGATTTAAAAATTACTTTACAAAATTTTTCGTTGAGGTAGGTGAGGAATTTAGTTTACATTGCAGTTAGCAACTTTGATTCGTGTATAATGATTCTGGCTTAAAAGATCTAATTCTTAAATAACTTAGGTTTTAAGATTATCATTTCATGAATTGAAACCTATCTAACCCCCTCCTCACCCACGTGTGAGTAGGGCTCGAGCTTCGATCTCTTGAATCCTGCAAAAAAGACTCTACCAATTATACCATTTAAAACCCAGGATGTATTTGATAGCTAAAACATTTTAACCACGAAATGTAATCTTTAATCTTTGCTCGGAAAATTTAATAGATTTCTTCTCTTTATCAAGCAAAAGTAGGTGTCCGACTATCAAACGCTTTAAACTACTGCGAAGCGCAATAGTTACAAACATTCAGTACTTGTGAATATCAAGTTTGAAAGCAACAGACTAATAGCCCTAAACTGACCAAGTACTCGCATCTTTGGTGACGTTACACGAATCATGATTACAATAACGCGAGATTCTTTTTGCAAGCCAGATACAAGTCAACTTTTCTATTTCAAAGAAAAGGGGGAAAAAAAAAGTTGTTCCTGCAATAAGCAATTGACATGTGTGATGGGGTAGCTTAGGTCATCAAGGAGCACTCAACTCCAGCATCTAAAGATTGTGCAAAGTGGTCCAGAAGGGATTCCCAATTTGATCAGAGCAAATGGTTGTGAGAACGAAGTATCCACCCATCACTATTTTTCAAGTGTTTGGAACTTCGAAACAAGATATACAAAACACAAATGTCAAATCGAGCAATGCACACCAAAAATTTTTGGGACCTAAAAAGATTTTAAAAGAAAAGTAAAATAAAGACTTCAATTTTAGATCATTTTCTTTTGGAGAGGAGTTAGGTTGAGTTATATTCAACTGTAAAAGTACTTTTATCTCAAAAGGATATACAATATTGAATCTGAAATCAAGAGTGCTTTAGGTTGAGTTATATTCAACTGCATAAGTACTTCTATCTCAAAAGGATTTAGAATATTGAATCTGAAATCAGTAGTGGAAAGTCTCTCTCAATACTAAAACTTTTCATTTTTGGCCATAACACTTAGTTCATAATTGATATATTAAAACTCAACAAACCCATAATTCTTTTCGTGTACAACAGTTAAAAATCCGTTCAAAGTTATTATTATAATTTTTTTTTTGTTTTTTTAACCCTTTAAAGACTATTGAAAGATCGAATGTTTACGGCATAAGATTTGGACATAACTCTTTCTAAAACGTGTGAACGTTCATACTTACAGAATAATGCGCAAACTAAGAATTTTGTGTTTTTTGTTCTTGATTTTGCTGTAATTCTGCCCTAAATGGTGATTCTTACAAAAAAATTTTCTCCTTCCGGTATCTTAAGAATGGTAACCCTATAAGTCTAAACTCGACAAAGTCCTAACAAGTGAGAACATGCAGCAGGTACAGGTAAATGATTACATGCACGGCATGGCAAGATGACGAAGGTTCACAAGTAAGGTTCTAGATTTCTTTCTCTTTGACGGCCAATTCTACCTAAAAATAATGTCTTTGCACTCGTTCAGCGATCGTTTGGTGTGACAGATTTCCTCAATCTTGAGTTATGGCCACAGTTGCAGCAAGCATTAATATTAAGGAAAATATTAAGAGAAATATTTTTTCAATAAATGACACGAAAATCCAACATATATCACATCATGAAAAATATATGCATAATAATAATTTTCATAATTAAATGTATAGTGGGGCTAATATCAGGCCAATGACAAATCGAATTTTCAAAGAAAATGAGAGCTTTTCTTGGAATTCAGAACCTTAAACATGTCAAATCCATGAAAAGAAATATTTTTTAAGAAGTAACAGGATTTTTTTTTTTTTTTTGGGTTGGAGAAAACAATAATAAAGAATAACTGATCACATACCGTTGATCCAGTGCTTAGGAGGCTGAAAGTGAAAGCCAGTCCTATGGAGTTGCTTCACCTCAACGGCAGCGAGAGACTGAAGCTCTGGATATATTTTGTGAGAAGCTTCAGCGCCATTGTTGTTGCTTATCAGCCGAAGATAAGCAATTAGCATAAAAATCGAGAGAAACTTTGGCACTTCCATTGAAACCGAAAAATAAGAAAGTGATAAGATTTTAAGGGAGATGGGCTATTTATAGTTCTTTTAAAATTAAAAATAAAATAAAAGAAAGAATGTGGTAGATGTTTAAAGTGATTTAAACTTTTTCGGCGGCTTCATAATTAGCTGCAAGACCTTACCAAAAAATAATGGCAATAAGAAAAATTTGGATATTATTTTGATCCAAAAAAGGGGCAATTAGCATTTAAATTAATAATATTGATTGTTTTCTTGCGGTTATATTAGGAAGTTAATCAAATTTTTTTTTAATGGCCCTTGATTTTATTTGGGTGGGTGATTCAAAATTCTGTTCGGATAAGCATGGATTATATTTTTTATTTTAACTTCTTTTTTTTTAAATAAAAACTGGATGTGATTTCGATTAATTTCTTGCTTTTTTTTTTTTTTTAGGAAACTTCGGCAATTTTGGCTAAATTTTTGTACTGTTGACGTGGCGATGCATGTTTGTTTGCGAATTCAAAGATGGATAGTTACTGAGGAGGATAAGATCATAAGAGTCAAATACAGTGAATGAGTTGACATCTATTTTGCCTTTTTTAACATTAATGCTTCACGAAGGGAACTTTTTTCTTTTTCGAAAAGGGTTCATGAAAAAGAACTTGAATGTTCTTTCAGAAATCTCTTTTGTCTAAAATATAGAAGATTAGTACTGTACATGTATAATTATTAAAAGAAAAAAAAAAAGTGATTGAAATTTCACTATCCGAGTCCGGCGGTTTTTGGAAGTTGGAAAGTGTTCAAGCGTTACCTTTTTACGTCAAATCTCTATCAAACATGAAGAAATTTAATAATATTCTAGATGGATGTATTCGTGGTTTACAAAATGCTGACTGAAACGACATAGTAGCTCTTTTAGAGCAAAATAGATCGATACTTAAGAATATAATATATTTCCCCAATTTCTACTTTGTAAAGCGTCGTCCACATTTTAATTTTTAGAGATAATAATACTTGGTTTCATATATAAAACATCTGAAGTAAGGACATAGTTTTTTTATATCTATCACAAGATCTCTTAAATATATTGAGTAAACTTGGACACTTAACGATAAAGGATGTTTTAATTCTTCAAATATGTTTTTTAAAAAAGGTTGAATAGGAATATAAAATTTCGCCCATTATGGACGGATCATTGTATTATGTTATTATCCAAGAATTATAACAGTAAGTGCACGTAGCTCTGTACCCACCGGACAAAAAGACCCTCAAATTTAATAGATTGAGAGGGGACAAATATACATTATATTAATTGAAGCTTTAGCCTTAACGTGTAATTGATATGACAACTTAAAAAATAGGCATATTATCTTACCCAATTACGTTGCGTGTCCGAACATGAACTCACCAAAATAAGACCACTACAAACTCTTCAGAACTAATTTTTACAATTTTACAATTAAATGTGATTAAGCTGCTTTCTTGCAGCAAGCGATACGAAAAACACAAGCAGTACTAATAATACACGTGCAGCAAAAGCGATATCCTGTAGCACCTATCCAAGTGCTTAGAAAGACATCAAGTTTATATTGAATCATATTAGTATTTTTTGTTAACTGCAGCTGAAATTAAAACAAAAAAAACAATGTACTTTTTGAGTGTGAAATGCCAACAAACACTAGCAAACAGACTCTATATACTTAATGTTAATAAGTGATGCTCCACGGTAGAATCAACGGTATTCCTTATCTTGCTTTGCACCATACATGGACTCATTTACTGTGTCCTCGCAAATATTCAATGTACGTGCGTGTGGGGTATATGTATTTTTAAAATCAAATCATGCAATACAAAGATAAGTAATTACAAGATAATATTTTTATTAAACATTATATACACCAGATGTATAAGTTAATGACTTTAGTCATAAATCAATCAACCACAGTTCCCACTTTCCAAAACTTAATGATCAACAGGAGCATTACCTCTATAAATACATTTAAGTCATCATCGCTTTATATATCGATCTATCAAAGAATTTGGTCAAAATGTAAGAACATTTCAATAGTTTGTTTTCATCACTGAGCTCCTTTTTGACACATTTTATATTACCTCAATAAATTATATTCGGATTAATTTAGAGGGCAGGGTTGTGAGTCCTTTGTAAAAATTTGGAAGAAATTATGTGAATTTTAATCTGAGGTCAGTGAGGACTATTTTATCTAATAGAAGTGCTTCCGACATAGGGCCTCAAGATTGACTCTATATAAGCGACAAATTAAATAGAGGAAATGCAATTGTAAACGGCATGAGGCATGTAAAGTACTTTGACTAGCAGAGTGACAACACTTTTGTGTTGTTACAATTATCTGTCATACACGCAAATTGTTAATGAGTAGAGTTGCATCATCATTAATGTTAGTTGCTTGCAGCTTTCAGCAGGCACATAACAAATGGCCTACATATTTATTAGTTTTGTTGAATTTATGTGGTATTTCACACTGATGGTGAATCATCGGTTTCCCAAACTATCCTAAAAACAGGAGATGCACACAAATCTGCAGTATATAAACCAGAATTCATTGTCTTTGTTTTCCAAAAAGCTCTTTAGCCACGTATTTGCGGGCCAAAATTCGATGAATGTTTTTTTGTCATTTTTTTTTTTCACATGCAATTGCCAAGTTGAGAAAATATTTCTGAAAACGTATGGTTACACCAATAGGGTAGTCCAGTCTTGTCAATATATCGACTATATAACCAAAACGTGTGGACATACATGCATGCGGCTGGTGCAAGTTTATTCACATAAGTAATGAGTTTGTTATTTTTATAAAAAATTCTATAACATTAGATATTCAAAATCAAAAGTGTCATTTAATCATATCAATATGATAATGAATTACAAGTGCTTAATGGTTCAAAATTTGTTTCATAGAATTGAGTTAAAATAAGTTATCCTGTAAGTAAAATAACATACATACATATATATATATAGTAAATTATATTTAAATAGTAAATTATCTGGAGATAGCACAAGAAACTTGGAATTTAAATTAACCACACACGAATCTGAGTGCGTTTGCATTGCCCTTCAAATAAATGAATAGCATATCTGCACGGTAGTGATTTCAGCTTTGGAAGCAACTCTTGGCTTTAGGAATTGAGATCCTTTCAAATCCTTCCAAAGTAATTTTAAAGAAAACTTCAAACGTAGTGCACTTGCAGAGCCTAACCAAAATCCAACCTTGGTTCGTTCAAAAAGTGCTTTGTATCCATTCTGTGCAAGACAAAGATGGCCGAGTTATCTGATATTTTTATATGATTTCAAGAGAATTGGTATTGTGTCTAACCAATTGATGTGATGCTTTCTTATAAAAGAAACAAGAAAAAGGCGATTCTCACAAATGTGGGCACCACTAAATAGCTTACCTATATGTAAGAAAGAATCCCTCTGTCTTTAGCTTTAGTTAGGATTCGAGCAATACGTGTTATTGTTACATGCATATGCCCAAGAAGTTGGCAGGGAGTCCAGAGAAGTTTGGAGTGATTTGGTCTGTTAGTGACTTAGTTCTTTAATCTTTAATGATTAAACGAGTTTGAATGCTCCTAAAACTACTACTGAAAATTAAAAATAAAATACAAATAAAAGAAGGTAAAAATAAACAAAGAAACGTGCAGGAGAGTGAAAGAAGAAAGAGACTCCGTGGTCTGATAAAAATTGAAAAGAATAGGACTTTCTTTAATTTATTTTTTTATTAAAAAAAAAGCTACAAATAGGGCTTAAGTGTTAAATTTCAATATTATTAGGGTGTTTTTTAATATACAGCAAGCGTTTGGGACCACGAATGCTTAAATCGTAAAATGCCGAAACTGGGCCCGAAGCAGCATCGTTTTGTCCTACTTTACATGTTTTATTTTGACGGTCTCTACTACCAGTAGTGAGATAGAATGCATCTCCAAATGTTCATGAAGAGAGAATTATTGAAAAATGAGAATGAGAAATGAAAATCACTAATGACAATATTTCGTTATTATTTCAACTTTGATTTTTGTTAACCAACCATTTCACTTTCAATTTTTGTTCACGCGCACTAAACACTAGATTACGTACCCTATCAAAGATTAGAAAAGATACACTAACACTATTTAAAAGGTTGGCTAAATGAAGCACGAGCGCTAGTGGTGCCGAGCCTTCCTCTTCTTTCCCTAAGCGTTTGTGTGAGAGAACGTGTTCACCGAATGGGAGCGCAGCGTTTGGAAGTCTTGTCAACAAAAGCACTTAAGTTCACTTCTAGAACGCACTTGCAAACGCCTTTTTAGTCTCAAAAACTTCTTTTTGTCTATTCGAGTTTGAGCACTACGAAGTGGGGTTGAAAGACATCTGTCATTATCCTAATTCTGAAAGCACAATTGACAATACAATAAATATTCTCAAGAACGCCCAAAAAGTTGAAAGCGAAAGCAGTTTTGAAAGGTGACCCAAATGGGTTGTAGGTGTATCCTAAGGCGATATGCAGCATGACCCAGATTGATCCTCCACTGTGGCCATTTCGGCTGTAGGCAAAGCAGAAAATATCAAAAGCTGAGGCAACTAGCGGTGCAAGCCAAAGAATTTTTCAGTCTCATAAAACACACTACATTTTTTTTAAAATAATAATAATAATAATGGCATGCCCAAAATATCATCAATTCGCCAGCTTCCCTCGTATTGAATGTCATAGGTTGTTCTTAATATCAAAAAGTCTTAAGAGAACCCACTCAAAACATGTTTTAGTTCACTCCCTTGATTAAGCTGAAGGGTACCTCCAATGACTTCTTTTCCGTACAAAATGTAAGATTTCTAATCTACATAACACATCTGGTTCCTCTAAATGGAAGTGGTTAGTGGGTGCCAAATAATTTGTTAGCTCGTCTGTCTTTCCAATGGTGCTGGAGTTCATCACAGATGCTATCAAATAGACGGCCATGATGTACCTTAAAGCATAAGAATCTGTTAGTAGTTATTTTTGGGACAAAAATAGGACAGGCAACGCAGACCTACAAGCTGTTTTATACTTTCCAAAGGATCATAACTATCCATTGAGCGGATGACCTGATGATTCTGACGAATTGATATTTATATCATCAAGAAGTAACAATCCAGGTTCCCATAAAACTTGAAAAATAAAAACCCTCTCAGACAATATACCATGTTACAGATCTATGAAAGGATCACAAAATTGTAGGCTCACTCACTCAATTTCCTTGTATGCTTTCTTATGTTAGAGAAATACTAACCTCTCGAGGCTTATCACCAATAATCTCTACACGAACAAGCCCCTCCTTCAAAGTGATGAAACCGGTTTGCATCTCTGACGGTAATCAGCCTCCTTGTTATAGCCGATACGTACTTGATAAATGAGTGGCAGTCACCACAAACTCTCAGATTCTTCATAATCCTAATAGGAGTTCCTTCAGGTGTGGCAATAAGGCCGAATGCAATTGCCAACTTCTCACTATGTGAATACAAAATTCCAACCTTAACTTCTTCATCAACATCATGCAACTCAAAGTTCGTATCAGGGACATAACCAGCCAACTCCAGTTTCTCACTTAAGGTCTCTAGCATTCGATAGATCTCCTCCGACTGAGGATGAGTACTATCACCAGCACTAAATTGATGAATTTTATTCTCCACCTCAATCCAAGTCCGACCAGGAATTTTCTTTAATCTCCTACGTGTCATCAGATCCCTTATCTTTGCCACGTCTTGCCACCTACCAGCATTTGCATAAATGTTGGAAAGTAGTACATAGTGCCCTGGATTCTGTGGCTGTAGTTCAACTAGGGATTTTGCAGCCATTTCTGCTAGGTCTACATTCTTGTGAATTCTACATCCTCCAAGCAAAGCACCCCATAGCCCCTCATCTTTTTCAACACTCATACTTTCAATCAATTTCAAGGCCTCATCAAGCCGTCCAGCACGTCCCAAGAGATCAACCATACAAGTATAGTGTTTCACATCTGGCCTAACAGCAAAATCATCCCACATTGAAGAAAAGAACCGAAGACCATCTTCAACCAAGCCTGTGTGACTACAAGCATATAGCAGTGATACAAAGGTGATCCTATTTGGTAATATCCCGCTACTTAACATCATGGGGAACAAATCAAGAGCTTTCTTTCCCCGCCCGTGATACCCATAAGCTGCAATCATTGCACTCCAAGAAATTACATTCTTTTGTGGCATCATATCAAAGATTTCCCTTGCAGAATCAATACTCCCACACTTAGCATACATATCAATCATTGCAGACCCCATAATCACATCCAATAGAAATTTATTCCTCGTTAAAAAATCATGAACAAATCTAGCCTTGTGTATAGACCCCAGTTTCGCACAAGCATAAACAACAGTCACCATAGCCGCATTATCCGGCACAACACCTTCCCCTCTCATCCTCTCGAACAAATCCCAGGATTCATTAGCACTTCCTGACTCCGCACACGCACCGATCATCACTGTCCAAGTGACAAGGTCCCTGCTTGGCATTTGCTCAAACAACTGCCTAGCATCATCAATAACTTTACACTTAGCATACATGTCAACAAGAGCTGCACATAGAAACTGATCTATATCCAACCCAGATTTCAGAACAATGTTATGAATCAATCTTCCCATTACAATATCCTTTCTATCTCTACAAGCCCTAATCACAAAAGGCAAAGTATAGCTATCTAATTGCATGCCACATCTAATAAATTCCCTAAAAGTCTCAAAACAGTTTGTAAAATCACCAACTTTAGAAAAGCCACCAACCATTAGACTCCAAGAAACCGAATCCCTCTCTTTCATCCCTTTGAATAATGCATGAGCATCAGTTAAACCTTTGTGTAGGGCATAAATATAAAGCAGCTTGTTTGCAACAATGAGATTACTTAAAGAACCACTGGCAACAATTTGCGCATGCACTTGTCTTACCTGAAAAATGTTTCTGCAGTTAAGTAGTAAAGAGATAAACAACCTTGGATCGACAGTGTGTGTAAATTGACAATCTGGTACTGTTTGCACGGGGGCTCGTGGGTTTATGGGATTTTGTTCATGACCATGAGGTTCCAATGCGATGGCAGCAGTTGTGGAAGCTGAGGAAAACCGAAGCTTTGCACTGATAGAGACAAGGAAACCATGCTTTTTGAGTTTGGACATTGGATTTGGAGTTGAAGGTGTCATAACAATTGGAAATTATATGAATCTTTTATAATTTTTTATTGTGTTAAGAGTGCAGGCTGAACAAATTAACAAATAGAAAAAGAAAAAGAAAATAATCAAGATGGTTCTTTTAATTATAAATAAATGAATGATTCCAAGTAACGGGCATGTTTATTTCAAAGCCAACCATGTTTAAAAACCTATCTGTGGAGTGTACCTCAATTTACATGCTTCTAATTTAACTACAATATTAAATCCCAAGATGGGATTTATTCATACTATAGAAATTACAAAATAGCAATCCTCCACCTGTGCTTTTTTGAAACATTACAACCGTCGTTTTGCAATAATAAACAAGGTACACTAGTGATACAGAAACAAAAAATTTCCATGAGACCACACCAAGTTTAGTTGATTTGGGAAAGGGGCGATCGTGGTATCAGAGATGGTTTTAATTCCTTCACGTCAAATGATTCATACGAATTGTTTTCCCGGAATTCCTCTAGCAGGGTCTCCATTGGCATGGCTCTAAGTGACTCAATACTACCTTTACTAGGTACCTCTGATTCACATCTTGTAGGAGTTGTACCAGTACGCTCATAATCCTGCACATAATTTTCAAAATTCGTACTCGTAACAAATTATTTGAGTAATTTTGTTCAAGTCAGTGTTTTGATAAAAGAAGAAAAAAATCTAAGTTGAATAGTGTACCATATATCGTTGCTGGAAGGTCTCTTGAGCCTTCTCTTTTATTGATGCTGATTGGGCAGAGTGACTCTCCCGGAAAAGATTAATCATCTTTTCATGAGCCTTTACATCATCCAGAACTTCATCTATTGATGCCCGCTCCTGCTCTGATGCACCTGAACAACATTTGAAAATCAAAATATCTCACCTCCAACTACAATCATTACTGGTCATTTTACTAGTATGATACTTTTTAACTGAAATCCAACAAGATTTATCACTAATAAATTTAAGACAAACTCACTAGCAATGAGCTGAAGGGCATCTTCACAGTTTTTAGCCACTTCTTCCTCCACAGCAACTCGAGCTGTGTCAACCTCAATATCATGCTGGTCATTACTATGAGAAGCATTCCTGTAGCAAAGAATTAAGAAATTAACGTACTGGGGTGGATATGAAAGCACGTGGTTCTAAATATTAAACAAAATGATGGTAACTGTTTTAGTCATAGTCTCAAATCTCAATGACCAAACATAGGTTGTATCCATTAATTCCAGTTGGGACTGCTTGTTAGTACTTATTAGTAACAGTTGATGTTTAATCTACTATAATCATATGTGGAATTTAAAGTGTATACAGATTAAGAAAGACACTATATGCCTTATCTGTTTACTGAGGGAAAATATAAAGCCTGCCGATCACTGACCTGGTAAGCGAAATCATGCTCGATACATGTTTACTCTCCATCTCATTCACTGATTCATATGTCTTCTTCCAATGCCCAAAAGCTGACTCACCAGAGTTCACGCTAAAACAAGCACAATTTTAGCAAAGCTAGAAAAGAAGGGTTTAAGGAAACGGATCCAGACCAATATGCAGTAATACAAACAAACCTACCACTCTTGTAGAAGCAATTCCATTCTACAATGTTTGGCAGAAGAGTGGTCAGCACCATCTTTGGCATCATTCTCAGCTTGCATGGCAAATGCCTGCCATTTTCGCTTAGCATCACTAGTGATGCCCTCCACTGATGAAACATGTCCATCTAAAAATAGCTTGCTTGAAACAGCATTTTCTCTAAAATCAACAAGCCTTGCGTCAACCTGTATTTTCACCGTGAGTCTTTCTTCAGCCATATTAATAGATGTTGGAACAGAATAACAAAAAAGGAGAAAGTATGGACAAACCAATTCTTTTTGACGACGCATGTGACTAGAGACTAGGCTAGTCACATCAGCAATAAGCTTCTCTGCATCAGATTTTGTTTGCTCCTGCACAGAACATCCTAGAGAAGTTATACACAGCAACATAATGTCTACCTGATCATAAAAATGTACATCAAACCTCATAAGCCTTCTGAAAATCAGCAATGCTCTTCCTTTGATTCTCATCAGCTTGCACAGAATAATTTTCTAATGATTTTGACTCTTCCAAAAGCTTCTGGAGAAATCCATTAGTGTACTCAGCAACATCCTTTGTTCGCTCAATGGTAACATGGAACCTCTGTTGGATTTCAAAAAGGCACAGCATATAAAAGATTTAGATCTTGACCACAAAGAATTATGATAGATACGCGATGCAACAATAACGAACAACCATACTCAACAGATAAACATTTAGACAATCAAAGTGAAGATAATACAGATCAAAGATTGTACAAATGATAGAGGATTCCGTCTAAAATACCAGCACAGAAACAAGCTAAAGATCAATGCAAAAACCTGACGCATTTCCCTTGCAAAGGTAGCCATTTCTCCCTGTTGAGTCGAAAGTGTAGTCTGAAGATTTTCATATATTGAAGCAGCTTCTCTAGACTCTGATGCTAGAAACTGATTAGGAGACAAATATGGAGTTATAAATTATTAGAGGGAGCCAAATCATGATATAATTATGGTGCAAAAAAAAGACACAGGAACACAATGCATTCTTTCTGGAAGAACTGTCACATACTTCTTTAACAGATTGTGAATTAGAAGAAGCAAAAGCCGAAATTTCCTCTAAATTCGCATTTGAGCAGGCCTTATGCAAACGCACAATATTTTGTACTGCCTCCATGTGAGAGCAGTACAAAGCCCTTGATGCAGTTACTTTCTTCTTCAAATCAATAACCGCCTGATGACAAGGTTTAGAGGTAAAAAAGCAAGTTGGTTATAAAGTTTTATTAGTCTTAATTGCAAAAAAGAAAAAGAACAAACAGAACATAAAAACAATATAACACAAGAAATCTATGACAACAAACAACTTTAAATGTAACCAGACTCTATCAAATACCTTTTCATGTATGTCTAAGAAAGAATGGCAAAGTTCCTCAACATGTTTAAGATGTTCATTTTGTTGACACGTAGATAAGTCCACAATGTTGCAAAGAGTACCAATTTGCTGAGCAAGCTCAACTTGGAAATTTTCAACAACTGATCTGTTATCAGCATTCAGTTTGTCTTCCCTTCCTGTAACAAACCATCTCAGAGTCAGATGTTTTGTTACTGTTGAAAAAAATTTACTGATTATAACTAAAGGAAAAGCTAAATACCTATTTTTTGACAAAGCAACACATTATCATGGAGGGCTTTCTCCAAGTTACCCCGCAAAGTGCAAGCTTGATGAGTCAAAGCATTTTCTGTTTCATCGGAAGAAATTAAATGTGATAATAATTTATAGAAGATAATCAAAATTTCAAGAAGAAAGTTCATATATACCTGCTTTTTTCTGTTCAGAAATAATAAAATCCTTCTCTTTTAAAGCATACTGACACTTCTTCAATTGTTCCTCCGTGCTATTAAGCAATTTTATTTTTTGGTCAAGGTTACTCTGCACTTATTATGTATCCTATAAGAAACCAGGAATATATCCAGAAAGATAAATAACCAAAAACGCATCAGAAAACTCACCTCAGTTAATTCAAGTTTGCTACTCAAATCTGAGCATTGCTGAACCTGGCAATCATATTTGTCTTGCAACTCCTCAAGTTGCTGATTTTAGGAATATACCAATGATAAGTTAAAATGTGTCTATCATGTCAGAAATTTGCATGGCATATGCGCCAATTATTAATTATGAAATTAACAACAAATAGACTAACCTTCTGATGGGTTTCTAACTGAACACCCATTTGTTCAATCTGATCAGCCAGTGCCTAAATGCAAGAAAGAGAACAGCCGGGTCAGATGAGCATATTCTAAATATAGGGTGCACAAATGGAACTTCACAAACAAGTATCCGTAGCAGTATATGTATATATGCACTGCTTAAATTTGGGAAGGATGCAATACCTTTCTCTCACTCTCCTCCTGGTAGTATCGTTCCTTTGGGATATAGACACCATTTTTCTCACGTGCAGCATAAACCTCTGGAGACAATGTTAAATAGAGTTAGCAATGTAACCCACAGTGCATTACACAGAACAATTACTTACTTTCATGCGTTCTCGCCAGCAACTACTGTGAAAAGCATCTCACCTGCCTTAAGTCGATCAATTTCACCATAAAGGTCTTTTATAAGAGTTGATTTCATCATCTTTTGGTTGACCTACAAACAGCAATTAACAAAGAAGGAACTCATGAGAATACATTTAATAATATAGAAATCATTACAAGATATATGAGAAATCATGATCTTTATCACACGCAAATAGAACAGGGACAAACCTCAGGTTTATTCTTAATATTCTTGGCCCTGTGTGCATAGTCTAGTGTACTCAAGGTCTCCTCCAGACAATGAACGGCGGGTGAAACTGTAGCTATAATGCATGTCTTGGTTCTTCCTCCGAGAGAATCACGAAGTAAACGCGTTAGCTTGCTATCTCTGAAACACAATTCAACCATACACTCAGATTCAATAATAATCAGATTATGGAGACAATCAAAATTACATTAAACATTGCTTAAACCTGTACGGAATATGACCAAGATGCTCTACAAGTGCATTAATCACTCGCCCTAGGGTAAGTAAGCTTTTGTTAATTTCACCAGCTTCCCTTGCACGACCCTATTAAACAATAAGATCAAATCAATGCATTAACAATTTCAGCTTTTCCACATTAAAATTCAAAATCTAATATGAATTTGCACAAAAAGCTAATTGTACATTACCTCTCTAGCGCCAGATCGTGATATATTTTCAGAGCCAGCTAAATCAACTAAATTTAACTTGCCACACTTTATAAGTTCTTCTCCTTCTGGTGTTGCTTCCTTGATATGTATTGTAATGGAAAACAAAGAATGCGATCGACTGAAACATAGGATAGATTCTTAATAATATAGAAATTTCAACTTTGACTATGAACACAAAAATAGCCAAATCGGCTACCTTGACTGCTTGTTCAACAAAGTTTCAGCAGTTCGGCGTTTTGCAGACCCTCGCTCCAATAGAGTAAATATTTCACTTGCACTAGTGACAATTTCCTCCTCCAAACCCCTTACAAGGACTCCACCTTTTCCATCCTCCATAAGAGGCAATTGTTTCTTTTGCTTATCCTCAACAGCAGCCCTTGAAATTTCATCTGGGGCAAGCAGATCAGTGATCTCCTCATTGTATAACTCTAAGAAAGTGACTTTCACACTGTACTCTGCATTTTGACTCTCAAGAGTATCAAAAATTTGCTGAACAGCTCTGGGTATAACCCCGGCTTCTGGGGGTAATTCTCCATTGGGCCCACTCTGTCTCATTGAACATAACTACCAAAAGTAAGAATCATTGACAAAGAGAAGAAAGGGTATTTGTGAGAATCTAACAACAAGAATCATATTACCTTTGACCTTTTGCATTCCCCCTCCATCGTGTATGTTTTCCCTGTTCCAGTTTGACCATATGCAAATATTGTGCAATTGAAACCTTCTAAAACTTCATTCACAATTGGAACGACCGCTTGTTCATAGAGATCTCTCTGCTGAGCTGAGGGACCAAAAACCTACAGAATTCTTAAATACAACTTCAGAATCTACCACAAAATAAGTTGAGTTATAAAATCCAAACACAGCATACTCTGAGAAAACATATTTAGCCAAACATATTGAAGCTGTACTAGATAAGAACTAGATCAAAGTTTAATGAAGCAAGGTATATTCACCAAAAAGAAAGCATCCAATCGACAAACAAAGGCACTATTCATGTTACAGAAAGGCTGACAGATTGAATTAAAAGAATCCCAACTAAGACATTCCACAATAACCATTCACTTGTGATGTGACATAGACTTTCCAATAGACTTTCCAAGGGACAAACAATTACCATTCACAAACCATAAATAGTAACATGAATTACAACTGAAACTTTGTCAGATCCAACTAACGGCATAGGTTTTTCAACGATTGTTAATCAGTGTGATTAAGAGGGAAGATATTTTCACAAAATTTCTGTTTAGAGACAGTGTCTGGAATTGAAGTTCAACCCATAGCATAAACAATGATCCATAAGTAAAATTTATCTTATTCCAAAAACAAAGTTACTAATATTTGACCAAACTTGGTAATATAAAGTCCGTACAGGAGTTCAAATCACAAATGAATTAGCTCAATTACTTAATTTTCAAATCTAAAACAAAAAATAATTTACTATAAAAAGAAATTACCTTATCGAAAGTAAAAACCCTATCGATATGCTTCCCCGCAATACTCTGCGAAACAGCGACTTCTCTTTGATACTCATTACAAGTCACCACTTGCGGCGCGTTATTTTTCAACTCTTCTTCACTAAACGGCCTGAGAAACCACTCAAAACGAGCGAACCATCAGCAATTACATCAACAATCAAAAAAGAAGGAAACATCGAATAACGAAACCCTAACGGTCACCTGCAACGGAGAAGTACTTGGACGTTAACACCTTTCTCTTTTTCGTGGCGACCCGACATTTTGAACCGGCGATTAGCAGGAGAATCGCACGAACCTATCGTGTTAACTTGTTAATTTTTGTTCAGATCTTCTTCGAATGTGAGATTTTCAAACTTGTTTTTTTCAAAATTTATCTCTGTCTCTCTTCCTATCTCCGGAGTCGAATCTGGAATGAGAGAGAGCGGGCAGAAGTGAGATTTTGAATTTTTTGGAGAGCCGCTCGCTTGGTTATTTATTCAACGGTTGATTTTTTGGGGCTGTTGATCGACGGTCTAGGTTTATGCTAAATTTGAATTTTATTGATTTGACTAAAGTACCCTGAAACGCATGCCTACTCTTTAACTTTTTAAAAACAAAATTGGGCTTCGGCGAAAAGATTAGCCTCGCCCCAAAATGCCAACACTTTGGGCTGACCCAATATTTTTTACCCGACCTACGTGGAACATAAAAAGGCGATAGAAACAAAAGTCTTGTGTGTTCAGATTTCACATGCAAGAATCAAGGGCGTGCCCAGGGCCCAGTGCATTTCCACAGAAAAGCCCAAAAACTCATTCAATTGCCGTGTATGGAAAATGTAACAGAATTTTTTCCCCAAAAATTAGCATATATAATTAATATGAAACCTAATAATCGTTCTCTTAAGTGTTCATATGAATCCAAAGTGGCGGGTAGATAAGCAATAACTGATCCCCAAGTGAAATTAGCAAAACAATGTTGTCAAAGCAGATATCAACTGACACACATTCTTTATTTGGTCGGCAGAACATGCTGAATTTAATCAAATTCAGCGAAATTTGCAAAACGGTGGCCGGTGGGGCAGTGGATACAATTATTGCAGTAAGATTAATGTCGGTTTGCAGCAATAGCTATGTATTTATGAAGCAATGCAGCTGCTTACATGCGCTCACAAAATTAAACTTAATTTGATCGTTGGGTTAAAAAATTAATTAAAATAGAACGACTGGAAATTGCATGTGTAAAGTTGGAAAAAAGTTGATGTCCAACTGTCATGTGATTTTTTTTCATCAATATTATATTCAGTGCAGTTAATGCCATTGGTGATACCATGATCAGCTTCCCAAATGGGTAGAAAAATAGTTACTGTAAACTTGTTAAAGTTCAAGGAGGTGATTTTATCATTGTCAATACCACTATATAAGCATTGTGCAAGCTACTGCATAGGTACCAATCACTTGTAGAAATGATGATCGAGTCCGAGGGCGGTCGAATAGCCAGCGGCACTGAGTATAGTTGGTGCCGAGCCGTGCCTGGCGGCACCGGCATCGCCGTCTTGGCCATCCTTACATCAAAAATGCCTGAAACCTCCGGGCTTCAAGATGCCCTAAACAAGCTACAAAGTTATCATCCGATACTGAGGTCTAGGCTTCATACAAACCCTAGCAAAAACACTTTCTCTTTTGTCACATCCCCCACTACATTTATTGAAGTCAAGTCATTCAACCTCTCAACAACTTCTAAAATCTTAGAAAGTTCAGAAAAATTGTCTATTGCACCCCTACAACTCATTCTTGAACACGAACTTAACGAAAATGACTGGTGCAATCTCAGGTGCACTAATACAAGTGACATGTTGTATGCGAGTTCTTATGCGTTACCTAATGCAAAGTGGGTGGTGGTGCTGCGGCTTCATGTCGCTGCGTGTGACCGGACGACGGCGGTGTCTTTGCTTAAAGAGTTGTTGTTGGTGCTAGTTAGCGATGATGGCCAAGAACAAGAAGGGAGAGGGGAGATTAATTTCGCAATTGAGGCTCTTATTCCTAAAGGAAAAGCTAAAAAGGCTTTGTGGACAAGAGGAAGGGACATGCTTAGCTACTCATTGAATTCACTTAAGTCCACAAATTTAAAGTTCATTGATGCAAAATCCCCGAGATCTTCTCAAGTCGTGAGGTTTCAGCTGAATAAAGATGACACGGAACGAATACTTCTCGTGAGTTTAATTTTATTTAAAAGTCGGTTAATCTATTCTCTTTATAGCTTGTTGATAATGAAGTTTTGCAGAGTTGTAAGTCAAGAGGAACCAAGCTATGTGGGCTGCTGGCAGCGGCAGGGTTAATAGCTGCACATAATTCTGATAATCAAAGAAAGTACGCTGTGACAACTCTCACCGATTGCCGTTCAATACTCGAGCCACCTCTTTCTAATCACCGTTTTGGTAAGTTGATTAACAATTAGACCTTAATTAACACAATTTCAGCTCTATTGATCTATCCCTAAGGGGACAAAAATTGGTCAATTTGGCAACGAATTGTCTCAAAGCTCGGTACTGTACAAAATATTTTTGCAAGTTGTCGGTAACAAATCATGATATTTATTGTATTTTAAGCAGCGAAAGAAAATATTGTACTGTTTGGTCAGCATACTGATGGTCCCCCACGAAGGGTAGGAAGGGTACCATATGCATGCATCTAGGTCTTGAATTTAATTTAATTTAATTTATCATGTGCACACGAAGCCTCACATTTTCGCCGAGGTTCATATACTAGGTAGTGTATGCAGACAAGGTGGGATTGAAAAACTTCCATTATTAATAACGTGTCAAACTTTGAAAGTACGCATCCCAATTTCAGAGTAGCCTATGACTCTATTCTTTTTCTAGTAATCTAACTGTGTAATGGTAGACATCTCCCCTCCATCAATGCAAGTTAAGTGTGCATGTGGCCATAAATGATGGTGGAGGACTAGATGTGGTCGTAAAAAGTTTGGAGACTTAATACAAATTAAATGTGCTTGTGGGCATAAAAAGTTTCCTTGTGCAGGTTTTTATCACTCAGCAATAATGAACACTCATTTGATCAAAAGAGGAGAAAAGCTTCCGGATCTAGCCAAGAAAATATACACTGCATTTGTAAATTCAAAGAACTGCAACAGGCATTTCTCAGACATGGCTGATCTCAACTTCCTCATGTGCAAGGCAATTGAAAACCCTAGCTTGACCCCGGCATCGTCCTTACGATCATCGTTCATGTCAGTTTTTGAAGACACAGTGTTTGATAATTCTAGTGAAATGCAGCAACAAGTAGGGCTAGTGGACTACATGGGATGTGCTTCAGTTCATGGAATCGGCCCGTCCATCGCGTTGTTCGACACGATTCGCGACGGGCGGCTGGATTGCGTGTGCGTTTATCCTTCGCCGCTGCATTCGAGGGAGCAAATGCAAGAGCTGGTTGAGAAAATGAAGAGTGTTCTTGAGCAGTATGTGGGATAGCTAGAAATGCTGATGTGGTACTTTTGTGGGTTCATGCTTTATGTTGGGTACTTTGGGTTAGCTTATTATTATGTCGTTGAATGAAATTAATGTTTACGATCTTTTGAGCATTATTAATTATCATGGGTAATGATGTTTGTGTAATATTGTGAAATTTTTATTTTATGATATTTCATCAGCGTAAAAGATTATATCATTAATAATTGGTCAACACGAAATTGATGATGGGCATTGGATTGGTCTCATCCGTTGAAAATTATTATTTACACAATCCAAAAGATTTCATTTTCAACAACCGCATTTACTCATTAGCAACATGACCAAATTCATTCAGACATACTCAATTACCGAAGTGAAAAAGAAAAAAGCATCACCAGCTACATAATATAAGATCCGCGTCTATTATTTTCCTCTTTAGTGACAAATGTTGAAATTACAATTATAACGATTAGCTTTTTATAATTTTTCTTGGTAGCAGTAGCATTAGCATTGTCAGTGAACATACCAACACACGTTTTTATTTTTCTAATGAAAACAAGTTCTTAAACATTATTATTATTATTATTATTATTATTATTATTATTATTATTATTATTATTATTATTATTATTATTATTACAAATTCTAAGAGATTACTTGATTTTCATAGATAACTAAAAAATATCAGTTAAAAACATAATATGTTTCGTCTATCTCTACAATGAATATAAAATCTCAATTTTAAATTTTCTGATCACAAATTTAAGTGTTATTTATTTTTTAGTTTGAAGTCTGAATTTAGTTTTTTTTTCAGACATGTACTTATTTTAGGTTGTTTGTTTTTTTAACTTATCACTTATTATCAGACAATTTTATCTGAATAGAAAAAATAAAAAAAAAGTTCACTTTTATCCAAAATCTAAAATGTAAATGAAAATTTTTAATTTTGAATCTCAAAAATAGCCTTAACAACTAATGTATTTTTAATATTATGTATAAATCTAATATTTTTATATTATCCTATTTTTTAATTGATTTCAATTTTTTTTATATGATAACATTAACTAAATTGAAATATTGAATAAATTAAATTATGTCTATTGTGATGAATTAAAATTAAAACAACAGTGTTGGTTTTATAATAAAACTTAATGTGACAATTAAAATTTTTATGACAAAATTAAATTAAAATTAATAGTGATAGTATTTTTTTAATGCAACTAAATTAATCAATTTGTGAAAATTATAAATGGCAAAGAACAAGCATATGCACTACTTAAAAAATATTTATGTCAAATTATTAGTTTTTAAGTTTTTTTGTTGAAATATTGAGAAAAAAATAAATATATATTTCAGATATTTTCATTCAGACCTATTTACACTTTAGTTAAATTTAAGCCTATTCAAATTGTTAATTAAAAAAAAAAAAAACAAAGCAAACGCATCCTTCGGTTAAAACTTAAAAGCAGCATATATCTCCTCTAGAAATAATAACATTAGATCCCTAAGGTTTACAGTTCCCCAAATGATGATATAGTTTATTTATTTATCAAAAAGGCCCTTAACTCTAGCTCATGTTGGAATGAATAAAATGCATTTTACTTGTGGGGTTAAGATGGTTAAAATTTACCCTTGAGCTTGGTCTTGTGTTTTTTAAGCAATTTTTAAATGTAAATGTACGACTTTAAATTTTGGAGAACATTACGAGGGTTAAACTTTAATTTAGATTTTTTTGCCCCTTACTTTTAAAGAAAGATAATTAATTTAATGTACAAAAAATTACTTGCTAGTTTGAAACAATAATTGGAAAGAAATCGATTCCTTTGTCCCCATTAATAATCATGCATATATGTAATAGTAAATTGAGTCTATCATCCTACAATTGAAGTTCTAATATCAAAAATCATTTATCAATTAAATAACAAATTTTATACTTAATTAAATTATTTAATCATCAATTAATGAATGAATGCCATATTAATTGAAACTTTGGTAGTATTATATTTTAGAGTAGGAGCGCAGAATATAGATTTTTCTTATTCTAATATTTACTTACAAATTTTAAGAAATAATAGAAATTGCACTTCATAAAATTCATTTTTTTTTAGTGGGGAGTAGAATTTCTATTCCCACGGAGGGAGGTGGTAATGAGAATCAATTTTCCCTTTTTCCTTTTTACACTTATCTTTAATAGAATAAAATAAATAATATTATTCTATTATTTTATAAATTACATTTATTAAAAATAATAATATTAAACATATTTAAATATACTATTATGATACTTATTTAAATAATACTATTATATTTATTTAATATTAATAATTAAAAATAATAAATATTTTATTCCAAGAAAATATTAATTTTGTACTATGTTATTAATAAAAATATTTCGTTTGTGCTGCTCTAATTATTAATTTTCTCTTTACAAAATTAAAATTAAAATTAATAAAAAATTATGATTAATTTATAAATATAATAAACAAATAATATTATATTTATTTAAATAATAAAATTACATTATTAATAAATTATATTTATTAAAAATAATAGCATTAAACACATTTTAATACAATATTATTATATTTATTTCAAAAATGGTATTATATTTATTTAATATAAATAATTAATAATAATAAAAATTTTATTCTAAGAAAATATTAATTTTATACTATATCATTAATAATATTTCATTTGTGTTGCTCTAAAATAAATTTTTTTTATTTAGGTTTACATAGTTAAGAATATTCATAATTATTGTTAATTTACAAATATAATAAAATAAATATTTTTTCAAATATATTTTTATTAATTTTAATTAAAAACTATAATTATTCAAATAAGAATACAACTATAATTTAAAACTATTTGTTCTCAATTAAACTATGTAAATACATAAATTAAATTTTGATTTTAATTGTATATTTTCATTCTAGTATATGTAAGTAATCTACTCTCACTCACACTTCAGACTCTTAATCTTAAGATTCTCATTTCAATTTAAAATGTAAATACTATTTTAAATTAGTAATTTAGAATTTATATATTGAAATGTCTAGTATTATTATATCAAAATTAATGTAATAGGTCATTATAGGTTTTTTATTTGTAGAATCAATAGATTTATAAATGTAACTTTTTTTTTAATACTTGTTACAATGATACTTTTGTCGTTAGAATAAATTGGAGGGACGTATCGAACATAATTGAAAATTGATGTCCTTTGTCGAAACAAAGTAAGCGCCTAACTGGGGAGCTATATGTTATTATCTATTCTTTAACTAACAAGATTTTTGTCTTTTTCAAAAAACACACAACAATTTCCTACCCGCTTTACGCCACTCTTCTCAGTTCTTCACTCTAAGCCATGGCTGAACCACGCGTAGACGGGAACACCGAAGCGTCCGAGCCCATCGCTCGACCCGTGGGCGGCACCGAGTACAGCTGGTGCAAAGCCGTACCGACAGGCACAGGCATAACAGTCCTCGCTCTTCTCCTCTCAAAGCATCCCAACATCCAATTTCTCCGAACTGCCCTCAACAATCTCCAAAATTATCACCCTATCCTCCGCTCGAAGCTCCGCTCTAGCAGCTACGCCAAAACTGTCTCCTTCATCACGCCGCCCGAACCTCACATCCAAATCCAACCGTTCGATCTCTCATCAACGTCTCAAATCATAAACAACCAAAATGGCTCCGTCAGCCCGTTTCAGTTAATCCTAGAACACGAGCTCAACCAAAACACGTGGACTAATCCCAGCCACCAATCAAACACAAACAGTGACAGTAACTTGTTTTACGTGAGCATATACACGCTGGGTGAGGCTCAATGGGTCGTAACTCTGCGGCTGCACACGTCGATATGCGACCGTGCATCGGCCGTGGCCGTGTTGAAGGAGTTGCTGAGGTTGATTACGGGGGGAGAGGAGGGAGGGATAGAAAAGGAATACGATGGAAAAGGCGAGGTTAGTTTGGGAATTGAGGAGTTTATTCCGAGTGGGAAAGCTGACAAGCCGTTCTGGGCGCGTGGAGTGGACATGCTTGGTTACTCGCTGAATTCGCTCCGGCTGTCGAATATAAGTTTTGTGGACGCTGATTCGCCGAGATTTTCTCAGGTCCTGCGGCTTCAACTGAACCGTGATGAAACTGCGAAACTTATGGAGGTAATCAGTTTTATTAAGCTCAATCGTTGTCGTTAATTTACTAGCATTTTATGATTACACGGTGATAACTGGCGCGTCAGTAATAATGACCTAGTAAGTAGGCGATGTGTACTGCCTCACGATCTTATCATTATCTGCATGTGGTTATAACAATGTCCCCTGGAGGTCACTGTACCGTGGGTGAATTGACTGACAAAAGTGTTGGTGGCCAGAAGGAGCCGTGACAATTTTGTCGGTGTCTAGGCCGAGAAATTCTTGTTCTAAAGGCATATTCCTTCAGCTAGGAATAGAATCATAGTGGTTTAAAATTGAAATTTATGCCTTGTTTACTTGTTCCTATATCATCAGTAGATAAATTAAATAAAATAAGGACTTAATTATATTGAAACAGTTTTAAGATATAATGTCTCTTCATAATTATACAATCTAAGTGATTATAAATTTTTTATTATTTATTATTTTACGTGTGTGTCTGAAATTTGTGCTATATCATAAATTAATTATAACATAGTTATATCTATAAAATAAATATAACAACATGAATTTATCAATAGGAAAATTTTTAGTGAGGGTGTGTTTTTATCGTATGTGTGACAGTTTTTGAAATACTTTCGAGTGGTAAATAATATTTTAGGATCACAATTTTGTAGTGTATTATTAAAATAAACAAAACATTAGAATATATCTATTGATTTTGTTCACAAACTACATGTTTTATAAAAATATTAGCCACAGTGATGTTGAAGACAGAGAATCGGACTTTACAGTAGCAGTGAGCCTATTGACAATTTCATTTCATGATTTGCAGTGTATTTTTTGTTTTTTAGGTTGTGGACTCCTTATGCATTTCCATATTATACAGTGGATGATTGAATCTTTTTAGTGCCACTGTTGAACTTACTGATAAAACAATAGGCCCAATTTACCCAAAAAAAAAATCACATGATTCCAAATGAAAAGGCTTCATCGTAGGGCCCATTTCATTGTTGGTTCTGGCTTATCCTTCCAACCCATCCAAAGTTGCTGTCTCCTTTCGTCTTGATTTACATTTCCCATTTTGGGTCCCAGTAGAGTAGAGATGGTTGTGACTTGTGGGTAATGTGCTCACATGGCGGAAGACATTTCTCCCATTTGTTGAAGAAGGTACCATTCCCAACATCGAAAAACATAAAGATTCGAATCCATAAGCACAGCCACAATCTCTGCTAATTTAATGGAGCACATATAAAAATTTTTTCAGAGCTGCGCCTTGGTCCCCTAGAACACTTCATTTTTTCTCTTAACAAAATTTAATGCCCCAAGCTTTCCACAGTGCAATTTGATGCATTCCCTTTGTTATTTAGCCATTCATAATGCCATGGGGTAAACCTATAGCCTTAATCTTGATCTGCATCTATAAATCTATCTATATATTCATATATTTATCATGTACTTTCTAGATGTTTGAATCAGGGATTATTATTCATGCAATATATTAGGTTAATTATTTTGATTAGTACCTGCTTGAATTTTGGTACTATGAAAGATATCTTTTCCATCTTAAACAATAATACTAGGTGGAGGATGAGGAATTGATTACATTTTTTTTAATTCAGAAATAATTTCTAAGACAATGAATAGAATCATAGATGGGAATTAAAAATGTGAAAAAAAAATATTTGATGCTTGGTCAACCAGCAAGCTTATATTGTATTTTAAATTGTACGTGTTTATATAATTATTGTAGGATAACATTGCTTAGACCCAAAATATGACCTTTTTTTTTTAATTACATGCGAATATCGATTGGATTATAACTCGTATTTTATGATATTATTATATTAATATTTATAATAGATAATTATTAGAATTAATTTATAAATGTCATATAATATTGTTTATATATTTATTTTTTAATATTTTAAAAAATATTTATTTTAATATTATCTTAATTAAAATTAAAAAAAAAATAAATTAAACTCTCAAGATGTGCTCGCAATGTATTCAGGAGGCTCGAACCCACGAGTAAGATTCTTTGGCCGAGTGGCCCACAATATGGCTGAAATAAGCATTTTTTTACCGAACTCACTGTCGGTCAACCACTGCATTTAAAGTAATTGCATGCTGAAACTACTTTTTGCAGGGTTGCAAGTCAAGAGGAATCAAACTTTGCGGAGCTCTTGCTGCCGCTGGAATGATTGCAGCCCGATCTACAAAATACTTTCCTAATTGTCAAATGGAGAAGTATGCTGTTGTTACACTCGTTGACTGCCGCTCAATCCTTGAGCCTGTTCTCAGCGACGATTATCTTGGTAAGTCCTAGTTCCTACCCTGAGTGACCAAACTAAAAGCTTGTTTATTATGCTGCATTTGACCTAGGTGGCACACCCACATATCAAAAATTGGTTCAGGATTTTACCATTCTGCCATCCTGAATACGCATGATGTAAATGGCGAAGATAAACTATGGGAGCTGGCCACGAGAAGCTACACATCTTTTGCGAATGCTAAGAACTCTAACAAACATTTCACAGATATGAATGACCTAAATTTTCTTATGTGTAAAGCCATTGATAATCCCGGTTTGACTCCAGCTTCATCCTTAAGAACCGCCTTCATCTCAGTATTCGAGGACCCCATTGTTGATGAAACAAACAAATTGCATCAAGCGATTGGCTTAGAAGACTACATTGGTTGCTCGTCAGTACACGGCGTTGGCCCGTCTATCGCAATATTCGACACAATACGCGATGGATGGTTGGATTGTGCCTGTGTGTATCCTTCGCCCCTGCATTCAAGGGAACAATTGCAACAGCTGATTGATGACATGAAGAAAATTCTTGTAGAGGGTGACAGCTTTGGGGAAGGGGAGACGAGGGAGTGAGGGCTTGCAATTATTCTTTTAGGGCTTTTGCTCTTGTATCCATTTCAATGTGAACGCTTGGCGGAAGGGCTAGCCGCTAGCCCATTGATAATTTGTAAGCTCCCACAGAGAACTTGTTGGATCAAACGTGCCCATAACGATCGTTGGAAAAAACAAAAAAAAAAAAACACACACACACACTTAAGGAATAAATATGGCCATCACGTCTTGAAAAGTTTGAAATGCAAATGAAAGCGTAATGGTATTTCTATAAAAGCCCATTTTGTCAAATTCATGTTCGCTGAAAGTGCGTGCCAGGGAAATGAGAAGGCTTCCATCAATATTTCATTAGAAGGCTAACAGGTATTAAAAGGAACGCGTGTTAACAAAATTTTGATTAGATATTTAGACGAACGTACATTACGTAGCTACTTCTCTGGTACATTGTCCTTTTCATGCACCTGGCCGAGACCTTGACCAGCTTTCTAACTGTTGACAGCACCAATTAAGGTGAAAAGCCCACGCGATTTTGGCTTTCTTCTAAGTTAATTCTTTGATAAAACTTTTCCTTCATCACCAAACTCTCTAATCCAAATCAAGCCACCTTTTGCGGCGGATATTCTACAAATTTGCAACTCATAAATTGGAAGAAATAGGCAAGAGAAGGGCAAAAGCTGCCTCGTTACTCAATTGAACGTACCTGGAAAGTTGCCTAAAAAGGCACTACTAAACTCAAAATTAGCAGTCCAAGCAGTGCTGGATTTCATACATATGATACAGATCCTAATCAATCAAAAATAATTTTAGCTTCTACAATTAATCTAATTAAATAAGCTCTTCAACAAGCTTCCCAAAATTAAACCTCTTATTGCTGCATTCAACAGCACTAACAATTTCTTGAAACGTTGAAACGCTGCATGGAACAACTAACCTATCCTTTTGTTCAAAGCCAAACTCATTATATGATTTCTCCAGCAGCATCTTGAACAATGGATGTGAAAGAAACCCTGTTGGCACGACAAATCTCTCTTGCTCTTCTCCTACATATACGGCAAAGAACCCCGTTGGCGTGGTCGCCATTGATGCGGTGTCCTCATATTCCGCAAGCAAACATTGCTTGTGTGGTTGATTTCTGTCACCTCCACTCATAACTTTAACTTTCTTGGCTAGTTTCTTGAATGACGTCATCTTTTTTCCCAGCATTTTAATTCTTTGAACTTCAGAAGGAGAAAGAGCGCTAAAGAAGAAGTGGGTGGATGGGAATGGGAGAGAATTTGTATTGAATGTTCGAAGGATGAGTCTTCAATCTCTATTATAACTTATCAATAATTGAGGATCAATATATATAATAATAATAATAAATAAATAAATAATATCGAAAGAGTTTATGGCACTTAGTATGGGAATTTCTCTTCGCTTACTTTGACTTATGAATGCTTTGGACTTTAGAGCAATCAAACATTCTAACTTAGACTTTGGAAAAAGTAGGGACGAATGGTTGAATGGAAACTAAAATTCTAAGTGATGGGGCTTAATGCTTCGTGCGCATTTGTTGATAATAATTAATTAACTCAAATACTGGCAAAAATATCAACACTTTTGATTGCTCTGTGTGAATGCATAAAATCCATCAAAATTTTTGCGGGGATTATTATTTGTTATTGTGTTTGTTTTGATTCAAATGCCAGCCACTGATTAATCATTACGCCAAATCGCTAATACAGCACTTCATCAATTCACGTTCACATACCAAACAAATGAACAGCACTAACTCCTTTTGGTGAATTGGAAACCTGTTCAGTCTCTGATCGGTAAAAACAAATTCGGGAATCGTTCAATAATGTTGTTTTAAGGGTTAATCAACTACTCAAAGAAAGGATATTCGGAATAGTGAACGCCTTTTACCTCTTCTTGTCTCATCGTTTGTCTAGAAGGTCCAGGGACGTGCTTTATCTTCTTAAGTCTAAACCACAACTAATCTTATTAGAAAAAAATAGTACGAGGGAGGTAAAGTGAGGGTTGGGTGGATTGGTAGAGCTTGGTGGGTGGCCATGATGACTGATGAAAGTTTGAAAACTTATAAAGAAAATTTGGGTAGTTAATGGAGAATTATTGGTGGATTATATTACTTTATATTACACTTTCGAAAAGTTATTAAAATAGCGAATGCTAACTTCCAAATTTGACACAACGTGTAAGGAGGGTAGAATTTGGGAAAAAATAAAAGAAAGTGTTAGCGAACCTCTAGTCACGCAACAAATCAAAAAGATAAGTGCTGAGGCCGGCTTTTGTTATTGGGATAGATGTATAATAATAATTAATAAATGAGAATAATTTGTTGAGATTTAAGAAGGGACGTCTCCACACAAAAGAGACAAAATTAAATTGAAAGCTTTAAAGGCCGGGCCGGATTGAGTTGACTTTGGCCGAGTGATTGCGTCAGGCATGGGTTTTGACACTGCAGTGCCCATGACCCGACAAACTGTACTAGGACCCGTCCTTTTTACCCCGGCAATCACGGGTTGGATATTGAGAAAAAATAATAATACCGTAGCCAAAAAGGTAGGAATTATTGTTATTACTTTTTGTTAGAAACCATATATCACATGAGGTAATTGAATGAATGGATATGGATAACATGATTTATTTTATTATTTTATATTTTTATTTAATTAATTATAATATTTAATTTATATAAAAATTTGTGATTGGATTATTATTTATTAAAAAATACGCTCTCAAAAAAAATCAAAAATATTTTTAATATAATATATTCCTGTAACCAACAATTATTAATGGATTGAAGAGTTTAACGAGATTAAAATAAAAAATAGAATAACGATATAATTACAAACTCTTATATAAATATTTTTTTGTATAAATTAATGTGGTATTAATTTATTGATTGAATAAAAATATAAAATAATAAAAATAAATCATGTAGACCAAGTGGTATTTAATCTAATCAATGAGTTAATACCACATTAGTTTATATATAAAAAATTATATAAGAGTTTGTAGCTATATCATTACTCTAAAAAATATGTAGAAAAAAAAAATGAAAGGAACCCAAGTATAGTTTAACTTTCAAAATAATATTTGTGTAAAATTAGATGTTATTTATTATTTGGATGATAAATTACATACTTCCTCAAATATGTGATTAAAATCACATATTATTTTACAATAATATCATAACAATGTCATTGATATTCAAAAGGCAAACCTAGTCATTTTCTACTATCGTATTAATACCTAGTTCGTCACTTTATTTAATTTACGACTAAATATTTGAATTGCATTACAACAGATTCATTAATCAATATATATTAACATATCTAATTCATTTTGTACTAGATATCAAAGATACACTTAACAATATTATTTATCAAGTCATGACTTACATTGACCTTAAAGAATTAAGGAAAACAAAGTGAATTTTGAAGTTAAACTATATATTATGCAAAAGAATTTAAATTGATATAAAAAATTTTAAAAAGCAACAGCAAATAACCCCCCCCCTCCCCCAACAACCACCACCAAAAAAAAAAAAGGAAAAAAAAACACAACATCAACAAACAGCAACATAACCCCAAAGAGAAAATGATAATTAAGGTGTGGCACTTACAATTTTACATTACCGTAAACGGTGGAGGTGTTTTTATAGCATATTCTTTCACGTAATATGTCTCTCGCATTTTTCACTAACTTTTAATTACGCTTCAAATTGTAATGAATCATTCTTAAAATTCAGCGGGTGTTTGGTCTAGTGGCATGATTCTCGCTTCGGGTGCGAGAGGTCGCGAGTTCGATTCTCGCAACACCCCCCTTATGGCCCATTTTGTTGCTCCGGAAAATTTTGTTTAGTTGACCGTTGAAACGAGGAAAATTATTTCATGGGCTCCTCTTAAGCCCACTATCTGCTTCGGTCCATTGGGCCCATCAACTGACCAATCGATGCTCCTTCGCTACTGGTTAGGGTTTTGTCCGCAAAGCAAAACCCATCTTTCACAATCTTCTCTCGCTGCAACTCACTCGTCTGCTGGCTTCCTTCCCTCTGAAACGGTCAGCTAGGTTTCGACAATGAGCAGGTCAGGCCAGCCTCCGGATCTCAAGAAGTAAGTTGCACGCGCTCTCTTTCCCTAATTTTACATGTCAAATTATATTTTCGCTAGCTTCGTCAAATCTAATTTCGATTTTGCCTTTTGTTGTTCTAATCACAGGTACATGGACAAGAAGCTTCAGAGTAATTTTTTTTTCCTTCAATTAATTAACGATTTTTTGTTCTTACCTACTTCTTCTTGTTTATTTATCTTGAAAAAGACGTGTGTATATATATTTTATGTTTCTGATTTGTTTGGTTTCTTTTGGGGAAAAAAAGCTAACTTAGTGAGACTGTTATAATTCTGTAGATTCGAGAATTTGCTTACTCTGCTATAATTATCTTAGATTGTGTTAATAATTTTCGGCTGTGGTCCATCATTGTAAACTGGTTTAATTAGATCCATTCTGATGTGTTTTAGAGCGCTACAGTTTGTGTGGTTTTTTGTCATTCTTGGGTTTCACAGTATGCTGCTTAGGATCCGTTTGCTAGTTTGGTGCTAAGAAATAGAAGCTCTAGTTGTAAAATAAGAGGTAATAGTATTTGGTAAATTTTTGTGAGCTGGGTTTCTAATGCCATTGCGTGTTGATGAATATAGGTTTTTTAATCAAATAACTATGGGATAAATTACTTTTAACTTTCAAACTGCAGTTGCAATTGTTTACCGAATGCTTTATAGCTGTGTTTAGTATACAGCTGTGTCAAACAGAGTCTCAGTCTGAAATTTAATTACACAAATTGAGAGTTTGGACTGCCATTTTTATTGGCAAAGGTAGTACTCTTCCTGGCTGTTAATTTCCCTTTAACAGTGTGGTGCAAATCCTCTGTGATTCTTCTGATGGTATACCTAAGCAATTTTAAATATATCGGCTGGTGATTTCAGCATATAATATATT
Organism: Aegle marmelos; assembly: GCA_030449875.1. Taxonomy (NCBI): domain Eukaryota; kingdom Viridiplantae; phylum Streptophyta; class Magnoliopsida; order Sapindales; family Rutaceae; genus Aegle; species Aegle marmelos. The sequence goes on along the minus strand of JASUUL010000077.1, from coordinate 5,116,499 downwards.
TTCATGCCCCTGTCTTTTGATTCAACATTTTCTTACCCGTCTTAGTGTACATTTGAGTCCCATTTGAATCTTTGACAAAATTTAGCATGTTTGCTTGTCCATAAGATCGATGGTGTACTATCTTGTTATGTGATACACCCTCCTCTACAACCATTCGAATGAGAAAAGGAATTAGCTCTGATGTATCTTCTTTTGCGGATGACTAACATTCGAATGCTCCATTATTGCCCATCATAATATTTCGTGGGTTAACATATGATATACGTAAATTGGAAGGTTTTTAATTTATTTCACAATATGGAGTCATTTGATATTTTGTATTGCAGTCAAGCTCAATGCTAATAGGATGATTGTTGGAACACTTCGTGGGTTTGATCAGTTTATGAATCTCGTGATTGACAACACAGTTGAGGTCAATGGCGATGAGAAAATTGATATAGGGATGGTGGTGAGTGTCTTTCTCTTTTTTCTTAGTTTGCTTACTTGTGAGGCTTCCATTTGAGGTGATTTTCCAGAAGGATTTCCTAATTGATTGATACCAAATTTTATTGCAGGTTATCAGAGGAAATAGTGTAGTCACTGTTGAAGCCCTTGAACCTGTAAGCAAAACACAGTGACTTGGGTTGCTCCTGGGGTCAATGTAATCTGCTTTCTGCTCTTTTTTTTGTACTATTTTGAATATTAAGGCTGTTAGTGTGCAGTGGGGGATTGATTACAGACTGCGGCACCTGACGAAGTTAGGCCATTTTCTTTGTAATGCTTATTCTAAGGGAGCTTATTTGAACAGGCAATTAGAATTAATCATGGAATGACCAATGGAATGAAGCAGCAAGATTTAACTCTTTGATATACTTCTGTGCCACTTTCTGACAATATGCTGGTAAAAAATGTGGCCATTTTTCTGAATAGAACCTGAAGGTGACCATTTGCATGCTGGATGGAATTGCTAGTCTAATGTTACGCTAATTCTTTCCTGTTTTATCAAGTTCCTTTTCTGGCGAAGATCTCTTTGCAGGACTCGCTTGGTTCAGCTTTGCTACAGAATTATATCTAAAGATTCAGCCTTTGGTATTTACTTGTCAATGCCTTAATGGTATATGCATGTTTTGCTACTGGCTTTTATGAACTACTTGCTAGCCTACCAAGAAAACCGTGATTCATGGCATTTTCTTGTATGCTTAAGCAGCGATTATTAAACCAATTTAACTAAGTTTCAGATGATGATCGTATGGTACAGCTTCATATGTTCACGATAGAATGCGATTGGCTGTTAATAATAAATCCACAAATATCCATTCGAATCATATGAAAACTTAATGCGCATTTAGATCAAATGGGATCAAAGATGAGTAAAAGGTGTAGAGTCCGTGAATTCTCTTCTTGCCTTGCTGCGAAGCAGCTGCTTTGTTGGGTCATTGGAAATCCAAAATACAGAGCCCGCGAAGTTGGTTTTGAACTTGGAAACAGGTGCCCAGTTCTACGGTTCCATATAAATCTCTCAAAACGGTTACATGTAAAACTCTCAACGGGTGTAAGTGTAACGGGTATTTTTTTCTTGAGGCTTTCTTTTCCGGATCCTCCTATCATACAACACTTGTATGGTACATCCACACACATAAATAGTGTGTGGAGCCTCCATCTCTCTTTTTCTTTTACCTGTCTATTTGCTTTTAACTGGATAATTAATTTAATCGGAGCCTGAACCCAGGTATCGCTGAGGTTGAAGCCACCTTTTTTCATCGCTTTCTTTCTTATTCTATCTAATTGTAAAACAAAAAAACAAAAAGAGGGGAAAGAGAGATTAGTCACAAATATTTGATTCTAGCTCTAATCTTCTTCACCCTGTTCCAGTTCAATAACTAGAATGAGAAAAAAAGAAATGTCAATGCGTCGGGGAAGAAATAGTTGATTTCTATCAATAACCCTGCTAAAGACCCGAACCATAGAGTACTTAGTACCGGTGCCACGGAAAGATATGTTTTTAGATCTCGCATTGAAAATCCTCCTTCTTTTTTGTTTGTGTATTCCATATTGGAATATATTATGGTAAGAGATGTATATGTAGTTAAAGGCCCACTTGTATTTATGCGCGGAATCCCTAATTCAAATTGAATGCGCAATGATTCGGTATGACTTGTCACGTGAGTCTGAATTTTGTATTTCCGTATTTGAAAAGAAGTATAAATATCTCTATATATCAGACGTTCGCTAATAAGTATCGCATCCTCAAAATTGTAGCCTTCCCATAGCATATAAGCTACTAATATGTTTTTCCCTAAAGCGAGTTCGCCGCCAACTGTAGCAGCACCATCCGCTAAAACTTGGCCCTTTTTAATGCATTTACCCCGCCCAACCTGGGGTTTTTGATGCATACAAGTATTTTTGTTTGAACGTTGATACATAATTAATGGGATACTATATGTATTACCGTTGCCCGATAAAACAATCTTGTCAATATCGGTATAAATGATCTTTCCCTCGTGTTCGGCTATAGCGGGAACCCCTGAATCTAGATCCACTTGACGTTCCAACCCAATTCCAACAATGCACTTCTCGGACCGAACGAGCGGAACTGCTTGGCGTTGCATATTAGAACTCATTAAAGCCCGATTCGCATCATTATGCTCGATAAAAGGAATGAGGGAAGCCCCAATAGAAAAATATTGGAAGGGAAAAATACTTCGAAGATGAACCTGTTCCCATGCAATAGTCAGGAACTCTTGACGGTATCGAGTCGGAACAACCTGTTCTTCCGAACTACCCTGATTTAGTGCCAAAGAATTTCCTGCCGCTACCATATAGTATTCATCTCTACTTGGTGATAAATAAAGCATCCGTACTTTTTTTTATTTTTCAAAGATTTCATAAAACGGGCTTTTTAGAGACCCCTCTGTCGTCTTGATCGAGATAGTTTTACCCCATCGAATATTCATTCTAGTATATGGAGCACGAAATATATGAAATAGATCACGAAGTATTCGAACTATGATTCATACTTAATATTCAGACCCCTTGGCCGGATTCAAAAAATTTTTCCAAAGAAAAAATTTTCAATTGCAAGATTTTTCTTCTTTCAAATTCCCCATTTCATGTAAAACTCTCAACGGGTGTAAGTGTAACGGGTATTTTTTTCTTGAGGCTTTCTTTTCCATCTCTGCTTACTTCTCAGCCTACAAAGTAGAGACCCACAGCTCCATTATTTCGAAATACTTTCTTTTCGCAGTCCTTTCTCTTGCACGAATGCTTTATACGACGACGCTCCATAAAGGTTATTAAAACTGGAAAAGGAAGAACCACTAACCCGACCATTCTCTCTAAACCAGTTTCCAGTCTTTGGGGCATTTCGTACGATGGGAATTAATTAAAGCAATTTATAGTTTGTGTATGCAATTCAAATACCATATGACTGTTATTCACTTTCTAGCTTTTTCAGTTGTCTCTTTAGGCTTTAGCTTTCTCCCCCCCAAAGAAAAAAAAAAAAACATTGGAAAAGAAAAAATGGTGCAAATTTCCAGTTCAACGGCTACATTCCTAACTTCTGGTTGAATGTTTCAAGTCACACGTTAATTTTTATTTTTTCTAGCTATAAAAGAGGAAAGAAAAATAATTAAACATATATAGCAAATAAATCAAATCTAACAACAAGCAAATGGTGAGTTTGTGGAGTGAATATTCTTGCTTCTCTGTACACGCATTAACCGCTTTGTTCGTTTACCTCACTATACAAATTACTTAAAGAAGGATATCTAATTAGTAAATTAATGATAGCACATGATAGCACTTCCTCTTGGAGTTTAATTTTACACGGCTCACCTAACGTTTTGCATGATTGGATCTATTTTTTTTTTAAACATCGGCAGCCGCTTACTGATCACGTTGATATTCCAATTCATTGTCTTGTTCGAAGTGGGTACATGTGTTTGGTAGCAATTTAAGATTTTGTTTACTTATGGTGGCTTTTGTGCTCTTCCATCTCTCCACTCATTAATGTCATATTGTCACTCACTGCTCAGCAATTATCTATGCCACCATGTTCCGTTTATTATTTGGTGGGTTTTGAGTTAAAGTTGATCCAGCATTAATGCATTGTGTTGGTTGAACATGCCATAATTATAAAATAATAATTACTAATGCGATCAAGTGTGTCCTAGCAAGCTGTGGACAAATAAGTTTTCTAGTTCAATTCATGTTTACTTGATGTTATGTATAATTTGCTTTTGCCCAGACAAGAAATTGATAAACAATATTTGCGGCTGCCTCATCAATTATATTAATTACCACTTGTAATCTTTTTTTTTTTAACAAATAACACCGAGATGTTTGTTTATTTTTATTTTTTGGTTTTATTATTATTTTTTAAAAAGGAACCCACCTCTGGTTAATAATATTAAACTTTTTAAATATTGGATTTAAAATAGATTAATATTTCAGTGGAAAATCTGCTTAGACTTGTTTGATCAGCAAATGGTGATGAGTGCAACATAAAAATCATATAGACGAGAGGAGCTCATAATGACAATGTAATTGAGTTTGGTTTGTTTATAATATAATTTTACTAATAATACAACCATAAAATTACAAAAAGCTGTCTTGATGGTTAGTAGTAAAAATAAACAAAACAAATCTTGTTTAACCGGGAAAATTTTGAAAAGAAGAAAAATGGGAGAAAGGCTGCTCTTAAATCGCTAATGAAGAAAAAAAAAAGAAAAGAAAAGGAGGGGGGGGGGGGGGGCTGAATAAACAAACTAAATGAAAAGTCCCCATCATCCTCGAATCAAATTCTTTAATTGAGGGATTATTCATTTATTTGTTTATTTTAAATCTTTAATGGAAGGGGTTGGCCTGGTGGCTAAAAAAATGTTCTATATAATAGCATATAATCTCTCTCTACTCAAAAACCTTTTCATCTTCTCCATTCTCCACCCACCACTTGAAAATCTTCAACTTCGTTTTGTCTTCGGTCATTGCTTCTTCGAACATTAAAGCCAGCAAAAGGGGATATGAAACAAAATACAAAACAGACAAACAACCGACTCCTCAAAAAAAGTGATGATGATATGATATGATATTGACGGTTACATCTTACCACCCAATACTTAGAAGCCAAGCCCTTTCCTTGAATCCAACTCTACTCTTCCTCAGAATCCAATATTGACCCTTCATTCCAAATCAACCCCACTAAAAACCCATCAAAGATCATTTCTTGCTTGTGAATTTTCTCTCATAGAAAGCAAATCCAAATAACAATTGGATCTTTTTCATTGACACGATGACTGAGGTACTTCAATCATCTCCTTCTCAGCACTTCCCTTCTTCTTCAAGCTCCTCTTCCACTCCATGTGCCCCAAATAATTATAACAGCAGCAGCAGCGACAACTCACAAGGGGTGCTTGGTTCAAGCCTTTGTATAGCTGATATAGTTCAAGAAAGAGAGCAACAAGACCAGGAAAGAGAGCTCGAGCAAGAGCAAGAAGAAGAAGAAGACGAAGAAGACGAAGAAGAAGAAGAGAGAAAAGAGCGGGAGACAGGTGAAAGGGATCAGCTTTCATTATTGACATTGTTGGTGGCTGCATGTAGAAAGTCTTTGGTGGGTTGTAGTATTGGGAAAGAGCTTTGTTCAATGGAGATTGGGTTGCCTACCAATGTTAGACATGTTGCACATGTTACATTTGATAGGTTCAATGGCTTTCTTGGGTTGCCTGTTGAGTTTGAACCTGAAGTTCCCAGAAGAGCCCCCAGTGCCAGGTCTGTTTTCTTAACAAAAATTCTTTTCTTTTTCTTTTTTAAATTTATGAATATTTTTGGTGGTGATTATGTTTCTGGGTTTGTGTGATTCTTATTCGGGTTTCTGGAAAATAAAGTAAGTTTGTTTGTTTGATGTGATTCGATAATGGGCTTTTGGTTTCGGTTATTTTGGGTTTCATCAAACTGATTAGCTGGGATATTTCCAGAATTTTTCGTTTGCCTTCCGCATGTCAGTTTCAGTTTTAATTTTTCGGTTGCTTATGCTTTTTGTACATGTCTTGTGCTTGCTTTTGCTGTATATTAATTTTCTGTCCTGCTAAGGCATGAATTTGAGTCCTCTAGTGGAAGTCTTTTCTTGTCTGATGTGTAAACTTACCATAAATGGATATATGGAATTATGGATTATGCAAAATGTGATATTGTGATGTCACCAGGGAGAATAATATGGTTTGACTAAATGGGATTAGTTAGGGGGTTAGTTGAGTCATTGAACCAATCTATAAGTTGACTTCTTTTGTTAGTTATTATTAAATTTGTTTCTTCATAGCATTATGTTTCTATGGACATTCTCTGGCTGCTTCCATTGGCCTTGCATCTCTTTTTCTATTGTCAGTGTATTTGCTTTAGCCTTTCATCTTTATATTGTTTTTCTGAGATGAGTCTTTTCATAGTTCAAAGGAAATTTTAACTCTACCTGCTTCATTAGTTCTGTCAGAAAATAGGCAGGTCAGAAAACACTTGAGGATACATCACTGTGTCCTTAGGTGCCCTTGATCACATGAAATTTTGTAAATGAGTTCATGTGCATGTAACTAGTATAACTGGTGAAGATGCTTTGCAATGTTGGGAAAATTGTTGAAATTGCCGCTTTAATAAGGGTTTCATTGTTTTATCTGTCAATTATAGATTGATATCCTATAATTCACAAATATACACATATATAGCCATATCTTGGTGTCTTGTTTTTTTTTTTTTGAGTTACTGGTTTGGATGCCTGCATCTATCAAAACATAGAACTTGTGTCTGTACCCACTAATCATGGCTTTTACTAATTTCTTAAATACACATTCCCGATTGCTGGTTCTGTTGAGTTAAGAATCCCAATTTTGATCCTCACAGTAGCCAAAAAGTAGTAAGCATCTGTTTTTGCTTCAGCTAATATCAAATCATATAGTTAATTGCTTGAGGATACGTTGCAAGAGATTTATATGTTCCATAGTTGACTTATTCTAATTCTACTTTTCTTTTTCCCTTTTGGGAGGAGCTAATTCATTCTTGCATGCTGAGAGTAATATGTGCAAATTTGGTTTTAGTCTGCTTCTTTTATGCATGTACCTATGTATCACTGAAGGAGAGACTGATGTTGATATGCAAACTTGGTTTCCAACTTTCTCATGCATTTCGGATATGCTGTGGACCTCATTTTTCCATCTGCCATCAGGACATTGCAGTATCGATCCTAATGTAGACTGTTGACTAAGATATCCCTTGTTTGTAGTGCAAATGTTTTTGGAGTTTCAACGGAGTCTATGCAACTTTCATTTGATTCACGAGGGAGTAGTGTGCCTACAATATTACTGCTGATGCAAAGGCATTTGTATGCTCAAGGAGGCCTCCAGGTATTTCCTTCCGTTTGCTGTTTATTTTGTGATACCTAACTTAGGATTAAGTTATCCATGTTCATGGTTAATGATTTAGCATCATTCAGCTAATAGAAACTTGAGTTCCATGCATATCTTGATGTCATGAAGCTACAAGAAAACAGAATATTTGTTTTTATATTCCTCTGATTGATAAAAAATGAAGTTGCATTATGAATATGCGACTTCCAACCTCAATACATATTTAACTTTCCAAATTAATATTGTGTAGGCAGAAGGAATTTTCAGAATTAATGCTGAGAATGGACAGGAGGAATATGTCAGAGACCAATTAAATAGGGGAGTGGTACCAGATAATATTGATGTGCACTGCTTAGCTGGTCTGATTAAGGTACAACTTTGCTCCATCATGAGGCCAATGCCATAACAACTTGTCTTTAGTTTATAAGCTTCCCCTTGCTGACTTGTTGCTTGTCTTGTTCTGTTTGCTGTCCATTGTAGGCATGGTTTAGAGAACTTCCGACTGGTGTCCTGGACTCTCTTTCACCAGAGCAAGTAATGCAGTCCCAGTCAGAAGAGGAGTGTGCTCGACTTGTGAGGCTTCTTCCTCCAACAGAAGCGGCTTTGCTTGATTGGGCAATAAATCTTATGGCTGATGTTGCACAAATGGAACATTTTAATAAAATGAATGCAAGAAATGTTGCTATGGTGTTTGCACCAAACATGACTCAAGTAAGATTTTAATCACAAAATTAATCTATGTCTTATTTCGAGCTGCATTTGATCCACAGGAAGTTTTCCTTTTAATATGGAAATGTGTTGAAATTGGAAGAACTGGTTAATGCCGAGTTGTAATTTGGGAGGAAAAATCCTGCCTTTCTAAGTCTTTGTTATTGACCTTGTGGTTGGTAATATTGCCTGTTGCATGTCTTTGTTTATTTTACTCAAAAGTATAATTTTGTTCCAGTCTGGTCCTTTTGTAAAGAACTGTGTAATATTGTCAGTTTAAGGTGAGATAACATCCTTGATAATATCTGTTGATTGCAGATGTCAGATCCTTTGACTGCATTGATGTATGCCGTTCAAGTAATGAATTTTCTCAAGACTCTGATCATCAAGACACTTAAAGAAAGAGGAGATTCATTGGTAGAATCAATTCCTGTTTCACATCTTGAGCCTTCTGATGAGAATGGACACCAAAGCTCCTCAGATTTATATCCTGTAGATACTAAGGATCAGGCAGAGGAGTTGAATGAAGAGGAGAAAATTTTTGTTTCCTCAGAGCCTTCTCTAGAGAGCCCTCCTCATGCTACTCAACCCGATTCCATGACTGGAACTGGCTTTCACAGCTTCCTAACTTCGATTGAGAACATCATTCCTGCAGGAACTCTTTCTCTTGCTGATAGTTGTCCTTGCGACGTCATTTCTCAAGTTAACTCCTTAACTAATGGACTCCAGGAGGATGGATTTTCGGGTTTAAGTAGAGGGGCTCAAGCCAACATTTCAAAGATTAAAACTGGTCTATCAAGTAGTTCAAGTTTTAAGAAGGGAACCAAGAAGCTCAATGAGCAGTCAATGGCTTCAGCAGCAGGACCTGTAGAGAAAAGCAAGGGAGCTGGGATTGTTGGCTTGATAAATTCAAGGACAGAGCTCTTTGAAGCATGGCGATGAAGGGCAACATGAATGCAATGTTGCATAGAGGGTGGAGGGTTGGGAAGATCAGCCAACTAATGAAACAAGTTGGCAGCGTTGGGTGTTTATCTTACTTCTTTGTGTATGATTTCATGTGTGCTTTCACATCTTTTCTCATTTCCGGGTGAAATTTGTTAATCTTTATATGTGCTTCATTTTAGCATTTATGTAAACCCATCATAGCCACCATTCATGTTAGCTTCTAAGCCATTGACTTTTTCTTTGATCACTAACCTGAAAACAGACTGTATTACATATATGGCTTTGACCAACACCAGTTTGGTAAAGGCTTCTTCGTCTTAAACAACTGAAGTTTGAAAAAATGTTGACAGTTCTTAAAATATCAGCAAATTCAATCAAGTAAAGCAAGAGAAAATCATAGGCTTCTACTCAAGAGTATTACCTAGTTTTACTTACCATGTATTAGTTGATCTTATTATCTCTTTTTCGTTTGCTAATCTTATCATATCAATTAATAAGCGACGCATCATATTGATTTTATTTTAAAATTATTTTATAAAATTTTCTCTTATAATCTATTTATTTATTAAGATTTTATTAAGTTACAATTGTAACTTAACAATTTTCTTATTATTATTATTTTGAGCGAAAGTACTGTAGTTTGAAAAAAAATTACATATATTTACTCCCTTCGAACAACTTAAAAAAGAGCAGATTTGGCCCATTAACCTAGGCCCAAGTGGAGGTCCAAATTCAAGTTGCCAATTAAAAACGAATTTCGTAGTTTGATCATCTCGCCTCTCAAGTCTGAAGACTGAAGACGGAGGCTCTCTCCTTCTCAACTTCGGCCATTTCGTTGGGATTTCTCAAGTGAGAACATTGAAATTAATCATTATTAATTATCTGTATTACGCTTTAGTCTTGTGTTACTATTAGGCGATTTCTTTTTTCGAGCTTTCATTTTATTTTATTTAGATTCTACGTAGCTGCCTGTTAACTTCAATATGGAAATATTAAATTCGACTTCTTCGTGATAAAAGTTTGTATTTTGCAGCCACCCGTTAATATATATGTAGTTTTAATTTTCTGGGATGGTTCTTGCTCTTGATGCAGGGTGTCGCTTCGTAAAGGGTTACGTAGTTGAGCATTTATTACATTTTCGATTACTAGCTAAGCTTTCTCAAGTGTGCATTTTTTCATTTGTGAGCAAAAGATTGAGTTTGATGATGATGACGACGACGACGAAAGTTTGCTGCTTTCAAAGGAATTTTTCTGCTGCTTTGCCGCCTTTGGTTCCTGTAAAATTACCATCTAAAATGTACGAGCCACGGTATTTGCATTCAGTTTTTGCTCCTTTTTTTTTCTTTTAATACTTCTACTTTATTGCAGATTTATGTCACTTTTATTTTTATTTTTTTTTAGCAATTTATTTCTGGGTTATCGCAAAACATCTGCATTAGTGTTGAGTGCATGCTTTTCACTGGAATCATTTGTGTTTGAAGAACTGACAAGCAAATCAATGATGGAGAATTTTCTGTTTGGGTATTTAGGGAGACTCATTTTTGGTATGTTTTGCCTGATGAAGTGAAGAGTGAATCTCTCCTAAGTCATTATTCCGAACTTCTATCACCAAGAGAGAAGGAAAATGTTTACCGACTGCAAGGGGACCAGTTCAAGAAAAGTGCTTTGCTAGCCCGTGTCTTGGTTCGCACTACCATTGCAAGATGTAGGTTCGTTTCTAAAGCTCAGTATCTTTTGATAAATCTCTCTTGTTTGGTGTTCTGTCATGCTTTGGATGAACATAGAGATCAGAGTTGATTATTTTAGTTACATATGAATGCTCTGATCTCTGTAGACATTGCATCAAGTATTCATAATTTGCTATAAGATTGCAATAGTAACCTGCAGGCTTGTGGTGAAGCAAATATGAGCTAGCAATTATGAATCTGAAATCATTTAGTATATGCTTGTACCATAAATTTTTATATTGACTTGCAACTTAAACCTTTGACTCCTGCGTACCATTAATAAAAAATTTTTAGAAAGGGTATTGACTGTTAAGTCTACTGAATTCTGAGTTCAAAGATCTACTTATATGTTGTGTATACTGCTTTGAATTTTGTATTAAGGTCAAATGTACCACATGCAGAATACTAAGAATATTTTTTTCTTACTAGATCAGACAAATTGTCAAGTAAATCCAAGATCCTTAAAGTTCAAGAAGACCATCTATGGGAAGCCTGAGGTGATTTCTACTTTGATAGCCTGGAATCTGTATCTACTTTTTTTACACACCCGCTAGTGTTTGTCTTATCTCCTAATTAATTTTTTGGAAGTTCATTTTGTTTTCTTGTACCTTATTTTTTTTCTTTTAATTACATTCCATGTGAGATTAGGTGGACTGGGAAAATGGTGACAAATCGTGCCCACTGCCATTACATTTTAATATCTCACACACATCTTCACTTGTAGCATGTGGAGTGACTGTAAATGTGCCTGTAAGTTATCCCTTTTGGAGCCACATAATCTGTTCCTAATTTGGAAATGAGATATGCTGCCACAACACAGTACTTTGTCAACCTATGTTTTGAGGAACAAAATTTGAAAGGTTCAGTTTATATTTTCTGATTGTAGATTGGAATTGATGTGGAAGAAAAGCAAAGGAGGTTAAAGAGCAAGATTCTAGCTTTTGCAAAACGGTACTTTTCTCCTGATGAAGTGAAACTATTAACAGCTATATCAGATCCTGAAATTCAGCGTCAGGAGTTTATTAAACTATGGACTCTTAAGGTAAGCTGGGATCTCTGAATTACTGAAAAGGACATAGGATAATATCTGTGGTCAAATTATATGTTAAGAAAAAGTTTTTATGGTTTCCTCTAAAATAAGATGGATCTCTTTTCCAGGAGGCATATGTGAAAGCAGTTGGAAAGGGTTTCTCAGCTGCACCTTTTAATACCTTTACCATTCATGCTAGGGTCGCAAAAATGGGAGACTTTCATCATTTTGATAGCCAGCATTTAGAGGTTTGTTGCCAAAATTATTAGGAGGGTCAAATTTAGAATATGTGTCGTAAATGTGCAAGTTAAAATCTACTTGTCACGGGCATTTTGTTGGTGTAACAATAGGGTATTTTTTGTTGGTCTTCAAAACTAAAGTCAACTGTTCAACCTTCATGCTGAGTTTCCCTTGCTGCTAATAGAATTTTACCTACTCATAGTTTACATAGGCCTCAGATTTGATGCTCTAAATAAGAACGGAATTGAAAATGTAGTAGAGGATTTCTTCATCTATTTTTCTCATCTCTCATGTCTTTCATATCAACAAGTCAACAAAATTGTTACCAGGCAATCTGAGAATTGAGGTTTCAAATATGCCAAATCTGAGGTGGATCTTTACAACTTTAAAAGCAGGATTGCTGGCTTGTTTGCTTGCTTGCTTACAAGTAACAGTTTCTTGTATCTTACATTATGCTTATTTTCTATTTTTATATTTACTTTTTGGGTTTTATCAATTTCAATTGCTAAATATTGTTAAAACAAGTTAGGAACTTAAGAATTATTGAGCTATTAACGATGCTGTAACTTGTATCCATTAAAAAGTAAAAGTACACTCCCTCTTTTTAGTCATCTGTCATTATTCTAGTATTGAGAAGCTATGGCAGGGTCCCACCATTCACTTTGTTTCAAGTGCTTTTGCTCCAAACCAGTTACTGTAAAATTTTGTTGAATAGTGATTACCAACTTGATTCTGATTATGCTACCAGGCATCAGAGATAGTAGTTGAACCTTCTGATGATGCTGAGAATCTCACTAGCAATTGGCAGTTTGCGCTATTGGATTTGGCTGGTTCTCATTATGCTGCCATTTGCATGGAAAAGGAGAATTCAAGTGGAGGTGCGACTCAAAACTCTAATGTGATTATTATGTGGAACTGCATGGTTGAAATTTTCTGTGACTTTTTGCAGGTGAAGCTAGTTTTCCAATGAGATTGACTGTGTGGAAAACCATTCCTTTTGTTGAAGATGAACGCGTTTCTGGAACTGGTGCAGTTCTCCCCATCAGTGGGTTGGTTAAGCAATTGTGACAATAATATGCATTGTTTCGCTACATTTATATGATTAATATATGACCCCACCTTTCCTTACTTTTGCCGTTTTAGGCGATTGGCATTTACTAGAAATCTGACAATTTTAATTCCATGGGGAATTTGGTATTAGAAATTCATTTCTATCTAGGGACATAACTCGGGACATGCAAGTAGCAACACATTTCCTTGATGTTACTAATTTTTCAACTGTACAATTCCGAGCAAATTTTTCGCCACTGTAATCGCTACTTAATCTTACACAATCATTAATCTCACACAATCTCAAGGAAAGCAGGATTGTGGCTCCATTTGGTATTGTTTCTAAGGGCAGTCTAACATCTGAGCCATCACTGTAAAGTGTTTGCTAAACACTTGCGAGAAGTTAAGGCGATCTTAAGTTTGATGAAAATCCTTCTATTATTGTTATTGTCAAAATATTACTATTTTCATAATTTTGAAAGTCAATTCTCCAAAAATTATTTTAAACTTTTATTTTAAATCACGACTTCATTGCCCAACAAAACCTGACAAAAAAAACCACAATTGCTATGCCCTAGTAAAATCTAATAATGCACAGGCACAAATTTATGCAGCAAGATTGAGTATATGAATGAAGCATCTTTTTTTTAATTAAAAAAAAAAAGGAAAAAAAGAGTAAAATAAGTAGGACTTAACGCAAGGATCTTCCACGAAACATCAAATTAATTCACAAAGAAGCACTGAAATACATCCTATTTCATCAGAGAGGTTTTTTGGCATTGTCATCAAACGTCACTTATTTCTCCTAATTTTGTCACAATTTGTTAAGCTGACGCCACCAACAGCTTCAACTTGAAGAGAAACCAAAGTAATTTATTTTGACCGTGAAAGTATGAAACAAACAAATAGTGAACAAAATTAACATTAATGTCTAAAAGTAATACTTCAGATCTAAACAGCCAATTTCAAATTTTGCAATTCGGGAATCAATTACCTTAATAAGAAACCCTAGAACGAGGAATTATGTAGATTAGATATTGCAAAAATTCAAGTTAAAGATCCAAGAAAATGACAAGTCTAAAGGAAAGTAGAAAAAAAAAAAATTGAATTGACCAAATTTGAAATATTAGTAAGATAAAGACAGGTGGACGATAACCAGTAAGTTAGCAGAGAAACAAGTCGACGACTTCTATTTATCAATTCCCGGAAGAGAAATAGGTAGACGATTCTGCCCCTCGATTACGAATTTATGATGATCAACAAAATTTATCATATTTTGTGTCGAAAATCAAACGATGTTCATTCGTTTTAGGATAAACACTCCATGAACTTTTACTACTACTACTATCATAAACTTAATTTCCTGATATTTGTTATCTGTTTCAGGACACTTGATTAATTGGAGACCGCCGTCGGATTTATTGATTGGTATTGATATTCTTAGGTATGTCTCATTAATCGTATAGTGGACATGTGAATATTCCGCATCTAGAAAAAATTACAGGATATAGCAATAGCCTGGCTATTTGCTCCTAAACGGTTGTTAAGAACATAAACAATGGCAGTGACAAGTGAAGATAATAAAATATAGCAAAGTGTGTGTGTGTGTGTGTCGAGAGAGACATCAAAATATCATTTCAAATCAGGGGAAGAATCAATAAAGGTCATAGCCGCCCCTTAGATACTGAAATCTAAACAGAATGAGTTTCTGATGCCACAAGTAGCTGGATTCTTTTTTTTTTATTAAAAAGGAAGCATTGCAAAACTAAACATAGTTCATAATTCTATGATCTAACAATAGAACATAACATCCTTGATGTTGGGGCTCAGAGGAGGCAGAGGTCTAACAGAAGCAGCTTCCCTTCGAACGGCAGCTCCCATTCCAGACTCGGCATCAGCGGCACCGGCTCCTTCTCCCTCCATGTAATATCGTGCCCTGAAAGCTGCAAGGTGAGCATAGTATGCTGGCGGAACTGCAGATTGAAAACAAAATTTTATGTTAGGAGAGGAAAGGAAAGTAAACAAATTCAGGGAAGTCGGCATGGATTTGGAACCAACCTACTGAGACAGATCTGGTGCATCTTGCATAACTGCAGCATAGTAACGTAAGTGATATGAGAACACGAGTTATTAAATTGCAACGTGGGAGACATTAAACTGGATATTCAAGAAGAGCAATTTCCAGGTTTTTAATGCTTTAGCATAAACTAGAAAGAGATGTTACAGGTTGAGGAGATTACGTATAGCAAAGATTGTTGGTTAGCTTCTGCAAGTTGTCAGCCGTAAATTTGTTTTCATCAAAGAGAACATGATAATGGACTGGCCTGCTTGTTCCCTGTGCACAATTAAATCATAATTAGACCCTTTTTCTTGAAACCAAGGATAGATTACTCTGAACATGAAATAGGCTCTGAACTACCTGAATCCCAGCGTGGCTGCAGAGGTAGAAGTCGAACTCTAAAGGGTGGCATATCATTCTGTCGACGACAGTTCCTGGTCATCACAAGGGATTCAAAGCAAGCTCAAGAAAAGGAAATCATAGTAAGAAGCAATAAAACAAAAGAAATAATCAAAACCAGGTTGGATGTTGCCGCTCTTGTCTGTTTGGGAAGGATTTGTTGGGAAGAGGCGAGTGTGATGCCTCTTCTGCACCACAATGAAGGTAACTGGTGGAAGGTATGACTCCTCCAGAGATTGGCAGGCCTAAAGAGAATGTAAACACTTAAAGGAAACAGAATCATTCTGGCATAAGCTTTCTAGTAACCGAATAGAAGCCAAGAACAGAGTATATTTATCCTTAATTTTGCCCACAGATATAGCTATCTAACACTATGAGAACCTTGAATTACTTCAGTATAAGAAATGCAGCATACTTGAAGGAGAAGTATAAAGCAGTCCCAAGAATTCAAGAATCTTTGTCATGTATTCTCAAATGGTAAGACAATTTCTCTGTTTTCTTATCCAACTATGTGGAATTCTTTGGGATTTAAGTCCTTTCCATTCCTAGGTTCAGCTCATTTTGCAGAAAATGAAATCAACAATGTGGAAACATGGGAGGATAGATTGCAGTGCAATAGGTTAAACATGAGTATGTTGGCGACATCAGAAGCATCTTACCTTTCGGATGGCATCCATCTCACAGAGCAGCACATGACTAAACTGGCCTTCGCTCACACCATCTCTGTTGCATTTTTAGGAGAAAGTATTAGCAACACTTAATGAAAATAAATATTGGAACTAAGCATCTTGCAATGTCTAAGAAAAGTAAATTCCTGTAGAAGATTATCCTTTTTGGCTTTTCATTTGTTGTTCTCTTGAAAGCAATCAGCAGTTCCCTGAAAATATCAACATAAAAGAACAATTAAGGATAAATAGAGCACTTTTCAATAAATGAAACCTATATGAATCCCACCTGATCATCCCAGCACTGACAGGTCCTCTTGTAGGATCCTGTTGCACCTTAAAAAGATCTTGAATGATCTCCTCTCTATGTTGTTGGGCAGAAACCAGGCCTCTGTAGGTGGTGACTGCTGGCCAATCCACTGATGCCACAACCTGAAGTAATGAAAATTCCACTACCTTTGATACATCTTCTTTGTATAATGGATAGGAGGAGAAAAGTGCTACGTACTGCTGCTATTGAAGGGCTAGAATCCTCTCCTGGTTGCGGATGGCTTACATCAGCACCAAAGATTATGGTGGGGATGTCAGTCAGAACAGGTATGTTCCTGGCAATCGCATCCTCTAACACAGAATTTCTGCCCCCAGTCTATTTACATCATTGATTATTAAATAGAAAGTTGTTCACAATGAAATTTAGAACCTAAATTGACATCAGGAGAGAGTAAACCTTCACATTAATCTTCAAGGCCACGTTTTCTAGGTACTGTGGGCTACACTTCCTAGCATGCTTGGGCTGACAGCACTGAGAAACTATTCCAAGCTCAGTTTCACATACTCTTTTAATTCTGCCTGTTGAGCATAGAAGAAAATTTGCCTTTACGGTAAGGAAAAAGATAGGCTTTTACCATTCCAAATCGCAAGTGTTATCTGTTTGTTTTAACTACCATAAATTCCACTGAGATCAGGAAGGATGATAATTAACAACTGCAGTGCTTTTCTTTGATCATTGCAAGCACGGTGAACATCTGATAATGCTCTCTCAATCCGATTTGGATGACTGGACTGGACAGGATATATAGGATTTGGGTTCACATCCTAGGAAAGAAATGGATTAGAAATGTTACTAGCTTTCAGATAAAAGATGATGTGCATAAATGTAAAGGATGTAGCTTTACCATTCCTTTGTTGCGACACATGGAAACGAGATCATGGCAGAAGCCAGAAGCGATTTGTGTACTCAAACTGGAGAAGTTCAAGCAAGTCCAGAAATTCACTTTAGCACCATTATACATTTTCTGTTGAGACAAAGAAATAGCATCCATGGGAGAGAGAGGGATGGGCTACAAAAATCAGTTATAAAGGTTTGTTATCATGTCTTGAAATAAGTATAATAACTATTACTTACTGCATTGATCATGTTCCACTGCCCCATACGTGGCCTGATCGTTCTATCTCTTCCATAATCATTGTACTTAATCTGAGAGGGAAAATCATAATGTGGAAGGTTTAAGTATTGGTACAATGGAATTAAATTAAATGTTAAGCATAGTAAAAAATAGAAAATTACCACAGGCGGTGGAAGCACACGAGCGTCAATGCATACCAATTCCTTCTTCACATGGACTCCAAATTCTTTAGCCAACTTGTCATTTTCATAGTTGTTATTCTCGGCAATCTGCAATGGTTATGTGAAGTTAATACAGAAAACAAAAGAACTACAAAAGCCATTAACAAAGTTAAAAAACTGTAGGCCTGTGACTGAAATCAAAAGTTTTTGCAAGAAAATAAGACTAGATTACCCTTCGAATACTCTCTTCCCTCTCTCTAGGTCGCCTGCAGGCCTCTCTTAACAGGGCTGTAACCTGCCTGTCATTTAACTTTTTTGAGTATTTCTGCCCTTCAACGATCTTGCACAGCTACAAAGAACAAAATATTAACTAAGCAAAATATTTAAAATATAAAAAAGGAAGGATGACAAAATGATTTAGCATGCTATTTTAATTAACCTCCATCGGCAAATAAATGGGCTTGGGATCATTTCCAGATCGAAGTGCCGGCCACGAAGCATAAAGAAGTGAAATGTTGTATCTCTCCTGGAAATATTCTATATCAAGCTTCTCTCTTTTATCTTCAGCCAAAAATCTAGAAAGAGAAAAAGAACAAGATAGGAAGGGTAAGAATAAATCAAGGCAAGTGACTGCTTTTTTTTTTTTTTCTTCAATCGGAAACTATTCTCTCGAACCCATGACCAGCGGGGTGGTTCTATAAGACCACAAACCACCCCACTGAGTCTGCAGAGAGACTGGAGAGTAACTTCCAAATAAACATACATCATTGAGTCTGCAGAGAGACTGGAGAGTAACTTCCAAATAAACATACATCATTGAGCAAAATAAGGATATCCAAACAAAACAAGAAAAAACCAGTAGCGTATGATAGCAGATGGACAGTAATTAAACCTAAATAGCAAGGGAACAGTTATAATTATCACAGAAGAGGCGTAGCTCACTTCAGACTTTTTGTAGGTTCAGATGTAATGCCTGAAACTCGGTAACGCTTTGATTCTCCATGAGCAACTTCTACTTTTACTCCTCTCAAGGCCTTCTTTAGCTGGATTGTCATGGGATTGAAATAAGAAACACAACATATAAGAAACACTCAAGCCAATGCAGTAAATATTGGTAAAAAATATAGTTACTGAAAATCATCCCATTTCCTAAATCTATCAAACACATTGGGCGTGTAACATTACCATTTTGAATGTTGAGTAATACTACCTTTATTTGATCACTCTCTGAGAAAGTCTTAGAGGCCGCTCTTGTTGGATCTCCGAGATTGAGATATTTTGCCACAAAGTCGACAACTGAAATCGGTTCATAAAAGGCTGTGGCAGACACATCTGCCAGAAGAAAGTTGAATTGGTTAGAAATCTTTTTTCACCATGAATGTCACAAGAGAAAAAGGAAATTCTAGCATGATTTTCAAACAAATAACCTAATAAAAGGTTGGACATAAAGAAAAGAAGAAGCCGGTAATCGAGGACTACTAAACAAATTTATTACTCATATTTAGAGACATTCCCATTTGGGTTGGGCGAAGGCTCTGATAGAATCCTTTCCAGCATTCGACACCAAAACCAATTTCAGATTTGTGGAAGCCAGGAGCGAAAAATGACCTTCCAACAACTGTGCATCTGTAACAGGGCAGAAATAATTCAATGCAAAACAATCACAATTTTCAAATTCATTCAGTCAAAAGAAACACCTATAAAATGTTTAACGGAGACAGACTACTTACTTCTTAGAAGGAGACTCCCTAAGGACCACGTCAAGGATTTGTATTATATCATGGGGTGCCTCCATTGATTTGCACTGCAGAAAATGTCTCAAGTGATTAATGTCAGCTCTAGAAGCCAGCTTGACACTGACCTTGAACTCCCTCTCCCTCCTGTTTGGATAGAGAAATAAATTATAAATTTCAAGCCGAAGAACAGAAACAACTAAAGCATAAAAATAAGAAAACAATTAAATTATGGTGAATCACCATAGAAACATAAGAGATTATAAATTCCAAGCCAAAGAAAAGAAATTAAAAAATTGGAAAAATAATTAAATTATGACAAATCATCAGGGAAACTTACTTAATGTCTCCAGTTTCATCTCTGTTAATCAACTTACTATTGAAGTCCTTTGAGGTGAAGGGCAAAGCACCAGCAGTGTAAACTCCTTTCCTGCCATCATATGCAGGTAAGCAGCCATTGAAGTGCGTTTTTCCATGCTTCTCCAGCAGCTCCTTCATTACAGCTCTGTTAACTCCTCTTGATGTAACTTCAGGAGTGATCGAAACCTGTAAAAGAAGTTCCAAATTAGATTTACACAATCATACACCTGTAATGGGAAAATAATAATGATGATGATAATAATAATAACAATAATCTTTTCTTTTATAAGAAAAAAAAGGGAAAAGGAGAACAATAATGATATCTGAGGAAGAAAAAGAAATTATGTTGTTTGAGAAACATTTGATAGTGTTTTGTTGAAAGCAGTTTCGAGTAGAAAAGCTATTTGCAAAATCACTTGAATGAACTTTTTGAAAATGAACACTCTAGTGTCTTGGCATCTCTATAAGAAGCAATTCACGTTAGATAAGTGCCTTCATCCAAACAGTGCTTTGTTTCAAAGAAAAAGTAAAATTTATGGAAGGGCATTGTGGGTACTTTAAATGCTCTATCGGTGGGGGCTAAAATCCAAACAGTTCTACATGGTGCCAAAGAGCACCCCAATTGCACCAGTGATCAGTGGTATTTCAGACACCATGAATTACATTAATAACAAGAGCAGAAACAGCCACTTTGTCGCTGTCTCGCTGACAACCTTTGTGATTTAAAAAACAAAGGCTAAAAAAATTTTTCCTCCGCTGTCTCGGAAATCAAACAGCAAGAGTGTAATGTTGCGGAAACGAATGAGAAGAAGATAAAGAAAGAAATGCAAACCAAATACAAAAAACAGCATAAAATGAGCCGCTGAACAAGTAAAGTTGAACACGATTTGACAGAACTAACAAATCATGAAACTCTCTATCTAGTATAAAACGGAAACAGATTTTACAAAATTTGGAAATCTTACTAAAATGAGAAATATTCAACTGAGAAAACAACTAATGGTTGCTCTAAAGGAACTCGAAAGAGTTTTTTGAAAATGAACTTTCCTGATCAACTTTGATCTAGAAAACATTTTTCTCTATTTCAATCAAGTACGCATAAAATAAGCATGAAAGTGCTTTTCAGTGCTTTTGAAGGTAAACAAACAAACGCTCCAATAACTCCTCAACTTCCCTGACTCTGAAGTCGGGACATGGATTTAACATTTTCCAGCGTTCCCTTCTTTTCCTCTGGTTTTCTCGGAAACCGAACAGAGAGAATGTTGTGATGACGAATAAAAGAAAAAGTACAAATCAAATGGACAAAGACAAAACAAACGAGAAACGTTGACGTATTTAAACATAAAAGAAATAAACAAGTAAATAAATAATACACAAGCAAATAAAACGAAGCAAGGAAAACACAAATCTTAAAAAGTTGAAAATCGATTAAACATATAGACAATACTCAGCTCAAATAAATATGAGCAAAATGATAGCATTAGCTCATTTAAGTTTTCAGCATTATACAAGATGGAGAGAAAGGTATCTTCAATTTTCATTTAGTATTTTAAACGTCAAAGCTTTACAAACAACTCATAAACCGGTTACAAAACTCTTGTTAATGCTATTAACAAAGTTAAATATGTACACACACAAAATAATAATAATAATAATAATAAAACAAAACAATAGCAAAGATTTTAAAAGGGAGAGAGATGTTTTACATCATAGTGGTAGAGGTCACGGCCTGTGAGCTCAACCAAGAAGTGGTTGGCTCTAACGAGGCAACGAGTTCCCGCCGTGCCGTAGCTTGGCCTTGGCGGGAACTTCACGTTAACGGCTTTGGAAGAAGAAGCCGCGGCCGCTGGCTTTGCCTGAACAGCCGGCGGCGGTGGCTGAGGTGTGTTCGGTGGTTGAGGTTGGAGAACAAGGCGTTGTTCCAGCTCGGAGCTCAGACGGCGCGCAGGTGCCGACGATGAGCTCGAACCTTGACCACCATTACCACTTCCTCTTCCTTTCATTTTAGCTGTGAGTTTTGCTTTGTGTGTTTGGTAGAAAGTGAGAGAAAAGGAAGAATAAGAGAGTGAGAGAGTGAGAAAGGGAGCTCTGTGTTGGGACAAATATTGAGAAGCTGAAAGGTTTATGACGAGGGAGCCTTGGAGGGAGGTGTGTTATGGTGCTTTCATTTATACACTAATAGACTGCATCACAAATGAATCAGGACACTACACGTGGAGTTTTGCGGTAATTTAATATTGGTCTGTGATTGTTATAAGGATGATTGTGTGTGTATCAGTCACTGGATTATTTGCTACACGCACGTATTGGGATCTCTCGTAAATATTCCAATTCAATCTTTGGTTCGTAGGAGAGCTATTAACGGGCGGATCGGTGTTTTAAAATAAATCGGGAGGGCTGATCAGACGGTTGAGAGCAGCGAAATTGGCGTGGAGCGGAGATAACCGATTAGCCGGTGGTAGGTTTTGTATTGGAGAGATGAGAATCTTTTTTAGTTGGCAAAAATGTGCGAGGTGAAGGGATCAGAGAAACGTGCCATGCAAGGAAATAACCAGCGGTAGTTTTTTTTTTTTTTTTTTTAAGGGGTCGTTTCCTTACCTGATGGCCGGTACTGGTCTCTGGCAAAGTACACAGTGCTAGCCTGACCAATTAATGAATTTTGTTCCATTGATCCGCAGTCTAGGGGTGGGGA
This sequence comes from Aegle marmelos, assembly GCA_030449875.1. Taxonomy (NCBI): domain Eukaryota; kingdom Viridiplantae; phylum Streptophyta; class Magnoliopsida; order Sapindales; family Rutaceae; genus Aegle; species Aegle marmelos. Next base: position 5,093,957 of record JASUUL010000077.1, on the reverse strand, counting down.
CTCAATTCGGCTTTAAGGGTAAAAGTCGGAATCAGAAAATTAAGAAGGTGGGGCAAATTCAAACTCCGGTTATTATTCCTTAATTATGCTAATTTATGTGCATAGATCAAGAGGATAGAATTATATAAAATTAAGTTTGATACAAATAAGAATGATGCCTATTTTTTTTAATAAAATACGAATTATTTTGTTTATTCTTTATGTATTCACAACTATAATCTAATTCATTGATATTTATTGATTGTCTATAATTACAATAAAAGACATTTAATAATCAATTATTAGACAAGAATGATTGGGTAAATAAAATTTGTTTAATATATCTTTCATGAAAATGTAGCATGTCGAAATTAAAAAAAGATAAGCTCAGAATATCAATTAGTTTTTATTTGTAGTTTAAAATCAAATTGAATTAAAGATCTAATTAGTTCATTATTTAAAATTAAAAAAAGAAAAAAATTATTATTTATTTACAAATAATAATATTTATTTATTATAAAACTATTTTATATCGATATTTTTCTTTTTCTGAGTAAAAATCATGAATTATGATGGTTACAATTAAATTGAACTAAGAAAAATAATTTTATTTAAGTGAAAAGTCTAAAATTTTAGCTAATAAAAAAGAAAAATTATCAAATTTCTTAAATCAAACAGTAATAAATGGAGTCGAGTTGAATTATTCCAGCTTTGGTTTCTACATTCCTGAGCCAATTGGTTTCAATTTTGTTCGATTCTGCCCTTAAACGAATCGATTATTATCCACCCTTAGCAGCGATGAACTTGAAGGAAATGAAGTTGCTTTGTGTGTCACTGGTACCGACTTTATTTTTACAATAGTCAATGGGAGTTTGATCATTTTCTTGCTCTGTGAAAAGACAGCACTATCTGCTTTTAGGTATTTGCGTAGAATTAAGTTCGAGACTTAGAGCCTATTTGGCATTATGATGATATTGCACCTTTTAAGTCACATGTAATTGTGATATAAAAGTATAAATAATATTTTCTTATAAAATTAATAAAAAAATTATAAAATTTTCCTCAAATAATTATTAAATACATTAGTAACAACTACAAGTATTTACTAAATTCTTTATATCTATAATTTTTAAGCCACATCTTTCTCATAACAGTGCCAAACAGGCCCTTGATTACCAAACAGGTCGCTGATTCATCAAAATATCATTATTCACGATATTAAGTTCTGTGTAAAAATCAGGCTGGGGGTACATTCGTACACAAGCGAGATGGTTTTGTTTGCAGCAAGCTCGCTTCATGCAATGATTCAGGTGGCAGCACACCGCAGAGCGAGCGATGCTCGCTTCATCGGAAGGCAGAGGTCTGTGGGGCCCAGTCCCAGAATTAGGCGGGCAGGCTATACTGCAGGAGGGATCACCCATCTGATCCGTGACAAATTGCATGGAAATGTATTATATGACGACAAATAGATAATTTCCGTGTTACACAATGTCAGTGACTGTTCCCCGTTATTTTTTTAATTGGATGATAATTGATAAACTGATAATTTTAAAAAAGAAAAATGTGTGATTGATTTAAGCTTAAAATAGTGAATTAAAGGGGAAAAAAATACAAAAGAAAACGCAATTGGGTCATAGAAGTTCCAGGGTCACAAGTCACGGCCATGGGTAATTGGATTCTTCTTCTACATGACAATCAAAATTTCATAAAGAAGCGAAGTGAATACTATTAAAATCTAGTCTAATAATGGTATTTCAAATGGAAAAAGTTTCCTTCTACCAAGAGAGGGGGGGAGTTTCAGGTTGCACTTACTTTTCTGCCAATGGAGATTCATTAATAGCTCCACTTTTGTCACACCAATATTTACGGAAAAAATAATAATTTATCAGAAAAAGTACAGTTATCCTGCTAGCAAAAGCAAAATGATCTCTGGCTTCTGGTCTCTGTCATGATCAAGTATCAAATTAGCAATTGCTGCACAAAGGAAATGCAGCTGCTACATGCCTCTGCGTCTTCCATTTCTCTTCGTGCCTAGGCCATGGAGCTGCTTTGGAAGCAGTTTTATCTCCCGAAATAATCCATTTTATGCACATTAAAATATTCAGTCTTAGGTTTTTGGCACCAGGAGACTCTACATTACCTAGCTACCTTAAGTCTCCTTCACGGTAGAGTTACCGCGTGCTCATGGAGAGCCAGCACTTCGACTTGCTGATGATAACCTTCCTCTGCAACCTCTAGCAACTTAACCAGTTTCAGAGCAAGTTTGCCAACATCTTGGATGTACTTTGATTTCAACAGGACAAGTTTTTTTTTTTTTCTTTTGTTTTACCAGTAATCTTTGCAAGAACAGAATCCACTTTTGAAATGATGGAACCGGGTTGCATCTCTAACAGTAAATTGACGATCCACAATCTTACTAACCAACTTTATAAACAAGTGACAGTCTCCACATATCCTCAAGTTTTTCATCACTACAATCTCTGATCCTGGACTAGTGTTTATGATCCCAAATGCAATTGCCAATTTTTTGCTATGCACTCCCATTTCATTCAAATGTTCCTCACTGTTCTCCAGATCACTGCTCTTAGTCCCATCACGTTCCTGAACTATGTTTTCTAACTCATCCAACATTCTATATATTTCCACGGTTTGATGGTGATTTCTATCCCCAGCCATGAAGAGGTGAACTCTCCCTTCGAGCTCAATGGAACTGTACCCAGGATCTTTTTTAAGCCTTCGCTCTCTCATCATCACTCTAACCCTCAATATCCCATCCATATTTCTAGCCTCAGAGTATATATTAGATAACAGTACATAGTAACCAGTATTCGTGGGTTCAAGCTTAATTACCTTTTCAAAAGCTAGCTCAGCTAGCTCTACATTTTTATGGATTTTACAAGCACCCAAAAGAGCCCCCCACACAGCACCATCAGGTTCTATCGACATCGATCCAATAAGCTCCAGGGCTCTATTCAGCTGACCTGCTCGGCCTAGAAGGTCTACCATACAAGTGTAATGCTCTGGACCAGGCTGCAACCCATATTTATTCTTCATTTCATAAAAATATTCCAAACCCTTATCAGTCAGTCCTGCATGGCTACAAGCAGACAAAACACTTACAAATGCTGTACCATCAGGCCTAATACCGCTCTCAATCATCTCATCAAAGAGCTGCACTGCAGCCTCTCCACGTCCATGAATTCCATATCCACCTATGATTGCTGTCCATGAAACCACAGTCTTTCTATGCATGCCATAAAAAATTGCATGTGCTTTTGTCAAATTACCACACCTACAATACATATTAATCAAAGCATTATTCAAAAATGGGTTCGAACCAAAACCATTCGCTTCAATCTGCTGTCCAACCTCAAGACCAACACTAAGTGCACCAAGGTGAGCACAAGATGAAAGAACTCCAACAAATGTAACAGCATCCGGACAAACGCGTAATGATTTCATCTCTCTATAAAGCTCTAAAACATGAGTAGCAAGCCCATTTTGTGCATAACCAGTAATCATAGCATTCCAAGTAATCAAACCCTTCTCAGGTACTTGATCAAACAACTTCCTTCCGTAGTCAACATACCCACATTTCACATACATTGTCACTAAACAATTTGCCACAGAAAAATCAAAATCCAAGCCATATTTCACACAAATACAATGCCAACATATACCAAGCCACAGATATTCCGGGTCCACACATATCGGTAGCAGACAAAGCATTGTAATAGAATTAATCTCCACACCCTGGTCCCTCATTTTACGGAACACAGAAACAGCATCTGAAACACACGAATTCATCACATACCCAGACATCAAAGCATTGTAACAAACAGTCAAATTCGTTGACTTTATACTTTCATCGAACACCTTCCGCGCATTATCTAGTAAATGACATCTACAATACAAACTAACAAGAGAAGTGAGCACAAAGGGTTCCGATTCACACCCAGACTTGATGACGTGGCAGTGGAGCTGTGAACCAGCAAATGGAAGCGAAAGCGCGGCACAGGATTTAAGGACGAAAGGGAACGTGAAGGCATTTGGAGTCATGCCGTAACAGAGGATTTGGCGATAGAGAGAGAGAGCTTCCGTGAAGAGCGACTGGTTTGCTAGCTTTCTTAATCGTGTGTTCCATGGAATCGTTGCTGTTATTGGCGGGGTTTTGGGAATTTGAAAGCGAAATTGTTTAGTGGCTTTGTGAGAGTTAAGAGAGGGCTTTATGGTCATTTAAAAAAATAAAATTCTGTTCGTTTTGGCGGGTGCGAGAAGTCGTAGTTAAATGAGATGACAAAATCATAAAATACGTTTCGACTTAAAGAAATATCCGTTTTAAGGGAACCAACGATACGTTTCGGAAAATTATTGGTTTTTCATATAGCATTTGAGTCTCAAGACGAGGGTTTGCCCAAGATACATTTATGTTATTGAGAACTTCGCAAAATATAAGGGCATACTTAGGATTTTCTATGACTCTGGGTTACTTTATAAATTAATTTTAAAAATCTTTGCGAATGTCAGTTATATAAAAGAATTAAAAACAACATATATATCAAACAACACGACATAAAAACTCTTAATACATATAAAATATAAAAGAATGACAACAGCATAACAATCAGCTTACAATAGAATTATAAAATTATACATTAAAAAGATTATTTATAAAATTCAATTCTATTTTAGAGATAGAGAATGTGAAATACATGAATAATTTGATTTAATGGAAAGAAAAAGAACAAGTATATATGATTGTCAAGCAAATAAATAATGAAACAATTAAAAGATTTTTAATTGTTTACTATGTTGTTTTGTACTTTCTAATATTAGTATCGATTGTATAATATATTAACATACATTTTTTTAACCATAATATTTTTTTATAATAAGTTAAAACAACAACAACAACATCTTATCTCCCAATAATTTTAATTTATTCAAATAAATATATAATTTAATCATTTTATAAAATAAATCTCTAATTCTAAATTTTAAAAAAAAAGAGTTGAATTGGAGACATACTAAAAAAATAAAATAAAAATTCTATTATTGCATGAGTTAGAATAAAACAAAAGGATTATGAAATGAAATTTTCCTAAGCTAGGTCAGGCTATAGGTCTACCATTAAAGACAATGAAAAAAATAAACAACAGAACAATGGGTTAAATATGTCAATGGTTGAATTTTACCTCATTATGTGTTAGATCAAATATAGCTTATAGAGAGCCGACGAAGGTGATAACAAAAATTTTATAATGTTGAGGAGGTCACCTGTAAAATTTCCATGAAACGAGCTAAATCTTAGCTAAAAGAATAGAGCCCTTATCTCTCCTAGAGCTTTTTTTAACACGCTCAGATATCGTTTTGACGTTATCATGCCTGAGCCCTCTTATCAATACACATGTTAAGAAAAAATTTTGAGGTTGGAATTCTAGTGACAGTATAAAATGGAGCTAAAGAGTGATTTATTTGACAGTTATTTAATAATCAACGATGCGTCATGGACAAGATCATCAATAGAGTACGCAGCCCCATTTATTCTTTCGGCCAATAATTTGTTTAGCTTTGATGCTTTAATTACGTATGCATGCAAACAGCCATAAAAGAAGAGAGAATAAATATATTTAGAAACGGCAATGAATATGATGCCCATGATTTTCAAACTTGGCTAAAATAAATTTAAAGAGTATCAGTAATGCTAATCAATAGATCCGACGTAACAGTTTTCGGAGCTTAGCTAGGGATAAACAGAAAAATTATTAGACTGGCAAAAACTTTGTAAGATGGAGGCAATAACAAGAGAATCATCATCTACCGAGCATGTGTCGATACAAACTTGGTCGCCGAGCTTCAACTCCGGTGTCGATGGCGGCGGCGGCGTAGGAGGAGGAGGAGGAGATGGGGCAAGAGTCGAAAAGGCGACGGGGTAGTAAAAATTAGTTCTAGCTCTTTCTATGCCGCTGAAAGAGATGGCTGAAAGATCGTATGCAATTGCAGCTTCTTCGGCAGTGTCAAATGTGCCTAGCCAATGTCTTTCTTTAGTATGCGGGTTTCTAATCTCGGCGGCATATCTCCCCCACGGCCGTCGCCGGACTCCCAGGTACCTAGTGGACTGCCTTGAGCCTCTCTTCGGATTCCTGTAAAGCAAATCAGGAAAATTTTCCATTGAAATGATGATCAATGCGGGGTTTATTTGGTTATATATACACGAGTGGGGTATCGGACAATCTAAAGTGGGTGGCCCTTGTTTATTAAAGTTAATAAGAAGTCAATTTTTTGAGTTTTGAGTGGACCAGGTGAGATTGCATTGTCTCTGATAAAATTAAGAACTACATACCAAATGTTTATTTATGAACATATTCTGTTTGTGTAATGGTTGTTTATGGGCAACCTTCCATTCCTTAAATTCCTCGATCATGATACGATTAGGGTGACAAAATCCGTAAATTCTTGCAGTCAATTGTATTATATACACTGGTTCTGTGGGCTTATTTTTTATTTTATTTTATTATTTTTTCTTTTTGGGTTTTAATCTCATATCCAAACTTCAGTAAACATACACATTATTTCTATTTGTAGAGGTTTAAATTCTGCAGCGTCATCTCGGTCCAAACAAGCTTAAAAAAAATTGAACTCCATTCATGCTATCTTTTTAAACTATGTCTTATTCATAAAAGATTGGGTTTTATTCATAAAAGATTGGCCTACATAAGCGTATATGCATACATACATACATATATATAATAATTTTCTAATTTGAAATCTTAAAGTGCGGAAAACATTTGAAAAAATTTTAAAATTACAAGGTTTTAAAGAATTAAAATATAAAGCAATTAAACCGCGTGTGTTTTTTTATATGATTCCATGATTTAAAATTTTGGATTAATATATATATATATATATATAGACAATAAAATTATTTTTGCCTTGTCGTGTCTCAAGTGTCTTCATATCTAATTTTTAAAATTTTTTATTTATCAAAATTTCTAAAAAAAAATCCCTCAATTTAATTTTTTATACACGGTAGTATCCACTTTTTCAATAATTATTTTACAAAATTTATTATTTTTACTTATGTCTCACATGTCTGCCTATTTATTAACTTTCTGTGCTGTGAGCTCCACTCAAAGCTCATTCGGATTTTGGACTCCCTCGTGCTATTTCATCAACCCACTATTTTTGGTGTTAGGCTGGTGCTGTATTTGCAGCCAGCTTGCCCCATTTTACATCTTTAGTTTGTGAATTAAGTCCCAACAGATTATGTAAATCTTTAGTTTTGCAGGAGATGAGAATTGAAAAAGGGATCAAATTTGCATTTATAGCATTGTGATTTGTTCTCGGGTTGAATGAAATCCATTTTAATTTAAAGAAAAAAATTCAAAAAGGAAAAACACTTAAAATTTTTATGTTGTAAGTTCCTTAAATAATGCTTCCAAGGGGTGGAGAGGTTTTGAGACGTGCTAGTCTCTTATAGGTACACGTAATCAATAAACAAAACGTTACGATACACCGGGCACTTTCTGATCCACAGACTGGATAAAACAATCTACATGCTATCCGCCTGTAACTCTCTTTTAACCGATAAAATAACAATCCGTAGGGGGCCAAAAAAAAGTTCAGACGGAAGCGGGCTGTGGAGTGGAGATGGAAGCAGTGCAATTTTCGACCGTTGCTTCCCGCCATTTCTCAGTGACTAGCAGAGCCTTCTACAATTCCAGAAAATCGGCGGGAAAATCCAGTAAGTTTGTCTCCTCGCGGGCCGGCTCCAGCAACCCTACTCGGCTCTCGTCCACTTCGAGAAATTTTTTCACTGTAAGTACAACGAAACTGTAGACTTTGCTTTTGGTTTCAATATTTTATAAAAAAACCTATAAATTTATTTATGTCTGCTTTAATTTGTTTACAGATAGAGACATGGGGCTTGATAAACTCTAGAAGTGTTACTATTAGAAGAAATGTTAGAAGAAGTTTGATAGTGAGAGCAGAAATGTTTGGACAGTTAACAAGTGGCCTCGAGACAGCTTGGAACAAGCTTAAAGGAGAAGGTTTGCTTTTTATTTTTATTTTTATTTTTTAATGAAAATATAAAAATATCATTGAATTGAGTCAAGAAGGGTCATCTCTAAGATAATGATTCGTACAAGTACAAGATTGCTCTATATTAGTGTAAGAAGCTACACATCGAGCTGCTAGGTTTACGATAAACTTGCAATTTCTCAAACAAAGCTAACCTGTGTGACCAAACTTATTTATTTGGAATTTTTAGTTCTTACTTTAAGGTTAATTATTATTATTATTATTATTATTTTTTGCCGAAAATGCCGACCACACCATTTGTTCTTATGAGTGATTTCTTAGTGCAACAGAGACTTTAACCAAGGAGAATATTGTGGAACCCATGAGAGACATTAGGAGAGCTCTTCTGGAAGCAGATGTGAGTGGGTTTGTAAGAGTGTGAGAATTGTTCATACATGCATATGATATAAAATGGTTTGCTTTGTTGATAGGTAAGTCTTCCTGTTGTTAGAAGGTTTGTCCAAGCAGTCAGCGAACAAGCGGTTGGGGTGGGGCTGATTCGGGGAGTAAGACCTGATCAGCAATTGGTCAAGGTATTAACTATTATCAACTCAATGATCTTTCAAATGGAAATGTTTTGAGCACTTCTAATCTTTTAAAGAATTAAAATTGAGTTATTGTAATATTTATGGTAGCTTGAATTTCAAATGTAGTAATGAATTAAGAAAAAAGGTACCCCTGGTATTGTGCATCATGGCCTTAATAAAGAAGCATCTTCACTGCTTTGCACTTGACATACTTGGTGGTTGTCTCTTTGTTGTTATTTGTCTTTTCTGCATTTTTAGGGAACATAATCTCTTTTATGCATAACATTTCATGCTGATTGGCGAGCACTGTTCATTTACTTCATCTTTTTATCAGAAGTTTGCTTAAAACTGGCTAAGGCCTGTTTATTTATTTGATTATTTTCAAATTCCAAAAAGGATATGCAGACTCTATTGACTTATTGATGGTGATAAAACTATGGATATAAAATTTTGTAGATTGTTCATGATGAACTTGTGAAATTGATGGGTGGAGAGGTGTCTGAGTTAGTTTTTGCAAAATCAAGACCCACTGTGATACTACTGGCTGGTCTACAAGGAGTTGGAAAGACAACTGTTTCAGCAAAGTTAGCTAATTATCTTAAGAAACAGGTGCATTCTATCCCTCCTTCCTACCGCTTCTTTGCTGTTGGTATGTGTATATTTTGCGAACACCATCTTTTAGCTTACTTTTTGCTGACACACAAATAGCATTGATTACAGGGGAAGAGTTGCATGCTCGTTGCTGGAGATGTGTACAGACCTGCTGCTATTGACCAGCTTGTTATTCTGGGTGAGCAGGTATTGTAATTTTATTGTTAAGAGGAATACTATGGTTGAAATTGGAAAAATCTTTATCTTATGTCAGTACTTATTTTGTTTCCCAATAGTTATAAGATTTACATCATGTGAAGTTTACCTAAGATGTAAAGTGTACTATCTGGTCAAATGCATTAATGCAACACAGTGTTTCGATCAATAGTCACTAACCTTGACTCATGCACATCGTATTATATCACATCTAAAACACAATAAGGAGAAAAATGGAGAAAGAACAAAGGTCTTATTAAAAGGTAAATTTTGGATTACCACCCTCATGAATTGGCTATCTTCAAATCACTCCCCTTACTTTTGAAAACCTCAAGTTACCCTCATTTTTGTTCAAAAGCTGAGGGGAAAATGGGGGTGGGTTGATGAATTTTTTTGTTCTTAAAAAATAATGGGGTAAATTGAGGTTTTTCAAAAGTAAGAGGATAATTTGAAGATGGTCAATTCACGAGGGGGCAGGCTGAAATTAATCTTTATTGAAAATATGGGAAAACTCCCACTCTTGCAAAGGTTTGTGATCTCAGCGTTTTATTCCCAATGATTAGCCGTTGAACTTATAAACTTGGTGCAGAAATATTGATAAGGGTAGCATTTGTGGGTACAAAAGACATGCTTAACTGACTTTTAAAATGCATCATCCTTTACTTATTCATGAAAGTAAAATGAAGGATGCCTTTTTCGCTGTTTAGTACTCTGAGTTGATTTTAAGGGTGACAATCATAAAATATGTTAATTTTCTGCATTCATATTGTCTTTCTTTATCAATTACTTGCCGAAAATAGTACTTCTAGTTCATTCTCATATTCAGTTATAGCTTTTGACAGGTAGGTGTGCCAGTTTACACAGCAGGGACTGAGGTTAAACCATCACAAATAGCCAATCAAGGTTTAGAAGAAGCCAAAAAGAAAAATGTAGATGTAGTCATAGTGGATACTGCTGGCAGGCTTCAGGTAACCCTTTCTTGTATTTGAGATAATCTTATTCATAGTTTTAGGATGTTTTCTTGATATTTTCCATTGAGTAAATTCTTCTAACATCTTGACCTGATCTACCATACGTGATGGTTTCTTTAATTTTTTAATAGATAGATAAAGCAATGATGGATGAGTTGAAAGATGTGAAGCGTGTATTGAATCCTACTGAGGTTTTACTAGTTGTGGATGCAATGACTGGCCAAGAAGCTGCAGGTACGCTAATATGCATTACTCATGCTATGCCCATATCTCTGCCATGTGCTAAATATTACGCGCTGTCTTTGTATGCTTGTTTGTATGCCCTTCCTTTATTGTTAAAAATGAGGTAAACCATGCAACTCAGGTCAAAAGAAGTCTCCGAACTATGCAATTCCAACCATGCAGTTCTTTTGCTAGCTGTCATATAAATTGTCAAATAATGGGTTTTAGTCAATGATTTGGATCTTTTATTAATTGATTTTCATGCTTTTTATACTTATTCTCTAACATTGGTTTTAGTCAATGATTTGGATCTATTATTAATTGATTTGCATGCTTTTTATACATATTCTCTAACTCACTAATGTAGCAAAAACAATTACAACTACTGTCAGCTTATACTCATCTTCTTATTTCCTTGAATTCACAGCCCTGGTCACAACATTCAACATTGAGATAGGTATTACAGGTGCTATTTTGACAAAGTTAGATGGAGATTCTAGGGGTGGTGCGGCTTTAAGTGTTAAAGAGGTTTGACTACTGATTACTTTAGTTTTTTCTCAAATGTTTCATTTTATTGGTGTCTTTCTATTAAGCAATGATTTATTATGCCTTCTTGTTCTTTACCTGTGTTTGTTATTATCTGTTTATTTAGCATCAAATATCTTATGAAGCTAGTTTCTTTTTCCTACAACGAACTTTTCCATTTTCTTTTTATTGAATTGGTTTTTATGATTACTTCCTGTATTAGACAGTGGTCTTGGGTAATGTTTTTGAAGAGATATTGAGTTGTTAAAATTATTGAAAAAACAGTGGAAAGAGGTGTGTAATTTGCTAAAAAAAGACACCTATTGCTGCAAAGCTGAAGCCAACTAGATTTTGAGTTTCTGTTGTACCACAAGGCTAGGTCCGAAAGGACCTCAACCACTTCATGACATTAGATTGAATATATGAGAGCTGGTTTTACAATATCCTTGTGCCAAAGTGTTTAAGTTGAGGTCCATGATATGTTTTGTCCGCATATTTCTTGGGAACACCAGTACAACTGCTTGTATGTGAAATTTTGAGCTAGAAATAGGTATTTTACTGTGCTATCTCAAAAATAGAGGCTGATTAATATCTTTGAACAAAACAGAAACAATTTATGAAATGCTTTATTTGACTCTTTTAAGGGTTCAAACTTTTGGCAGTTCTATTATTCATTTGTTTGTGTCAATCGTAGCTGGATTAAATGTTATCGAATGGAGTCCTTTATTTTCTATTCAAACTAATGCCTGAATGAACACAGGTATCAGGAAAGCCAATCAAACTTGTTGGACGAGGAGAACGAATGGAAGACCTTGAACCTTTCTACCCAGATCGTATGGCTGGACGTATCTTAGGAATGGGAGACGTCCTCTCATTTGTAGAGAAGGCACAGGAAGTTGTAAGTTTCAAACATATCTGGTTTCTTTTGTAAGTTTCAAATATATCTGGTTTCTTATCTCAACAAAGAGAAAATGTTTTGATGCTTATTGAATCATGTGCACAGATGCAACAAGAAGATGCTGAAGAAATGCAAAAGAAGATAATGAGTGCGAAGTTCGACTTCAATGATTTCTTGAAGCAAACTCGTACTGTTGCACGTATGGGTTCAATGAGTCGTGTTATAGGAATGATCCCTGGAATGGGGAAGGTACGAATGCCAAAATTTCCAGCTTTTTTGGTGCAGTCACATTACTTTTCTCGTATCTAGTTACATATAAGACTGATTAGCTGTATCATGGCAATTTCTGTGATGTAACTGGTCTACCAATTAAACCGTAAGATGGTGCTTTGATTAACTCTCCTCTGTGTGTATTCAAACAGATTACTCCTGCACAAGTTCGAGAAGCAGAGAAGAGTTTAAAAATAATGGAAGCAATGATTGAAGCGATGACCCCTGGTATCATCTTTTTCTCTATAATAGTTATTGGACTCACTTTTAAGCAATAAAAGTTGACCACGCATCCTCATTCTTTCTTCTGCAGAGGAAAGGGAGAAACCAGAACTGTTGGCTGAATCACCTGTCAGAAGAAAAAGAGTCGCTCAAGATTCTGGGAAGACAGAACAGCAGGTATGCTTCTTTGCTTCTTCATGCAAGTTGATATGCCAAGTTCATCTTGGCTACGCTGAATAGGGAGGATGTCTCATCTATGTATATTCATGTGAGCTGTACTTGTCAATGTTAGGTGAGCCAACTTGTTGCTCAACTCTTCCAAATGCGTGTGCGTATGAAGAACTTAATGGGTGTAATGGAAGGTGGTTCAATTCCTGCACTGAGCAATCTTGAGGATGCCCTTAAATCTGAACAGAAGGTACATTGCTTGCTTAGGTTACTTGCTTATGAGTGCTTATGCTTTCTGAATGTATCCCTTCCATCTATTGTGCATGGACTAAACAATCTCGTTTTTCCTCCCGCAAAATCGAATCTCATTTATCCACAAAAACGACAAGGACAGCAAATTTTCTGGCCAATACTATGAATAAACAATTGTCGGCATGAGCATTGATTGATTAACATTGCTGTCTATTTGTGTTTCTGTTTGATTCAGAGAAGTTCCATATAAAAATTTTCCTCACCATCTTTGCGTGTTATATGCTGTATTCTAAAAGTTTTATCTGTTTTGTATCATAGGCTCCTCCTGGTACTGCAAGGAGGAAGAGAAGATCTGAATCAAGGAGGCAGTTCGTTGACTCAGCATCAACGAGGCCAAGTCCTCGTGGTTTTGGGGGTGGGAACTAGATCTTCAAGTTTTTCAGCTGCAAACAATGGAGCGACCTCCAGGAAAACAGCAAAAGAACCTTAAATTTCTTTCTCACTCTCAGATATCTCTTCCTTTGAAGTTGAGAGTTTCCGAGGTTGTTTGGGCTGTAAAAATTCATCAATTAATGTAACCAAGCACGGAATTTCCATCTCGTGTCTCTTAAGTACTGAACTTTTTGTGTATGTCAACCAATGTCACTTGGATTGACTTGGGAGATTGAAGATGAAAGCTAGAATGATTGAGTTGTATGAAGAGCAATACGAACACATTAGATTCGTGATTCCCTTATGCCATTTTGACTATTCTTATGGATTCAGATTTAAATTCTTTTATTTAACATTCAATGAGAGCATTTACATCCCCATAATCTACAAAAATTAGTAAATTCAGGCACACATCCAGACGGTTAAGAGGAATCAGAAGAAGTCGTTGAGACCCTTGAGTCGTGAACAGCTTATTAGCATCTGGAACACTTCCACATGTCAAAAATAAAAATGTTTTCCATTGATAATTTGGAAATCACAACGACATCTCCACCTAAAGGAGGATGGTTTTCTTGTGGATACAAATGGCAAGCTCAGATGGAATTCCCGTTACTAAAGGAGTGAATTTTCTGTTGATATTAATGTAGCATTCAACCAGAGCCAGAATAATATGTAAAAGTTGATCCTGGGGATAAGGGTAGTTTTTGGCACACAAAAGTTGGAAAAATTTGAAACGCAGTTCAATCTTTGTAAATAAATGATCCCATTATCAGATCCCTGAAAATGATATTGTATTGATTTCTCATCTTGCAAAAGAGATGTATAACTGTTACTGCAATACTGAAGCTTCTAGCTTTACAAACTATTAAGCGAACGCACATTTGATATGAGTTCGTTGCTACAGAAATAGAAGTCACAAAAATTACTGTGCTGACCTATGCCAAGTACTTAAACATAGTCGGGTCATTGGCATCTCTTTCAATGAACTCTCGATTGATCAAGTCTTCAATCCGGCTCTTGATTGCTTTGATTTCGGGCTTGAAGCTGTGGCTCAACATCTCAACACACTCTGAAATTAGTTGTTGATAACCCAAGACTTTCCGGCTCTTCATTATCCGCACAAGGGCTGCATCAATGTTATGTCTCCTGTCCTTCCCAACAGCTTCGTTAATCTTCCTTCGGTCATCTACTGGTGGCAGAGGGATTCTAATCCTCCTCATTCTGTCAGTGAATTTCGCATTGAATTCAAAAGAGTCAGATTGAGAGATCGTCTTTGTATTAGGCTCCTTATTGAGGATCTTATGCTTGGAACATGACAATGAATGGAGGACGCTGATCAAATCACCTTCGTTCAAGTTCAACTGAGTCAGAATTTCTGAAAAGCTCAATCTATCCGCATCATTGAAAAGCATAAGACAAGCAGCCTGATAAGTTGACACAATTAGTTCCATAGCTTTTTGTTCAAATTTGCCATTGACGTGGCAATTTCCCAATGAATAAATCCATGTGAGTTTTCTGTTTTTTGTTTTTGTTCCATAGAATTTTTTGAAAGATTCTACACCCTTGACCATCTCAGAAGGAAGGTTGAGATCAGAGAACTTATAACTAGGCCAGGATCCAGTTGTGAGAACCATAACTGATAAATCAAACTGGGGTTTTTCATTCAGGTTGCTGCTAAACCAATCATCAAGAGCTGTCTGATTTTCCCTTGCGAGCACCACGTCAGTTATCATCCCCTCCATCTTTGTTGTAAAATGCCCACCAGAATGCTGCTTCAGCTTACTTAAGAAAGTCTTATCATAGTCCTTATCACCACCCTTATCAAAAAGCAGCCTTCGAGCAAGCTTCTTCCTATAGAATTCAGCAAAAAGATCTTTGTGTCTGAAGTAGCCAAGCAGTGCAATTACCTTATCCATTGTTCGTTCAACAGTTTCATCACTCGAATTCTCAGCATCACTATTCTTGAAAAGATTGTCACAGAACGTAGCCAATATTTCAGCACTTGAAATTTCAACAACGGATTCATTACAAAGTAACTCAAAGGCTTCTTTCAGTGCCATTTGAAAAAGCTTGTTATCTCCAAAACAAATGTTAACATACGCCATGGATTTGTCATGGAACTCCAATATTTTCGCAACAAAATTCTGTTCCATGTTTGCAGTCTTATTCCTCACATCTTCCTCAGCCTGAAGAACCAAAGCTTTCCCTTGATCTGTAATATATTGCTTAAAAATACCCGCCACCGGCTTCAATCCAGTCGGTATTTCATCATACAGCCTGAAAATCCTGGAAAGATCATCAAACTTTTCTTCTGTAATCAATGCACGGCATCCAGAGTGGTCTTTTTCAAGCAATTGATTCTGGTGAACAACTAGTAACTCGTGCTGAACTTTCTTAATCAACTTTGACTCGCTCCACTTATGGAAGTAACACACAGCTCTATCCCTTTCTTTCTGCAAACACTCCTCCACTTTTATCATATACTCCGCACATGAATCGTTCAAAATCCAACTACTAGCCTTTCTCGTATAATAACAGCCCGTGTCATCAATCATCTGTTCTTCGAAATCCTGTTGGTAAAAGTCCATATCTAGGATTCCTATCCGAACAAAAATATCCACAACCTTCTTCACCAAAGCTTTATCAATCTTCTCGCCCTCTCGTTCCTTGTCAATCAGAGCAATCACTGTATCTCTTACATCCCTCTTCAGATATTCATAAACCCTATCACGAAAAACAATCACCGGAATTTCTATCAGCGAAACAAGTCCTGGTTGACTATGAACATAAAACCGGTCAAGATACTCAAAGAACCGGAAAAGCCAACGCCCCATTTCATTAATATTCTCCCATTGTTTGACAAACTCGCGTAACATGAACTCCCCTCGCTTGTCTTCAAAAGAAGGCAACATATCTGATTGTATATGATCCTCAAATACCTGCCCGTACTTGACGTAAAGCAGCTGCAAATATGAATAGTCCTGTGCAGAAGGAAGCTGGATACTGCAAAGATCATAGATTACTGTGTAAAGGGTCATGTATTCTTCAGAAGCGAAGGGAGGCTCAGGCAACCCTTTTAAGATTTTCTTCAGCTTGGCAATCCCTTGCTCCATTAAAGCCCATGATTCTTCGAAAGACAGCTCCTTTTTTGATGCCATTACTGCAAAATTATTCAAGTGTGAGGAGTCTGAAACTAGTGATTATAAAGCCAAATAAAAGGGCTGTTTTCCTAAACAACAAAGGAACGCAGATTTCAGACCGCTTCAAAAATCCCGTCTCGCAACTGAAAAGATCAATTTCCATCTTATGGGATCGGTGGTGGGGCTTCAAATAAAAAAAAGATAAAAAGAAAAAAAAAGCGCCCTGTTGCCTTGTCCAACTCGGATTACAGTTAGTTCGAAAAGTAATCAGAAACAAAATAGCTAAACGACATCGAATGATATGATTAAGACACTATGAAATACCCACGACACCCTCGCATAAATAATGTTGAAGCCGAGAAATGAACCTGGTGGGAATTTTTCGAAGTTTCAAGGGAAGCTGCTCTGCGTGGCGCTCAATGCTTAGACGTAAAGAGGTGCAGCGAAATGGGTGACAAAAATAAGTTGAAAATAACGGAAAATGATAGAAAATACGGTGAGAAGCCTGGAGAGAGTTGAAAAGATGAGAAAAGGACTGTTGTACCCTCAATCTTTAGGATATGTTTGGGAGCGTGGATGGTTTTGGCATTGCGTTAGATTTCAGGATTAAAAAAATTAATTCATCCAAGGCGGTTTAGGCTAGTAAATTTAATCCAAAATTATAGAGACTATTAGTCTTTATTTTCATGTGAGTTTAAGTAGGATTAGATTAATAAAATTAAATGACATGCTCTTATCCTTTTTATCATTCTTTTCCTTTTCATTTAATTTGAGTGAATTATAAAAATTAATTTCATAATTTATTTACCCAAAATTTCTATTATATTCAATGTCAAAATCTATCCCATTCTATTTAATTTAAGATAGAAAATCTAAATTTAATGCAAAAACTTAGTTAAAATATAAAAATCATTCAATTATTTGTTCACGATAAACTTGAATATTAAATATTCAAAATACTATTTAATAATATATTATATCTATTAATACAATAATTATCAAGAAGCGTGCCAATTATTATTTGAGTATCATATAAAATATCAACTTAGTAAAATTTAACTTTGTTTAAATCTAATTTGGTTAAACTGGCATTGAATATTAAATATAAAATTTATTCAATTATTTATTCACAATAAAATTAAATATTAAATATTAAATTTTTTGTTTAATAGTATATTATATCTATTAATATGATTATTAATAAGAAATATGTCATTCAGTATTTGAGTATTACGTAAATTATTAATTTAAATATCATTTAACTTCATTATATATATTGATTTGTATTGTAGAGGGAATATCGGTAATTATAAGTTTAAAACATATTTTCTAATAAAACAAAAGAACCGATTAAGAAATAGGAGTTTGATTTTTTTTTTTTAATATTGAGAGGTTTTTTAATCTCTTAATTTAATATTAGGAGTATAATGGTTATTTTCTAGAAAAAAAATAAGATCCCTTTCTCTAAAAGTTTACTTATATAAAATTTTAATCCCTCCAAAATTTTAGTTTATACTTTATAAATTTGTTTAAGAGGTTTTATCTTTTATTTAATTATTATATTTTTTGGAGAGTTGATTTTATATTATCCTCTTATAAATTAATTATTTTTAAATTATTATTTTAATTAATTTATCTTTTATTTTTGTCAAGTCCATATCATTTTGTCTTTTTCTTTTTTGTTTAAAAAATAAATTGGGATTTTTAATAATACGAAATTTATCTTTTTTTTAAAAATAATATAAGTAATAAAAAATTAATTAATATATTATTGATTATTATCGGCAAAATGGTATTTATACAACTCTATTTAAGAAATAAATTAATAAGAATTTCTTTTAAATTAATTTTTTATGATTTTTATCTTTTTAAAAGAAATATTTGATGGTCAATGAAGTCATTATAAAATTCACAAACAATTGCGGTCAATTAAATCACATTGAACTGATAATATCAGAAGAAAAATTAGTTTACTATAGGTAAAAATAATTGCCTGAAACATTCCAAACTTATTTCTATTTTATTTTAAACACAAATTTTATTTTATTAATTCAACAAAATGCAATAACCCAAAACTATAAAAGCTCTTCATCATTATCATTGCAATGCAATCTCCAGAAGTAAACAAAAATGTCAATTTCTCTTTCGCTTTCTCTCCATTTGACTCCATTCTCTCTTCAGCATTCTTCCTCTTCTTCTTCTTTTTCTTCTTCAACCTTCAAACTCAAAAACCCATCACCAGGACTTCCCTTTCACTTTCATTCTAAAACCCCCCTTGAACCCCTTAACGCCACCAAGCTCCCTTCACTCGTCCCTTCTTCAAAGCCTCTCTCACTAATCAAGCCCTACGTTCAATCCCACTACAAACCCATCATCGCCGGCTGGCTCTGCAGTGTCGTTTCGGTCTTTTCACTCTCCAAAATAATCCCCAAAATCGCAACTTTGTCATCCAACTTGTGCGTGGACAAGCTGAAGAGTGAAGGGTGGGCTCTTGGTGTTTTCGTTTTGGTCAGATTGTTGGCAACTTACTGGCAGCAAGCGTTTTTGTGGGAAGCGGCTTTGGGTGCTGTGTATGGTGTAAGGGTTACTGTGTTTGAGAAGCTTTTGCAGAGAGAGCTGTCCTTTTTTGAAGGCGGGTCTGGCGTTTCGAGTGGAGATATCGCGTTTCGGATCACTGCTGAGGCTAATGATGTTGCTGATACTGTTCATGCACTACTCAATGTCAGTAACCGTATTTATATGTATGTTCATAAATGCAGCGTCTTATTGTGTCTAGTGAGAAACTTAAAGTTTGAATCCTAATGCATTGATTGTGTAACCATCTGCACAAAGAATTGAGCAGTTTTTCTTTTTTTCTTTTTCAGTAGCTCGTTGTAGTTGGAATTTTGACTGAAAACGAACATTAGTGTGGGTGTGTATATATATATATATATATAGAGAGAGAGAGAGAGAGAGAGAGAGAGAGAAAGCTTGATAGCATAAAAGCTATTTTGGGCTATGTAAAGAGATAATTTGCGGAAGCAATATGTTAACAGGATCAGAAATTTATATGCGCATGAAGTTTTTGGATTTGTGGGAAAGTATCTGGTGGAATCGATTGTGTGTGAGCTGAAATTAGTGGGGGAATAGTTAAGTGATTAAAGGGTTGGTTGAGAATAATTTATTTAATGGATTTTTGGGTAAAATTTTCTGGTGATTTGTGGGGAGTTTTTAAGACTTATGACTAGAATTTAGATATTTCAACGTTGTTTTGCTGTGACTTGTGACTTGGAGATTTATTTTGTATGATCGATTTTACTATTTCTGTGTGACATGGCTGTGGACTAATTTAATTATTATACAAATAAATTTATGCTTTCTGTGAGATTTCTCTAATTTGGAACTTCTGATTTCTGAAGTTTAATTCGTATGTCAGACAATTGTACCTAGTGTATTGCAGTTATCTGCAATGGCAACTCAGATGTTGGTTATCAGTCCTGTCCTATCGTTGATTTCGGCCTTGGTAAGAAGAGTATTACCTGAATTCTTGTTTGGTTTTGTAATCTTTGTTTCTTATGTTAACATGTCATGTACTTTGACCTGGGGTGTTTATAATTTTTTTTCTTTTTGGTTTTATTGTAGGTGATCCCTTCTATGGCACTTGTAATAGCCTATTTAGGTGAAAGGCTTCGCAAGATATCTAAGCAGTCACATCTTAGCATTGCTAGCCTATCAGCCTACCTTAATGAGGTATTTTTTTTTCCCTCCGTCTTACAGCTTCATGAATGCCAGAAATTTTTAAGCTGCTTGTGCAAGTGCTCGAAGTTGCTTCCTAAGTCCTGCTGCCCTTTGTTACTGTATGATTCTTGTTAATTTCTCTCACTCTCCAAGGCAGCCACGTATTTGGCATCAACCTTTATATTAGATGTTCTGTCATCGGGTGTTACCTGGTACATCTATGTAATATGTTATGTTATTTATGATAGGTCCTCCCAGCCATTCTTTTTGTTAAAGCAAACAATGCAGAGATGTGTGAGAGTGCCAGGTTTCGGAGGCTAGCTCATTCTGACCTTTGTGAACGTTTGAAAAAGAGGAAAATGAAAGCACTCATCCCTCAAATTGTTCAAGTTATATATTTTGGAGCATTGTTTATACTTTGTGGTGGGTCACTGCTGGTTTCTAGTGGTTCTTTTGATGGGTGTACCCTGGTTTCCTTTATAACATCATTAGTGTTCATGATTGAACCCATCCAGGTGAGGTAACATGTGCTTCATTTTCCCTTTCGTGTGTTCAGTTTGATAATTATTTGTGCTTTGTCATTTCATGGGTCTTTGGCTTTGTGCTGGGAGTATCATATGGACTTTGGAATTTGTACTTTGTCATTTCATGGGTCTTTGGCTCTGTGCTGGGAGTATCATATGGACTTTGGACATAATGTTTAGCTGCAGCATGGCTTTGAAGTCATATTGTATAGATTATTTGTCCCATATTTCAAGATAAAACTAGTTTGACAGTATCTTGGTGCGTTTTATCATCTCAATGAACCACCTAAAACATTATGCTAATCACTGGTACTATTCTGGTTCAGCTTTTGATGAGCTGTCTTTAAGTTATCAATCTGAAAATAAGGAACCACGCAGGGTGTTGGAAAAGCATACAATGAATTCAAGCAAGGAGAACCTGCTATTGAACGCTTGTTTGATTTGACCAAGTTTGAATCAAAGGTAATTTATAACTTGACTGACTGTAATTTCTTTTCTCTGAAAGTCATTCTGCAATCACATTAAAATTTGTTTTAGAAAACTTTTCGACTGATTTGAATGAAATGCACAAGAGTATGGGGGCCAATTTCGAAATATTAGAAATGCGAAATGAAATTGTGAAACTCCTTGTTTTATTGTAATATCACTTAGGTGTGCTTTGTATGTTACTTACCTTAATTTGAACTTTTACAGCTGCCTTGTTTGTGCTAAATGATTTTCTGCATCATGTTTCTAATAGCTGTATCTAGCAATTAGGACACAGTTGATATGGTCTTTCTACATTGTTCTCGAATATAGGTGATTGAGAAACTGGATGCTGTTAGTTTAGACCATATAAATGGAGACGTGAAATTTTGCAATATCTCATTTAAGTATGCGGACAATATGCCCCTTGTTTTGGATCAACTGAACCTGCACATCAGAGCTGGAGAGACTGTTGCTCTTATTGGGCCATCTGGAGGAGGGAAGTCAACCCTTGCAAAATTGCTGCTTCGCCTTTATGATCCCCTATCTGGTGAGCCATCTGAACAATTGATCTTTCTTTATGCTGCCATAAGGTTAGTGAGTTGTGGTTTTTAAGGCACTACTTTTCATTTTATTTAGAGTACATGACTTTTTTCCTCATGTTAACAGGCTGTATACTTGTTGATGACCATGATGTCCACGATATCCGATTGGATAGTTTGAGGAGACATGTTGGTCTGGTTTCTCAAGATACTGTGAGTGACTGGCAACAATACTTTTAGTTATTGAATCCTTTCTTCTATAGAACACTGTTTTCTTTCTTCCAGATAAGAACTTTGCCACACTGACTTTTCAAGTGTATTTTGGCCGGAGAATGATTGTTAGCTTGTCTATGCTTTGATTGAATACTCATGAACTTGTTTTTTTTTTTCCCCCCTCCATTTGCTGTGTTTGATTTATCCACATAACTTCAAATAGGTTTTTAAGTCCGAAAATTATGGTTATCATGCACTTAATGAGCAAGTGGTTGTCCAATTTCTTATAATTTTTAGTGTTGTTTTCTTCATGGTAGTCTCCTCCCCGCTTTTAGTTGGAAAAATGTATAGAGTTCAGCAAAGAAGTTAATTTCCTACATCGGTAACCTTAGTGCTTGCTTCAGAGTTCCATATCAAGGGCACCTTTTGGCTGGTTGGTTAATAAATTGTGTTTATGCAATGATGACTTCCTAGATACATTAATATGTGTCAATGCGTGAAGCTCTTTTCAAACTTTATTATATGACTTATGTGTATGTACCAGACAATTTTTTCAGGGACAGTTGCTGAAAATATTGGGTATAGGGATCTGATGAACAAAATTGACATGGAGAGGGTTGAGCATGCAGCAAGAACGGCAAATGCTGATGAATTTATTAGAAAACTTCCACAGGGATACAATACCCATATTGGACCAAGAGGCTCAAGTTTAAGTGGAGGTCAGAGGCAAAGGTTAGACCAAAGCCTTAACAATATCCCTCTTTGTAATTTGATAGGCTCCACTATGTAAAAAAGTGCCGTTTGGCTTCTTTTTGAGGGAAATAATGTTTGGCTTGATTGATGACGTATTTTAAAGACCAACCTATTGTCAGAATATAATATTAGGTTATGTAAATTCTCAAAATTTTCAACTGCTCTGCTCACTCGCAAATGCAGACTAGCTATTGCAAGGGCACTCTATCAGAATTCCTCTGTACTGATTTTGGATGAAGCAACTTCTGCTTTGGATAGCAGGTCTGAGTTACTGGTGAGACAAGCTGTGGACCGCTTGTTGGGACATCATACCGTAAGAGAAAAGTCATACTCTTCCTCTATGGTCAAATTATGTTCATATATTTGGTCCTTTTTCATTTTCTTTTACCATGAGAACAAATGATGAATTTTTGCCATGGCTCTAGAACTATTATCTTCAGTCCTGCGTATATAAATTTAGCTAAAGCATCAGGGGGACTGGCTGGGAATTAGTTCTTTAGTTATGCACATTTATTCCAATGCCTTTGACGATTCAAACATTGTACTCAAAAACCGAGTATGCACTTTCAGGTGCTTATCATTGCCCACCATTTGGAAACAGTTATGATGGCAAAACGCATATTCCTCCTAGATAATGGGAAGCTTGAAGAGCTAAATCGGTCTACTCTTCTGGGCAGTAATTATGACTCACTGGTATCTGCTGGACTTGTTATTTGAGGGCACTGCAAAGTATCACAGACTCGTGATGCACATTCACAGCCTGGACTTGTGAATTAAGGGTAATGTAAAGACTCATAAAGGGTGTCCATCATAGGAGTAGGACTCAGGAAGATTCACAGAGGGTGTCCAAAACCACAGTTACGTAGCATTAAGAATAAGCACAGGATGCCAGCTTTCTCCTTCCTACAGGGGAGACTAAGGATGAACCAACCTTCTGTTTATGCATTCAAGTCTATGGCTTATATGGCAAATATTTATTTTCCTTTGTGAATTTATATTAATTTTTTTCTGTATAGAAATGGTTATAAGTTTCTAGCTAGCTGTGTTTTCCAGTTTTGAGATTATTGGACTTGCATTTGCCGACAAGATCTGCTCAATGAGTTTGATTGGTTGACATTGTTGCAGGTTTAAGGTCTCATGCCTGAACTTATAAATGTTATGCAAAATTATTTTCCTCTGGCAACAAAGACTTGAAATTATTAGAGATGACAAAATCTTCTATAGGTTTGGAGCCTTATAAAGTCTCACCTCAAATAGGGTGAATTATAAATAATTTTTAAAAATTGGGGTGGGGAATAGAGAAAAAATAATCTTTAAACTTTTAATGGTATGGGGTTTGGTTCGGGTTTGTACTCCCTATCTCAATCTCCATTATCTATAAATATTTTTTAAATTTTTTATTTTATCAATTACAATATTAGTTAATAAATTTTCTTTTTAGTTTTATTTGATATAAATAGATTATAATAAAAGAAGTCTCTATAATATAATTTTTTTAATATTAAAATATTATTACATTTTTTATCTCTTTAAGACTTACTATCTTCGAACATTTTTTAATTTTGATATCATTTTAAGATATTATTTTAAATATTAGAAAATTTTATAAAAATAATTTTAATTTTTAATTTTTAATTTATTGAAATTATATATCTATATTTATTATAAAATAGAGAATGGTGTAAGGATGGATAACTCATTTTTCACACAAGAATTTCTCATTTCCCACCCCACTAATGATGCATTTATTTCCTAAATTAGAGAATCAAAATTTGGAATTAGAATAATTGATGACGTTTATTTTGAAAAAATAAAGTAGAAATCAAAATTGAAATGGTAGGGTCTACTGTTATTTGCGAATGAGAAGTAAGAGATTAATTCTTATGGAGAGAGATAGGAATCAATTTTTCATTCTTTGAACTTTTTATTTTGTTCCCAATAATATTTTAATATTTTAAAAATATTATCTTTTAAATTAATATATTATTATTATTAATTAATTAATATATTAGTATATTATTAATAAAAATATATTGATAATTATAGTTTTTAATAGATAATTAAAATAATTAATTAATTAATATACTGTCATAATAATAATTAATATAATTATTTTAATTAATTCATATATTATTATTAATTGATATAATTATTACTATTAATTAAAATATTAATACATTACTAACAAAATATATATTAATAATTATAGTTTTTGAACAATGAATCACAATAATTAATATTTTTATTATTATAATTAATTAATTAATATATTGTTATAATAATTATTAATATATTATTACATCATTAATAAAAATATATTAATAATTATAGTTTTTGAATAAATAAGCATAATAATTAATATATTATTAGTATAATTAATTAATTAATAGATTATCACCATAATCATTAACATAAATATTATAATGAATTCACACATTATTATTATTATTAATTATATAGTAATTATTAATTAATATATTAGCATATTATTAATAATAATATTTTAATAATTATAAATTTTAATAAATAATCACTATAAATAAAAATATAAAATAATAATTATTTTAATAATTAATTATGTATTTTTGTAATTTGTTACAATTTAACTTATTCTGATTTCGATTCTAAGATAAAGTGAATACATTAATACAATCTAACTCACTTCGATTTCGATTTCTGTATTTCAAGTAAATAACATATTATGATTCTTATTTCTTATTTTCATTTCAACTCATTTCCATTCATGTCCATTTCAATTTCAACTCATTTCAATTTTAGTTTAGTAAATGTAACATAAATTTATTGAGAAATAGAATAAAAAATGGAGGTGAAATTTTTAATAAAATAAGAAATGAGATAGAGCTCTTCACTCTCACTCTACCTCATTACCATCCCTGAAATTTATATTCTCACAATATAGTTGCAATTCAAGATTACAAACAACTCGAGATTTCACCTCACATTTACTTTGAACTTTGCCATAGTAATCTATCTTAAGAAAGAGAAATATCTAATAATAGTTGTAACAGTTAATGGTTTGCAAATTTTTTTAAAAAAATTCAGATTTAGTAAACATAAACTGCTATTAACAATTCGTAAATATTTGGGTTACATGAAGTGAAAATTAATTTTTTTTTAAAAAAAAGAACAGGGCCTCCTTAAAATTTTTATCGGGTGCGTTGTAGAGGATCCATTGGCAGAAATTGAGGCCCGAAACGCTGCGCATCACTCAATTTTCTTCATATGAAAACCCTTCCACAACTGAAGAAGCCTTTTCATTTCATTTTACCGCTTTAGAATCCCGCGCTCTTGGCTCGTAAACAGGTATCAATCTAAAACCCTAAATCTCTCTCTTTCTTCCTATTTTTTTGTTTGATTGATCATTTTGCTAGTGAATTTTGGGTGGAATTTTCGTACCCAGTACTACATTTTAATTTTGAATGTGTTGGAAAAATAATTACTAGTAGGTATTTTCTTTTTTTTGTTTTTTTTTTTGGGCTCAAAAATGGGTATCAAATTTAGATTTAAGATTTCACTTGTTTGTTATTTTAAATTAATTTATGTTGAATATCACAAACCAAAGTATCCTATGACCATAAGATCCCGTTTCCCATATTGTTACTTGTTCAAAATTCAGTTTAGTTAAGCATTGTCTCTCATACTTGTGTTTAATATCGTGGAATAATTTACCTTCAAATTAAAACCTTTTACGAAAATGAAGGCAATTTGGCATATAATCAGTTGTCTCAGATTGGTGTGCTTTGTGTGTTTTACAGGAGGTTAATGGATACATCAAACCCTGCGGCGTTTGTTAATGGAGGGCTGCTGCGCATGTATGTAGGGCGGAGGATTCGCACTGTGATTCAGGTTATACAATCTGATGGTGGGGGTGTAACTGGAAAATCCACTGATGGTCACCAGCTAGTTGTGAAGGGTCCCCAGCCAGCTTTTCCTTTGACAACCTTTGTTGAGGTTATTGGCATAGCTGATTCTGATAGATCTATCCGAGCTGAAATTTGGAACAACTTTGGAAACACATTTGGTATGACTCTTAAGTCTCGACTTCTTTATCAACTATTTTTGTCCTCCATTTATTTTTCTTTAATTAGGGTTGGAGCTAGGTCAATGCTGTCTTCTATCTTGGTGTTACCATGACTAGTTCCTTTAGCAAATTCTTGCTGCCATGTCACTTTGCAGGTGTTTGTTTTATAAATGATATGTCGTTGTTAGAATAGAACTTACTTTCAGCAGAAACTGTTTTGCTTCGTTTGAATTGGCTGTAGCTGATATCATTGACAATTACATACGCCATCCTCTTCAAAATATACCTTGAAGCTTTAAGAATTGCTTTGTAAGAGACTGTTAGCAGATCAAATGCCCAGGCTATATTCTTTCTGAAATATATAAAGGACGTACATAGATGGACATGCACACACTTGTAGTTTTGTATTCATTCTTCTATGTGGTTCTAAAAACTTTTTTTTGTTTTCTAAATGTTCGGCAGACACACAAAGCTATAATCAACTTTGTCAGCTTGCAAATGGGGACTTCAAACACTTGTTCATCTGACGTACAACAAGCATACATGTTATGAAGAAATATGTTGTTTTGCCCCTTGTGGTAATGCGTGTAGGTGGAATATGTGATGTAGGCCTTGTATTTTTTCCTTCTGTCTTAGAATTATAGGAACCTATGTTTCGGTCCGTTGGAGTAAAGCATAGCTGAAGTTTGAGTGACATCTTTGGTGCAATTTGTTGTCTCATGAAATGGAAGCCATTTGTTTCCTAGTTTATTGCTACTTTAGTGATTTCTTGCAAGAGATAATCCATCAGTTCTTGAAGAGTGAAGACAACTATCCTTAGCTGCATCCCAAAAAAAAAAAAAAAATCTAACGAAATGCAATTACAGACTGTGCCACGCTGGTTAAGAAAATGTGGTGACTTGATGGTAGTTGCCATTGATTTCTATTTTCTCATAGTTTTTTCGCAAACGAAAATTAAACAAAGCTTGCGAACATCTAGATATGATTTGAGAGATCACAAATTAAACAAAGCCTGAAATTTTTAAAAATCTGTAGTCAAGAACTTACCCTTTGCAAATGTAAAGAGTTTAACCCTGCGTTTCATTTCATTTATGTGGGTAGGGCACACTAAGGCTCCGAAATGAACTACCTTACTCCAAAAAACTTTGTTCATTGAAAAATTTGTCCTGTGTCTGGTACTGTAATATTCTACCCTGGAAGAAAGAAGCTGATAGTCATAGAGGATTCCGAAGATGAGAATAGCCAGAAAGTTTATCAAATCCGATCCGTGCATAATCTGATCTTCGAAGGACGAGTTACAACAAGGTCCTAGTGTCTACCTTTATACACCAAATTCTTCAATCCTTTAATTTTGACAACAAAGTCCCCCGTGAGAATTGAAGCCTTTTTCATCAACATCCACCACTAAATTATGAAGAGAGATGCTTATTTTAGTAATTTGCATATTGACTTTTATTTCATATTTGCCTCTTTCACTAATAAAAATTGCGATATGTTGAAATAATTTTCATGCTAATGTTGCTGTTTGCCTAGGTATCAGAGGATTGTTTTAATAATAACTTTTAGAAGAAAATTTACATTTATGTATTAATCAAAGTAAAAGCTTAATTTATTGTTATAGATTGCTCAGTATATGCACAATCTTTTTTAAGGTGTGCTTCAGAGTAATTCATGAACTTTAATATGTAATAGTATCTTTGTTAAGACCTATCGTTAATATTAAAATATCTAAATTAAAATAATAAAAATTAAAGATTTTATGTTGAATTAATAAAATTTTTACGCTAGTCAAGAGTAAAATTTAGAAGAGATAGGAGGCAAGGACTACGGTCCTGTAAGAAAGATTAAATAAAAATTAATATTTTAAATAAAAATACTTTTTCAAATAAAATAAAAAAGAATGATCTTATTATTAAGAAGAAAAAGTCTGTAAAAAATAAAAAAGAAGAAGAATTAATTCACTATATATTGATCTTTATAAATAAAAATAATTATTTCTTTATTTAGATTTTAGGTTTTAGGTGCATTATTTAAAGAAAAAAATGTATTAAAAATATTAAATACTGTATAATGTAATTATATATTTTACATTATTTAAATGTATTTATGACACATTTAATGATTAAAGACCACCTTACACAAATTAAGAAACATTCGAAGGACTTACCTGTAAATTTTCCAATTATAAACAATTCTGCGACCGTCCGTTAATCTGATAAACCGATAAGCTAGGGCAACCAGAATCCATATTGAGCCGAACCAACTCCATAAACCGCGAAAAAGAGGGAGTAAAAAAAAGAAAAGGAAAAAAAGAAAGTTTTGCACAAGTTATTCGTTTGAATTGAAAATTAGGGTTTTGCCAACTCGCCAACCACCAATTGGGTTCTCTGCAAGGAATTTGGTGTAATTTCGACTTCTCTTAACCGGTACTCTCTCTCTCTCTCTCTCTTTCTCTCTCTCTCTATTTGCTTTTATCAAATTCTATTTCTTGTTTTCAGTTCTCGTCTTTTGATCGTTTTTCTCTGAATACCTGAAATCTAGTGAGAGTAGATTTGTAAGGTAGGTTAAACTGTGCAGGATTTGGTTAGGATTTGGGAAGCACTAATGTTTTTTTTTTTTAATAGAGATACTAAATGGAATGCTTCTTGGTAGCTGCTATTGCTGTTCATATTCGACTGGGTTTTGGCTTGTGTTAGGAATTAAGATATGTTATGGACATTTTACAATATCGGAAATGGGCAGGATGAGTGCAGAGCACGTACCAAATAGGCTTGATTAAAGCTGTGTGCCTGCATTCTATCAGGAATCGGAAAGGTAGAATTTTGCTTATAAGAGGTACTAAATTGCATGTTGTAGAATATTGATGCTAGTTCTCTTACACTTCATCTGGATCGGAAAAAAGAATGTATTGTTTAAGGTGTGTTATACAATATAGGAAAGGGGTGTGATTCAAGATGACCGTTGAAAATGTAGATAATAGGAATGGTTGGCAAAGGAAGACTAGATTCCCTGATTGACTTTTCAAGTTGACTAAGTGTTCTGTACCCTTTTTTGCTAAATGTTAGCTGAAAAGAAAAATGGGCTTTCATGACATGTTAACCACCAGTGACTATCAACTGATGCCCACATGTATATTTGTTTTTGTAGAGTATGTATTCAATAGTTTTTCTCTCAGTATTGATTGTACGTCCTTTCATGTTCCTTCATGATGAATCCTTGTTTTACCTGAGAACATAAAATCTAGGTACAAACCATGTGTACTTTATGTTTATATTATAACATGCTTAAGTTTGTGAAACATGACTATAAATTGAGGACTTCTGTCAACAGGTTAGAATTGCTAGGAGACTTGTATTGCAATTCTCAGATATGTGTTTAGAGGAGAGATGTTGATACTGGAAATCACCTATTTGGGTCTGGAAAAAGCCTGTCTTCGTAACCCAACCCAATCACTAATATTATTGCTATATTTCAACAATATCATGGACGTTTGGTTTCTTATAAATGAAAAATTTTATGCTGGAGAACATTTTATGCTGTTCCTTTGTTGCTTTTGTCTTGGATTGTCTTACTGCTTTTAGATCATGCCTTTATGTATTTCAGCACATGTGAAACAATCTCTCATTTGTTATATTTTGTTTTGTTTCTCTCCTCGTGGTGAATGTATTTTTCCAGATATATAGTTAAACAATTAGCCTGGCCATTGTTTTTGGTCGACTGCCATTTCTATTATCTTAAATTCAAGGAGTTCACTGCTTCATTTTGTTTCACCTATTGAGCATCATCTTCTCTTGATTATCTTTCAGAATTCTGTTTTTCTCTGTCTCTATTACTATTTTTACTATATTTGAACCCTTATTTGAGAATCATTCACATTGCAACACCTTGGAGCCATATCTCATGGCACAGATTCAGTCACAATTCTTACTCTGCAACTCCATTTGGCCTCTCATTTTGTTTCCACCTTTCAATATATGTATTCTTTCTCCTTTGGTTGCTTCTGGCTTCTGTGATTTCTTCACAGTTGCCTTGCAAGCTTGCTTTAATAGATACATAAAATGACAAGGACAAGGGGTAGCACAGCAGCAGCCGATAATCTCGATGCACCTGAAAATCCTACTGAGCGTGAAAAGCCCATAGAATCTGAAGAGCGAGTAGACCTTGATGAAGATAATGATCATGAGGAGGAAGTAGAGGAAGAGGTTGAGTATGAAGAGGTTGAGGAAGAGGAAGAAGTGGAGGTAGAAGAAGAAGTGGAAGAAGAGGTGGAAGAGGAGGAAGAAAATGAGGACGTTGTTGATGGAATTGATGCACAGAAGCACTACGATGGTGATGAGGAGATGAAAGTTGCTGAGTCAGACAAGGGTGACGAGAAAAAGAAGCATGCTGAACTTCTTGCACTTCCTCCGCATGGGTCAGAGGTGTATCTTGGTGGCATTCCTCATGATTCATCTGAAGATGACCTGAGGCACTTTTGCAAATCTATAGGAGAAGTCACAGAGGTAAGACATTGCTGATATGCACTCTTAGTTACACTCTATCTTTGGATTGACCAACTTTTATATGCTCTTGACAGGTTCGGATAATGAAGGGTAAAGATTCAGGTGAGGTGAAGGGCTATGCTTTTGTGACATTCAGAACTAGGGAGCTAGCTTTGCAGGCCATTGAGGAGCTGAATGGTTGCGAATTAAAGGTAACATAAGCTGCCATTTGGTTTTTCCATTTTCCTTTCATATTCTTATTTCCATTACTTATCATTACAGGGTGATGCTGCCTTTCATTTGTGTATATGTGTACCTTTCTGTATGATATTTATTACATTTATCTGTTTCTAGTTAAATTTTAATATTTTTCTCTAAGAGAGTTCCCTGTTCTTGTAGTATTGGTGTTTGTTCTTAACTATTTATTTCTTTTACAGGGAAAAAAAATAAAGTGCTCAGCAGCTCAAGCAAAACATCGTTTGTTCATTGGTAATGTTCCCAGAAATTGGGATGAAGATGATATGAGGAAGGCTGTAGCAAAGAAAGGGCCAGGAGTTATTTCTATTGAATTGGTGAAGGTCTGTTCTTAATATCCAAAATTGTTTTTTGTTTGTGATAATGTTATTCCGTTGTTAATTCTTCTTGTTAGTTGCCTCTGTTGTCATTTATTTCCACAATGTTTTTCACTGCAGTGGTTTCTTCTTTGTGTGGTGATATGTTTCAGATATGATTTTATTTGTGTCATTTAACAGGACCCTCAGAATGCCAATCAGAATCGTGGGTTTGCTTTCATTGAGTATTATAATCATGCATGTGCTGAATACTCAAGACAGAAAATGTCAAACCCAAAGTTTAAGCTTGATGATAATGCTCCAACTGTGAGCTGGGCTGACCCTAGAAATGCGGAGTCTTCTGCTACTTCCCAGGTCTTAAAATACTTCCATCTTGGCCATTTTTTGTGTGGATAAGTCAATAGTCCTGACTCTTGTATGAGCATTGGCTGATATTCTGATAATTGCTCCATTCTTTCCTTTTATGGCCACTTTGTATGTATCATTTTACATCGTTACCTTGTTTCCGGCTTCTAATTCTTTGATTATTTCTTTTCTTCCATGAATTCATTTGTTAATCAGCAGTCTGTGCATGTACAAAGAGAAAATTTGCTATTACATGCATGTGAAAGAATTTGCTTTATGAATTAGTTGCTTTGCTTTACTGCGAAAGGGTTGTTGAATTATTTGATGCACTGGATACAGGTTAAGGCGCTTTATGTCAAGAATTTACCAAAGGACATAACTCAGGATCATTTAAAGGAGCTGTTCGCTCATCATGGAAAGATCACAAAAGTGGTAATTCCACCAGCAAAACCAGGTCAGGAAAGGAGCAGATATGGTTTTGTGCACTTTGCAGAAAGGTCAAGTGCTATGAAGGCATTGAAGAACACTGAAAAATATGAAATAGATGGTTTGCTTCAGTACCTTTGCTAGTATTCTCTGTATTTCTGATCAGTAACAGCTGAGGTTTTGACTGGGTTTTTCCTTGTTGAAAGGTCAAGTTTTGGATTGTTCTCTTGCAAAGCCACAGGCAGATCAGAAGACATCTGGAGGTTCAAATTCTCAGAAGGCAGCCTTAAACCCAACCTATCCACCTCATCTTGGTTATGGTATGGTTGGAGGTGCCTATGGTGCTCTAGGTGCCGGATATGTTCCTGCAGGATTTGCACAGGTAAAATGCAATCCCTCCCTTGTCCTTACTTTCCATAGCCACCCAGCCATATGTTTGTTCATCTACTTTTTGTTTACTGATTTCTTTGATGACGAACAAAGAGAAATCTATTGTGTTTACTGAAATAGAATGGAAATAAACTTCTAAATGTTTTTCTATGGTTGTTAAGTTGCTTAAATGTTTACAAAAGAGTCAACAGCAATAGAGGCCCTTGTTTTGGGGAGATTATATTTAGACTAGCAGAATTTGGTAGTGGATTTCCATGTATAAATAAGCTTCTTAGGGAATAGGAAAGACAAGTGATACCTGGAGCTCACAATATTACATCCATGGAAAAGATAGTGAAAACTATGAGATGTGGAAATTTATAATTGTAAAGTAGGATACAGTAGAAGAAAATTGTAGAGAGCAGGCAGAAAGGAAGCAAAAATTGTGGACAGAGGAGAAACAAGAGTGTAGGGAAGAGAAAGATCTTTTCCATTATTTCAATAACTAGAAGGCTATTTATAGGCAAAAGAAGAACAAGTTCGATATTATTCTGATCAACAAAAAGAAAAAAAAAAAAACCAATTTTCAAGATAAATATCCGATTTCTAACTAACTATCCAATTAAATAATTTTGATTCTGCATTCGTAACTTTTACTTATTTCATTTTGTAAACTTATCTTACAATGATTAGACAGATTGTAGTGTATATGAACAATCAGCATGCCATAATTAATGATGATTCACATGAAGTATCACACATTACAAATGGGCAATATGTTATTGCGCTAAAAGAATTTTGTAAAATTTTATAACTTTACTAAATCTTTGCTTGTAACGACTAGTTTATATGTTTTTCCGGTGCATGTGCTGATATAGCTGCCCTATAATCTTGCAGCCAATGGTCTATGGTAGGGGAGCTGCTCCCGGCGGTATGGCAATGTTGCCAATGCTTTTGCCTGATGGACGGATTGGATATGTTTTGTAAGACCATCTGGCTCCTTGTTAGCTCTCCATGTAATGTCCGCTTGGTGGTGCACATTATGAGAATTTAACGTCTAATGGTTGGGACTTTTTCTGAAGTGTGCTGATGAGCTGTGAATTTTCCTCAAGTGCTTGTTTATTTAGCATTTCTCATGAAAAAAGTTTTAGGCGTCAATCGTCTTCGTCAGTATATCTAGGATGGTGTTGAAGTGAAAGTGATAACTCATCTAAGTTGTGTGCACATATTTTTCCCAGTTATTCAGCCTGTGTGGCCTGAATAACACTAAAACCTTAGTTTATCTTTTATTGCAGGCAACAGCCCGGAGTTCAACAACACAATCCTCCTCCCCAGCCCCGAAGTGGCAGGGGTGGGGCTGGCAGTAGCTCCAGTGGTGGAAGGCGTAGCACTGACAGTGGCCGGGGACGAAGCCGGTATAACCCATACTAGGTTAATTGTGGTTCCTGTACTGCCCATTTTTAGAATGTGTAGAAGTTTAGGAGGCAAGTGAATGCTTTTCAGAGCAGCAATAATAGCTGGTCTTTACTAGTTGGTTGATCCGTGATAACTTTAAAATTGTCAATTAATTTATCTGAATTTATAGAAGTGGTGTGGGTTTTCTTATTGTTTTCTCCCTACGTGATTTATTTTGTTTTCAAAGACCAGAGCTGAAATTTGATCCTTGCCGATTGTTAATTACCATAACATTTTGTTATTCTATTTCTTTATGAGGCATACTAAAATCCTGCTATAATGGCGCATTAGATTAGACTCGAGCAATACTGAAGTTGGAGAATCGACTACAAATAAATCACATAACGCCTCACAGCAAAGTAATCGGGAGAAATACAAAAGACGATTCGAAGAATCATTCAGCGGCTTTGATGCCATTGTTTCACCAGCGTTGGGTCTGATTCTTTAATATTAGGGTGTTTTTTCGTGTAGGATTAGAGAATTGAAATCAGAAATGAGAGTAATTGAACGTGTTTTGCTTATTAAAGTAGACGGAGAAATAAGAACAAAATTTATTGCGTTCACATATTTTTAGGATTAAAGAACGGAATTTGATTCTTGAAATGAAATTTTTATTATTTAAATTTTCTATTTTACTCCCATTAAAGTTTCACAATCTCCAAATTTTTCTAATTAAGTTGTCACTTTTGTATTTTGGTCTTGATAGAAGTTTTGTAATATTCACAATAATAAATTATTATTATTATTATTATTATTTGAATAAGAATGATCATAATCACAATTATTATAATAAAAAATGACAATAGTGAATTAAAGTTATTTTGATTTCTTACAATAATTTATTTTATTTTTAAGGTAAAGTAAATATATTATTTTAATTTCGATTCATGTAAATAAAATAAATAATTTATTCTAATTCTAATGTATTATGAGTATCAATTAATAAATATATCATAATTCTCAAGTTAATCTTGTTGAGAAATGTCAAATCAATTTATTGATATACTTTTAGGGTGCATTTGGTTGTTTACGTTAAAATATTATTATCTTATGCTTACAATGTTTTGATACTAACTTATGTTTGACTGTAATTTTTTTCTATTGTATTAACTATATTAAAAAGGTGGCTAATGCAATATAGGGTGCATAAAATAATCCCTCGGGAATAAAATTTAGAATATTGCTTTAAAATATTATTCAATATTTTAAAGTTCAATCATTTTACATTTATTATTTTATAATTTATAATAAACTTAAACTAAAAAATTACATTCAACATTAATAAATAAAAATTAATATTATATTTTATATTGTAATAACCAATATATAAAAATAAATTATATCACGGTATAATATTGGGTGATAACATATAATAATAAAATACTATATTATAATATTATTTTTTTATCATTGTATATTAGTAAATTATAAAAATTAATATATAAAATAGTTATTTAATAACTAATTTAAAAAATTCATAATATAACATTAAATATTAATAAATTTAAATAATATTAATTTAATTTTAATATTAATATAAAATAATACTACAACAGTAAATTAAACATAATCCAGTGTTAATGCAATACAATGTGCCCAATGCACCCTTAATATTACGCTTCTGTACCATAAACCACATCGATTTTCATCCTGGTTTGGAAGCTATTGAGTAAACATCTGCAGCGTGTATATAAATGACTGGAGAACATACGATAAACGGATCACCATAACCATACGAAGATTTCAAATCATCAAGAAGGTGCATGCAGAACTATATCTTCTAATTTGGAGAGGGGGTAAAAAAAAAAAAAAAGCAAAATTCAGTGTTACATGAATTCTTCCGGAAGCATAACTAAGTGCTTCCAGGATGATCTACTGGTACAGAGCGCACAATGCATTCCATACAATCCAGTTACTATGAAGCATAACTGCATAATTAAGCAGTATCTACTTAAGCAGTAAGCATCAATGGCATTCCAATAAAGGGATAAAATATAACAAAACATAACGACACAGAAGTTTGTCACAACATCTTAGTCGAGCAGACTCACTTGTATTCTTCAAATGAAGGCCGATATGTCCTCGGGTGGTTCAATCCAAATGTTTTCAAACGGATCTTGCTCTCCCCAGTCATAACACTGCTTACGAGGATAGTATCTGCTGTCATTGAGGGAGTATGATATGCAACGCTTTCCAAAGAAACGGACTTTTGAGAAGTAGACACTGTTTCTCATTATCCCAGGAAGGTCAGCTCTTGATTGAGATGACAAAAAACTTGCAAAAAGTGTCAAACCATCTAGGGTTTTCATCTCGTCCCATGCCATTTTTGACTGATCTAGCTTAAATATAATTGGATTTTCACTACAACATGTATAAATAACTAAGATGTCTCCTTTATGCTCTACCATAAATTTCCCTTTCCACCAATTCTTGGCAAAAAAGTTATCAGGGCATTTGGGTGGGGGCACAACGAGGACACCCCAATCACGTTTCACTGGGTCAAAAACCCCTAACCAACCAGTGAGACTTAGACAGTAAAATATACCATTGCAGAAAACAAGCTTATTCCAAATACTACTCACAAAAGGCAGCCGATTTTGGTAATTATCAGTAACCCATTCTGTTGCCCCTGGATGACAAGTGCTTATAGCAACAACTGTGGGACTGATGTGCTTCACTGTGAAAACTACACAACTGGAAGATGTTGGGGCACATGAGAAGGCCACGATCTGATAGGTCAACTCGAATCTTGGCAGTTTGATCATATCCCTAGTGAAGGGATTAAAGAAGAACACACGGTGAGTTCTGGGTCTGTATAGCAATAACCAACTATCTTTAGTGTAGCAAACCCTAGACCCATACAATTCTGGTAACTCAAGGGAATACGTCTTGCGCTGTGCAGGATCATAGAACTCATATAGGTTGCCAAATTTGGGGAAGTACATGAGCCATGGAGATTGGTTTACCACCCGGACAGAAATAGCAGTGGCATGCCACTTTTTGCATACAACTGACGCACGGACATTATCCTCTAATGTTAGGTGGGACATTATCAGCTCCAAAAGTTCTGCAGGAAGCTCAGACCAATCATGCAGCTCCAATTTTTCTCCCTTACCCTCAGTTACCATTCCAGTACCATCTGTTTCTGTTTCAGCTAAACTACAAAGTCAAAGAGAATCCATTAATGAGCTTAGAATACAGCAACTAGCCACAAGATACTTAAGAGCAGCAATGCAAGACAGACCTTAGAATCCTGTAAAGATCTTATACTAACTCCACTACACTCAAGCAGACCTTAAACTGCTCAGAAAATGGGCACAAGCGACCATATCAACAAATTTGAAATTGCACATTGTGTCACTATAGATCACGATTTACAAGACATATGGCTCATGAACTCCCACTTCATGCTTTAGGTATTTTTAGTATGCCCTAGCTCATTAAAAAATTCTTACAATACACAAAATAGTATGGCCAAATTAACTAAGGAAATTCTGTGAAATAATTATCAACAGTGACAACATCCAAAACAAGATATTTTCAACACCATCAGGGTACTGTGATGAGCTTGGTTTTGAAAATGTAACTTATAAACTTACAAAGTGATATCTAATATAGACCCTTATTCGACAGAATGATGACAACCCCAATAACCAAAAATTTATCAGTAACAATCCAGACTGTGTTAAATGCAAGCAAAGCCTCGAAAACCTGAAAAGGTTCCAAAATTGGATTCAAATCCAACATTAAACAGCTAATCTAATCTTACCCATCACTGCTCTCCCTATCGGATTCTTATGATAATAGCTCATAATCTCACAACCACAGTGATCTAAACAAAAACTACAAATCTTAAAAAAAAAAGAAAAACCCACTTAAGAAAACCATCAAATAAATCAAATTCCAGCTCAATCCCAAAAATTCAGATTCATTAGTAGAGAATTACGCATTGATCTTCCATACTGAATAGCTCTACTCTAAAACCCTAGAATCATTTCCAAGCAAAAGCACAAATCCAATTCAGAATAACCCCCAAATGTTTGAAAATTGAGTACAAAATTCAAGAATTCAACCTCATTGATAACAAAGGGATCGCATTTTGACGCCATCATATCCTTTATATTGCTCTAATCTATAGAACCCTACGATTATTTCCTGAAAATTCTCAATAACCAGCAACTAGAATAAATAAAGCTTCAAACCTTCTTTATCAATAGTATCAAAGCAACTTACAGTTTCAATTTTCGTCTCTTTTTGCCAGCCATGATGGGAGTACCAATTGCAGCAAAAATTCTGTTGACAGAGGAAGGGAGGAAATAAATATGAAGAAAGAAAATGAGAAAGCTCTCATATTTTGTAGCGTGACCGAGAAAGATACACGTGTTAGTCTAATTGGAATCGAGTGTAAAAGTGTTCTGGCTGCGCGGCTTGCAAAACCCACTAATAGGCTGCCACATCAGCGACATTTGCTTACATAGCATTGTCACGTTTACTAAACCTATGACGTGGTGGATCCATATTGGTTAAAAAAAAAAAATTATGTGGGTCAAATACCATTGCCATAAATTAATATTTTTGTGCCGGTTTACGTAAAATTTATTCGTACAAATAGTATACACTATTGCGGTGCAATAGAATTAGAAGCCAAGGACACCCATTTGCATGCATGCAATTTTAGACTTTTGATCTCTCCACTATTTCTCATTTAACTTCCGTTTTATGAAAACTTAGCTTTAGTTCATCATTATTTTAAGTCCGCAATAGAGCTATTTTTATACGAAATTTAGGTTCTCTCTCTATATATAAAATTTTATTAATAAAATAACATTAAATATTTTTACTATAATTACCAAATTAGATTAAACTTTAATATATGAGAATTTTCAATATTTACCTATAATCAAGCGGCGGTAATCTCTAATCTTGCTAGATTTTCAAAATTTTACGTTTTTGGCACTCACATCCCTCTCGAGCCCTTAATTAAGTAACGGCCTAAAAGGTCAAAATCTGTACTTGCGTTATCGTGCACCCTTACTCCATCCCACTTCATTAAGTCGAAAACTTTAAATGGTCATATTTGAATTACGAATTCAATTCACCAGAAATAATAGCGTTTCACCCAAACAAAAGAATTGGAGTTGGTTTTTTTTTTTTCTTCTTCTTTCTTTTTTCTTTTCATTTTTAACTCTCTTTCATTTACTAATTTTTATAATTGACACTATCACTCCAATAAAAGAAGAAACGAATATGTAGAGGCTTATATACTGTGGGAGGGGAAATTAAAAGCTAGCCGATAAGGGAGGGAAAATTAAATATGTTGAATGATAAAGGAGGAGGATATATCGGAGTAAAAACTATCCAAAAAAATGTTAGTGATAGAGAGATTTAACATTGCTGATTAATACAACTCAATGATAAATTAAAAGCTAAAATTAAAAAAAAAATCTTACATAATAATACATCTCGTGCTAAACTATTATGTCTGTTTTAGTGGATTAATTTTATCATTGAACTGGTATATTATGCTATATTCTTTTGACTATTATTATTAATTTGATCATCAAATTGTTTTAGTTTATCATTTACAATCCTTTTAAATTGTTCTTCCCCTACATACATATAAATAATAGCAAGCCTCGACAGCCATTTGCTTTTGATCATCAAATTGTTTTAGTTTGTACGAGAAGACGAAGGTTTTTAACTTTTCCCCTCTTCTTTCACTTTTAATCTGCGTTTCTTCGGTTTATGGTCGTGGATCCAACAGCATTGCTAAGGTTTATTTATTTATTTATTTATTATATTTTTCCTTCTATTTTGATGTGTGTGTGTGTAGTATTTTAATATCATTGATCATTGTTTTAATTTGTATTTTTTTAATTTCTTTTCAGCACTATATTGTGTACATGGGCGAACATTCACTCCCAAATGCTGAAACAGTAATCAATTCCAACCACGAACTTCTCTCTTCAGTTCTTGGCCAGTTAATTAAACTTTTACAAATTTTCTTTTTAATTTTTTTCTTGTTTCACATAATAATTGACATGTATGAGATTGATTTTGTTTTCTTTTTTCTTTTTTTAATTATATATTCATTATTTTCAGTACTAATGAAGAAGCTTAAAGTCTTTGAGCATGTGAATGCATATAGCAAACAATGAATATATAATTTTGACTCTTGGTATAATATTGTGGAGTGAGTGGGAGAGATACAAATCTAAACTTTGCCACCGAAGTGGAAGTTGACAGAAACTTTGGCACCAAAATGCCCGTTTGTCTGTGTACAAAGTCTGTTGGCTTAACTATTGAGTTGGTGCTGATATACTCAAGGCTTTCGGTGATGCCATCCACGACAATGTCGATGTCATTACCACGTCAATTGCTTTTGATGATGATGATCCTCCCATCGCTGTTTCAATCAATTACTTTGAAGATGACATTTCTTTTGGATCTCATCATGCTTTTAGAAACGACATCGTTGTTGTTGCCGCTGCTGGTAATAATGGAACCGTAGGCAGCGTTAGCAATGCCGCCCCTTGGATTATCACAGTTGCGGCTAGTACTATTGATAGAGAGTTTTATCATTCTATCAATTTTGGAGATCAACAATCTTCTCTCACGGTAGTTATTGAATTCTTAATTCATTATTAATTAATCAACGGTGAGTTTTGTTTTGATTTGATCATAATTAATTTGCTTTTTTTAAACATAAAGTGGGTGTTTTTCAGACTAAAGCACGAGGCGCTGATCTTAAGGTGCTTTCTCCAGATTACCATCTTGCAATGGAGGGCCCTCGTCAAATTATATCCGCTTTTCAAGTAAAATTTCCCGATGTTGCGGTGGTTGATGCGAGGTTTGTTTTAATCTGCTTTAGATTATTATTTCATAAACATTCAATTTTTGTACTGATTAACTAATTTTTCTTTTAGCTATTGTGAGGCCAAGGCACTTAATCCTAGTTTCGTACACGGAAAGATAGTGATATGGTGGGTGATGATATAATTGCAAAAGCTGAAGCGGTGCAAAAGGCAGCGGGTGTTGGGATGATCCTCATTCAGGAGAACAATGCGACCACGATCAATGATTTGGCTGTTCCGACTCTAATTCTTGGGCAAGATGAAGCAGTTAGTTTTAAAAACTAGATGAACATAGGACGGTGCCTCTCAGTTTACGATACATTTAGAATAATATTTTTAATACAGGATTCAATCTTCGGACTCTCATTTCTGGATTTTAAAGAAAAAACGCAGTTATCACTAGCATTTCACCTACAACGGCAGTGATAGAGATGGAGTCTGCACTAAACAAGTCTTATTTCTCTTCAAAAGGACCTAATCATGTTGCAGCTAACATTATCAAAGTGAAGTTTCTTTCAACCCTAGGCCATTTTTATTCTGGTTTATATCTTGTGTTGGTTTATTGATTGAGAATATTTTTTCTTTTGTTGCAGCCTGATATGACAGCTCCAGGAGTTAATATCTACTCGGCTCTGCTACCGCCTGCTGGCGTAGCTGATCGTGCAGTAGTTTATGGTTATACTTCAGGCACTTCTATTGCTGCCCCTCATGTTGCTGGTTTTGTAGCTGCTTTAAGAGCTATAACTAAAAGATGGAGTGCTTTCAGCCATAAAATCAGCACTAATATCACGATAGAATTTTTCATTCTGTCTCTCTTTGTTAATGT
Organism: Aegle marmelos; assembly: GCA_030449875.1. NCBI lineage: Eukaryota > Viridiplantae > Streptophyta > Magnoliopsida > Sapindales > Rutaceae > Aegle > Aegle marmelos. The sequence goes on along the minus strand of JASUUL010000077.1, from coordinate 5,051,878 downwards.
ATATAAATTTTTTCAAACCACAGTTTTGTTTATGCAGCTTTCGTCTTCGACAACATGGCTAATCCAATCCCGGCAGTTCACAGGCTCGCAAAACCGTTTGATTTTGGATCAGGACGCGTAAACTCTGACCACGGAATGTCTCCAGGACTTGTATACGAATTTGACGACAAAGATGTTCATATTTTCCTTTGCTCTCAAACAACCGATCCAAAAAGACCACGCGCCATCGTGGGCATAGCTCTGAAATGCCAAAACCCGCCAGTTCCAGCATATCAGCCGAATTTACCCGGCATTGCCGTATCCAATTTGGACAAGCCAATCAGTGTAAATAGAGCCGTAACTTTCCGAGTTTCTGTTGAGCAGCCTGAAGGAGTTAATGTAACAGTTGAGCCTCTGGTTCTTAATTTTTCTCGTGGGGAAACGAAGCTAAGTTACGCAGTTCAATTTTCTCCTTCAAGAGCTAGAGGCTCTGGGTATACATTTGGAAGCTCAGCTGTTTAATTGCGTGATTGCAGGAATAACAATTTTGACTTTGGTTCGTTTCCTTAGGTTAGCTCAGCTGGATTTTTTTTTTTTTTTGGGACGGGGGAGAGGGGGGTGTCATTAGGAAGAAGATATACAGTTTTTTATTTATGGAAATTATTTCGTTTGACAAATCTTTACATTCAATGAATAAAAATATATTCGTTATTTTTATCAAATGTTTGATAAAAATGAAAAACTTGTACAATTGATACAAACAAAATCCACTCAAATCAAGCTCCATTACTCAACATGTTAGGGTCTAAATGAACAGACAACTTGTCTACAAATTTCAGCCATGGTATGTGAAAGGTAAATTAGATATAGAGTTAAACAACAATTTCAGAAATACAAGTCATCCAGTCTCAACAAAAGCAAACACAATTAGAAGGCCTAAAACCCAATTTAGAGCCTCACAAAAAATGAACAAACAAATCTTCACTAATGCCCTTGTTCTACCTAACAAGAACAGAAATCTAAGACTCTAAATGAATCACATCCAAGCGGTGAGCAAATGTTACCAAACTAACAACAAATGGGGCATTGTATCAACCCATTTTCATTGCACTCCCCGCATCTTATCATCTTCTTCTGCTCCCCATCCAAAACTTTGCAGCTTCCGTTGCACTCCATGCACATCATAAATCTTACACCAGCACACCCTTCACATCCACCAACTGCCGCCTTTGGTATACCGTCAAAAAGAATCTCCAATCTGCCCTCTTCTTCCAACTTCATTACCTCATCAACACCACCAATCAATCTTCCCTTCACAAACACGAGCGGAACCTTCACTTGTTTGCTCTCCATTAACCCTCTTAGCTCTTCTTTAAACCCCGAATCCATTGATATATCGCGCTCAAACCTCTGTATTTGATGCGATTCAATGATGGACCTCACCTTGTTGCAATCCTCAAATGTCTTTCTGATTCCTCTCAGTGTCGTGGTATAAATCACCACAGCATTTTCGCCCCCCGGAGGGCACTTCTTGTCATAAACGTTAAGTAGCGACTCTGATGAACTTTTACAATTTCGGGCACTAAATGTAGGCGAAATGATCCTCTTGATTTGCTCTTCTCCTTCGGATAATTCCTTCTCATAATTAGCAATAAGGTCCGGATCAAACAAGGGACTAAAACTTCTCCGAAAAGAAGCCTCAGAATCGCAGCCCAAACTCTCATTTTTCACGGGGATAATGTTCAAATTCAACGCTTTCTTACACGAACTATCTTGAAAATTGTTCACTTTCAATACAGATTTCGGGCTAAAATCCGATTTCACTGGACCGTTTACACGTACCTTATTCTCTTTGCCTCCAAATTTCTTGGTTTTCCTTGGAGAACCAAACTGATTCAAGAACTTCAAAGGACTCCTGGCGTCCATATCCGCAAAACCACGAAGCAAAACACGTGTTTTGGGGCTCTTCTTGGTGAAATTCGAAATGGGTACTTGTACTTCCTCTTCAAGACCCTCCATTAGCTCCCAAGCATTTATAACCTCCGGCGGCTCACGAGGCGGCGACCCCTTCACCACTTTCTTCTTCTTCGTAGTCTCCGCAACAATATCTTTAACGGGAATTTCTTGTTCTTTTTCTTCTTCTTGCTTCAGCTTTTGTTCGTTGTCTAGTTTGAGGACGCCATAAGTGCTTGAAGTGAGAGAAACGACATGGTTAACGACGTACTTCTCGCCGCGGCCGGCATTGTTGAGGAGCATGTCTCGGCGAAGTTCCCTTTTGACGTGTTTAGAAGAAACGCAACCCATCATCGATTTTGTGGGGGCCGGGCGGTTTGCTCTCTGGCTTTGCTCTGTTTTGTTATTTTTGTGTGCGAGGGAGAGGGGGAGAGAGAGTTATTTACTTTTGAAACATAACCGTTATCCTGTCTGCAACGGGCCCAACGGTCAAATTTTCGAATGAGATTTGTGGACATGTCGTGGGAATTTTATAGGAAGCCCCCTTTACCATAATTTTTTTTATGATTTTGCCTCATATTTTTTGTAATTTATTATTTGACCCACATAATTGCATGGATGCGTTTTCTTTTATTGATTTTCCCTCAATTATCTACTGCTTTTATATTACTAGATGTTGTTGCTGTTGTATATTTTAAATTTATTGATATAAATCAAATGTCTTCTTAATTTTAAGGAGGGTGAATTTCAAACTCAAAATCTCTTATGGTATATCAAAATATTTACTAGTCGCACTCACAAATAAACTAATAAGAAATGATACGATATTAATATTTTATTCTTTACAACCAATTATTTTTTAAAAAAAATCTTCAATATTTTATTTATTTGTTTGTTTTTAGAGTACACTTTTAAATCTTATTGTTACTCAATTGGATTATTTAAGAAAATTAAGATTTTATTTATTTATATAATTTTATTCAAAGACTATGGATAAAAAAAAAAAATTTTTCTTTACATTTACAGTTTAAGTATGTTTGGTGTTCTCACTTTAGTAAATTTTAACTGAAGCAGACATATATAGATTAGTAAATCAATGTCAGTTTTAAATAAGAATTCGATACGAAAAATTTTAAAATATATAAAAAATATTACATTAATATATATATATATATATAATATGTAATTCAATTAAATATAAATCTCAATTATATTGTAACTTTCAAAACAAATACATAAAAAAAAATGTGGCAAGCATGTTTTTTTTTTTTTTTTGACAAGAAAAAAGTGGTAGATATGTTATGTCCCGAGTGTTGCGTAAACAAAAGATTTTGGAAACCCGAGGTGGCTTGAGGCTTGAGCGCGGCAGTTGTTTTTCTGGAAGTAGACAGCAATCGATTTTTGATGCTCTCGAGACGAAGTTAAAATTATTTATTTACACGAGGCAGTACTACTTGCTCAAGTTTGCAAGCAGGCCAGCAGCCAGAGCAGGTACCCAACATTCGGTTTTACAATCCATTTTTTGATGGGCCTATTTGCAAAATCGCAATAGAGTTTTAATTAATTTTTACTATAATCTATAATGAATTAATTAAGTTATAAATATACTTTTTTTAAAAAAATGATAATATTTCTCAATATTAGGTGGCTTTTTTTCTTCATTGATTCAAAATTACTTTGATTTTATTTATAAAAAGAAATTAAATTATATCACATATTAAGATTTAAAGATAGGTAGAGTTCAACATTTGTAAAGACACTTAAGTTTAATTAAATGCATAATTTTCCTTTTAGGTACTTTCCTCTAGCTGTAGAACTAAGGTTGAAAAAAGATGGGGCTTTATAAAGACATTGAGGGGTGTGAAAAGCAGTATTCTGGGCAAAAACTAGGGCGTAGAATTGGGCTCCATAAAAAAGTTAGTCGGTCAGGTGACTTTGCATATTTGGAGGCCCAAATGAGAAAGAATCTAATGGACAGCCAGCTGCCCCATTCAAAATTGCAAGTGTCAAAGATGCTACATCGGGTAAATGCAGCATCAGTATTTGAAATTTTAGTTTAGTATAGGCAAAATGTTAAATAACCGGAGGCACGAATAATGAATTAAATATAATACCTGGTTGTGTTATTGTGTCGATTGATTATTTTATCTTTTTCCTTTAACGTCATGCGGTATTTCAGTTAATTCGAATTTCTTTACCTTCTAAGTAATAAAAGACTCATCGTGGCTGCTGGGTTAATTGCATTTCATAATTTAGACTAAGCATAATGGCAATTTGATACGGACAGAAAAACACGTTGGTTTGCGAATAAACGATATGGCATGGGTCGTGTGAGCTCTGTTTCAAAGATTAAATCATGACTTCGTTATGTTACAGTTTCACGTACCGTGCGTTCGATCTATTGTGCGAGTCCTATAGTACTGTAACGGTATCTGACGCAATAATACGCAAACTGTATATAGAGTTTACCTTAAATTAAAGCAATATAGGGAATAATAAGTCCGAATTGGTCATGCAGTGGTGTCCTCAACGTACAGACTTGTTCTGGATTGACCCAGCAAATTAAATATCATGCCCTCTGAGTTTGGTAACCCGGCATTTATTTATTTTGGCCGAGACTGACTAGACGGTCAAATTATTCAATGTCTCTCTGCCTATTCGGTGGACCTGAGCAATTAAATATATTGGGCACTGAAAATTCTGCCAAATACCTTCTGAGTTTTTGTTTCTAACCAATTTCTTCAGCTGACCAGCGTACCATCATCTCTTTATTTTATCAGTGAAGTTTATAGTTCAAATATTTTTTATGCATTCATGTTGTGAAAATAGAATTTCTTCTTCTTTTATGTAGGCTTATGATTTTAATAACAGAATTTTCAATTAAAATTTCAATCTAGTTTCAAGCTTGTCCTAAAAGACCTTGACATCTTGATAATAAAACTAGCTACAACTTGCAAGTATACACTTGACTTCGATTAAAAAATGCGTGGTTCAGTGCTAGAAATGGATCACTACCCAGTATGAGAAGAAACACAACCTCTTAACACGCCTTTGAAGTTAGCTTTAATCCAAATAATAATAATAATAATCTTTAGTATCCATTATTTATTACCAAAAAGCATTTCTAATCTCCTACGATGTTGTCACATTTGGTTAAAAAAGAAAAAAGTTGTGTTGATCACATTCTAGAATGATCAACTGGCGAACACTACATGCTTTTACCAATTTTCTAGAAAAAAAAAAAGATTTTTTTTTTAAAGAAAGTTAATAAATATTAATTGAAAAGTTAAATATTCTAGAAAGCTTAACTAGAAGCTTAAGAGTACCACGAAGTTTTTATTTGGGCAGGCGGCTAATTTTTGCTTTCTAGAGTGGAAAAAACGCCCACAGAAAATTACAAAGTTGACGTCTACGTCTTCATAAAATTAATTATTGCTTGTTATTGTCACACAATTAATTACGCGTTTTGACTTTTTTTTTTTTTCTTCCTTTCTTTTCAAAACACCCATGTCTTTATTTTTGTAGTTATTGGATCTTCCTTTGATTCTTTTCAAGATAAAACAATATTTTTATATAAAATGACTCTAAATACAAATAAATATATATGACATGCAACAATTGAAAAAACGAAAATAACTAAATTAATTAGATTATATTTATTTATTTATTTATTTATATTTTTTAAAAAAAAATTATTAATTAAAAATATAATATGGATCAATGAATCTGCAGATAATTATACAAATGCACTTGTCATGTGGCTGTTGTCAGTCAAATAGCCAAAAAAAAGACATTTATCCCCCAGTTTTCAAGGCTCGTTGCTCAGAATATACTGGAGAAGATTTGTGAACAGGCATTAACAATATATTCTTGAAGGTACAAATTTAGGTGAATCTAAATTGTAATTATTTAACCGATCGATGTTGAACCAACCAGAGATATGCAAATTTTCTACTATAATATATAATTCCTTCAATTTGAAACAAGATATATTATTTTAAGCCACCTAAATTAATGAAAAAAATACTATATTATATTTAAATGCCAAGTGTTAATAACATTTTTTTTATTTATTATCAGAAGCTAATTATATTACTCTTATCAAAATGAGGAACAAAATTTATATTTCAATGGATGTGAAATATCACATAAGTGCTGTGACATTTATTTATTTATTTATTTATCTTATCATCCAATTTGATAACTTTTCATACGCGATTTTTTTTTTTTTTCAGATTGTGTCATTAATTTCTTTTAAAATAAAAATTTCGTACAATAACTTAGTTTGTAAATTTATTCAGTATTATTCACGATCAAATCAATAAAATGTAAGTTGTCGAGATTTATGAAAAAAAAAAATAAAAAGATCTTGAAATTCGTTTAAATTAATTTAAAGTCTTTGTTGTTCACACCACTTCTTCTTGGTCTTGTTGTTCACTGCTTTACAGTGGCAAAAATGAATCCATCAAATATTCGATTACTATAATCAGCCAGCGGCTTTCAACTGTTCTTATCGTCTCAGCTACAATAATACAACAATTTTAAAGAGGTAGATATTCAATTAATTAAGTTAACTTTCAATCATTATTATGCAATAACGTAATCTTCAATTATTGATTTGTCATTATTTAGCGGCACGTGATTCCATTCAATCAGCAACCAAATCCAGCTCCGAGTTGTTGGAACCAGAAACAAGCTCAGGATCGCACCGCACCTGACCAACAACTTACATGCAATGAGTTAAACGACGGAGAGTGGTTGTGTGCGTCTAAATATTTACTGGAAAGCTGTCTTTTCCGGTTGAAAGGTAGCGAAGCCTCTGCGCTTCGCCATGTATAATAATCAACACAGGGCACGGGCATTGTTTCATGTCGTAGAAATGGACCACACACACATAATAATTAACACAACTTCAGTATCTCTGAAAGCATCAAAGATTGGTTTTGCTTCTCAATTTTCTAGAATGTATCCCGTACATGTGCCGATGTGGGTGTCAATTGCCGTGGACAAATTGAAGTTTCAACGTCAATGGCATGGGAGTTTGTTTTTGCTTGTTTCTTTAGATTAGATCAAAGCAAATAATGACACTCAACTCCGGGGTACTGCAAAGTCCAAGCATGCCGTGTGCTCACTGCGTAGACTCGCTTCATCAATCAATGCCGCTGACCCACCAAACATCAATCGCATAATATCGACAGATATAGTTCGGCGACCCCATCGCGTTTATTCATGCAACTCTATGTACAAAAAACAAAGTATCCATTCTTACTTTTGATTGTTACTCGAATTGCAGTGATTGCGAGAATACAAAAGCTATTCACAACCAGTGGAACCATAGTTCAGTTCAATTCGGATAATAAGGTTAAGGTTTCGTAAATAAATAAATAAGTTTTTTTTTTCTGATTTTGATGAACAAATTAGAAACACTGCCCGGTAGGTCATCAATTATGTAATTGAAAAGGGGTACAAAAATCACTCGGCTTCGTCTTTCGCGACAAGAGACGTACACGGTTTTGAACAAATTCGACGGTTTCTTAAGCCTTCTAGATCAATAAGAACGTGCTTTTTGCTATTGAATTATTTTAAAAGCGGAACAAATCAGGAGAGTCCAAAATTACCAAACAATTTCAAACGTATCCGTACAAAGGATAAGAAAGGGAAAAAAGTAACTTTAATTTAGTCACGTTCTTCTTCTACAGATGTAATGATTAAATTATTGATTTGGCGACGAGAAGGAAAGGTCGTTCAACTTAAAAATGCTTTTAGTCTTCTAGAAAAGTTGTTTGAAGCTTGATAAAGGAGAGGATTTTAATTTTTTTTCTCTCTTTTTTTTTTCTTTTTAAAATAAGATGAAAGGAGCTGATGAAGCGTCGTCACTTTTGGTACTTATCTCGGTGGCGGCTCCAATTCTTCCCAGAAATTAATGAAAAAAGTTCTCAGAGAAAATTCCAAAGCTTACATAGCGCCTTCTATTTTTTTAACTTTGGACTATTGGGTTTGTTTTCGATTCTTCTATATTTTCACAGCCCCACGATCGGCTCGGCTTGGCTCCATTCGACGTGGCTAGGGTTAGAAAGCATAAAAATATATATGCTTTATATTTATGTAATTTTCAATCAATTAAATTTTTTTTTTTTTGGGTTGTCAAAGAGGAATGTGTCGAGTATTGCCTCTAATTTAAATTATTTGAAGCCTGGCCCAACGAAGGGTAAATTCAGACGCATGAAAGTTGATACAATTTTTTTTTTTTTTATGTGCGCATCAATTGAATTATTATTTTTTAATATTATGTTCTTTGATAAAATCATTATTCATCGAACATTGTCGTGACATTTCATTTTCTCGCTTTCAAGTAAGCTATAATTTAATAAATTTAGTTTATTAACTATATTCAAAGTTAATTTTTTTAGCCGGAAATCTTTTAGTGGATATCGACTACGAGTAATTCAAGCAAACAAGCTCGGCATACCTTCAATGCGGAACACACACCCATAAAAAAAAAAAAAATGTTTTAGAACTTTAAAACGTGAGAGAAAATAAAAACCTAATGCCATAAAATTTCCTATGCTCTAGGGAAATTTACAAAAATAACCATTAAATTTTTGTATTTTTTAATTTTGACTACGTAAATTTTTTTCTATTATAACTAGCCAAAAACCAATACTTTGGATGGAATTACCCTCATCATGTTCTTCAAATTTTCAAATAATGCCACTCTTATAATATTCAAAATGAAAACTAAATAAATCTCAATATACTCAATACACTTAAAATTCTTTATTACTCTCAATAAATTTTTGACACTCTCCAAGAAATAAACATTACATAATTAAAGATATAATCATCAATTGGAGAGTTTGTTAAGACCAATATATGTTTCTACATCACATAAACTTTTAATATATTGAGTTTGAAAACTAAGTTTGGAATTAAAGATATTTTATTGTAAATATTATTATTTTTCATCAACAAAAATATTGTACTTTATTTAAGTTGAGAAATTAAGAGAAATCATAAAAAAATTGAGCAAAATATAAAGCCCAGAACAAATGAGACAGACAGTGGGACAAGCGTCCGTCTCACATTCACTTAATCATATTCACTTAATCACTTCAAAATGGACATATGTAACTGAGGTTATAACTTACGAAAATATCTGAAATTTAATAAGACAATACAGGCAGTGGGACATGTGCCTGTCTCACACAAATACAAAACTATTATGTGCGACAAGCACCTATCTCACTGTCTGTCTCACTAACTTATGTGAAACATGCAGTTAACTTATGTGAGACAGACAGTAGTATAGGTACCTATTGCACATAATAATTTTGTGTTTATGTGAGACAGACGTCCGTCCCACTACCTGTCTCACTTGTTCTGGACTTTATTTTTTGCTCAAGTTTTTTTTCTTTTCTATAATTTCTCTTAATTTCTCAGCTTAAACAAAGTATACTATTTTATTGATGAAAAATAATAATATTTACAACAAAAATAACTTTAATTTCAAACTTAGTTTTCAAACTCAATATATTAAAAGTTTATGTTATATAGAAATATATATTAACCTTAACAAGTTCTCCGATTGATGATTATATCTTCAATTATATAATGCTTGTTTCTTAGAGAGTGACGAAAATTTATTGAGAGTGATGAAAAATCTTTAAATGTATTGAGTGTGTTGGGATTTCTTTAGTTTTTATTTTGAATATTGTAAAAGTGACATTATTTAAAAATTTGAAGAAAGTAATGAGAGTAATTTCATCCAAAGTGTTAGTTTTTAGCTAGTTATGATAAAAAGAGAAATTTGTATGGTTAAAATTAAAAAATATAAAAATGTTATAGTTATTTTTATAAATTTCCCTTAAAATTAACGTGTTGTGAGAGTGCGCTCCTAGCATTATTCATCGAACAATGTTATCGCATTTTATTTTCGTAAAAACCTCACTGTACAAGTTAGCCCGAATTTAACGATCAACGAGTCATCGGTTCAACTTTAGGCTGTATTATTATAATTTGCAGTCATGACCTATCTTCTTAACTTTGAAGTTTGAATAGTTACGTGAGTATTAAGTTATTAACATTTGAATTTATCTTTTAATTCAATTCCATGTGAATTTGAATGTTTGAAAATTTAACACGTTGACTTGTTGTGACCTTATCAATCAATTGCAAATTATGTGCAGGTAATTAAAAAATTAAAATTACCAGTGCGTTATTGTTGTGACAACTTATACAAAATGTATGTATTAATTATGATTCAAATTATAATACACGTCACATGGCTGTAAGGCTGTGTGGCCCATGCATTGTCTTGAGAAATAAAACACTTTTTTATCCTTAATCTCAAGGCTTGTTCCTTAAAATCGGGTGGAAGATCATGCCGTAGTTCATTTATATATATATATTTTTAATGAATCATTAATATTATACTTTATACGATCGCCAAACCCAAATCAATAAAATGAAGCATTATTAAATTCGATTAAGGTACAATCAGTAGGTAAATCTCTCTGCTTAGATTTTGAACCTACCAGAGCATGTAGAATTTTCTACCTAGCTCAGCCGTTGTTGAAACAAATACTATTAAACTAATACTAACGAAATCAGAATTTGGTAGCATCTAAAATATACCCCAAAATAAAAAATATATCTATTTAAAGCAGATGATGGTATATGTTGTAATTCATTTGTAGCTTTTGTCCATTGAAACCCCAATTATTATCTGGGGCTAAGCTGATGGGGCCTCTCCATGCACAAAATTTTAAAAATCAACATTATTATCAATTATTTAAAATCATAATTATCATTTTCATTTCTTCAATTATTGAATTTGGCATTATTAGAAGGGAAAGCCGTTGGTGCACAGATTCCATTTGGCAACCAAAACCAGCTTTTTGTTGGAATGGAAACCCAAAGGTAAAATAAGGCTCAACTAATTAGGTTCTTAATGTATGAGATTAATTAATTATGGAAGTAGTTACATTGTAATTGCTGTGCAAAATAATATTTGCGTAAAGGGAGAAAAAAGGAAAAAAAAAAGGAAGTAAATATGGAGAATCAAAGATTTTGTTTAGATGATTTGTTTGAATTAGATGATTTGGTTGTTGTGGTACCATTTTTCAAGGAGTAATTAGTCATTATTGATTATTATTATTATAAGATTGTGGGCTAAAGAAGGGGTGGCGGGGGTTATTTACTTGGACCCACGCAGTAATAGTCAATATTTCAAGGTGTTATTGTAAAAATCGGGAAAAAATATATTTTTTAATTGTAATATTACTAACAATTGGAGTTAATATTTCAAGGTGTTAGTTTTACTTGGACCCACGCAGCAATAGTCAATATTTCAAGGTGTTATTTTAAAAATCGGGGAAAATTATATTTTTTAATTGTAATATTATTAACAATTGGAGTTCTGTTTTGGAGTATTTTCTAAATTATAAAAATTAAATAAGTGTTTATTCTAAATGCATATATAAAGACTGAAGAGAATTTTTATTTATATTTCGAACGGAAGTAATTTATAATAATTTTATAATCTTGACCTATTTGATTATTGTCGATATAGGTTATTCTTTCTAAATAATAAATAAATTAATGAATAGAGATATCACGAGTCACGTGATTATTATATAACTACATTATATCAATTTATACATAATAATTTTTGTTTATATAAATTCATATATAAATACACTAAACAATTAATCAAATGATAATTTCCGGTTGTTGCTTTCAGTATGTAGAAAAGGATGCGTTACTTTTCGCGTCATTGCTGACTACCGACTCCAATTAGTCCAAAATTGGTTATGAAAAACGGGAGCCATTTTCTTGAACAATTTTTTATGCTTTCATTTTCTAGTCAGTGTATATTTAATAATAATAAACAATATCCTGGAGTAATCCGCAATCAAACTTATTAATCATACGTATTATCGGTTAGATTAGATTTATTAAGAGACTAATAGACTAAAAATAATCTCATCAAATTATATGTAGTATAGCATCTTGTCATTCATCATAATCTCGTTACTCCACCGATCAAAAAGAGAATCCTACCAACCCAAAAGAATAAGAACAGGGCACATATGGATTAATTTTTTTTTTTTTGTAAAATTCCGTATAATCTTCCATAAGATTTGTTCAAAGGAACAAATATGTATAAAATAAGTTGTACATATAGTCTGAACACGAGAAGACTTCATCAAATTGTACGAGCAAAATTCGCTTTGAATATATATTATATACGTGTGATTTGCATTGATTAAATTATTTGTTAATTCATACTAATATTTAGATCAACCCTAATTAACTAAATAAATGGAGCTTACTTACAACGCATCACTATTTTCTTTTAATAACTTCTGTTGATTTCTACTACTATTCTAGCTAATCAAGTGGTAATTGATCCAAAAAATAAAAAAGAAAAAACCCATTTTTTTTTCTTAAGAAGTAGGTAGATAACCAAAGTCTTTCTTAATTTCTTACATATTTTAAAGACTTGAGCTTGGTTAACTAACTAAATAAAATTTATTTATTTTCTTAAAAGATAAGCGGATAACTAAAATATGAATTAATTTTTAAATTTTTATTTAGTTCAAAATTCACATATTCGAACGTGAGTGACTAACTAAATAAAACTAACTTAAAACCACTCAACCACACTTTCGGCGAAAATTGAATTAATAACAGAGAGTGACGAGATCCATGCCATAGTCCATCGACTTTAGGCAAATTTTTGATTTCTTAACTAACTATTCTTTCTAAACTATCTAAACAATATTCTCATATGTCCGGTTTCTCCTCCCTGACGTCGCGAAGGTTCCTTTAAAGGTTTTAAACTTTCTGTTTATTTATTTATTTATTTATTTTTCATTCAGTTTACATTTTTAACCCGGATATTCATAGGTTATTGCATTTGGACCCATTTGAAATGTTTTGGAAATACAAAGCAGACGTAGCTAGAGAAGAAAAAAAGAAAACAAAATTAACACATAATTTTATAAATTTTACAATTATGCGAAATCAACAATACTTTTGCTTTACATGTTTACATATTTGTAGTATGGTTGGAAGATTATTTTTGACTTCGTTTAATTTTTTTAAAAAATAATTTGTTTTTTTTTTTTTCCTTTAGGAGAAAAAAGTGTTAGGATCATAAAGGAAACAAACAATTCCTTCCATTCTTCCCCCCTCGACCACGCACACACATTTCACGTGACCTGCTGACCTTACGGTCTTACACTCACTCATAAGATGAATTGATGAGATGAGATGAGCCAAAAATATATAATTTTATGAGTAAGCAAAAAAGTTGAAATATTATACGACAGTGAACTAGTCGGTGCTACAAAAAAAAGAGAAAAGAAAAATAAAAAGAATTTCTCGGGTGCATGCAAAATGGTGTTGCAAAACAACGGGGGGGTATATGGTATGCTGCCAGCAATTTTAAAGATAACACGACACGTGGAATGTCAGGATACACGTCATTCGGTATCATTCTGCGCTCACAGTCGCAGCCGATCAGTATCGGTGCAATTCCAAGCCCCACCTAAATTTAATTATTCCTTAAATGTGCAAATCGAAAAGGCTAGTCAAATTGTCAGAACCGAAACTAATAGTTTAGTTAATTTATTTGTGATTTTTGTCAGAGCCAAAAATCAAAAGAATACTAACAACAACAATCGGGCGCCGACGTCCAGCCATTACCAGGAAGCAAACAAAATACGAGTTTGAAGCCGCTCTGCCTAATGTTTTTCAGTTTTACATGGGATGTTAATAATAATTATAGTAAAGGATTTGGTTATATTGAAATTGTTCTATAACACAGCACCGATAATAATCATGTAATTATAAAAATTAAATATTAAATTTATTTTTATTTTTATAATTTAATAATTATTATTTGTTCTCTACATTAAAAAAAAATAGTAGCACTCTAACTACTATTTCGTAATAGCAACCTCTAAATTATTTTAAATGTAATTTATTTCATATACAGTAATAATAATTAATAATAATATGTGATGGGATCCACGTAACTTGTGTGTTTACAATAAGTTACGTCCAAAGAACTTAGCATCTGCCATGCGTAATAATTTCTTGCTTTCGTCTTTCATCTCCCTCTTGTCAAAAACAAGAGAAAGTATTTTCTGGAAACACAAAAAAACGAAAACAAAAATACAGCTACCCACACACACACGCAGAGACCACACGCACGAGTCAACAAGTTGAAACTCTCCCTCCAAAAAAAACAAAACTCCCACGCCTGAAACTTCTCCCTTATAAAGCATCCCCCCCATTTAACCTTCATCAACTTCTCATCTCTCTCTCTCTCTAAATACCATTTCCTTTTGTTTTTTTCATTATGCCACAAGTAGATCTTGAAACCCTCGTCTCAGCCTGCGCCGTTGTCTCTTGCGATAAAAAGATCGCCTGCGAAACCCTGGCCAACGCCATCAACAAAAACCCCGGCTACGCCATCGAGATTAACGACAAGAACCCAAATCAACAACATCATCCACATCATCAAGATGCTGATGATCACCAGGAACCGGAGATTCCGCCTGACTTCCCGCCAGATTCCTTTTGGCTGTCGAAGGACGCTGAGTTTGACTGGTTTGACCGCAACGCATTCTACGAGCGTAAGGAGTCGCAAAAGGGTCACTCCCACTCTAACCCAATTGGCCTGAACCCGAATCCGAGTTCGACTTCTCAGAGATTCTCCACTCCGACGACTTTGAAGACCAAGACTTCTATCATTGGCCTGCCCAAGCCGCAGCAGAAGTTTGACCCCAAGTGCAAGAGACACTGTAAAATCAACACCAACTTGTTCCCCAAGCGAACCGGCTCGGTTGGCAAATCGGATGGTCCCTTGTGCGAACCCTCTTCTCCCAAGGTTTCTTGTATCGGTCGGGTCAGATCCAAGAGGGATCGGCGGAGATTGAAGAAGCGACAGGGTTCCGGTTCGGAGTCGGGGTCTTTGAGGAGTAAACCGGAGAGGAAACAAAAACCCGGTTTGTTTGCCAGTTTAAAGACCATTTTCCGGTTAAGGAAAGGATCGGAGGGTAAGAGTCGTGAGCGTCGAAAGGAATCGTCGGATAGGAAGAGTGGCGTTGTCAATACTCACGACATTAGGGACAGGCTGCCTCGCGGTGAATCGCACGCGCAGTCAAAGCGAGTGGAGTCTCCGCCGAGGAAGAGCGTGGCAAGTGAACCGCGGAGAAGTCTGGATGGCGAACCGGTTAGTTTGGGTGGGATGATGCGGTTCGCGTCTGGTAGGCGATCGGATTCGTGGATCGGTGACGTGGCGTGATCTGGAGGCGAGCTGGAGTGGGGAGATTTCGTGTGGGTAGGGCAGGACTCTGGAGTGAGTGGCGGGGGAGGGGCCCAGATGAAAATGGACTTTACTAGCCGGTCGTGATTGGGCGTCTGTCGCGGGGCCCGCTTTGAATTTTTTAAATAGTCGTTGGGATAGATGATTTGAATTACGGTTTCCCCCACCCGGTGAAAAAAAGGTAACAACATTTTTCACATTTTGGTGTTTTTTTTTTTTTAGTAAAGGTTTGTAAATATTAGAGATTTTTTTTTTGGGGAGTGATGGATTGTAAAATTTTTCTTGTAATAGTGGATCTAATAATAAATTCTACAGGAATATATACGGGTGTCTGTGATTGAAATTTTTGATTGTTTGGTAGAGTTGGTGAAGGTGAAATTTGAAAATATTGTTGGAGAAAAGTAAAAATTCAATTTGAATAAAGGGTTAGTTAATATAAATAATGCATATTCAATTCACAGGTTACAACGTGATTTGTACGAGTAAATGTACAAATTAATGTTGAAGTTGGCTTCAAATTGTAAATTACATATTCTTCGTTAATAATAAAAATTTAAAAACAAATTGTTTGAGGAATATGCAAATGGGGTTTTAACAGTCAATTGGTTCGCTAGGGAGTACTGGTCCCTGTTGGAAGTAACTTAGGGCTTCAGTGATCGGTGAAGATAATTTAATTTCAAGAAACCTCTTCGGTATTTGGCGCTTGCATTAATCTTTTTAATATTTGCAATCGTTTGTGCCAATTTAATAAGATATTGATCTTTCACCTTCAAAATAGTTTTTGAGAATCGTTGCGAATGAGAATGAACATGTATATTTACTATTGATACTAGGGTAAAAATTGATGGTCTCAACACACATTTACGCTCATTACCATTGGCTATATCCCGAATATAAAGAAAAATTTAATTAAAAAAACAAAATATCTGCGGTTTTAAAACGTTAAATCAAAAGCTTTTAAATTTATTAATTTTGTTTAACTTATATTATTGTGTGGTGTAAAAATAGGAATTAAGAAAATACTTACCAAAAAAATGTTATGCAAAAATATTTTGATTAATAAATTGATTTGAATTATTTATAAAGTAGTATCATAACGATTAATTTCACATTTTTATTTGCTAGTCTTAAATCATAAACTGTGTGGGTTAGAGAAAAAAAGTCTTACCAACCCATTGAATAATGGCTAAAATCACATGAGTGATTGGGCTTTCTTTTATTTTGGTGGGGTTTGGTTCACAAGTTTGGAGTCCTTGTTAAGGACAATGGCAAATTGGCAATAATATTATTGACTCTGAGACGCCATAACATGAGTAGTTTAGAATTTTGACTGTCTTGGTTTGTGGCTAAGCAAGTCTCCATTTCCTCTGAAAATGACTTGCTTAGCCATGTTAAATTATCAGTCAGCAAAGTAGGGTAAAGCAAAATTCTTGATCTTTTAGAAACCCCTTAAGTATTTTTTGTGAAACACCTTACTTAAAATTTTGAAATAAAAAGAAAGTTTGAGAATTTTAAAGGAGAGTGATACATTACTTTATGAGGTTATTTTTCATGAAAAACATACCTAAAGATTCAAAACGAGAGTTTTAATTGAAATTGATACATCATGATATGAGTTCTTGGCATAAAAAGCATACTTCAAATTTGAAATGATAAGAAAATTCGAGAGTTTTAAATGAGATTGACACGTTATGAGGTTTTTTTTTTTTCTCAATGAAAAGCAGAATTAAAAATCCAAAATGAGGGTTTAAAATGAAAAAGATGCATCATGATATGAAATTTTATCATGAAACGTATACTCATAAGTTTAAAATAATAAAAAAAAATTCAAAAATTTTAAATAAGACAGATATATCATGTTATTCATATGAATCAATTCCAATCATAATATCGACATATCGGATAGTTACCAGTTAAAAAGTCATTGCTAAACACGTTGATGAGACAAAAAGAACTTCGTCTGAATTTGAAGTTTTGAGACAATAGGAGTGAAGTTTTTGACGTGTTGGTTCAAAGGCAATATTGGGATCAATTTGAATACAATCGCCAAATTTGACTCCCAGGCAGAAGTGTGCGTTTGTGTACGTGTGGTGATTATCTTAATTGTCGGGATCAATTTAGATAAATGACAAAATAATGGAGCAAAATTCTAGGGAGAAGATTTGACTTTAACAACGAGTGCTGAGGTTATTAATTAATATTATAATTGAAGATTACCCCAATAGCAGGTCATTAGTAGTAGGCCGTGACGTGACCAAAACAAACTGGAAATAGAGAAGCGCGCAGGCAATAGTTTTCTTTTTTTTTTTTTTTTCGTGTTTGAACCAAAAAAAAAAAAAAGGGGATTGGAACTAAATTAAATGTTTTTTTTTTTTTTAATGGACGGAGCCCTGTCATCATATTTAAGGTCGAAGATCGCATGAAGCCGTAATTAAAGACCACAACTACAGCAGCACTCTGGGACGCCAGAGGCAAAATATGAGGCACAACAAAAGCACATAAATAATCTCATTTATTTTCTTTCAATTTTTTTTCCGACAGCAACTTGTCAGATCGACCCCGGGACGAAGTTATTTTTATAGGCTTCAACTGTTTTCTTTTGTACTTTGAATAGTTCGACTTTCCTGTCGTTGAGGGGCTGCACCGGCCTCGAGTTGAACTTACAATCCTTGCACAGTGGTTCCCTCAGAGCCGTTACTTGCTCCTCCGAAATTGATCTCACCTACACAAAAAAAAAAAGAAAAAAATTTATTTTTTTCCCGTCTATCATCATCACACATCTTCTTTTTTGGTGTATAATAAATTAAATTTAATTACTGGTCGTGTTTATATAAGCTTAAAAAAAAAACAAAAAAAAAAACCCGAGCGAGGACGGTCCAGACGACGTTTTCGGTGCATGGAGGAGTGGTTAAAGAACCATGATATCTGTAGTATCCCTGTAAAGGTTGCCTGGAGTAGTCGCGGTCCATCATGCCAACATCAACGTCGGAGGTCTTAGGGTTGCTGGTGCAGCTCTCGCGGGTCAGCTGGGGCAGGTATGGCATTAACTGCATGCAATTATACAGACATGATTATTTTTTTAACAACTCATTATTATTAATATACCAACTGCGAACAGATTTGTGCTTAGTTACCTTGGTAACGACAGGATTTGGGTCGCCGTATTTGTAAAGGATTGCCACTACTGCGACGTCCTTCTCTTCCGTCTGATGGACAAGATGGAGCTCAGCAGCAAAGCTGTTGATATTAGTTAATTAATTAATTAAGCGCGATTGGATTAACTTGTAAATTAAATTTAATTATCAGATTTTATAAACAGTGAAAAATAATAAGGTCTTATTTGATATTGAAATGTCATAACTTAAATATTTACGGTTGTATAAAAAAAATATTAATTAATTATGTATAATAAATATGACTTTTAGATAATAGTTTTAATAAAAATAATAAAGATATTATAAATTTTCTATAAAAAATAGATTAAATTAATTTAACTTTTAAATAATTATAATAATAAGTATTTATCAAATATTTTAGTATTATAATATCTAATCTCAATACTAAATGGGTCTAAATCTATCAATAATGTTTTGATGGGATTGGGCCTCGACTCAAGAGACTGAGAGTACATACCTCTCGCCGTTAATCATGTGCTCGGAAGGAGTATGCCAATGCATTTGTTTATATTGATATTTCTTTCCCGCTATGTTCAATTCTCCAGCTTTTCCCTCATAATGTACCTGCATTTGCAATCACAGAATTTGATCAGATCGAACATACAAAATTACAAGTGGACAAGAAGCGGAGGAAAGCCAACGGCATCACATTGTTTTAAATTCATATAGCCAGGCACGAACCCCAACGGCGTAGCCGGAATTCATCAGAGTTGCATTCACAGAATAGTACTCTTTGGACAAGGGTCCCAATTCCTGTCTCTGGACAGTTTTGTTCTGCATAATGTTCACTGGAGACTGATGTTTTCCTGTTGAACATGTCTGGAAATTCGGACTTAGCTTTCCCCAGTTCTCAGGGCCGTTGTCTGCCATGTAGCTAAACCTCACTTCAGCAATCCCTGATCCAACCATTAAAATAAATAAATAAATAAATAAATAAAACATATTACCATACAAACGTCTGCATTTTATATAATTCAGATTAATTTTCTGCCATAATAACATTACATTAATTTTAAAAAAAAGCCATAAAATTTTCCTGAAGTTTCATGTGAGTGGGGTTTAAATCTCAAATTTCCTAATAACAAAAGAGACAAAGAAGAAAGATCATACCCTGCTCCACCATCGCCGAAGCAACGTTGAAAAGCAATGAAAGGGCAACGACGATGGGCGCTCGGGGGACCATGATTAATTGAGTCCCCTCTATTTCTGAATTGAAAAAAAAGAAAAATAGAAAGGACTATGGAAAATATTTGTAAAAGCTTTGCTATAAAGGGCTATGAATTTGGGGCGTTAATGCTGCTATACTTGGACAATACAGCTGTTGGTTCTTCGGAAGCTTTGAAATTGCCTTTGGCTTCGGATCCCTTGTGACTAGCACTATTTATACACGTAACACGTAGGGGCTTTTTTTTTTTTTTTTTGGTGGGGTGTTTGCTACAATTATACACCATACAAAAAAAAGAAAAAGAAAATATTTGATCTTAAATGGAGATCTGCTGTCCTATGAGTCAATAGCATTGCCTGGAAGCATTATATTGTGTGGTTTAGGTACTTAAATATGAAAAAACCATAATAATTCTAGACCATCAAATTTATATTCGGATGATTGCGTATAATTGTGGGTCATTTTATAATGCCGAGATTTTCATAGTTCTGAGCCTCTGATCGACGTTCCAATACTGAAAATATTAAAAATAAAAGAGTAGTGGATTACGGTGCAACGCTCGTGATGTTCCAACAAGTTGTTATCATTTTACTTGTACACATTTTTTGAGAAATCAATGACAATAAAGAAAAATTTTAGTGTTGCATTTACATGTTTTAGGATATAAATTTGGGACTAGATGAGTCTAGATAATGATGTTTAATTATAATTTAAAATTTAAAATTTTTATTTTAAAACGTATGTATGTCTCTTTAAAAAGGAACTTTATGATAAAATTTATATACACGTTTCGAACTTTATGATACATGGAGGAAAAAAAAAAGTTACATCTATCACCATAATTTAATAAGGGAAAAGAGGTCGCTGCATATGACTGAAAAAGAACATGTACGAAATTAATATTTGTTGTCAAATAGATACATTACAGTTTATCGGAAGGGTTTTTATTGTAACAAGTAAACTTGCTCGTGTGTGTTATTGATTTTTGCTGAGCACCTAGTGAAACCTTACAACAAGCCTCCAATAATCCACTTACGACATTTACCCAGAAAGGGGCCAAGGCATAGGAAAGCCAGCTCGTACTCGAATCCACTCTGCATCCTATAACCAGAATGTTACAAAACAGCAAATTTATCTTAATTTGAATGCGAGTAGGGAGGTTTTGAACTATTTTCTAACTGGGAAACTTGATGTGACGTACAAGGGATAGATTGAGTGGCTTTTAAACAGCTTTCTTTTAAGTCCCAGAAAGCCAGGGGTTAAAGAACTAATTTATATTTTACGTAGCTCTCTATATTTAAAATAATAATAATAAATGAAACAATCAGCATTTGGTATAATGGGAGAGTCTTTATACTTACAATGTTAAGTGTAAAGGTTTGATTTTGTATAATAAAAGATCCCTTACACTTACGTAAATGTTCAAATATCCATAAAAACATTATGAAGATTAGTTTTAATTCTTCCTTAATTATTTGATAATTGAGTAAAGATAATCTCTTTTTCACCAAATATGAGTGTAGTAAACACTCTCTTTCTCATGAAATATAATTGTAGTATGCACCCTTTAAATATTAGAGAGGGTATAAAATATATCTCTCACCAAATGTGAATATAGTAAGTACTCTCTCTTTCATGAAATATGAGTGTATTATAAGTAACAATAACAACAATAATAAATTAATGTGGTGAGAAGGCATTGAATTCAATCCATAAAAATAAGTAATTTTTTTTTTTAATCTCGAATGAGTTAGAGTAAATTTCTTCCAAAGGGACCGCAAATTATTGGATGTCATAACTTACATCCACTATAAAAAGGTCTTAACAAAAGTTAGTCGAGTGGTCAGATTATGTATTTTTCTCGTATGTATGTTCCGAATTGAAGTTCTTATCGACGTGTCTTTTCTCGTTTGAATGAGAGTAAATATTATTTCAATTTGAAACAAAATTCAAAACACTAAATATCGTATTATTTATTGTTGAGAGTAATCATTTTTAAAAAATAAAAATAAAAACAAAAAAAAATCCAATATGAATAGGTTGCGGGCCGAAATTAAGGAGGTGTATTCTCGAATCATCTTCGGCTTTAACATTTCAAGGACGAAATTCGACCTCCCCCGCTCTGCTCTCGCACATGGATGGTTTAATTCACAGCCGAAGAAGAGACCAACACAGACACAAATCTTTAGCCAGTGGTCTCCACAGAATATTTTGTGCCAAATATATGTGGAAATAAGCAAAAGCAAAATCAACAATGCTTGTGCTTTCTGTCCTCTCAGTTCTCAGTGCCCCTCACGCCCTCTATATATGAAAGAGAAGCAAGTATACATCTACATATCTACTGGATCATAGTCTTTTAGTTCCATAAGCAACAGTATTTAACATTACATCATCTGACCGTTGACCATCTAAGTTATGTGAGCCAACATTTGTATTTAAATAAAAGCCAACTTTTAGGAAAAAATAATTTATATAAGACATACATAAAATAAAACGTATGACAATTAGGCCGTTCGTGTCTTTAAAACACATGTACATGCGTCTATGTCAACTATCCATATGTGGATGTGCATGATTAAATAGAATATAGAAGTTAGTATCCACCTCATACTAGAAGAAGAGAAGGGCAAATAATTATAAACACATGAATGTACTAATTGATGTTGAGGTTGGATAGTTGTAATTTAAGAATTATAGTATTAAAATATTTGTTAAACACTAGATATAGTGACTCGAAAACTAAATTGATTTGATTCTACATTTTTATGATGAAAAGTTAATAAAATATCTTTATTATTTATTATCAAAATTCTTATTTAAAATTTAAATTTACAATACACTATCAATTTTTATTTTATAAACAAGACTTTTTTTTTCTTTTCTATAATATTTATGGGTTTAAAATTAACGACACCTCTCACTATAAAAGAAAGCTGAAGTTTGGTGTCATTGACCATGTGCATACTTGTAGTGGGGGAATCAGATGCTTTATCCCACCCACCACTAAATTGGACAAAGAGGCTGATGATGAAAGCTGAGAAAACGTAGTAAAATGAAGCTAGCTGCCACACAAAATGACCAAAGCAGAAGCTGTCAGTCGACAACTCTTTAGTTTTGAACTTCATATCAGAGATAAGAGATTCTGCAAAATGGGTGAAGAGTGAAGAGGCCAACTTTTGGATACTCTTCTCAGCCCCCACAATGTGAGGGTCGTAGGCCACACTTCATCATTTCCTCCCGCGCAATATTTTTCAAAAGCAAAATGTTTTCCCAACTTATCTCATTTGTCGTTATAAGAATGCATCAGGGGAGGTGGAAACTGGGGATGTAGTTGTCGGTTATTGATATTAGGTAGAGGCGAATAATTGTTCTGTATCTCATGTCGCTGTTGGATGAGATACGATCTAATTCTTTTATCATGCAAGAGCAAGCAAGGGAGAGCACTCACTGAAGCTGCAGATTTGAGTCCATGATAACCTCAGTGCACAGGGAAACCTCTACATCATTAACAGTGCCTCTGCTCATCGGTACGCTTTTACCCTCGTGGCGTGGAATGGTGGTCTATACAGGGGACAGAAATCTAGTCCTATTTTGACAGCGCTTAATACGGGTTGGATGATGCTTACAATCAAGTCAAAAAATTAGGTGCTGGCTTTTATACCATTTGTAACAGGTTAGCTACTTATCATTACCTGAAAAGTCTAGTGTAAATGGGGATACGTTTACGTACCGGATAACTTCAAGGTTTCCATTATGTTTGATGTAAGATAGTGCAATTGAGCCCAGAGTTATCCTTCATGAAGCAGGTCCCTCATGGATTCTATTCCATGGGAAATTACAAATACTCTGTTAGGAAGCTGACACTCTTCATATTGAAATTTATATCCTTTTATCGCAAACAAGCAAACATTAGTAAGTAGATACAAGAAGTTTTGAGCACCAATAACAATATTTACTTTGCTTTCTTGTTTTATCCAAGCATCAAATTCAACAAAGTACTTCCCATTATTTTAATTGAGTTTAACGAAACCGAAGAAAAGTAACACAGACTGTTGGAGTATTTTGTAGACCGCTTTAGCCAACTCTTTAGGGATAGTCCTTAAACTAAAACACCCTGCCGAGAACCCTTCCATTACATTATGCTGTTTCGTAAAAGAGGAAAAGCTGTAAGCGTCCAGAATAAGTAGTGCAGAAGCTAATATCGCACACACTAAATAAAAGATAAACACATCGCTATATTATGTCACAAAACTAAATAATTAAGTAGGCTCACTCAGTTGAGGCACTAATTTTATTACAAATTAAGAAGAAATCAGAAACATCCCTTTGAGTATTAAAATAGATATAATTTTGTTGGTGAAAAGACAAAGATACTTATACACAAGAGGATTAAGAAAATCTGAAAAGCCCTCGAAAGCTTCACCTATCATTGGGCATAAGTTGCTCTTAAGTATTCCACAATGTCTGCACTTTCAAACATTTGCACTCCTGTATTCGGATCTTCTAAGTAAGGCACCTGTGAACAATTGTGGTCAAATGTTATTATTGGTATAATTTTCAAGCCGCTGTTTCACTTTTATTTTACAGATTTAAAAAAACTCACCATTGGTGGTTTAAACCTAAATAAATTACCTGAAAATGTTTAGCTTTTTCAATCAGAATCTGTCGTTTTGGGCTGCCGCGAGCACAACTGAGAGAAGAAAAAAGAAGCATCATATATAAATCCACGTACATTTGTATTTATAGAGACAAAAACACTAGAAGGCACAATAATCAATGATCTATCCACAAACCAGATGGAAGTATCTACAATAATAGGGAGTGAACTCTTGCATTTGTACATCAATAGCCACATCTACCATCCAACATTAAAAAACAATAGTGGAAAAATAACTCGTGAAGAAGGGAAGAGATTACTAAACTCAATGCCATATTTTTCATGACATACATAATAATCCAAGCAGAAGGGCTTTGAAACTCTGCAAGAAGCCATGCAATAATATCTGTCTTTTTTTCAATTTCAGTACGTAGTGTCGTACATGTCATGAAGCTTTTAATTCTTTTTTTCTGTTTTTTGGGGTAAGACGTGAGTTGCATATGCGAAGCTAGAAAAATCTCCAACTACTAGCTCGACAGTGACATAAATTGCATACATTTGGTGGCTACATGCAGTTGTATATTGCATAATTAATAAATCATGTTTTACAATACAATTAAAAGGAGAAAGAACTGATCAGATGACCACACAAGGACTTTACCTCCGCTGCAAGTGTGGTAACTCCAATTCTACGAGCACTTCACGTACAACTTTGCAGAATGGGGAACCCTGATAAGAAGAATAAAACCACAGGAAACCAAAGGGATACTGAATCACACTCTTCTAAATCAAACAAGCAGATCATGGAAGTCCCAAATCTTGGATAGGGAATGTGAAAAAATCATTACTCCTTGTACTTCAAACATTAAAGACTGGCTAATACTCCACCAACCTCGTATGCCCATACTTCAAGTGGCTTTGGTGGCAATTTAGCCGGAGTGTAAGACTGTCCCTGCAAAAAAATCACAGAGAGGGTTCAGCAAAACTGTACACCCAATTCCAGTTTAGTATACAGTAACCTCTTGACAATTAACATTATGCTGAATAAACTGAATAAACTGTATATACAGAATGATGGAGAATGATATCCTACAATTTATCTAAGGGATTCTTGGTAATACTTATTTTAGAAAGGTTTTTATTTTGTTATTTTTTTTATACTTGTGTTAATTAGGTTATTTATTTGATGTAGATTTATTGTTTCATTTTTGGTTATGATTTGGTCAGTATCAACAGGGCCTTATTCTCATTCACTACAAATAATGTAAGGTTTAATTGCTCTCTCCATAATCTTAATTCTTAAATTCTTCCTTCTATTTCTGATTCCCATCGCATATTAATTTCTGTGTTTTTCTTTCTCTTTTATAACTCTTGTCTATCTATCCATGTCTTTCATCCTTCATCAATCAGTATCAAAGCTGTCTTCTCCCACATCGCAAAATGTTACATAAATAAACCAGCAGATCAATTAGATAGATAACAAAACGAAAGCTTAAACCACTAGGTGGTAAGCCCCAGTGGTCTGAAGCTACATCAAATTCAAGATCCAGCAAGTGTGGGATTTCATAACACACACCTTATATGTGAATGTAGGATAGCAATACATGCCTATACTTTTGTACAGAACATTAAACTGTTGGTGGAAAACGTAATAGCTATATGATGTCACATTTAACATTTGATTTTGTTGATGCAGGATTTCCTGGCACAGCTATAGTAAACAATGCATATCTGATTTCTCCAGTCCAAACACTATGGAACAAACTATAGACAAATTTAGGTTACCTTTCCTAAACGACCAATCATAGCAAACCCTTCAGTCAAAGTCTGCAATAAATCCACAATCACACATTATATGATTTTAAATTTTCGTTTTACAAATGGGCAAGAATTACTAACAAAAGAGTTAAACGCTAATAACTAACCGTTAGTAAACCAAGTGAGAGCATGAAAGGAACGTTTCCATCACCTAAACAAAGAAATATAGCTGAGTAAGGGCAAAGAAAGCATAAGAAACAACATGCCATTAAAATTTTGCAACCTTCCGATGAAAGAAAAAGGGCTTCAGAAGAATTGATTGAAAGTCAAAATGATTTGTAAGACTACCAAAGAAATCATCAAGTAAAACTTGTCTTAACTAGGAAGGCGGAAGCACAATTTGCAGGTTATCTGGAAAGAATATTATTATTATCTTTTTAAGAAAATGGAAAATTACAGAAGATGTACTAAAATTCTGAATAAATCTTCTTGTTATAATGTGAATTTGATATCTTCTGCAGTTACAAAAATGCAGCTATTAATTAATGAAATATTGCAGAAAACAAATAATAAAAATGACACACTGAAAACAGGTGAATGTAACCATACACACCATATTTGCCAACCAGGTACTTTATTATATCGTCTGATTCGTACATTGAAACTCCTGTGTTTGGGTCAACCTGCAACCACAAACCAAAGTATAATCTTATATCGAACGGAAAATTGAAACCAGTCCCCATTCATATATAAAGTTGGAGTAGCAATAACCAATGGTGCAGACTAATGACTCAGAAAAGAAAAGGAAGAACATCAGACCATGTAAGGGAACTGCTTTTTACCACCCATCTGCAAAACCTTGGGACGAAAATTGGGACCATTTCTTGGACAAGGATAATATAGAACATCAAGATCCAGCACCGCAACAATTTCTCTAACCTGTTTATAGATATGATACGATGTAATGGAGCCACTGAATAATTTCAACAACTTGCCACATTGCAGAAGACATATCATACATATAATGCACCTGAAAACCAGCTATGAACCATGGGTGCCAAATTGAACATGTATAGCGATAATCCTTTAGAAGCACAATCTCAGTTCTGATGATATCTAATTGCAGTACAACATTATCATATGAATATTATAACTGCAATATTTAGTATCAATAGCTATACATGGACTGGTGAATTTATCTGGATATTCTATAATTTGAGACATGACCATTCAACCAGATTTGAGGGTAGCACCTCCTCCATGAGTTACATTGTGCTGGAAATGTCCAGTCCAGCGATACAGAATTACAACATGTAGTGTGTAACTAGCTCAACAGCATTTGATTCATTATATACATCTCCATAATTTGATTGCTCAATTACGAGCATATTATACTATCTAGTACACGCAAAATGGATGATGCTCTGGAGTAATGTTACCTTTCGACAAAAAGGACAGCTGAAGTTTGCACGTGGTCCATGGAGAAAACAACAGAAGCAGTCAGTCTTCTCTTTACCCCGAATGGTGTAAGGAAATGTATATGACGGCCAAAAACAAGAATACAGAAGGCAAAATACCAAATGAAAAAATTCCAACTATAGAGTACCTTTCATACTCATATATCTCAATAGGCTTCTCTGGACGAGGGCCTAATTTTGAGGTCTCCTTCACCTTAAAACCTGTTGAAATCAGCTGGCTCAGCTAAAATGTCAAATGATATGAATTGAATTTGATGTCTTGAAGGATGCATTCAGAAGTCGTGATACAGAAGTAATGTAAGGAATTTGACTACTACCAGCTAGTTCCAGGGCATACTGATCAGGTGGAATCTCATCCTTGGAAACAAAGGATGCACTATATCTGCCACATTACAAAGTAATTGCCATACGATTAAGGTGTAAGAAAGTGTCCAGGGCTAAATTAATAAAAACTGATAGATGATGTGATGCCTTCAGCAGGACCACTTGCGCTTGGTTTTGTAATATTCAAGGAGAATAAGGATGGATTACTCAGTAGGACTTCTCTTATTACCTATAGATTTATTGTCTATCACAAAAATATAACTGATGAGCCCTTCCCTATTTACATCATGGTTTGCACCTATATATTTGTAGATCCCGGCCTAACCATAATAAAACCTACTTAATTCCTTTCCTTCTGTAGTATGATATCCCATATTCTTCTGACATGGTACTACATCAAACTGAGTGAAGCACCCACAGAGAGAAGTGGATAGACCATAAGGAAGAAGGATGACAAAGGAAATCACTTGGTAATATAAACATTGCAGTGCAATATACTCGGCAAAACTAGATATGCAATCTGCACATTTAAGCTCCATCTGTCTTAGCTAAAAAAATTTTGGGTTATAAAAGTTAACTTGTTCCATATTGATATTAACTCTATTCCTTAGCTACTTAAATTTTTAAGTTCAAGAGAAATCAATCAACCAATAACAAGGGCTCCAGTATAAAGAGAGAGCTCTGTGCAATTATTTCTTGCAAAATCATATGCAATATGAAAGTCAACAAAACCAATACTCTTGAGTATTTATCTTGTCCAGTTTTGATGTTCATAATGATCAGAAATAACTTGACTTTGTCTGCAAAAGCAGCTTGACATTTACACTGGGACATCCGATAAAGAATTCTACCAATGCGATCCAAAATTCTAGTTTGCCCATTGTCCTTTTCCTTCTTTACAACCAAACGGCATATTATAACAACAATGATTAGACTTAATTAAATCCAGCTACCACCAGAGGGGCTATATGGTTCCAGTATTGAAAGCAACTCCACAGATTAGCAACTGTTTAATTGCTGTAAATCCTGCAGCTACATAGCAGCATTGTATTTTATGACATTTTTCTCCTTTACTCTATTTTTAGCGATGTAAATATGTAATGAATTCAAGATATCACATGCTTTTGCTTGAATTCGACTTACTCTTGCTTGAATTCAGCATAATCTATTTAAACCATCCAAGAACGAACTATATACACTAACAAGCAACCAAAAAGGGGGTTTAATTTAACCATTAAAGAACACATTTAAACCATTAAAAGAACAAGTAAACAATATCAAAACTTAACACACATTAGTTACAACAATTAAAAGAAAAAAAAGAAAAAGAATGCAAATACCCTGAAACAAAAACACCAGTTCCCAATCGAAAGAACAGAGCAAGGGAGGCGCCCAATATGTCCAAAGCCTTGTCAGGTCTAACAGCGAATCGCTTCGGCTCAGGTGGCAAGAAATTTGGCGGGGCAGCAAATGGCGTTGGTTCTGGTTTTTCCTGGGTGCTTGTCGTTGACAAAGAAGAGGGAGTTTGTGGGGTTTTTGGAGATTCGGAGGTTGCTCTAATGGAAAATGAGGTTCTGGGCATTTGACGGCGGCCGGAAAGTGGCCGGAGAAGTGCAGGTTGGGAGAAGTTCAGTACTCCGGCCATTGGCTTTCTCGCTGGGAGAGTTTTCAAACTGATAGCTAAAAGTGTATTTTCGTTTTGAGTGGCTTCTTGTGTCGAGCTGTGAAGTCCATGGTTAGTAAATTTAGTTTAGGTGGACACCAGAGAGACAGGTAATACAGTTATTTGATTTTTGTTTTTCCAAAAAAGAAAAAGAAAAAAAATTAAAAGGATCTAGTCCTAAGAATCCTCCTAGAAATTCTTTTTTAAATTAGAAAAAAATTATTTTAAAAGAAGACATTGTTAGATATCACTACTGTCATTATCTGATAATATTTTTGAAGAAAGAGTTCGATGGGGTTCATTTTGATTTAAGATGGGCGAGAATAATAAAATTGACGAACGTTTGTGTTTGTGGCTTGGACTGGACCTTGCTTGTGAGTCCATTAAAATTAGAACCCAACACGGCTCATATTTGTTAAAATATTTTGAATAAAGCAAATTATATTAGGAGAATTAATGTCAGCAAATCATTGTAAAATTTGCTAGTTTTAGTCGCATAGATCACCCAAAATAATGTATCTCTCGTTTACTTGATTACTATCAATTCACCACCAAGGCTTTGAAAATTGAAATTATCTTGTAAATAAGAAGTTATATAACCGTTAATCAGCTACATATTTGAGCAAGTCTTATCTCGTGTGTAGATTAGATACTTAGATTTGATTGTAAAGATATGATCTTAATCTTTTTCAGTTGGTGAGTGCTAATGAGATGTGAAGTGACTTGCAATAAGTACAATCCTAAAGTGAAATTGTAAAATATGTTTTATTTATTTATTTTTTTGTATATTTTTTGATACAAAAATTATAATAATATTTATAATAAAAAAATTTATCGAGACCATCCTTAAAAATATAGTTCGAAATTTTATCCTCATATAATACTGAAAAGATATTTCTTTTTTCCTTTCTTTAAGTTGTTGTTTGCTAATTATGAGGTATGAAGAGGCTTATTGTAAGCATTACCCTAAAGTCAAATGGTTTAATAAGTTCGCCGAATTAATTAAGAGATGTAGCTGCATCGGAAGTGCTTGGTGATTTACAATAATTAATTAATATTCCAATCAAGTTATAATCAACCAACGGGAGATTGGTCTTGATGGCGGTGCCGCCCAACCATTGAGAGTTGAGAGGCATGTGTCGTTGTCTTGTGAGCCACGTCAGCCTGAACCGGCCAATTCTACGGATCAAGCTACAAAACAACAGAAAAAAAACGAAAAAACAAGAAAAACAAAACAAAACAAAACAAAAGGGGATGTTGGGAGGATATTGTCAAACTTTCTCTTTGTGTTTGTGTGCCAAAGAGAAGAAAATCCAATAGTTGAGTTGCTTCGAAAATTTTGAGTGGTTTAGGAGTTGCTTTAAAAATTTTGAGTGGTTTAACTTTTCAAGGCCTTTCATTACTGCAACATCAAATTGAATAATGCACTTCCATAAAGGAAGTAGAATATCCATATATAACTCGATATATATCAAGAAAGTAGAATATACAGTGACGGATTAGGAGGGGCTTAGTTTAAAAAATTTTATTTAATTTAAATTTTGAAAATTTTTAAAATGTTCACTTGAATATATTTTAAATTTCATAAACTCAAAATTTAGTATTTTTTAAAAATTTTAAATAACAATAATAATAAATTATTTATTTTAAATGTGTTTAACCAAGGGTAATACTTTTAAAAAAGTAAGATCAAAGTCAAGAAATTAAGCGGATCAATCTCTAAAGCAGAGAAAAAAATAATGTTTGATGTGGCTTAAAAAGAATAATGATATGAACCAAAATACAGTGACTATTGGCATCTTAACTAAGACTCTAAAACTATCAAATAACATATTTACCATTAAATCATAAGTCTTTTGTTATATGAATAATGTTCCAAATTCTTTTTATTTAACTATTTTAGAAAGGGTGCATTAAAAGAAAAATTTATGGCAGTTCCTTCTTGACGCCTTAATTAGGTCTGCTCATGAGAATATATATACGTGTGTGCGCACGCGCATAACCCAATATATCTATTTGCAACTACTTATCTTATTGTTAATTAACTCTACCACATTCAAAGGATCAAATATATTCTTGAATTGGTGGAGATAATACAACACATACAATAATATTCAATCCAAAGGTAAGGAAATACATATTTTCAAAATAAATAGCAATATTTGTCATTCTGCATATACACACAATTTTTTTTTTTAATGTAAACATATCCTTAAACCGTGTGATTTAATAAATTTATTTTTAAATTTTGAATAAATTATAAAGTAATTTAATTTAAAAAGGTTAAAAAAACTAACTTTCATAAAATTCATAGTTTAAAAGTCCGCTCGCATGACAAAAACTCATTTGGTCATTATATTATAAGATTAGTGCTCAGTTTCTTTAAAAATAGCTCAAAACATCTCTATTTTCAAACTATTGATATTCTTGTCATTATTTTTTTATTTCTTTTGACTTACTTTCACAATATGATCCTCTTATAATAATATTTCTTTTTGTTGGATATTAATAAATAAAAAAATGAAATTATCAATTTAAAACAAAAAAACAAATGAGAACAACAAGAATATACATTAATTTTTGTGGAAGCCAAAGTATGTAAAAAAAAAAAATGATACTGTCAAAAAATTAAGTTACCAATTGTTTTGGACATTAATAAAAAAATAAATATATCAACTCCTTAGCATAGTGTTCCACAAAAATCAACATATTCTCTCTATTTCTATTTTATTTTTTGGGTTAGATTAATAATTTAATTGTTTTATTAATATATGAAAAAAAAACACTGCTTTAAGAGGATAATATTATAAAAATAAGTCAAAAGGAATAAAAACTAATGGTAGTGTTGTGAATAATTTAATAATAAAAATGTTTTAAGATATTTTTAAATACATAGAGGCTAAACGAATATTAACTTTAAACTATAAGGACTAAATAAGCTTTATGGAGAGAGAGAGCCATCCTTAAAGCTTAATTGATAAATAAAGATATTAAACAATAACATTAAGCTTTAACGTTCTCTCTATCCATAAGATCCATATTAAATAGGCTTCTTATATGGTTTTAACCTCACCAATACATACTTAGAAGAGTCTAATTAGTTAAAAAGAAAATATTAAAGAAAAAAAAACTTGTAATCATATTAGATGAGGAACCACTTCACCCAATAGAACAATAAGGATTTTTTTTAAAAAATAAATAAATAAATAAATTTTACTGAAGTGATAAAAAGAACAATTTTCGGCATGCCGACGTGGATAAAGAACAGTACTGGAATCCATTAAAATAATTATCAACTAAGGGAAAAATGATGAAATAAGCGCATATATTCATTGGGTTATGGTAATCTTTTCTCGAAATGCCAAAGTGAATCATTGCCACTATATCACAAAACCTAAACGTCTAGTTTAAGATATGTATAAAGAGGGGGAAATAAAAAATAAATAAAGTAGGGTATTGTCGGCATTTGTAAATTAACTAGTTATAACTTGCAAAGCACGAAAGAGGGCATCTGATTTGATCATGGATCTTTCTTCTGAAAAAAAACAAAGTATTTCATTTTATTTTTATAATTTTCAAACAAATAATACTCACACTTATACACATAAATTAATACACTATATACGCAGCAAACCGCGATATATTATGCTGTCATCACTTGCATCATTTGAACCATAAAGCGAAGCGGCGTTAAATGTCCACTCCTGCAGCCTCATTTATGAGGTATTATGAAAAAAAAATTAAAAATTAAAAGTCATTCTATGTGCTAACTGCTAACAACCATGAATGAATTTCCCCAATAGAAGACATTATTTCAGTCAAAGTATAAGACTAAAGTTATAGCTTTTTTTTCTTTTCTTTTTTCCCCAAAGGTAGGAGAGCGGACAATTTTGAAATGAATTTTTAATTTATGTTTCTTTTAGAATTCGAACTCAAGTTGTTAAGACTCCATTTTGTATAATTTTTTAAATAAATTTTATTTAAATAGAGCTTTTATTAGTAGAACTTTTATAAATAAAGTATATACTCAAAAAATTTTAGTTGTTTGTTTGTCCACAAGAGTTTTTATTAAAAATTTATAAAATTATTTTAATAGATAATTTTTTAAAATAATGTTATGAAAATAGTAAAATAAAATAATTAAATAAATAAAATATATTTTAATATTTTAATATTAAAAAAACTTTTCAAGCTCTATTCTCAAAAGTCTAAAATTTAAGTTTTTGCTAATAGAAGCAAAATAACTTATTTAATCTTAAAAAACTCTACTAGAAAAATAACTAAACATTAATAAAAATTATGATAAGAGCTTATTTAATTAAATAAATATTTATGATCATTAAATAAGTCATATCAAACAAGCACTAAGTGTCTATTTGATATAACATATTTAATGGTCATAGATACTTATTATAAATACCCCAAAATTTCTTATCACAATTTTTATTGTTATTTTTATAGAATTTTTAACGCTTCAACAAACTATTTTGTCTTTAATAAAAAAAACTCAAATTTTAGATTTTTAGGAATAGAGGTTGATTTTTTTAAATATTAAAATATTTTTTACTTACTTGACAATCTTATTTTATTTTTTTCATAATATGATTTTAAAAAATTTAATTATTAAAGTAATTTTATAAAATTTTAATAAAAATCCTTATTGATAACTAAACAAATAAATTTTTTTTTAGATTAAAACTCTACTAGCAAACATTTTATTTAAATACATTTTACTTGAAAAAATTATACAAAACGGAGCCTAAATAAGATTACTTAAAAATTACTTATTCAAACATTCCTGAGGGCTAATAAAACTGTACTTAAGCATCAATAGTCTACCATGGTAGCTCGGGCTACCGGACAAGGTAACTGCTCTTTTAATTTTTGTAGGTTAATTAATGGCTAGCCTTTCTCTTAGTATCCTCCGTTGAATTTCTAAAAGAGATCGTTGCTGCCCATTTTTCTACTTCCACTGCCTTTTAGGAAAAACCGCAACCATATAATTAATATTAACAAGCATACGTATTGAAAAAAAAAAACACTCATCTTCATCTCAGCAATGTAAATTACCATTTATTTTGATATAGTGAATGGTGTGACACTGTCTCATAAATTTAAGTTATACATAATTAATTATTAAATTTTATCGTTTTTCTTTTAAAAAATAAATTTATGTTAGTGTCCCGTGAATTAAGATGTTTATTAGTGTATCGTCCACTCTTTCAATAGATGTAAATAGGAATATTGGGTGGTTTTTGATCGTAACATATGAAGTGGACTTATTCTGAACTTTCTTTGAAAATGGCCTCAATTTTGCCCAAGAATATTACATTTACAGATCTGTCGTTTCGCTTGAAACTCTTGGACTGCAAGCAAGCCGCAAATTGAAGATGGCTAGTCCGCACTCGTTGCTGGCTGTAGGATGATGACATATATACACAGAGACCTAACTAGCTCAATAAATTTTCGGTTACATAACCACAATGGGTTTTTGGATGGGGATTGATGAGACTGAATCACTTTTCCATGAATTTACAATTTAGCTACATCTATCTTTCAATTCGGGACTGAAAATGCTCAATATACCTACATGACTTATGTCGAAAGTCATGCAACCTTATATGATACGTATCATTTTTTGAAATTTAAAATTAAAATTCCATTGTCGTGAGAAAGACTTAAACAACAATTTTGTTCGATTTGTGTTTGTATATGTCAATTAAGGGAATCCACTCTCAATATGCAGTTATGAAATGGTTGGGACTATTTAAACTCATGATTTTTCTCTTAAAATTCACATTCTTAATAAACCTACCATTAAATTTTTAAAACTTAAAGTTTTAACTTTGATTCTATACATCTCGTATAATCTCAATTAAATTATATATTCTCTTTTTATTGTCCTATTTTTTTTTCATCATTGTAACTGATTTTTTCCCCACCCACAATCACTAGTGTCTTCTGACAATTTTCTCTCGATTTTTCTTCATGCAAATGACATGTTTAAAGAGTTTAAGTTCTTCGATTACCAATCTCCGGAAATTCTTGCGAACTAAGATTTAAGACTAAAATTAAAAATTATTCAATCATTAATTTTTTTTAACTTCTTTCTATTGCTATGGTGCTACCTGAAATTGTTCGGGTAGCAAACTCTCATATATTTAGTTTAGGGTCATGAATGAGAGAGAAATTTGATTTCCAAAGCATCAATTTCTAATTTTTAAAATCACACTTATTCGGAGACTTTTCATGCACATTTTTTTTGTGTGCAGTTATCTAATTGTGGAGAACTCCTTTGTCATGAAAAATATGATTTCAGAAGCATCAATTTCTAATTTTTAAAATCACACTTATTCAGAGACTTTTCATGCACATTTTTTTGTGTGTGTATTTGTGTAGTTATCTAATTGTGGAGAACTCCTTTGTCATGAAAAATTATTGACAAAACCTTATTATGGACTAATTAGAATTCATGTTTGATCGGTGTAAAATTTAGTGTTTGTAGTTTGCAAAGAGAATTATTATTTTATTGAATTAAAAAAAGAGAGAATTATTATTGACTGTTTTATTTTTGTCTTCAACAGTAATTTCCTTCAAGCCTATTATATACCACGGATATAAATTTTATTAAAGCAATGAGCGCGGAAAGGACTTTTATGTGTTCAAAACACCATCACCCATTATAAAATTCCCTATCAACATTCTTATTATATTCTAATTTAAAGTAAATTAATAAAATGATGTAGTACTTACAAATCAACATCCAAATCACTTAGAATTCAGATTCTGAGATAAATTCCTGAAATACTCGAGTATCTAACTTTTATTTTCACGTCACTCATGCGAATAAATTTGTATTTCAGAATTTGTTGTATGCCACCAATTACCCGACCGATTCAATACTTTAATACACATGTTAACTCGTACATACATTTTCTTCTTAATTACTCAAAAATATGTTAATAATTTGATGTTTAATTATTGATAGACTTTTATGGATCTAATTCATACTCAAAAGTTTTAACTCAAGAATTGAAAATTGTCTCAAAGCAACAATACGGAGCATTATCCTCAAATACCTCTGAGTATGAGTAGACTGATCTTTTTAACTGGTCATAGTTCTAATGCCGTGAAGAGGTTCATTGCTGAAAGTTAAAGAGCAAATAGTCAACGTTGCACACCGGGGAATAGCTAGAGTCAACCAACGGCGTCAATCACTTGCAAGTTACGGTCCCCATTCTACTGGATCTATTGATCAAATGATCGCGAGCTAGCTAGCTAGTTATTTGTCATCTCTTATATACTGTAACAATCGTGCGCCAATGCGGTCTGGTCACATTCCACTTGTTTCGATGACCCACCGACTCGAAACTCATTGAGTACGACTCGTTTACTACTGATGAAGAGACAAGAATACCAACATTTGCTGCATTACTTGATCTTTCTTTAGCCCGCACCCAAAACATTTTACTAGTTGACCCTAGTTTAATTTATGTATTACTCGTCAATTTACCGCGCAATTAAAGTACTCTTCGGATTCTACTAATTGCCCCATTTAACTCAAATGCACTTAGTGAGTCAGTCTCTGAGTTGCAAAATTTCTAACAGGTTAAGTTACCATCAATGATGAAGTCATGACTTACAAGCAAAAGTCTAAAGAGTTGGGTCCCGTTTCAAATAAGGGATTTTTGTAAATAACTGTATATTATGAGGGCAACTTCGTAACTAAAATTCTATAAATACGACACTCCTAATCCTATGCTCCTCTCACTCTTAGTTAGAGATAGAAATCTAACTCTCGGAGAAGACATGGGGAATTGCTTAATGCTTGAAGAAAAAGTGATCAAGGTGATGAAAACAGATGGCAAAATCCTTGAATATAAAGCCCCCGTCAAAGTTCAGGACGTGCTGGCAGAATTTACAGGCCATGCAGTTTCTGATTCATTTCCTGAAATCAGGCATCTCATGTCCGACTTTAAATTGCTTGGTGGGAACTTATACTTCCTTGTTCCTGTTCCATTGCCATCCCACAAAGTAGAGAAAAAGAAGGTGAGGTTTTCGGAGGAAGAAGCCAGAGACGAAGCGAAAGAAACGAGCAGTGTTGTGAGGATTAAGGTGGTGATCAGTAAGCAAGAGCTGCAGGATTTGCTGCTGCTGCAGAAAGAAGGAGTAGTTTCAGTTCAAGACGTGGCTTCTCGGCTTGAGGGTAAACAAGGCACAAACTCTCAGGCCGTTGGTTTCCGGGACGGTCGTAATACCAGCGAAGGGTGGAAGCCTGAGTTGGAAAGCATACCTGAAGTTGACTAGCAAATCATGCAAATGTTATGTACACTTGTTAATCTCTTTTAATAATCTTCTTTAGTTTAACATATAGAAACATAGAGACAGTGAAACTATCACGGAACTTCAGTGTCTGTCCTCTTGTTGTTCGTTCCTTTCGCAGAATTTAGGTTGCATCAATAATGATATTGAAACGTAATACCACACTAGAAAGAATAAAATTAGATTCCCAACTAAAATTATTAATCACTAAACACTAAATATCAGCATAAGAAAACCAAAAGACACATATAATAATTCAACAGCGATATGCTCACAACACTTAGCACACCATTTAAGCACCGAAAGGATTCGTTTCGAAGTAATTTATATTTAGTTCGAAACGCACCGTTCGGTGCTAAATGGTATGCCAACTGTTGTATGAATCTCATTTTTTATTATAATTTCGCATGATTTTTTTTTTATTTAGAGGATCAATCTTAATTAATAGCAATCGAAAGAATCAGAACAAAGAAGAAAAGAAAAAAAAATCATTGTAAGAATATTATTGTCCAAATCACTCTTAATCAATCATTCAAAATTTGCTAATTATGCCATTTTTAGTTTGATTGCTTGCATCAATTAAGGTTTTCTTTTTTTTTTTTTACTATTGAAAACAAAGAAGAGCGTTGACTATTTTTAACCATATTTATAAGGTTTATTATTAGATGAGTAGTATTATACATCTCAAAATTTTATCTCAATGGATGTGTCATTCTATTAATAAATGATGCATCACAAGATACATTATTTATAATTAAATTTAAGATAAAATTTTAAAGTATCTATCATTATTCATATTATTGTATAAGACGTAAAAAATGAATATATAGGACTACCTTTATCAGAAGTAAAATTACGAAGGCTATCCAAAATTCAGCCTCAACCTAATTGGTCGAGGTTTAATTACTTCGGGTATTTAAAGTGACAGCGAATACAATGACTACATAACACGAGAAGTTAAAGAGTCGATGATTGTTAATTATAAGCTAATTATAATTATTAGGGGTTGACGAATTCATCTTAAAGTTGCACGCTTGCAGCCGAGGCATAATTGAACAACGGAGAAATTCTAAAAGGCGGTGCCGCCGAACCATAGAGAGACAAGTGTCATGGTCTCGAGTGCCATGTCAGCCGACCAAACACCCCTTTCTGCCAAGTCTAGAAGCAACAAAGAAAAACAAAAAAAATAAAAGGGAGAAGGAATGTCTTGAGGGAAAATCAAAGTTTCTTTTTGAATGTGCGTGCAAAAAACAGAAAAAAAATCTAGGAGCTGGAAGATAGAAAACGAATATTTGTCTGTGTTGAATGTTCAGTTGCTTTCCGAGTTTAATTAAGTGGTTCCAGGCCGACCATTTACTGCAAAATCAACAGTTGGAATTCAGAGCATATAATTCAAAAAGAATCTTAATGTGTACTTCCAGAAATGGAGTAGCTCTATCCAAAGAGCCATCGGCCAAGATTGCTCAACAACTAGCTAGCTTGAAGAAGAAGAAGAATAAGAGAAATGATCGATGGGAAAATAAATGTAACACGGGGAAAAAAAAAAGGAACAGGGACGACAAAGAATAGTTCAAAGTTTATATTGCAACTGATCTCATCATTTACTTTGTCACACGATATAAATTGTTATGTAGGTATAGATACAAACTTTTATATTCCATTTTCATTAAGTTTGAGTGTGATAATCACGTGAAAATCTTTCTCAATAGAAGTATAAGTGCATATATGATCAATTTGATTGTATGACGAGAACCATGCATAATCATATTGTGCATATAAATATAACAAATGAATGCCAAATTATGATAATTGATTATTTTTCTTCATTATAATTTGATCTAAAATTAAGTGTGCTTCACCATCTAAAATTAATAAGATTGAAGGTTTGCATGTTTAACTTACAAATAGCTGCATGCTACAATAGCTGTAAACAAAAAAGATGAAACTTAAATTATTTATTCATGAACAAATAATATTAATTATTCATAATTAATGTGCATATACACTACGAAAGAATGACATCACGGGGGCCGAATACACATTTGTCCCAATTCTCCCTTTCAACTCACGATAACAATACTTCAGCAGACTTTCAGGAAAGTGCATGCAACATGCGACATTCGATTTCCAGGGCTGAATCTCATCGATGAAGATTGAAACAGCAAATTAAAGAGTGCCATGGATCATGGATTGTTGAACTTTTGCATAGACAACGACATGCATCATAAAAAGAAAATGAAATAAAATCTCTTTCAGAGCTAGAGAATTTTGCTGAAGTTAGGCTTTAAGTAAAATAGAGAAAAAGCAAAAAGGACATCGCTAAGGTTAGGCCACTTATATATCGAAATCCCATAGAATATATAATTTTTTTTTTTGGAAATAATCTAAGCCATTTTCATCATGCTGACGTAATTACACCTCTGTACTCTATTTTAAAGGAAAAAAAAATCCCAAAAGGAATATTAATAAAGAACTGGTAATGATAATAAATGCTCAAAGCACTTGGGAAAAGAAAGATTTTTTTTTTATATCTTTTTATGTTTTCTTCTGAGCCAAAGAAATCTTCATTCATGATTCATGCGCTGATTGTAAGCAAGCAGCATGGATTAATTATGATTTTTCATTAAATAAATCAATCGTCCACTGACCAGAAGTGATTATGAAATTAGAAATATAAATATAATGACCATCATATTTGTTATACAAAACCCATTAATGTGACACTGCCAGTACCCATTATACTGTTAAACCTAGATATTTATTTAACATGTAAATACATGTGTGTGTGAGTGTATCGAAGTCTAAAAATGTAATATGATCATGATTTGTAAATTCGTTGATATATGTCTACAACAATGTACCTAGGCCAACATCGCTTGCATACCTACCTGATCACATAATGTAATTTAATTAATTCATAACTTCAGATTTATTAATTAATCAATTAATGAAGCATTGCAAAAGTTCTCCATGTGCGTTGGTGTTGCTCACGAAATCAATTGTATACGTACGTTTACATACAACGTATGAATTATTCTTAATTAAAAGAATTACTCTTAATTAGTCAAAACAGAAAAGTTATTTCGCCATCGGTCTACTATGGTGGCGGGGTAGGCAGGCAAGGTACGATAGCTAAGTGCTCGTTTTGGTAAGTTACTATCCAGCTTCTCTCTCTTTTTTCTATAATTTTTGTTATTCGTTTGTTTCCACTAAATTTCCAAAGGAGATCGAGCTAGGCTCTTGATTTTCTACCTCCACTAGCTTAAAAGAAGAATCACAGCCATATAATATTTAGCAAGCATGCGTGTTGAAAACAGCAGCAGTGAATTAACTCAACACCACTCATTTCTTAATATATTCTTCAATCTCCATGATTAATGCACTTTTTCTCTCAATTGTCTTTATTGTAGATTAAATAAGTAAATTTAGTTTTCGGCTACTAGGGGTAATGACGAAACGAAAACTTTGAAAGTGGATTGATTGGAGAAATAAAGGTTTTCTAAATAATAAGTTTATCAAATAATTCTGAATAGTATAAAATTAGAGTTTTAAATTCTTTATATAATGATTTTAAATATTGTAAATTTATTAAAAGAGATAAATTTAAAATATTATTTTATAATACAATTCTCCTGATGAAAATCATAAAAGGAGAACAAACAGCGCTCATATTATTTTATTTAAAAAAATAAAAATTCCAGAAGAATTAAGAAAAATAAAGACAATATTAAAATTGAGAAATGACAAAAAAAAAACATAACTTTTGAATTGAGCACAAGATAAAATATAGTTCTATTAGATTCATCTCCTCACAAGCTTCAAAATGATATTTTATACATAAAAAATAAACATCTGTAGTTTAAATTATACCTTCCGAAAGATATCCCGCTTGTAATACACAATCATACTGCATCAGATAATTAGGTGAATAATGAATGGTCTACACTTTTATCCCCTCAGGTTCTGGGTTCGTGTCTCATGTGAATATCGTCTCTTTTGATTGTGAGAAAATTTCATCGTCTAGCCTAGAAATCTGGGTTGCACTGTAATTAGAATCAATCCGGGATTACAATAAATAAATGTATAGATTTGAGCACTTTAATATTATGGGGCGCGTGGTTGTATGAATAAGTGATGTGGTATACCTAAGACCTCACGATATTTGCCCAAAGTAACAAATCTGCCGTTAATTTCAGTTGAAGGTCGGACTGCAAGCACGCTGCTTCTTGGAGAAGATGAGCTAGCTAGCCCGCACTTACCGCTAGGCGCTAGCTGTAGATGACATGGAGAGTGGAGATCCGACTAGCTTGATTAGTTTTGTATCAGTTGGATAACCACAAAGGGAATATTGGATGGAGATTGATGGGGACTCAATCACGATCATTAGAAGTTAGCTAATCAAAACATTTCGTATTAGGGATGATTAAATGCTCTATGTATATATGAATTTTGTCAAATTCAATCTTATATGTATGTTACGCATATATTTTATAAAATTCAAAATTAGAATCTCGTATGCCTAAAACTTTAATCCATATGCAAGTACAAGGAGGACCCAAAATTTTATATTATCCCAAACTAAATTAAAAATTTTACATTTTGAAGTGAGCGTAAACATTCATAAATAAAATAAAAAATTCATCAAATATGGGAGACACAAAAAATCTTATAAATAGATATTCTAAATAAAAATAATTATAGAAAAAATATTAGAAAACAAAGGACAATTTAAATATAAAACCACCATTTTTCAATTACCAAATATGATGTTGCAACCTATAATAATGTATAATTATATAATAATTAATAAATCAATTAAGAATTTAAGCTAAACTAAATCAAACACATGTAATTACAATTAATTCAAAATTACAAGTAAAACTTTTATGCTTGAAAGGTACTTAATTACCAAATTTAAATAAATTAAACAATTAAAATTATTCATCTTTTTAAATTATAAAAATATTGTTAGTAAAAAATTTCAATAATAAACTAAATTTAACTTTGTTAAAAGATATTTTGATGCTATTATTCTTTGCCAAACAGTTGACTATTTTTAGAAAATTAGATGTTGATAATTCTCCTATAAGAAACTACTCAAAATACTTAAATTTTATTTTCTAATTTATTCTCTTAGTTAATGTAACTAATAAAGAAAATGTCATAATTTACATAAAACGTTTATGAAAATATTAATAATTGTTATTATGTATTTTTCTCAATCACTTTTAGTACTAGTGGCGATATTATATTACATTGGCATATTTTTTTTCTATTAATTTTTAAAAAAATAGATTAAAGTATTAATAATATTTTAGACCCCTAATGTTTTCAATCTATTCAATAAATATATAATTTAATTATTTTACAAAATGAGTAACCAATTAAAATAGGAAAAAAATAATTGAATTAGGGACATATTTGAAAATAAAATAAAAATTCTATTGTTATATGAAATTAATAAAACATAATGGCAACTGAATTAGAG
Organism: Aegle marmelos; assembly: GCA_030449875.1. NCBI lineage: Eukaryota > Viridiplantae > Streptophyta > Magnoliopsida > Sapindales > Rutaceae > Aegle > Aegle marmelos. The sequence goes on along the minus strand of JASUUL010000077.1, from coordinate 5,008,636 downwards.
ATACATATGAAAATAAAATAGAAACTCTAGCCATATATAAAATTAATCAATATATATATGGTGGTACATCATACCCCCCGTTTTCTCTTTTTGTGACCACCATTGAATTTAATACAATTCATCGGGTCGGACTTGGGAAATTAAAGTCTCACCGTAAGAAAAGCTTTATCACGTGTGCTTCAGATCAACCATTGTTTCCAGAATTAATAACTTTGAGTTGCACTATTTTGTCAATATCATATAATTTTATGATCATATCCAAATTTTATTTATGTTACTTTTTAATTTTCGTTCTCTTTCTAGTTACAATACCATTTTTTTTTGGAAAAGTACAATACCATTAATATAAAATAAAAGAAATAATTTTTCTAACTTAAAATAATTAACAACACAATAGGCAAAATAAGCATTACAATTAATTACAAAATAATTCATAAACAACCAATTAATAGGAATGACTTTTTTTTCAATTCAATTCCACAATTCAACATTAAAAACATACAATTCAAATTCACAACCATCACAACCACACACAATTTAATTCCACAACCCAATATATATATATATAAAGCGCATGTCTTATCCATATAAAAATACACAATTTAATTCAACAATCCAATATTAAAAAAAAAATTTCATGTCTTATACAAATAAAAAAATATTTTTTTAATATACTATCGGGTCGAGTTAGCTTAAGCCCGACTCTAACTCAAACTCAAATATTCGGGTCAAAACCCAAAAAATTAAGGTCAGATCACTCGAGACCAAAGTTAAAGTTAGGTAAAATTGCCATTCTTAAATAAAAACGTAGCTTCAAAGATGGGATGTATTTGTTTGTTTATTAACAACACAATCCATGATATTTGCTGAAAATTTAGAAAAGTTAAAGTTTATAAAATTTTGTGCCAACATCATTTTTTTTTTTCCAAATTCTCCAAGCACGAATCACTGATCATCATCATTGTATTATAGTATCCACTTTTGCAAGTTATAATCAAGAGACTATATATGTCAGATGCATCAAGGATGATAGAAAATGAAATAGATTTTGAATTTTTGCTAAGACTCTTATTTTTTATCATTTAGTAAAATTTTATTTTTACCTATGAAAACAAATTTATTGATATAATAAGAGGAGTTTTACTTATAAAACAATAGTAATTATTATAACAATTATCTAATTATTAGAAAGCCTTAAAGTTAGATTTTTAAGGAAAAACGGGAGAGACACATAAAAAAGAGGGAAGAAGATACATAATAAAACACAAAAAAATTCAATTTATTACACCTGAATTTCATTGTGTGATGAAAAAATTTTGGGTGATTTTCTTTTATCTAAAAAAATTTAATTTATTATTACTTATGTGATATAGAGCAAATGAATCTTAAGGTAACAAGAAAGTAACTTCAATGAGAATGTAAAGTTTTTCTTATTGATTGCAATTGATTGATTACTAGTAGAATTGAAAACGGAAAAATCCGGAAGAATGTAGAGGTGAGAGGTTGAAGAAAGAGGAAAGGAAATTACGTTAATGAACTGTAAATGCAGAAGAGATTAGGGATTGCAGTAAAAAAAAAAGAAGAAGAAGAAGAAGGGGTATGGTGCACCCATTGTTGGGGGGGGGGGGGGTTATATATATAAACTTAGAAATTGTGCTAATAATTAATTTGGCATTTTGCATTTAACCAAGGTGGAAAAAATATGGGGAGAAATGCTATATATATATATATATATATATAGAGAGAGAGAGAGAGAGAGAGAGAGAGAGAGAGAGAGAGAGAGAGAGAGAGAGAGAGAGAGAGAGAGAGAGAGAGAGAGAGAGAGAGAGAGAGAGAGAGAGAGAGAGAGTTATTATCTGTTAAAGTGTAAGAATCTTACTGAAAAATTCCTAATCTATAAACTAATATATTTAATTCATAGCTAGCCGACCACTAACGGTAAAGGGAAATCTTTTCACGCATGTTGTTGAAGGTTACTGCTAAAAGACAAAGCAAGACAGCAAATAGTCAATGTTGCACACAGAAAAGTAGCTTTTAATCAACCGCAAAGTTGCGGTCCATTAGTCCATATTGTCCATTGGATGTATTCATCAAATGCTGGAGCAGCTAGTAGCTTAGCCACCAGCAATGGGGTCTGGTCATATTCCACTTGTATTCCAAATGCAACCAAAGTTTGTTTTTGATGTATCCAGCTTCATCCGCATGCGATTAATCCACTATACCGATTCTATTTTATCTACCCATTTTCCGTTTACTCAAAAACTTACTTTGTGGGTCAATTCCTGCTTTGGAAAGTGCACGCGTTACCATCAGTGATAAAATCGTGACTTACAGGTGCAAAGCTTAGTTCACACCAGCGAGGAAAGTCTAAAGAATTGGGGTCCAATTGCAGACAAGATTGGGATATTTCTGTAAATAATTGCAAATCACGTGGGCAGCTTCATAACTTTATTCCTATAAATACAATGCATCGATCCTATAAGCTGTTATAATAATAGCAAGAAGGCACCAAAAACAGAAGAGCCATGGGGAATTGCTTAGTCCTTGAAGAAAAAGTGATCAAGGTGATGAAAATAGATGGCAAAATACTTGAATATAATCAACCCATCAGAGTTCAGGATGTGTTAGCAGAATTTTCTGGCCATGCAATTTCTGACTCGCTTCCCGAAATCAGGCATCTTAGGCCAGACTTCAAACTGGTTGGTGGGAACTTGTACTTTCTTGTACCTATTCCATTGCCATCCCAGAAAGTTCAGAAAAAGAAGGTCAGTTTTTCAGATGAAGAAGCCGGAGCCGGGGCGAAAGAAAGAGGCGGTGTTGTAAGGATTAAGTTGGTTATCAGTAAGCAAGAGCTGGAGGAGTTATTGCAGAAACAAGGAGTTTCGGTTAAAGACATGGTTTCTCGGATTCAGAGTAAACAAAGTGCTGATAATAGAAGTGATAACACTAAAGCGTGGAAGCCTGAGCTGGAAAGCATACCTGAAATAGATTAGCAAAACTTACACTATGTAATCTGCTTCGGTTTCTATAATCTTTCTTTAGTTTAACATAGAAAAATAGACAGTGAAATTAACTATATATATGATAAATATAGCAAAAAGCTCATCTTAATTAGGTTGTATTTTCATCACAAGTGTTTACCATCTTATGAAAATCAGCAACAAAGGAAGTAGCTAAGTCTTTAATTGTTCTTGCTTGTTTCTCTGTTAAAATCCCGCATTCCTAGAAAACCTCCCACGCATGTCACCCAGAACTCGGAAACATGTCAAACTGTGAACCACGTGATGCCGTTGCAAGTCAAAAGACATTTTTTTTTTTTTTTGTTCCTATATGAGTCAATAAAAGCAATCAGTTCGTTCAAGGAGCAGTGCCCAAAATCACTAATCAAACTCATTCCCCAAAATCTAATATTAGATTAAAACAACAGTAACATAGATGTTTGAATATGTTTCTGAAAAATATGATATGGAAAGTAATAGGCAGTTTCTCGAGTCTTTCTAATTCAAACCTCAATTTCTGGAAAATTTCATTTTACAAAAGTAATTTTATAAACTAATACGAAAGAATCTGAAATCAAACATAAATATGATACAGTATAAATAGAGTCTGATTTTGGAAATGTTTAATGAGAGACTGATGGTCCGCCGTCGCGTACAAGCCTGTCACCTGATTATTGGCTGGTGTCCTGCAAGCCGGGCAATGATGAGGTGATCACAATAGGGTGTGCGGTGACACAAATGTGAGGAGATTTAACAGAAATCTCTGTAGCCCCACATGCCGAGTCAGAAGAAAAAGTTTGAAAAGAGAAAGTGGAAGAAAGCAATGTAAGCATCCATTACAGCTTAACTTTCAGTAAATCCTCTCATTAATCATAATTAACAAGACGGATGAACATGAGTAATAACAATTCATCTTTTACATCATTGCTTACATGATGGCGGTGCTGCTAGTGCTTCCCCCATTTGGCAGTTCCGGTTGGTGTTCATAATTATGCTAGGCACTAAATATCTGAAGTGATGGGACAGGTCAACTTCATCCAGTAAAAACGCGCATATATGAATCTACGAAATGGATGAATTTATTAAGCTTGTTTCCTTTCTCTGGTGTGTTCAATGTATGAATCCTCACCATCTAAAATAGAAGTGAAGTATGGTACGTTTCTTAGTTTTGTTCCTGTTCCAATACTATACCATATCAACTCTTTTTTTTTTTTTAATTTAATTTTTTAATTTTTTTAGTGCTAGGACAACAACTGGCATCTCAACTCTATGAATTATCAAAGAAAGTAAGTCACAAAAACTATTTATCATATGTAAAAATTTGGCATAATCATATCTTTAGTAACTTAAAAGATACAGTGTTTGAATACTTAGTAATTAAACACTAAATGCTATAATTTACAAACTAAATTGATAAAATCTTATAATATTTTTATTTGTTTATTTCAAAAATCTTGTTTACGATGCACTAATAAATTTTATTTTATAGTTAATTTTTTTTTTATAGTCAATTTTTTTTTTAACAGCTGTGATCTCAATAGCAAATAAGATCTTAATTTTATTAAATTAAAACTTGGCATAATAACCTGAAAGGAAAAAAAGAAAAAGAAAAGAAATGAGACAGTAGAAATAAGATGTAAAATGAGCCAAAGAAAAAAAAGAAGCTAATATATACGGTAAAAAGGAAGATGGATCACTTCAAATCTAACTAAAATGCTGGAGCAAAAGATCAAAACAAGAAAAATATATTCCGGACTCGACAGAGCATCCACTTGTCTACAGTAATGTTACCTTATTTGCATCATTCTAAATACACGAATAGGTCAACTGTACTCATTGGTTGTACCCTTTAGACACATTAGGTCAACAGTACTCACTGGTTGTACCCTTGAGACACATTAGATCAACTGTTCAAGCTTGTGAAAGGCCACTTTAATCAAGTTGATGTACAATAGTTACTCAATAGTCTAAATGCTTGGCACAATCTTCAAATTATACCAATAGCCGAGAGCAATATGACACTCCATGACAAAGAATTAAAGCTTTAATATGATATAACAACCAGAGAGCAATTGCTTATGGATTAGTTGCATTGGTTAGTGGGGTGCCCCACTGAAGTATGTTACTAATAAATAGCATGGCATTCCCATGGTTGGCTGCAGGAAACTCTTCTATTTGTCCCCCATCGTCTGCCCATAGCACAGACTGGGATGTTCATAATTCAGGGGATAAAATCCCTACTTGCCAAGATTAGAGAAAAAGAGCAAACAAATATTCCAAGAAACCTAATCAAAGGAGCAAGCAAGATTGACAGTATAGGTTAACATGTTTCATGTGAATAACATTGGCAAAATAAGGCAGGGAATAATTAGGAGGCTAAAAAGAGCCCTATGATCTCAGTGGGATGGTCACGTCTATGAGATCTGCGAGTAACTTGCCCACTATAATCCTTAGTGGTTGACTGGATTTGAGACCGTCTTGTCCAAACTACAGAGGTTTTCACATTCTATTCGATGCAGCTTCCTTCATTACATCAAGTACGATGTCATGCTTAACGCAAGTAATGATCTGTTATCATTTTTCATATTATTTTAATATCCCAATCTGTTAACTCAATTGGGTTCTTTGACAACTGGAAGCAGTGGACATTCTTGCTGTTCACTGGCTTTTGGGTACATTCCAGAACGTGATTTTCATTCTTTCGCTCTCAAGCAAAAGCTGTGTTTTATCACTCTTCAATTACCCTAATTTTTTCTTTTATAGGTTTATTATTAGTAATATAAACTATGCTTGCATCAAATGGCTACCTCCGTTTCACTATGGTTGCATCACAGGGGAAAAATTATATAACTTGCTCTGGTTATTTTCATTTTAAGGTACAGTTAAATCTTAGTAGAAATCAACTAAGCCTTTGAAATAAATCCTAGAAAAAAATTCAGCTTCAAAAAGCAACTTTTTTCCTTGGCATTGGTTGCATAACAATACTTACTTTTAGAAGGTGATCTATCATCCTGTTCAAGCATACTTGAAGAAATGAAAAAATTAGGATGAACTAAGCAGAGCGACAGCTCAAATATTCAACACTCCAACAGAGTAATAGATAAAACTTCAAGTTCTGAAAGTATTGAACAGTTTTTTTTTTTTTTTTTCACCTTTCCTCTTTCATTTTCAAGCAATATACGGCATTCTTTTGGTGTTATAGGAGATTGAGAATGTCCTGACATGTGGTAAGAATTCAATTACACCAGATCACAATAAAAGATTACACCAGATAATCCATCAACTAAGAACTACTGAAATTATCGCCACTAAATACAAGTTATGATGCAGATTCAGTTGCAAATGAGTATTTCAAAAGATTTACTAGTAACTTCACTGATTTAGTTTGTATAACATATGCATAATGAAACTTGGTTTGCAAATATACACAAGATGTTTTATCTTTCTTAGCAGTGTAAATTTACTATACAGTATGCGTCAAGCTTCCACAATCACTTGTAAAGTGCTATTCTTCCTTCCTTTCTACTTCCAGAGCAATCTCATTACGACGTGTGAATGGAAGTGTAAACGGTGGATTATACTGCAACCACATTAAAAATGTACAAGAACAAATAAAAAGACAGTCTATAAATGGAGCATTTAGAATCTAAACTAATCGCAGACTTGTTACCAATTAATCACTTGGGATACCTGTGCAACTTCAACAGAAGCACCTTCTTTGACTCGAAACTGTCGGTCACCTTTCAAAGCATCCCGTAATTTCAATTCCCGTCGTCTTACTTCTTCATCAGTAACAAAACCTGATTTCGAGAAAAGAAGAAAGAAGATTACTAACCTTGTAGTGTTCCATGGTAGAGACCTCAAGAATTGTAATTATACACTCTTCAGACTATGCTCCTTTAAATTGAATGCTGTGTGCAAAAAGCTTTCTCTAATTTACTCTAGTTTTATATTTCTCTGTCGATGCCATTTCCACATAATGGTGGAAAATATTAAATGATGGCTACACTTTCTTGCCGCAGATATTTTAAATTACACACCAATAGTAAATGGTTAACAGGCACTACTACACAAGTTGAAGGGAGAAATGTTTATAAGACAACACATACATCCAGCTTCATCAAAATAATAACAACCACATAAGCTGCTTTATTTTATTTTTCTGATTTTCTTGTTAACAATTAGATCACCTACACCTTTAAGCAAACATAAACATACAAACCTGAGAAGGCAACTACAGCAACAACTTTCTTTGGAACCTCTTTGATCCTTACAGAAGAATCTTTAGGCAAAGGCAAGTTGGCTCCATACTTTGAGGGCATGACAAAAGACATCAGCCACTTATCTTGATCTTCCAACTGTAAATATTTGATACACTCAGACAATCATACACACACATACATGCACACACGCACACACACGTATAAGAACACTTCGGGAGAGAAGGTGGATGAATAAATCTAATCATTTAAGCGTCAAAGATTCTGCTTATCTAATATCAACGCAAGGGCTTGGTTATCAAGCAAAGGGAGCAAAAAGGTTGACTCAATGGCTGACTGCACATGCAGGCATTAAATCCATTGTATATCTGAAAATCAGAAAACTGACACTTCCCACAGTAATGTTCGTGAAACCCAAAGAACATAATTTTTTAAAAAAAAAAAAATTAGCAGCATAACACTAAGTCACTGGCGCTATCATCGTGAAGTAAAAAGCAAAATTAGAAAACTATTATATACACCCCAAACCTAAGTATATTTGATAAAATTATTTCTCATCAACAACATCCTGTAACAGAAAGCAGAAAAGACATGATTATATATATATATATATAAAATTCAAAAATAAAAAATTTCATGATGCTGGAAATAACAAACATTACAAGTTTAAACTAACCTTCTTGGATATCACAGGTGTTGTCATTTCCATTTTCTCCCCATCAGACTGCATCTTACGTGTAATAACAGGAGTAGTCATTTCCATTGACTCCCTTTTTGTATTCTGAAAATAGTGCAATAGGCAAAATTCTCAATAAGCAAACTAAAAAAGACACTTACACATCAAATGCAAAGAATCAATGATGAAAGCAATCCTATCTAAAATAGTGCAATAAGCAAGATTCACAGTAAACAAACTAAAAGAGACACTTACTCATCGAATGCAACAGGCAAGATTCGCAATAAGCAAATTAAAAGAGACACTTACACATCAAATGCAAAGAATCAATGATGAAAGCAATCGCATCTACCTTACCAAACAGGTACTCAGCCAACACATTGAAAGATCGAGACGCGCCATTAAAATCAAATCCAGTTCTCCCAGGCATCGTTGTTTCTGCAATGAAGTAAGACTACAGAAACCAGACCCAATAAAAACACAATGCACAAATGAAATTACCAGATAAGCATAGAGATTATTAACAATGATATTTATATACCTCAACTTCTCGTATCTCATACTGACCTCTCCTACTCAAAACCTTGAATTTCGCGGTCTCAAGATCCGGAACTGCACAAAACCCAATAAATAAATCGCTAAATTCGTAAGTATAACATAAACAAAAAATCTTCAACTCCACATAAATGCTACAGAATTTCGATTAAATCGAACCCAAAAAGGGCCGGAGGGGGGGGGGGGCGGGGGCTACCTGCCATCAGGGCTTCCTCCAAATTATGGCTCTCGAACCTTTTGGGGAACACATATTTGGCAGTTTCAGTTGCCAAGTCCATTAAAACTGCAAAACAATAAAATTAGAAAGAGAGAGTCGCAGAAATAAATGATTTATTAGAAATGGAATTATAATAACATTTACGTCGCTGAAAAAGGGATGAAGTTTGGGATGCGAGAGCGAAGACGAGAGAGACTCTAGCTTCAAAAGCTGATATGGGTTTTCTTTCATTATTGGTGGTGATAGAATTGGTGATTGTTAAGGATGGTTTCTCGGCGGGTTTTAGGGTTTGGGTTTTAGGGAGAGTGCAGGGAGTGATCAGTGACAGTGAAGGCTTGCAGAGAAGCATTTTCGTCAGTTTCCGCTTTTGAATTTCTGTTGGTGAGGCTTTGTGATTTTTGTTCATCAGGGTGGTGGTTATAGTTTTCCCGGCAAATATCATTGCCGTATTAATTACTTAATCCGCAATATTTACTAACCACCCTCTAAAGGGTTATTTTTGCTCGAGCCTCCTCAACCTTTTGTGGGGTTGCATTTTAGTCCTTTAGTAAATCTTTCCCGTCTGTTTCTCCTCACCTCCCCTACGGTCCCTCTGAAAATTACTTCGATTCTTACATTATTTTAAATGTACATTAAATGCTGCATAAACGAAAATGAAACACCTTCTTAACACTAAAATAAAAAATTCGAACTTCAAACTTTTGTAAGTTTTAGTGTAATTATTTTTCCATTAATTAGAAAATTGTTTGTTTTGGGAAAAATATCCTTCCAAGTACACCGAGACAACAAAATGTTCAACATCGTATTCAAAATAAATTAGATTTATAGTCCTTTCAAGCTAAATTAACATCTTTGCAACACATTATAAAGCCGGATACTACAAGAAGACAAACTGAAATCACTGAACTGTCAAGGCTTCCTGCTGGGCATGCCAAGCAACAACGTCTTTGTATGCCAAGTTGCCACCAAAAATGTCCAGAGCACTGCCAACTGTAACGTCCACGCGTCCTATTCCCGCCACCTTGATCTTCTCTAGATCAGCCATTGTTGTGACGCCGCCAGCATAAGTCACAGGAATCTAGCACCCAAAAACAACATTGGATTAACAATATACATGAATTAGATTGCATCATAGATTCACAGGATCATCGAGAAGTCAAATGAGTTTACCTACTAGTTTGCCACCATTAGGGCATCATAGTAAGGTCACCACTCTAATTTTGAATCAATAGTTACATAGTAAGTTAGGACAGGCCTAAAACCCCCAGTAGTTTTGAGCCATCATCATCTGGGGCTTGAGATCGTCTTATTGGTGATGATGGAGGATAAATAGGATAATTGAGACCATTGCTTATAAATAGGATAAGAACCCACCCACAGTATTTTTCATAAGAGAATATATGTATAGAAATGAGGAAATCACAAGACATTCTGCATTACCAATAAAAGAATAGGAACAAAATCACGAAAGCAATCATATGTTACCCACCGGTGAGTACTTGCCAAGCAATGCCACAAGCTCTTCATCAATTCCCAGCCTGCCGTAAACAAACAGTTAGAAATTCCAAATTAATTATTCGAGAAGTTTTGGGTCTGATGTAAATGAATAACTGTCAAATGACGGTCATAATCTTTTCTCTTGTACTATTTTTATTCCAGAAAGCAACTTCCTTAAACTATAAGATTAAAGAGCCAATCAATCTTAAATCAGCTGGGATGATGAAGTTCCAATTAAATCTTTTATGATCATTAAGACTTACTTTTTCCCTTCAACATCGACACCATGAACCAGAAACTCATCTGCATAACTGGCGAGAAAATCTAAAACTCTCTCACCAAGATATACGTCACTAAACTTCTGCCATCTATCAGTGACAATTGCATATTTACCATCCTGCACATCCAAATAAGCACATACGGGGTAAAGCTCCTTCAACAGAATTGACTTGATACTGTTTAGCTTCAAAAACAGCATGGAAGCATAAGAGCTAGTTTACTTCAGTGACTAACAAAACTAAAAGTTCCAATTGCTGGTACTCCAGTGATGGAATATGTCAGATATTGAAACACCCCCCCCCCCCCTTCTCCTCCAAGAGAATATGTAGATGTTAACACACATATTTGTATGCAAAATGGAAAATCATATGTTAACGTACCTTCTTTCTGCAGCTCAAATCCAATACAAGTCTTTGCTTTCCAACAACATGAACAAGATCTTTTAGCCGTTCAAGGTCCATTTGACCATTGCTGAATACATACTGTGCCATCCAAGAAGAATATAAATATTGATGAATTCTATGATAATAAAACTGAAAACCCCTCCACAAAGAATAACCTAAAATCCATAATAATGATCAAGTAAATTTGTTGCAGAAAATATAAAAAGTAAAAGTTAGTTCTTCCCTATCCTTCAGAATAATGAAGGAAAATAAATTCTTCCCAACTTTTATGGCACAACCAATGTTATATCCTCATTGTGTCAAACCCCAAGCAAATGATCATAATATAGTAACAAAGTGGAAGTTCCCTTATAAAATTTAAGAGAGAGAGATGCAAACTTCAATAGCACACATTCTTCTTTCATTCGGATAAGTGTGGGTGATTTGGTGTTGAGTATCAGAGACATGGGAGCAGAAACATTCATATCAATTTAACATAAGTTGAATTGATTGAGAAACATGATTTGGATGAATGAATGCAGGATAATTGCAGGAAAAGTCAACATACTGAAGTGACAATGACATGGCTAGCTCCTTCTTCAATGTAACTCAAAGAACTATCAGAATTGATCCCACCTCCAACTTGCAAGCCTCCTACAGTTATCCAATCCTCGCAGTAATTTCAGCAGAGGAAAAATCTGTAAGTTTTAAACATATCATCAAACATATATATCTAAGCAGCTTACTCACAAGAAATCTCAACACATTGAATCTCACTATGATCCAAAGTAGAAAATCTTTTCTTTCCAGAAACCAACATGCAGTTCTATCCATGCTTCATTGGCTGAAGATGGTACAAAACATTTCATACATGTAAACATTTAACTTTTGGAGCAACCAAGATTTCAATTTACATTCCAACTTGAGGACAAATATTCTGTTCAGTACAAGTGACATCTCTAAACTTATAACCTCAACCAGGCGTCACAAAATAAGAAAAAGAAATTTTAACTAAAATAATCTCAAACCTAAACAAATCCAAATTGACCTTGGAAATTAAAACCAGGCAATGTTTACTTCACTTTGTAGATGCAAGCCTGTCCAGTTATGCACTCTTGACAACTAAGTAACACATGATCCAGTTTCTTTTAAATGGTTATGATAATAAGCCAAATGATGACAACTTTCATAATTATAAAGCAGTAAACTCCACCAAAATCATTTATAAAATTCATTAATATTTCTTGACATGGATCAAAGAAAACACAACTAAATAATACAGAACTATTGTGAGAATACGGTCCCCATTAAAAGTGAAGGAAACACAGGGTTTACCAGGATAGGCATGCAATGCTTCAATGGCTGCAGCTTTGCTTAAAGGGTCTGCTCCGAGCATTATAGCATGACCACCTGTAAGCCCATCTTCTTTGTATAAATTTGCAAACTCCGCTGCCGACTTATCTGATTCAAAATTTGTTACAAGCTTTGTCCCATCATCCTTTGAGTCCCGAAGGGTAGACCCAACAATTTGTTTTACCTTTCCCTGGTTAAAAAAATTATTTTTAATTCATAAAAATCAAGCAATCATTAAGGTAGGCCCCCCACACACCACCAGTAAAATACAGAATGAAACAAATTTTGCTTCTACATCATTGCATACATAATTAAATCATGCGGAACAATTCCTAAGAATCATCCTTTCAAATTCATAAAATCACCCTTTCAAATTCTAAACCATTTTTTTAATATGTTAAATATCCAAGAAAAAAAATGAAAGCTTAGATTTAAATTAAAACCAAAAAGTTACCAAGCAAATATTTCAAAAGAGTTTGCTATAACCGAAATGCTTAGTTATAAATCAAAATTCTAAAACCATTTAATGACAAAAAAAAAATCCAACAATGAAGCAAGTCGTTGACATAAAAGGATAAATGAATTACTGAAACAGGATTGGTCGTAAAATACCTTGTGTATATCAATGCAAGGGCGGAAACGAACAGCACAACGGATAGATAGACGCCAAGGTCCTGTAAAGAAAATGAATGATTGAACAAAGTGAATTAAAAAATGTATAAATCGTAGGGAGATTGAGAAGAAAGAGGACGTACTGGCGAGTGATGATGAAGGCGCGTAAAACGAAGAGTTGTTATTCTTGTGAAGCCAAAACAGGTCCGAGACTGAAGTTGGCCGGAGGCTACGAGTTCTCGCCGACGAAATTAACCCCTGTACGGATGCCATCAAATTGTTTCAGGGGAAACCGAAAGAACCAGCGGCCAGAGGAGCGGGCAGGAGCATTAATGTAATATGTTTAATTTTTTAACTTTTAATGGTTTAGCCCCCCATATCGTTATCATAATTTGTGATTATAACATTTGGATCCCTGCATTTTAGCAGAAAAAAAAATTACGATGACTTCTTATCCTTTTTAATTTTTCAAGTCCCAAAGTGATTCTTTGTGCAAGGGTTATCTTATCATCGACTTTGGCTAAATCTCACATGAAAGATCAGAAATTAATATCGAAAATTAATTAAGTGTGAGTTTATAGGAATTCTTTTTTTATAAACTAATTTTTCAACTGTCATTATCTCAAGTAGATTGGTAAAAATAATTACTCCAATAGTGACATTTTAAAAAATTTATATAAGTAAATTTGATTAAATTTTCGTGCTGGTATAAAAATTATATGATATGTCACTTGATTCTTTCTTTACTCATGTTCAAAAGCTATATTATATATAAATTTTATTTATACCAGCTAAATTATTTTATATATAAAATATAAAATTTTATACATGTGGAATAATTAGATAATATGTCAATTGGACTTTTATCCTAACACAAGTCTTATGATTTATCATTTTTAATATTAGAAATTTATGACATGTTGGTTGCACCTTTAATTTTGATATCTCTAAAAATTGAGAAGCCGACGTTATTAATTATTGGCGCACGCCAATGATATTTTAAGAACATTGGGGACATAAATGATATAATCCAGTTTAATTTGGGCTGGGCTGAGTTTGGTACGAAAACATCTAAATTCGAGTTTAACTACCAGCCGGGTGGTCGTGCCGTCGGTTTGCCGCGGAGCCTGATACTCTCCTTGGGAATGGCGGGCTTGAAGAAGAAACTGCCGCTGATTTTAATACAAAACAAATCGCCGCCCCCGCCGGCACCCTCGATTCCACTCCCGAGCCCACCTGAAACTCCACCAATCACACTTCCATCCGTCACTCTAACCCCCACTGCTCACCACACCCACCTCCTCCGCTTCCTGAAAACGCACTTACTAACTCCCACCAACAACCAAATCACACCCTCATCACTTCTCCACTTCCTGAGATCCAAACTCCACCACCACCCCCAATTCACCCACTACGACTTCCACATCTTCGCTTGGGCGTCCACTATCGACTCGTTCCGCCACGACCACACGACGTTCCTCTTCATCGTCCGCTCCCTTGCCTCCTCTTACCGCTTCTCTGAGCTTCAGTCTGTTCTCAATTTCATCTCCGCTAACCCCTGCCCGTGTTCGAACGATGGTATTTTCTCTTGCCCTGAAATGGAGCGTATATTTCATTTTGCAGTTAATGCATTTTTAAAAGCTAACAGAATGAATGATGGGTTGTTGGCTTTTGAAGCTATGAGGAAGTTGATTGATGGGAGGCCGAGTGTGAGTATTTATAATATTTTGATTAATGGGTTCGTGAAATGCAGGGAGTTTGATAAAGCTTTGGGGTTTTATGATAGGATGGTGAGGGATAGAGTTAAGCCTGATGTTATTACATTTAATATTTTGATTAGTGGTTTTTGTAGGAATAAAAAATTTGATTTGGCTTTGGGTTTGTTTAGAGAGATGAGAGAAAAGGGGTGTAATCCAAATGTGGTTAGTTTTAATACTTTGATTCGTGGGTTTTTTGGGGAGAGGAAGTTTGATGAAGGGGTGAACATAGCATATGAAATGATTGAATTCGGATGTGAGTTTTCGAGTGTGACTTGTGAGATTTTGGTTTATGGGTTGTGTAATGAAGGGAGGGTTTTGGAGGCATGTGAATTGGTGATTGATTTTTCAAGTAGAGGGGTTTTGCCCAAGGAGTTTGATTATTTTGGTCTAGTGGAAAAGCTTTGTGGGGAAGGAAATGCAGGTAGAGCTTTAGAGGTGGTGGATGGGCTGTGGAAGAAAGGAAATTTGCCTAGTGTGATTGCTTGTACTACATTAATTGAAGGTTTGAGGAAGCTGAGAAAAGGAGTTGAGGCCTCAGGTTTCATGGAAAAGATGCTGAAAGAGGGTATTCTACCAGATAGTGTAACTTTTAACTGTCTTCTTGAAGATCTTTGTGATGTGGGAAGAACAGTGGATGCTGATAGATTGAGATTGTTGGCTTCGACCAAGGGTTTGGACCCAGATGGGATGACGTATTATATTCTGGTATCAGGGTATGCCAAGGAAAACAGAAGGAAAGAAGGGGAGAATCTGGTGAATGAGATGTTAGATAAGGGGTTTATACCTGATCTTGCTACATATAACAGTTATATGGATGGGCTTTCCAATGCCAGGAAATCTGTTAGACAAATGCGTTGATGTTGTTCTATGGATTAGATATCCACATTTTTGAGTTGTGGATTTTGGTACAGCAGTTAGTCTGGACTAATACGAATCTGTTGACAAAGAGGAAACAAGTTTGTCTTTTATGATCTTATTGTCCTGTGATTGATTTGATGTTCTGGGAAGTCTTTTGAAAGAAATGAAGAACACAATAAAGTGCAGCAGGTTGTAGAAGGTATGTCAATTGATCACACAGTCAAGAGCAAAATGAGGATGCTCGTCTTATCATACATTAATACGGACATGTAAATCTTCTACTTATAATTCTGCTTTTGATATTTTGTTCTTGTATGTTGGCAGTGATGTATAGCATTAGCAATGAATGTAGTGCCTAGGCAGAATTTTAATGTCACAATGTTTATATATGCAAGTTCACCGAGTAATATCGTAGTCGCATCTTCCAGACAAGGCCCATCATAGCTTTGGGGTGGCTACCAGCTTATCGATTAAGATGTCATACAGAGTTTGGAGATGAAGAGTTCTTGCTGTCACTCTCTCGTCTCAGGCTGTGCAAACTCTAAGCATCGATCATTGATGGTTTGATCATTAAATCAAGTGGGTGATATCCCACCCCACTTTTCACTCCTTGTAGGTTTCTAGTGGAGGAGACTATGATAGAAATATTGAGATGAGCAACTCAGTGGATTCAGATGGTTTTTCTTGGAATATGTTTTTATTTTTAACTGTTGTATCTCAAAAAATGATGTCTATTGTATCATTAGTATCCAACCTTCTACATAGCTGCCGTAAATTTGGGATATAAACTGATTATCTGAATTAAGGAAACGTAGCATTATTTTTTTTTTAATTTTTTTTTTTTCCCCTGATGAAGCATTATTCGATTGTTTCAACAATTGGGAATGATTGTTTCGGATTTTATTTGTGGAGGGACTTGAGAACAGAGGAGAGTACGAGGGCAAAAAAGTGAATTCGCTATCGTCATCCTATCAACACTAGTACCTTTGGCCAAATAAGCTTTGGAATCTTTGGCACCAGGAAAAATCTTCAAAAACCAAAAGCCAGTCAGTTGTTAACCATTCACCAAACAGATTGATACTTCTTATACGATAAAAACTTCAAAGTTACATATTTCACAACGAAGCTCAAAATGACTTCAATTTCCCCATGCTTCACTACAACTCCAAAATCTCGCTTCTTCTTCCCTCCCTTGCGACCATCAATTAACCTTAGACCTCCCGATTCTTTCCCGAGAATCCAAACAGTCCCTTTCCCGAGAATCTCCTGGAAAATTCCCGGTTCTAGGGTTTTGGTTCCGGTTGCCAAAGCGAGTACGGATGTCGCTGTTGGAGTCGGACCTGGAAGGATTGTGGAGAGCGATAAATTGGCGGCCGATGTGAGGAACCGAGCGATGGAAGCCGTTGATGCGTGTAATCGGAGAGTCACTATTGGTGACGTGGCGAGTAAAGCTGGAATTAAGTTGAATGAAGCTCAGAAGGCTCTCCAGGCTCTTGCTGCTGATACGGATGGATTTTTGGAGGTATTAATTTGTAATGTCAGTTTTTACATTACTATTTTAAGCAAAACTGTTTTGTGCAGAAGTGCTTTTTGATGAAGCATCTATCTACTGCTTCTCTGAAAAGCACATCAAGTCGTTTTTTCCTTCTTCCCCCCCCCCCCCTTTTTTTTCTCTCTTAAGAAGAACTTTTATGTAACTGAACTAAACACTACAAAATAAGCACTTTTGGTTATTTGAAATTGCTTTTTAGCGGTGCTAAAAGTACTGCCAGACACATCATAAACCTTTAGTGTAAATTCACTAGATAGTTGCTTCAAATGAAAAAAGGTTAGAGATATTATATCTGATTTAGCTTGAACTAGGGATGTGTGTAAAAGATTTTAGTGTAAAACAGCTCAGAAATGAAAAAGAATACAGAAGCATCTTGGTTGAAATGATAGCCATATATTAATTTCTTGTACGAGGAATTGAAACAATTTATTAATTACTGAATTATTTTGTTTCATGTGTGAGGAAGTCTTTTGCTGCTATAGCTTTTGAAACAGAATTTGTGTAGTTGCTTGTTAGATCTGTTGCTAAGTGCTTTGATATTCTTGATTCATGAATGCAATTGTTTTCAAGATGGTTTTAACAGGTCTCGGATGAAGGTGATGTCCTGTATGTTTTTCCAAGCGATTATCGTGCAAAGCTTGCTGCCAAATCATTTAGGTTAAAAGTAGAACCTGTTATCGACAAGGCAAAGGTATCAACTGCTATACTATTTTGTGTCAAACTATTGTTCGTGAAATAAGAGTTTATGCCCCATAATTTGTACGTGGACCATAAGGCGATGCATCCTTGGGTTTGCAGGCTGCTGCTGAGTATTCAATTAGGGTTCTTTTTGGAACAGCTCTCATAGCTTCAATTGTTATTGTTTTTACTGCAATTATTGCCATCCTTTCTAGCAAGAGGTATATTTTGAAATTGACACTAAAATCATAGCAAATGTTTATTATTATTGTTGGATCCTTTATAGAAGAAAGGTATTCACCATCTGATTCCTATGAACAGTGATGATGATGATCGTGGGAGACGACGCAGGTCATTTGATTCAGGATTCAATATTTACATCTCTCCATCTGATCTGTTTTGGTAAATATTTTCTAGTCTCAGACCTCATTAATATTTCCAGTATTTTAACAGTTCGAATTTGATTATATGAAAGCCACCAATTAAGAAGTGTATAATTGATCTGGGATAACTTTCCAATTAACCGCAAACTTTATTCGAATAAACTTAATGTAACTGTGTTCCCTTCTTAAATCATGGAAGGTACTGGGATCCATATTATTATAGAAGGCGACAAGTACAGACAAATGGTGATGATAAGAAAATGAATTTTATCGAATCTGTGAGTAAAGGTTTTAGATTATTTTTTATATTTCTCTCACTCCTTCCTAAAATAGGAAAGAAATTTTTGACTTTTGATATTTCGTTGATATTTTAGGTTTTCTCATTTGTGTTCGGAGAAGGTGATCCAAATCAAGGAATTGAAGAAAAAAGGTGGAAGTTGGTAATACTTCAGCATTGAATTCAGTGGTCTGTTGCTTGCAATGTTTATTATAAATCATTGGTTAAAATCTGTTTAACTTCTCTTGATTTTATCTTTCTCCTTGTCAAAGTTACAATTTCTGCAGGCCTTCTGCCACTTTTCTCTTCCTTCCCAGTTTACCTATTTATAGAAACACCTCATCCTTTTGAACCATTTGTCAGAGATCCAAAAGTACTGTTATTGCTAACTGCATCTTTATTTATTATGTTCCTCAAATAGTTTTAAATAAATTTTATATTAGGCAAAAATATTGCAGTAACCTTGTTTCCTCGATTTTGTCAAAGAAATTACTACAATTGTGTATATGAATATAAATTACCCACTGAAGTTTACGATGTTGACCAGGTTTAGGAATGCCTTTTGGTTTGTGCACTTGCACGCATGCTCTTCTGATTAGGAACTGAAGGTGGTAGTTCTTTTAAGATGTTGACCAGGTTCTATTTATCTGTTTACTGGTCTTGGCATAGATAGAAGATTTGAGTGATTTGTGGACAAGGAGCAATTGAAATTTACCTTGTCTTCTGAGGACATTTCTTGGTCTGGATTAGCTATTGCTAATAAAAAGTAAATAAGTAACTGGAGATAAAAAATAACAACCGAAATTGAGTTGCCTTGGCAATTTTTTTTTTTTTTTTTGGGGAATGGTTGGATCTAATATTCTGATCACTGGAGGCTTTTCCAAGATATTGCATTAGAAAGAATATCTAATACCTTACTCATTTCATAAATTTTATGTGCAGATTGGGAAGTATATAGCATCTAATGGTGGTGTTGTCACAGCTGAAGAACTTGCTCCGTACCTTGATGTAGACCGGACTATGGTATGATCATGTTTTTATCTAGTTTAGCCTGCGGTTATAATGTAGGTGGCTTGTATTTGCTTTCCTTTGGACCAGTTTGTTAGTTCTTGAATTTGCAATGGTTGCCTGTTCTTGGGGCTCAAGGGCTATTTCTACAGAGCCACGGGGCTGAGACAAGGAGAGCTGCTTTTCCCCCATCCGTTTGTTCAATAGTCTTTCTATGTTTGACTTTTAAGAATTGATTTTGAATGAGAAATAGAATTTGTTTAAGGGTGTTGTTTTTTCTTTGACCACTGGTAGTGCTCGTTTTTGTTTGTCTCTCAAGTCTAATCTTGAATTCCTTGAATTGCAACCAGAAGTTATTGTTTCTCTGCTGTCTGTGATGTCATACATTTTATGTACAAGAGAACAAGTTATTTTAATTAGTAGTCAATCAACTTCAAACTTGCTAGTTGAGATCATTTTGTTTTTACATAGCATTCTGTAATTTGACCTTGTTTCTTGTTGATTTTAGAGTGATGAATCGTACGTCTTACCTGTTCTCCTACGGTTTGATGGTCAGCCTGAGATAGATGAAGAGGTTTGTACAAAGTTTTTACACCTTACATCTTTGTGGTAGTAAGAAAATTCCTGACGGTTATCAATAATTCTCATCTTCAATTACACATCTTTTTAGCTTTGTGAATTAAGACATTTGAAATCAGAGATTTTTGTGTAGGGAAATATTTTGTACTGTTTCCCATCCTTTCAGCGCACTGCTGCTTCTCAAAGAATTGGAAGGAAGGAATATGTAGGGAGAAGATGGGCTGATGCAGTCGGAGGAGTTGAGAAGATTTTCAGGGAGAAGAAATGGGAATTCAGGTTCTTTATTTTGTGTTTTGGCCATTTGTTTGTTGAAGTTGTTCCTAATTTAGTTCTGTAACCTGGGCTCTTTCTGCTATGTAGCAAAACTAACATTTCGGAGAGAGGCATGGCTATTGGTCTGGGTGGGCTGAATTTGTTTGGAGTTATTATTCTTGGAGCCATGTTACAGTATGGTCCTTGACACACACAATAATATCACTCTATGATTTCTTCTCCTTACTGCTTCTTCCTAATAGGCCCTTTTTTATTTTATATGAAGGGAAATGGCTGTTACACCAAATGGCTTTCTAAAATTTGTTGCTTACATATTTCCTCTACTTCAGGTGCAATACAAGTTTTGACTTTAGTGTAATGAGGCTTTTCCTTTTCTCTTCCTGACAAACTTGATTTCAGTTACAGTTGCAACAATAACTTTGCAGATCTATGCTGGATCTTTCTTTGCAATTCCTGTGGTCCGGTGGCTCCTCAACCTCAAGAGGAATGCTGATATAGAAAACAGAAACCAAACAAGGGAAATGTATGCTCAAGCACTTGAATCACCAGATATTTCCTTGAGACGCAAGGTACCCATTTTAGTGCTTATTTTATCCTAAGTTCTCTTTAAGGTAGTTTCTGCATATTTGCTGACACCAAACCTGATTAATATTTAATAGAACTTCTTTGGCGTGTTATTAGAAATGACTTGTTTCCCTTTTGTGTAATCTTACTCAGCTCCTGAATGCTCAAGATATGGCCCAGAAAACTTTCATTGGACAAGATCGCATTGTCTATAGTACTGACAGGGACTTAATTGAGCAAGACTATGAGGCGCGAGAATGGGAGAAGAGATTCCGAGAGATTGAGTAGCCAGATTGAGAAGAGGCTATAGTTGGTAAGTTTGACAGCTATTTCCCCTGAGAGATTTAACAGAGAGCTGAATCAATGGCTGGGAACTAATTGTAGTTAAAACTGAGTCCCTCTATATCTTTGCTTTTGCCTCTGTCACTAATAATTTAATGGACAAAATTAATGGCAGGGATGAAACTATGGAAATAACTTACTGGGGGGTAAAAAAAAAAAGATCTAAAAATTACAAAAATTATATGGGTGGTGAGATTATCAAAGATTTGGGTGCACAATGTTACTTAATCACATAGATTAATTTATTTTTGCTGCTGTGTTTCTGTTTCAGGGACTTTTCAAGCCTTGTTCTTTTTCTGAGAATACCAGACGTTATTGCTTTCACTCCTTATCAGAGACTACTCGACTGAATGACTAGCTTTTGGTGTTTAACTGACAATAAGGAAAGAGCTTGTGGCCGTGCATTATGGGAATGCGGCAGAGATAAGCAATGGCGACTTGTAATATAATTCTGGTCAGATGCTATTTCAAAATTCTTTTAACCTTTGAAATAGTTCCAATTATCATATAATCCAAATGTGCCCGGGCAATGCCTTCCTGAATATTGCTGATCATTGAATGTACATGGATTTGTTTTCCGGCGGGATTGATCCCAATCTCCCTGCCCCTCGCTGCACAGATCTTTCATTGGTTACCTACGATATTTTCAAGATAATCGCTTCTCCCTTAAATTTATTACATAATTTATGAGGCTGTGTAAAATCGATGTAAACGTTCATCCCATTGGAGGCTTCTTTCTCATTTTCAAATCTTTGAAAAAATGACGTGCGTAAAGCTAACTCAAAAATGAAAAATATAAAAAACTCAATCTTACAAGCCTGCGCTGAATAGTATATTAGTATTGCATAAGCACAAGACAATGATACGGTCGTAATTCTCACTTACAGCTCTCAGCAATAATTGCCGAGTACTCTAAAAGACTGGCTGTCAGCCTCTCACAAGCCTTTTTCTATTTTTTATTTTTAATTACCTGCAAAGAACTTCGATCAACACTCTTCGTGTGTACAAATACAATCCCAACTTCCTTCCAGCTGGTACTGCTTAAGACTTGACCCTTGGCTGCTTCTGATCGCTGTACGAGCATGACTGCATATTCAATCCAATCCCCTAGATGGTGGATCATCATTCCAGCTATAGCAATGCTTGCATTGGATTTGATTCATTAATCAGTATTCAATTTCCCTAAGATCAAACGGAAACAAGAACAACCGTACAAGTAGATTATGTACAAGTAATTTTTATAGATTAAATCTTCCACAAAATTTCCAGGGGAAAAGAATCATGGAGGCATATAGTGACGTTGACACTTCAATAATATGTCACTGTTAGCTCCATTGCTTTCAAACCGGCAACTGAACTTGTACTGCAACATTAACACAACACCATCAACAATCATCCCAGGATATGACGATGCGACAGAATGAAGCAAACAAACTTGCTAAAGACTCAAATTATGCAATTTTTCAGTAGATGGCAACAAGCATTTTCTAGCAGATTGCTTAGATGACCCATCGAACATCTACTGAACTTTCCTGACCCGACCACTCGTAAAAGTTCACTATGATGTTCCAGTAGATTGCAAAATTAAATGTCGATGACCGTTTTCAAGCAATTCGGCGAAGTAGGATACCTGCATGAACAGCAGAGCAAATATCAATTTTATTTTCTGACATGATCCTGACTTACCCCAAAAAAAAGGGCGGCAGAGAGAGATTTATTTGGGGTGGGGTTGACAACCATTCTTATTATTTTAAGGCTTGTTCAATAAACAGAAACTCATGAAGAGATGTGCTCACTCAAAACTGCAAGTGCAAATATTGCTGCCAACATCATTTTTAAAAATTGTTGATTGACTGGAACATGAAATCTTTGGCATAATGCCCTACAAGCCCGAAGTCTCAGGCAGAAACTCATTGCGTTTGCCAAAAAACCCAAGAAGAATCCTTGCACACCTATTCTCACATGCTGAACCTGTAAAAGAGTGAGGGGGAAAAAAGAAAAAACATTACGCATTCATAGCAGTAACAAGATTAACCCATTTAATAAAGCCTAACTTTAATAAGTTAAACATTTCTCTTTTGGCCGGGTTGACAAGGAAGCATCAAACAATATCATCTAGCACCATGACAAAAAAGGAACATTATTCAATTTGAGTTTCAGGACAACCATTTTATATTTGACAAGAGAAAGTAAATAAACTTGTATGCGTATGCCAATAAGGATGCTGGATATACATGATACAACAAACTACTATTTTAGAGACTAGTTTGTAATGGAATCTCAGTATTGGCATGTTTCGGAAAGGATTACCTGTCCAGCACGAGAAACATCAATGCGTGATGGGGAATTCCTTTCTTCTTCCCCATCTTTCAACCGTTTTGTATAATTCCTAGCAATTCTAGTCTCATATGCAGACCACAGATTATTCAAGTAACTGAAGATGTTCAGTCCACTATAATTTCCTGTCAATGAATTATTATGGAAAAAGCTTTCATTTTTGGTTTCATTAGCTTCCAGATCCCAATTATGATCTTCATTATGTCTGCGACATGAGGTTTCTTGAAGAGAATCTCGGCTGTCTAAACCCAGCCCGGGAGAATAATGAGAACCCACCTTCCTCAAGTTACTCTGCTTCTCTGAATCATAATACTGATCAACATGCACAAACCCATTCAACTTCATGCTCTCTTTTTCTCGGCTTTCATGCTTAATGATCCTATCATCTTGTGAACTAGATGATGTGGTTGGATCAAGGGATCTTCTCAAAATATTGCTATCTTCCACATCATGAGTGACATGCTGCAGGGGGTTTCCACTAGAAAGAAATAATGCCAACCCATCTCTGTCTTGCTTATTTAAGTTGACCCATTCAGAGTTTCTAATGGATTTCCCCACGAAGGAGTCGTCCAAGCTTTTCTCCACTTGATTTATTTGCTCTCTAATGGCTCCAATAAACTGAGTATGTCGAACAATCACATCCTCTGCAGTTTGAGATTTGTTCGTAACAGCTGACAA
Organism: Aegle marmelos; assembly: GCA_030449875.1. Taxonomy (NCBI): domain Eukaryota; kingdom Viridiplantae; phylum Streptophyta; class Magnoliopsida; order Sapindales; family Rutaceae; genus Aegle; species Aegle marmelos. The sequence continues at coordinate 4,984,556 of JASUUL010000077.1, read as the reverse complement.
ACTAACTGCTTTTTCAAAATCTTCCAACTGAACATAGAACAGCCTGGATAAGATAACAAAAACAACAAACTGAAAGTTTGACAATAACTAATACCTGCCATTTTGTCATTTCAAGTATTGTCGCAAGATCACGCCTATGATAATTTACTGATGTTAGCAACCTTGAGTCTGGATGTTCACCATGAACAAGGCTTTGCTCATGCAAAAGAAGGCGGTATATGGACTCCATCCTAAGTATAAAATCAGAATCACATGTTTAAAATGTAGTTCAAGAGCATATACTTTTTATAAAATTCAAAACGAACAACACATTAGAAAATTATCAACCAGAATAATCTTATGTATACTGACAACCTGAATTCCTAGAAACATTAAATTACCCCCATGAAGTTACCAGTCACTCTTCAACAAGGAGAAAGTTGAACAAACTTTAATGGCTTACTTCCAAAAACAAGAAAGCTAAACAAACTACAATTTTGCATTAACTTAGAATAAGACAAATCCAAGTACACCTTCTTTTACTTTTCAGCTCAAACCTTGAATGTATTTTCATTTTTTTTCTTCCCAGGAAAAGGAAAAAAAATATTCTAGCTTGCATTACACAATGACACAACAAGCAAGGTACTATAACTATAACCTCAGTAAATATAGTTTGAGAAATATAGCATAGAATTGAATATGGATTTAGATAGAAAAGTTAGTTATACTTCACTAGCTAAAACCATTACAAAGATATAAAAATTAACCCAAACACAGAAAAAGTTTATTTCCTAAACCAATTACTTTTGCGTGAAAGCTAACAAACAGATATGATAAATCCAACATTAGAAAATTTTTAAAAATCAAAGAAAATAATGTTTCCCAAAAAGGAGCAACGAAAATTGCGCCCAAAAAAAAAAAAGCAACTAAGCCAGTTCTAAACAACCATTCTCCATTATCTTCAGATATAAACAACCATACATATTCTACGGAACCCAGACGTCAATGCACCAAAAGGATTTGAAAAGCACTCTAAAAGCTGAATTAGAGAGTTTTTGCTCCCAAAAAGCAACAAAAAAGTACTTTCAAAAGGCTTTGAAAACAAAAAAAGAACTGACCTGTCGGCAGAGTCTTGAACAACTTCGGCTGCTGAGAAGAGCGGGTCGGATTCCCATTTGTGCAAACTCATTCTTTATGACTGAAAATCGCAATAGGTGCGATTTAATATTGGTGTCCGCTTCAAATATTTACATATTTGAAAAAAGAAATGTTGATTTTGAGCTTCAAAAACTTATTTTTTTCGTTACTTTTGCTATAATACGTCAGTAGCATGAAAATTTCTCTTTTCTATTTGTTTTAAAATTTTCTTAGGGTTTTACGTAACTGGAAAGTTGAAATTGGTGCAGAACGAAGAATGAAGAACAATGAAGTTCGTTGAGGCCCTTTTGGTCTTTTCATTTCTGATGCCATTGGTACAGTTTAATGTTTACCAGTTGGCTCTTGCCACGTACCGCTCTTGAGTAGCTTTTTATTTTATTTCCATTTATTTTTTATATTTTTTTACAGCTTTTACTCTCCCTTACTATTTTGGATTTAAAAAAAAAGATTAATACAGTAATAATAATAGATTTGTTGTTAGATTTGGTATGATTAAATCAACTTAAAATATTTATTAATTCATCGTATCATTCTATGGATCAATTTGGCTGAGATATGGGAAAGTGTGATACTATTAAAAAGCCTCTACATACAACATTACCATAATTATTACTTCATTAGTTTGTTGTAAATTAATAAATATCATTATCATTATTATTATTTGGTTTTACCCTTCTCTTGATGGAATGACCATTAAGATTTAGTGCACATAATTTGTATTTTTAGACTACTTAAAAAGCTAATCAATCTTATTAAGTTACAGATCAAGGAATCTATAATAATGATAAAACAAGATTGACTCTCTCTCTGTCTGAGGGCTCCCAACTCCCAAGTTGCTGTGTAGGTTACAAAGTATCATTATGAGCATAGAATTTCTGAAATTTTAGAAGTAAACACTACAATTTTAATATCAAACTAGTCATAGATCATGTTACAAAATAAATGCTAAAAATTAATCTATTCCGGAATCTATATTGTTTCCTTGGGCCCACAACACCCACAACACCCACAACATAAACAAACAGGTCAATTCATTGACAGATTGCAAGGTACCAACAGATGTGAATCTTTCCCGGTCTTTCAGGCTAAGGGAAGGCAAGAAATGAAAGGAAAATGCAATGCAGCAACTTGAGTCCTAAGGAGACAGACAGTTCCTTTACTAATTCTGCCAGCAACGCCACAGGCAATGTGGTTTAAGGATTAAGACTGCCGTGCGTCAACTAAAAATCAACAAAAAATACTTTGCATGGACGCTAAAACTGAAAGAGAGGCCTTCATTTGAAAAGAAATGCAGACGAGCTAATGAGCAAATGAGATTATAAAGAAATTTGTGGTATTAGAAGTGAGTTCAGAGTTGCAAACTCAGCATTCCGATTAGAAAAATTCTCCAGAAAAATCTTTCACTTGAGGTTTGAAATTTGCACAATTGCTGTTGTAAGTGAAAACGATAGCATCAATGATAAATGTTTCTCAAACGAAGTACATTGTCATCTGAATCTCTTTCTGCTTGAAACCACATTTCTCATAGAATGCTTTGTTGTCAAGACTGCAATCAAGAATTACCTTATAACACCCCATAGCATGTGCATGGTCGGTAAGGAATTTGATAATCTTTTTACCTAATTGCATTCCTCGAGCATTTGCATCAACCACAACATCTTCTATATGCCCAACTTTTCCACAGTTCCTCAGAAACTTCTTTTCAATGAATATACTCCCAGTTGCAATAATTTTCCCAGAATGATCATCTTCAATCACACAAACAATATGGTCATCACCATAGGAGCTCAGCTCTAGAAATCGTTCTTCGAATTGCTTGTCAGATACAGAATCACAAACACTGAGTTGTTGCAGTAGCTCTATGAAACCCTTGCTTTTGTCGGTAATCTCTAATTTTCGGGCTTGAAACCCGTTTTGTCCACCGGATACATGAGCACTCTGCATCCTTTCCAGTGAGAACTTAATCGTCTGCTTAATTTCCTAGCAGCTGAAAACATCCATTCAAATCAAAAGAATAGAGCATTTTGTTCTGTTCAAAGGAAAAGGCTCTCTGTTTTTCTTCCTTTGAAACACAGAGAAAAAGGCTTACAAATAATGAAAATAAATAAATATGATATAATACCCTACACTTTCTTAATCTCCTTTAACTGTGACACATATGGAATTGAACTATCATGCTAAAAATCTTAATGCCAAAATTCAAATCATTGGACCCTAATCATAACTACTACTACCAAAACCCATAACAAATAAAGCTTTTCATGTAACCTAATAAATCAAGAAAGGCATTACACTCAAGATTAAACTTCTGTATAACCCGAATAAAGCAAGTTCTTTTATGAAATGCTACAGTTAGTTATGTCTCTGTCATCTGTAATTTGATTGCCTAATAAGCTTGATAAAACTTACAAATCATAAGGGTCTATGCAAATGCAAAAAGCAAATAGGTGTTCAAAAAAAAAGGTGGCGGGATGACAAAAGCAAGATCAATTAAACAACAGAAACGCATGAACATGGAAATTGATATCAGGACAAAAGCAACGATCAGATCAGAACTGAAGCATTTTAAACAGGGAAATAATGAAAATCAACGGAAATGCAGATGCAATGAAATGAATCAGCATACCCTTGGCTCAGCAGTCAACTGTTCGATGAAATGACTGGCAGAATACTGAAGTCTATTGGAGAAGCGGATGAGGCGTTCCAATTAAGCCAGGTCGCGAGGCCGTTGGCAATTTAGCACAACCCACGGGCACATATTCGTTCCCGTTCAGTTCATTATCAATAAAGTCACCATCTTTGATAAAATTACGCACAAACCCACATCAATAGAATATTTTGGATCACTTGTAATTACGTTTCAAGCTAAGATCAATGATACCTTTTATATAATTAACAAAACTTAAATTAAAAATTACAAATGAAATTTGAGAAAAAAATGAAAATCAATAAGCTGTTACTAAATATTTATCAACTTGGCTCTTCATTCTTTTTTTTTTATTTAACTTTATTCTTATTGGTGCGCTACACAAGTTCTACAGTATATCTCGACGGCTTTAGCTCTTAATTTTAATTCATCTCTTCTGCTCTTCGCTTAAGCAACTTTGCTCTACTCTGCTAGCGGTAAAAAAAATGGGCGCAGATTTGAAGACGATAAATCAACTGGCTTTATTTGTAAACGATACACGCTATTTGAATAAAGCGTGACAAAGGCTTATTTTCTCTCTAAATTCACTTGCATTCTTTCATTTTAATCTTTGAAGATTTCGATATTTACAGAATCAAATTTAGAATACTTCCACTTAGAGATCCATAACTTTTATGTAAGTCACCTGAGCGGCATCTTGTCTAATAATAAAATAACAAATGATATGTCATCTATAACCTACCTAGAAGTTAAATTTAAAATATTAGGTGATGGTTGATTTTTTTAAAAAAAAATTAGATAAGTAAAATTAGTGGTATTTTTTTCAATTTTTTGTAAAGCACAAGCTTTAAAAAAAAAAACTTTGAGACAAATGAGCTGCCTTTGATTTTATTTTGCTTTAGCCAACGACCATTTAATATTTTTTTTTGTTTTAAAAATGATCTCTCTATTCACATATATAAATATTATGAGAAAATAAATATTTCAAATAAAATGTATCACATATAACATATACATTTTTTATACTATTAGATCGAATTTAGAATGAGCCTAACGAGAGGGTAAGAAAACATTTTCCTATATAAATCATAAAGTTCATATATATTCAACATAGTACATACTCATACTTAAGCATGATTTTCAAATTAAATTTTTTTTTCCTTTAGTTTTACCCAAATATAAGAATAACTTATTCTAATGTTGAAGAAAACAAACATGTAAATAAATATGTAAATAATTTAGTATTCTATTTAATTGTTAAAAACAAATGATTTCTTCCTTTTATTAAAATCATTTAGAATTGAACATAATAGCTAAAATGTTGTTATCTAGTAAAATAAGAAGACGTCTTATCGTACAAGTGTATGTAAAATAGACGACAAATCATTTTTAAAAAAATATAAACGGCATATTGCAAATAATATAACTTGTGCATAGCTTGTCAAGTTGTCATTTATGTAAATAAGGCGCATGCCATGTCATTTACTTGTAAATCCAGATAGCATCATTTCATTCTTGGATAAAAATGAAAAATGGCAAATCGTTTTTGTACCTATTTGTGAATTAAAATTTCAAATTTTGAGTGTAATGTTGTTAAAAAATGGATAACTTACTATTCCTAAAATGAAATTTTACGATGGTTGAGTTTTAAAAAAGCAAAATAAAGAAGCAAAGTTAATAGTACTTTTTACAAAGTTTCTCCATCAATGTAAACTAATGTTATGAGAAAAATAAATATTTTTAAATAAAATGTATCATGTATAACATGTATAGGTTTTAGAATATTAGAACAAATTTAGAATGAGTCTAATGAGACGATAGAAGATCACTTTCTTATAAAAATCCTAAAGTACATATATATTCAACATGGTATATGTTCGCACTTATGTGTGATTTTCAAATAAGTATTTTTTCTTAGTTTTTCTCAACTATGACTTATTTTCAATGTTGGAGAAAATAAACATGTAATTAAATATATGAATAATTGAAATACTATATTATTCCATTTAATCATTAAAAAATAGATAATCTCTTGTTTTTATTAGAATTACGTGGACTTCATTTTAATAGATAACATATTGTTGTTTGGCAAAATAAGAAGACATCCTGCCATTTACCGAGAATCAAGTAAACGGTGGGTTGTTTTATTCAAAATTTAAATGATGTATCATAAATAGTATGCACACCAACATATATTGTTTATGCTTATTGTTTACATAATGTCATGGATGTAATGTCATTTACATTTATTTCAATAGAACGTCATGTCAACTTCTTATGAAATGAAAAATGACAAGTCATATAGCACTTATCTGTGAATTATAATTTAAAACATTGTGTATAATATCATTGCAAAATAAATGGTTTCTCATGTGAGTGAAATTTCACCATGGTTGATTTTTCCAAAAAGAAAAATGGAGATGCATAGTTAATGGTGTCTCTTTTTTTTTTTTTTTCAATTTTTTGTAATGTACAAGCTTAGAAATAAAAAAAGCGTGTGTGTGTGTACGTTTTTAACTTAAGCATGATTTTCAGATTACTGTTTTTTTCTTAGTTTTACACAAATACATAAATAATTCATTTTCATGTTTATTTTCAGTTTTCGAGAAAATAAACATGAAAATAAATATATGAATAACGGAAATAGTTTGTGATTCTGTGGAATAGTATAAAATTAGAAGAACAGAAGGGGGTGACATGAAAAATTAACAAAAATATGTTGACGTGGGCGTGGGAGGTTGCTTGGCAGGCACAAGCCTTTCCAAATTTGCTGTTGAAATTTCATCCCCTTGTCGAAGAAGCAGCCTGGAAGACACCGGAATAAAACGTAGCTATTGTAAACCGACCGTCGGATGATTCTCTGAAGAGAGACACGGCAACAAACGAACGACATGTCGAGATCGCTGATTCAACGCCTTGCCCCATACTTCGCTGCTCGACTCCGACAAAACCATAGGCTTCTCAGCTCATCTCCTTCTTCTGCTGCTGCCGTTCTTAACGAAGCTTCTTCTTCTCCTCCATCTTCTGAGTCTCCTTCCCCTTCTTTAGATTCCATTCACATGACTGATAATTGCATCAAAGTACGCTTTTTTTTTCTCTCTCTTTATTTATTGTCATTTCATGAATATTTGTTATGTATGGATTATTATTATTATTATTAAAATTTTAATTTGTCTTAGGTATCTGAGCATTTCATTTTATGGCTCTGATTATGTTCCTTTTCATAAACAATTGGGTGCTGATATTTTCATTTTTTTTGGGTTCTTAAATAGATGTATTGGCTTATTTCACACAATTAATCAATTCTAGAGCTTTAATTATGTACATTTGTACTCTATATTTACTTAAATTATTTGTGTGGGTGCCCATCACAGATTGAGATGTACAAAGATCCTGTTTTTGTTATCTGATTATCTGAACATCTGATCTTCAGGATGCATACGTTTGCTCTTGTTAGTGTGATATAATGTTTGTTAACTATAGGAATCCCTTGCAGAGGATGAAAGAACTCCAAGCCAGTGAAACATCAGACGATAAAGCTATGCTTCGGTTGGGTGTGGAAACTGGTGGATGTTCTGGTTTCCAATATGCTTTTGATTTGGACTATAAAATCAACCCTGATGACAGGTCTTTCCCACCAATTTAATTAAAAGATTCCACTTCGAAATTATTGTTGATCAGCTTCTAATTAGTTATGCTTCTTACTCATATTTGGTAATGACTGCAGGATTTTTGAGAAGGATGGAGTTAAATTGGTGGTTGATAATATTTCATATGATTTTGTGAAGGGGGCAACTGTTGATTATGTTGAGGAGCTGATCCGCTCTGCATTCGTGGTAAAGCATTTTCTCCTGTTGTCTGTGTTTAGGTTTGTTATTTTTACCAGTTCTCTTTAGTACCTAAGAGCCTTGATTGAAATTCTTCTAGTTGGTAAACTATTTCATACAATAGGTAAGAATTCCATCTGAGGATTGCGTTTCCTAGAAGCATCTCCAACATTTTCTATGCAAATCCTTGACGAGAAGGCTTGGTGGTCTACCGCATGAATTTTTCTTTTGTTGTCCCCACTTTTAACCCATCAAATTCTGTATGAACAAGACCATACCATACAGTTTTCTTTGCAAAGTACTATTTAATATTATTTTGAAAGCGAATATCAAATTCTATATGAACGCTATACTTGATTTTTTTTTCCATCATCTACCATATTTCTTCGAAACCTTCAACTTGTATCAAACATGCTTTGAACGCCAACACTGCCTTAGAAAAACAAGGCAAAAACACTTATAGGAAAACATAAGAATGATGATATTATGCATTTTGATGATTGACTGGTGAGAAGAATATAATTTTAATTGTTAAAGAGGAAATAAACTTTTGTCGGGTGCAGTCTCACAAGTAAGCCCTACCATTCTTGTATTATGCACTTGTATAAACTTATGATGTTACCTACCAGCTATGGCGTAAGACAGCTTTCTGTGATCAAATGTATGTTTTACTTGCTAGTTTTTTGAGTGGTCAAAATCTTATCTTTAAAATGTCTTACCTATACTTGTGCAGGTGAGTACAAATCCTAGTGCGGTGGGCGGATGCAGTTGTAAAAGTTCTTTCATGGTGAAACAGTAGTTTTTTCCATTCCATGAACCATGACACCATACTTTTAATTTGGCTGAGAGATCACCTAAGTTTTGCTATAATGGATCTTTGAATCAACTTTTCTACTTCAATTTTTTCCATTACAATTCATTTGAGTCAGATCCATCTCTGTAATTTTTTCCTGTTTTTCTGCAACGTACGGATCTCTGCTATATCGTTGGTGACTGAAGCATGTGCTATCTATCAACAAGGAATGTCGTGTTCAGACACGTGCCATCTTCATATTACATCACATTTGCAGATCAAGAATTGAATTTACATTGTACTATTTCTCCTTAGCTGTTTGTGGGCAACCATGATCTGCTGCTGCCGTGTTGGAAAATAATAGCAGGAACTGCAAGATTGGTTAGGATGAGTTACCAGTCCAAAAACGGTGTAATGATTTTCTAGCGGCTGACATGGTGGAATGTTGAAGTACATCTTCATTGTAAATGTGCACTTTATATATATATACGTACCGTTGAAAATATTAAGCACAACAATGCACTTTATAGAGACAATATCTCAATTTTATCAGATCTTATGACCCCGCAAATTGGCACAAATTTTTCCACAAGAGTTGATTTTGGAATTTCAAGCAATAATATGTTTGCGACAAAATCATATAAAAGGGCATTATAAAAGAAGGAAGTACATGAAAATATGTCCATCAATCAAGGACAAATTTGAAAAAAAAAAAAGGTTCTGAAATTTGGTCCTGGTTCAGTAACAAAAGAATCGACTATGAGAACAAAATTGAAAGCCTATTAAAAAAAGTGTCCTACATCTAGTTCAAAATTGTCTCCATGCCCCTGAGAAGCCAATGATCTTTAGTAGATGCGTTGTGGTCTTCCCATGGTACTCTTCAGGTGCAAAAATCTTACCTGTTGTCACGTAAACCAAACACTCAAAAATTAGAAACCTATGATTTTGTATGCGATAATTGTCAAAGCTCAAGCATTGTCAATGCAATAAATCATTTTCTCATGTCAAATGATTTAAAATTGACAAGGGGATTAATGAAACTACATTTTGCCAGTTTTTCTTCAGTAATGAAACAAGGAAATTGACACTGAGCTGGACATTCTGGAAAACCTGCTTCTCCTCCATACTGCAATTACCCACAGCAACACCCATACAGAGAACTTTCTTAAGTTGAAACTTCACCATGGCTTTTGTTTCATTAACTTTTGCTTCCGGGGACTCTTGATGAGTCACCAGTGTTGGGAACTTCCCTGCATCCACAAAGTCACAGATGCAAATATGAAGCCAGAAACAAATATAACAACCAGACAGATGTTAATCAGAATAACACATTCACCAAAACAATGCCAAAATTTTAAGTTCAGAACCTAGACCTCACAAATATAAATCGCAAATACATCTGGGGCAAACAGTTCAAGAACAACCAAAGACATTCCTCTCGTAGAACAAAAATAATAAGTGAAACAGAAACTCATTTCCACAACTCTGATAAAGTAGATATTCACAGCTTGATTTATGCAGATAACTTAAAATAAATGATTACTAGCTTATCGATCAATTTTCCATGGAAAAAGTTTTCTGGAGCCACCTGTAGGCATTAACTAGATCTCCACCCACCAAAATCTTATTTGACTTCTAGCCCTTGATCCACAGAAGACTAAAGTATCTAAGTTAAATTTCAATTAGGATAAACAACAATCAAAGTTATCACAAATATCACTACTTGCCTGCCTTGTTGAGACCGGGCCCCAAAAGACGAGGAATCTGCTTGATGACAGCTTCAGATGCCAAGAAGGCATGATAATTCTTGGCCAGCTTCTTAACAAGCTTTTTGTTCTTGTTAAGCTTCTTGAGTGCTTCCACATCCATGTAGTCCAAGCTGATTTTCTCAGCCTATGGCAAAAGAAGACAAGCATTACACGAAACAGAAATAGTGATCAGTCACTGATCTGATCCCAAGAAAATCAATAGTGCAAGCACATAACAATCAAGCTGCAAACTATATACCAAAATTTTTCTTTAACTATACAATGCAGCAAAATGTAACACTTTGCTACTTAAGGGTGCATAACACTGCAGTTTTGGAAAAGAAAACAATAATCATAAATAGAAAATTGTGCATATTTCACTAACAACTCTGACAGTATGAGCTAATTACAAGCTATGCATGGTTGAAATATCCTAAATATATGAACTATTTTTCAACCGAGCAGACATAATTAGGCCATACAATAGCGGGGTAAGCTACACTTCCTGTAAGGAATAAAAGCCCACATGTATAAATGTCAAGAGGCTAACAATTAGCAAATACATGCATTTGACAATCCCATAAAACATTTCCTATTGGCATATAATAGGTTCCATATATAAATACAGTTACATATTGGTAAGAATGCAAACTATGATGGGTTTGGAATTTATACAGGGGCATTGCTGTAAGTATAAGACTTTTGCAATCTGAAACATAAAACTTGCAACATCCAAGGTTACAAACGTAGTTTACAAGTTTAACATTTCAGGTTGCAAAAATTCCTACAACACTAAGAATATCCCGGCATAGTGGCTAAATCCAAATATCATAGAGCAAATTTACCATTGTCAAAGCAACAATAGAAAATGTTAGTTCAAACTAATAGAATCCATTCACATTGAGCTCTTTCAAGACATTATTCACCACTAACATGAACAGACTTGATAAATCACCAAGAAATTTACCTGTTCAACATGCTGGGCATCACCAAGCATGCACACTTTCATCTTAGGACAAGGAATATGGGGAAGTTTAACAGACCCGCTGAAGCGCTTGTCCTTTTGAGGATCATAGTTCTTTAAACCAATTTAAAGCTCAATGGTTTCAACAAAGTTGTGGTTTTTTTTCCTTTGCGTCCCCAAAAATAGTGGAGATCGCCTCTCTCAGCACCTCACTCAATAGTTTACTACTGCTAATTCAAATTACATTTATGACGAATAATTATAAATAAAATTGCAACTATAAAAATAAAAATGAAGTGCAAAAAGGAATGGGCACCTCATGGTCGCTGATACTTTATTAGAATCTGCAGTTCCCGTAAAATATAAAAATAAAACAAAAAGGACATTAAATGCAATGAGAATGAAATAGAAATAGTCTTTCAAAGGTCACGGCTCAAAAGCGAGCGGAAGAAAGAGTGAACCTGCAACGGGGAGTTCGGAGAAGGCAGCCGAGAGAGAGCGAGCAAACAACCAAGGGAAGAAAACGGGAAGCTTTGACAAAACCCTAGTCACGTGCACCAGCTCTCCCACGTGCTCTTTTACATCCTCGATATGGGGCCTCTTCGGTTCTGTTTCAGAAACGGTTTTTCATTCTCGAAAATAAAAAAGTGTCCTGAAATAATTGAAAACAAAATATGTTGCTTTTAGCTAATATGTCGCTCTTAGCACCCTTTAATATTTTGATAAAACTGATCTACTAATGAAATTATATTTAAAGTTCAATTAAACAATCTATATTTTCCTATTAAAATTCTGTATTTTATTTTTCTGTAAATTCTACAGTTATCAACAAAGCAATTTTTTTTAAAAAATCAACGGTCAATTTAATTGACTTGCACAAATTTATAATTTTCGATTTTCCTTCCTTACAACTTAAATTATTTTAAGAAAAAACTTAACTTGTAGTATACTGTAAGTTATTCTTCTCACAGTTATAATATTGTGAGCTCCACTACAATATTATAGTTGTGAAGAAAATATCTTACAACAAACTACAACAAGCTGCAAGGTAAACACTTTCTTATTTTAATATATGAAGACTTATTAATTACTGGCATTCGAGTCTTAGAAGTCATAATATCAATGGAGAAGAAACGATAGTACAATTAGACTTAATTTATTTTTAAATGCAATTTAAGAAGAAAAGTGCATTTATCAGGATATTGGAGGGTGGTAAACAAAAATCGTGACTTACACATAGCCGACTCACTTCCCAATCTCACTCGTCTTTTGCGTTTCCCCCAACCCCATTAAACCAACGTGTAGTAATTCCTTTCTTAAGCGTTTCTTCCGCTGGAATAATAGAGGCCGTTTGCTTGTTTCTCTCTCTCTCTTCTCCGAAGCAATTGAATCAGTAATTGAGCAGCAGAGAGTCGTTCACTCTAACTGCTGAGACTGCTATGCAATTCCTGGAGGCTACAAGTCGGAAGATTGGAGACACCACTCTGCTGTCCTTTGTGGTTAATTATGAAGCTGATCCCGCCTTCATCATATGCTCCACATGAAAAAATTGCTAATTCAAGCCTGACTAGAATTTAGTAACTGACCCAGGTTCTGCACCTCACGCGGTGTTCTTGCAATGGCTCATTTGAAAAGGCGAGGACAGGTAGCTCCTAGTGAACTTGCAATCTATGGAGTTTAGTTCTCTTATGCTCCGGTACCGTTGATATCGACTTTACCATACTGACTGAGAGCGAGGGCAGGAAAGTCTGCGGCTTTTATAACTTGGATTTTATTCCTGTTATGCTTGTCATTGATCCAATCACAGTTAAAAAATTGTATTCCTTACGGGGTTTTTCCCAATTAACCTTGGAGAACTACTGAAAACGTTCTTGATGTTCAATTTCTATCTCCATGGATCCTTTTCAAATTGTAATGGGCACTTTTTCCTCACTTAGGTTGTAGGATGCACGGTATCATTCTACTTTTTCCAGCCATTGGTTATTCTATTTTCAACTATCATTCTACTTTTCACATAGATTAATTTGACAACAGTTGGACAGCAAGTTAAAAAAGGGTAGAAAAACAAAATCGGATACAATTCAAATTAATGTTCTATAAACTGAACAAGTGTAAGAACATGTTCTTGGACAAATATTCAGAGCAATACGCAATTTACTTCAATTCAATAGCTCCGAAACCTACGTGATTGAAACCAAGCCTGAAAAACATGTCTGCTGCACTCAAGCATACAAAAAATTTATTGCATCATAAAACAGCTATCCAATACATTGGATGCCCCTTCCAAGTTTTTTATATAGAACTTCAGAATGAACACGAGAGGTACTACTCTTCTGATTGCCTTTGCCCCAAAACTGGAATGTCTTCATATCGTTTCTACAGTACGAGAACATCAAAGGTCAAGTCAGTGAAGGCACTACAAACTGCTGTTTTAAGTTCACAAAATCCAGTAACCTCCAGTTGATCAAAAAAATCAAAGTGATCTTTATGGACAATCACCACATGCAATTGACATGGCTCAATATTCCCATACAGGATTATTAAAACTTTTAACAGACTAAACAGTCTGCTCAAGTCATGCCCATTATGAGGCTTGATTACCTCAATGACAATTTTTAATCATTTGTGCTTACCACGAAAATTTTCCACCAACATATTTAACATAACAATTGAACCGGAAAATAACCATCAAAATAGATATATGCACAAGAGTAACAAGCATCTTCTAAACTAAAGATAATAATAAGAATTCACATAAAAAAAAAAAGGGTCTCGTACAAAATTTAAGGGCAAAAATCTATATTCTCTTTAACTAAATCTATGCAATGTAAATAGATGCATATGACGGGTCACTCTTCCTAAATAAACTGACAATGAACTAAAGAGTGAAGAGCCTCCCAAACAAACGATTTACTAGGAAATGCATGTCCCAATGTCCTTAACACATCATTTCCAGCATCAACAAAAGAGTTTCATAACTAGAATGCTAAAAGTTGGTGACAAAAAAAGAGCTGAAGTTAGTAGTGATCTACGCTAGCAGTACCATCGTGATCCCACATCGATAAATAATGACAGTTTGAGATTCTCAATTCAAATAGACAAGCAAGGCATGCAATTTTAAAGTAATAGAAAATAGATACTTAAAGACCAACATCTTAAGCAAACATAAGTTGTATATTCCATCTGGAAAATCAAAACAAGTAACTTATGTGCGTAAACTAATAAATATGAAAGCTGCAGACATATTACCCCGACATTGTTGTGCTCCCAGAGTTTGCGAACCCCATAATCCACAGCCTGCACCCAGTGAATCAATTATTATAAGACACGAACACTATTGCCCTAATAATAATTATGAAACAATCAAATAATCATATTACTAATTTCATAAAAAATATGGAAAATAACTATACATCAATTTTATGAAGCTTCATTAGAATGCGCATTGTAACACGAAACAAAAATACAAACTTTAATTCGCTTCTTCTTATGCTACTGACTAATTAAAACGTAAAACGTTAAAACGAAATGTAAAAAATTCTACAAAGATGGATTAAATGAAGAATATTAAATTTATACCCGTTCACCAGCGAAAGCACCGGCGATGATGAAGGTTACGTAGATGGAGTTGCGCCGCATAATGACTCTGTAAAGACCTTCGAGAAGACCTCCTTGGCTTCGTTTGGTTGTATACTCCATGGCTGTTCGTTCAGGAATTCAAGTCGCTACGATTGATCTGTAATACAGTGATTGACTTAGGGTTCGCAGAGAGATCTCAATCGCAGAGAATATGTCAAATGAGGCTGTAGCCAGTGATGGTCAGCTTTGGGAATTGTTGGTGCGGGGCTGGGTTATTGGGCTTGTAGTTTTATGGGCCGGGCTAATATTGTTTTTATTGACTCGGCTTGACTTTGAACTTCTCGTGACGCATTATATGCCTGACGTTCAGTGGAACGGCATTGTATAATGTCGTAAGAATATCATTTGCTCGTACGTAGAAAGTCTCGAGTATAAAGTACCAATGGGTGCACACGTTAGCAAATGTACGTACTATTATCACATTTCACCGCAATTTTATGTTACATAAATCGCTCCTCTTGGTGACACAATAGCATTTTTATGACTAATTCATGTAGAGCACTTTCAAAGATTTTTTTAATTCATTGGAAAAGAGAAGGACAGAAAAAGAAAAAAGGTCGAATCTTTCAATAGTAGTGGTGGTTTATTTGTCAAAATAAAAATGAAAGGGTGATTTGAAATAATGTTTCATGGACAAGGATATTTATGGCATTACACAGTCGTGAGGAAGCAGCCTTGACTACACAAACCACAAGCACGCGTAATTGCGGCACCCGATTCGAAAGGTCCGACCGCGTGCCATTCCCAAGCTTCTGGTTTTAAACTTTGTTCGAGTCCATCGGCAGCGTTGGCTGCTCACTGATTGTTGTTACTAATCAACATAAACGGCTAGCTAGTTAGCTACTTGCGATCATCCAAAAGAAACAGTTAAATCGATCATCAACGTTACTTACAGTTCCTGCAATGGAGTTTCTGGATGACGGAAATTATGAGCTGAGGGAGATTCAAACACTCGAAGGCCATACCGACAGGGTCTGGGGCCTCGCTTGGAAGCCGACAGCCGGCGTCGACGGGGTTCCGGCGGTGTTTGCTTCCTGTAGCGGTGATAAGACCGTACGAATCTGGGAGCAGAGCGCCTCCTCTCGTTCCTGGAATTGCAAGGTTTGTTATTTTGCATTTTGACTATATAAATGCGTGTGGTAACTTTAGCTGAATTCTATTATTTATGCAATTATTATAGTAGGAATTATACAATAAACTAGTGGATTTTTATTTATTTGATCATCTTCTTCATCCTTCATGTTTGTTTTTGTCTCTTGTAAAGCTTGTTTTACTATCAAATATCAAGAGCCTAATGGAATTGTTGAGCCTTGAATCTAGCCACATATTTATTTTTCAATTAGACTCTGTTCAGGCTTAGTTTAGAATCTGATTTATATATGTGTACTAAATAAATGCTCACTCTGAATTAAGCTGAATACTGGTGTTAGTGTCAGTGCTGAGTGAAAATGTTTTATTTTTTTTCGTGTGATTATTGTACAAGATCTTGTGTCTGAATCTAATTGTGTCTTTATGGTATTAATATTGTATTGATCAAAAAGGGTTTGCAAATATGTTAGATCTTGGAATTAGTCTTTGCATGTTATGTTCATGTTGAAATAAAGGGATTTCGCAGGCAGTTTTGGAGGAAATGCACACGAGAACGGTTCGATCTTGTGCCTGGTCACCATCAGGGAAGTTGTTAGCCACTGGTAGTTTCGATGCCACCACTTGTATTTGGGAAGATGTTGGGGGTGATTATGAATGTGTAGCCACTTTGGAGGTATTATTGTTTTTTTGTTTAGTGTTTTTTTACCGTTTCTTCAACTATTTAAATTATTTTTGGAACTGAGGTTAATTTTAGTCCATACTTGCTGCGATATGGAATCACTAGCTATTAAGTATAAAATGGGTGCATGGTGGTCAACATTAGCTGCCAAGAACAATGGGTATTTACTGATCACTCATGCTATAGTACTTTCAAATTAAGCAAGAGCACAATAGTTACAGACTTAACCTTTGTTTGCTTACCCCTTGTCTGGATGGCACCACCCATGCCTCTGTCCAAGGGTCACTGACTTGGCAATGGGCATTGAGTTTTGCATGCAATAGAAAATTATGAATGTATCTATACTGAAGAATGCTTCAATAATCGGCTACAACTGCCAAAGTCCTTCAATTAATTTATTACATGCATGATGTTTAATATTCTTCTGCGATTCTTCTTTTTTAAAATTTTCTATTCGGTCTTTAGGGCCATGAAAATGAAGTAAAAAGTGTGTCTTGGAATGCATCTGGTACTTTGCTTGCAACGTGTGGTCGAGACAAATCTGTTTGGATTTGGGAAGTGATGCCGGGAAATGAATTTGAGTGTGTTTCAGTGTTGCAAGGACACGCGCAAGATGTGAAAATGGTTCAGTGGCATCCAACCATGGATGTCTTGTTTTCTTGTAGCTATGATAACACTATTAAGGTACTGCATGGCTGAAATGCTTCCTCTATCTTTTCAGTTATAGAAATGGTTAATTGTCTTTTGCTTTTGCAAATTCAATTATCTGATTGAACAATGATACAAGCTTCCAGGTCTGGTGGGCAGAGGATACTGATAGTGATAATTGGCATTGCGTTCAAACCATAGGTGAATCTAACAAGTATTATACCCCAACCTTTCTCTCGATATATCTGCTTTTCCTGCTTTTACTTTCTCTTTACTCTTCATGCTTCGTCTATGTCACCCTTTGATACATGTATGGTTAAGTGATGACTCTAAATAGTTATTCTGCTCTAGCTTTGAAAGTTTTAGCAGTATGATGAGTCGAATAGCTCTAACTTAAGAAGCCTGGTTTTCTTATCAGTGGTCACTCTTCTACCATTTGGGCCCTATCATTTAATGCCAAGGGAGATAAACTGGTTAGCTGCAGGTATGTGAAGATATTAGTCTTATTGTGATTCTCACCAATTAGTATATTTTCCATCTGCATGTAGCCTCGAGAAGGAAGTTTCTTGCAAATTTACAGACAAGTGAAATAACTAAAATCTTGACTGACTTTGCAGTGATGATCTCACAATAAAGGTATGGGGGGCAGACATTACAAGGATGCAATCTGGTGAAGGTTATGTACCTTGGTGAGCAACATGCTGCCTTGTGTATTTGGAGCTTCTTGTTCAAATTATACATAGGATGCAGTCTGATAAAGTTAGTATATTTTCGTATATTATACGACAGGTTTCATTGTAAATAGTTTTAAGACCAAGTGGGCACTATATATGCTAGTAACGCTGCTCTCCATTCTTAGTTTTTCAATTGTCTTATGATTTCCCTTTTATGAGAATGGCTTAGGAACTACGAAAATCTGATGTTTTGAAGCTACAGTCTGACAAATTTGCATCTGCTTATGTAGACACAAATATCCTATAATTGTATGCACCACTTCCAAAAAGGAAGTCGGTTCTTTCGTCCCATGAGAATTTTGCTGATAACTTGAATAAATATGAGGCATGTTTGTTAAACCAGGGAATTAAGATTTTTCTACTATGAATTGGCCTTTTCATTTGGTACATTCATACTTTTAGATGTACATTTCAACTTCTAGAATCTCTTGCTTTCACAAGGCTGAAATGTGGAGGTTTACAAATTACAGGCCTTTTGCTACTTATCCTTGACAGCATGATGTCTATTGTTGTTGTTGTCGTATTTGCTTTGCCACTCTTTCTTGTTTTTGTTTGGTTTTTGGTAATTCATCTTTTGCAAAGAATCAATGCAGTGACTTACTTTTGGATGTAAATTATGTTTATGATGATATTCTTACTGCTTAATGCTTTTGCTGCTGGAACCTTTTTACCGTGAACACTCAGCTATACTTGCATTTAAAGCATAGAACATGATCCTTGGTTCTTAACGGTATTTATACCTTTTTTTTTTTTAATTTTTAAGACCTCAATAATAATTCACTGAACATTCTTGCTATGGTTAGTTAGCACAGTTTTTAACTGGAAATAGAGGTGTCCACTATGACACCGAATAGCATGAATGATTTTGTTCCATTTTATCTATAGTATGCATCTTTATGGACTTGAAAGAAATCCGATGATTCTGTGCTTCTGTTAGTTGTTTTAGATAGAGTGACAAACTGTGGGCTAACTCTGGCTTAACCTCTTTATATGTGCACTGATAATGGAGTACTTGTTATGGATTTTCCAGGAGACATCTTTGTACTATCTCTGGTTATCATGATCGAACAATTTTTTCAGTTCACTGGTCAAGGTAGCTATGTATTCATTCTCTGTGCTCTATATTTTCCTAATTTTTGGTTCTAGATGGGCTTTAAAAACTGATGCGTCACAAATATTGATATGAAATTTTCTTTTTCCTCTACAACTTAATTAATTATTTAATGATAAAGAAGACTGGATAAAAGTCCATGACAAGTATATTGCCTGCTTCTTTATTTGCTTTCTTCCCATTTAGTAATCTCAGTTATTTTTTTTTTCTTTTAGCTATTGATCTGAAGATTATTGTATCTGTATGTGGTATGCAAATATTGCAGGGAAGGTATTATTGCCAGTGGAGCAGCCGATGATGCTGTACAATTCTTTGTGGAGAGCAATGATGGTTCGGTATTTAATCATTTCATACTCTCTTATTCATTATATTTGTTTATTCTCAATGCTTGGGAAACTGCCCTATTATTATTATACTTCATGTCAGCAGTAATGCTGATCGATATTTCCATACCTGTTGCCTTTCATAAAAATAAATGTTCTTTTTCAATTCTTTGATGGAAGAAAGTTTACTTAAGATGATAGTGCCTGTCTATCTTTTTCCTTAAATCAAACTTTGTGCACTTCAAAAATGCTAAAACTGGGTTGATGTGCAATGCGGATTCATACCGTCGCTTGTGGTTCAGCTCATGGAATGCTTCAGACATTCCTCTATGTGTTAGCTTGACATTGCTTTTAAAGACCTAGTCTTAAAAAATCAAGGGAATTTGGTTTTCTCATGGATTAATGCACCTCTCTCATCATCTGTCGAGAAGTGTTCCAGTTGTTGACATTCAACCTCAAAATTGTCTCGTGCCCTGAGTCGTCCCTAATGCATTGCAAAATTATTCTTTACTAATTTGGTACATTATCATGATTTATCCTACAGTTCCTGACTTCTTGGTCTATATCAGAGAGGAGGAAATATTTAAAAGTGGGACATTATTGCCATAAGATTCCATTTGGTATTGTGCTTTTGCTGAAGAGCTTTTACACCAAAAAAAAAAAAAAATTTTGTTTGGTTTTCAATGATAACTTTTATTAAAAATTATAAAATTATTTAGTAGGCAAGTTTTTTTAAAGTTATTTTATAAAAGAAATGAAATATGATTGTCAAATTAGTAAAGGACATTTAGACGTTTCAACATTCTAAAAAAGCTTTTCAACAGTTACTCTCTTTTGCTAATGGAGTTAAAATAGCTTAGATAAATCTTCAAAAGCTCTTTACAACCAAACAACAATACAAACTTTGAAAAGAACTTATGGGATTAAATAAGCACTTATAGCCGCTAGATAAGTCATACTAAACAAGCACTAATTAGGTGATATATATGGTGGTCAATTGAGATCAGCGGGCTTCTTTTGTCAGTAATTTGGAAGCCACTTGATATGAAAATGTTCTAACTTCTAACTAGTTTGATATGGATGGGCAACATGGATCCTTGCCTTTGTCATTTTGTCTTGTTTGAAGTCGTCCGTTTCAGCCTGAGGTTTACTTTGCCCTGTTGAACATATGTGAGTTTTATAAAGTTGCAATATGATTTGTTTATAGGCAAGTTTTTGGTCCATTTAAACTGAGCCTTTTAAGAGATCATCCTGGGTATCACTTTGACCATTGAAACCTGAATGGAGACTTATGGGAAAGTTTTTAGGAAAAAGAAAAGAAGTGTGTTTCAAGTCAATTTGTATTCTTTGAACTGTGAACGCATGATTCTTCATTTCTTCTTTTATCACCATTGCTTAATTTTGGATAGTAACAATTATTTGAGCTAGCTTTGTTGTGTGGTTTAATTGCAGATTGATGGACCTTCATATAAAATGCTGTTTAAGAAGGAAAAGGCCCATGACATGGATGTAAATTCAGTGCAATGGAGCCCCGGGGTATGATTTCTTTCACGAAATTACAGAGTTTTTGCAGGATGCAGACATACTTGCACAGATGAACGTACATACCAATCTATTTGTGTAGGAAAAATACTACATCCTCAAATGAATGACTTTCTTTTTCACTCTTGATGAGATCTTGCAGGTGGATTGGAAGTTTATGGGCTTCTGACTATCAGATAATGATTTTATCTTTGTGTTATAATGGCCTAATAATCAGTGTACCCACCATGCTTTCTGCTATGTGATAAGGGTGCCTGTGAACCTGTAGTTTTGCCTTCCAAAGAAGGAACATGTGGTCATAAACTTTTCTCTCTCCTGTTTGGACTGATGTGGTTTACTCATAAGCCATAAACACCCCTCCCCTCCCCCCACCCCCCCCCCTCCAAAAAAAAAAACCACCCAAAAAAGAAGAAAAAAGGAAAAAAGTTTACTCCTAACTCTACTGTTGAATTAAGCTGCTATGTTTAACTACGCGCTGCAGGAGTTTCCAATTATTTATCCCTTTTTTTCTTATACAAGGTTTATTTAGTAGTTTTAGTGCATTTGGGGGCCAACATTTAAACTATTTACTTTTAAGTGTTTAAAGCTTGAAATTGATTACATCTTAAATGTTGAGGGACCTCTGTTAAGGGGTAATTATCTCATTATCTATTTAGGCAAAAGTCTGGGTGTGGTACCAAGTGAAATTTGTAAACAATTTCTTTCCTGTTATTTATACATTTATTTTGAAGACTACTAATTATGTTGTTGGTTACCACAAATACAAATATATGTAGCAGTATATTGTTGCTGGATGGCTTTGCTATAATGAATGTAATTGTTTTGTTTATTTCTATAGGTGTAATTAAGTCACACTTGCAATATTTACAATACATTTCTAAATACTGTTGATAATTTCAGGAACGTCGGCTGCTGGCCTCTGCAAGCGATGATGGCATGATAAAGATATGGGAGCTGGCAAATATGTTGTAACAGATGGCGTAGCGGATTCTGGATTGGAAGTGGGCAAAACCTGATGCAACGTTTTACAATTGTCTTAAATATTGTAGAGTTTTTTTTAACCTTGTGATTATATAAAAGTTGTAGAAACCATTTTGGTTGCATACGGTGAATCAATGCACTGATATTTTTTATCAGGGAAATTGGGTTTTCTTTGGTCAGTTCTGTTTAGACAAGCAGATTATTTATCCCTTTGGGAACAGAAACAAGAGACGAAAACAGAAACTCAGATAGCATACAACCTTGTTGCTTCCTAAGCATGGCTTCTGATCTTCCACTTCTGTGCCTCTATAATCTCACACATGCAGTTAATTAGCAAACGAAGAGGTTATCGGGCCGTTTCCTTCTGCAATTTGCTGTTGAAACTGAACGGGCAGGATTTGTAGCAATGCATTTTTTTTTGTGTACATTGTGTATAAAACCTTACTGATACTAAATTTGAAATGCATCAAGTAATTTTCATTCAATGATCCAGAATTCATGATACAAGAAAGCGATGCTACTGGTATACTAAAACTAAAAACATCTATGTCACAAAGTACACTAAAAAATTGAGTACCACAGCATAATGCGGCCCGCCCGAGCCACTCCCACAGCTAGTTGCTCTACTCGGCAGGAGCAGTCAGGCTATACGGCGGCTACGTATAATATAAGTAACGTGGGTACCAATCGGGTTCCTTGTCATTTAAGATAGAATCAAAATAATACCAATTGTAGCAGTGTTAACCACTTGGCCACAGAAATTTTGAGCCATGTGTGCCATATATTTTGTCGGACGAAAAATCCAAATGAAGTGGCTCAGGAAAAACCTTTGGTTGGCAGCAGGACAGCGGCCTCTGCAACTGCAAGTAATACATGAATACTCATGCTCCATGATGTCTAATTTCAGATTAAATCCCTGTAAATTAATTACTCGAATCAAAACTAATTAAACTGAACAGATCTCGCCGATATCCCCTCAGGAAAATCATTCCATATATTCTTTTTTCAAGTATCAGTAAACAAATATTAAATAAACTGGAACTCATAATGGTGATTAAAAGACCATACAAAGAGAAGAAAAAATTAAAATACAGAAAAACTAACACCTGTTTTCTACTCTTAATCCACCAGAATGAGCTCGTCTTCCTTCTTGAGCCAAAGCAGCTCGAGCAGACATGATGCCTCTGGGAACTAACGAAGCATCAAAAGCTGAACAATCAATCCAATCCTCGAGCATCTCTTCTTGGCCCCATATATCCGGTATCCAGACCCGACTTGCCATGTCTATCCTGTGCCTCTTCAGCCTCTCACGTCCGTTATCCTCCTCTGGCTTCTCCTCTTGCACCGTTAAGGGCGGTCCCGCAGGTTTTCCACACAACTCCTTTGTAAGTTCAACTTCATCGGCTGAAGGTACAGTTTCTAGCATCGCAGCTTCCTTTTCCTGATGAACAACAGACTCATAAAAGGTTACGGAATACAACAAGCTCTGCGTCTGCTTATTCGTTTCAATGCTTTGACATTGATGGAGTTCTAAGGATTGGTTTTTTAGCGGCTGAGTCTTGACCTGGGTATCTCTGGAATGACGAGTTTTATCGAGTTCTGAAGCAAGAGGAGGAATAAATTCACAGGGCTGCTGCTGCATTATTTCGATGGGTTCTTGTTTCATAAAACAATGCAATGGGGGTCTATTTTGCTGTAAAGGTTTTATTGATTCAATAGCTTTTGGTTTGCTTGAGCCTTGATGGCTAATGTGTGGGCATGGGAGGAATAAAGCAAAGAAAAGGAAATGAATGGGGTGTTCGTTTACACGTCATATAAAAGAAAAGGTGTACTTTCTTTGTATGGTTAGTGACAAATGTACGTGTCTTTCTTTCGTTTTTGTGATTATTGCATTGACGCACTGCTGCTTATTGGGTTTCGATATTTGCGTGGCTTAGTTCATATAAGTTCGGCACAATCGCCACTCGCTCTTCGCCGGCTGCTACTCCCACTTTGTCGCGACAGCTCGAATCTTTATTTAAAATATAAGGACTCAAATGTTTATTAGAGTCTCGAGACCTTTCTCTTCCGTCTAAGATTTAACTGAGTGGAGTGTTTTTTTTTTTTTTAATCAAAGTGAAATAAATATTTTTTAAATAATAATAAATATAAAAATTTAGATAATATTTTATTTAATTTATTATGTATTAGTTATTTGATTATAATATTATTTTAAAAAAAGAAATTAAGCACATTACCCCAAAAAAAAAAAGGTTGATAAGTCGGCTTAATTGTAGGTCTGGAGAATGGGCTCCAAATTTATTGATACTTTTTATTTTTTTAATAAAAATCTGTGAAATAAAGATCAATAATTTTTTAATGTCTCAAGGTGACGTGTCAGCCCCTCATCGGTTCGTGTATTTTGCCTTTGGAATTGCATTGATGCCTGTTAGTCGTTCCCTTGCTACAGAAAATCAAAATCTTCTTAAGAAGGGAAGTGCATGATTGATAATGGGTAGCATAAAACTTTTGGTTTTGTCATTACTCATTGCCGCGATCTTGAGTTGATCTCTCAGCATTTGGTGGATGAATTAAAGCAAGTCAATGAGAGAGAGAGGAGGGGGGGGGGGGGGGGGGGAACCAACCAGGTTCTGTTGTATTAATTTTTTCCTATATGTGCTGAGAAAAGAGAGATTAGTTTATCATTTAATGTACCCTTCCATGAAATTGCTCCACAAGACAATTGGGAAGGGTTCACACTGTATTTTCATTTCAAAGGTCAATGTCAATCATAATCTGTGCGGACGTAGGTATGCTTATTGGAGAGGAAGCATATTTCTTTTTCGAATGGTATCATCATCTACTGCATTAAAGACGAAGGAAATCAAAGTATCATCAATGGGCTGACCATAACATTTAAATTACTGAAAGTCATGGATAGCAAATAGCAGTTGAAGCAATTGCTTTCTTTTATTTAATTGCGATTGGTGTGGCTGTTAACCATTGCTATCAATATTGTTTACATATTCATGAATTCGATTTATTATTTTTTTTATTTTTGTTTCTCATAAATTTTGTATCTATCTAGCATTACTTAGAAATAATTAGGAATGTAGTAAATAATTAATGGGGCACGTTGAGGTCTATGAAGAAATAATAGGGGCAAAGTCAAATTCTTAAAAAATAATAAAATTATAAATTTTATATAAATCGATATGATATTATTAAATTTATATATTTTTTTCATAAATTTTATATAATTATGTCACATAAATTTACACTAAAGACTTTATTATAATTATTATAACTTTTAATTAATTAATTAATCTAGACACGATGTATAGTTTATAGAAAAAATTCTTGAATGCTTCAGAGTACTGCTCACTTTCTATTTAGCTTTTTACACTGTATATGCTTCAACCAATCAACGCGAACAAAGCTCAAGGAGCACCGGCGACTTGCACTTGTCTCTCTTGTAGTCTACGCTCTATAAAGCAGACACACGGTTTATAGTTTTTTTTTTTTTTTTTTTCATGGAGTCAACGTAACAGAGAACACAAAAGTTTCCACACACCAAAATCAAATGAAACCATATCTTTGTTAATCTCATGGTTCTATTGACATGATAATAATCATTTTCATTAAAAAAGAAAAAAATAAAAAGAAAATAATTATAATCAGTCTGGAGGTAGAGCTTCATAATGCCGGTGGGAGAGGTGTTCCTGGGCGCATTTCTTCAGGTTTTGTTCGACAGATTGGCGCCTCATAAGCTGCTGTCGCTTTTCCCAAGCGAAGCAGATGGGATATGTTCAGAGCTGAAGCAGTGGAAGAAGAAGCTGTTGATAATTCAGGTTGTGCTCGACGACGCAGAGGAGAAGCAACTGAAGAATGAAGCTATAAAACTGTGGCTGGATGATCTCCGAGACTTGGCTTATGATGTCGAGGACGCTCTCGATGAATACGCCACTCAAGTTTTAGAGACCAAGCTAATGATGATGTCAAAACAGAAAGTCGTCAGCAGTTTTTCTGATTATTTCTCCGCAGCTTTGAGTCGACGGAGTTCGTCTCCGATTGAAGACATAAGCAGCCGTTTGGAAGATCTATGTGAACAGAGACATGAACTCGGCTTAAAAGCTGTTGATTATTATATTCCTGATCATGAAGCGATTATTTCAACTAGACGGGCGCAACAGCGACCGCCGAGTGCGAGTGTCCCGATTGAGCCTGCTGTTTACGGGAGAGAAAACGACATAAGCAAATTACTTGAAATGGTGTTGAGTCTTGGAGCTCCAACTAATGGCAAGTTTAGTGTAATACCCATTGTTGGAATGGCAGGGGTTGGCAAAACAACACTTGCTCGCCAGGTTTACAATGACGACAAAGTGGAAGATTATTTCAGCACTGCAAGAGTATGGGTTTGTGTTTCTTACAGCAGTGCCAGTTTTGCTAGCTTTGATATTTTGAGGGCATCAAAGGCCATTCTTGAGTCCATCACGCTCTCCCCCTGCCATCTTCAGGATTTAAATCCTGTGCAGGTTCAACTGAGGCAAGTAGTAGCTGGAAAAAGATTTTTACTTGTGTTAGATGATGTTTGGAAAATTAACTATGGGTCGTGGGAAGTGTTCAAGTCTCCTTTCAAGGCTGCAGCGCCAGGAAGTAAGATAATTGTGACAACACGTAGCAGGGAGATCGCATCAATTGTAGCTGGACCGACTAATTATTACGAATTACAGCTTTTATCGGATAATGATTGCTGGTCTGTGTTCGCCAAGCATGCATTTGATCAAAGCAGCGGAGATGTTGGTGCATTTCAAGATTTGCAGTTCATCCATCAGAAAGTTATTGAAAAGAGCAGAGGATTGCCCCTTGTTGCAAGTAATCTTGGCGGGTTTCTGCGCTCTAAGCAGAGCTATGAAGAGTGGGAAGATATTTTGAATGGTAGCATGCGGGATTTACTGGATGATGATCTTGACATTCTTCCGGTGTTAAAACTAAGCTATCGCCATCTTCCCTCGCATCTGAAGAGATGTTTTGCTTATTGCGCTCTTTTCCCGAAAGGTTATGAATTCGAGGAGAAGGAGCTTGTTCTTTTATGGATGGCTGAAGGTCTTATTCAGCCGTCAAAAAATAAACAGCTGGAAGATATAGGTCATGAGTATATTCGTGATTTGTTGTCAAGATCAATGTTTCAACAACCGAGTAGTGGTCACATAACGTTGCATGACCTTGTCAATCATCTTGCTCAATGGGTTTCTGGAGATACAGTTTGTAGATTGGAGGATGAACTTGGGGTTGGGATTGATATGCAATCAAGAAGATTCGAAAGAACTCGTCATTTTTCATACACTTGTGGTAAATATGACGGCAAAAACAAATTTGAAGCCTTTCACAAAGTTAATGATGACTTGATCAGGACATTCCTGCCCTTGCCACCAATTCATGCCGGCTTTCGTTGCTTCATAACTAGTATGGTTCTTTCTGATTTGTTGCCCAAGTGCAAGAAGTTGAGAGTTTTATCTTTAGCAGGATATCGTATGAGTGAGCTACCCGATTCAATTGGAGGGTTGAGACATTTAAGGTATCTTAATCTTTCCAACACTACCTTGAGGAATTTGCCAGAATCAGCTTGTTCACTATTCAACTTGGAAGTTCTGTTATTAAAAAATTGCTTTCGGCTAAAGAAGTTGCCCCCCAGCATGGAAAATTTGATCAATCTGCGACATCTTGATATTACAGGGTCGCATTTGATAAGAAAGATGCCGCTGGGAATGAGAGAACTGACAAGTCTTCGGACACTGTCTAATTTTGTTGTGGGCAAAAGTACAGGATCTGATGTGCAAGACCTCAGTAATTTAAAGTTTCTTCGTGGGAGGCTTTGCATTTCAAGATTACACAATGTGACTGCTTGCCAGAACACAAGAGAGGCCATCCTAAGTGACATGAGGAACTTGGAAGTGTTGCTATTAGAATGGAGACTTGGATTTGATGAAACAAGAAATGAGGAAGCAGAAACAAATGTGCTTGACATGCTACAACCTCATAGAAATCTGAAAGAGCTGGCGATTAAAGGCTACGGAGGTACAAGATTTTCATCATGGATAGGAGATCCATCATTTTCCAAAATGGTGGCTCTGAATTTGGAAAGTTGTGAAAATTGCACATCCTTGCCTTCACTTGGTTTATTGAGTTCGCTCAAAAACCTCACAATCAAAAGGATGAATAGAGTCAAAAGCACAGGCTGTGAATTTTATGGGGAGAGTTGCTTAAAGCCTTTCAAATCCCTGGAGACTCTTTATTTTGAAGATTTGCCGGAATGGGAGCATTGGGATTCTGTAAGAGAATATGAACCTGTTGAAATATTCCCCAGACTCCAAGAGCTTGTCGTGTCATCATGCCCAAAACTCTCTGGAAAATTACCAGACCATCTTCCTTCATTGGAGAAACTGGTGATTCATTTTTGTCAGCAGTTGGTGGTCTCGTTCTCAAGCTATCCATTGCTTCAGAATTTGAATATAAGTGGCTGCAAAGGCATGACATGGAGGGATCCAAGTGAAGGCAAGTCACTAAATTCTATAAGGCTTTTAGATGTCTCAGTGTTTGATAATTGCTTAAGTCAAGATTACCAGAAAGTGGAAAGTCTCGATATTGGCAATTGTGAAGAGCTCATGTTTTTGTGGCAGAAGCAACCTCAAGGGCTGCAGAGCTTCATCTCCCTTAGAAAACTTAATATTACAAAATGCAATGCTCTGACATCTTTACCTAAGGGAATGAAGCACAACAATGCATGCCTTGAGAGTTTGAAAATTGAAGACTGCCATTCTTTAACATTCATTCTCAAAGGCCAGCTACCTTTATCTCTTAAACTCCTGGAGATCAGAAATTGTCAGAATTTGCGTCTTTTGTTGGATGATAATCAAGAAACTTGCAGTCTCATTTTCTTGTACATTGACCATTGCCCATCTCTCACATGCTTAGCATCAACAAGCCAGTTACCTGCAACACTTTCGCATCTAGAGATTCGTCATTGCTCAAAGCTTACGAAAATTTCGTCTGGAGGCCATTTTCCTGCAAAACTCACAAGTCTAAAGATTGAAAACTGTTCAGAGCTTGCAGTCATATCACCAAGTGGTCAGCTTCCTCCAACACTCATCCATATTGAGATTGATGATTGTGCGAAGTTTAAGAGCATAATATCAATTCATGATCAGCTACCTGTGGCGCTTGAAATCCTCCAAATTAAAAGGTGTCCAAAGCTAGACTCAATTGCAGAGAAATTCCAGAACAACAAGTCTTTGAAAGATATTTTGATCTCGAAATGCGAAAATCTGAAATCCATTCCTGAAAACCTTAAAACCCTTAACAGTCTCACTGATATTTGTATATTTGATTGTCCAAGTCTCATTTCCTTTCCAGAAGAAGGCCTTCCCTGCTCCACCCAGAATGTACTTATCCATTGTTGTGAGAAGCTAAATGCCCTGCCTAATCGCATGCACAGCCTCAACTCTCTTCGAAAATTAAGCATAAGTGAATGTCCAAGCATCATATCCTTTCCTGAAGAAGGTTTTCCCTCGAGCCTAACATCACTTTCGATCAAAGATCGTGATATCTACAAGATGCTGATTGAGTGGGGATTGCACAAACTCACTTCTCTTTTAGAGCTTAAAATCAGCGGATCGGTTGAGGTGACTTTTCCAGGAATGGAAATAATGCTGCCAGCCTCTCTAAATCGACTCACCATTAAAAGTTTTCAGCACTTGAAATACTTATCTTCCAAAGGTTTTCACAGCCTCAAATCTCTAGAATCATTGACAATCAATAGTTGTCCAAATCTCACATTCATTCCATACCTGCCAACCTCCCTTCTGCAGTTATACATAAAAAATTGCCCCCTGCTAGAAGAACAATGCCAGAGAGATAAAGGACAGGAGTGGTCCAAGATAGCCCACATACCTTGCGTTAAGATTGATGACAAATTCGTATATGACCCACAGGAAGAAGACTTGTACTCTATCGCAGGTTTGTCAGTTTGCAATAGTACACATTAACCATTAGTTGCAGCTTCACAGAATGATTCAGAATCCTTTGTTAGTTTTTATTCATTGCTTTTCTGTTTTACATTGACACAGACACAGAGTCACTAACTTATTTTCATTTTAAATTATCAGGTAGTCTCTAAGGTGATTGCCTTATATCCTGCTGATTTATTGAAGTTAGGAGGATGCTCATACTATTACAAACCTTTTGAGTTAGGTAATCAACAATATTTCTGCTCCTTCATTTCGGTTGGCAAAGTTGAATATAATACCTGACGTCTAAAGTATGATTCTAATTATTATTATTTTTCCAAAGGAAAAATCACATACACAGTTTTAAAGCTCTCTCTATGATTTCCAAGAAGATTGGCATGACAATATGCAAAATACATTTAGATGCAAGGTAATCGAATATGACTTCATTCATGTTATATGTTTAGCAAAAAGTACTTCTTCATGTTCATTCATGTTGTATATTTAGCAAAAGTACTTCTCTAAATCCCTCTTGTCTTTCATTTCAGGAAATCTTCCCAGTACTAAGCATTTTTCTTCACATGTTAGATTCCAAGGACAAAAAATTTTTGGCTTTGCCATGGTCACTGTAATACACTATAAAGAAAGATATCAGAAAACACTGAGGACTCACAGTGCAAATGCACACTTTTGCTGAGAAAGTTAGTCTGATGGATGACATTAGGCATTCCTGAAAATATTTTATCTTTAAAAAGAGCATTTCATTTAGAATTACTCCAGAAGATGATGACAAGTAGATATTTCCTTTTCTTAATTTTTGTGCAGTGGCTACTGGCAAGGAAGCTCTTCTTCTGATAAGACATGGAGGCTGGAGTAGATGTGAAGAAGGAAGACGATGATTCCCCTTCTTTGTGGAGCTTCAGATGATTCTTAGAACCATGCTAGAGGATGCCATAAGAATGGCTTTCTGGAGTCGATATAGAATTTGAATTCGAAATTTTTCCATGCTAACAAAAGTCTGCAGACTAGATGAATTTTAGTTTAAGACGGGCTCGTTTCTGGCTTTCTGCTTATAAGTGTTTTGCTGATTCTGAGTCGTTAGCCCACTCCTGTCGTTCCATTACTAGTTTCTGCTACTGGCTTAGGCATTAAAATGTTAATAGAGTTCTGGTTTCTGGAGTTTTGTGGGCGTGTTCCTAAGTGTTCTATTTTGTCTCAAAATTGTCCATTTTCTCTTCAGAGAATTTGAGTCTTTTGTCCTCGCTCTTATGCATAAATTAGTCTTAGTATAGAGAGAGAAAAAACACAAGTTTCTTCAGTGGAGATGAGAGGGATTGTATGACTTCTGCAGCAGTACTTAAACCCTTACTGGTAGTTCATCATGAGTGATTCAGAAACCACATTTTGATTTTAAAATCAAGGGAAAAGAAAAGATAGTGCTCAAAGGAGTTTAAAAGAAGATCCATGAACACCGAATAAACATAACAGGTTCAATTTCGAATGCTTCCATAACATGGGTTTATCTCCCATTCAATTTGACTGCACTCTGTACAAGCTCTCTTGAGGTTTATTCAAGACATGATACCAACACAAGCTTCAGCTTGAAAACTTCTTCAAACTTATTGAAATTTTTAGGAGAGAATATAACACACAGAATTTATGCTAGTCAGTGATAAGGAGAATAAAGCAAATCTACAACCTAGCAGGAAACCCCAATATGTTGAACAACCAGACTCACTATCTGACAGCTAAAAACTACTAACAAGTGGTATGTAAAGCTAAGGGATGTTGAAGTGCAGCAGAACCTCGTGGGTTTGATATACTCCGGTGCAATACAACTCAGGCTCTTGGAAAACGTGATCGCCCTTTCTTCTTCAGGAACTCGGGGATCTCCACTGAACCACCTTCACTGAAAGAGGAAGGTCGCCTGTTTATTCCAAAGGCAGCATCTCCCTGTGCTAGCTGACTTGCCTGCATTTTGACAATAGCCACT
Source organism: Aegle marmelos (assembly GCA_030449875.1). NCBI lineage: Eukaryota > Viridiplantae > Streptophyta > Magnoliopsida > Sapindales > Rutaceae > Aegle > Aegle marmelos. The sequence goes on along the minus strand of JASUUL010000077.1, from coordinate 4,952,716 downwards.
CAAAAGTAGCAAAAGGGAAAGGGAAAGAGTGAGAGCGAGAGAAAGAATGTAGAGATTACCTGAAGAGGCCTTCCTTCACTTTCTTCCTGGCGTTTGAAACCAGTAGCAATCAGAGTAATACTTACCTAAAACAGAAAAAAATGAGAATTAAAAATAATACCACTTGATGAACCTTCAACATATGAGGGTAATTTAAGAGATCTTTCAAAATGTTGGCCCCACAAATAAGACCTGACACCTACAATTTTATCTAACAACATACATTCAGATAGAAAAAGCATAGAATGACCTTATTTGAGACTTGCTATTTCAATACCAATCTCATTAGAGAGGGGGCAAAAAATGGCATTACTAATTGTGTTGGAAAGATTATTGCCGGAACAGAAAGAAATTATATCAATCAATTTAGAGAAAATGATAAGCATCTGCTTAATGGATTAACTAAAAATATGCTTGAAACTAGAGCTCTACTAGAGAACTGCTGTGGTATGAACATGATACATGATCCTGAGGAACAACTTACTTGACCACTAAGTGATGGATCTATCACTGCTCCAAATATTAAATTGGCAGTTGGATCCACAAGATCATAAATAACCTCTGCTGCAGCATTCACCTGGAAAAATCTCAAATCAAAACTGGAGCTTACAACAGTTATACATCACCATAACATATGATGGATGTAGAAGCGTTGCGAAATTAAAACAAAAAAGAAAAGATATACAAGGACAAATCGAATACAAGTTAGCTACAAAGAATAGGCATCATCAAGGCAGTTCAGACAATATAAGAGCCATTTTTAGTGTCTTCTACACAGTTATTTTGAAATGTCATAACGTTTGGTTGATATTATAAGTATATTTTGGATAGTTGCTCTAGCAGATTAGTTGAAGAAGAAATTAGGATTGACCACAACTATATTAAAGAATATTGCAAGACAAACATAGAGCAACAGAATTTGTGGGATATCAACACAGAATGCATGCAAACAAGCAAAGCTACATTGAACATGACATGGATGTTAAAGAAATTCCACTAGCAAATTAGAGGGTAGGGGCTGAACGGCTATCCCGTGGGCACATTATTGTATTGCTTACAACAGATCAGCTTTTTGCAACTCAGAGTTACAAGTGTCTGAAGCTGCATTCAAAAGATGCCAACAAAATTTTGCAGAAAAGAAGAAGATATAAATAATGATAAAGTCCATAACAACAATAAGCACACACACAGATATACACAGCAAAATAGAAAGAGAAAGACCTCGAACAAGGTTAAATCACTTCCACCAGTAATGTTCCACACAATTCCAGTAGCCCTCTCTATACCAATATCCAATAAAGGTGATTGGATGGCATTTAATGCAGCATCTCTTGCCCTTGTCTTCCCTACACAAAAGAAAGCACATCACAAAAGTAAACTTTAAGCATTATGTCTGTGGACTAGATTAGAAAGTGATGGTCAATGCTGAATCAAAGTAACCTAGAAGTTAAGAGGCCACCTAAGGCAATAAAATGAAGCATGACATCAAAGAACAAAGAAATGTGACGCAGTGAGTAATCCATCTCAATAACAGGAAAAATGATGAAGAATTTGTTGTTCCACAAATTTACAATTAAATTTAAAGAGCAGATTGCTAGTTTTAGCACATATTTATTCACCGAATGTCACATCTAGAATGCAAGGCAAACAAGAAGTAAATATGCAACAAAATAGTGGATCAGATTCCCATATTAACATCCGAAAACAAGGTTGGTCAGGAGGAAATTAACACCATTACTTTCCTTGAATTAGTTGTGTCGCCATCAAAAGTGACCAATCCATATCATGCCACTAGAGACTGCCATAGTTCACTCTTCTAATTTTTAGCACAAGAAAAAGTTGCAAAATCCACTGTTGACTTTGGTTAAAGCTTTCAACATTTTTTAATTTTATTTTTATGTTTATTCTGAGGGAGAAAGAAAATGGTAAATTTGGTCTTAGGAAAGGATGTTTCAAAATTAAGAATCTAAGACACTACCACAATTCCACATTCTTGTAACAAATAGCTTAAAAACTACCGGTTGCTGTTCCTATTCCCATCAATGAAGAGCCGGCATTTGCCATTATAGCTCGAACATCGGCAAAATCCACATTTACGAGCCCAGGGATCTGCAATTAAGGAAAAACACCAATAATTAGAATTCAAAAGAAATAGTTCCTATGTACTCAAATGTTTAATGAGAAATCAGAGGTACAACACCAAACTACTAGTTCTCAACAATAAATCTAATAACGTAAGGTACTCCTCTACCACAAGTTTTGTGGACATTTCTGCATTGAGATGTCCAAAATTTCTGTCCAAAACAGAAAGTTGTAATTTAATTTCCAGACTTTCCAAACGAAACTTAATTTTATTAGTTTGTTTAATTTTCAGTCTATTTAACCTGGATAAAGTAAGTCATGCGATTTTAAATATCTTCTCAAAATTGATGAAGTCAAATTGAGAAAATTTCTTTGGACAGGGATGTTAAAGGTCTTAGCTCATTTCTTTCATTCTTTGAAGGACATAAACATGACAGGAAAGGATATAACCATTTAATTGGAGAGTATCAACTGAATAAAAGATATCTTTCACACAAAATGAAACTATAGTCAATGCTTATCAACAGGTTCAATTGCAAGTATGAAACTATAGTCAATGCTTATCAACGGGTTCAATTGCAAGTAGTATCTCGAGTATTTTGCAAGGATGAAGAGAAGTAATAAAAATTCAATATCCAGCTTTTAAAAATGCTTATGACGAAAGGGAAAATATATTTTGATATTCCCATAAGAATTTTTCTAGCATCTCATACCGTAATTATATCAGAGATACCACGAACACCTTGTCGAAGAATATCATCAGCTAGATTAAATGCCTCTGTTACAGGGGTGGACTGGGAAACGGCAGTCAATAACTTGTCATTTGGAATCACGATGAGTGTATCAACACTGTCTCTCAAAGACGCAATTCCTTCTTGGGCTTGAACTGCCCTTCTTCGTCCCTCAAAAGAAAAAGGGGTTGTAACAATACCGACAGTCAATATACCCATTGACTTCGCAACCCCCGCAATCACAGGAGCCCCGCCAGTGCCAGTTCCTCCACCCATTCCAGCCTGCAAATAGAAACTTAAGAGTTTCAGGTAAAAGAATAAAAGTAAAGCTGACAAAGAAAAGGAAAAAAGATGTGGAAAAAGCAAATTAATTATAAGGGTATATAAAGTTCCCCTGCAAAATTAACGTCCCAATGAGGACGTCATACTTACTGTAACAAAGACCATGTCGGCACCAAAAAGTGCCTCTTCTATTGATTCTTTGCTTTCTTTGGCTGCATTCATGCCAATCTCTGGGTTCCCACCAGCACCAAGTCCCCTAGTTAGCTCCTGACCAATCTGTAACCGATTCTCGGGAAAAACAGGTGACATCCTCATGGCTTGAACATCAGTATTGACAATCCAGAACTCCACACCCTTCATTGCACTCTCTATCATCCGATTAACAGCATTTGACCCACCACCACCGACCCCAATAACTTTGATCTTAGCTTCATTGTAACTGCTCGGACTAGATGCTTCTTCTATGCTTTCAGTGACACTTCCACCAGAACTATCCTTTCTTGGGTTGCTTACTGTATGGCTCCCCTCTCCTCGCAGCAATGAAACTTCAGGGTGCAGGTTCAGAAATGGATCTTTGTTGTGATATGAACTGACACTCTGAGAGTTTGCTGAACATCTAAACTGAGTGAAAGTTGACCTTTGACCAGTAGCCGAATACCCATTCTTGTTATCAGACATTTTCAAACTATTAACCCTTCCCAGGTGATTTTCCATTGATACCCTCCCTCCAAAAACCGTCAGTATCCCCATTGTTCGAGTATCAGAAGGCGTAAAATACGGAGACATGCAAGTTGCCATCTAATACAAGTAACAATCAAATATCAAATACAGTTGTAGTAATATATGCCAACAAAACCAGATTCCCTAATGGCTTAAATTTCCTGGTTTTCGACAAAAAGCTCTTAATATCTGTCCATCAAAGCCAGAAAATTGAAACATTAAAACTCAGAAATTGTGCACACAAATGATTGCCTACAAAAACTATAGAATGCCAAATGGCAAAATGCTGAGCCAAAAGAGTTCCCTATTGAATGTTCACAATGAAGTAAGCAAAACCAGCGACAATTGAACAGAATGTTGCAACGAAAAAATTAAGACCAACTAAATAACGAATCCCAGTACAGTGAAATACAAATAATCAAGAAATTCTAAACAAAAACAATTGAAACAAAAGCATGAGAGACGGAGGCAAGACCTGTCAGGGTTGCAGCTTCCAAGCAAATAGAAATAGCGAAGTGGCTTGAAGCATTTGAATGCCGAGCCCAAACAGGCCGAAAAATAGGGGTTTGTTTTAGGCCAACTTCGTTTTGAGTCAGTGTGTTTTGTTTTTTTTGAAAATAGTCAGTGTGTTTTGTTGATAAAATGCAATCGCCAAAATCAACAAAAATCTTGTGACCAATAAATAAAGAAGCTGGAGACAGGGCATTTCAGTCACCTCAACTGGGTAGGGACCTATTTGATACAAATGAGCATGAAATGTCGTATTTGGTAAAAATAAGAAATCGGGGGTCCAGATCTGATTACCCGATCTGGTAACCAAAATGACAGAAAGTTTAATTTAGACTGGAGCTCTTTTAAGAACTTGCGAGACCCTGTCCTACTTCTATATTTATAACTTTCTTAGTTAAAAATTACAAAAAGGGCAAAATAAATATAGTAGATTTTAATTAAATTCTAGTAAAGAAATTAATTAAATTGTAAGTGAACTTATCTATAATATTTTGAATTTTTAAAAACTTAATTGGATCGTAAATTAAGATTTAAAAAATATTTGGGTTTATGATTTACAGATGTGAGAATACTTTAGTTTAATTAAATTTATATTTTTATCCTTTTATGTCATAACTATGTTAGAAAAATGGAGTTTTATAAACAATACTAAAGGTTTGAGAAAAGCATTTCTCTATATAATTAGTTGGTTGTCTCTAATAATATGATTTTCATTCTAAATAAGACTCGTTGTTGGAAAATAAATTGTAGGATTTATGTTAAAAAAAAAGCCTTAAGAAAAGAAAAGAATTTAGCGCAAAAAAGTCAGCACAACCTTGGCTTGTGTTTTGTGCTGATACTTTGGGAAGAATGATTTTCTAATTTTAATGAACCTAAGATATTTTTTGCTCATCCATCCGTGTATAATTTCATACTTTCTCCAATCCAATAAAACCAATCGTCGAAGGCCTAATTGTCTAAATATTCTCTACAAGGTTGTCATCTAGTTTCATTAGTGTCTAATCTTATTTATTTATTTTGTTTATGATGTAGAAGTAGAATATGATCTTTTACTATTTGAAATTGTAATTTGAGTTACAAATATTTTTTTTATGCATAATATATCATTTTGAAACTTACAGAAACTAAATTCATTTCAGAGTGATTGGCATCTTGAGTCAACAAAAAACTTCATTTTTAATTACATACATTTTCTTTTTATTTTAGACACTAACATTTTATTTTATATTTTGTCTTTCTCCTTTCAGTCATTTGCATTTCATGTCTAAAAGGGAGTAAAATCCTAATTTGCCAACAAATTTTTATCAGTATAGCTATCTTTTCAAAATCCTTTATTCTTTATCGTCAATTTATGCTAATCATGATACTTCCCATTTAGACGTATAATAAGAAGCTATTATATATGCGCTTTTTGGAGAAAATCAAAGGATATGAAGAAGTAATAACATTTTAGTCCGCGTGGGCCATTTCAGTCATTTCAATAAAAAGGAGTGGGAACCTATTTGGCACAAAAAATATATAAAATGTTATAATTTGGGTAAAAAAAATTAGGGGTACCTTATGCAATTACGTAATCTAGAAACCATAAACACAACACGGGGCCCAATGGGTGGAGCCCAAAACATGAAAGCCTAAGACCTCTTGTGTTTGTTCAGAACAAGGCTTCTTATTCGAGCCTGGATTGCGAGATTTGTGTTGTACGAAAGAAGCCCAATAAGAAAGTAGTTTAGCGAGCTGGTGAGCCACAGGAATCTTACATTGCGTCCACGCTATGGTAACAACAAACATTTCTCCAAAAATTGATACTAATGCCATGACGTATGATTATATAGTTTTGCAAATTTTGTAATGGTTGATAAGTCTTAAAGACCGAGTCGTCCATGCACGATTTCTTGCTTTCTCCAAGCCAACACCAGTCGTGGGAGGCCTACCTTCCTCTGAATTTATTTATTTATGGGTTGAATATCCAGGTCTTTCCTAATAATTAAATAATTAATGCCGAGCTTGAGCCTCGTGAGATCTCTTCAAATGTGAAGTAATTTTTATTTGCTCTTTCTTTGCATTAATTCGCTCATAGTATTCTCTTCAAGATTGGAAGCATAAAAGAGAACGAAATTTAACGCATACGAGAATATATTAGTTGATTGAACACGCAACAGTGAAAATGAAAAAATGATGGTCGTGGCAGCCGCGACTCACAAATACGAAATACCTATTTTAATTTGTTGAGTGGCAAACTGTGACCGCTGCTTCAATCTATGACAAACAAACTTAAATCAAACTGGAAAATTACATTGCAAAGTGAAACTACTCTAATATAGATAGTAAATAAAATCACGCGACTTGGAGAATGGAACATATGGTTTGTACCAAAGTGAGGACTAGGAGCAGAATGGCAGCAACGGTTCCAGTGCCTCTCCAGAGATTGTTAAAATAAACGCTCTTCAACTTCAAGGTAGACACAGCATGGTTCCAAGGATTGTCGTAGTGCGCTTTCAGACCCTCAAAAATGTCAGGGTAACAGAAATCATCTAAAACAATGTTTTTGCAAAATTTATTGAACATATTTGCTACCTTAGCATTGTTGTCCACATGACTACGTATAATTCCTGCTTCAACAAGCAAATTCACATCTTTTTCAGAGTTGATAAGAGAATCAATCAGATAGATATAATTGCAAATGTAGGTTTGGAGCCGGTAGTGACACTGCTCGAGGGCCATCAAGTTTCGAAGAAAGGGTTCCGTCACTTCATATATTGTAATGGCTGGAATTTGAAGCTCTTGTTCTTTGAACCATGGCATGAAACTGAGTAGCCTTTTCTTTCCAAATGTTATATTGAGAAAGCATTCGCTTTTGACAAGCTTAAATCTCACTCCTGACTCTTGCAGTTTGACTGCACAAGGTATATCTAAAGTTGGCCTTCCATCCTGTGGTCTCGCGAATCTCATTGTCATAAGATATCTTTTCAAATCAGTGAAGTGTTTAAGTTGGACATCAACATGTGGAAGAATAATGGGCGTGGCATTCCTGATGCGAAGACCCTCGAAGAACACTCAAGAAAGATGAAGGAAGGAGAGGCAATTAATTTTGCTAGGGAAGGCAATCATGTATAATCCCTCAAGGACAAAGTAGGGGAGCTGATTTTCAAGCAATACCAAATCCAACCAAATATCAAAGCGTAATGGTGTGTTATACGGCGCAGCAGTTTTGCTATCTATAGTGGATTCATAAAGTCTCAAAAACAACTCGATGATAAAGAGAGCATCATATAGAATCATTGTTATAAACTCAAGTCTTTCAAGTTTTGACGGTTCTTCATAACAGTTGCGAATACGTTGCTCGTGATTCTGTACGAAGGTGACAAGTTCCTGCAATATCTCTGGAGTGATTCGCTTACTAAATTCTCTTCTATATCTAATTTTTTGCTTTTCCATATTATCTAATTCTTTTTTACCGTGATGAAGAGGGCCTGTCGAAATTACCTGAGGAGTGTAGGCTTCTTCATTTGCTTTACGGATAGCTTTAGGAACCCTGTAAATACAGCACTCAGGTGGAGGCTACGAGTTTTCTTGCTCCTCGTCAACTAGCCTTTCTTTGTGTTCTTTAAGGGAAGCAAATGTTATTATGTCATTCCTTTCCCTCTCCATGTTTTGAGTCCTATATATTCAACAACCAGTAAAAAGTCAAACGACGACCTTCTGTAATAAAATCAACCCTTAAAAGGTAAAACGTATATAATGCTATTAAACTATCAGAAATAGTTGATAAAATTATTGAAATTTGAGCACAAGCCTACCTGCTGAATAGTTTACTTTGCTGGGCGGAAGCAAACACTGATGTGGTCGAAAGCGCCGGATTTTATATGTTACTTGGCTCGATCTCTGACTTTTTGATAATGTATTATACATGATTACATGCGGTACCCTTCATAGTTTATTTACTTTCACTTCAGCTTGTTGATCGTACGAGTACAAATCAAGTGGTGTAAATCATTTCTATAATTTGAAATTTTGGAAGACTTGAGGGTTGAGTCAATGCCATGTGACAACTGTTTCACACTTTCATCGTCTCCCGCTGATTTTGATAAAATGCTGAGACCTATAAAACTATTTTAATCACAATCATAGAGGTGCTCTGTAAATAATGAATATTGTGGTTCTTTTCTCCCTTTGTTTACTAGTTAAAGCCTTAAAGGGTCTCGGTCCTCTCGGATACTTATTCTATTTCCATTTTTCAAAGGACATCTGCCATAATTCTTCTTAAATAAGAATCGCAATTGTGTCTAGTTAAAATCTCCACTCCCCACTTACCCAAAGTAATCTATTTTTTTTAATCGATGAGTAGAATTAGTAAAGTGAGCACAATTTTTATATTAAATTGGAACCATTAAAGTGAAAACATGCATTATATATGTCATAGTGAAAGGAAGCAGGAGACGAGAGATTCATTATCAAAGAGTGGAAAAGAGAGAGAGAGAGAGAGGAGGCATTTGATTTTCTTTACCAGAATGAATTGCCATCTGCCAAATTAAAAGTATAAGGGACACCGTTATCGGAGAGGAAGATTTTTATAGAAACCCATGTTCATTATTTATAGAATATGTGATCAGAGAATCTGAATCTGCGGACAATAACAAAGATAGACCAAAGCGACAGTGTTCATTATTTATAGAATATGTGATCAGAGAATCCGAATCCGCGGACAATAACAAAGATAGACCAAAGCGACAGTGTTCATTACTTATAGACCACCAATATGATTGTGATTAAAATAGTAATATACGTGTCAGCATTTTATCAAAATCAATGGGAGATGAAAATGTGAAACCGCAGATAAGGAAGCAGGCTGAAAACGACGGATAGGTATACCTTCCTTCAAAATGTCAATTCACTCAGCACTAATTAAGTTAAAACATAACATAGTTTGTATTTTAAAGAATGCGCCAGTTATTTATAAATAATGTGAGATTCTCTTTAATAATGAATAAATTTACTAATACATTACACTTGACAAATAAATTTATCATTTACTTATGACAAATGTACCTTTAACCACAATAATTACCCATTATTTAATCTTTTCATATTTACCATCTACTAAATAAAAAGAACACTTGACTCTTAAATTGTGTTTAAATCATATTATTTTTTTTTAACTAATCAATCAATTAATTAGGTTTCCATAAAAATATAGAGGCCGAAGTAGTTATGTTGTGGCAGTGTATCTACCCCAAATGCATCATAAGCAAGAGTAGATTTTGCTGCTTGGCGTGAACGAAGCTTAATTTGCATAGCCACGAAATTGACTGTAAAATGTTATAGCCATAAGTATAATATTAAATAAATAAAATAAATTAATATATATTTTCCTAAATATTTTCCTTATTTAATTTTTATATTGTCAATTTATCAAACATATTTATTCATAGTAGACTAAAGTTCTCGTTAAATTTTTTAATAAATACAATAAATAAATTTATATAATTTATAAATTATTTTCATATTAAAATTTAAACAATCTACTTGTAAATTTTAGTAAAAATAGTGATTGCGTCAACTTCTATGCTCCCTCTTTGCAACAGCTCAATAACTTGACTTGGGCGCGACGCTTTCTAATAAGCCCAACTGAGTCGGCCCCTTTTCTTAATTATTCAACAACCCTCTAAAAGTTGGTAGATGTTTACAAAATGAGTAATGATTTGAATCCCTCAAATTATATCTAACATACTCCATTTATCAATCATGTCTACTTATTTCTGAAACTTTCCCCAATTCCTTTTTTTTTTTTTTTTTTGGCCTAATAGCTCGAGTCTAATTCCAAAAATTTTTCACTTATATGCTGAAGCCATTTCTATTCAAACAATGTTTAAGTCTTCGTTTGGTACAATTTTTCAAATAAAACTTATTTAAATAAAATTTTTATTAATAAAATTTTACTAAAAAATTTTAGTTATTTAGTTGTTAATGAGAGCTTTTATTAAAAATTATACCATTACTTTAATAGGCAAGTTATTTAAAGTTATGTTATAAAGAAATGAAATAAGATTTTGAAATAAAAAAGGATATTTTAGAACTTTTAATATTTTAAAAAACTTTTTAACCTTTACTCCTAAAATTTTATATTTTAAGTTTTCGCTAGTAGAGATAAAATAACATATTTAATCATCAAAGGCTTTACTGAAAAAACAACCAAACAATAACAAAAAAATTAAAAAGAGCTTATGAGATTAAATATGTACTTATGATCATTAGATAAACATACCAAATGAGCACTACAAGCAGTGATTTATTAAAATAAATAAATGAAATCAATACAAATTGCCAAAAAAATAAAAAGAAAATAATTCCTCCAGTTGCTAGAAATCTAAGGGAAGGATTGTTGAGTTGTGATGGGCGGTGGGTAAGGAAGAGAATGAAGGGAAATGATGGAAAATGAGAGAAAGAGACAAAAGAAGGGATAAAATTTTAAAACTAAAATAATTTGGATGATATTTTAGACATTTTAAATTAAAATGAGAAAAATGGGAGTTCATGAAATAAGTTGAGAGAGTCATATAAAAGTATTCTTACAAAATTAAATATAGAGCTGAGCTAGTAGCACTCCTCCATATTCCTTACAAGAACTCTATTCTAAATACACCCAATAAAAAAAAAAACTAAAATTCTGATCACTTTTAAAAATGCCTCTTTTTATTCCACAATAAACCCTTTTCACACCCCAGGAAATAAGATTCTTTGCAAAATATTTTGACAAGCATTTTGATTAGCAGTCTCTAAAATAGATGAATAGTGATGCAACCATGGGTTTCTTAATTTCAACTTCCCTTTTTCCTTTCAAACCTCTCCTTCAATTTGAATAAACTTCTCTCTATAATTTCCTCAACTTTTGTAGTAGTGTCTTTGTTTCATCTTTCTAATCTTTTATTTATTTATTTATTATTTTTTTTATCTTTCAATGTTTAACATTAATCTGAATATTGGACGTGAACTCCTTAAAATATTTTGACATCTACAAAAACCATTAGCCAAAAAAATGTGTTTTAACAAGACAAAGGGTTGTAATTCAATTTAGGGTTAAATTTATAAATATAGATAAAAAGTGTTTTATTAGGAGTCTGTATATGTATTGATAATAAATTATAGAACCAAAACCAATAACTTCGAGTTTATTGTTCCCTCGCATTAACTTTTTTTTTCCTTTTTGGGGCAAGTGTATTTTTCAACTAATTATGAAAATATTTAGAATTAACGATAGTTTGACCTAGTATTTTTCAAATAATGTTTTCTGTTAGTGATCTCAATTTGAATCTTAAACGAGATATGTGTTAAAAAGAAAAAAAAAATCAATTGGGCTTTGCGCACATGCTAGCATATTTTTCTTTAAAAAAATATAAAAATATTGAAAAGCATCATAGAAGCATTATGTTCCCTTATCTAGCGAAATTACTCTCTGTTGTTGAGTCGTCCTTGTCATATGTAGGACTTTAAACTGACCTGGGATTTGAAGCGCTAAAAATTGTAGTCAAAGAGATCAAAGCCAAAAAAATGGGTCAGAGTTGCAACATTGGAGGACCGAACTGAAAAGATAGTCTATTTTACAGGCTCAATTATAAATACACCTAATTTCGAATTCTGAAAGAAAACTTCGTGCTTTTTATCTACTGTTGTTGCTGCTTTATATGAATTAGAACATCACTCACTCGGGCCATAAAGTAAATTACATGTTGTCGGTGAATATAATCAAGGTTTGCATGTTTGTTAGTTTGTATTTCATTACCAACTTATCATTAAATTGTCATAATCAAAGGTTTAATCGAGTGATTTTCTAGTGGTCTTCTTCAAATGGCCATTTATGTCAAATTTAGAAAGAGGTAAAAACTAAAAAAAATTATCTGGTCTTTGTCTATCCCTATTTTTTTAAATAAAAAAGACCTTGACTAATCATTAAATTTTATTAATTTGAATTAAAATTCAGGTGAGAACCTCCATCGTTAGTTAATTTACATAATCTACATCTAATATTTAACGATTGAATCTTTTTCTATACCCAACTTGATTCACATCAGCTGCTTTCTTGACCTGTTCAAATGAATGCATGACATGTATTTGTGACATAGTCTTATGCTGTCAATTGCAACTAATACCAATCCTCACGATTCACAATTTATTTTTGGCTTTATATTTTTCATGGTATAAGTAAATGCAGTGTTGAGAATAAAATTTCCTCCATATGCGCAAACGATACCAAAGGTCTTTCTTTGTTAATGTCAAATTACAATAATCGCTAAATTAACCTACTTACTGGTTGGGCTCTTACAACAGAGCAAGAGATAAGAGATCAAGCTAAAAGAAATACATTTAATTTGGAGTTGGAAGGTGAGGAGCAAAGTAACTGAAAAAAAATACTCCAATTACTTTTTCTCTACTGGGCTGATGACTAGAGAAATTTTTCTTTATGGAGAATTAATGACACTTTCATCATTCTTAGGATTTGTTTTTACTACTTAAGTCTCTAATAAATTTCTGACATCCCGATTTATTTTTCGGTTATCTCAAATTGATCCAATCCATCTTTGGTGTTAATATCACAATGTTGAAGGTAAATGTGACATTTTGATACAAATTAATTACCGTCTGTAAATTAAAATTAGTTAAGTCATTTTTTAAAAAAGATTAGATTTAATTTAAATCATATGATTGATCGAGAGGTGATTTATTGCCCACCATGCAACTAAAAAAACCTCAGTTAATTATTATTCTTTTAAATGCTGGGCTCGGACAATTGTTAATTTGGCATTTGATTCAGTCTTTCACTCCTAATTGAATTCAGAAAACCCCCACTTGATTAACGTTGACCTAAATTTAGTCTTAATTTGTTTAATCTTAATTTCAAATTGCATTTGGTAATTGAAAATATGCCTGTAACTCTGTAAACAGAAGACAAAGTCAAGATGACCACATGTAGCAGCATGCATACAAGTGGAATGAAGCGGAGGAGGCACATGATTGAATAAAGAGGGAGAAGGAGACAGGACTGCAGCAGTCTCAACCCGTTCCTCCCGGCCAATATATTTATATTTACAGGTTCGTTCAGAATGCATTCGTTTCATTTTACGTTGTGTAATTTAATTTCTTTCTTCCAGGAATGATGCTGTATCCAAAAAGTTGCGGATACAAGTTTGGAAATACCACTATCCGTTCGATTTTACATCTCTAATGCATATAATTCTGAATCTGATGTCACTATGAGAGTTTAATCTATGAATATATTACTAATCACTATATTTTCTCTTATGTTATGTTTGGACTTGAAGCTTGGAGGTGGAAATTTTCACGACCCGTCCCGAACCCTGGGACAAATCGCGACTGATCCTCGAAATTCGACTAATAACTATTCTAATATTTCACTAAGATTCTGAAATTTCCAATCCTGCAATTAATAAGATAACACTCCCAAAATAATTTCCATATACAACCAACTCCGTCAATCAACATCTCAATAATTACCAAATATCATTCGAAATATTTTAGTATCGCATACGTAAGTTATTCTAAATTGTAATATTATATAATCCGAAATATTCTACACGTAACTTCACAAATCCTAGACAAACATGTGGCCAAATACATAACTAAGCGTTCTTTGAACTCAATTGTTAGTCTGTGCAAGTCTCCTGGGGGAAAAATATAATAAAACGAAAAAGAATAGGGGTGAGTATAAAACTCAAATGTGAAGGTCGAAAGTGGATAATAGTTTTTCCAAAAATAATTTTATTCTTAAAATAATCGTATCACTTTTAAATACACCATTTTATCAAATCATAAACGAGAAATATTAATAAATCACTTCACATTTATAATCAAATCACTAACTTCGAAAACATATATAATAACATGTGAAATAACCAAAGAAGTATATGTCATAACATCGTATAAATACTCAATGTGAAATCATCACCAATCACTGCGTAGAATCAAGAAAAATTCACAACATATAATATCAATTTCGAATACTCAAAACTTTCACCAAACAAGTACCGGAAATAATCTCATCCTATCCTGGACCTCAACGGACAGTAATCAAGCAACCATCATGCCCCCGAGCTACACGATAATCCGGACCTCAACGACGGGCAATCAAGAAAACATCATACCCCTGAGCTACACAGATAGACGGAAATAATATCTCATATGTCATCTCATATCGACATATCTCATCATCATAATTATGCATGCATAGTCCCCAAAGGACAAAAGCGCCCAAGACACACGCCCAAAGCCTCTATGTGTCTTCTCGACGGGCCCCAAAGCGCCTATATCTCATATCATCACATCACAAACAGAATAAGGGGGAAGGAGATCTTGTCTAATGACTTGAAAACAATCGAAAATACACATATTCATAAACATCCGATAATATCCAAAATCACATTCTCTTTTATTCTCAACAATATTTAAAATCTATTTTCTTTTCTTTAAAAATATTATTAATACACATATATTTAAAATCAGACATAAAACCATAAGTCATAACAATTCCGATAATAAACGCCATTATGCAAATAAAATCCATTTTCCACAAAATCATTAAATCAAGCATTTAAAAATTCATTTGCAATCATGCTTTATCATAATTAAAAATTATAATAATCCACAGAAAAAATAGATTTTATATATTCTACTCACCGTGACGACGATCAAATCCGGTATCGTCGATGTCCGTAGGTTGGTTCTCGTTCGCGAGTATCCCTAATAAAATAAAATAAATCGCATAATTATTACTAATAACATAAAGTACAATTAATTGTACCCAATAAAACCCGAATTCTCATAATATAACTCCCGAATATTTAAAATTACTAAATTATCCTTATGTCTAAAATTACCAAATTATCCTTATTTCTGAAAATTACCAAAATGCTCTCGATATCAACTTTACTTAATTGTCCCCAACAATATATTTATTAATTTATCCTTAAAATTCTTAATTTCTGAAATATCCTCGAATCCTTTAAAATTACCGAAATGCCTTGAATTCAAAATTATTGAAATATCCCAAAAATCATAATTAATCAATTTAACCTTAAGATCATAGATTACCAATTTATCCTCAATTTTATCAATTAATAAAATATCCACATATTAGAAATTATGAAATTTTCTCCGAGGTGTAAAATTATCAAATTACCTCCAATCACTTAAATTATCGATTTACTATCGAAATCTCAAATTACCTAACTATCCTTATCCATAATTATCAAATTACCCACAACTTTCAAAAACTACAAAATTAACCCCAAAATTCTCGGTCTTTACCGAATTGCCCCTCACCGGTCAACGGTGACCTGGACTTCGATCAATGGTGACGGAAGCTTAGATCTTGTAGTTCCCTCGGTGAATCCAATGGTACCGGCGGTGATCTCCCACGTGCGAATCTGAGCCGGATCGAGCTTCCTAAGGCCGCAGGTTGCAAGTTGCCGTTCACCTAAGAATCCTACTGATCAGTGATGGCACCGATCGGAAATGGAAGTCGGAGGTGAGAGCAATGGAACCCGATCGGTGGCGTGGCCAAACTCCTGGTTGAATCGGCGGCAAGAACGGGTGTTTTGGCCGAAACTTTAGAGCTTCACCGGCGGCGTTCTGGTTGTTTTCCGGCGGTGAAAATGGCAAGGATACGACTAGCGTCTCGAGAGCTTCAAATCGGTACCAAGATCGTCAGAAACGGTGGCCGGAATTGAGAGATCCGGCCGGGTCAATTCGCGGGTCGCAGGTTGGGTCGGATCCGGGTCTCTTTCTCTCTCTTTCTCTTCCTCTTTCTTTCTTTCTCTCTCTCGACTTCTCTCTCTTTATTAAAATATAAATATATATATATATATATATATACACGTAAATATTACAATCCTCCCCCCTTATAAAAATTTCGTCCTCGAAATTTACGTGTGTAATAAGAAACTATAAAGATATTGAACTTGTATTAAGTCCTCGCATTCCCAAATAGCTTCTTATTTTGCATGATTTCTCCATATCACTTTTACTAACGAAATGGTCTTTGAATGTAAAACTTGATGTCTCCTTTTCAATATTTCCACTAGCTCCTTTTCATAAGTCAAATCTTCTTTTTTTTTTTTTTAACTCAATTGGTTGGCTCAATAACACATCTTTTTTTTTCTTTTCCCGAAACATCGAGACATGAAATACATTATGAATTTTAGATAACTCAGGTGGTAGAGTTAATCGATAAACTAATGGACCAATACGATCTACAATCTCATATGGCCCAATGTAACGTGGGCTTAACTTCCTGCATATCCCAAATCGAAGTACTCTCTTCCAAGGTGATATCCATATAAATATCTTGTTATCAACTTCAAATTCAAGTTCCCATTTGTGCTTATCAATATAGTTTTTTTTTTCCAATCTATCTTGGGCTAGCTTTAATCTATCCCGAATAAATTATATCTTCTCATTCATATCCTAAACTAATTCGAGACTGATTAGTCTTCGCTCACCAACCTCATCCTAATACATTAGAGTTTTGCATTTTCAACCATACAACCTCATATGATGTCATCTCGATATTAGCTTGAAAACTGTTATTGTATACAAACTCCATCAAGGATAAATAATTGTCTCAACTATCCTTAAATTCTAAAATACATGCTCGAAACATATCCTCCAATGTCTAAATAATACACTTTGATTAACCATCAGTCTGTGGATTAAAAATAATATTAAAAATCAATTGAGTGTCCAAAGCCTTCTGCAAACTGATCCAGAACTTAAAAGTAAACCGAGAATCTCTATCTGAAACAATCATCACAGGCACTCTATGATGTCAAACTATCTCAACCATAAAAATACTCCCTAATTGATCCATCGAATAAGTGATCTTACATGGTAAAAGTGTGCCGATTTCGTGAGTCGATCAATAATAACCCAAATATTATCATGTCCACTCTGAGTATAAGAAAGTCCCGTTACAAAGTCCATATATGAGACATAAAGCCCTTGATGTGATTGGACTTATAAAAATATCTCTATATTTTACACACATGTGAAAACAGTAAAGTAATTATCATCCATAACGTGTTCGTATTTATTATAGATACTGACATCGTAATGATTATGACCCGTAAATCATTAGTGAATGTAAACAAAGTCATGATTGGCCTTTATGAATGACAACAATTCACGTAGACTTCTTTAGTTAAACATGAAGTTTACGGACCTGTAGTCCAGACACTTAAAGATGTCAAGTCCATTATATCTAAGTGAATATTTTTCAAGAAACGAAATGAGCATAATGGAAACACTAAATATTGATTGCCTAAGATTTATTGAACAAGGTTTCCTACAGTGAACTGGTATCGAAAATAAAGTATATATTCCTCAGTGATAGATAATATGACGTTTTCGATTTTGAACAATTTTCACGATGCTTAGAAAAGACTTAACACACATCTCATGCATGTAGCGACAACATATCTGCATGGCTCATAAGGTCATAATATTTTACACGAAAATCCCTTAAGAATTTACTATGTCTGAAAGCATATAAATCAAATGATCGTAGTCTCTTTCCATCAAGCCACAATAATCGTCGTAAGAATTGAATTAATCTGGATCTATGAGGTATAATTATTTGAGTAAAATTTTAGAAGGATATAAAATTGATTCTATCTACCCATTGTATCCATTATAAAATCTTAATCAAGATTTGTAACTGTGGCATCTTATGCTGATGCTATGAGATTAATTAGAACTCCTGAATAGTCTAAAAATTACTGAATATTTCAAAGAGAAAATTTGAAATGAGACTTTTCTTGAAAATAAAATATAATTTCGACTTAAAGATCAGACATAAAATAAATAGATTCATTATCCATCAATCAACTTATATGGAAGAAATTATGGATAATGCTCAAGTACATCATAAAGGAGATAGAGAAGGAAGGGGAAATTAAAATTACAGGTGAAGACTCAAGTCTAATATTTTTCGCTTTTTATCTCCATCATTTTTCTTATCTTTATTGCCAGACTTCTCTCCATCATCATCTTTTTTCTCCTCATTTGGCCTAATCTGAGAATTGATTGAGTCACCTTCAGGCTTATATGCCTCTAACAAGTCAATCAGTTCATTGGCACTACTAGCATGGACAAAGATTTTTCGTGCTGAAGAAGGAAGAATGCCCTGCACCACAGCGGCATCCAAGAAAAATAACAATATACTATAGAAATTATTTACATTTAGTAAACCAATAGGTTTCTGATACCTGTTTTGTTGCGACCAAGAAGCAATAGTAAATATTTCTTCAAGAGTTTTAAATCCACCCGGTAGAGCAATAAAAGCATCAACATTGTTGCTCAAATTTAGAAGCCGTTCATGCGTGTTAAAAGCAATCCCGTGTCTAGTTTTGGGAATAATTCCTATTTCACCGCCTATAAATCCAATATCACCACTACCAACTGTTAAACGTATCTTCCGCATGCTCAATGCCTTTCCCAGATCCTTTGCAGCATTCACAAAGTTTGGAATATTTCCACAACTGTTCTCACAAAATAAACTAATATTTTTGAGCTGCTGTGCTTTAGACTCAGCCATTATTCGTGTGAAAGCCTTAAATTTTTTTTTTTAATACTGCAATCTCTAAAAGATTTATACCAATGAATCATACCACCTTCTTCTTATATACACAATTGTTTGTTATGCTACACATCTCGATATTTTAGTAACAATGACTTCTTAATTCGATATCTACAACAGACAAATGTTGTCTGTAAAAGTAGATATTCTTATCAGGATATCTTTGACAAACTGCATGGTGATTACGCTGTATACAAGCATGATTCAAACCATATCTTGATTTTTTTACTTTGAAACTAACCATTTTCTTTTTTTTTTTTTCCTAGGTGAAGATTTCTTGAGCAGACAATTTTGACGTGATTATTTATCACGATGCATTTTCCATGATTAAAGGAGAAAAGAGACGAAAAGGTAAGAACACTAATCTCAAGCAGATACGTTCCCACTGATAAGATTTGTCGTATCGAGACTTGGGAATGTTATAAATAGTAAATCCATCATTATACTTATTTGTAAAATTAATATAGTAGCCTCCACATTAACTATAAATATATGCATTATTCAAAAGATTGAAGCATCTCGCGGCTATCTCCTATTGCATTTTGCCTTCTTCTTTTGTTGTGGTTTGTTCCGTTCCTATAAGCATATAATTAATAAAGAATCTTGTAATACGTTATCAGCAAGATTAAGCCCTTATACAACCCTATGATATATCAAAATAAACCTCTCGGCAAGTTGAACAACTGCTATAGAAATCGTCTTGATCGAAGCTCAAATATATCTAGAAAGGATACGAAAAATTCTTATTATAAAATTAAGGATCGAATCCAAAAATACGTCGTAGGTAGGTCAAATAAATCCAAATATGGAACTAGTCACTGTTCGCAAATTCGGCCACCTCGCTGGCCATAGAAGGCATCATCAAAACAAAAGAAAATTTGTCCGTCTCTGTATATCTCATCATACAAAAATATATTCTAATTTAATCATTCACGATTTAACCTCAGATAGATTTTCAAAACTATTAAAACTCTTAGCCACCCCTACACTTCACATGTTCAATAGTAATTGTACGATCAGTATGTACCAAAGTTCAATTTTATATTACTGTAATCACAATTTAAACTAGCATATCAATTAACTGCTCAATATTTGGAACACTTGTTGGCAACTGTAGTGCAATCCCGTGTGTTAAAAATCCAACTATTCTCTTATCCATGGATTCAATTTCCCCAGCAGGTACAATGCCTACAGTCAACTCAGCTTTTATGAACCTAAAAGGATGACGACTATGGCCACATCTACTGCTACGAGAAAGCATAATAATGCCTTAAAAAATATCAACTCCGACTTTAATAATAGTACCACTTTTTTCTAACTTAAAACCATAAAGTCTACAGAATCTAAAACCATGCTCTGATACCAACTCTTTCACGACCCGTCCCGAACCCTGGGACAAATCGCGACTGATCCTCGAAATTCGACTAATAACTATTCTAATATTTCACTAAGATTCTGAAATTTCCAATCCTGCAATTAATAAGATAACACTCCCAAAATAATTTCCATATACAACCAACTCCGTCAATCAACATCTCAATAATTACCAAATATCATTCGAAATATTTTAGATCGCATACGTAGTTATTCTAAATTGTAATATTATATAATCCAAATATTCTACACGTAACTTCACAAATCCTAGACAAACACGCGGCCAAATACATAACTAACTATCTTCTTGAGTAACTTCTTTGTCTTGTTGTCTGCAAGTCTCCTGGGGGGAAAAATATAATAAAACGAAAAAGAATGGGGTGAGTATAAAACTCAAATAAGTGAAGGTCAAATGAGTGGATAATAGTTTTTCCAAAAATAATTTTATTCTTAAAATAATCGTATCACTTTTAAATACACCATTTTATCAAATCATAAACGAAATATTAATAAATCACTTCACATTTATAATCAAATCACTAACTTCAAAACATATATAATAACATGTGAAATAACCAAAGAAGATATGTCATAACATCGTATAAATACTCAATGTGAAATCATCACCAATCACTGCGTAGAATCAAGAAAATTCACAACATATAATATCAATTTCGAATATCAAAACTTTCACCAAACAAGTACTTAAATAATCTCATCCTATCCTGACCTCAACGGACAGTAATCAAGCAACCATCATGCCCCGAGCTACACGATAATCCGACCAACGGACGGAATCAAAAACCATCATACCCCTGAGCTACACAGATAGACGGAGAAATAATATCTCATATGTCATCTCATATCGACATATCTCATCATCATAATTATGCATGCATAGTCCCCAGCGACAAAAGCACTAAGACACTACCCCAAAGCCTCATGTGATCTCGACGCCCCAAAGCGCCTATATCTCATATCATCACATCACCGCAGAAATATGGAAGGAAGATCTTGTCTAACGACTAAAACAATCGAAAATACACATATTCAGAAACATCCGATAATATCCCAAAACACATTCTATTTTATTCTCAACAACATTTAAAATCCATTTTTTTTCTTTAAAAATATTATTAATACACATATATTCAAAATCAGACATAAAACCATAAGTCATAACAATTCCGATAATAAACGCCATTATGCAAATAAAATCCATTTTCCACAAAATCATTAAATGAAGCATTTAAAAATTCATTTACAATCATACTTTATCATAATAAAAAATTATAATAATCCACGTAAATAGATTTTATATATTCTACTCACCGCGACGACGATCAAATCCTAGATCGCCGATGTCCGTAGGTTGGTTCTCGTCATGAAAGATCCCTAATAAAATAAAATAAATCGCATAATTATTACTAATAACATAAAGATAAATTAATTGTACTCCATAAAACCCGAATTCTCATAATATAACTCCCGAATATTTAAAATTACTAAATTATCCTTATGTCTAAAATTACCAAATTATCCTTATTTCTAAAAATTACCAAAATGCTTTCTCGATATCAACTTTACTTAATCGTCCCCAACAATATATTTATTAATTTATCCTTAAAATTCTTAATTTCAAATATCCTCGAATCCTTTAAAATTACCGAAATGCCTTGAATTCAAAATTATTGAAATATCCCAAAAATCATAATTAATCAATTTAACCTTAAGATCATAGATTACCAATTTATCCTCAATTTTATCAATTAATAAAATATCCACATATTAGAAATTATGAAATTTTCTCCGAGGTGTAAAATTATCAAATTACCTCCAATCACTTAAATTATCGATTTACTATCGAAATCTCAAATTACCTAACTATCCTTATCCATAATTATCAAATTACCCACAACTTTCAAAAACTACAAAATTAACCCCAAAATTCTCGGTCTTTA
The DNA here is from genome assembly GCA_030449875.1 of Aegle marmelos. Taxonomy (NCBI): domain Eukaryota; kingdom Viridiplantae; phylum Streptophyta; class Magnoliopsida; order Sapindales; family Rutaceae; genus Aegle; species Aegle marmelos. Next base: position 4,930,373 of record JASUUL010000077.1, on the reverse strand, counting down.
CCGAATTGCCCCTCACCGGTCAACGGTGACCGGACTTCAGTCAATGGTGACGGGAAGCTTAGATCTTGTAGTTCCGGCCTCGGTGAATCCAATGGTACCGGCGGTGATCTCCCACGCGCGGTAACGGAGCCGGATCGAGCTTCCTAAGGCCGCAGGTTGCAAGTTGCCGTTCACCGGCAATCCGGCCGATTCAGGTGATGGCACCGATCGGAAATGGAAGCTGGAGGTGAGAGCAATGGAACCCAGTCGGTGGCGTGGCCAAACTCCGGTTGAATCGACGGCAGCAAGAACGGGTGTTTTGGCCGAAACTTTAGAGCTTCACCGGCGGCGTTCTGGTTGTTTTCCGGCGGTGAAAATGGCAAGGATACGACTAGCGTCTCGAGAGCTTCAAATCGGTACCAAGATCGTCAGAAACGGTGGCCGGAATTGAGAGATCCGGCCGGGTCAATTCGCGGGTCGCAGGTTGGGTCGGATCCGGGTCTCTTTCTCTCTCTTTCTCTTCCTCTTTCTTTCTTTCTCTCTCTCGACTTCTCTCTCTTTATTAAAATATAAATAAATAAATATATATATATATATATATATACACGTAAATATTACAGAAATGAATAATTCAACAACAATTGCCGCCATTGAAGAACGAAAAGTGTTGATAATTGACGTTGATGAAAACTTGGAGCCGCAGGCAGAGTGTTGCATTTACAGGGTCCCTAGAGATCTCCGCCAAATTAATGAAGAAGCCTACACTCCAAAGGTAATATCAATAGGCCCACTCCATCACGGGAAAGACGAATTGGCTGATATGGAAAAGCAGAAAATAAGATATAAAAAAGAATTTGGAAAAAGAATCAGACCCGAGAAATGGCAACAACTTATAAACTTCATCGAGGAAAACGAACAACGAATCCGTAATAGTTATGAAGAAAAGTCTAAGCTTGAAAAACTTGAGTTCATAACCATGGTTCTATATGATGCTGTGTTTATCATCGAACTCTTTTTGAGAAAATAGAGAAATGAAAGCGATTTTCTGCTAGATAGACCAGGCATTTTAGCCACTATTTGGCTAGACTTGATATTACTTGAAAATCAGATTCCATTCTTCGTCGTGGATGGATTATACAAGTTGGCGTTCCCAAACCCAGACTCTGGAAAGGGCTATCCTTCCTTCATTTTGCTTTCTTTTCTGTTCTTAAGTCAGGGTAACTCCGATGATGAGATATCTGTCGAAGTTGCGATCGAAGCTAAACACTTGACTGATTTGCGCAGATATTTTGTTACAATCATGTACCCAGAACCAAAATCCAGAGGGTGGATCAGAGATTTACCTTGTGCAGTCAAACTGCAAGAGTCGGGTGAAGTTTAAGGTCATTGGAGGAGAAAGCCCGCTTGACGTAAGATTTCTAAAGAAGAAGCTACGGATCCCCTTCTTGAAATTTGACGAGCTGCAGATTCCACGGATTGACATAAGTGACACCACGGAATGCTTGATGCGAAACTTCATGGCCTTGGAGCAGTGTCACTATCCGGACAATACCCTCGTGTGCAATTATATTGATCTAATGGATATGCTTATCGACACCGAAGAAGATGTAAATTTGCTTGTTGAAGCAGGGATTATATCCAATAACATGGGCGCAAGCGCAAGAATAGCGAAGATGTTTAACACACTCTGCCAACAAATTTCGGTCACTCCTTCCAATTATTACAATGACATAATCAAGGATCTGAAAGCACACTATGATCGTCCTTGGAACCATGCTAAGGCAAACTTGAGAAGGGTTTACTTCACCAATCTTCGGAGAGGAACTAGGACTGTCGCTGCGATTATGCTTCTTTTGCTCACTTTGATACAAACCGTATGCTCTGTTCGGCAAGTTGTGTGATTGGCTTGTGTAATTGTTGTATTCGGAGGTTTCCCTTTGCTGTACTTTTTTATCTATGTAATTATAAATTTGATACTTGACTTGACCGCTTGTCATTTTAATACTACATACTTATATATTCTCCAACGAAATCTGTTCAACCAATTTCCTTGACTTAGATTGTTTCCTAATTAAGAGTTCGTTAACTTGAGAATATCGAAATATTCTTTAATTCCTTTAACAATTCTCTTAAAGCTTATACCCCTTTCTACTTTGTAATATTTGTAAGATATATAAATTCTTATTTAGGCCCTACAGCTGGAGATAACCATCCAATTAGTCGTCCCTGTCTATTTTTTCTTCTGCTTAAATAGTGACTAATTTAGGTCAATGTTAATTAAGTGAAATATTCTGAACATGATTAATTAACATAGAATGGAGGAATGATTGGCACTACATTCAATAAGATATAAATAAACAGCAATAGTCAAGGACTTATTAATCGGGCAACTAACAATATAAGATTGATCTATACATGAACTAGTGGTTCCAATCCCGAGTTAGGATACTCTCTTTAAATAAACAGCAATAGTCAAGGACTTATTAATCGGGCAACTAACAATATAAGATTGATCTATACATGAACTAGTGGTTCCAATCCCGAGTTAGGATACTCTCTTGATGCCCATCAATTATGGTATATGATCATGATTTAATTACTTTATAATTCTTATCTAGTTGCCTTTTGTAACCACCTACGTTTTGCAGGAAAAAAAAGAGCTCAAAAGATGAATCTATAATTTTAGTTAGGTGTATACCAACATATATCCAGCGTGTATTAACTATTAATCGTGTAACCCTTAAATTAGGAAGTCTTCTCTGCATTGTAAAGAATTGCGGAAGTTGACAAGCAGCCACGCAATTGATGGAAAAAAAAAAAAAAGGGGGCTTTTGCTCAATATATAAACTGGTTTCTCTTGGTTGACTTGAAAAAAAGAATGTTTAAATATGGAGTCAAATTCTTGTGATCAAATCGAAACGGAATGGAGGGGTAACAACAATAAAGAGGAGATTACAGCGACTGAGGTGCATATTTGATTTTATTTGTGGTTTAATCTCAATAGTACGTTTAAGTATATCATAACAAATTAAAAAAATAAAAATAAAAATAAAAACAGTCAATATCCATTAATGTTGGCAACAATCAACATAAACTTGATCTATATATATGATATACAATTCATTTGAACAATTCAAGGAAAAACTAGTTGAATAAAGCAAATTCCAATAGTTTGCGCGTGCTAAAAATTGGTTAAACTGATTAAATAGGCACAAGTCATAGAGGCAGATCCACTCATATCCAGTGACGGCTCAAGTCCCTATTTGAGAAAATAATGTAAAACAATTAAAGACAAAATTAGTTGAGTTACTAATTTGCCTCCATTAAATATATTAAAATAGCCTTAGCTAAATTTATAAAATAGTCCCATATACTCATAAACTTATAAAATATAAAATTTAACTTTGAGAACTATAAAAGTCCAGACTTTAATTAAAAAAATAAAAGCACACTAGGATTCATATTAGTAGTATTATTATTATTTAATTTAGTGCAATTAAATCTATTAGAAAAATGTCTATATAAGTTATAAAAAAATTTTATCTTTTACATCTTGCTGTTATGTGTTATACAGTTTAGTTATCGGTGAATCTTTTTTTTTTTTTTTTGGGGGGGGGATCTGCCACCTGGTCCCTCTTTAAAGATCAGTGAAGTAAACCCATTTGAAGGTTGCCTTTGCATGATTCCAAAGACTATCATAGCGTGCTCTAAGACAATTGAAAAGAGCTGGCCAATTGGAAGCACGTATGCAGCTGTGCTGGCAAACTTTGTTAAACAATTTTGCATTTAATTAGCACTGTCGCCCATTTTATGGAATATAATTTCTGCTTGAACAGGCAAATTAAATTTAAATCTTCTTCAGAGTCTATAAGCATGTCCATTGCTGGAAAATAATTGCTTACGCAGGGTTTCCGTGGATAGAGACACTTATCAAAGGCCATCGGGTTTCGCATGCAGCACTGCTGGCTGTCCCGTAATAGAACACCTTGAATTCGCAGCTGATGCTTCAACCACTTTCAGGATCCATATTAGGTTCTTTACGACTCCTGTGCGTGTTAAGTAAGCATTCTCCTTCATTGACCTTCACTCGTGCAACTGCCGATTGACCGCTCAAGGTAATTAAACCCACTAAATATCTTGCTAATTATGGTTCATGGAATCTGTTTCAAAGCTTATGTTGGGAAATTGATTGGGTGAAGCAGACACGCAACTCAAGTGAATTGACAAATAATGAGATAATAAAATCACATGGGATATTAAAAATTATATCGTTCGACTTTTAGCTTACGTCCACAAGCAAAGATAGAAGGAAATAATTTTACTAGTGATGTGGAGTTACAAGTATTATGATATTTTAACTGATTACCCAAAGCTTTAATATACTCAAACTCTCAAATCATTAAACTTTTTAAAATTTTTTAAATAAAGAAAAAAGACTGAAGAGTTGAATATAAAGAAAATGAGGAAATGCCACTCTTTATATAGGTAAATTTAGATTATTGTAGACTATTGTGTTATTTTTTTCTTTCCCTTTTCGGCCTAGCATCTCCTTTTTTCTTCTTCCTTTTATTTTTTTCCTTTGTTCCATTAAAAGAAGGAAGCAATGTTCTTGCTTAAAAAAGTTGGCACGAGCCTACCTTCTAGAATATGGCACCCACATGTCATTTCTTTTCATTCTCCTACTTGGAGATTAAATTAAAAATAAATCAATCTCCACACTATCCTTTCTGCTTCACCATTGTCATGTTACTTACGTCTTTTTTAGGCCACAAGAGGATCTATTTTATATAAACTTGTCAGCACTGATCAGCTTAGTCAAAACATCTACTAGTGCCAAGTGTAGATCAACAATTGCATTGCCATCTATCTTATTCTACTTGTCATCAGTGATTTCTATAGACTTTTCTCCAATTGCTACCAAGTAATTATTCTTTCGCAAAATTGCCAGCATTTTTATTTTCCATAACGAGAAATTATTCCCTTTAAACTTCTTAATTATAAACTTTGTTGCCATTTTGTTACCACATACAAATTAGTGTACCTCCTTAAATAGTTGTGAGTATGTGTAAAAATACATATAAGGAAAGCTCCCAAAAAAGAATGAAGGGCTCATAAACGGTCCCACTTAAAATTTAAACTCCTTAGGCTCTTATCTTTGTGACAGAACTTTCCTAAATATGTACAAAATTACACAGGTGCTCTACTCACACCATTATTGCTTGCTTTGCACCATAAAATTTTTAGATTGCTCCTACCATTTCATGTGAATAGTAACCATATACGTGAATAGTGCCCTCGCGTGAATAGTACTCCGACTCTAAAATTACAATCAATAGCTCCGATACTATTGCTAGGAAATTGATTGAGTGAAGCAAACACGCAACTCAAGTGAAATTGAGAAATAATGAAATAATAAAATCACACGGGATATCAGAAATTATGTGATTCGATTTTTAACGTATGTCCACATATAAAGATAAAAGAAAATAATTTTACTAATGATGTAAAGTTACAAGTAAACTCTCAAATTATTAAACTCTTTAAAACTTTCTAAATAAAGAAAAGAGACTAAAGAGTTGAATATACAAAAAATAAGAAAATATCATTTCTTATATAGTTAAATTTAGATCACTGCATACTATTATTTTATTTTTTCTTTCTTTTTTCGGCTTGATACTCCTTTTTTTCTTCTTCCTTTTAAGCAATGTTCTTGCTTCAAAAAAGTTAACGTGGGCCTAACTTTTAGAATGTGGCGCCCTTATATCGTTTCTTTTCAGCTTAGACAAGATCCTAATTGTTAAAAACTCCTGTTCTTTAAGCTTAAACCTCTCTGCATTACAATTTCGGATACGCTGTCCTACGAAGTTCAATTACTTCCCGCCAATTTTTCATGAAAGACGACAGGTCGTCTATTTTAAGAAACGACATACTATCTGTATCTTATACATGTGTCCGACATGACACCTATCAGTTTAAACTAACGACGATAATACAGACTTTTACCCGGGAGTAGAAATTAGAGGTGGGATAAAAAGATTGAAAGCGCCCTGAACCGCTGTTCAACAATTTCAGTTGGTGCCAACGAAAACAATCTCGAGATCTTCTTGGATTACAATTTCACAGTCACAGACATGAGTAATGGGCAAAGTCTGCAAAGTTGCACCAACGTGAGTTAAGCATCTGAAAAAATGGAGCTTGTTTGTGGGATCAATAGCCAGTGATGTGCAAAGCAAACAGGGATTTAGAGACCTTGCACGGAAGTTGTTTGTGGAGATTCCTTGATTGGATTTGATCCGGTGGAAGAGCGTAAGGAATGTAAAAGATCCTCGAACTTTTCTCATGGATATGGATCGTTTTCTTAAAAAGCACCAACTTTTATTAATTTCGCTTCACACGACTTTTTATTTTCCAAAAAGATGTGATAAAAGAATAAAACAAAAACAATGCTTATTTCCGGAAATCAAAGTGATTTCGTTTTGAGTTCAAATTCAAATGCCAGAAAAGGCACTGCAAATGGAAATGGCTGAATGTATTTTCACGGAAAATACATAACCTTATTTATAGTATTACAAGGCCAAGTAGTACAAGCGTGACCTTATTTATAGCATTTCAAACGTGAAAGCAAAAGTGCATACTAGTGTTAAAAAGCACACCTTCTAATTATACAAGTTGGAAATCACGCAAATGCAGATATGATCGACCATATGGCTTGTATAAGATTGAAAACAAGGAGCAGAAACGCGGCAACAGTCCCAGTTCCTTTCCAAAGATTGCTGAAGTAAACCCTTTTCAGGGTTGCCCTTGCTTTGTTCCAAGAGTTGTCATAGTGACGTTTCAGATGCTCCATAGTTCCAGCGTAATTGGAGTCACTGAAAGTAATTTCTAGGCAAAGGTCATTAAACATCTTTGCTATTCTAGCACTTTCGCCCAGATAACTAGATATAATTCCCGCTTCAACAAGCTTATTTACATCTTCGTCTGTGTCGATAAGCATATCCATAAAATCGACGTAATTGCATACAATCGTGGCCAGTGGATAGTGACACTGCTCCAAGGCCATCACGTTTCGCATCAAGCTTTCCGTGAAGTCATCTACCTCAATATGTGGAATTTGCAGCTCAGCTACTTTCAAGCACGGGATCCCTAAAAAATTTCTCTTTTCAAATTTTATGTCAAGTAAGCATTCTCCTTCAATACGATTGAAATGCACTCCGGACGCTTGCAGTTTGGCTGCACAAGGTAAACCTCTGAACTCTTCTCCTTGTTTTGGGCGCTCTTTCCGGCACCTCCCTGTTATGAAATATCTTCTCAAATCAGTAAAGTGTGATATATCTTTGGCTTTGACAGTTATTTCCTCAAGGGAATTACAATGTCCAAAGACCGCACAAGAAAGCAAAATGAAGCTATGAGGGCTAAGGTGGGGGAAAGCTAATTTATGTAATTCATCAAGGACGAAGAATGGGAGCTGGTTTTCGAGTAATTGCAAGTCCAAGCGAATACTGTTTCTTAGGCATGCTCTATTTATTAGAAAATCTTTACTTCCCTTTGAACAATATTCATCATATCTCCAGAAGAACTCGATGATAAAAACAGCATCACACAGAATCATGCTTATGAACTCATCTTTTTCAAGCTTAGATTTTTCTTCATAACTATCACGGATAGGTTGTTCGTTTTCTTCTATGAAGTTTATAAGTTGTTGCCATTTCTCTGGACCGATTCTGTTGCGAAATTCTCTTTTATATCTTATTTTCTGCTTCTCCATATCAGCAAACGCTTCACCGGGATGCAATGGGCCTATTGATATCACCCTTGGAGTGTAGGCACCTTCCTTCATTTTGCGGAGAGGTCTAGGGACCCTATAAATACAACACAGTGCTGGATGGGGCTCATAGTTTTCATGGACGTCAATTATCAACTCTTCTGGTTTTTCAACGGAACCAATTGATATTGACTCATTCTTTTCAATCTCAGAGTCCTACACACGGCAAATTATCATCGGTTAGTTATAATAAAAATCATTTTCAACGGTGGAGGTTAAAGCTAAAATTAAAGCTGATATGTATGTATAGTTTTTTTACGAACGATACTGAAATTTATTTTTAAAAAATGGGAAAGAGAGAGAGGGGGAAAGAGTTACAGAATCCGTAACGATAGTTTGTAAGATCCAAGAGTCTTCAGGAAAGTCGATACTGATAGATGGCTCATATCACCAGACAAAATTATTAAAAGACCGAAGATGATACATATGGTTAATTCAGTTAGAAAAACGGATGGAGTTATAGAAGGCTTGGTTTAATGTGGATAGTAGCAATATCGAAAATTTAGTTATTAATTTTGTAAAAATATTAATTATATAAAATAAACTTCCGAAAGGGGTTAGATTAAAATGGGTTCAGGATTATTTACAAATTCTGATAGTTATCAGGATAAAATCCTTGTTGCTAAAATAATGCTTTAAGCATTTTTAGAAGAAATAATAGTATTTCATTTTATTTTAATTGTTATAAACTAAAATACTTTTGCATTGAAAATTATAATGATAAAGACAGCGATCATACATAGGTCATTATTATAAGCTCAAATTTTTGAAGTTTCGATCATACATAGATCATTACAATTGCGTTTACATTGTTCGTGATTTGGTATGATGGTCTCTATACATACACACATACATACATATATACACATACATATTGACACAGATCATGTACACACATACATACATACATATTATTGTATCTGGATTTAAAATCCAAGATTAAATCTAGGCTAGATTTGTGGTGTCATAAAATAATTTACAATATTGTAAAAGTACGCGTACACATGGACACACACATGTACTTACATACATACATATTATCATATTCGGATTTAAAATTCGAGATTAAATCTAGACTAGATTTGTGGTGTCATAAAATAATTTATAATATTGTGAAAGTGGATTTACAATATCGTAAATATGTCCCAAATTTTAATTTTGAATCATATGCAAAATTTTTAATTACAACACGGTAAATTAACTTTTTCACTATTTCACAACATTGTCAAATAGTTTACCATATTGTAAAAGGTTACTCGTGCGGTTGTCAACTCATCTGGAATTACCTTGGGAGTGGGAATGCCGATAACTTCAGAAACCCGTTCGCTACCGGAACCCTTGGATGATCTACCTAGCGGTTCCAAGTTTTCCTTCTTGCCAATTAGCGGCTCCTTGAGTTCTTCGATGGAACCAAATGTTAAGTTTTTGCTTTCCATTTTGAAAAGTTGTTTCAAGTCCTATGTAAGTGGTAACAAACAGATGGAATTAACCCTCAAAAGAAAACATTGCACGCTGCTACCGAACTTAAAATTGACAAGTCATTAAGTGTATTATAAACTATTCTAAAATTACGACTCGATAAGAAAAACATTATGCAAGCAGTTAATTACAAAATTACAGTGTTTGAAATTTGAACACCATGTGGCTACCTGAATAATCTGCTGGACGGAGTCGGAAGCAAACACTGATGCGGTTGAGAGTACCGGCCTTAGATATCGATGTTATTTAATTATCTCACTTCTCTCTTTTGCGTTTTGATGACATCGCTTCTCCTGCAGTTGCGCTACTTATAGGCGAAGCCTATCTGTAATACATCGCAGTCAACTCCAATTAGCAAAGAATCAATGCAATGTTAGCTGCTGTAGAAGATTCCAAATCATGGATTGGACGATATCACTTGAGAAAATAAAGCCTTAATCTCGACAACTAACAGTGAGCCTTCGGGTGGATAGAGCCACTTCTTCAAAAGTGTGAGGGTAATAGTTCAAGTTCTCATAATAGTATTGTGGATAGTGACTCATGTATTAATTTGGCAGTTAGTGTTGGCAAAGTAAAATACATATTTATTATTTTCAAGTACAGATTCCCAAATTTCTGGTTTCACTTAACTATTTATTTGCCGCATTTCATTGGAATACAGATTGCAGATTAGGTTCTAATTATTAGTTAGGCGTAGGGAATTAGTGGCACAGGTGATTTATTTATGACGTTAACTTTCGTCATTTCTAACTCATATACAGATCAACATATTCCATATCAATTAGGTTCGCATCCAGAAGCTTTCCCTCACATTTAAAAAGTTTAAGAGCGAGACACATTTTCTTTTCTAAGGATATAAAATATTAACTTCATACATATTTGTTGATTGTTAGGATCTTTTGGATTTGAGCCTTTTATCAACAATTTAAAACTTTAGATTATTAAGTTTATGCTATAATATGTTCTATTAATCTGAGAAAATCATGAAATTTGAATTTCATGATTACATCTATGCATGATTATTTGATTTATTTTTCATGTGTGGTGTGGAAGCATGATTAAGAATTCATGATTTTTCCATTAAAATATGCATTTACTCTCTCTTCATCATGTTTATTTCTACTACTTCCGTGACGAAGAACCGATGCTGGACTTTATGCCTTTTAAAAAAAAAAATTGTTAAAACATAGATTTTGGTTCTTTTTTAATTTAAATCTGCGAATACGATAATAAAGAATTTAATATGGTAGTGCAGGCCTTAAATCGACTATATTAACCTATTATACTTATTATTTGTTGAAATGAAATTACTGTTATTTCTTAACGAAAAGGAGGGAAAAGAAAAGAAGAAAAGTTCTCTTATTATTATTATTATTTTTTGTTTGATCATGGGTTATTTTAAGGGCAAACTCTAACTGTGTGAGTTATTTTTAATCCTTACCACATCTTAAGACTAATTTCTCTTAGCTCGGAAAGCATAAGACATTCTAATAAGTGTGATTTTTTTATAACTCAAATTAAAAAAATCAGTTATTAATTGATTTAATACTTTATTAAGAGCAAAATACTCTCATTTGTCATGTAAAAAATGAAAGCCAACTGTGGCCCACAAGGACGGATAAAGAAAGTCGGATAAGGTTCTCTTTCTTTAAAAAAAAAAAATTTCTGCATTGAAGTCGGAATAAATTTAAACACATGTTTAAATAATATGTGTATTATATGTTATTACTATAATTTAACGGTGCAGCACTTAAATCAATCATATTTACGTATACCAATTATATGTTTTTAATATACATATTATTTGTTGAAATGAAATTACGCTTATTTCTTCACAAATTTTTTTTAAAAAAAGCACTGTTATTTCAATATATATACAGACAGAGAGAGAGAGAGAAGGGGGAGAGGGGGGGGGGGGGGGGGGGGGGAGACGCACACACAAGCGGTCGCCTTAAATCGCTACAATAATTTTTCTAATCAATTAATTGTATGTACAGATGTTTTGGGTGAGTGGGATTTATTACTGTCTCATTGAGAAAAGCACTGGTCAAATATCACGTGAAAAATGCAAGGCAACCGTGGCCCGCGTAACAACTGGCCAACGTTCCATTCCATTTATTCTATTCTATACATATTAAAAGTGCCATGGCACCAAGATAACAGAGCACTCAAATTCAATTATCAAACATAATCATGATGTCTTGACGATGGTGATGACAAATTTGGTGATGAACGATGATGACTGATGAGTAGATAATATATATATATATATATATATATATATATATATATATATATATATATATATATTATCTTTAATTATATAATTTTTGGTTATTTTTATTATTATTTTTAATTAATTTAAATTATTTTCTTAAACAAAGAATTAATTGGAGATTATGGATAAAAAGGACATGAATAAATTTAATTTAGGAAACATTAAAGATTAACTGATTTCCGAAGCAATTAAACACACATAATCGTGGAAGTGAAGCCAGTAAATAAATGTTGTGTTTACATTCCGAGAATGGGGATCAGAATCAAGAAATAGGAATCAAACATGTGTTTATTTATTAAATTAAGTTGGGAATGGAAATAAAAATATATGGGTCTCATATAAATTTAAGAATGATTTCAAGGAATTTGATTCCAGTGGAGAGGGTTGGGAATCCGAACCTCGTTCCCCCACAAGATGAAAATGCCCTTTTTTATTTTTTGAATAATGCCCTCCTTTTAAACCAAAAATATAAATATAAAAAAGAAAAAGTGGAATCCCCAGCCATCTTCTCCTTTTTGAAGCACACCATACTGCTGTTGTTGGTCGTTGGCCTACAAATCAGCCGCTGTCATCGTTGTTTCTGAACTTGCCGGTCGTCGTCATCCTAGCCGCTCCTTGTTGTTGGTTCTAAAATCACCGGGTCCTCCTAGTTGGTTCTGAAATCACTGATTCTTGCTGCTCGTCATCGTCGGTTCTGCTATCGCACTGAGCTTCGCTAGATTTCAGCTTCGCCGTTCATCTTCACCGGTTTAATTAATCTTATAAATGATGATGACAACTTGTGATTATGACAATGGTGATGATAATGATGTGATGATGATGATGATGATATATTATTGTTATTATGATCCATTATTAATAATAATAAATTAATTATAAAAAATTTAATTAATAATAGAAATACATAAAAAAATATTATAATTGTTGTTATTATAATTATTAGTTTAAAATAATAATTTTATTAAAAATTATTGCTATTATCTTATTTTATTAATAATAATATATTAAAATAAAATAAATAATAATAATAATAAAATGAAATAATAACAATTTTATTTTTAATAAAAAAATAAAATTATTATTATTATTTTATTTTATTTTTAACAAAGAATAATAATATATTAAAATAGAATTATTATTTTTTATAATTAATTAATTTATTATGAGTAGTAATAATAATAATAATAATTTATTAATTTTATCATTCTTAATTTATTTAATCATTATAAATAATAAGGAATATTTTAATAATTTAAAATAATTTATTCTAATTTCGAATAAAGTAAACACATTAATAAAAATAGAGTTCATTCGATTTTAATTTTAATAATAAATAATTTTTTTTAATTTTTAATTTTAATTTTAATTTATTTTAATTTTAATTTATTTTTATTATACAAGAAAAAGTTTAAAAGCTAAAGTGGGCGGCATATTAGACAAAGCTTATAATTAAGCCTTTGCATGGGATAGTCAAAATAGAAAAAAGAAAAGAAATCAATAGTTTTTGGCTTTTATTATTTTCAAATACGTGGCAGGCTTAAGGCTTCAGCTTGTAAGAGTTGGTTTGGTGATCAGAATCACAAAAGGATTTGATCAATAATTGCATGATCGTGGGATATTCTTATATAAGGCTAATGCAAGAAAAAAAAAATGGAGGAAAAAGGGCATTCGGCATTAGAGAAGAGGAGCGGCAGCAGTAACAGTTTGGTTTTCCTGGGCTGATTTTATTTATTTTGTTGCTTTCATTTTAAGTATGTCTAATTAAATTTTTATATTGAGGTTAAGGATGAAGTCCTATTTAGATAAAATAATTATCTGATTTAATTAATTCTGATTTAATTAATTCCACACGCACACATATTAATGTTTATGGTTCTTGTTTTACATAACGGATTAGATATTGTTAAATTTTTTCATTAATTTTATTATATATTATTGATTATTAAGATTAATATTCGATTAAATCTATTTTTGGACTTATGAAGTTAATATATGATTATCTTTAATATTGTGTTTTTCATTAAATTTTTTACACACAGTACTTAGGAAATTTTAACTCTTTATTATTTAATATATTTATATGAAATGCTTAGATATTATATTATTAAGTAAAAAAAGAACTCACACAAGATTAATTTTAATTGAGCTTAATTGGTATATCTATAAGATAATATAGATTGATTTTTAGTTGTTACTATAAAATTAAGAATAATTAAGAATTAAATTATTACTATTAATTAATGGTAGATTCTTAAACCTTAATAATTTTTATCTTATTAAATTCTCCTTTATTTTAGTTATTTTCTTAGTTAACTTCTCTTAAAACTCAATTTACTCAATTAGCTTAGAATTGATATTAATCTTTAATTTATATTAGATTTTTTAATTTATAATAATCTTTATAGGTTCGATTTTGTTTCTATTATTCTATTCTAAATTTATTCAGTTACGAATATATTAAAATTTTTCACAAGAATGACAAATTTGGCTTTGTGGAGTTGGGTTAAGAAGAAGGGAGAGGTTAAATGGCGGCTGAAGGTTTTTGTAAACAACCCCCCCCCCCCCTTCTCCCCCCAACAACAGAAAAAAAAAAAAAACAAAACAAAATAGCAAATCTGAGAGTAAATCACAATAAATTTTAGGTTTCTAAATGCAAAACAAGCAGAGTTGGAAGTGTCGGCGGCCAAAGCCGAGATCCCGTGGCACAACTAGGCGAATAGTGGCTGATGACGGCAATGAACATATACACAATGAAGGTGGCGAAGTGACAACAATGATTTGATGAAAAGAAGGGCTAAAGAGAGAGAGAGAGAGAGGACTTGTTTGGCTTTGGTTTGGCAGCCATGGCTTTGAATTAGGGCATTAGGGCTACTTTTTTTTGTTTTTATTTTTCTATGTATGTTAAAATGATTTAAAAATTAATACTAAAATAAAGTTATTCATCCGGGTTCAACCAAATTCGGATCTGAACCCAAAAACATCTGGATTGATAATATTGAATCCAGATACTAGATTTAATTAACTCCAATTCAAGTTAAACCCAATCTGAATTTTTTAAATTTATCCGAATTCAAGCTGAGTCCGAGTGAAATTGTTATAGTCCCACACAAACAAAACAGACAGCCACACAAGCGGTCGCCTTAAATCACTTCACTGATTTTTCTAATCAATTAATTGTATATACAGATGTTTTGGGTGAGTGGGATTTATTACTGTCTTACTGAGAGTAGCGTTCTGTCAAATGTCACGTGAAAAATGCAAGGCAACCGTGGCCCGCGTAACAACTAGTCAACTTTTCGTCCCATTTGTTCTACACACTCTATATGAATTTTGTTAATTTATTGTTTATAATATCGTACACAAGAAAGAAAATATAATATTATATAAAATTTATATATTAGTTGTTACATGAGAGAGAAAACATAATATTATACTTTCTCTCTTACATACATTAATGTGACAACGTAAGTTGATCCCATCTATATATATATATAGAGAGAGAGAGAGAGAGAGAGAGAGAGAGAGAGAGAGAGAGAGAGAGAGAGAGAGAGAGAGAGAGACGAACACACACAGCCGGTCGCCTTAAATCAATTCAGTAATTTTTCTAGGTCCATCAATCAGGACCAGGCTGAGCAAGGTCCACTCAATTAATTGCATGTACAGATGTTTTGGGTGAGTGGGATTTATTACTGTCTTATTGAGAAAAGCACTTTGTCAAATGTCGCGTGAAAAATGCAAGGCAACCGTGGCCCGCGTTACAACTAGTCAACTTCCCATTCCGTTTATTCTATTCCAATTCCAAGCACCTGTACGAAAGTCACTAAAATGCTAATATACGTGTTAAGATTTTATTAAAATCGTTTGTCATTATTTTCGTACAGGATTTTTGAAAATATAATGTGCAAGCACGAAACAATGGACGCAAACCCAAAATGGATGCGTATGCCAAACATGAACTTGTCGTTTCTATTAAAATTTAAATGCCAATCCTCAACTACGGCAGTTCTCTATTGTTTTCTCTTTTCATATTTTAATTATTTTACGGCAAATAATGATATGTTACGTAAAATCGTAACATACGGAACAAGTGATGTAGATCGCTAGATTTTTACATACAATTGAGTTGCTGCGAAAATATAAAAAAGGAAGATTTAAGTGGTAGATTACCGCGTGTAAGGGTTACCTTAGAATTGATATAATTCGGTGGTAGATAGAAAATAATGTGGGCTAAGATCTAAATGAGGACCATGTAAAAATAATAATAATAATAAGGAAAGAAATTAAGCGAGGAAATAGATTTTTTAAAAAAAAAAAAAAGAAGAAAGCAAGTGTGGTGTAAATAATAAAGTCATAAAATTAGGTCGAAGGAAGAAAAAAGATATGGTAGACAGCATATAGAAAGATCAAGTGAGTTGATTGTAGAGTTTAGATTACTTTGAACATAATTTTATCCATCAAATTTTGTGGATGTAGATAAAAAAATGCCGCAATCAAATCAGTGTCTTTCACTTGTATTGTAAAAATTAATTAATAAACAAGATAAAAGAGCTCATACCCAATATTGTTACTTAGAAATAATCAATTAAACTTTAAAATCAACATTATCCATTATTAATCAAATACAGAAAAGAGTTAGCGACCATGACCAAATATATATATAAGGTGGAGTAGAGTGTTAGATTACATCAAGTTATTACAATAAATTAAAAGTTTATATTGGGAGGATGAGAACAGTAGAATCAAGGATATAGAGAAGAAGATTTCCTGAGAAAGAAAAAGAAACAATGAAAAAGGTGGGGGTGGATAGAGCTACTTCTTCATAAGTGTTAGGGTAGTGGTTTAAACCTTCACAAAGTATTGTGAGGGTTTAATTTTTTTATCCTTTCTAAAACATGAGTAATCTAAGTGATAATTTCATATAATAATAATTATAAAAAAGTGACTCATATATTAATTTGACAGCTAATATTGGCAAAGTAAAATAGATATCTATTATTTTTAAGTACAGTACTCTAATTTTCTGGTTTCACTTAACTATGTATTTGCCGTATTTTATTCGAATACAGATTAGGTCCTAACTATTAGTTAGATACAAGAACTTAGCGGCTCAGGTGATTTATTTATGACATTAACTTTGGTCATTTCTAATTCATATACAGAGCAACATATTCTATATCAATTAGGTTAGCACCCAAAAACTTTCCTTAACATTTAGAAAGTTTAGGAGTGAGACACAATTTCGTTTTTAAAGATATAAAATTTTACCATCATACATATTTGTTGATTTTGGAGAACTTGTGAGGATCGATTGGATTTGAACCTTTTATGAAGGATGTAAAACTTTGGATAATTAAAGTTATGCTGTAACATGTTTTATTAATATGAGAAAATCATGAGATCTAAATGTCCTAAATTATATGTATGCGTGATTATTTGATTTATTTTACATGTGTGGTATGACTATGGGAGCATGATTGAGAATTCATGATTTTTCCATTAAAATATATATTTACTTTCTCGCCATCATGTTTATTTCTACAACTTCCAAAAGGAAGAACCGATTGTGGCCTTTATTATTATTATTATTTTTTTAAAAAAACTTCGTTAAAACTTAGATTTTGGTTCTTTTTGAATTTATATCTGTGAATACGATATTAAAGAATTTAATCTGGCAGTGCGGTCCTTAAATCGATCATATTTACTTATTATACTTATTATATATTATTGTTGAAATGAAAGTACTGTTATTTGAAAATACACACACACAAGCCGTCGCTTTAATTCACTCAATTAATTTTTTCAATCAATTAACTGTATATATAGATTTTCTAGGTGAGTGGGATTTACTTACTTAATGAGAAAAGCATTTTGTCAAATGTGATGTGTGAAAATTGGAAGGCATCCGCGGCCCACATGGACAGATGAAGAAAGTGGGGTAAGGTTAGTTTTTTGTTTCCAATTTAAATCTAAATGAGTGTTGAAGTCCGAACAAGTTAATAGATATACGTGAAGTTCAAATAATTTTTTTTTTTAAAATCTAAATGAGTGCTGAAGTCCTAATAATGCATGTATTATATGTTACTACAATAGTCCAGCAATGCAGCCCTTAGATTCAATCATATTTACCTATTGTACCAATAATATATTATTACCATACATATTATTTGTTGAAATGAAATTACTGTTATTCTTCTTAAAAAATTAAAAAAGAAAGAAAGTACTGTTATTCCAATATATATAAAATACAATCACTTCACCAATTTTTCCAATCAACTGACTGTAAACGTAGATGTTAGGGGTGAGTGGGATTTATTACTGTCTTCTTCAGAAAAGCATTTTGTCAAATGTCGCGTGAGAAATGTAAGGCAACCGTGGCCTGCGTTAACAAATAGTCAACATCCCATTTCACTCTCTTCCGTTCCGATTATGGACACCTGTATGACATTCATTAAAATGATAATATACGTGTTAAGATTTTATTAAAATCGTTCGTCGTTATTTTCGTACAGGATGTTTGAAAATACAATGTGAAAGCGTGAAACGGTGGACGAAAACCCGAAATGGATCCTCAACTACAGCAGTTGGCCATTGTTTGCTCTTTTTAAACGGCCTTGCTATGTTACAGAAAATCGTAACATACGGAGCAAGCAATGTAGACCGGTAGATTTCTAACATGCAATCGAATAGCTGTGAAAATATAAAAAAGGAAAATTAAAGTAGTAGATTACCGGCTGTAACGGTTGCTTAGAATTGATATAATTCGATGGTAGAAAATAATGTGGGGTAAGATTTAAATGAGGACCAATTAAAAAAGTTATAAAAAAAGAAATCAAGTGAGGATGTAGATTTAATTTAAAAAAAAAGTTGTTTTGTAAATAGTGAAGCCATAAAATTCGGTCGAAGCATGAAAAAGTTATGGTGGACAGTGCATATAAAGATTGAGAGGGTTGACTATGGAGTTTAAATTACTCTGGACATGATTTCATCCATCAAACTATGCAGATGTAGATTAAGAAAAAAAATGCCGCAATCAAATTAGTGTCTTTCCCTCATATTGTAAAAATTAATTAACAAACAAGATAAAAGAGCTCATATCCAATACTGATATTCAAAAATAATCAATTAAACTTAGAAATCAGTATCATCCATTATTAATAAAAAACAGAAAAGAGTTAGCGATCATGACCAAATATGCATATAAGGCAAAGTAGACTGTTAGATTACTTCAAGTTATTACAGTAAATTACGAGTTTATATTGGGAGAATAAGAACAGCAAAAGCGAGGATATAGAGAAGAAGATCTGCAGATAAAGAATACGAAATAATGAAAAACTAATTTTGCAACCGGCTCCGATGGGGCGAATCAATGATTTTAACTTATTTTTAATTACACATGGCAAATTATTAGTGGCTACCTTATCATTTCACAGGTTTTACCTTACAAGTAAACTGCAAGATTACAAGACTCTTATTTAAACTACCCTCATTTAAGCTATTACAATTTTGCAAATATGTAATCAGGAGTACACGTCATTTCAAAATTTTAACTTAAATAATGTTGCATTTATCAAATTGATAGTGATATAATATATTTAGTTCACTTGAAATTAAAAGCGATAATTTATGTAATTGTGTTATATTCATGTCGTGACAAATTTAAGCTTATATATACCCTTATGAAATATTTAATAATTGTGTTAAAAAATTCGAACACAAACATAAATACTTAATAAAATAGATGACATGACATGGTACAATTGTATGGTTAAGACAAGATTAAGATACAGTTACATGATTAAAAACCCGGTTAACAATAGAAATATTGTCATAACTAAACTTAAAAGAATAAAATAAGGATGATCATTTGATAATAAAGTAACAAACAAAAAAAATTAAACTAATCCAAGATATAAAAACTTAATTACACATGCCAACAATGATAAATTTAAACCTTTGTAACACAATAATTAATTCTAAATAAAATATGATAAAAATTTGCAAATTAATATTTGAATCATAAATTACTAATCGTATCAAAATGGTCCAATACGAGTATGATTAGTTTGTTGTCATATCGTATAGTATCAGCACATTTATCAATTGTGACAATATTTGTCAAATATGAAGAAATCATATCATATATGCATCATGTTATTATGTTTTAACCTATATTGTCATCTCTACTTGAAAGTTGTGAAAAATATTACCCACTTACTAAATGATATGACACATACCACAATAAAATAAAATAAAATAAAATTTTAAGAAATCAATCATACTCATGTGTAATTGCTCTTAAATAATAATAATAAGAAATAGATAAAAAAATAGTATAACAGAAGAAAATAAAAATTTTGAGTGTACCTGAACGTTTATTTTGATAAGTTGTTAAATATTTTAATAAATAAAAATATAATAACAATCAAATGCAATAAATAAAATTATGTTAATTTAATAAATTGTTTTAAACTTGAACAAAATAACTTCAGTGTAGTTAGTCTATAAGATAAAATCTATTAATTAAAATTTGTTAACCTGAAGATTGATTATAAAGTTTTATAATAAATATATTTGTAGAGTAATTACAGAGCTAGCTCTCTCTTATATCTTAATACGAGCACAGTTACACATCATAAGATTACCCTACATTTATCATAGTAAAATAATTCAAAAGAAATTATATTATAGAAAATTCCAAATTTTAAACTCGATTATTTTAATACAATTAATGTATCGAATAAATTTTAGTATAAATTTTGATTCCGCGAACTTTCTACTTCATATGTCTATGGTTGTAACAGGCCAATAATTTTGATTCTTGGTGCAACATTGACAACGTTGAGTAGTGATATTTTATCCGTGAATTTCTCTTGCTAACCCTCACTTTTTAATTAGTCTCACCTATCTTTACTATTACCCTCGTTAAACAATTGAAAAAAAAAAAAAAAACTAAGTACAATTCTTGAAACCCCAGCCACTTTCTTCCACCAAATTCGCCAGCTCAATCCATCAAACCACTAGCCTTAGACGTCAATTGATCCTGCTACCAAATTTCCCAGAAACTGCAAACTAAAATTAAATTTTTATCTTTAATAAGGATAATTGTAGAAATAAGTAGAACTAATTCAATACTAGGGGCTAGTGAGAAAAATTGAGGGGCCAAATATCACTACTCCACAATTTTTGTGCTTTTTAGTCTGCCTTAAATATGTCAGTCATTTATCTTCACTATTCAACAGCCTTATAATATTTATCTATATACAGTAAAACATTAATAACTTAATAATATTAAGACCATACAAAAATCTATTAATTTAGAAAGATATCTATTAGTTAATAAAGATGTTAGATTTTTACCTTCACACATATTTTTTATTTGTTGAGAACTTGTCAAGATCCTTGACTTCAAATTCAAAGGGGTGAGTATTTGAAAAAGGCACTCCAATGTCTAAGTTAGTGTTTGATAAAGATTAAAAAAAAAAAGAAAAAGAAAAATGGGGAAGATGATTTCTCTCTCTAGATGTAAATAGTGATTTTTAAAGGCCAAAGATCTTTTTTTGCCTTAAAAATGAGTCTCTATTCATAGATAATGAGTGATGTGCATTTAGAATTTATTTTGAATCCTTAATCTAATGACATGTGTCACTCATTATTTATGTATAAGTAGAGGTGAATGTGATATTGGGAATTATTCTGATCTTGTATGTTTCCTTACTCATATGACCTTTAGACATAATTTCCTTAGACGAATGGATTGCGGAATTACTTCCTCCCTCTTGTCATTTTTGTAAGTTCCGGAAGAATTTTTTTTAGGTGTTATTCTCTGGGAATAATTTGGATGTTATTTTCTCGGAATAGCTTTGTTATCTAATCACCATTAATTACCACCTATGTTTTGCGTAAAATAAGCTCAGAAGATGAATCTATATTTCCAGTTAGGCGTATACCAATTTATCACCTGCTTGTTTTAACTATAAATCATGTTATAGCGTAGCCTGAGATGATATTTACCTCTAAATTAGGAAGTCTTCTCTGCATTGCAAAGAATTATGGAAGTTGACAAGCAGCGACAACAATTAAAAAAAAAAAGGAAAATGTTTTGGGCTTTTTCTCAAGATATAAACAGGTTTCTGTTGGTTGACCTTCAAAAAAAAAAAAAAAAGGGAAAGTGTTTAAATACGGAGTCAAATGCTTTTGAACAAATGGAAATAGAATAAAAGGCCAACAAGAATAAAGAAATACTTTGAGATTATGGCGATTGCGGTGCATATTTGGTTTTATTCGAGCTTTCATCTCAATAATACATTTAAGAATATGATAACAAATTAAAAAATTAAAATTAAAATACTCAATATTTTTCTTTTGGCAACAATCAACATGAGATTGGTCTATATATATAATGTACAAACCATTTGAACAATTCAAGAAAAAATTGGTTGAATTAGGCAAATTCTATTAGCTTGCGTGAACAAAATTGATAAACTGACTTAAGAAGCACAAGTTCTGGAGGTAGATCCACTCACGTCCAGTGACGGCTCCAGTCCATATTCGAGAAAATAATTTCAAAAAATTTAATGAGAAAGTTAGTTGAGTTACTTATTTACCCATATTAAATATATTAAAGTTGTCTTAACACTTCTTCCAAAAAAAAAAAAGTGGTCTTAAGCAAAATTTATATAAGTAGTCCCATATACTCATAAACCAATAAAATTTAAAATTTAACTTTGAGAACTATAAAAATTCAGACTTTAATAAAAAAAAATAAAAGTACATCGTGATTCATGTTGGTAGTTTACTATTATTTAATAATCTCTATAAATTCATTATATAATTTATAAAATTTTTAGTATTCGCGTCTTGTTGTTATACAGTTTAGTTCTCAGTAAATCTTTTTTTTTTTTTTTCTGGTTTGGATCTGCCACCATACTCCCTCTTTAAAGAGTGGTGAAGTAAACCCTTTTGAAGGTTGCCTTTGCATGATTCCAAGGATTACCATAGTGTGCTCTTAAGACTCTTAACAATACCTCGACAATTGGAAGCACGTAAACAAATGTGCTGGCCAAGTTTGTTAAACAAGTTTGCATTTAATTAGCACCGTCGCCCATTTTATGGGATATAATTCCTGCTTGAACAGGCAATTAAATTTAAATCTTCTTTAGAGTCTATAAGCATATCCTTAGCTGCATATAATTGTTTACACGGGGTTCCTATGGAAACTGATACTGCTTCAAGGCCCCGATCGCATCCAGCGTTCCTTGCTCTCCTGTAATAAAACACTTTGAATTCGCAACTGATGCTTCGACAACTTTCAAACAGTCCGGGATCCTTATATGCTTCTTTACGAATCCTTCATATGTTAAGTAAGCATTCTCCATCATTGTACTTCACTCCTGCTCATGCGGTTTGACTGTTCGAGGTAATTAAACCCACGAAATATATTTGGTGATTGCGGTTCACGGAACCTGTTCGAAGCTTATACAAGATCATTATTGTTAAAACTCATGTTTTTTAAGCTTTCACCTCTCGGCATTACAATTTTGGATACGTTGTCCCATGAAGTTTAATTACTGCTTGACATTTTTCACGAAAGGCGACAGGTCGTCTATTAAGAAACAACACACTATCCGTGCTTCATACATATATCCGACATGGCATTCTAAACCAACGACAATAATAGAGACTTTTACACCATGAGTAGAAATTAGCGCGGCGATTATAAGTTTGAAAGCGCCCTGACCCACTGTTTAACTATTTCAGTTGGCGCCAAAAAAAAACGACCTCTCTATCCTTCTTCTTGGACTACAATTTCACCCACACATACGTGAGTCATGGGTAAAAGTCTCCAAAGTTGTACCAACATGAATGAAGCATCTGAAAAAAAAAAGTTTTGTTCGATAGCTGGCCATGTGCAAAGCAAACAGGGGTTTAGAGATGACGCCCGGAACATGTTTGTGGAAATTCCTCGATTGGATTTGGTCCCCGTGGAAGACTGTAGGGAATGTAAAAGATCCCCAAACGTTTTTATGGATATCGACCGTTTTCTTAAAAAGCACCAATTTTGATTTTCCAAAACGATGTGATAAAAGAGTAAAACAAAACAAACCAAAACAAAGCCATTTCCGGAAATCAAAGTGATTTCATTTTGAGTCCAAATTCAAATGTCAGAAAAGACACTGCAAATGGAATTGATTGAACGTATTTCCACGGAAAATACATATCCTTATTTATAAGATTACATGACTAAGCAGTTCAAGCGTAAAAGCAAAAGTACGTACTAGTATTGAAAAGCACACGTTCTAATTGTACAAATTTGAAATCAAGCAAAAGCAGATATGATAGTCCTTGCGGCTTGTATAAGATTGAAAAGGAGCAGAAAATTGGATATAATTTGCGCCTCAGCAAGTAAATCTACATCTTTGTCTGTGTCGATAAGCTTATCCATAAGAAAAATATAACCGCATATGACGGTTTCGCGTGGATAGCGACACTGCTCCAAGGCCATCAAGTTTCGTATCAAGCTTTCCGTGGGGTCAGCTACAACAATATGTGGAAGTCGCAGCACAGCTACTTTCAAGCACGGGATCCCTAGCAATTTTTCCTTATCAAATCTTGTGTCAAGTGAGAATTCTTCTTCAATAACATTAAAATGCACTCCTGACGCTTGCAGTTTGGCTGCACAAACTAAATCTTTGAAGCCATCTATTTGTTTGTCTCCATGTTTTCGGTAATCTTTCATTGTCTTCCTTGTCTAAAATATCTTCTCAAATCAGTGAAGTGTAATATATCTTCCGCTTTGACAGGTACCTTTTCGTAGAGCCGACGGTGTCCGAAGAACACACAAGAAAGTAACATGAAGGAAGGATCCATTTCCTGGGCGAAGATCTGGTAAGGCCGATTCATATAATCCATCAAGGACGAAGAACGGAAGCTGGTTTTCGAGTAGTTGCAAGTCCAACCAGACAGCGTTTCCTAGGCATGTTCTATCCAGTAGAAAATCATCACTTCTCTCCGTAGCCCAACATCTCAAGAAGAGTTCAATGATAAACACAGCATCATATAGAATCATGGCTATGAACTCCGGGTATTCAAGCTTACAGTTTTCTTCATAAATATTACGAATACGTTGTTCGTTTTTTGCCACGAACTCTGTAAGTCGTTGCCATGTCTCAGGTGTAATCCGTTTAAGAAATTCTCTTTTATATCTTATTTTCTGCTTCTCCATATCAGCAAATAGTGTTAGTATTTTATCATGATGCAGTGGGCCTATTGATATTACCGTCGGAGTGTAGGCCTCTTCTTTCCTTTTGCGGAGAGCTCTAGGGACCCTATAAGTGCAACACTCCGCTTTGGGCTCTAAGTTCTCATCGACGTCAATTATCAACTCTTTCCGTTCTTCAGCGGAATCAATTGATTCTGACTTGTTCTTTTCCATCTCAAAGTCCTAAACATAACAAATTTAACATCGATTATTTATAACAAAAATCATTTTCAGGAGATTAAGGCTAAAATTAAAGCTGATATGTATATACAGTTTTTTATATGAATGATACTAAAATTTATTTGGAAAAAAAAAAGGAAAGAGAGAAAAGAACTGCAAGTCGTTTACATAAATGGATAGTCTGGAAGACCCCAGGAGTCCTCATGTAAATACTTCCTTATGGAAATAGGCGGCTCATACCACTACACAAAATCATTAAAAGATCCAAGATGATATATATGGTTAATTTAGTTATTAAAAAAAAGGATGGAATTATGGAAGGCTTGGTTTAATATGGATAGTAGCTATTTCGAAAGTTCAATCATTAATTTTGTAAAAATATTAACTATATAAAATGAAGTTCTGTTAGATTAAAACGGGCTTAATAGTATTTACAAATTTTGATGGTTAACGAAATAAAATACTCTTTTTTAAATAATGCTTTAAGCATTTTTAGAAGATATAATAGTATTTCATTTTATTTTAATTGTTAGAAGTTGTGAAAAAAAAATTATCTCCTGATTTTTTTAAAAAATAAGTAAAAATTATAATATTATAAAGTTGTTAAAATTTATCGGATACCAAATTTTGAAATTTTATTGACTAAACATATCTATACTAAACAATATGAAGTATTATTTGTCATTTTTTGAAAGCTAGTAAACTGAAATATTTTTACATTGAAAATTATACTCATAAAAACTTCAATGATAAAGACAGCATCATACATAGATCATTGTTATAAACTCAATTTTTTGAGGTTTTGACATCTCTTCATTACAATTGCGTACTTATTGTTCGTGATTTTGTATGATGGTCATAAATTTCTAATCTCTCTCTGTGTATAGCGCTTATCATATCTAGGTCATTGTTATAAACTCAATTTTTTTTTTATTTTTATGATTTGACGTATCTTCATTACTATTACCCATATATTGTTCGTGATTTTGTATGATGGTCATAAATTACTGATTGATATATAGCTTTTCATATCCTGGTTTAAATTCAGGATTAAATTCTAGGCCAGATTTGCGGTGTGACAAATCAATTCATAATATTATAAAAAGTTATTCATACTATTATCAACTCATCTTGAATTGAAAAAAAATTCTTATATATAAGAGTAAAATTCCAGTCCGGCATTAAAATCAAAGAGGAGTTCAAAATTGTAAACAGATGGAATCAACCCTCAAAAGAAAACATTGCATACTGCTACTAAGGTATATTATTAACTATTCTAAAATTACGACTCAATAAGAAAAACATGTGCAAGCAGTTGATTACAAATTAACAGTGATTGAAATTTGAACATCGTGATGGTTACCTGGATAATCTGCTGGACGGAGTCGGAAGCAAATACTGACGCGGTTGAGAACACCGCCCTTAGATATCGATATTATTTTATTATTTCTCTTCTCTCTTTTGTGTTTTGATAGTTTGTCTTTTCTCTTCCACTTGCGCTACTTATAGGCGAAGCCTCTATGCAGTACGTCGCAGTCAACGCTACTTGGCGAAGAGTAAATGCAATGTTAATAGCTGTAAGAGATTCCAAATCATAGATTGGGCAATATCCGCTGAGAAAAGCGAGCCTCCATCTCGACAATTAGTGATCCAGATGTCCTCACAATATTTTTGCGGGAGTTTTAATTTTCTTCTTTAAATTTAAGTGACAATAATTTTTTCTCTTTTAAAATCTAAATCGAATTGATGATCCTCAAATATTTAAAAGTATAAACTTGGATCATGTCTTATATAATATGAGTTATAAATCTAAATCTCATGTAATTAGAAAAAAAAAACAGTGACTCATGTATTAATTTGGCAGATAATATTGACAAAGTAAAATAGATATTTATTATTTTGAAGTACAGCACTCCAAATTTCTGGTTTCACTTAACTATGTATTTGCCGCATTTCATTCGAATACAGATTAGGTTCGAACTATTAGTTGGATGTAAGAAATTAGTGGCACAAGTGATTTATTTATGACATTAACTTTGGTAATTTATAATTCGTATATAGAGCAACATATTCTATATCAATTAGGTTAGCAACCAAAAATTTTGCCTCACATTTAAAAAGTTTAAGAGTGAGGCATATTTTCTTTCTTAAGGGTATAAAGTTTTATCTTCATACATATTTGTTGATTGTGAAGAACTTAGGATCCACTGGATTTGAACTTTTTGTCAACGATTTAAAATTTTGGATTGTTAAATTTATGCCATAATATGTTTTATTAAGGTGAGAAAATCATGAAATTTGAATTTCCTGAATTATATTTATGCACGATTATTTGATTTATTTTACACGTGTGGTGTGGGAGCAGGATTGAGAATTCATGATTGTTCAATTAAAATATGTATTTACTCTTTTTTCATCATGTTTATTTCTACACTTCCGTAAGGAAGAACCGATGATGGCCTTTATGTTTTTTTTTTAAACTTTGTTAAAATTTAGATTTTGGTTCTTTTTGAATTTAAATATGTGAGTATGATATTAAAGAATTCAATCTAGCAGAGCGGCCCTTAAATCGATCATATTTACCTATTATACCTATTATTTGTTGAAATGAAAGTATTGTTATTTCATAACAAAAAGGAGGGAAACAAAAAGGAAAGTACTGTTATTTGAATATATATTTAAAATCAACTAACTGTACATATATATTTTTTTGGTGAGTGGGATTTATTGTCTTAATGAAAAAAGTATTTTGTCAAGGATTTTATTAGGTTACAGCAGCTGTAACTTAACAGTTTCCTTTTATCAAATGTCATATGGAAAATGAAAGGCAACCATGGCCCACAAGGACCGATAAACAAAGTGGGATAAAGTTCTTTTTTTCCCTTAAAAAAAACTCTATTGAAATAGGAATAAATTTAAATACATATGTTTAAACAATATGTGTATTATATGTTATTACTATAATTTAACAGTGCAGACCTTAAATCGATCATATATACCTATTGTACCAATTATAAGTTATTAATATACATACTATTTGTTGAAATGGAATCACTGTTATTTCTTCTTAAAAAATAAAAAGAAAGTACAGTTATTTTAAAAAATAAATTATTTCAAAATATATACGTACGCATACACACACGAGCAGTCACTTTAAATCACTTCACTAATTTTTCCAATCAATTAATTGTAATGTATAGATGTTTTGGTGAGTGAGATATATAATACAAGCGGTCGCCTTAAATCACTTTCACTAATTTTTCCAATCAATCAATCAATTGTATGTATGGATGTTTTGGGCGAGTGGGATTTATAATTTATTACTGTCTTATTGAGAAAAGAATTTTGTCAAATATCATGTCAACATTCCATATTTCCATTCCGTTTATTCTATTCCAATTATAGACAGCTGTATGATAGTCATTAAAATGACAATATCGGTGTTAAGATTTTATTAAAATCGTTTGTCATTATTTTCGTGCCGAATTTTTCGTAAGATAATGTGAAAGCGTGAAACAATGGACGCAATTAAACCCGAATTCGATGGGTGGGTGGTTGGGCATATGTACACCAAACAAGAACTTGTCGTTTCTATTAAAAACCGGGCCAATCATCAACTACAGCAGTTGTTTGTTTGTTGCTCTTTTCATATTTTAATTATTTTGCCATAAATAATGATATGCTACGGAAAATCGTAACATACGGAACAAGTGATGTAGATCGCTAGATTTCTTACATGCAATTGAATAGCTGTGAGGAAAATTTAAGTGGTAGATTACCGGTGTATCGGTTACGTTAAGATTGATATAATTCGTTGGTAGAAAATAATATGGGGTAAGATTTAAATGAGGAACATGTATAAGGAAAGAAATCAAGTGAAGAAGTAGATTAAGAAAAAATAAGGGTGTGTGGTAAATAATAAAGCCATAAAATTAGGTGAAAGGGAGGAAAAGTTATGGTGGACAGCGCATAGAAAGATAGAGAGAGTTAATTGTAGAGTTTCAATTACTTCAGATATAATTTCATCTATCAAACTGTAAGTTAGAAGCTGCCATATACGTGTGTGTGTGTGTGTGTGTGTGGACAGCGCATAGAAAGATAGAGAGAGTTAATTGTAGAGTTTCAATTACTTCAGATATAATTTCATCTATCAAACTGTAAGTTAGAAGCTGCCATATCCGTCCGTGTGTGTGTGTGATATATTTAATAATTGTGTTAAAAAATTTTTAAAAAATAATTGTGTGTGTGATACTTAATAAATAGGTGACATGACATAATATAATTATATGATTAGGATACATAATTTTCTTAATAAATAGGTGACATGACATAATATAATTATATGATTAGGATGAGATTACGATACAGTTACATGATTAACAACTCAGTTATCAATGGAAATAATATCATGATTGAACTTAAAAAAATAAAATAAGGATAACGATATGAAAATAAAGTAATATACAACATAAAAAATTAAACTAATCCAAGATATAAAAACTTAATTACGCATGCCAACAATGATAAAATTAAACCTTTACAATATAATAATTAATTCTAAATAAAATATGATAAAAATTAATAAATTAATATCCATATTATAAATTAATAGTCAAGGTTGTCCAATACAGATATGACCAGTTAGTTGTCATATCATAAGTGTCAGCACATTTATTAATTGTGACAGTATTCGCAAAATATAAACATGGAAAAATCATATCATACATGTGCCATGTAATCGTGTGGTGACCAATACTGCTGCCTCTACTTGAAAGTTATGAAAATGTTCATCCATTTACTAAATAATATGACACATACCACACTAAAATAAAATTTTAGGAAATCAATCATACTCATGTGTAATTGCTCTTAAACCATAATAATAAGAAATAGATAAAAAATAGTATAACAAAAGAAAATAAAACAAGTTTTGAGCGTACCTAAATGTTTATTTTGATAAGTTGTTAGATATTTTAATAAATAAAAGCACAATAACAATTAAATATAATAAATAAAATTATATTCATTTATTCATTTATTTTAATCTTAAACAAAATAATTTTAGCATAGTTAGTCTATAAGATAAAATGTATTAATTAAAATTTTTTAACCTGATAGATTGATTATAAAATTTTATAATAAATATATTTGTAGAGTAATGATAGAGGTAGCTCCCTTTCATATCTTAATACGAGCACAGTTGCACATCATAAGATTATCCTGCATTTATCGTAGTAAAATAATATTAAAATAAATTATATTATAGAAAATTCTAAATCTTAAACACAATTATTTTAATACCATTAATGTGTCAAATAAATTTTTATATAAATTTTGATTGCGCCAATTTTCCACTTCATCTATCTAAAGTTGTAACAACCCAATAACGTTGATTCCTGGTGGAACTTCAAATATTGGTACTTGATCCCTGAATTTCTCTCACTAACTCTTATTTTTTAATTAGTCTCACTTATTTTCACTATTATCCTCTTTAAACAATTAAAAAAAAAACTAATGGTGCATTTATTTTTCGAATTGGATAATCAAAATCTTGAATCAAAATGATTGACCGTATTTACTTCATAAAAATAGAACAACAAATAGTAAGACCTACTACTATTTGGTAACGGGAAATGAGAGATTGATTCTTATGGGGGGAGGTGGGAATCAATCGCTCATTCCTTAAATTTTTCATTTTGCCCCAAGTGGTATTTTAATATTTTAAAAATACCCTCCTTTAAATTAATATATTTTTATAATTATAATTAAATAATATATTATTATAAAAATAATAATAATTATTATAATTATTATAGTTATTTCATATTTTATTATTATTAATTAATAAATATAATTATTACTATTATTAATGTATTAATACATTATTAACAAGAATATATGGATAATTATAATTTTTGAATAAATAATCACAATAATTAATATATTATTATTAATTAATTAATATGATTACTATTAATTGAAATATTAATATGTTATTTGCAAAATATATTAATAATTATAGTTTACACAATATATTAATAATTATAGTTTTTGAATAATAATCACAATAATGAATATATTATTAATAATTAATTAATTAATATAATATCGTAATAATAATTAATATAACTATTATAATTAATTCATATTATTATTAATTAATATAATAATTATTAATTAATATATTAATGCATTATTAAGATATATATATTAATAATTATAGTTTTTAATAAATAATCACTCTAATTAAAATATAAAATACTAATTATTACAATAATTTATTAAATACTTTTTCATAATTTGTTATAATATAACTTATTCCGATTCTAATTTCAAGACAAAGTAAACACATTAATGCAATCTAACTCATTTCAATTTTAATTCATACAGCTTAAGTAAACAATTTATTATATTTCTCATTTTACATTCACATTCCTGGCCATTCCAATTTCAGTTCATTTCAATTCTAGTTTAATTAACGTGGCATAAGTAAAATTCTAGAAACCCTAGCCACTTTCTTCCACCAAAATCGTCACCTCAAGCCATCAAACCACTAGCCTTAGATGTCCATGGAACCTATTAGCAAATTTCTCAACAATTGCAAACCAAAACCCCTCATTATTTGAAATGATTTTGACAAAATTGATATAATTGTATCAAAATAAAAATAATATCAACTAAAAAAAGGTAAAGAAGAAATTCAGTATCAGAATTAAGAAATTATAACTTAATTGGAATGAATAGTAAATAATGAAAATAGCCTAGCAATTAGTTGATTGTCTCTAATAGTCTGATCCTTATTCTACACAGGACTCATTGTTTGAGCCTAAATTGCTAGATTTGTGTACCCCCAAAAAAAAAAAAAAGTCCTAAGAAAAGAGTTAAGCGCAACCTTGGGTTGTGCTCAATGCTCATACGTTGGGAAGAATGATTTTCTAATTTTAACAAGCCTTAGATATTTTTTGGTCATCCATCCATGTAAAATTTCATGCTTTCTCCAATCCAACAAAACCAGTCATTAGAGGCCTCATTGTATAAATATTTTTTATAAGGTTGTCTTCTAGTTCCATTGGTCATTGGTCTATTAACTCTCTAATTTTTTAATTTATTTTGTTTATGATTTAGAATATAACCTTTTGTCTATTTGGGATTGTAATTTGAGTTATACGTATCTTTTTATGTGCATAATATAGTGTTTCGAAATTAACTTCATTTCAGCGTAATTGACTTTTGGATCGTTGAAAATTTTCATTTTTAGTTACATACATTGTCTTTTTATTTTAGACATTAGTATTTTATTTTATATTTTATTTTTCTCCTTTCGGTCATTCACATTTCATGTATAAAAGGGAGTAAAATCCTAATTTGCCAACAACTTTTCACCAGTATACAGCTATCTTTTCAAAATCCTCTGTTCTTTATCATCAATTGACGTTAATTATGATACTTCCATTTAGACACATAGTAAGAAGCTGTTATATATATGCTTTTTGGAGAAAATCTGTTATATATATGCTTTTTGGAGAAAATCAACGGATATGAAGAACTGAAGAAGTAATAGCATTATAATCCCCGTGGGGCATTTCAGTCATTTCATAAAAAGGAGAGGGACCTATTTGGCACAAAAAAATATAAAACGCTATTATTTGGTAAAACAAAACAATCAGGGGCACCTTATGCAATTACATAATCTGGAAACGATTAACACAAGACGGTCCCCAATGGGGTGGAGCCCCAAACTCAAAAGCCTTAGACCTCTTGTGCTTGTTTGAACAAGGCTTCTTAGTAGAGCTTGGATTGCAAGATTCGTTCATATGAAAGAAGCCCAAGAAGGAAAAATTTATAAAAATAATCAAAATTTTTTTATATTTTATAAATTTAACCACATAATTTTTTATTATAATTAATTAAAAATTAATATTTTAGATGAAATTATTTTATTAATTTCTTCAATTTTTCAAATAATGTTACTTTTCCAATATTTAATATGAAAAATAAATCTTAACACATTTAACACTCTTAACAAAACTTTATCACTCTCAATAAATTTTCGACACTCTCAATAAATTTTCGACACTCTCAATAAATCAATGAATTTCAAAAAACAAACATTACATAATTGAAGATGTAATCATCAATTGGAGAGCTTGTTAGGATTAATATTTTTTTTACATAAAATAAACTTTTAATATATAGAGTTTGAGAATTAAATTTGAAATTAAAGTGATTCTTGCTATAAATATTATTATTTTTTATTAATAAAATAATATACTTTGTTTAAGTTGAGAAATCAAGAGAAATCATGTTATAAAAAAAAAACTTGAGTAAAAGATAAAACCTAGAAAAAATAAGATAGACACCAATCTCACTACTTGACTTACATAACTGTTCAGTGTATATGTGAGACATGCACCCATCCCACTGCCTGTCACACATAAACATTCTGTGTTTATGTGCAATGGCACTCATTCCACTGCTTATCACATATAACCGTTCGGTATCTATGTAAGACAGGCAGTGAAACAGGTGTCCGTCCCACTGCCTGTCTCACATAAGTATTTTATATTTATGTGAGATAGATACCTATCCCACTAACTATCTCATTGAATTTTAAATTAAAATATCTTAAATATCTATTCAAATAAATTCACAAATCTATCTCAAATACTACATAATATCTCCTGAAGACATAAATATATCAAAGGTCTCAAATTTCTCAAATTACAAGTTTTTAACAAAAATAAACTTAAAAGAATCTTGAGTTTATTCCTCTTCTTATTCACCTAGCAAAATAAAACTACTCTCTAACTATAATGTTAAGCACATCTTTCAATAGGAAACTTAATCTGTAAAATGTAATGACAAAGAGTGAGCTGCCAACTAGATAAATAAAACTATTCCTAATACACTAGACCTATCATTATCAAAAATATTATAAGCATTTTTTTTTGTAAAACATATCATGATGAGATGACACAAATTCATTATAATCAAAATATCAAAAGCATAGTTAATTATGAAAGCTCAATCTTATAACATATACATAGAAGACAAAAGGTTAGCTCATGTTATATAGTATCACATATACTATCTGTGATCCAGCTAGAACAGAATTAGAATATCGTGTGTATACTCAAAATGGAAATCCATATATATATCTATATGTGTATGTATGTGTGTATATATGTGTGTTCAGAATCAGAATCAAAATCAGAATAACTATAGATAATTAGCCAAAATATTCAAATTAGTTTTTCTTATAAGTAATGACTTATATGTGGCGTTTTGCACTATATGTGGTATATTATAATGCTTTAGCCCTTGAAAGGTGACCTTAGTACAATCATAAATAATTGAAATCATACATGGGCAGAAAACATTCATATCGGGTTCATAAAAGTCTATAACAATAATTCGGGCTTGCAAAATATTTTATAGACAAAATTATAAAAGGTAATCATGTAATAAAATAAATAATATATTTAAAAGCATTTATAATATTATGTTTAAACCATAAAATAACATAAATTTTAGATTTGAAAATATTTATATAAACTAATTTTATTATAAAAAGTAATCAGCTTTCAAAGAGCTATAAAAACATATGTATTTATAGTAATATCTAAATATTCTTATATAACTGGTACATTAGTAATAAAGTTACTTATCTTAATAATATAATTGATTTAACATTCGTCTAAGTTTTTAAGAGCTTCAAACACCTTCAACACTTTAAACAAAATATAATGTATAATTATAATAACTTATTCTAAGATTTTGATTTTTTATTCATATCCATACTAGTTTGATTTTTAAAATTTTAACTCTTAATCTCAAAATTAGAATGACATAATATTTTATAGAACTATTCTAAACATCCATTAGTATCTCATATAAAATTTTTAACAAGATTTGATACTAAAAATTTTTTTAAAACTATTTATTTTTTGACAAATTGAAACTGTTTTACAATATCTTAACTTAATAGAACAAATTCTAAAATTTTTATAAAATCATAAACAAATCAAAAAATTATAAAATTAAAACTATGAATACTAGACACATTTATCAATTTTCGTTTAAATTTTTTTAAAAATTCTTTTGATGGTACAAATAATTTTGTAAATCTAGTCCTTTTCCTGGAATTGCATTTTTCCAGTGCAAAAGTATCTATTTTGAAAAAATATATATAATTGAAAACAAACTCAAATATCATGAAACAATATTTATTCAATAAGACCTGAATGTCTAGTTTTTAAAAAGATAAGGTTTTTAAGTAGAGTCATTCAAAATAAATATCTTTAATTTCGAGATATTCATGCTGTTCATAATTATTTAGTGTGCTTAAAGCATCAATGATTGATTAACAAGACTCAACAATAACTTAGAGTCCTAAATCATGCTTTATGATCGATAATAATCCAAAATCATGCCAATTAAAACCTTAAATAGAGGGATAGGAAAACTTGTAGAGAATAAGGAGAGTAAACTTACCGATCATCTTAATTTTCCCCTAAGCAAATGTTTAAATCTTAGGATTTGAATAAGAGCATAATAAGCAGCAAAGAAGAAAAAATAGACATAGTGATCTTAGGATTATGAAAGAAAAAAAAAATTTATAAAGAGTTTTAAAAAACTGTACTAAATTTAAAAAAATATTATTTTTTTTAAAAAATTAACCCATAAATAACCTTATTTATAAAGATAATAATGTTGTTTATAAATTCTTATAAAATAAAATAAAATAATAAAAATTTGGGCGTTACAGAAGCAAATACTGATGCGGTTGAGAGCGCCGGATTTTATATGTTATTTGGTTCGATCTCTGTCTTTGTGATAATGTATAATAGATGCGTTACCCTTCATAAGTTACTTTCACTTCTGCTTCTTGATTGCGCGAGTACGAATCAAGTGGTGTAAATTATTTCTATAATTTGTAATTTTGGAAGACTTGAGGATTGGGTCAATACCTCGTGACAACTGATCAGAGAATTTGATTCCGTGGACGATATTAGCTGAGAAAAATCTTCCTCTTCGACAAGGGTGTCCCATATATTTTTAACTTGGGCAGATGGCAGTTAGTACTGGCAGAGGAAATTAAATACAGAAGGTTATTTATACCCTTCCTAAATTTGAAAAAATAATTATTTATACTCCATTCAGAAACGTCGAGATTTTTTTATTATAATATTTTTAGATGTTATTAATTTAAAAATAATTTTAATACTTTACAAAAACAAAAATATAATTTTTATTTATTATATTTATAATTTTATTTATTATATCAAATATAATTATTTTATTTCAATTTATTTTTAAATTTAGTATTTTAGTAAAGAATAAATTATTAAATAATTAAAATAATTTTTAAATACTTAAAGTAAAATAATTAAAATGATTTTATATAATAGAAAAGAAATGTGTTATGATTTACTTATTAAATATTCAGATTTATTAATATTTTAAATTAATATTTAAATATAAATATAAATTATTATTTCATAAAATTTAAATTTATTATAAAATATTAAACAATAAAGGTAAAAAAATTAAAATATAAAATATAAAAATTATTTTAATGTAATACCGTCTAAATTCTCTCTCTCCATAGAATTATCTCATACTTCTTTCATTAAATTCATTATTTCATTCTAATTTCTAATGTAATTAGAAATTACAGCAAAGTATGTGTTAACGCAAGAATAATATTTTAATACAATATAATTTAGTATAATACAAACTACCAAATGCACCGTAAGTTATAGCCGTTAATTTATTATTTTACAAAACGACGCCTTCGCATCCGTGTTTGAAGGCAAGCGATGGCTGGTGTTTCTCTTTTTACAACTTCGCTGGTGTGGATCTTCTTTCATTATAAATGGCTTCTTTTCTAGCATATTTTCTAGCGAGAGTTCACCTTACTGATTGAGCAACCCAATTTGGGAGTTCATCTAATTACTTCGTAATTGACTGGGTGAGGCGCGCACTAGCTGTTAAGAATCATAGTAAATTATTTTTCATTATTTTTCTTTTTGTTTTTGAATATGCCAGAATTACATAGGCTACAAACAGGAACATAAACCCAAGTCAATTATATACAGATAATAGATCAATAATTAAAGCCTCGTAAGAAAATTTACCAAAAATATAATACGTCGCCAAACCCTCAATTTTTAGATGCCTTACCAACTCAATCTAGAATTTTAAAGGCTACAAACAGGAAAATAAACTTATGCCCATTCAGATAGTGATATTGGTCGATAGTTTGGTATTGATCAGTTGAAAAAACTGGCAGAAAAGACATTGCGAATGGTTGCATATGTGTCAACCGAAAATAGTACATAACCGTAAGTACAGAGTATTTCAATGAAAAGCCGTCAAGCATCAAGGGCAAACATAGAGATATTAGTACTGCAAATCAAAGCACACAATCTAGCTCCTAATACAAATTAGGAAATCACACTGACATGATAGAACATATGGCCTGTATCAGAGTGAGTACAAGGAGCACAACCGCGGCGACAGTCCCTGTTCCTGTCCAAAGATTGCTGAAGTAAACCCTTTTCAAGGTTGCCTTTGCATTGTTCCAAGGGTTGTCATAGTGATCTCTCAGATCCTTGATAATGCCAGTGTAATTGGATTCATGTAAACGAATTTCTAGGCAAAGGTCGTTAACCATCTCTGCTATTCTAGTACCTTCACCCAGGTAATTGGATATAATTCCCGCTTCAGCAAGCAAATTTACATCTTCGTTTGTGTCGATAAGCTTATCCATTAGATCAATATAATTGCATACGACGGCTTCGTCTGGATAGTGACACTGCTCAAAGGCCATCACGTTTCGCATCAAGCTTTCCGTGTGGTCATCTACATCAATTTGCGGAATTTGCAGCTCAGCTACTCTCAGGAACGGGATCGGTAGCCTTTTTTTCTTTTCAAATCTTATGTCAAGTAAGCATTCTCCTTCAATACGATTAAACTGCACCCCTGACGCCTGCAGTTTGGCTGCACAAGGTAAATCTTTCAACCGTTCTTCTTGTTCTGAGCACTTCTTTGGGCATTTTCTTGTCATGAAATATCTGCTCAAATCAGTGAAGTGCAGTATCTCTTCCGCTTTGACATCTATTTTTTCATTGCGGTGACAATGTCTAAAGAACACACAAGAAAGCGAAATGAAGGGAGGATATCCGTTTTTAGGTCCAAGATTGGGGAAGGCTAATTTATATAATCCATCAAGGACGAAGAATGGGAGCTGGTTTTCAAGTAACCGCAAGTCCAACGAAATAGTGTCTATTAGGTATGATCTATTTAGCAGAAAATCACCTTGCTTTCTATAATATTTCAAGAAGAGCTCGATGATAAACACAGCATCATATAGAATCATGCTTATGAACGCAAGTTTATCACCCAAAAAGATTTCTTCATAACTATTACGGATTCGTTTTTCGTTTTCCTGTATGAAGTTCGCAAGTTGTTGCCATTTCTCAGGTGTGATTCTATTAACAAATTCTCTTTTATATCTTATTTTCTGCTTCTCCATATCATATTTGGAACGATCAAATTGCTGTGGGCCTATTGCTATTACCTTTGGATTGTAGGCTTCGTGTCTGATTTTGCGGAGAGGTCCAGGGACCTTATAAATGCAACACAGATCTGAGTGGGGCTCCAAGTTTTCATGGACGTCAATTCGCCACTCTTCTTGTTTGTCAATGGCAGCAATTGATATTGACTCATTCTCTTGGATCTCAGGGATCTACACACAACAAATTATCATCGGTTAGTTATAATAAAAATCGTTTTCAACGGTGGAGATTAAAGCTAAAATTGCAACTGATATGCATATATAGTTTTTTATATGAATGATACTGAAATATATTTCACAAAAAACATGAGAGAGAGAGAGAGAGAAGAATTACGAAATCGGTAACGATAGTTTGAAAAGACCTAGAAGTCCTCAGGAATATCGGTACCGACTGGTGGCTCATACCACTAAACAAAATCATTAAAAGACCCAAGATGACATATATGGTTAATTTAGTTAAAAAAAGGGATGGAGTTATGGAAGGCTTGTTTAACATGGATAGTAGCAATTTCGAAAGTTTAACCATTAATTTCGTAAAAATATTAATTATATAAAACAAACTTCTGAAAAGGGTTAGATTGGGCTTAGAAATTTATAAATTTTGATAGTCAACAAAATGAAATACATTTTGTTAAAATAATGCTTTAAAATTTTTTAAAAGAAATAATAGTATTTCATTTTATTTAAATTGTTATAAGTTGTGAGGAAAAAAAAATTCTCTTGATCTTTTTAAAAATTTGTTTAGCAAGAATTATAACATTTTACAGTTGTTAAAAATCAGAGGATACCTTTGAAATTATATTGACTAAACATATTTATAATGAACTGTATGAAATTATTATTTCTCATTTTTTGAAAGTTAGTAAACTAAAATATTTTTAAATTAAAAATTATAATGATAAAGAGTTAAATGATAAAGGCAGCATCATAGATCGTTGCTGTAAACTCAACTTTTTGAAGCTTGGAGGTCCCTCCATTACAATTGCATGTATATACTGTTCGTATTTTTTGTACAATGGTCACAAGCTGAGATAGACTTACAATATTATAAACTGTCTTTTCCATTATATGTATATAGTCTTTATCTAATCCAAAATTTTAATGGTCAGAAACCTATTAAACTATAGAGTTTAATAGTGTTATATAAATATATTACAAAACCGCACGATCTAATAATTTTCTCCGAACATTTCTAACTTTAAAATCTTGAATTAAAATCCAAGAGTAGTATACATTGTAAATTCGCCATGAACTGGAAAATATATATATATTCTGCATTTTTCATATAGGCTTAGTGAAATTACCTCAGGAGGGGGAGGGCGGTTAACGGGAGGACGAGGATCCCATTCAGGGCCAGAAAGCACTCGTGCCAAACAGTGAACTAAACGTGATTCAGCCGTCCTCCCCAAGTCTTCCTCTGCATGGAGTTCTCCGCTGGAACCAGAAGTTGGGCTTTTGCTTTCCATTTTGAAAAGTCGTTTCAACCTACATGATTAGTAACAAACAGATGGAATCAAACCCCAAAAGAAAACATTGCGTACTGCTACTGAACTTAAAATTGATAAGCCATATGAGTACGTTATAAACTATTCTCGAATTACGATTCAATAAGAAAAACATGTGCAAGTAGTCAATTACAAATTTACGGTCATTGAAATTTGATCAACATGAGGCTAGCTGAATAATCTGCTGGACGGGATCGGAAGCAAATGCTGATGCGGTTGAGAGCACCGGACTTAGATGTCGATGTTAGTTTAATTATTTCGCTTCTCTCTTTTGTGTCTTGATAATGTCTCTTCTCCTCCGGTTACACTGCTTACAGGCGAAGCCTATATGTAAGACGTCGGAGTCAACGTCAATAAGCGATGAGTCAATGCGATGTTAACAGCTGTAAAAGATTCGAAATCACAGACTGGACGATATCAGTCGAGAAAATTAATTCTTTGTCCCCACAATTATAGATGGGAAATTTTTAAAATATATATGAGGTGGCATGCGGTTAATATAATAAATTAATAATATATATATTTTTTAAAAAATTATTATATAAATAATAATTATATTAAATTTAATTATATATATTATATATATAATAATTTGTTATAATACTTTAAATATATTCTAAAATATCTCTTAAAGGTGACCTCAATATTAATTTGGCAGCTAATGTCGGCAAAGTAAAATAAACATTTTATTATTCTCGAGTACAGTACTCCAATTTTCTGGTTTCACTTAACCTTCTATTTGCCGCACTTCATTCGAATATAGAGTAGGTTCTAACTATGCGTAGATGTAAGAAGAAATTGGGGGCACAGGTGATTTGTTTATGACATTAATTTTGGTAATTTCCATTCGTATACAGAGCAACATATTCCATATCAATTAGGTTAACACCCAAAAGTTTGGCATCGCATTTAAAAAGTTTGAGAGTGAAACACATTTTCATTTTGAAGTATATAAAATTTTACTTTCATAGGTACTTATTGACTGTGGAGAACTTGCTAGGATCGATTGGATTTGAACTTTTGTCAACGATTTAAAGCTTTGGATTATTAAAGGTATGCTATAATATGTTTTATTAATGTAAGAAAATCATGAAATTTGAATTTCCTGAATTATATTTATGCATGATTATTTGATTTATTTTACATGTGTGGTATGGGAGCATGATTGAGAATTCATGATTTTTCCATTAAAATATATATTTACTCTCTCTTTATCATGCTTATGTCTACTACTTCCGAAAGGAAGAACCGATTAGGGCCTTTATTTTTTTTTCAAAAAAAAATTATTAGAACTTAGATTTTGGTTCTTTTTGAATTTAAATATGTGAATATGGTATTAAAGAATTTAATCTGGCAGTGCGGCCATAAATAAATTATATTTACCTATTATACCTATTATGTGTTACTGTTATACCTATTATTTATTAAAATAAAAGTGCTATTATTTGAAAATATATGTGTGAGTGTGTGTGTGTATATATATATATATATATATATATATATATAATACTAGCAGTCGCTTTAATTCATTTTACTAATTTTTTCAATCAATTAACTATATATATAAGTTTTTCAGGCGAGTGGAATTTACTGTCTTAACGAGAAAAACATTTTATTTGAGGATCTGTTATCTTATATTTAATGTAAGATACAATCTTTTTATAAAATATATATCTAAATAAAATTTATAGTTCTATTTATGAGAGACTGTATTTTATATTAAATATAAAATAAAAAAATTATATTATCAACTGTCATTTGAAAAATGGAAGGCAGTCGTGGCCCACGTGGACAGATAAAGAAAATGGCGTGAGGTTCTTTTGTTTAATTTAATGGCTCCTTCAAATACCCAAGTTACGCGTTTGTTGTTATTTTTGCGCACAATTTCGTTTACCCATATATTTTATATTATTTATATTTAATTCATAAATATTATTTTTTATTTATATATATTATAAAATTTTATTAGAATCTTTATATTTTTTATTTTATTTAAATCTTTAAAATATTAAACCGATTCCTATAATTTTTAAATTATAAAAATATTCTTTATTTTAATTAAAAAAATAAAAAATATTAAATAAATTTTAATTATAATTGTTATATTAAATTATTATTATTATAACAATAAAGTTATTATTTAAATTAATAATAATAAATAATAATAATTATTAATTAATTATTAATTAATTATTAATAAATTATTAATAAATTATTAATAAATTAAAAATAAATTAAAAAATATAAATAAAGAGTATTTTTATAAAAAATTAATTTCAATGAAGAATATTTTTAAATTCTAAAAATACTCTTTACTTAAATTAAAAATATAATAATTATTAAATAGATTATAATTATAATTATAATTATTATATTAAATTATTATTATTATAAAAAATTAATTGTAATTATTTAATACATTAACAATAATTAATAATGATTTTTATTTAAATTAATAATAATAATAACTAACAATAATAATAATAAATTAATTTTTGATTAAAAATATAATTCATCTTTTTATACTCTTTTTTATTTATTAACTCTTTGTAAGTATCAAAATAATTTAATTATTGTTATTTATATTTTATTTATAAATATTATAATTTTTTCTATTTACATATATTATAAAATTTTATTAAACCCTTATATTTTTTATTTTATTTAAAATTTTAAAGAATTAAACTGATCTCTATAATTTTTAAATTCTAAAAATACTCTTTATTTAAATTAAAAGAATAAAAATTATTAAATAGATTATAATTATAATTATAATTATTATTCTATTAAATTTTATTATAACAATTAAAATTTATTATAATTAATCAATACATTAACAATAATTAATAATAATTTTTATTTAAATTATTAATAATAATCACTAACAATAATTATTATTAATAATTAATTTTTGAATAAAATAATTAAAATTACAATAATTAAAATAAAAATAGTAATTATGATAAAAATTAAAAATAAAATATTTACAAATAATAAAAGTAGTAATTATAATGGTTTTAATA
Organism: Aegle marmelos; assembly: GCA_030449875.1. NCBI lineage: Eukaryota > Viridiplantae > Streptophyta > Magnoliopsida > Sapindales > Rutaceae > Aegle > Aegle marmelos. The sequence continues at coordinate 4,887,267 of JASUUL010000077.1, read as the reverse complement.
AAATTTTATAATATATGTAAATAGAAGAGTTTATAATATTTATAAGTAAAATATAAATAACAATAATTAAATTATTTTGATACTTATAAAGAATTAGTTTATAAAAAATTAGTAAATGAAAAAGAGTGTAAAAAAATTAAATTTTTAATAAAAATTAATTAGTTATAGTAATTATTGTTAGTTATTATTGGTAATAATTTAAATAAAAATTATTATTAAGTATTTTTAATGTATTAATTAATTATAATAAAATTTTATAATAATTTTAATTTAATAACAATTATAATTATAATTTTAACCTATTTAATAATTATTATATTTTTAATTTAAATAAAGAGTATTTTTAGAGTTTAAAAATACTCTTTATTTATATTTTTTATACTTTATTTTATTTTATTAATATTTAATAATAATTATTATTATTTGTTATTATTATTAATAATTTAAATAAAAATTTATTGTTATAATAATAATAATTTAATAAAATAATTAGAATTATAATCTATTTAGTACTTTTTATTCTTTTAATTTAAATAAATAGTATTTTTAGAATTAAAAAATTATAGAGGCCAGTTTAATATATTAAAGATTTAAAGAAAATAAAAAATATAAAAATTTTAATAAAATTTTATAATATATCTAAATAAAAATTTATAATATTTATAAATAAAATATAAATAATAATAAAAATAAGGGACCTAATGAAATTATGTGTATAAAAAATAAATTAAAATAACTATAACTTAGACAAACTCTTAAATAATATATGCATTATATGTTACTACTATAATTTAGAGTTGGATTATATTTACCTATTCTACTAATTATGTGTTATTACTATACACATTATTTAATGAAATGAAAATATTGTTATTTTTCTTAAAAAATAAAAAGAAAGTACTGTTATTTAAAAAAATATTATTTCAAAATATATACTCACATGCAGCGGTCACTTTAAATCACTTCACTAACTTTTCCAATCAATTAATTTCATGTACAGATGTTTTGGTGAGCGGGCTATTTAAGACAAGCGGTCGCCTTAAATCGCTTCACCAATTTTTTCCAATCAATTAATTGTAGGGTTCATTTAAAATACAGAAGCTATATCTCATACAGCCAATTTAATATTTTATTACAAAAAAGAACAGCCGTTAGATGGAAGTAGGTACATCTAACACTGAACGTATCTGATTACTCATTTTGGCTACCGAAAATGTCAGTTATTATTTCATCGACTAAAAATTTAAAAATTACAGCCATTGGAATTGAGATGCCTCTCTCTCTCTCTCTCTCTCGTAATAACGGCCTTCATGTTTTCTTGGCATAATTCTCACTGTTATTTTTTTCTTCTAAATCCACAAATTTGGATGAATGAACATGGTATTCAAGAATACTCACCAACCGCCATAGCAGAGAGCAAAAATGTAGTTGAAGACTTGAAGGAGCGCCATTTATCTCACTTGACCTGGCACTTTCGCTTCAATTGGTCAATCAATTTCTTGCCCTCAGCTTCGATCTATCACTATCATCATCAATTCGTGACTTATAGCTTCAATTTATCACTGTCGTGAATCATCTCTCTTGTTGGATCTCTCTCTTATGTCTTCCAATATATTCGCTGAGCTGTCTTTCTAATTTAATATATGATTACAAAGCTTATCATCTCATTTTAATATGCTTGAAATTTCAGTTAATTTATGAATATTACTTGAATTTTGAGTTTCAATAATTTGATTTTGCAATTGAGAAATTATTACTTGAAATATTGGGATTATTTTTAGGGATTGATAATTGAATGATAATTTATAGGGCTTTTCATTATTTTTTTTTTTGGAACAGATTGAGTTACAATTAAGTAATACTGCAGTATTTTATGTTGAGATTCTATTGTTGACAGTAGGAAAAAACAGAAATTGAAAAGAAAAGAAGAGTTTACATTACCAAGCATCACGCAATTGAAAGCAATGGGGTTTGTTTTGATAAGCTGTGAATTGGGGCTTGTAATATTCTTGACTTATCTTCAATATAAGTGGAAAGGGATTTCTTGTCTCCAGAAAATTATTTTATATTTCTTTTTAAATTATAGATTGCTCATAGCTGATTTTTGATGTTTGAATGATTTCATTAAATAATGTGCTGCTGCCGGTGGCATGGGTTAGTGTAGTGTTGATAGTATTGGTGATTTGGAGCAACAATCTAATTGAATAATTGTATTTCTATTGTTCTTATATTCGAATCCACTGACATTTTGGTGATTTTATGATGATATCTACTGTTTTGTGCATCAAATTGGCAAATAAGTTGGGTATGTGCTAGGTGTATGCCGTCTAAGGCTTGTTGTTGAGTTTGCTTGACCTGGACGGGACTTTTGCTGTGTTTATAAGAAATAGACGCAGGTCTTTGTACGGTAATGGAATTGTGTAGGTTGCCTTGCGATAAATCTAAAAGTCTTAAGTAAGTATGCTTTTTGTAACATTAAACCTTCATGTATAAGACTTGGTTGCGAAAGAATGTTAAATGTTGACCTGTCCTCATTCGTGAAGATAAATGAAATTAGGAAGGGATTGTAATCACTATAATGCCGACAATTTCTTTGGTGGATTTGTAATAATTTTATTCCTGGCATGTAAAAGGCCCACCAATTATTTAGTTTGTTATTACAAAAAATAGAAATCGACAATTAATGTCATCCACTAAAATTGATGATGTTGAAAGATTTAGAATCTGTGAATTTCTTAGTAAGAAACGAGGGCTGTTGGAGGCATTAGTCATAAAAATAAAGATTTTTTACTTTGGTATTCTTGTCTTCTTGTGCTCCATTGGTTGAAATGTGAAAAAAAGAAAAACAAAGAAAAAATTAAATTATAACTTAGTGCATGAATTCCAGCATCTATGGAATGTTTAACAGATTAAAAAGTAAGAGTACACAGTGACTTTGAGCAGCAGGTGGCGAAACTCAATTTTTATGAAATTTAATAGATATTGATGGAATAAATATCCTTCATTTAATTATTTAAAAGTTTCCTTTTGAAGGAATACAAATGGACATCCACCAACAAAATCGTTAACGGCAATCAGTGGGCTTACAGAAAAAAGTGCTCCTATTCTAAAAGCCAATGGTTAGGATGCAGTTCCAACATCATCAATGTATGGATTTGCCTATGGTTCCAAAAACACTCCCATACCAGAAAACACTAACTAGATGTTATGCTTTTGCAGCAATGAAGAAGTTAAGCCTTTGAGAAGTGAAAACTCAGATTTGTCCGTTACTACTGGGGCTAGTATATTCATTACATGTTGCATGTACAGATATTATTTACGGATTTTTTATGTTTTAATACATATTCATAACTTTTTTGACAGTTGCAAAAACATATTGGAAAAACATACAAAGAAGCCCTTAGATTCAATCATATTTACCTATTGTACCAATTATATATTATTACCATAAATATTATTTGATGAAATGAAATTACGGTTATTCTTCTTAAAAAATTAAAAAAGAAAGAAAGTTCTGTTATTTTAATATATATAATGGAAAGTCTAAGTTACGACTTTCCGCAAGGTACAGTTTTTGTCCTTTTCTATGGCAAATTTTATTGAGCCCGCTATATTTCATATTATTTATATTTTATGTATAAAAATTATAATTATTTTATTTACATTTATTATAAAATTTTATTAAAATTTTTATATTTTTATATTTTATTTAAATCTTTAAAATATTTAACTAATCCCTATAATTTTTAATTTTAAAAATATAATTATTTAAATTAAAAAAATAAAAATTATTAAATAAATTATAATTATAATTATTATATTAAATTATTACTATAATAAAAAAGTTATTATAATTAATTAATACATTAACAATAATTAATAATATTTTTATTTAAATTAATAAGAAATAATTATTCATAATTAATTTTTGATAAAAAGATTACTAAAATAAAAATAAATTATAAAAGTATAAATGAAGAATATTTTTATAAAAGATTAATTTAAATGAAGAGTATTTTTAAATTCTAAAAATATATGTAAATAGAAGAGTTTATAATATTTACAAATAAAATATAAATAACAATAATTAAATTATTTTGATACTCATAAAAAATTAGTAAATGAAAAATCATGTAAAAAATTAAATTAAATTTTTAATAAAAAATTAATTAGTAATAGTAATTATTGTTAGTTATTATTATTAATAATTTAAATAAAAATTATTATTAAGTAACAATTACTACTTTTATTATTTGTAAATACTTTATTTGCAATTTTTATCATAATTACTACTTTTATGTTAATTATTGTAATTTTTATTATTTTTATTCAAAAATTAATTATTAATAATAATTATTGTTAGTTATTATTATTAATAATAATTATTAATGTATTAATTAATTATAATAAATTTTAACTGTTATAATAATAATAATTTAATAGAATAATGATAATTATAATTATAGTTACAATCTATTTAATAATTTTTATTTTTTAATTTAAATAAATAATATTTTTAGAATTTAAAAATTATAGAAGTTAGTTTAATACTTTAAAAATTTAAATAAAATGAAAAAAATATAAGGGTTTAATGAAATTTTATAATATACGTAAATAGAAAAATTTATAATATTTACAAATAAAATATAAATAACAATAATAAAATTATTTTAATACTTATAAAGAATTAGTAAAAAAAAAGTGTACAAAGATAAATTAAATTTTTAATAAAAAATTAACTAGTAATAATAATTTCTATTTTTATTTATTTATTATTATTATTAATTTAAATAAAAATTATTTTTAATTATTTTTAATGTATTAATTAATTATAATAAATTATTTTATAATAATAATAATTTAATATAACAATTGTAATTATAATTATAATCTACTTAATAATTATTATATTTTTAATTTAAATAAAGAATATTTTTAGAATTTAAAAATAATCTTCATTTAAATTTTTATAATTTATTTTTATTTTATTAATTTTTATTAAAAATTAATAAATAATTATTATTAATTATTATTAATTTAAATAAAAATTTTATTGTTATAATAATAATAATTTAATATAATAATTATAATTATAATTTATTTAATAATTTTTGTTATTTCAATTTAAACGAAGAGTATTTTAGAATTTAAAAATTATAGAAGTCAATTTAATATTTTAAAGATTTAAATAAAATAAAAAATATAAAAATTCTAATAAAATTTTATAATATATATAAATAAATAAATTTATAATATTTATAAATTAAGTATAAATAATATAAAATAAATAGGGTTAAAAAAATTATACCAATAATTATGTGAGACTAAATAAAAATAACAATAAATTTAAAAGACTGAATGAAATTACGTACAAAAAAAAAATATAAAACTACCTAAGTTACAATGGCTGTAAGTTAGTCCATTATATAAAATACAAGCGATCGCTTTAAATCACTTCACCAATTTTTCCAATCAACTGACTGCAAACGTAGATGTGAGGGGTGAGGGGTGAGGGGTGAGTGGGATTTATTACTGTCTTCTTCAGAAAAGCATTTTGTCAAATGTCACGTGAGAAATGTAAGGCAACCGTGGCCTGCGTAAACAAATAGTCAACATCCCATTTCACTCTCTTCCGTTCCGATTATGGACACCTGCATGACAGTCATTAAAATGATAATATACGTGTTAAGATTTTATTAAAATCGTTCGTCGTTATTTTCGTACAGGATGTTCGAAAATACAATGTGAAAGCGTGAAACGGTGGACGAAAACCCGAAATGGATCCTCAACTACAGCAGTTGGCCATTGTTTGCTCTTTTTATACTTCTGTTATTTTACGGCAAATAAGGATAAACAAAGGGTAGCAGTATCTTTGTCTTTCATTTAAACAGCCTTACTAATGTTACAGAAAATCGTAACATACGGAACAAGCCATGTAGACCGGTAGATTTCTAACATGCAATCGAATAGCTGTGAAAATATAAAAAAGGAGAATTAAAGTAGTAGATCACCGGGTGTAACGGTTGCTTAGAATTGATATAATTCGGTGGTAGAAAATAATGCGGGGTAAGATTTAAATGAGGACCATTTTAAAAAGTTATAAGAAAAGAAATCAAGTGAGGAAGTAGATTTAAGGGGGAAAAAAAAAAAAAGTTGTGTTGTAAATAGTAAAGCCATAAAATTAGGTCGAAGGATGAAAAAGTTATGGTGGACAGTGCATATAAAGATTGAGAGGGTTGACTATGAAGTTTAAATTACTCCGGACATGATTTTATCCATCAAATTATGTAAATGCAGATAAAAAAATGCCGCAATTAAATTAGTGTCTTTCCCTCGTATTGTAAAAATTAATTAACAAACAAGATAAAAGAGCTCATATCTAATATTGATATTAAAAAATAATCAATTAAACTTTGAAATCAGTATTATCCATTATTAATAAAAAACAGAGAAGAGTTAGCGATCATGACCAAATATATATATAAGGCAGAGTAGAGTGTTAGATTACTTCAAGTTATTACAATAAATTACGAGTTTATATTGGGAGAATGAGAACAGAAAAGCGAGGATATAGAGAAGAAGATCTGCGGATTAAGAATACGAAATAATGAAAAACCAATTTTGCAACCAGCTCCAACTGGTCGAGTTGATGATTTTGACTTATTTTTAATTACACTTGGCAAATTATTTGTGGCAACCTTGTCATTTCACAAGTTATATCTTGCAAGTGACTGCAAGATTGCAAGACTCTTATTTAAACTACCCTCATTTAAGCTGTTACAATTTTGCAAATATGTAATCAGGAGTACACATCATTTCAAAATTTTAACTTGAATAATGTTGCATTTATCAAGTTGATAGTGATATAATATATTTATTTTGCTTGAAATTGAAAGTGATAATTTATGTAATTGTGTTATATTCATGTCGTAACAAATTTAAGCTTATATATATCCCTATGAAATATTTAATAATTGTGTTAAAAAATTCAAACACAAACATAATATACTTAATAAAATAGATGACACGATATAATATAATTATATGGTTAAGACAAGATTAAGATACAGTTACATGGTTAAAAACCCGGTTAACAATAGAAATATTGTCAGAATTGAACTTAAAAGAATAAAATAAGGATGATCATATGATAATAAATTAACAAACAACATACAAAATTAAACTAATCCAAGATATAAAAACTTAATTACACATGCCAACAATGATAAATTTAAACCTTTGTAACACAATAAATAATTTTAAATAAAATATGATAAAAATTGGCAAATTAATATTCAATTCATAAATTAGTAATCATATCACAATGGTCCAATACAAATATGATTAGTTTGTTGTCATATCGTATAGCATCAGCACATTTATTAATTGTGACAATATTTGTTAAATATGAAGAAATCATATCATATATGTATCATGTTATCATGTCGTTACCTATATTGCCATCTCTACTCGAAAGTTGTGAAAATATTAGCCATTTACCAAATGATATGACACATATCGCAATAAAATAAAATAAAATAAAATTTTAAGAAATTAATCATACTCGTGTAATTGCTCTTAAACCATAATAATAAGAAATAGATAAGAAATAGTATAACAAAAGAAAATAAAACAAATTTTGAGTGTACCTGAACGTTTATTTTGATAAGTTGTTAAATATTTTAATAAATAAAAATATAATAACAATCAAATGCAATAAATAAAATTATGTTGATTTAATAAATTGTTTTAAACTTGAACAAAATAACTCCAGTGTAGTTAGTCTGTAAGATAAAATCTATTAATAAAATTTGTTAACGTGAAGATTGATTATAAAGTTTTATAATAAATATATTTGTAGAGTAATGATAGAGCTAGCTCTCTCTCATAAGATTATCCGACATTTAACATAGTAAAATAATACAAAAGAAATTATGTTATAGAAAATTCCAACGATTATTTTAATACAATTAATGTATCGAATAAATTTTAGTATAAATTTTGATTCCGCGAACTTTCTACTTCATATGTCTACAGTTGTAACAGCCCAATAATTTTGATTCTTGGTGCAACATTGACAACGTTGAGTAGTAATATTTGATCCGTGAATTTCTCTTGCTAACCCTTAATTTTTAATTAGTCTCACTTATCTTTACCATTACCCTCGTTAAACAATTGGAAAAAAAAAAAAAAAAGACTAAGTACAATTCTTGAAACCCCAGCCACTTTCTTCCACCAAATTCGCCAGCTCAAGCCATCAAGCCACTAGCCTTAAGACGTCGATTGACCCTGCTAGCAAATTTCCCAGAAACTGCAAACTAAAACCCCTCATCTAATTGAATTGATTTCAACAAGATAGATATAATCATATCAAAATTAAAATAATATCGACTGAAAAAAAGGTAAAGAAGAATTTCAGTACAAGAATTGAGAAATTATAACTTAACGGGAATGAATAGTAAATAATGAAAATAGGCTAGCAACAAAAAGGCTGAGATTGAAATGAATGATCAAAAATAGCGGCTTAAAGTGATGACAATGGTAGTTGAAGATGGCCAAGTTTTCTAAGATTATTTTTATTTTTTAATTAAATTTTTATCTTTAATAAAGATAATTGTAGAAATAAGTAGGACTAATTCAATATTGAAGCCTAGTGAAAAAAGTTGAGGGGTCAAATATCACCACTCTATAATTTTTGTGCTTTCTAGTCTGCCTTAAGTATGTCAGTCATTTATCTAACTATTCAACAGCCTTATAATATCTTTCTATATACAGCAAAACATTAATAACTTAATAATATTAAGACCATACAAAAATCTATTAATTTAAAAAGATATCAATTAGCCAATGAAGATGTTAGATTTTTACCTTCACGCATATTTTTTATTTGTCGAGAATTTGTCAGGATCCTTGGCCTCAAATTCAAAGGGGTGAGTATTTGAAAAAGGCACTCCAATGTCTAAGTTAGTATTTAATAAAGATTAAAAAGAAAAAGAAAAATGGAGAAGATGGTTTCTCTCTCTAGATGTGAATAGTAATTTTTAAAGGCCAAAGATCTTTTTTTACCTTAAAGATGAGTCTCTATTTATAAGTAATTAGTGATGTGGATTTAGAATTTGCTTTGAACCCTTAATCTAACGACATGTATCACTCACTATTTCTGCATAAGTGAAGGTGAATGTGATACTGGGAATTATTCTGACCTTGTATGTTTCCTTTCTTGTATAACCTTTAGACATAATTTCCTTAGATGAATGGATTGCAGAACTAATTCCTCCCTCTTGCCATTTTTGTAGGCTCTGAAATTTTTTTTTTTCTTAGATGTTATTCCCTCAGAATATTTTGGGTGTTATTTTTTCGGAATAGCTTTTGTCATCTAATCACCATTAATTACCACCTATGTTTTGCATAAAAGAAGCTCAGAAGATGAATCTATATTTTCAGTTAGGCGTATACCAATATATACCCTGCTTGTATTAACTATTAATCATGTTATAGCGTAGCCTGAGATGATATTCACCTCTAAATTAGGAAGTCTTCTCTGCATTGCAAAGAATTGTGGAATTTGACAAGCAGAGACAACAATTAAAAAAAAAAGTAAAATGTTTTGGGCCTTTTCTCAATATATAAACAGGTTTCTGTTGGTTGACCTAAAAAAAGAAAAAAAAAAAAGAAAATGTTAAATACGGAGTCAAATGCTTTAGAACAAATGAAAATAGAATAAAAGGCCAACAAGAATAAAGAAATACTTTGAGATTATGGCGATGCGGTGCATATTTGGTTTATTTGAGGTTTGATCTCAATAATACATTTAAGCATATGATAACAAATTAAAAAATAAAAATAAAAATACTCAATATTTTTCTTTTGGCAACAATCAACATGAGATTGGTCTATATATATAATATACAAACCATTCGAACAATTCAAGAAAAAATTGGTTGAATTAGGCAAATTCTATTAGCTTGCGTGCACAAAATTGGTAAACTGACTTAAGAAGCACAAGTTCTGGAGGTAGATCCACTCACGTCCAGTGACGGTTCCGGTCCCTATTCGAGAAAATAATTTCAAAAAATTTAATGTGAAAGTTAGTTGAGTTACCTATTCGTCCATATTAAATATATTAAAGTTGTCTTAACACTTCTCCCCAAAAAAAAAAAGTGGTCTTAAGCAAAATTTATAGAAATAGTCTCATATACTCGTAAACCAATAAAATTTAAAATTTAATTTTGAGAACTATAAAAACTCAGGGTTTAATTAAAAAAAAAAGTACATCATGATTCGTATTAGTTTACTGTTATTTAATTTAGTCAATTAAATCTCTTAAAATAATCTTTATAAACTCATTATATAATAGATAAAATTTTTAGTATTCACATCTTGTTGTTATGCAGTTTAGTTCTCGGTAAATCTTTATTATTATTATTTTTGTTTTGGTTTGGATCTGCCACCATACTCCCCCTTTTAAGGAGTGGTGAAGCAAACCCTTTTGAAGGTTGCCTTTGCATGATTCCAAGGATTACCATAGTGTGCTCTTAAGACTCTTAAAAATATATCGGCAATTGGAAGCACGTAAACAAATGTGCTGGCCAAGTTTGTTAAACAAGTTTGCATTTAATTAGCACCGTCGCCTATTTTATGGGATATAATTCTTGCTTGAACAGGGCAATTAAATTTAAATCTTCTTTAGAGTCTATAAGCATATCCTTGGCTGAAAATAATTGTTTACTCGGGGTTCCTGTGGATACTGACACTGCTTCAAGTCCCCGAGGTTTCGAATCCAGCGTTCCTTGCTCTTCTGTACTAAAACACTTTGAATTCGCAACTGATGCTTCGACAACTTTCAAACTGTACAGGATCCTTATATGCTTCTTTACGAATCCTTCATTTGTCAAGTAAGCATTCTCCATCATTGTACTTCACTCCAGCTCATGCAGTTTGACTGTTCGAGGTAATTAAACCCACGAAATATATTTGGTGATTGTGGTTCATGGAATCTGTTCGAAGCTTATACAAGATCATTATTGTTAAAAACTTATGTTTTTTAAGCTTTCACCTCTCGGCATTACAATTTCGGATACGTTGTCCTATGAAGTTTAATTACAGCCTGACATTTTTCACGAAAGGCGACAGATCGTCGATTAAGAAACGACACAATATCCGTGCTTCATACATATATCCGACATGGCATTCTAAACCAACGACAATAATACAGACTTTTACACCGTGAGTAGAAATTAGGCGCGGCGATTAAAAGTTTGAAAGCGCCCTGAACAACTGTTTAACTATTTCAGTTGGCGCCAAACAAGACGACCTCTCGATCCTTCTTCTTGGACTACAATTTCACCCACACATACATGAGTCATGGGCAAAAGTCTCCAAAGTTGTACCAACATGAATGAAGCATCTGAAAAATAGAGTTTTGTTCGATAGCTAGCCACGTGCAAAGCAAACAGGGGTTTAGAGATGACGCTCGGAACATGTTTGTGGAAATTCCTCGATTGGATTTGGCCCCCGTGGAAGACTGTAGGGAATGTAAAAGATCCGCAAACGTTTTTATGGATATCGACCGTTTTCTTAAAAAGCACCAATTTTGATTAGTTTCACTTCATGCGACTTTTGATTTTCCAAAACGATGTGATAAAAGAATAAAACAAAACAAACCAAAACAAAGCCATTTCCGGAAATCAAAGTGATTCCATTTTGAGTTCAAATTCAAATGTCAGAAAAGACACTGCAAATGGAAATGATTGAACGTATTTCCACGGAACATACGTATCCTTATTTATAAGATTACATAACTAAGCAGTTCAAGCGTGAAAGCAAACGTACGTACTAGTATTGAAAAGCACACCTTCTAATTGTACAAATTTGAAATCAAACAAAAGCAGATATGATAGTCTTCGCGGCTTGTATAAGATTGAAAAGAAGGAGCAGAAACGCAGCAACAGTCCCACTTCCTTTCCAAAGATTGCTGAAGTAAACCGTTTTCAAGGTTGCCTTTGTCTTGTTCCAATCGTTGTTATAGTGATCATTCAGATCCTTGATAGTTTTATTGTTACTGGAGTCATTTAAAGTAATCTCTAGGCAAAGGTCATTAAACACCCTTGTTATTCTGGCATTTTCGCCCAGAAAATTGGATATAATTTGCGCCTCAGCAAGTAAATCTACATCTTTGTCTGTGTCGATAAGCTTATCCATAAGAAAAATATAACCGCATATGACGGTTTCACGTGGATAGCGACACTGCTCCAAGGCCATCAAGTTTCGTATCAAGCTTTCCGTGGGGTCAGTTACAACAATATGTGGGAGTCGCAGCACAGCTGCTTTCAAGCACGGGATCACTGGCTTATCAAATCTTGTGTCAAGTGAGAATTCTTCTTCAATAACATTAAAATGCACTCCTGACGCTTGCAGTTTGGCTGCACAAACTAAATCTTTGAACCCATGATCTATTTGTTTGTCTCCATGTTTTTGGTAATCTTTCATGGTCTTCCTTGTCATAAAATATCTTCTCAAATCAGTGAAGTGTAATATATCTTCCGCTTTGACAGGTACCCTATCGTCTCGCCCACAATGTCCAAAGAACACAGAAGAAAGTAGCATGAAGGAAGGATGTCCATTTCCTGGGCCAAGATCTGGTAAGGCCGATTCATATAATCCATTAAGGACGAAGAATGGCAGCTGATTTTCGAGTAATTGCAAGTCCAACCAGACAGCGTTTACTAGGCATGTTCTATCTAGTAGAAAATCATCACATCTCTCCGTAGCCCAACATCTCAAGAAGAGTTCAATGATAAACACAGCATCATATAGAATCATGGCTATGAACTCAGGGTATTCAAGCTTACAGTTTTCTTCATAATTATTACGAATACGTTGTTCGTTTTTTGCCACGAACTCTATAAGTCGTTGCCATGTCTCAGGTGTGATCCGTTTAAGAAATTCTCTTTTATATCTTATTTTCTGCTTCTCCATATCAGCAAATAGTGTTAGTATTTTATCATGATGCAGTGGGCCTATTGATATTACCGTCGGGGTGTAGGCTTCTTCTTTCCTTTTGCGGAGAGCTCCAGGGACCCTATAAATGCAACACTCCGCTTGGGGCTCTAAGTTCTCGTCGACGTCAATTATCAACTCTTTTTGTTCTACAGCGGAATCAATTGATTCTGACTTGCTCTTTTCCATCTCAAAGTTGCTCTTTTCCATCCCAAAGTCCTAAACATAACAAATTTAACATCGGTTATTTATAATAAAAATCATTTTCAGGAGATTAAGGCTAAAATTAAAGCTGATATGTATATACAGTTTTTTATATGAATGATACTAAAATTTATTTGGAAAAAAAAAAAAAGGAAAGAGAGAGAGGAATTGCAAGTCGTTTACATAAATAGATAGTCTGGAAGACCCCAAGAGTCCTCAAGTAAAAACTTCCTTATGGAAATAGGAGGCTCATACCACTAGACAAAACCATTAAAAGACCCAAAATGATATATATGGTTAATTTAGTTATAAAAAAAAAGGATGGAATTATGGAAGGCTTGGTTTAATATGGATAGTAGCTATTTCGAAAGTTCAATCATTAATTTTGTAAAAATATTAACTATATAAAATGAAGTTCTGGTTAGATTAAAATGGGCTTACTAGTATTTACAAATTTTGATGGTTAACGAAATAAAATACTTTTTTTTTAAATAATGCTTTAAGCATTTTTAGAAGAAATAATAGTATTTCATTTTATTTTAATTGTTACAAGTTGTGAAAAAAACTTTATCTCCTGATTTAAAAAAATTAATAAAAATTATAATATTATAAAGTTGTTAAAATTTATCAGATACCAAATTTTGAAATTATATTGACTAAACAAATCTATATTAAACAATATGAAGCATTATTTGTCAATTTTGAAAGTTAGTAAACTGAAATATTTTTACATTGAAAATTATAAAGATAAAAACTTCAATGATAAAGACGGCATCATACATAGATCATTATTATAAACTCAAATTTTTGAAGTTTTGACGTCTCATCATTACAATTGCGTATATATTGTTCGTGATTTTGTATGATGGTCATAAATTTTTTATCTCTCTCTGTGTGTGTAGCGCTTGTCATATCCAGATCATTGTTATAAACTCAAATTTTTTTTATGCTCTGACGTATCTTCATTATTATTGCATATATATTGTTTGTGATTTTGTATGATGGTCATAAATTACTTATTGATATATAGCTTTTCATATCCTGGTTTAAATCCAGGATTAAATTCTAGGCCAGATTTGCGGTGTCACAAATCAAATGATAATATTATAAAAGTTCATTCATACTGCTTTCAACTCATCTCGAATTGGAGAGTTTTATATATATATATACATATGGAAGTAAGCTTCCAGTCCGGAATTAAAATCAAAGAGGAGTTCACAATTGTAAATTCGTCCTAAACTTCAATTCCAATTTGAATATTTATATATATATATATATATATATATATACGAGAGTAAGTTTCCAGCTCGGAATTAAAATCGAAGAGGAGTTCACAATTGCAAATTCGTCCCAGACTTCAATTCCGAATTGAATGTAATTATGTATGTATTTATGTGAAATTACCTTAGGATGGGGAACATCGATAACTTGATGAGGACGAGGAACCCTGCTACCCATAGATAATCTAGCTTGCGGCCGCTCCAGGATTTCCTCCTTGAGAATTAGCGGCTCCTTGAGTTCTTCGGTGGAACCAAATGTTGAGTTTTTGCTTTCCATTTTGAAAAGTTGTTTCAAGTCCTTTATAGGCTGTAACAAACAGATGGAATCAACCCTCAAAAGAAAACATTGCAAGCTGTTAATTACAAATTAACAGTGATTGAAATTTCAACATCATGAGGCTACCTGGATAATCTGCTGGACGGAGTCGGAAGCAAATGCCGAAGCGGTTGAGAGCACCGGCCTTTTAGATATCGATGTTATTTAATTAGTTCACTTCTCTCTTTTGTGTTTTGATAATATCTCTTCTCTTTCAGTTGCGCTACTTATAGGCGAAGCCTATGTGTAATGCATCGCAGTCAACGCCAATTAGCGAAGAGTCAATGCATTGTTAACAGCTGTAAAAGATTCCAAATCATAGACCGGACAATATCAGCTGAGAAAAAGAAAGCCTTCGTCCAGACAATTAACGGGGACGCACATGTCCCAACAAAAATATTGTAGGTGCTTTAATTTTAAAATATAAATAGAGTTAATATTTTTAAATATTAAAATATAAATAGAATTGATATCTTCAAATATTAAAGAATATAAAACTTAAATTATGTCTTATATAATGAGTTGTAATTTGAATAATAATTTTATATAATTAAAAAAAGGCAACTCATATATTAACTTGGCAGATGATGTTAGCAAAGTAAAAATAAATATATTATTATTTTTAAGTACAGTAATCTAAATTTCTGGCTTTACTTAACTAGGTATTTGCCGCATTTTTTTCTAATGTAGATTAGGTTCTAAAGATTAGGTTGATGTAAGAAATTAGTGGCACAAGCGATTTATTTATGACATTAACTTTGGTCATTTCTAATTCATATACAGAGCAACATATTCTATATCAATTAGGTTAGCACCCAAAAACTTTGCCTCACATTTAAAAGTTTAATGACACATTTTCTTTCTTAAGGATATAAAGTGTTATCTTCATACATATTTGTTGATTGTGAAGAACTTGTTAGGATCCATTAGATTTGAACGTTTTGTCAACGATTTAAAACTTAGGATTATTAAAGTTATGCCTCCTGAGGTGAGAAAATCATGAAATTTTAATTTCTTGAATTACATTTTATGCATGATTATTTGATTTGTTTTACATGTATGGTATGGGAGCATGATTGAGAATTCATGATTTTTCAATTAAAATATGTACTTACTCTCTCTTCATCATGTTTATTTCCACTACTTCCATCAAGGAAGAACGGATGATGGCTTTTATTATTGTTATTTTTTTAAGTTTGTTAAAACTTAGATTTTGGTTCTTTTTGGTTCTTTTTTAAGTTTGTTAACACTTAGATTTTGTTAAAACTTAGATTTTGGTTCTTTTTGAATTTAAATCTGTGAATACGATACTACAGAATTCAATCTGGCAGTACGGTTCTTAAATCGATCATATTTACCTATTATATCTATTATTTGTTGAAATGAAATTACTGTTATTTCTTAACAAAAAAGAGGGGAAAAAAAAGAAAGTACTGTTATATATATATACATATATGTATAAAACAAGCGGTCGCTTTAATTCACTTCACTAATTTTTTCAATCAGTTAACTGTATGTACGTATGTATGTATGACACACACACACATACGTACAGTTAACTGATTGAAAAAAATTAGTGAATGGGATTTACTGTACTAATGAGAAAAGCATTTTGTCAAACGTCTTGTGAAAAATGGAAGGCAACCGTGCCTCACATGGACGGATAAAGAAAGTAGGATAGGGTTCGTCTTTTCTTTTTTTTTTTTTTAATGGGTACCAAAGTCCAAATAAGTTTAAATACATATATTTAATATATATATATATATATATATTATATGTTACTACTATACTTTAGGGATGCAGCCCTTAAATCGATCATATTTACCTATTGTACCAATTATATGTTATTACTATACATATTGTTTGTTGAAATGAACCTACTGTTATTTCTTTTTAACAAATAAAAAAGAAAGTAGTGTTATTTTTTTAAAAAAATAATATTTCAATATATATGCACAAACATCCTGTCACCTTAAATTACTTTACTAATTTTTCCAATTAACTAATTGTATGGATAGATGTTTTGGTGGGTGGAACATATAATACAAGCGGTCGCCTTAAGTCACTTTCACTAATTATATAATTTATTACCGTCTCTCATTGAGAGAAGCAATTTGTCAAATATCACGTGAAAAATGCAAGGCAACCGTGGCCCGCGTAAACAAATAGTCAGCATTCCATATGTATACCAAACATGATCTTGTCGTTTCTATTTAAAGCGAGACCCTACTTGCTATTTGCAGCAACATACATCAGATAAGTACAGTATCACAATAATTAATTTTAAATAAAATATGATAAATTAATATTTTTGTCACAAATTAGTAATCGTGTCGAGATGTTCCAATACAAATATGATGAGTTAGTTGTTGTATCGTATAGTGTCTAGGGTTGGCAAAATCAAAATTCTGATTCAAATATAGGTGCATTCGGATCCGAATCTGCATTTTGATTTCTTTATCTGAATTCGCATTCAGATCCGTATATTTTTTTATGGATCCAAATGCGAGTAATATCTGCAACGGATGTGGGTGGACATTCCGAATATCCGAATCTACAAAAAGTAAAATTTAATAATTTAATAATTTACTTAATAATATCAAATAAAATTCAATCATGATTTAATAATTAATAATTGAGCATGAACAACATACAACAACACCATAAATTCATAAATAAAATTTAATTTTTAGTTTTTAATTCAATTTTAATTTAATCTAAAATTTAATAATTTATCTAATAATATCAAATCAAATCTAGTTATAATTTAACAATAATAATTCAACATGAATAATATATAACAATCTCATAAATCTACAAATAAATTATAATTTTTTATTTTTATTTAATTATGTATATTTATTTAATTTAAAATAAAATTTAATAATTTAAATTATATCAAATAAAATTCAATCATAACCCAACAATTAATAATTCAACAACATCATAAATTTACAAATAAAAAATTTATTTAATTTTTAATGTATATTTTTTATTTAAAATAAAAATTATTCGGATCTAGATATCTGATTTTTAGAATGCACTTGCATCCGGCTCTAGATCCAAAAATATCTAGATCATAAATATTCAAATCTGAATCCGCATAAACTTATCATCCCTAATAGTGTCGGTATATTTATTAAATGTGACAGTATCCTTCAAATATAAATATGGAGAAATTATATCATATACGTGCCATGTAATCATGTTGTGACTTATATTGCCATCTTTAGTTGAAAGTTATGAAAAATATTTAGTTACTTACTAAATGATATGACACATACCATAAAATAAAATAAAATAAAATTTAAGAAATCAATCACACTTATGTGTAATTACTCTTAAATCATAAAATAAGAAATAGTAAAACAAAAGAAAATAAAACAAGTTTTGAGTGTACATGAATGTTTAGTTTGATAAGTTGTTAAATATTTTAATAAATAAAAACATAATAACAATTAAATGCAATAAATAAAATTATATTAATTTAGTTAGTTATTTTAATCTTAAACAAAACAATCCTAGTATAGTTAGTCTGTTAGATAAAATTTATTAACCTGAAGATTGATTATACCATTTTATAATAAATACATTCGTAGAGTAATGGTAGAGCTAGCTCTTTCTCATATCTTAATACGAGTACAATCTCACACCATAAGATTATCCTACATTTATAATAACAAAATAATTTTTAAAAAAACTATATTATAGAAAATTCTAAATCTCAAACACAATTATTTTAATACCATTACTGTGTCAAATAAATTTTAGTATAAATTTTGATTGCGCCTATTTTCTACTTCATCTATCTAAAGCTGTAGCAGCCCAGTAATTTTGATTCTTGATGCAACTTTGAGTAATGATATTTGATCCTTGGATATCTCTTACTAACCCTTACTTTTTAATTAGTCTCACTTATTTCCACTATTACTCTCGTTGAACAATTGAAAAAAAAAAAAAACCAAGTATAATTCTAGAAACCTTAACGGCTTTCTTCCAACAAAGTCACCACCTCAAGCCATTAAACACTAGCCTTAGACGTCGATTGATCCTACTAGCAAATTTTCAGCAACTGCAAACTAAAACCCCTCATCTATTTGAAATGAGTTTGACAAGATTGGTATAATCGTATCAAAATCAAAATAATATCAAATGAAAAAAAGGCAAAGAAGAATTTCAGTATAAGAATCAAGAAATTATAACTTAATTGGAATGAATAGTACATAATGAAAATAGGCTAGCAATAAAAAGGATGAGATTGAAATGAATGATAAAAAAAATAGTGGCTTAAAGTGATGACAATGGTTGTGGAAGGTGACCAGATTTTCTAAGATTATTTTTATTTTTTAATTAAACTTTTATCTTTAATAAGGATAATTGTAGAAATAAGTAGAACTAATTCAATACTGCAGGTTAGTGAGAAAAATTAAAGGGTCAAATATCACCACTCCACAATTTTTATGTTGTCTAGTCTACAAGTATGTCAGCTAATTTTTATGTTCTCTAGTCTGTCCAGGTATGTCAGCCGGTTATCTTAACTATTCAAAAGTCTTCTAATCTTTATTTATATACAATAAAACCTCAATAAATAAATAATATTAAGACCACACAAAAATTTATTAATTTAGAAAGATATTAATTAATGAAAAAATAATAATTTATTAATTTATAAAGTGTATATAAATTTAATGAACACAAATGTAATTGACTAAAAATTAGTTGTACTTTATCATTATAATCAATAAAAATGAACTAATATGCTAAATAAGATTAATTTAACCAAAAATTTTTAAAATCCTTGCAATTTTTGAATTCAACTCAAAGTCTCTACAAGTAATAAGTAAAATTAGAAATGAGATCTAACTACATTTAAATTTTAAGAAAAATAAGTAATAATAAAGTAATATTTTATTTAATAAAATATCATAATTATTATATTTGTAATTTTTTTAAAAAATATTATCTTATTAGTTTATTGAAATTATTAATTTAGCCTATTAGTCCAAGTATAGACAGTAAAAAATTATTATATAATAAAAGTTATTAATTTATGGGATATTAATTTATAGAGATCATATTATCTATGAAAATTTTTATACAGAAACCTCTCTATTTTATAAAGTAGAAACACATTGTGTTGTAATTGAATTTTTATTTTAAATCCCTTTACAACGCTGAAATCCTTTTATACCGATGTAACTTCTTTTTATAGCATTATACGTAAAAGAAGTACTTGTACAAGAGATGAAAATTAAAGGGGAAAAAAAATAATAAATTGTCATGACCTTTCAACAAAAGTACGTTTGTGATTTTGTACGCCTCATAATAAGTTGAGCTCCTCACTGTCATGCTTGTTGGTCAAATTTCACAGTCATTTGCCAAACCCAAGTTAACTTGCTTTTTTTTTTTTTTTTTTCATTTAGCTTCTGAGGCTCAGAGCTGCAACAGTCTCTATTTTAACAATTATCAGTAAATTGAAATCAGCCATTAATTGGCCTTTCTTTTTTTGGGGCATATCTTATAACACGAGAGAATCAAAGAACATTTAAAATTTCTAGAATTTAGAGAAACACGAAAAATTATTTTTGTACAAATACAACGCTAATGATGGTACTTTAGAAAACAGAAAGAAATTGCTTATTTTAGGAGAGAGCCGAATTTGAAAATTGGAAGAAGCACGCAATTTTTGCTATCCTCTGAATGTTTGAGCTGCTTGATTTGAGGATGAAAGAATTGGTTCATCAATCAAGCTTGTGCAGGTTCAATTTCCCGGTTCCATAAACATACAACGAAGCATAGAAGCTTACTGCTCCAAGAATCAAGAACAAAGCATAGCAAAAGCATGCATTATAGCTCATAAAAATGAAAAGAGCCCCTAAATTCCCTTTCATAATTCTGTACTGAAAATAGATGCCGTAGGCAAATATGAAAATTGCAGTTGATCCCCTCGGAACACAGATCTGCAGCCGTAGACAGATAAAATTTAAGTGCATCTATTTTATAGAAAAGGGGGTAATGTTATGATTTTTGAGAACAATACCTCCACCAAAAATTGAAATCTTCGCAGGACAGCTGATAAGAAGTAGAAACTATTGCCATCACCGTAGTCATTATGATGATGGAGACGAAGAATCTAAACACAGTGAAATATGCGCCGCAGACTTTCAGAAACAAAAAGCTTGCATAAATTTCATCCATATCTCCGAGAAGAAAAAGGAAAGGCAAGAGGCCCCCAGGGAACATTTGAGCAGGTGTGCTGATTAACCAAGACTTCCACCAAGGGATCACCATTTGAGTTGTTCTTGTGGCACAATATTTCCCAGGTTCATACTTGGGATGTCCCCTTGTACCTCCTAGAGTTGTGAGAAAACAAGTTCCAAGTGCCCAAGCAACAAAAGGTCCCAGTGGAGTGGCGCTTTCAGGCACATCAGCAAACCATGCTGCTAAATTAACAACCACAAGTGTTAGGAACACTGGGACCGTGTGGAGGACAGCAGTCTGCATAATACATTCTCTCTGCAAGAATCATAATTCACCAAATGATTAAAAAGACATAAGCTGATGGAGAAAAGAGAAATACGATACAAGAGAAGTGAAATTGTTACCCTGCCAAATGTGGTATATGTGCCATTAAATTGAGTAGCGAAGTAGCCAGACATGTAAGATGAGACACAGTAAAGTATCAAAACAAAGATATCCTGACACAGTTGGCTAAGATCGCAGGCATAGAAAACACCTAGGCTTGCAAAACAAGGGAGAAGGATTATACTGCATAAAAAATGCTTTTTATGTTTAGGAGGAGTGAGAATTAGAGGTTGTTAATTGCCTTCTCAGGATCAGCAACTGACTTATTTATGTGGAAAGGAGGTACCAGATTTAGGAACCAAAACAATTACATTAAAAGATGCTGAGCTCCAATGGCCAAAATGGCACTAAGTAAGGATGAGTACGGAGGGCGCCAGCACTCATCACCATGTACCTTATACCGAATGCCATTTTCCGCTAATGTGATAACTCGAGGAGGATACCTGCAGGTAATGAATGTTAAGGTGAAGAAATGATTAAGACCTTTATGTTCCTGTGATTAGTTAATAATCAGGGTAATACCTGTCGAAATAATTCTGAAGATATAGATCAATTGCCACAATCAGCAACCTAAGCCAAATGCAAAACATGGCTCCCCAAAATATCAATGACTCTATCTTCTGAATCTTTCATCATTGCAGTTTCATTCTGGTGGACAGAATTGGTGGGGATGCTTTTAACTTTCCAGTTGACGGAATACGTAAAATTCAAACTGATTTCAGCACCTTCAGTGATATCTACCGCCGATTTAAAATCCGGCAGAGCATATATGTCTACAACTTTGTTCTCATAGCAGTAGGGATAGAAGTTAATATGGTTGACAAGATAATATCTTGTCCTTGAATCGACAGGGAGGCTCTTTTCTTTTACAATTCCTACACTTGAGAGTACCGAAAAAACACCGCAGAACTATCAGATTGCATTTTCTTTTTTGATATTTTCTCAGCAACCAATCAGAAGATCTAAGACCACATTTAGTGTCGGATAAACAAATTCATGCAAAATCAAATCAAGATAATAGTTTAACAGTTCGAAGTTAAAAGAAGCAATTGGTAATACAACGAGAGTACTACCAGCCATCGGCGCGCTGAAGAACTTTACTAGCAAACAAAGGAATGAGATCTCCTTCTTTGAGCTGATGAGGCTCGAGTACCGTTGACATCAGCGTCGGCCTCCGATTTTTCGTCGAGATCAGAAGAGGAAGCAGGGCAGTGATCAGTATGATGACAATCAAACTTGTTCTTCGATTCATTATCGCCATTGTTGTACGGACACTAGAGCAAGGGAGAGAAAGAGAAAGAGGATTTCGAATAAAATGAAATGGAGGGAAATTTTGTTAGCGTTAGGTTGAGGTATTTATAGCCAACTTCATACTTTGTTACGAAGATATTTTCAATCTCATTGTGTAAATCTCAACCATTAATCGTGATTGTAATCTGATGAATTAGCGTCTTGACATTTTGTTGATGCGCATTTCTTGTGTGGTTACATGACAAACTAGTTGAATCTACTGAGCGAGAAGGGTAGTCTGTTAGGGGGCGGTTATGGTCATGGAGAATTGGTAATTTGCCCTGCCGGTGACATTGTACAGCCCCAAGCGAATACTACTGGCACGCTTAGGTGTAATGGTTGGTTTGTTATGCTTACTTATTGCAAAATGAGTTTTAACAAACGTCATTTGAGCCACCGTTTTAATCCAAATCATGCACAGCGCGGTTAAAAGATTATGCTCGACTCAATATCAATGGAAAGTTCTCCTCTTCACAAAATTTTGTTAGAACATGTCCCGGCAACAAGCTTCCTAGATACAATTACTGCAACGCTAATCACGTTACTGTAGCAAAACAAAAGCAAATTGCTTGTTTTAATTAGATGAAAGTTTAATTTGAAGAGGGAAAGATTCAGGGCTCATTTAGGATTGTTGAAGAATGAAATACTGAACCATCAAATGTGTTCATTCCAATTTTTAAGTATCTAGCCATACATTCCAAGCGACCCTTACAAGTTGACACAGACAATTGATGTCACGACCCGTCCCGAACCCTGGGACGAATCGCGACTGATCCTCGAAATTCGACTAATAACTATTCTAATATTAATCACAATAATATTTCTACTAAAATTTCCAATAGAATTTCACTAAGATTCTGAAATTTCCAATCTGCAATTAATAAGATAACACTCCCAAAATAATTTCCAAATACAACCAACTCCGTTAATCAATATCCCAATAAAATACCAATTATCATCCGAATTATTTTAATACTAAACATAGTAAGTTATTCTAAATTGTAATATTATACAATCCGAAATATTCTACACAGAACTTCACAAATCCTATGACAAACACGTGGCCAAATACACATAACTAGCGTTACTGAGTCAAATGTTGTACCTGCAAGTCTCCTGTGGGGGAAAAAATATAATAAAACGAAAAAGAATGGGGGTGAGTATAAAACTCAGTGAAGGTCAGTGAGTGGATAATAGTTTTTCAAAAAAATAACTTTATTCTTAAAATAACTGTATCAACTTTAAATACACCATTTCATCAATTTCATAAACGAGAAATATTAATAAATCACTTCACATTTATAATCAAATCACTAACTTCGAAAACATATATAATAACATGTGAAATAACCAAAGAAGTATATGTCATAACATCGTATAAATACTCAATGTGAAATCATCACCAAATGCTGCGTAGAACCGAAGAAAATTCACAACATATAATATCAATTTCGAATACTAAAAACTTTCACCAAACAAGTACCCGGGGAAATAATCTCATCCTATCCGGACCTCAACGGACAGGTAATCAAGCAACCATCATGCCCCGGAGCTACACGGATAATCTGGACCTCAACGGACGGGCAATCAAGAAACCATCATACCCCGGAGCTACACAGATAGACGGGGAAATAATATCTCATATGTCATGTCATATCTATATATCTAATAATCATAATTATGCATGCATAGTCCCAAGGACAAAAGCGCCCAAGACACGGCCCAAAGCCTCTATGTGATCTCGACGGCCCCCCCAAAGGCCTATATCTCATATCATCACATCACAGTGTACAGGGAAGGGTACTGTCTAATGACTTGAAAACAATCGAAAATACACATATTCATAAACATCCGATAATATCCGAAATCACATTCTCTTTTATTCTCAACAACTTTTAAAATCCATTTTCTTTTCTTTAAAAATATTATTTATACGCATATATTCAAAATCAGAAATAAAATCATTTATCATACTCAATTCCGATAATAAACAACATAGTACCGATAAAAATTCATTTTCCACAAAATCATTAAATCAAGCATTTAAAAATTCATTTGCAATCATGCTTAATCATAATAAAAAATCATAATAATCCACGGAGAAAATAGGTTTTGTATATTCCACTCATAGTGACGACTATCAAATCCGGTATCGTCGATGTCCGTGGGTTGGTTCTCGTTCACGGGTCCTCCTAATCAAATAAATCGCATAATAATTATTAGTTACTTAAACTACAACTAATTGTAGTTAATAAAACCCAAATTCTCATAATATGACTCCCGAATATTTAAAATTATTAAATTTTCCTTATTCCCAAAAATTACTCATGATCTCGATATCAAACTTTATTTAATTGCCCCCAATAATATATTTATTAATTTATCCATAAAATTCTCAATTTCCGAAATATCCTCAAATCCTTTAAAATTACCGAAATGCCTTGAATTCAAAATTATCGAAATATCCCAAAAATCATAATTTACCAATTTAATCCTCAAGATCATAAATTATTACTTATCCTTAATTTAATCAATTAATAACATATTCACATATTAGAAATTATTAAATTATTTCTGAGGTGTAAAATTATCGAATTACCTCCCATCACTTAAATTACCGATTTACCATCAAAATATTAAATTACCTAACTATCCTTATCCATAATTATCAAATTACCCACAACTTTCAAAAACTATAAAATTAACCCCAAAATTCTCGGTCTTTACCGAATTGCCCCTCACCGGTCAACGGTGACCAGACTTCAGTCAACAGTGACGGGAAGCTTAGATCTTGTAGTTCCGGCCTCGGTGAGTCCAACGGTACCGGCGGTGACCTTCCACGCGCGGTAACGGAGCCGGATCGAGCTTCCTAAGGCCGCGGGTTGCAAGTTGCCGTTCACCGGCAATCCGGCCGATTCAACGGCAACAAGAACGGGTGTTTTGGCCGAAACTTTCGAGCTTTACCGGCGGCATTCTGGTTGCTTTCCGGCAGTGAGAATGGCAAGGATACGACCAGCGTCTCAAGAGCTTCAAATCGATACCAAGATCGTCGGAAACGGTGGCCGGAATTAAGAGATCTGGCCGGGTCAAGATTGCGGGTCGCTGTCGAATCCGGGTCGAGTCTCTCTCTCTCTCTCTCTTTCTCTTTCTCTCTCTCTCTTTCTCTCTCTCCTTCTCTCTCTCTCTCGGCTTCACTTACACAAATAATAAAAATAATATTATTATTTTATATAATCTAACTATTCACATAATTATTATATTATACCGATTAAATGAAAATCGATTTCGTAATAACAATTTTCTAACTAACTGACTCAGAATCATGCTCGATTTTATCCCGATTTTTCACCACGATAAAATATAAAATTTCTACACACACGGTGTGTTTACTAATATGTCTAATTTTCTCATATTAACGTGTAACGAGTCCGAACTTATAAAATCGATATCGAATAAAAATTATACGATCCACTCTAATGAGAAAACAAAAGTGTATATATTACAATTGAAAACTCCATCAAAGTAACCAAAACCATGGGTTAATTCTCACCGTATCAGAGAAGTAGCAGTGGAATCATCAATTGAGCTTGGGAAGAAAAAAATGATAATGGGCTTTAGACGCAAATAATGAAGCATAGAAGGCAACTGCTCCAAGAGCCACAAAGAAAATGCAGCATAAGAATGCATTATAGACCAAAGTAGAACAGGTTCGGAAAAGACATCACTTCGTTAACTCTGCAGTAGAAATAGATGCCGTAAGCAAACATGAAAATGGCAGTTGATCCCCCTCTTAAGACAGATCTGCATAAATTTAAGCCCATCAATCATCAATCATGATATAAGGGAAAAAGGGTACAATATAAAATATCCATGGCATGATGCGGAGAACTATACCTCCACCACCAGTAGACATGCTTCCCACGTAGTTGATAAGCTGTAAAACCCACTCCCGTCGATATAGTCATTATAATGACCTTCAAGAAGGAAGAGAACATTGTCCTGTAGACGCCACAAAGTTTCAGCAAGAAAAAGATTGCGTAAATTTCATCGGTATTTCTGAAGATTGCAATGAAAGGAAAGAGGCCCCCAAGAAACAGCTGAGCTTTTGTGGTCGTAAACTTAGATCGCCATAGAGGGCTCGGTGGTCTTCGAGATTGTATTTGGAGGCCATATGCTATCTCCATACTCCTAGGAAAGGAAAGGGCAGCCAAAAGTCGAGTTGCACAGAAAAATATGGCTGTAGTCCAGAAATTAGCAGACTCAAAAGCAAACTTAGCCCTCTGGTTAACTAGCAGAACCATTATGAAAATAAATGTACTTCTTCTGCAAGAAAACCATTCACCAGATGATAAAAAGACATGAGAAATTACTGTCTTATCTGAAGGGAAAAATTAGAATATTACTTCACAAGAGATATGTCTTACCCAGCTACATATATTTTTTTTCACGACCCGAACCATAAGATGAATCAATGTACCCATAATATGAACATTTCAAGCAGTATACAAGCACAAGTGTAGTTATGGGGCCAAGAGTGCATGGATAACGAACATCATGAAGCTCCAAAAGCCAAATAAAAAGGAAACCGAGACCTGCCTGCATTGTTATATATTAAGGCAAAAATATAGTTAGGAGGTATACACATATCATGAATTTGAAGTTTCTATCAGGGAACTTATCGATGAAAAAAATTAAGTTAGTGAATGTACCAATATATTTAAAGGGATCTCAAGCATTTTATAGCTCCTTCCTTTTTCATAGTGATTAAAATACCAGGATTATGCAAAATGCTGTTGGTATTACTAGAGTTTCAACGTAATCTAATAAAATCATGCAGAACTGGAAAAAAAAAGATAAAAGCATACTAAATCCAGAGTTTATTTATGGAATTGATCATTGAATATATAGCAACTTTCATGAATTCAGAAATACGCAACAAACTAAGCACCGGAGTTAAAGTAAGCAACCAGAACGTAAGCAAGTAACCAAGGATTTGCAGGGAGCAAGCTTCCATCTTTTGGTAGAGAACAGGACCTGCAGGGACAAAAACTACGATGAAAAAAATGCCATTAAGGCCTCCATAGACCTATGCTTTGATTGCTTTCTTTAAGAATTGTCAGATGCCACAATACCTGATCGTGAGAAGTCGTCGAAAGTACCAGGCACAAGTTGAGAAACCAAACTATCAACAAACTCCATTCTGAACTCCACCACTGTTTCATCGTTGCAGTTCCATTCTGGGTGATAGATTTTGTAGGTTTGATTATAGAATCTTTCCCGAATACAGAATAGTTAAACCTGACTCTGATTTCAGCATCTTTAGTTATATCAACTGCAGAATCTAAGTCAGCAACAGAACTTATGTCTACCACCTGGTTCTCATAATACTGGGGATAAAAGTCAACGTGCTTAACAACATAATAACCAGGCCTTGAATTGAAAGTAACTCCCATTGGTTTAGCAAACCCCACCTTTTCACGCAAGAGACCATTGTTATAGTACATATGGTATTCGGATTCATTACTGATGGCTTGCCTAAACTTTTTCACTTCATCTTTTGTTAGGGTTTCCTCACAAAGGGTCTCCCTAACCGTTCCTACCTTGAACTTCAGCTCATACTGCGTCCTAATAAAGCAATCACCGTATAGAATTTCTTTAAGAGATTTCTCCCTGTAGGGTATTGGATCTGTATGCAATCCATGGAATTTCAGAATAATCACATATAAGTTAGGTGCATGTAGATGATCATAACTACCCCTCTATTGAAAATAACGTGATGATAAATGGAACATGTAAATGTACCTCCAGGAGGACAGAATGGCAATTCACAGTAGGAGTACGCCTCACTGCGGAAAGAAAACATGTACATCAACTGAAAAGCTGAGGGTTTAAAATGACTCAGCACAGGTTTACTATTCTGAAGCTAACCCCTTCATCATTATTACTTTTCCAGAAGAAAGTGATCTCCGCTTAAGAAACATACAAAGTCTTAATGAATTGATCTTTTCAATTTCCTTTTTTTTTTTCTAGCAAAAGATTTTGGGACTAATCTAGATTTCATTTGTTTCTTTTGTCTTCTTCCTCGAGGGAATAAAGCACAATGTCAATATAGAGAGTCATACAGGGCTTCTAAAAGTTACAAGACTCTTTGACGCTGTGTTGGTAATCAAGAAAATATAACAAAAATTAGATTTCACCACCTTGATTTTTTTTTTTATTTCTGATGACCGAGACTGTTATCTTCATTTCCTTCTTTCTTTTACCCATTTTCTTATCAACCAAACAAAAAATTTTATCCAAAAACTTCACAAATAAGACATTGGATATCAAACCAAATGGCAACCGTGAATCATTGAAAGGAATCCTCAAGTTTCACTCCCTTCTTTCCGTTTTTTTCTGGCCCACCAAATTAATTGACATCGGGCTAAATTAACAATTAAAGCCGTTGATTTACTTCAGGAATTAATTGAAAGGAAATACAAAACTCCACAAGATCTCAATGTGTTTACTCTTTTCTCCATTTTCTCATCAATCAAACAGAAAATTTCCTTCAAAATTAACAAACTAATAATATTGGTATCAGCCCAATTTCTCATCAATCAATCAGAGTAACTGATTATTTTACGTGTAGGTAAGGTGGCACAGTCACGGGCGAATGTCATTCAGCCACGTTAGCATATTGGTTATTGTGTGCTTTATATAAGCGTATTAACAGTTTTAACACCAACACTCTTGACTCTCAATAATTGAAGAGCTCTTTCACAGGAAAGTAACTCTCTTCAAGTGTATCTAAGGCCATTGGGGTTTTTATTGCTCTTCAATTCAACGGTCATCTCACAGTCATTGTGCTCTGGATGACTGTCACATCATCACTGATCTAGAGACATCATACAATTTATCCTAGTGACGCGGTTTCGGAAGCGTTCGTTTTCTAGTTACAAGAAAAATTTATATATATGTAAACAATTTATCCTCAAGCTACTCTTATATTGTGAAACTAGATACGTTTGTTAGCCTGGCTGTCGTTCATTAATCAAACTAGATATGTTTGTGAAATTAGACTGTGAAACAATTTTTCACACGACCGTCGTTCATGAATCAAACAACGGGGGTGGCTGCATTGTACAATGCTAATGATGATTACATAGAAATCTAAAAGAAATTACTTTACTTTAGAGAGTCCTTCTCTAGTGCAGATATTTGTATTTTTTTTTTCATGCAAACACACTTTAAAACTGTAATATTTAAAGAGTTTGTTTTTAATTTTTTAAAACTATAGGATTCTACAGTTCATTAAAAAATTATTGTGCGGTTTTAAAGTGTGTTCGCATAAAAGAGATCTAATTTGAATAAAAAGATTGCTCATTTGGGATTGTTAAAAGTATCAAAATTCTGAATCATCAATTATGTTCAATGCAATTTTTAAGTATGTAATGTACATCCCATTTGACCTAATTACTGATATTAAATGGCACAAATAAGTATTTACCGAACTATTATCTCCATAAAAGTAACCAAAACATGAGCTAATTCTCACTGTATCACACTAGTAATATTTTGATCATCAATTGCTCTTGAGCAGTAAAAGATACTCATTGATAAGAAACGCAAATTATGAAGCATAGAAGACTACTATTTCAAGAGCTACAACAAAAAATACAGCATAATGTTGTAGACTGCCAAAGTTCAAGCTCATATGTACACAAATTCAGGCCATGAACCCAAGCATTGGCTAAGTGTACTAGCCTGGCCCGATTCTAGAACTCTTCACAATTCTTTAGCACATATGAGTTTGTACATATTCTAGAATTTTCTAGTATTTGTAAATATTAAGATATAGGCAAGTTAGTAGAATTCTCTAAATCTTTAGAGCTTGGCAAGCCTCTCTATAAATAAGGCGTGGCATTTGGCATTTAGACATTAAGCCTTGAGTAAAGCATCTCAAGCACTTTTGTAAACTTTCTTGTAAACACGTTGCGAGTAATATAAGTTTTCGATTTTAGCTCTATTGCACTCTTCTCTCTAGCTCTTTTGATAACCTCCAGCTTAGTTAGTCAAGAAATACAAAGGCTTATTTAGCAACTTTTGACAAGAGTTGTCTAAGTATTGCATGAGTTAACTACATAAAACACACATCTCGTGACAAGTAGTATTAGAGCGAAGGTTTACACATATACAAAGTTAGCAGCGAGCAATGACCAATCTTTCTAGCATAACACAAAAGGGTGTTGTAGGCGAGAAAATTCCACCGAAGCCAACCCACGACCGCAAAAAGAGATAAGGTAAGTCAAACTGCAAGTCTAAGGCGTCATCCATTCATGCCCTGCAGCCTCGCATGGTCACAGTCGAGAACGCAATGTTCGTCACTCAGGATACTCTCAAAGGATTGGAGGAACTTATAGAAGGCCTGGAGGGAGAATATGCTGACTTCACTATGGCAACCAAGGTCCTCATCTAAGAACAAGCAAACACCCTTTCAGAAAAATTTTGAGCATACCATGAAGAGTTGCTGAAAATTTTCAGCTTTGTCCAAGAAGAGGTGCGAGCTATCAGTGAAGAAATAAAGAAAATATGCTCAGACTAGGCATGGCATAAACACGCAATATCTGCTGGCACGACTTCAACAAACACAAATGATGCGCACTGCATTGGTATGCTAAACCCCGACACTTATGATGGCACACGCAATGCCACGATGGTAGATAATTTTCTTTTTGGACTAGATCAATATTTCGATATCATGGGCATATAAGACAAAACATCAAAAGTAAGCTCTACACCCATCTAGCTTTGAGGTACTACACAACTATAGTAGCATTAGAAATATGGCAAGATAATAATAGCATATGCACTATCGACACATGGTCAGATTTCAGGTAAAAACTCTGAAAATAATTCGCCCCAAACAATGAGAAAAAGAAAGTGTGACCGCACTTACCTGGCCTTAAGTAATCGGGTAGCATCCACGACTATATCAACGAGTTCAGTACCCTTATACTCGAGATCAACGACATGTCCGACAATGACTCACTATTTTACTTTCAAGATGGCATTAAGGATTAGACTAATACAGAGCTCGATAAGTGAGTGCTCAAATGCTTGACAACACCATCACCATTGAAAAATCTCTCACTAGGTACTTCGCTTCATCTAATGACAAGAAGTCGGGCTAAAGCAAAAGTGAGAGAGAGAGTTTTAAGGGCAAAGGTGACAACCACAAAGATTGAGGAAAGAAAAAACGTCCCACCAATAAAAAAAGGTAAGGCAAATTGAAGAGAAAAAAACGAGCCATCAAAGCCACAGAGCCCATACTTCATATGCAATGGTTCTCATTGAGTACGCA
This sequence comes from Aegle marmelos, assembly GCA_030449875.1. Taxonomy (NCBI): domain Eukaryota; kingdom Viridiplantae; phylum Streptophyta; class Magnoliopsida; order Sapindales; family Rutaceae; genus Aegle; species Aegle marmelos. The sequence continues at coordinate 4,855,250 of JASUUL010000077.1, read as the reverse complement.
ATTGTCTGGAGAAGAAGTTGCTTAATACTCTTACTGCCCAACTTAAGAATAATGCCACAATATCAGCGGAGAAGACACGTTTACCCCTACAATTCAAGAAGTCATTCAAGAAAAACCCATACTTCTTAGTCTTGACGCACTTAATAGACAACTACATTTACCAAGAAAAGGCTTATATACATGAATGCGAGCATAAACGGCCAGTCCGTACATGCGTTGTTAGACACCAAAGATCTTTTCTGAAGATAAGACCAAGCGATTAGGCCTCAACGCTACCAAGAATGAAGACAAAATGAAGACAGTGAACTCTTCCATTAAGCCCATTGTAAGTATCGAACAAAACGTGCATACAATACTCGAGATATGGAGCAAAAAGTTTAACTTATGCATTATGCTCATGGATGACTTCAAGATGATCCTCAGTATGAAATTCTTTGACCAAATCCATGTCTTTTTATTGCCTGCTACAAACTTCACAAGTATCCTCGATGGGAGCAAATCATACACAGTTCCCACAGAACAAGGTTAGTCCAAGGAGAAAACACTCTCACCCCTGCAATTTAAAAAGGCATTCAAGAAGGACTCATGCTTCTTGGTCTCCATCCAAGAGCTAAACAAGGGAGAAGATTGCGAAAAATTACGAAGACAAGTCCTCTCACACAGATAAGCTATCCTCAAGGAGTTCAAGGACTTCATGCCTCCTGAAAGGTATACCATAGATTGAATTGGAATAAGGCATTAAAGCACCAGCCTTGGTGCCTTACTGCATGGCTCCACCCGAGCTCAAAAAATTATAAAGACAACTCAAAGATTTACTTTATGTTGGATATATCTACTTATCCAAGACCCATTTCGGTGCACCTGTATTATTTCAAAAGAAAAAGAATGGATCGCTGTAGATGTATATCCATTATAGAGTACTTAACAAGATTACTATAAAAAATAAGTATCTAATTTCATTGATCACTAATGTTGAGTGTTAGAAAGTGTATACTTATAAAAGAGAAAATCATCATTTTACACTTTAAGTCTCACTAATATTGCTACTTTTATTTATTTAAGTATTTTGTTATTTAATTATATGTGTTTTATTATAATTATGTATTTTATGTATTTTAGGGGCATCATAAGCGTTTCACAATGAACAAGTGATCAGACAACAAAACGGACGTCATATTTGAACTCAGGACGGTCGAAAACCTTAAGAAGAGCATTAAAAGAAAAGTCACTGTTCATATATACGGTACTGTTCATACGTACGGTACTGTTCATGCTACTGTTTATGACGTGGCAGTATTTGATTGGATGAATTATGTGGTATTGACTGCTTATATGGCATTGACCGATGACGTGGCATTGACTGATGATGTATCACGATCTTATTGGACTAAATTTCTTATGTATTGTAGATCAATGATGTGGCAACATCTCAGTGGAGCAAAAATCGTGTGTACAGTACATGCGCATACATGGGATTATTTATTATTCAGGCGGCGTTACTGTACAAATATTGACGGTTGACTGTTGACTGATGATGTGGCGCAATCTTGAGCATCCGAATTGTTTTTAATCCGATTGTCACGATTCACTCAATGTATCTATAAAAAAGGGGTTCTCCCCCCAAATTTGATACCCCTGAATTCATTTTTAAGCTTAGATTTCTAAAATTCCTTCTCCTTCTTATAGTTTCTTTATATTTTAATAAAATTTCCTTTTTTATCCTTAGTTAAAATATGAGTGGTTAATTTCTTTTTGAGCTTGGGTTGAAGGTGAAGTCTCAACATGTCCCATAGGCTTAATTTGGTAAATTTACTTTCTCTTCTCCTCTAATATTTGTGGTTTTTTTGACTTTTCGTCGACAAATAATAATAGTCTTGTCTAGATACAGCCCTGGTTAAACCGGCACCCTAGTACAAGGTTATTATTATTTAGCACGATAAGCCCTTGGCACCATACTTATTGGAGAGTAGTTCATGAGGTGTAGAATTCTCCCTTATTATTTAATTGGTATTAATATGGAATATTTAGCCCATGGAGCATGTTGATGCGGATCCGGATACCCAAGTGCTTTATTATAGCAGCTTCATTTTTAATTATCATAATTTAATTGTTCCCATTAAAAAGAAAATTAATTCTGCACATAATTAAAATCAACCTCCTCGTGGGATTGACACTCGTCACCATTAATCTATTCTACAATAGATTCGTGCGCTTGCGAGTTCAATAAAATTTGCACAACAACTGACTTGTTCGATCAACTTGGCACACTCATAAACAATGTGTTTTAACCCTTCCTTGATTGTTTCATCGTGTACTTGGATGACATTGTGGTGTATAGCACATACTTGAGGAGCATGCTCAATATTTGTAAGAAGTTCTCCAAGTATTCTGAGAGAACTAATTATTCTTTAAAATGAAAAAGTGCTCATTTACTCAACAAAAGGTAGAGTTCCTTAGTCATAAAATTACGAACGAACAACTAATGATAGAAAACTCCAAGGCGAAGTCATCCTCAAATGAAAGCCTCATTCGCAAGTGCTTGAGCTCTGCTCATTCCTTAGCTTAGTGAATTACTATCGGTGTTTTATCAAATGTTACTCAGCCAAGGTGACACCCTTGACTGATTTACTCAAGAAGAATAAAAATGACATTGGTCTTAAGAGTGCCAGCATATATTTAAAGACTTGAAGAAGGCAATTTCTGAAAAACCTATCTTCATTCTTTTGAACCACATCAAACCCTTCGAAGTGTACATGGATACTTTTGACTGCACTATTTGTGGAGTTCTTATGCACAATGGCCACTCCATAGCATTTGAGATTCAAAAGCTAAATGAAACGGAACACTGCTACGTTATACAAGAGAAAGAAATGACTATAGTCATTTATTACTTGTGAGTGTAGCAACACTACTTTCTCGGTTCACACTTCATAATCAAGACGAACAACGTAGCAACAAGATACTTTCAAACTCAAAAAAAATTGAGTCCTAAACAAGTGCAGTGGCAAGACTTTCTTGTAGAATTTAACTATCGGCTCGAGTATAAATCGGGCAAGGTTAATATTGTTACAGACGCTAAGCCGCAAAGCAAAATTGGCCACACTTAACATGAGCCAACCGAAATTTGACCTTATCTCGCACATCAAGGAAGGCCTCCAATAAGACCTACTCCCAAAAAACTTATTGTGAAAGGTGTTCAAAGGAAAGACAAGGCATTTTTTACAAGAGAAAGGCATCCTCCTCACCAAGAGAGATCGGTTGTTTATGCTTAGGTGGTGAAATTTACTGAAGGAAGTAATCAAGGAGTGACACGACTCGAAGTGAGTTGGTTACCGAGGAATCGAGTGCACTACTGCACTCATGCAAGCCTCGTATTATTAGCCTCACATGAGAGATGAGATTAAGATATACATGCAGACTTGTCTTGCCCGATTATTAAAGCCTCTACCACTCGCATTTAGGCCATAGGAAAATATTTCAATGGACTTCATCGTAGCAGTGCCTAAGTTTGAAGAGTGCGATAGCATTATGTTTATGGTAGATCGATATAACAAGTATGCTATTTTCATTGCTGCACTAATTCATTGTAAAATTGATGAAGCAGTCACTTCTTCATCAAATATGTCGTGAAGCATTGAAGAGTTCTAAAGAACTTCGTAAGCGACCGAAGGCGTGCCACCATAAAACCAGTACTTGGTCAAATAACAAAACCTCCTCCAATGCGAAGTGACTTGCGTATGTGATAATGATTTATGGCAATTCACTGAGCATATCTAAAGCTACAATTATGAAAGCGCGATAAAGATGTCGTGAGCTTAGATAAGAAAGGATATTGCGGATCGCTAAAGTTTCAGCCTACATGCACACAAATTCAGGCTCTGAACCCAAGCATTGGCCAAGTGTGCTAACTTAGCTCGATTCTAGAATTTCCACAATTCTCTAGCACATGTGAGCTTGTACATATTTTAGAATTTTCTAGCACTTGTAAATATTAAAATATATGTAAGTTGGTAGAATTCTCTAGATCCTTAGAGCTTGGCAAGTCTCCCTATTCTCTCTAACTCTTTTAACAACCTCTGGCTTGGCTAATTGAGAAGCACAAAGGTTTACTTAATAACTTTCGATAAGAGTTGTCTAAGTACCGTACGAATTAGATGCGTAAAACACTTATTCTGTGACAATAAGCTAGCATTATAGACTAAAAAGTAGAATAAGTTTGGAAGAGAAGTCTCTTTGTTAACTCTCTAGTAGAAATAGATGCCATAAGTAAACATCAAAATGGTCTTAACATAGATCTGCATAAATATAAGCCCATCAATGATCAATTGTCTTATACCGAAAGAAGATAAATGATAGAATGTGCTTTCAACAATACCTCCATCCCCAGTTGAAATGCTCCCTGTACAGCTGATAAGTTGTAAAAATTGCTTCCATCAATGTAGTCACTATTATGACTATAAAGAAGGATGAAAATATTATGCTACAGACGTTGCCAGGTTTCAGCAGATAGAAGATTGCATAAATTTCATCCATTTCCCCGTAGATTGCAATGAAAGGCAAGAGGTCCCCCAGGTAACATCTGAGCTGGTATGGCCATCAACATAGATTGTCACCAATAAATCACTGATATCTGAGATTCAAACTGAAGGGCATATCCAATATGCCTTAGCCAGCTAAATATGTTGTGTTTACAACCTGGAGATTGAGACGAATCATTGTACCCATAACACGAATATACCAAGCAGCATGTAAGCACTAGGGTTGCCATGGGCCTAAGACTGCATGGATACGGAACGTTATGAAAGTCCATAAACCAAATAAAGGGAAAACAGGCCCTGCGTTGGTGATTAAACGAAAATATAATTAGGAAGTATAGATATTTCATAAGAAGTATGCTCTATAACAAATTTTAAAATTTCTAACCGGAAAGTTATTGATGACGCAAATAAATCAGTCTACCAATATGTTTAAAGTGATCTCAGTTATCTTATATTGCTTTATTTCTTTATCGTGAATTAGAAAACCAGCTTGCTGGGGATACAGTTGTTTCAACGCAATCTAATAAAATCAAGGGATAGCAGGAAAAAAGCGCAAGCATAATAAGCCCAGATTTATGTACAAATCGATCACTGAATAATATAGTAACTTTAATGCAGTCACAAACATGCAACAAAGCAAGCATCAGAGTTATGTACCGAATGATTACATTATCAACAGCTGCAATCCCATGCCCAGAATGTAGCAAGTAACCGCAGATTTGCAGGATGCCAGCTTTCTTCGCTAGAGTTAGGCCCGGAGCGAGACCCACAGGGACAAAACATCCCAAGCCGCATGCACAAGTTGAGCACCAAAGATATCAATCTAGGATCAAGCAGGCCTTTCTCATCAGAACTCCACTGTTTCGTTGTGGCCATTCCCTTTTGGGATATAGATTTTGCGGGCTGGATTATACATTCTTTCTGGAAGACAGCATACGTAAACCTGACCCTGATTTCAGCATCTTCAGTTATATCAACCGCGGAAGCTAAGTCACTGATAGACTTTATGCCTACCACTGGGTACTCATAGTAATGGGGATGAAAGCCAGTGTGGTTAACAGGATAATACCTAGGCCTTGAAATGACAGTAGCTCTCATTGGTGGTGATCTTTATAGTATATATGGTATTTGGATTCATCTTGCCTAAACTTTTTCACTTCATCTTTTGTCGGGTTTTTCCCGCAAAGTATCTTGTGACGGTTCCTACCTTAAATTTTAGCTTATACCCAGTGCTAGCAAAGCAATCACCGGATAGAATTCTTCAAGAGATTTCTTTCTGTTGGGTATTGGCTCTGCAATCCATGGAATTTCAAATAATAACTTTCAGATGAAAACAATATATCACATCCTTTGTATAATCCTACTAATGAATTGAATATGCATCTCCGGGAGGACAGAATGGCAACTCATAGAAGGAGTCGCCTCAGAGCAGAAAGAAAACATTTAAATCAATTGAAAAGCACATCATTTCAAATGAAATTTTCTCAAGATACAGAATCTTTGAAGCCAACATTGGTTATTCGGTTTAGTTTTATGTAAAAACATGATGACCAAGAATAATAGGTTTCTTCACTTCTTCTGGTGCATTTCTTTTTTTTCCCTTCTCTCTTCTCCTCCATTTTCTTATCAATCAAACAAAATATTTGGCCAAAAAAAAATCCCTTTCTTTTCAACCAAACTAAACAAACCGTTTCCTTGTAGGAAATTTAACTGAAAAAATTGATATCAAGCTAAATGAACAACTAAAGGCACTGACTTGCACGTTTCCAATCCCCTTAACGAAAAATTAACAGAAAACCACAGCTTTTAAAGATTTCACTTCGGTTCCAGTTCCTTTATTTTCTCACTAACCAAACTAAAGGTCAGCTAATACAAACCTAGTGAAAATTACTGCAAGATAAGAGGAGAGCGTACCAGTAATTGCCATGCCGAACTAGTTTGCTAGGGAACAGAGGAATGACACCTCCTTCTTTCAACTGAGGCTCGCGTGTTGTGGAGGTTTCAGGATTACGCGTCAAGATCACAGGAGCTAACAGAGATGTTATCAATATCAACACAATGAAGCCCATACTTGACTTCATTATGACAGTCATTTTCATGCGGACACTAAAGAATGAGAAGAGAGGGGCCTTAGGTATTACGAAGAAAATGGAGGGAATTTCTGTTGGTGAGTAGGTTGAGGCTTTTATACGATGCTTGCTATGACGTGAATCTGCATCGTTGGAAGTGAAAAAGATGTTAATCAAGATTGTGATGAGATGAATCAAATGATTGAATTTGAATTCGAATTTGACAGTTATTTTGTGCGTTTGTATCTCCGAACTAAATTTGCCTCGTCTAAATGAGGCGGGAAGTTCAGCTAGGCTGTTATCGTTACAACGCATCTGATTATTTCCCTCGGAGGTGATACAGTTTGAGCAACAGGCCGCAGATGTCATTCAGCTGAACTATTTATGGTTTATTCATTTAAAAATAACCCACCGTCGGTTTGAGAGCGGAAACTCTGTTAACCTTTAATTGCTTATTTAGCCATTTTCTAATCTACCATTTGCTTACGGTTCTGGACTTCCAGCCTGAACCAAATTACAATAAGAATCACACATTCAGGTTAGAACGGTATTTTTCACAAAACATTGCCCCAAAAAAAAAAAATTGTTACAATAGTCTTAAAATATGTTTGTAGACGGCAAAACAGCAGTGCCTCCCAGAAGGATGTGAATTAGTAAAGCCCCTGTTGGCCCTGACTGCATTATAGCTCACCGAGGATGTCTACCTCTCCTTTACAACCTTCAGAATGCTTGGCCAGCCGGGGAAAAGAATCATCCATTTTCATTCTTCATGTGCTACATGTTTGTAAGAATCCCTAGCTTCCACCCTGCTTAAACGCTCCACTACTGCCAGTTGTCATAAAAGATTCACCACATCCGCACTGCCCTTTAGAGTTCGGGTTAATGAATACAAACTCAGACCTGCACATAGAAAAAGGTAATATAAATTAATCAGAAGCAAACTAGGGAAACAAGCTCCTTGGCAATTTGGCAGTTTTTACAGTAAATACATGCCATAAACAAGATTTAGCACAATCAATAAATCAATAAAGATCACCACCAACTTTACAGAAATGTTGCCCATAAATAACAATGTTATTAAGAGGTCAGAAGGAAAGACACTTTGTAAAAAGTAGAGGGGTAATAGAATAAAAGTTACGATTTCAATCCTCCAAGAAAAGTCCAAATTAACAAGCATTAAGAGGAAGTAACATGGATGCAAATATTCTGACAGTTCCAAGTAGATAATTAATACAGTTACACTATAGACAAAACCACCAAGAGGAAAATTAAAAGCGCAGGAGAAGCAAGAGTATGGTTTTGTTTAGAATTTGAAGGAATAGGCAATACTGCAAAAGTTGCCAGCAGGTCCAATCCATAAGCATGCAGATGGTGGATGTCAAGGTGAAGTAAACGAAGCAATTATAAATGTCACTTATGCTGGTGGGAGCAAAATATGTCAAACCAAGAAATCTACCATAAAAAGCAAATGGATCTGCTACTTTCTGTTCTGCTCTAGGTAGCAAAAGTAATGATGGCAGCACCAATGGAGGTTGCAATAGAAAGGAATTGATGATGACCTACATTTAAGCCACGTCATGGTGGGTAATGTATTATTTGAGAATGACCTGGTAGGAACAATAATGCTAGCGGAAGTTACATTGTAGCAGCTAAGGTTGTGAAGAACAAAATAGTTTAGGCCAATGGCAAATTGTATGCACTGGTAGGAAACTGTACAGCTGAAGAACACAGTAAACCTCTTCTGAATAACTCTGCAATTTTCTTTCTTTATTTTCTTGCATGAGAATTCAATTCAATATAGTGTTTGTTTGCACCACATACAGAAATAAAAAGAATAAAAAATCTGAAGCCCATTTCAACTAAAAATAACCCTGAAGATGTCAGTTAATACTCTTTCAATAGTTAAGTAACAATGTATCACAGCCATCAAAGTGGTCATGAGAACAAAAAGGTCACCTACATGTTCATAACATCCAAAAAAAACTACAAGAAAATTTGATTACCTGAGCTTATCATCTACAAAATCCATTTTGGTCCCAATAACATGCATGAGAGCTTTTGGATCAATCAGTATCTTCACACCCTTATCCTCAACCAACTCATCAAACTTGCCCCTCTCATCTGTTACATAAATCACGAAAACAAGGGGAAAAAAAATTAGTTCGAAGTACTGTTGCTTTTATAGTGACAATCCTCAAGCAATAACAATTCAAACATATAAAGGTATGAAAGATCAAAGACACATATTCCAGCACTAATTAACAAGTACAATTGTTCACTCAAGACATTCTAGCTCGTATCACTTCAAAATAACTGCAAAAGATTTTTAAATTTTTCAACAGAAATGGGAGTAAATTTATTCACTGACAGGACTCCAGACATGCTTGACAAGGATGTTGTGTCACACCTTGACTTGTAAGCTGAAACAAACGGAAAGGCCATCGTTCACATTGACACCTTCAGCAATTTTTAAGCTAACAAACTTTTCTGTAAAATGTAAAAAAATAAATATCTGAAAGAATCAGGAAAGGAACAATAAAGCAACTAGTTCCCACCCTTGAACTAATTCAGGAGGTAGAATGCAAAGCACCTATCCTCTTAATTTTCTGCCTCGGCCTAAACTGGACAGGAATTTTGTTTCACAATCCAGTTAATCGAGAGGCAATCTACAATTATCTACGACTCGTACGCAATTTGGATAAAATGTCCAAAGCAACTTGGAGAACAATTGATAAAAGAATCAAATTGTCCTCTGAATAAACCTGGGAAGACCAATAATATGATCTATTGATCTCTGCCTCCTAATTACGCCATTATCATAATATAATTATTCGTATGGCTACTCAAGGAGGCAGCAAATCCATTTGAAAGACATGGTCTAATTAAATTACAGGTACAACCGAAATAGGTGGACGGTACTTTGAAATTAAGTTGTACAATTGTAATCTAATTTTTGCTAGTCTCCTAATGAACCACCTCCCTCTTAAAAGTCCACTCATTACACACCTCACCTTAATCAAAGAAATAACAGGCAGTTTGATTTGCTGTTGAAGAAAAATCATCATTCACGATTTTGTTTAATGCAATTATGTAAAGTTTAGACATCCAAAATAATCAGGAAAAAAACAACAAAGCACTTGTTTCCACCTTGCAACTAATCCAGGAGATGAACCCTTATGCCATCTATCCTGTAAATTTCTGCCTCCGTCTGGACTGAACATGCTGTTTTGTTCCATAACCCAGTTATTTGGTAAGCATTCACAAATCTGAGCTATTAATAATTACTAATACGTTTCCAATTATTCCTAAAAGTACAAAAACGTGATCTTACTAAAGAACTAAGAGACCTATTCAATTTTAATTCCAATTCCAACAAATTTCCATAGAAGAGGATATGAACCAAATTATTAAAAAAAAAAAAAAGCTGTTTACGGATAGATTGTTATTGGAAAAACTGTTTCTGGGAACTGAAATTACCTACAAATCGATGAATTACAAGGGGAATTCATTATTTTACCAGCATAATTGAGAGTGTAGGACAAGCCGTTGCAGCCACGGGCCTTGACGCCGAGCTTGAGGTAAGGTCGCTGGCGTTGCTGGAGAAGGTGACGTACTCTAGCGGCGGCGGAGTCTGTTAACGTCACGGCCTGCCGCCTAACGGCCGGTCCGATTCTCTCAGCGGCTTGCGCCAGAAACGAAGCCATCGATCGTATCCCAAATAGCACACAATCTTTTCCCACTTAGTTTCCTTTTTTTTTATCCCAAAAAAAAAGAAAAAACAATTGTAACAAAGGGGAAAATGATGAAAATTTGCTAATTTGCTCATAACTAATGCCAGAAGAATAATTATTTACCGTAACTCGATTTCCATTTGGTCAAACTGGTCAAAACTGTGCGTGTCGGTCTCCTTTCCATGCCAATGAAATGTATGTGCCTACGTGGCCATCAGTATTTGTCGGTTGAGTGGTGCTTGATGTTAAAAAAAAAAAAGGAGAAATTTTTATTTTTTTCTCCACCCATTTAATGTTTTTATTTTTTATTTCTCTCATCACAGTTAACATTTTTTTATTAGTTAGTTGGTGCGCGTAAAGATCGGTGCCAACAAATAAGAAGAAAGTCTTCTAGAACACCCAGTGCCAACAGTCAAATTCGTAATTCATAATTAATGAATAGATGTTAATTTCATTTATTTATTTGAGATTATCAGCCTAACAAATTAAAGATAATTATAGCGGAAACGAAACCCCATAGTGCCAAAAAAACAATAACAAAGACGAAGTCATCATTCACTGATTTAGGAGTAGGAGTAGAATTATACAATTTGCGAACCCGCCATATTTTTCAGACAAATTAAATTTGTTCAGACCAATATAAAAGAGAGCGTTAGTCACGTTGCGAGCCCGCGAACATCGTGACGAACATAAATTGCCCGTGTTCTTTAGGAAGTTATAGAAATCATAATTGAATTACTACATATTATTAACATCGGGAAACATCATGATCACCCCTTTCGCTGGTTTGGATGTGCAAAATTCCAAGATCTCCAATATCTTTCAACAGATGCATGCATTCATTTTTTTTTCTTTCACGTCATTATTAGATTAATTAAACGAAAATGCAATAACTCTATGTGTTCTGTCAAAACTAATTAATGCACAAGGGTCTTAAAAATCATCCAAACTTAATTACCATATCCATATGTTACCAACTTCTTCAGAGAAATTTGAGAAATTAATAAATGTACAAAAACAGTCAGAGCAATAACAAGTTATATCTCACCTTATACTAGCAATATATATATATATATAAAACATGTGTAATTAATTAATTCCAAACACGTATATATAATTTATACATCGGATTATTTGAGTTCATAGCCATGTCAAATTTCTTTCAGGACGGCAACTTGAAACTATTTCTAGTCCTCACAATTCAAAGCAGATAAGAAAGAAGTTCGACAAAAGTACTCTCATCTCACTCGCCCTCCGTTTTTCTTTAGCTTTTAACAGAATCGATCGGATTCAGATCTTCCTCATGAATGCTTTGACATGCGCTAGCTGCACATTATTTTACCAATCAAATATCAAAGGTCAGCCAAAGGAAAATCTCCAAACGATGCTTGAACATACAAAGAACAAACATAAGTCGACTAAGCTCACCCGGTATATCTTTGCTCTACAATGGGCAACTTAAATTTCTTCTCATTATTCTCAATTTCTCCGTAGCTTTCTGGGCCTTTGTGTAGGGTTTCGTTTTTAATTCCTCAAAATACTGCAAAAGGTGGGTGAAAAAACATTAAGAAATAACATAATATATACATTTCTTGTAATTACACTGGCACCATAGATGTTGTGGAAGTCACCTGTTGCTTCCTCTTTATCTCCATATCGGCCTACTCCAAGCACAAAAACTTAAATTAAATTCTTAGAAAATAATGAAGTCTTTTGTTGCGGGAAACAAGTTTCAAGAAAGGTCTAGTATTTTAATGAAATTTCAGCCCATTTCTCAGCATAGTTTACTTATTGATCCGCTCAGATTTGATACTTTTTACACTACGACCTCAACAACCATGTTATTCTCCATTATGGCCCCAATAGAGTGTAGAACCAAGACGATATCCATGTAGTGATATTTGATAGAGAAAAAATTTAACTCAATTAAAAATGTTACCAGAGCTTGCTTAAGGTCAGTGTTCTCTTCTTTAAGTTGGTTCAGTTCGGCTTCCAACTCAACTGTGTATGCCTGTATAGAAGAAATATAAAACTTACTCCAATCAGCACTCTACTTATATATCCATAAAATTGGATCAAAATTAAGCGACTAATTTAGTAAAAGATTTAATAATAATTACCTGCTTTCTAGCTCTAGACCTTGCAGCAGACTCTCTGTTCTTGATCATCCTCCGCTGCCTCCTCTCTACAACCTTCTCCACTGGCCCATCAATTATCCTCTTCTTTCTGATCCCACCCATTTCATCCATTCCAAACTGATGACTGCCCGAACCATCAACCTGCTGGTTAGTACCCACCGGCTCCGGCGCCACCGGACTCATCGCTGCCACCGGCTGTCCTCCCGACGCATACCCACCTCCAGCCCCCACTCTCCCACCATAACAAACAGCCAGAGCTGGTGGCGGCGGCTGCTGCGGGGGCTGCTGTGTAGCTGAGTAGCCACCATTTCCTTTCTCATTATTGGCTCCCATGTATGCCGACGACTGATCCGCTCCAACAACTCCACGGGCGGAAGGCATTTGTTGATAAGCAGGAGCTGGCACTGGCACGCTACCATTATTGCTAGCACCACTACTAATACCACTCAGTCCCAGGACATGCCCCGTGCCAAAATTAGGACTCATCACAGGGTTATTAGCCTGATACATCCCAAAATGCTGCTGCGGCGGTGGCTGCACCACTGGCGTGGAGTTTTGTTCCCGCACTACACCAGCTTTAATCAAGAAATCCTCCAGCGTCATCTCCCCAAAAGTCGGTTGCCGCGATGCAGATTCAGGATTCCGCACATCATTATTGTTATTGCTGTTATTTTCATTCGCTCTACTATTCTGCTGCTGCCCACCTTGCTGTCCTCTGTGTATCTCAGACCAAACTTCTTCCACAGTCTTTCTACACAGCGGCGCCGGAAGAGTAAGCGAGGCTTGCCTTGTCAAGCTCGGTTGCTCGACTATACTTCCACGGGCTGTCGTTACTGTTGTTGTTTCGTTGACAGGAAGATTCTGTACTGTTTGGTTATTGCTCATTGCATTGTTAATAATGTTGCTGGCGCTGATGTTACTGTTCTGGGGACATGAGTTGATGGCTTGGTTTTCTTCGGCGTTCCAGATGCTGGTGAGAAACTCGTCCATGTTCATTGAACCGAAGTTCTTGCCGCTCTCGCACAGCGTGTGCTGGAATTCATCCAGGGTTAGTGAGTAAATGGATGATTGTCGCCCCAGTGACGTCAATGTCTTCTGGTGCTGGTCTGCCCGCAGTGCTGATTCCACCTCGCCTTGGGACAGAGTTTCCGGCTCTGGTGCCACCATTTTTTCACTGCAAATGCTGTGTAAGCAAAGCAACAACACCAGAATGATGAAAGATTTTGTTTTTTTTTTTTTTTGGGGGGGGGGGGGGGTAGAAGCAGTTTGCAGAATAGACAACAAAACTTGAATGTGGCTTAACGTCACCACCTGTACGTGCATGTTAAATGGGTAATGGGATGGGTTTAAATCCCACACCAATCACCAGACTCATTAGACAGTATCGAGTCCAAACTTCTCTTAAATCTCTAAATTGACGGGCCATATATTTAATTTTTTTCAATAAACTTATTTTACTGTTGTACTTGATTATTTATTGAATACAAATTTTGAACTTTGGGCCAACTTAGGGCAAAGCCATGTGTTACGTATACTGTAGGCATTAATTTCAAGGTACTATATGTTGAAATTAATTTCAACATACGTACTATATGTTGAAATTAATTTCAACATACGTACTATATGTTGATGGATTGTGAGCAGAATCTATCCGTTACCAATAAGGTCTATGGGTATTGAGTGGATTTGAGAGCGAAATTGTTGAAGTTATAGAATAAAAATTAGTAGTATAAAATGAATATAATTTTTAAATAATTATTTTAACTAAAATAATAAAAATATTATAATTTTCTTTTATATAAAAAGGCATACGCGTACATCAAGCTTTTGCTAGCCATCGTCCAATCACATACAATGCAGATATCTACTAGTTAACAGTTAGCTCTGTATTGGAAATGCAGCCACGATACCAACCAAAATCTATTGGCGGTCGGAGTGGACCCATTAATTAACCCACCTCATGTAAGAAAAATTAAAGCAATGCCCCATGCAATTCAATAGAATTAGGACATCTTCGTGACAAATTCTCTCATATCAAAACCACTGTATATGGTCCCAATTATGATTTAAAGGATACGCAGACTCTTCCTTAAGCTGAGCTCTTTACTTGGCTACTGTCTAGCTTTTCTGGCTATCTCATAAATAGCCACACGATGGGTTCAAAATATCTATATCACTACTAGCATGTAAAATGTAGTGGGTGCATTCTATTTACAACTTGATTCATAAAATTTAAGATCCGCAATGGTATTTTATGTAAACCTAAAAATATATAAAAAATTATGATCTTGAAGACTTAAAACATTATGTTTTGACCTTATATATTAACATGTTATATGGATATCATAAGGTTTGACTTTTACATTTTAAGTTATAAAATTATATTGTAGTATTTATTGTTCCATAAATATTACTTTAATCATAATCCTAGACTTGCCCTAATGATTGCGTAATTTCACATGTCCGTCTAACGAGTCCAAATCATGCTGCCACAAGAAACACCAAATCTGTAATTTTTTTAAACTAATTTAAACATTTCCCAAAAAGGAATATTAGGTAATTAAGCGGCTTAGAAAGCGAAAGCAAAAGAATGTTTCCATTATTGGCAACCGTATTATCGCATACGACAAATATTAATTAAATCTATTAAATCTCTTTTGACGGCCCTTTTTAAGTATATAATTATAATATTAATAAGGAAAACAAGGAAAGGGACAGAAAGTTCTCACTAAAATAAAATTTAATCATATAATACGCATATCCATGCTTATCACTCAAGATCAAAGAACATGCAAGCCATCCGTCTCACAATCTTAGCTTTTTCAAAAGAAACAACAAATAAATCTTAAGAGTTCAGAAGTTGTTTTAGAAAGCAACTTCTGAAAAATATAAAAGCAAAAATTTGAACTAAAAACGAGCACCGAAAGAATGAAACAAACCTGTAGCTAGAATATTGGATCCGAAAACCTGAGAATATATTAACAAGCAAAGAGGTGAACAAAAGAGTGCCTAAAGCGAAGCTGCTTGTCTCTATGAAGTAATTCAGGGCAGATCTAGAACAAAACGAACAGTGAGATACTTCGAGGCCCTGTAGCAGCAGCGAAATGAAGAAAGCTTTTGAACGTTGTTTTGTTTATTTTGAAGAAACGTTACAGACCTCTGCGCGTCGTAACAGAGGCCCTGAGTTTTCTGCGTACTCAATTTATATTCCCGCCGGCGTGGGACCCAATTTTAGCGTAAGGTTAATTCTTTCAATCGGCCGGATGCCTAAAAATTATAGTTATTTCTGCCAAATGCTGTGGACGTGAATGTCTCGACACGTGCCTGACATGTGTCTAGTTCAGGTTCGCTCCCGGGCCTTCAATGTACACGTGTCTCGTTCCGTCCTTCTACTTAGGTGAAATGCTCGTGGGTTTTTTCATTTTTCATGATGCTGGTTTTTACTCCTATTATTTAATCCGTCTGCGGTCTGAGTCGTCTGACACTTATTTTTAGATTAAATTTTAGAAGTGTAAAATCACATACAATGACGTTTCCATTATCTATTTATCGTCCAGTAAATATGGGTAAAGGTTGGTATTTTAAATTTTATTTTAAAAAATAATTAATTAATATATTATATTTTATAAAATTTAAGTGAATAAATTATATTTTTTAATTAATTTAATGATATTATTAAGATTATTTTTTAAATTAAATAATTTAAAATATATAATACGATTAAGTATTTATTTAGTATGATTTATTTAATAATTATTTAATTTTATAAATTTTAATAAAATTTTTATTGTTATTTAATTATCTATTTAGTAGAATTTTTGAAGTAATTAAATATTTAATTTTTTCATGTTAAGATTTTTTATTTTATTTAAAAATATCAAAATATTTATTTTTTTAATAAATTACATAACGGTAAATGAACAAAAAAGAGTAGATGTCGATTATTGACCGTAATGGCTCAGATTAAAAAGAAATGTGTGTCTATTTATGAGATACTGAGTTTTTTTTTTTTTTTTTTTTTGCATTTGAATATAATGGTCGCGTAGAGAATTGTTTATGATATCATTTCAGCAGAGTAGCGGAAAAGAATAACTTGTGAATAGTGGATAGTGCCATTTGGTGGTTGCATGTGCTATCCACGTGTCGTGCATTGGTAAATAACGCTCTATACTATTCTTGTCACCAAATTTGATTTGGCGTTTTGGGTTTCTTTTTGCTAGTGGGGGTAGAAAATAATTATGTTTATTATTATTATTATTATTATTATTATTATTATTAGGAAGAGGTAAATAATTATAGTTTTTTTAATATAGAATATAATTATAGTTTAGTTTGTCAAGTTTATGAATTGCGGATCTAAAAAGAGTATTGGCCCTTTGGATTTTGTAATGGCTGCTGCAATTGCTGTTATTGGGCTAATAACGGAACCTCATGGTTATTTTCACATCTCGAAATGACATGGGCCAAATCCTTTTACAAGGAGCCTTTGCGGCCCAGTGCAAACTTTAAATAGCAAAATGATATTTTTAAAATTTTTTTTTTAAGAATATCACATAGTTCTTTTTTTAAAAAAAATGAATACCAAATAATTTTGATTCATTAGAGAACGAGTACAGCGGGATGTGTTTAAAAAATTTCTTTTTTTTTTTTTTTTGGTTGGGCATTGTTATACCTATCATTTTGCTATTTATCTTACTCCTAAATACTCATATAAACTCATTAACAGAAGATTACACATAAAGGTTATGCCTATTTATTCTACTTCTAAATATATAAACGAGACAATTTTTAAAGTCCGTGGAATTGACTTCTGAAAATGACTCGTACTAATATCCGCAAAAAGATGGCTGCCTAAATAAATTTGTCTTGTGTTTGAAAAATCATAACTAGGATATGATTAGGGTCCCTCTTTCTTAACTCAAATTATTACAAAAAACCTCACCTCCTAAATCACAATGAATTCAATGGTCAAAATTAATATTGGTCTGATTTTCTTTTTCAAAGAAAATATAAAAAAATGGGCCCACCAAACTATTTTTAATAAAATTTTCCAATCTATTTTCCTCTATTTTCTCGCTTATTATTTCTAGCGTTCCTTCTTCTTCTTCTTCTTCTTCTCACTAGAGAGATAATTTTTATTATTTGTCATATCTAAAATGTGTTAAAAAAAACACACAAATATAATTTACATGCTCATTCTATCTCCCAAGTACAATATGACAATGGGATATTCTTTCCACAATTACTGATCCATTTATACACGGTAATATTTTTATGACTAAGATTTAGTATAAGAAATAAAATCATTAGTTTATAGGGACACGATTTAATTTAATTCACTAATTGCAAAATACTTTGAATTTCCTTATTATTTTCTTGTGATATAACACTGTCATTTTCTTGTTTTCAATTTGTTGTCGGTGAAAAACTTTTCAGAGAAGATTAGATAGATTGGAAAGAGATAAGGAGGCTGTCTAGTAAAAATAGGTAAATAGAATTGAAAGAATTATTAGTATGAATTTGGTCTGTCCAATTTTTAATATTGTTTTATTTTAAAAAAGAAATCCATATCAACATTGATCATGACCATTAGATTTATTATGATTTAAGGGCTAAAACTTTGTGTTGAAAAAGAGGGCCTCACTATCCTATCCCATCATATATATATGCCCCGTAAGGAATATGATTTTTCTCACTGATTTGAAGGACAGCGTCATGGTAGCATCAGCAAAAAATTTACAAAAATATTACTCGTGCTTGATTTGCAAGAACAATGATATTTAGACAGATAATTATGACAGAATTCTAACAAAAATAATTATACACATGAATTATTTTATTGTGTTAATTAAAAAAAAATCAACTAATATGGTAAAACAGGCCGAATGTACCGTTGTTTTTATCAACATTCTGTCAATTTTCAATTTTTTTAATATTTTTGAATTTATTAGTTTAGCCTTTTGAATCGCACTGTAAAGTATACATCTCGATCAGAAACCAGGTTGCTTGATTATATGGCCATAAATGTTTCGCTTTTTTCTTTTTTTTTAGTAGTATCCCACTCGCCACTAAATTAAAATGAACTCATTACATCACCACTGTGCAGGTACAATGATTATTGGAACTTGCCTTTTCCCTTGGCTCACAAGCAAATTCGACCCAAAAAAGAAAGGAGAAAAAATTTTAAAAAAAAGAGACTTTAGCATTAAACAAAAGATTTGTTCAACAACAATAACACAACACATGTGTCATGTAATTCGATGTTTGGTGCACGCGGACCACATCAAGATTAACAATGTAATCATTCTAATAATCACCATTGTTCTCATAATCTTCTGCATTGTGTGAATTCGAACAAACAGATAAAAAAGTTTTTATTATAACCCTAATTATTGATAATTATGTGTCAGGACCCTACAGTAGATCAAAATGGCTTACACGCTTGCATAATATATTCCTTTGATTCTGCAATAAAATTCATACTTTTAGTATTAATATATAACTAAAGGAACGTACTCAACTTAAAAGTATGAAAGTTTGATACTTCCTGTAATTTTACATAAACATTTTGCTTCTATATAAACCCATCTACATTTTCTGAGTTTACAGCAAGAGAGCAAGAAAAATGTCTCCAAACTTGTTTGTTTTGTTTGTTATTTTTTCTCTGCATGGTCGTGGCTCTCGGGCTTCAGACCCAGATCCCATTCAAGATTTTTGCGTACCGAACCCTAAGTTTGGTTCAATAAAAGTAGCTCATCTCACTATTCTTCCATGCAAGAATTCATCAGAAGCAACCACTGATGATTTTGTGTTTTCAGGCTTAAAATCAGCTGGAAACTTCAGCGACACCGGCTTCGCAACGATCCCAGTGAACCCAACAGTTTTTCCGGGGATTAACACCCTAGGTATGTCATTTGTTCGAGCTGATCTCAAGGTTGGCGCCATAAATCCACCTCATTTTCACCCAAGAGCTACTGAAATCGCGTACGTGGTGCAAGGAAGCGTATATTCGGGATTTGTCGATTCGACTAACCGAGTTTTTGCCAGGGTGATTGAGCAAGGAGAGGTGATGGTGTTTCCTCGTGGATTGATGCATTTCCAGATGAATGTTGGCGACAAGCCAGCTACAATATTTGGAAGCTTTAATAGCCAGAATCCTGGAAATCAGAAAATCCCATCAGCCATTTTTGGCTCTGGGATCGATGTGGAGCTTCTGGAGAAGGCGTTTGGATTGAGTCCTAAGCAAATTGGGACGATGAGGAGAAGATTTGATCCCAAAACGGTGAAATGATTAAGAAATGTAATCGGTCTAGTTTGTTGATTGTTGAAAATATTATGATCATTTTATTTTCATAGACAATATGAAGGTTCAGTTTTGTGTTGATTAGGGTCCAATTGCAGATATGGAATATATGAAATGTTGCTTTTATTAAAATCTTCTCTTCATCAAAATATAGCGTTTTTACCACCCTGAATGCTTCTTGGAACTGCACTTTTCCTCGTTCAACCTCATAGTGTTATTAATATAGATTCAGCATTATTTTTGTTAAAGATTCTGCATGATCTAATTTTCTCTCAAGAAAAATACAGTTTATGATTGATGGTTATAAAGAGGATGTACGAAAAATATTTAAATTTTAATTATACATTATCACGAATTGAAAGGTGTTACGCGAGATTTCATATTAGAAGAAGATGCTATTTCTTCGACTCACGATAGGGCCAAATTTTTCGTACGAGATTTCTTCAACAACTATGTAGAAGCTTTCGTGTCTATTACCTCAAATACCTAGGGCTTCATCCAGCCAATCTATGATTCATTCTCAATTAATAGGACCTGTTTGATATACCGCTAAATCTCGTCGGTATTGGTGAGATAATGTTCCTCACATGATAGAGAGAGAGAGCGATACCAGACATCTGAATGTGGTGGGTGTGAATTGCGATGATGCTGATAGTCACGGCACGAAGAGAGAGTGTGCATGCCGTTCTTTTTTAGCTGGATAAGCTGTGAAAGCTAACCCACCAAGAGGTAGCATGCTCACTTGTCATCATATTTCCCATCAATTAATTGAAAAAAAAAATTCATGAATGAGAAAGCAACCCTTTGTAAATATTTTTTTATACCACGGTAATTAAAAAAATAAGAAAAAAAATTGCCACTCATTCACTAAACTGACATGATTGTTGGAGACTTAAAGAATTCAATTGACCTCATTTTTAACTTTACTAGTTTTAACCAAATTATGATTCCTACCATGCATAGAGTTTTTCATAAAGCAGAATCTAAAAATGACCAAAATTCAACTGTTTGATCCGCTGCCTTTAGTTTATCAACCACAAATGGATACTGATAGACATTATCAATAATCAATATTCAGATGAACTTAAAATCTAATGTCAGAACTAGCATTTTTGCTTTTTCACACAATCAACTTTCACAGCATAAACATCTGTTATAAAATTTATCAGACGTGGGAAAATGACAAACGAGCAGCTTCAAATCACCAACATTGAGCAAGAAGTAAACAGGTAACCTGGTGCTTTAAGGATAAATCCAGGCTACTTGTCTCCAGTTAAAAGTGTCTTTACTACGGTGTCACTCATTCCATCGGCAAATGGAAACATGTGCCCAGCACCCGGCAACTCATGGTAGTGTATCCAAGGGAGTCGCTGTACAATATAGCGTTGCAGTGTAGCAGGCACCAAGCGGTCTTCTTCTCCATGCCACAAATGCACAGAACCTTCATTGTTTGGAAATGGGCTTTTCAGATCCATCGGGTCAAAGTCCCAAGTTCCAAATCCAACCATCATGTCACGATGAAGGGATTCATATTCTCCTTGCTGCCTTGCTAATGCCTGATGTGGTCACAAACAAAAGATAGTCACGAAATTGTTTTTAGAAAACTGATATCTATAATCAGTGTAAAACCATCCCTATAAAACCAAAATATAGAAAAATTGAGATAAACAAAAGAGAGAGATTTGTGGGGAAAGATTTATTTCAGTGAAGAAAGACATATACCGTATAATTATTTTCTTCCGGAGACCACTTAGATAGGACTTCAACATCTTGACGAGAAAAAATATCCATTCTGTGATCTATAACAGCACAACGAGGGAACCACTTCTGAGTGTTCCACCAGTACATAAGCCAGGGTATGCAGTGAGCAACACGAATAGCCCACTGGTCTTGGGGTAACTGTTGGTAGTAGGCTTCTTTAGACAAGTTTGCAGGAAAACCAGGCCACCAGTAGTTAACCACTGGAGCTAACAGCCCTGCTCCTGCCAACCTGGTATGTCACAAATATTGTCCACAAATGAGGAAAGGCAAGAAAAGCAAATATTAAACATGCAGTATGCACACACATTTATTCACATAATATTTCTCACGTCAATTCAAGCAGCCAATGAGATGATACCTGTGAGGAATATACTTGAGGAAGCCCCAAACAGAGTTTCCACCCATGGAAAAGCCAATAACATAGAATCTAGAACCTACTTCCAATTGATCAGCAAGCTCCTCTATATCTAAAGCATCGCTCTTAACTGTTCGCTTTGGATTGGGATCACTTTCTCCGTAGCCAGGTTTGTCATAAGACACAATATAGACTCCTAAATCTTCAATGACTTCCTGGTAGATCCCACCAGCACAGAATCAATTGTAACAAAGTTTTAGCGCATCAAATTTAGAGGCTTAGACGAACAGAGGAAAAAATAAAAATAAAAAACCAACAGATGAGTACCGGAGATAGAAAATTTGCAACAGCAGAATCATGTCGGCAAGAATCAAAACCATGGACATAGAAAATCTTATACTTGGCATTATCTTTTGGGACACCATGCTCTTTGTAGGCTAGATGCCTTCCATCTCTAAGCTTAATTCTTGGTGCCGTAACAGCAGGGCCACCTGGAGACCCACATATCTTAGGAGGAGGGGGTTGAATCACTTGATAAGCCAACGCTGAAACCCCCACTATCAAGAGTGCCAGTATTGCTGTAACTATCCCTGAATTGGAGTGAAAAGTTTTCAGAAATTCTAAACCAAATGTTGGGAGCATAAATTATGAGCTAGTTCTGAAGTGTAAGGTTTGGGATCATTTAATAAAAAGGCCGTTTCTAAAATTGCAAAGTTTGTAAGATTGAATTTGAAATAAAAGCTTATTGAAGCCTGATATATAGCATAAGAGTCATTATCTAGTAATGGATCCCTTACTTTATTTGAATAAGAGATCCACTAAAAGACAAAAAGACACAGATTCCAATATCAAGGGCAAAGTACACTACATTAGAGTACATATTGTTCTTTTTTAAAGTTCATCCCTTACTTTAATAAAGTGAAGGATCTCTTATTGGAAAATTATTCTCTAGGATAAAACTTATTGAAGCCTGGTATATGGGATATTAACAGTTCCATAAACCAGGGCTGGCACAAGTTTTCAGTACTACCACAATGAAATTCAACCAACATCAACATTTCAAATTAGCAAATGGTGGTAATCACTTCTTTCTATTACACTGCTTCTCCTTATACTGTTATCCCTAGTCAGTAAATCTAAAACAACCCCAAAAAAAAAAAAAAAAAACCTCTTTCTTCTATTCATCAGTTTTGGCTAATGTTACAGAATGTAGATGCCAAAGGGATTTGAATCTCTGAACTCCTAGTAAAGAACCTAAGGTGACATTGTTCAACTCCCTACATCTTATATGGATTAAAACAACAAATCTTAAAGGGTATATGAACTTAAGTGCAATTTTCCCTACGAGGCCATTTTGAAGGGTGAGTTCTGTGGGTCTGCCTATGTGTACATAACAATTCGTTCCAAACAGGCATCAAAATGAACGTGGGATCAATACCGGTGCAACTCTGTAATCATTGTAAGGGATGGTGAAATCTAGGGAGGGCAACAAATGAAATCAAATGCACAATGTTGAGTATGGGATTAGTATTGCTGCAATTTTGTCACCATTGGTATCAATAGGCGGCATCCACTAAATCACCCGACTGGGAATGATAGGCCACAAAGTCATTCAGCTGGGAATATGGTTGTGGACTGTGCTAGTCATCCCGCATGGACTAAAAGTGCAAATATCAACGGTTACATGCTTTCCCTTACAAGTAGATTTAAAGGATTCATTACGCCTTTTGGATTGTACTTCAGTTACCTTCTCACCAATTACCAACTGAAAAAAGAGAGAACTCGATAGAAACAAGGAAGCATTAAGTTTTTCTTTCTCTGTTTTTTCAAGTTTAATTTACCCTAGAACAGTGAATTACCTAAGAACCAAGCTGATACAAATCTTACTTCACTTTCCTAAATTTCCTCAGAACTCAAACATGAAACAACCAATAACAAGCGAACAAATTGCAAACCATATGATAAAAAAAACGACGTTGTTTTCAGCATGCAATAAGCTAAAGAGTTACAATAAGGAATCAACAACATTAATGATCAATATTCAACACAGAAAAAGAAAACCCACCGGACGGAATCTTAGAAGAAGAGCTCTGCTTCCCTCTCCTGGTGTGAGCCCTGGCTGATGACGCCGCTATCTTCCTGTTCACCCCTCCCGCCATTTCAAATTCCCAAAAAATGCCCTCCCCGGCTAATCAGTCGAAATATCTTTTTTTTTTTTTTTTTGCCCTTTTTCACAGACACAGAGATCTGAACGCGGAGCGGCTAGTGAAAGCAGAAGCGTCTGGCTTTTGTTTTGTTTTATCTCTCCTGTTTGAGTTTGACCGATTTATTACAATTGTAGATTGACTAAAACGCCCTTCTTATTATTATTATTACCATTTTTGTTTATGACTAATTTTGTGGCTTCTCTAAGCATTTTTATATATTCACGAAATTGTGGTTAATGGGTACATACATTCGTTTAATAATCGTGTTTAGTAGGTAAAAATGTAATAACAACCTATAAAAATGTTATTTATTATTAAAATAATATATTAAAATATTTATTAAATAAATTTCAAGATGATAAATAAGTCAGATCAAGAATCAATTTTTTTTATGATTAATAAATACATTAGTTAATTTTTTTAAAAAAATGTTAATAAAATATAGTTAATTTTTTTTAAAAAAATGTTAATAAAATATTAAATTAATAAAAAAGACCGCTTTTTTTCTTTTTTTCTTTTCTTTTTTTTTTTTACAAGAAACATATTTTAATTTCCCATCAAATAAATCCATGCCAGAAGTCCTGTGTTGTCATATATGGTTGTTGGGTGAAAAAGTTGTTAGGTGAAAAGCTTAGGTTAGACTGGCCCCAAAAAGACTAGTACACGTTTTGATCATATTTCTTCTGTGCTGCTAAATAATTTAATTGACTTCTCATACCATTTTCAAAACTCTCGGGCCTCAATTATTTTCTCCACATACTCGACGGCCAACCATGCATGTAGTGTAGGTATTATATGAAACTATCATTTAATACCAATTGTTTCGTCAAATATTAATTTTTTGCATTGAGATACACATCGATACTTCATAACTATTTTTATCGATGCAATGCTTGCTTTAGTGGATTGTGTGCCTGCTATTTGTTATAAGATTGCAAGCATTTGAAAGCGAAGGGATTTTCTTTTTTCCCTTTATGGTAATCAAGGGACACCACCATTAAAACTAACAAAAGATATTTGAGCCATATATATTCTTTTTAATCCCAATATAAAATTTCGTTTTACTGATAGAGAGATAGTTTGGTTGGGGGTAGTATGATAATGTTGCATACAGCTTTTAACATACATAATTGTTGTTAGCTAACTTA